>VCKU01000088.1:29732500-32132500 GCA_005876895.1 Drosophila azteca
CTTTTGCTGATTGGGTCACATATTTACCTTTTGCTGCGATGCACTTAGGTTGTTCTGCGGATTCTATTCTACTAACTATTCCGGGATTAATATTATCCTAGATAATCTAGTCGTATAGATTAGTTAGAAGCTTAGTTTTTTAAAAAATATATTTGTATTTAATCTAATCTTATGTTTAATACAATGAGTTATCCCCGACTTTGATTTTGAAAGTCTCAAACAGAACTAATTATTATATCTGAATCTTTTTTCTAAGCTTGGGAAGCTTTTGAGCTCTGGTCCCAAGCTTTGATCTTCGGCTGCAGCATTCTTCTTCGGTTGCACTTCGGCTGATCGTGGCTTTGTGTTAACTTATGTGCGTTCACCATCGTATGGATGGCTTTCAGTGAATTGTCGGCTTTGATGAAAGGGTTGACTGCAGCTGGTGATCTGTATCATCTGTCATCTGGGGTGGTCACTTGTTTACTTGGGTATCTATGATTTAATTTGGTTGTGGGAACCGAATTGTTTATTCTAGTATCTTGGAATTTGGGTGATTTCCTGTTGACAGATTATGATTGATTTGTATTCTGGTGTTTGGGATCTTAGCATTTGTCTACCCTAATGTGGTTTATGTGTATAAGGGCTAGTGCTGAACAGATGTACAATAACGTTTTTAACGTGGTTAATGTATACATAATGCGTGTGTGAGTGTGGGGCATTATGGATATGTTACTATATGTATGTATGTACAGTGATGAAAAAAGAAATAGAAACGACATTTGCGTTGTCATTTGAAACCAAATATTTCGTTTTTGGAATAGTATTCATACGTAAAAGTCACTGAGCTTGGTTTCTGGACAACGGTGCTTTATATTGGTCTCAAATACCACGTTTTTGTCTCAGAAAAATTAATAGAAACGCACTAAGTTTTTGTTTTTATCTTGCTTCAAATGGTTGAAATCGAGTTTTTAGCAGGTATCATTTCATAAAAAAAAAGAAGATATGTAATAACTATTCCTGCGGATCCCGCTTTGCTTGTTGTTGTTTATCTTTTCAGAATACCGTGCCGTATATTGTACGGGTATTGATAAAAAGCACATCTAAACTGTTAAAAAAAACGCTTACGGCAATTTACTTCAAATAATAACCGTATACACGCGGAAAAGCGAGCGCAGCATCGGAGAAACTGAACGCGCTCCTTGTTAAAAAATACAAAAACAAAATCCTATTCTGTCATCGGAAGAGAGAAATCCGAGAAATTATCTAAATGCATCAGTCAGTAGCCAAACTATAAGAAATAGTCTGATTGATGTCGAGTTAAAAGGTCCTATAGCTCAAAGGAGGTATCTTAGAGAAAAAAGCCGGGTCAATTTCGCGAAGGTCAATTTTTTTGGAGGTTAGAAGTACAAAAAATAAAAATTATTATTGCACAAAATGCAATCCGAATGTTACCCCATTGATCCATCATTTTTTGCCCAACTGGTCAATTCGATGGGTCGTCGATGTACCGAAGTCACAAAAATCACGATTCAATATAGGGTTAAATGTGTAATCTAAACCACCAAACACTAATAAATTATATTATTAAAAAAAATTTGGAAGTATGTTTGTTAATTACACTACTCGAAAAATTCATTTTTTTCCGCTGTTGTCCAAAATGACTTTCTGATAGATTTGGCGATTTAAATTTTTTTTAAGAATTATGGTTTTTATACCAGGTACTGGAAAAGTATAGGGGTATATTAGATTTGTGGGGATAACGGATGTGTGTAACGCACAGAAGGAAGCGTTTCCGACCCCATAAAGTATATATATTCTTGATCAGCATCAATAGCCGAGTCGATATAGCCATGTCTGTCTGTCCGTCCGTCCTATATATCGCCTATATCTCAGAGACTATTAAAGCTAGAGCAACCAAATTTTGTATCCAGGCTTCTGTGTTATCACACTACTCCGAATGTATTTCAAAATTTCGCCCCGCCCACTTCCGCCCACACAAAAGTCGAAAATCTGTGGCATGCACAATTTTAAAGATACGAGAAAACTAAAAACGCAGAGTCATAGAAAATGACAATTTCTATCGAAGTGTGGAATTTGGATCAGATCGGATCATTATTATAGCCACAATGAAGAAAACCATTTCGAAAGTTATCGTTCCTTCTCGCTCTCTCTCACACGCGACCCCGTCTGCTTTGCTCATTCGTCCAAATGAGCGCCTAGATCTCAGAGACTATAAGAGCTAGAGCAACCAAACTTTCTATCCAAGCTCCTGTGATATCACTTCAATACAATTTTATTTCAAAATTTTGACACGCCCTTTCCGACCCACAAAGGACGAAAATCTGTGGAATCCACAATTTTTAAGATAAAAAAAAAAAGAAACGCATAATCATGGAGAATAACCGCATATACCAGACTACCGAATTTTGACCAGGTCGGATCATTATTATAGCCAGAAGTAACAAATTACATTTCAGTCGCTACGCAACACCTGCTAAGCACTTTCTCATTCCCTCTCTCTCTCGCAAGCACTTCCACGTCCCGTATGTGTAGCTATACATGTACATGTAGAAATGTAGAAACTGTTGTAAAAATTATATGTAAACCAAAATGGAAACAGCATTTAATACATAAAAATCTAGACCTAGTTTTTTGAAGTTTTCCATTTTGGCCAAAATTTAATTTGTCCCTTTTGCGAACATATAATAAATTACATAAATCACAAGCTCGTATGTATACATATATATTTACATATGTATACACTGACTGAGTACCGGGTATAAAGTAGAGCCGCGGCCTTTGCAGTCGTTTGAGCAAACCTTCATATGCCGAATTTCGCCGATAAATTCTATTAGCCGACGTATGACCGTTTTTTTTTCCTAAAAAAATACCAAAAATCTGTGTTTGTAACAGTTTTTAACGCATATAAAATTTTGGTCAAACGACCAAAAACGTGACCATAAACGTGACCATAAACGACGCTTAATTAATGTGTCTAACTAAAACTTAAATTGTTAGCAATAAAAATTTTTTTTCCGATTTTTCCTGAGTTTTTAAAGTCAAAATTTCGGGAAAAAATACTGAAAAAAATTATGGAACTTGAAAGCTGACCATTCGTTAAATCCAATGTAGTAAAACACATTGCACTCTGCAGTTTCTCTAATACCGTATCTATATGTGCCATGGGAAAGTTATCACGAATGGTTTTCTCATTTAGCTTTTGGTAGTCACAGCAAGAGGCTGCTACCATTCTTTTTGGATACCAACACTACTGGCGATGCATATTCTGATGTAATCTTATAATCTTTTTTGCCAACCACTCTTCCAGTTGCTTGGCTACAATTTCATGTTCACACAGAGCGAAACGTCTTGGATGCTGAAAAACTGGCATTTCATCCAATAAAACAATTTTCATTGTCACCAATTTTATAATTGGTGCATTTTCCTCACCTCTATCATGTGTCTCACTGAGATTCGAAACATCAATAGAAGTCTGCTTCTCAACCTCGTCAAAGCTTGACATAAAAATGACTTTTAAGTTATTACACAAAATCACACATGAAGACGATGCTACCTGATTTGATGTCTTATCATCGAAAAGCTACCAAAAGTAAAAACTTGACTATCTTCAATACCTGTTAAATATTTCTCACCACCTATCAGTTCAAGATTTTCGAATTTCAAGAATGCACCTCTGCGAATTAAACACAAATCTGCTCCTGTGTCAATTAAACCTTGAAATACAGAATTAGCATATTTTACTTCCTTTAATTTCAAAGCTGATGGGGTGAAAATACCTGACGGCTTAACAACGACGTCCTTATCTCGAATAATATTCGTATTTACCCGCTTTTCTTGTCCGGCCTCGACCTTGACATTACAATTTGCAGCACGGAGCCCTTTTTGGGCCTTTGAAACAACAAAAATCATTCTTGGGACAATCTTTACTCAGATGCAATTTGTCACCACACTAAAAACATTTCTCAAAATTTTCTGCTATCGACCCTTTCACCGAGCTCTCACTTTTGTTACCCTGCAACCACTCGAAAAACTTTTTTCCGCTGTCGCCCAAAATGACTTTTTCTAATAGATTTGGAGATTTAAATTTTTTTTTAGAATTATGGTTTATTAAAGGTTTAGTTTTTTTTTTTTTTTTACGAATTTTTGAAAAGTTTGGTTTTTTTTTCTAGGTAGTGCTTCTATTTTTCACATAACTTAAGTTTCGTACAACTGGTTATATTGAACTTTGCAGTTTTGAAAAGCTGACAAATACAGCTGACTCTTCTTCCTCAACTTGAAAACCGAAATGAACTAAAAGCCTATCTTGTAACTCGCGCTTTCGTTCCGCCGTTTGCAACGCAAGCCCTCTTAACTTATCTCGCAAATCTGCGACTGTCAGTGTCATGAACTCTTCAACCAGCATCGTGGCGACTTAAATACAAATAGAACTATATTTTATATCTAAAAAAATGTAATGCAATCAAACTGAAATAACTTTTTACAAATTACTTATTACTGTTAACAATCTTCTATGTTAACACACTCTTGTTACGCTTTACCGCCGTCTCTGTTGACAATCGCTTCTCCGTTAACACTCAGGTTACCCAACTATTGATTTAAGTAACCTTGTTAGCTCTCGCTTCTGTGTAGAACTTTCTAGACTCCAAATTTGACGCACACACACTTCTACATCCAGATCTCGCTTGCCTGTCTCTGTTGTCGTATTCTCTTTGTTGTCTTGCCTTGTTCTCGCTGTTCGCCGTTAACTCCTTGTTGTTACTCGAAATGTCTTTGCTGCTCACTGATACAGGCGCGCTCAGATGGTCGTCTCTTTGCCGCTTGCAAAGAGATAATAGACAATAACAAAACCAATGTTCTTTGATTCCGTCTTTGCCTTTTGCCGTCCCCCGCCGTTTTGTAGCTTCTGCTCTCTTCGGAACGAACGCGCTTAGATTGTCGTCTCTGTGCCGCTTGTCTCCTTGTGGCTCTAGCCTCTCAGACGCAATGCAAAACAACAACAAAGAAATCTTTTGATTCTTTCTGTGTTTGCTGCCATCTACCGTTACTTTTCCGATGCTCTCTTTACAACGAACGCGCTCAGATTGTCGTTTTTTTGCCATTTGTCTCCCTTGTCGAAGTTTCTCGTGCCTTTGAAGATCTGCCCACACTAATGCTTCTTCTTGACAAATGTTTTTTTGTCCCTCTCGCACTTGTAGGCCAGACTCCGTTTCATTTCCGCACAGCCGCCGTTCCAGTTCACGCAGCCAGTTCTCCAGCCAAATTTCATCAATTACACGCACAAAGTCATAAATTTTGATATTGTTGTATTAAGTTTTTTTTCGGACGAGGTTGTTGTGGTAGTTTTTATATTGCTTACTGGCAATAGATATTATCAGGGACCGTAATCATTATAAGCTATATTTTCACGTCATAATGATTATATAATGATTTTTACGATTTTCCTCACGGATAATGATTAATTTTGATTAATTTTATAATAATCATAAATAATTATTAATTTTGATCAAAAAAAAAAAGACTCAAAAATAATGATTATCAATGATTTTTATTTTTTTCGCTTAAAATAAAACTCAACATTAGCATACGGCTTCCGTGTACCACTTTTCGCCGATGTGATTACATGCTATTGATCTATGATTTAATGCCTTCCATATGATACATCACATGTTCTTCAAGGACGACTTTTAAAGGAATTAACTATTTTCTACTAAATTTTATTTATGCCTCTATAGAATGTTGTATATCCTTGTAAAACAAATCTAAAGGATCAAATTTGTGTTTTGGTTTGCCACGCCCCTATTTTGCTCCTGTGAAAATAAGAAAAAATTGAATATTAAACAAAATTTTATTTTATTTTTAATTGTTATTCAATTTAAAAAAAAGTAATTTTGAAAGGGACTCGCATGAGAGATTGCACCTCTGATCCGTTAACAGCAATTTGAGTGCAGAAAGTGATCTTTCAACGCTTTCATAATTTGGACCGAGTACCTTAAATTGACAATGTTATTATTGTTAATTAATAAGTGCAGGGTATTTCACAGCCGTGTAATCTTCTGTAGGATTTCCTACTTACCTCAGAAGCTTATCTGTTTGATAATTTGTTTATTATTGCAACTTTAAAAGCAATCATTGATTTTAAAAGAAGCAAAACTCTTTATGGGTAAAAATGTTTTTAAGAAATGTGTTCGGGGCAGATCCCCACCGAATAGCGGCTGCCCAAATAGCAGCTATTTATTATTTCCTGTTGACAGCTTATGATTCATTTGTTTTCTGGTGTTGGGGATCTTATCATTTGTTTGTCCTAATCTGGTATATGCTGGACATATGTATAACGTGTTATTGATATGTCCAGTGCTAAACGTATACATAATGCGTCTGTGGGTGTAGGGCATTATGGATATTCCTGGACTCGTCGTCACATGTTTGAAAAAATTCTAAGCATCGAAATGCAACAATTTCACAACGTTTTTCTAATTTTCTGACTTAACCTTTTCATTATATTATTATCATGTATATGTTTTTAAAGTTTTTTTTAATTTGTATTAAAGATTAAACTTGATAATTACCGAATGGAATTGTGGCCTGGATATCAAACATCGATTCGTCAACACGAGTCTGATATATTATTTTGTGCAGAGATCGCTCATAAGGTAATGAGGACGGATACCTTGCATAACATTTTATATGAAACAATTCGGGATAACGCCGAAAATTGTAAAGACAATTTTAAACGCCAAGTAATGGGTGAGTGTTTTACAATAAGATACATGTACAGTTGCGAAAAAAATAATAATAATAATAAATAAAAAATAATAAAAACAAAATATAAAAAATTAGATTGTTGCTATTTTATACATTTTTATTTTTTTTTTATATTTCCCAGTATTTTTCATTACAAAAACGACCAAAAATTAAAAAAAAAATATCACCATTTTTTTTTTTTGTTGTCGCCCAAAATGACTTTCTGATAGATTTTAAAATTTAACATTTTTTAAAGAATTATGATTTTTATACCCGGTACTCGAAGAGTATAGGGGTATATTAGATTTGTGGTGATAACGGATGTGTGTAACGCCCAGAAGGAAGAGTTTCCGACCCCATAACCATGTCTGTCCGTCCGTTTGTCCGTCCGTTCTTCTTCATTAGCGACTATATCTCAGAGACTATTCAAGCTAGAGCAACCAAATTTTTCATCTAGTCTCCTGTGTCACGCTATTACAAGTGTATTTCAAAATTTCGCCCCTCCCTCTTCCGCCCCCACTAATAACGAAAGTCTGAGGCATACATAATTTTAAAGATACGAGAAAACTAAAAATGCTGAATCATAGAGAACGACCATTTCTATCAGAGTGCTGAATCTGGATCAGACCGGATTATTAATTATGTCACAATGAAGAAAACAATTTCGAAAGTCATCGTTCCCTCTCGCTCTCTCTCACACGCGACCCTGTCTGTTTTGCCTATTCGTCGAAATAAGCGCCTAGATTTCAGAGACTATGAGAGCTAGAGCAACCAAGCTTTCTATCCAAGCTCCTGTGATATCACTTCAATACAAGTGTATTTCAAAATTTTGACACGCCCTTTCCGACCCACAAAGGACGAAAATCTGTGGAATCCACAATTTTTAAGATAAAAAAAAAAAGAAACGCATAATCATGGAGAATAACCGCATATACCAGACTACCGAATTTTGACCAGGTCGGATCATTATTATAGCCAGAAGTAACAAATTACATTTCAGTCGCTACGCAACACCTGCTAAGCACTTTCTCATTCCCTCTCTCTCTCGCAAGCACTTCCACGTCCCGTATGTGTAGCTATACATGTACATGTAGAAATGTAGAAACTGTTGTAAAAATTATATGTAAACCAAAATGGAAACAGCATTTAATACATAAAAATCTAGACCTAGTTTTTTGAAGTTTTCCATTTTGGCCAAAATTTAATTTGTCCCTTTTGCGAACATATAATAAATTACATAAATCACAAGCTCGTATGTATACATATATATTTACATATGTATACACTGACTGAGTACCGGGTATAAAGTAGAGCCGCGGCCTTTGCAGTCGTTTGAGCAAACCTTCATATGCCGAATTTCGCCGATAAATTCTATTAGCCGACGTATGACCGTTTTTTTTTCCTAAAAAAATACCAAAAATCTGTGTTTGTAACAGTTTTTAACGCATATAAAATTTTGGTCAAACGACCAAAAACGTGACCATAAACGTGACCATAAACGACGCTTAATTAATGTGTCTAACTAAAACTTAAATTGTTAGCAATAAAAATTTTTTTTCCGATTTTTCCTGAGTTTTTAAAGTCAAAATTTCGGGAAAAAATACTGAAAAAAATTATGGAACTTGAAAGCTGACCATTCGTTAAATCCAATGTAGTAAAACACATTGCACTCTGCAGTTTCTCTAATACCGTATCTATATGTGCCATGGGAAAGTTATCACGAATGGTTTTCTCATTTAGCTTTTGGTAGTCACAGCAAGAGGCTGCTACCATTCTTTTTGGATACCAACACTACTGGCGATGCATATTCTGATGTAATCTTATAATCTTTTTTGCCAACCACTCTTCCAGTTGCTTGGCTACAATTTCATGTTCACACAGAGCGAAACGTCTTGGATGCTGAAAAACTGGCATTTCATCCAATAAAACAATTTTCATTGTCACCAATTTTATAATTGGTGCATTTTCCTCACCTCTATCATGTGTCTCACTGAGATTCGAAACATCAATAGAAGTCTGCTTCTCAACCTCGTCAAAGCTTGACATAAAAATGACTTTTAAGTTATTGTTGGAAGCTGCCGAGCTTTTTCGGCAACTCTGACTCCACATTTACAAAATTTATACTCCGTTTTTGGGTTTTAGGCTTTGCGTTTATTTTCTGGGTATTTTCAATATTAAAGGCCGTGGCCGTAAACTTTGTGTGTTTTAGTGTACAAATTGTATGTGTATAGGCAGGAATTTAACAAAGCAGTTATAGACCGATTTAACAATTTTAACGGCCGGTAGGTGATAGTAATACGCGATGCTGCGTTCAACGACGAAATTGACCGAAAGAGTGCCGCCCAAGCTAACCGACGCACTGCATATAAGCAGTACGCGCGGCGAACCTGAGTGTGACTGTGTGCGTATGCACACAGAGCATGCGAACAAATGATTTTCTCTTAAATTATCTTATCTTTACTCCTAAGATCTACTGCCAGCTGCTGCTCCGAACATACTCCCACCCGTTGAAAGACCAGGGCTTTCAACAGAATCCTTAACGGGAAGGACGCACAGCTTGTTGACAGCTCGACGTGTGGTTCCAGATGGTGTCCGCAGGATGGCAACTCGCACGGCACCATCGGCTCCAGTGATGACCTCGATCACTCGTGCTAATGGCCATTTCAGTGGCGGCAAATTTTCGTCCTTGATGCAGACGACGTCGTTGATCTGGATCGGAGGTTGTGGCGTGCGCCATTTGGCACGTTGTTGGAGCAGAGTCAAATACTCCTCACTCCAGCGCTTCCAAAAAATCTGCTGAGCGCTGGTGACTTGTTGCCAACGATCGAGTCGATTAAAGTTCAGAGCCGTAACGTCTGGCTCGGGAAACTCCATCAGCGGACGACCAATCAGGAAATGCCCCGGTGTAAGGACGCCAAGATCTTCAGGGTTTTCTGAAATTGGAATAAGAGGACGAGAATTTATTATCGCCTGGATTTGGCAGACCAATGTCCGCAACTCGTCGAAGCCAAAGAGTGACGATCCCACGGAGCGATAGAAGTGCTGTTTGGCGATCTTCACTGCTGCCTCCCACAAGCCCCCGAAATGAGGCGAGCGAGGCGGTATGAATTTCCAGTCGAAGCCGTTGTTGAGGCAGTGATTGTGGACTTCAGCACGATGCTTCTCGCTGCTAAATAGTCGACGAAGGTCTTCCAACTCGTTCCGTGCGCCCACGAAGTTGGTGGCATTATCCGACCAAATGCATCGGGGAATGCCGCGAGTAGCCACGAAGCGTTTGAGGGCACTCAAGAAAGCTGCAGTTGACAAATTCTTTACCAATTCTAGCCAGACTGCCTTTGTGGTAAAACAAATGAAAACGCTAATATAGCATTTCATGGGCGTTCGATTGCGACCATCTGGCTTGTAGTAGAAGGGGCCACAATAGTCAATACCAGTGACACTGAATGCAGGCGAATCCTGTATTCGATCCTTTGGTAGGTCAGCCATGATGTGCTTAACAAGACGAGGTCGGGATCTGCAGCAGATAACGCATTTCCTCAAGGCACGAGCCACAGTCTTCAGGCCGCCGATGGGCCAGAACTGTAAGCGAATTGCTCCAAGCAACGACTGCGGACCCGCATGATGATGCCTCTGATGAAAGTGTGAGATAATGGCGAAGGTCAGTGGATGATCCCTAGGTAAAATGATTGGGTGACGTGCATCGAAGCCGAGAGTTGAGTTCCGCAAGCGACCACCAACACGTATTAGCCCGACGTCATCTATAAAGGGCGAAAGCGATGCGATACTGCTGGAGGACTGCACGCAGTTTCCATTCTGCAGAGTACTGTACTCAGGATGCAGATGGGCCCGTTGGACGATGCGACATAACAGATGGGATCCCTTTCGAAGGTCGTCAGACGAGAGGTCCGGTGTCTTCGTCCGACTGATGAACTTCTGAACGTAGCCGAAGATGCGCAGCATGACTCCAAATGAGTTGATGTGCTTAAACGAAAGCGAGATGTCGGCACGCTCAGACGACAGCAATACCCGGTGTCGAATTTCCGGAAGGTTGAGTTCTGGCGAGCACCGTTCAGGCCAGCAACTTCGTTCGCCTTGCAAAAAGGTAGGTCCATTCATCCACAACCTAGAATGCAAGAGATCCTGCGGTGATGCTCCCTTCGAAAGAATGTCAGCCGGGTTCATCTCAGTTGGCACATAGCGCCAATCCATGCCCTTCGTAAGTTGTTGAATTCCGGCGATTTTGTTGGATACAAATACGTTGAATTTGGATGGCTCCTCTCGCAACCAAGACAGAACAACAGTTGAATCCGACCAACAATGGATTGGGCAATCAAAGGTATCCATTTTCCTGATTTCGCGAAGTAAATTTGCTAATAGGAACGCTGCGCATAGCTCAAGCTTGGGAACCGTGAGGGTTTTTAGTGGGGCAACCCTTGCCTTCGAACAAAGCAAGTGAACCTCAGCGGCTGTATCTGTAAACGAACGAGCATAGATGCAAGCCCCATAGGCCTGGAGGCTGGCATCACAAAAGGCATGCAATTCAAACCTAGCCTTGGGCTGAAATACATAGCGAGGAAATGTGGCGTGGCCCACAGTGGCGAAATCCTTGCAAAACTCAGTCCATGCCGAATCCAAAGACTGAGGAAGGCTCTCATCCCAATGCAGTTTGTCTCTCCACATGCGCTGCATGATGATTTTCGCTCTGGTCAGAGTAGGTCCGATCAATCCCATAGGATCATAGCAGCGTGCAATGGTCGACAATACTGAACGCTTAGTGTGCTTGCCAACACCGATTTGTGGAGCAAATGTAAACAAAAAGCAGTCCTTATGGGGCTCCCAAATGAGCCCAAGCGCCTTTGTTACATCACTGCCATCATCCAGCTTCAGAAAACTTTCCCTTTCGGCCTCTGGGACTGTACGAAGCACATCCAGAGAGTTGGAGCACCACTTACGCAATTGAAAATTGCCTCGAGCAAGAAGGTCCGTGGTTTGACGCATAATATCCAGAACGTCCTCGACCGAATTTCCTCCAGATATCATGTCATCCACGTAGAAATTCTGTAGAATGGTTTCTGACCCCACTGGATACGAAGATGACTCATCCATGGCCAGCTGATGCATAGCTCGAATAGCTAAAAATGATGCCGGCTTAGTCCCATAGGTGACTGTGTTTAACTTGAAGATCTGTATATCATCGTCGAGAGAGTCCCGCCATAATATGCATTGGAGCATGGTGTCAGGCATTGAGACACGCACACACCTATACATTTTACCGATATCACCTGTAAGAGCAATGGAAAATGTGCGAAATCGAATGAGTGTGTGAAATAGTTTGGCTTGAATGGTGGGACCTGACATGAGCAGATCATTTAACGAACGACCAGATGTGGTGGCTGCAGAGCCGTCGAATACGACCCGCAGCTTTGTGGTGGAGCTGTCCTCCTTGATGACGCAGTGATGTGGCAAGAAATATTTGCACTTGTGCCTATCTTCGTTTGGCACCAGCGACATATGATTGAGGGACAGGTACTCCTTCATGAAAGCCGAATATTTTGCGTAGAGAGCTGGATTACGCACAAATTTTCGCTCCAAGTTTTCCAGACGCCGCTTTGCCTGCAAATAGGAATCGCCCAAGGACTCCACACTTTGCTTTAAAGGCAAGCGGACTGAGTACTCCCCGGAGGGTAAACGAGTGTGAGTGCTAATGAAATGCTCCTCGCAATGAAGCTCCTCCTTTGTTGCCCTAGCGATCGGCTCAAAGATGTGCTCCACTTCCCAAAATTGACGAACCAAGTCATCGAGCCGAGTGCTGTGATTGATGTCATCCGAAGATTGGGTTGCGATGAACGACGAGAGAGTGGGGGCCGAATGCCCGCCACCAGATAGAATCCATCCAAAATGGGTCTTCTGTAGCAAGGGTAATCCAGGCGCCAGCTGAATTTGTCCCACACACAGCAGCTCGAAGAAGAGTCCGGCTCCGATGAGCAGATCAATCCGCTGCGGCTGGTAGAACGAAGGGTCAGCAAGCTGGATATGCGAAGGGATATGCCAATTAGCTATGCTAATCGACGAGCGAGGTTGGTGATCCGTAATCTTCTGGGCAACGACGGCTGTGATGCTAGTGGTGAACTCTGAAATCCGAGACTTCAGAACGAGATCCACCGAGATACCTTCTGTTGAGAAGCTAGCATCGCCTATGCCAGAGACTGCGGTGTGCGATTTAGTTTTTCGAAGTTTAAGCTGATTAGCTACACGACTTGTAACGAAATGCAATTGAGATCCCGAGTCCAAAAGTGCGCGACAAGGGACGAAAGTTCCAGAGCTGTTTTTTACGAGAACGACGACAGTGGCTAATAGCACAGCATCAGACGGACTTGGGGATATGAGGGCTTGCGGCAATGGGGGTGACAACGCAACCATGGCAGTATGGCTTGGCTGTGGTTGCGAGGCTTCATTCGGGGAACCAACTTGAATGGTCTCTGAGGAACGGCCAAAGTGTAAAAGGGTGTGGTGCTTCAATCGGCAGGTACGGCAGGGACCTGATCTACAATCTTTCACGTGATGGCCCTTTCTTAGGCAATTCACACATAAGCCTAGCCTCCTTGATTCCTTGTGGCGCTCATCCGGCGATAAACCCTTAAAGCGCTCGCAATTTGCAATTGTATGGCTCGAGCCATTACACAAAGCACAAGAAACCGGAGCGGGAGCGCTCGATGCCACGAAAGCCTTTCTATGTTTCGTACTCACGGTTTTTTCAGCCTTGCCAACCTGATCATCTTGTCCATGCATGGCGTGTTGAATTCCTTCAAGAGTGCGACATCTGTTCTCCAGGAAAGTTGACAATTTTTCCCAGGACGGAAGACCTTGGCTAGACGCGGTTTCTTCCCATTTGATTTGCGTTGCTCTGTCCAAATTCCGCCAAATTGCATAGACGATTATAGCGTCTGCTAGTGGAAGTGGCGGCATCCACAAACGCCCGCAATTTGCCCACTGATGAGTCGCCACGAGTCAGCCCAAATACCGCTCTGATGTGTGCCTGTAAGATGAGACGCTTGTTAGAGAATCTGGCCTTTAAAATATCTAAAGCTGTTATATAATTATCCTCGGTCATCTCCAACGAACTGATGGTGTCCAGGGCCACTCCGCTCAAACAGGACCGCAAGTGCTGTAGCTTCTCGATAGAAGTAAGCTCAGCTTCGCTATCGATGACCGCTGTGAACATGGAGTAGAAGCTGGTCCACTCCGTGTACTCTCCACTAAACTTGGGCAGCTGCAGTTGTGGCAGGCGCGATCGATTTGCCATGTAGATCAGGGATTGAGATTCGTTTGGATTTATGCGAAACGTTGAGCAATGCGCGGGCTGAAACCGCTTGCCCAACTCCCGCTGAAGAGCCGTCCTCAATGCTAATAGCGACGAATCGAATTGTACAGGTGTTTCACTGGACATTGCTTCGAAATCTACTTCCTCCAAACTGGTGTGTGCCACAATAAAGTTATCTTCCAGTTTCGTCAGTGAGTCCAACATTCCCTTCAGGTCGTATTCATCCATTTGGCGCAGCTTTTCAAAATCCAATTGAGTGACGAGTCCCTGCAGTCTGTTGAGAATAGCCGTTGTTTTGAGCTTCAAAAAAGCAATCCGGCTAGTAGCACTGGCCAAAGATTCACCAGGCGGAGCGCCAGTCGAGGGTGTGCCACCCGAGGCGGACCCGATACTTATATTGTCGTTGCTCATTTTAACTATGAAGTTTTAATTTTTGTTATTCCCGCTTTTCACGCTATTTTTTCACTTTTCACGCCGGCTGATCTAACGTTGCGAACGTTATTGCTCTCAAAGGCGGCGAAAAACACGTAAGAGATGCAGCGAAGTACAAAGCGAAGACGAAAAATGTATGTATGTATGCACGCACTACACCGGCACATGCAGTTAAAGCGAAGACCGATAATGCGACGAGCGATGACCAACAACAAACAATTATCCACGATCGAAAATGTTACTCTGATTTCGAGTTCAACAAACCAGAGACAGGTCAATGTAGCCACTCGCGAGCGCTGGCTGAACCAACCGACGATAGAAGAGACGAAGAATATAACTGCACTATATGCAGCCGGTCTCGACAGTGCGTTGGGCAGGCTGAAGCAGACGGTGAAAGGGAATGCAAAAAAAAAACGAATAGCGGGCCGTTAGAACTGTCACGGCCGGCCACAACGACTTTTGGTTCGCTATGATTTCACAAATGCTTAGTTAAAACTTTGAAACAGATTTAACTATATGTTTTAACACTATTATCACACGATCAGCTCACGGATATCACGTCGGGGTCACCAAAATGTTGGAAGCTGCCGAGCTTTTTCGGCAACTCTGACTCCACATTTACAAAATTTATACTCCGTTTTTGGGTTTTAGGCTTTGCGTTTATTTTCTGGGTATTTTCAATATTAAAGGCCGTGGCCGTAAACTTTGTGTGTTTTAGTGTACAAATTGTATGTGTATAGGCAGGAATTTAACAAAGCAGTTATAGACCGATTTAACAATTTTAACGGCCGGTAGGTGATAGTAATACGCGATGCTGCGTTCAACGACGAAATTGACCGAAAGAGTGCCGCCCAAGCTAACCGACGCACTGCATATAAGCAGTACGCGCGGCGAACCTGAGTGTGACTGTGTGCGTATGCACACAGAGCATGCGAACAAATGATTTTCTCTTAAATTATCTTATCTTTACTCCTAAGATCTACTGCCAGCTGCTGCTCCGAACAGTTATTACACAAAATCACACATGAAGACGATGCTACCTGATTTGATGTCTTATCATCGAAAAGCTACCAAAAGTAAAAACTTGACTATCTTCAATACCTGTTAAATATTTCTCACCACCTATCAGTTCAAGATTTTCGAATTTCAAGAATGCACCTCTGCGAATTAAACACAAATCTGCTCCTGTGTCAATTAAACCTTGAAATACAGAATTAGCATATTTTACTTCCTTTAATTTCAAAGCTGATGGGGTGAAAATACCTGACGGCTTAACAACGACGTCCTTATCTCGAATAATATTCGTATTTACCCGCTTTTCTTGTCCGGCCTCGACAAGACAATCTTTACTCAGATGCGATTTGTCTCCACACTAAAAACATTTCTCAAAATTTTCTGCTATCGACCCTTTCACCGAGCTCTCACTTTTGTTACCCTGCAACCACTCGAAAAACTTTTTTCCGCTGTCAAAATGACTTTTTCTAATAGATTTGGAGATTTAAATTTTTTTTTAGAATTATGGTTTATTAAAGGTTTAGTTTTTTTTTTTTTTTTTACGAATTTTTGAAAAGTTTGGTTTTTTTTCTAGGTAGTGCTTCTATTTTTCACATAACTTAAGTTTCGTACAACTGGTTATATTGAACTTTGCAGTTTTGAAAAGCTGACAAATACAGCTGACTCTTCTTCCTCAACTTGAAAACCGAAATGAACTAAAAGCCTATCTTGTAACTCGCGCTTTCGTTCCGCCGTTTGCAACGCAAGCCCTCTTAACTTATCTCGCAAATCTGCGACTGTCAGTGTCATGAACTCTTCAACCAGCATTTAATACATAAAAATCTAGACCTAGTTTTTTGAAGTTTTCCATTTTGGCCAAAATTTAATTTGTCCCTTTTGCGAACATATAAGTAGTAGTAGTTCTTTTAATTTGTATTAAAACTAAGCTGTTTGGTGCCATTCGTACGAAGGCAAAACAAGTATATTAATTATTAAATTAAAATCCGAATTTTTCTGTAGGCATGGCATGAATGCCGTTCTCCTTGTTTCTACTTGTTGATATCGCCTACTGTTATCCTCTCTAGAACCGCTCCCTCATAATGTCCTCTCTGTAGTGCAACATTTCCCTGACGAAAAGTGCGAGCTCATTCCAGCCCGTTCCGTTGAGTAGGGGAGTCAAGCCCTGGACTGTTAGCGTTGGACTTCCGCAATATTGAGTTCGCAACTCCTTTAGGATAGGGCATGTCGCCAAAAAGTGCAAGTGTCCTGCGCGTGCATATTGCACAGCGTGCATTCTGTTGCAACGAGACTTCTGTACGGCGACGCGTGAAATGGCAAAGTTTCCGTTCGTGCTCGGAAAATGAGGACTATGTGGTTGGCATCTATACTATCTTTAAAATAGTTTTGGACTCCTAGGTTGTGGTCAAGGCAGCTGTTTGGGCGTCTCGATGCGTTTGCTCTTTGCAACCACATTTGTCTGTCCGCTTCGTCTGTGACTCTGACGATCTGGTCTTGCCAAGTCCTCCAACATGTTGGGACATCTCCTGGAACTCCTCGATCATTTGCCATCGTCTGCCAGTTCGCAATTAAGTCAATTTTATGGCCCGTAAAATACCGGAGTACTCTTTTTGGGAGTCTCTTATCCGGCATAGCCATCACTTTGGATGCATAGCTGAAGTGCTTTTGCAGCGTATGTATGAATACGGCAGAGAGGCCAGTTTCCAGATGGATTGCATAGGTCGGTGTGCTTTGTTGAAGTCGGAAGCTTTTTTTTATGTAGAAACGCAGGAGTTTAGCGCTGGTGTCCCCATATCTCCGCTGCATATCCCATTATGGTCTGTGCTGTTGCCGTGTATATTTTATACTTTGTGCTCTGAGTGAACTCTTTTTTTCCTATGTACCTTTGTACATGTCTTTCGAAGCTCATGTTCTGGGTTAGAGTGACTCCCAGATACTTGAAAGCACGAACTGTCTCCAGTGTCTATCCATTCAGCGTCCAATGTTCGTTTTGTGCCGAGCGGCCTCAGCCATCCTTTATAACCATGACTTTGGTTTTGTCTGCATTAATCATCATGCCCCACTTTTCGCAATTATTTTGCATGGCGTCGATCATGTCTTGTAGCATGGTGGGCGATTCTGCCATAATCACCATGTCATCTGCGTACATAAGAACCTTGACATATCTCCGTTCCTATATATACTCCTCCTGGCAGCACCGATGATATATTGTCTACGTACAAGGAGAATAGCAGTGGACTTAGTAGATCCTTGCATCACCCCAAGGTTGCATGGGAACCACTCGGACAGACTCTTGCCGTTCCAGACCGCTGCCGTGTTATCGGTGTAGAGACATCTTAATATGTTCAATATTGTTTATTATTTATTTTGTTTAAAGTTTAACAATGTATAGTTAAACTGTAAGGGTGAAAATTACATATCAATAATTAAAAGAAAAGGGCTAATGCAAATACTCAGACCCGGTGGGGCTGATTATCGGCTCACTAGCCGATAAGGTCCCACCAACAGCCAAACTTAGCCGAACAATTCCCAATTACAGCTATTTAAATTAAATTAAGTTATTGATTAAGATAATTTTGACCATATTAGAACTAGTATCAAGGGAAAACTGATCGAAAAATTGGTTATAGTTACGGCAAAGGTTACGGAAAGATTCATAATCCGAGTAGCTAGAAAGACAGAGTTGGAGACGAAGAGGAAAGTAATGCCTAGTCGGGCGGAAAGGAGCAGCAATACTAAAAAGGCTGATGAGGGCAGTCGATTCAACCTCACCAGAGAGAAGCTTGTGGAGGAAGATATATCCTTGGCAGATTCTACGGGATTTAAGAGAGTGGAAGTTAATTAAGCGCAACCTAACTTCATAAGAAGGGAGATGGATCGAAGGGTCCCAATTGAGTCCGCGGAGAGCAAAGATGAGGAACTGTTTTTGTACTGATTCGAGCATCTTGAAATTTTTGGTATTAAGGAGACCAAACACAAGAACCATATTCCAGGATAGGCCGGACCAGAGAAACATATGGATGTTTTGTATACGAGTCTGTAAATTCCTTAGACCATCTTTTGACAAATCCTAGGACTCTTTTGGCTTTGTTAGAGATAGTAGAGATATGAGAGTTAAAACATAGATTAGGTACAAAGGTAATGCCCAAGGCGTTAACTTTAAAGAGGCGTTGTAGGATAATGTTATTGATAGAGTAATCGAAAAGGTATGGCTTATTACGGTGAAAAGTCATAATATTACATTTAGAAATGTTAAGAGGTAGAATGTTGATTAAGCACCAGTTGTTAAGAGCATCAAGATCTGATTGCAAAGATAGTAGGGACAAGGGGTCGCTGTAGGAAAAACATAGCTTAACGTCATCAGCATACATTAGGACACGGGAATGAGATAACATTTGAGGAAGATCGTTAATAAATAGGTTAAATAGCAAGGGACCCAGGTGACTACCTTGAGGAACCCCCGATGAGACAAAAACAGGTTTACAGAGAGAGGAGTTAAAGCTGACACGTTGAGAACGGCTTCTAAGGTAAGAATTAGTCCAGTATAGAAGCTTAGTTGGAAACCCTAGAAGAGACAGTTTATGAATAAGTAGATTATGATTGACGGAGTCGAAGGCTTTACTAAAGTCAGTATAAACGACATCAGTTTGACATGAAGTTACAAATCCCGAAGTTACAAAGGTGGAAAATTCAAGGAGATTAGTAGAAACTAAGCAACGTTTAACGAATCCATGCTGTGATTCAGAGAATACAGAACTACAAAAATGTTGCAGCTGAGAAGAGATGATTTTTTCGAAGAGTTTAGGAATGGCAGATAAGTTGGAAATACAGCGGTAGTTAGAGACATCAGATTTAGATCCCTTTTTATGAAAGGGAACTATATAGGATTCTTTCCAGATGGTGGGAAAGTCACCAGTCTCGAGAGACAAGTTTTAGGAGAGGCACACAAAAAGATTCTGCGCAAAGTTTAAGAACAGCGTTCGGAGCTTAGTCTGGCCCAGTGGAGAAGGAAAACTTGCACGATTTTAAATTTGTTAAGAGAACATCATAGTCGATGAAGGGGGGAAGGATACAGTTAGAACTATTTAAAGGGATAGGATATGAGTAACTACTACTTAAGTCGTTCGATGAGGCTAGGATAGAGGGAAGGTTAATAGAGGGTTTTGTAGAAATTCCGGACATGCTGAGTTTCAAAAAGAAGACGTCGCTCGATGGTATGGAAAGCCGTCTTGAAATCTATTTAGCAGGTGTATATTCTTCGGTTTTGCCTCCTGTACTCTTTGGCTTTCGCCACCAGCACGAAAATTCTATGTATATTATAAATATATCTCGCAATATTATTAAAAGCAACTTGCAGCTTGCGTTGGCTGGCGGAGTTACAGTCACGAAATACTTCTACCATACCATAGAAAAGTTCTGGTGTAATGTACATTTTTTTAATTGCTTGTCTGATTTTCTGTTAGAAAATCTTTAGTTAGATACAAATTTCTAAGTATCTCAAGTTTTTATGACTGATATATTTATGTGATCATCCCATGTCAACGTTTGGTTAAAGATAAAACCTAGGTTGTTTGCACGTTCTACATATTCAATGGGAATGCCAATTTTTCTAGTGCAATAGTGTCGAACTTTCTATGACCTATGCCTATACATTTTGACTTATTTGGCTTTAATCATAGCCCATTAATTTTAGACCACTGACTTACACTTTTCAGTTCTTTATTACAGACACGAATACAGTTCATTAATTCTGCTAATAGGACGAATTACAAACATTTGAACATCATCAGTATATGTACATATGAACGTCACAGCTTGACAATATACTCGATAGATCGATCACTTACATACACAGAGAACAGTAATGGCCCCAGGAGGGATCATTGAGGAACACCACGCTTGACACAAAGTAAAGACGAGTACATATTATTTATAGACACAGACTGCATACGATTATTCAAGTACGAAACAATTAGTCTTGTTGATGCACGCGAAAAATTACATAGCCGACTTAGCTTAAAACAAAGAATTTCGTGGTTAACCGTAGCAAAAGCCTTACTATAATCTAGAATATATAAGAATCTAGAAGAACGTTATATTGTCAGAGTCCAGAGTCAGAGTCGGTTTTAGTCACTTCAGGTACTTTACAGTCTAAAGCTGGGTATCCAGCACCGCGGAAACGAAAGATTACTGCCAAACTTTATATAAAAAAAACTGGGCCAGTAATTATACCCGGTACTCGAAGAGTATAGGGGTATATTAGATTTCTGGGGATAACGGATGTGTGTAACGCACAGAAGGAAGCGTTTCCGACCCCATAAAGTATATATATTCTTGATCAGCATCAATAGCCGAGTCGATATAGCCATGTCTGTCTGTCCGTCCGTCTGTCCGTCCGTCCTATATATCGCCTATATCTCAGAGACTGTTAAAGCTAGAGCAACCAAATATTGTATCCAGTCTTCTGTGTTATCACACTACTCCGAATGTATTTCAAAATTTCGCCCCGCCCACTTCCGCCCACACAAAAGACGAAAATCTGTGGCATGCACAATTTTAAAGATACGAGAAAACTAAAAACGCAGTCATCGAAAATGACAATTTCTATCGAAGTGTGGAATTTGGATCAGATCGGATCATTATTATAGCCACAATGAAGAAAACCATTTCGAAAGTCATCGTTCCCTCTCGCTCTCTCACACGCGACTCCATCTGCATTGCCCATTCGTATTTTTTGACGCCTAGTTCTCAGAGACTATAGGAGCTACAGCAACCAAACTTTCTATCCAAGCTCCTGTGATATCACTTCAATGCAAGTATATTTTAAAATTTTGACACGCCCTTTCCGCCCCCACAAAGGACGAAAATCTGTGCAATCGACAATTTTTAAGATACAAGAAAATTAAAAACGCAGAATCACAAAAAAAAAAAAAAAAATCTGGATCAGGTCTGATTAAGCCAGATTAGCCAGAAGGAACACATTAAATTTCAGTCTCCTGCCAAGCGATTACTCATTCCTTCTCTCTCTCGTACCTACCACGTCTCTTGTAAGTAGTTATACATGAGTATGTAAAAATTTAGCAGCGATGTAAAAATGATATGTAAATAAAAATGGAAACAGATAACTTATAAAATATAAAACTACAGCATGGGGTTCGACTTAAAATTTGAAATTTTCCATTTTGGCCAAAATTTAATATTAATATAATAAATTACATAAATCACAAGCTCATATGTATATTGTATATGTACATATGTATATAACGAGTGAGTACCGTGTATAAAGCAAAGGCAAAGGCCGCGGCTCACAACGGTCCCCCGCGTTTGTCGTTTGTGTTTTCCTGGCGTCAGTATCCAGCAACGTAAACGGAATCCACGAATTCTTATCGATAGTATCGATATCCACACGAATGTGGACTGTGAGAACAGCTGATATGGGTGCCAGGAAAAAATATGTGCACATTATTACTGAAGTATAAGTGAGAGGTGGAGGCAAAATCTGTGCGCAAAACCAAAAAGAGATATTCAAATTTTTAAAGTCAGGAGAAGATTGCTTTAATAAAAGCAGTTGAGGCAAGACTACGTTTTTGGCGGATCACGGAAAATAAGCATTTTGATTATTTTGACGTTTTGGCGCCTCCGACTGTGCTGTACTTCTTACTTCTTCTGGCCAATCATTTTTTAGGTTCTTGGTCACACTACATTAGTTAAGTTCCACACAACCGAAATAAAGAGCAGATTCCTGTCAGTAAAATTTCGCGGTGCTGGATACAGGCCTTAAAAATCAAGACTCATTTTAAGACATACATATGTATGTACACCCAGCGACAAAAAAAAAGCCGCACTCTGAAATTTCATGCATTTTTGACTTCTCTAGAGTGGGGTTACCCCAAATGTTATTCGATTCTAAAAGTTTTCCCTTTTTTGAGTCAATAAATCAATTTTCAACAAAAGTGCGTGCTACGTTTTTTGATATCATATTCATATATTACAAAAAAATTATTTTTTTCAATCACACTTTTCTCCACGGTCATTTAGTATTTTGACGAAACACAGGAAACAAATTTTGTAAAATTAGAAAATCGATTTATTCAGTCAAAACAAAATTTTTTCCAATAGGTTATTTCATTTTCTATAGTCTAATAATAAACAAACATATTTCCAAATTTTTGTTTTCAAATTATATATTAATTAACAATTGGTGGTACCCCCCTTGGCTTTTTTTACACATTTAACCCAATTGGGCATCGAATCACATAATGCCCACAAAAATTCCTCCGTTATATCCTCAAACCAAACTTTTTCTATAACCTCTCCTAACTCAACCATAATTTTGGGCTTATGCTTTCTTGTTATGGCAGTCATAAGGACCCAGACGTTCTCTATAGGATTGAGGTCGGGGCAGTTACCTGGCCAATCTAAGGACTTAATGCCCAATTCCGCCTTCAAAATGTTAACCTGTCGGTGAAAAATAGCCGATTCTAGTTGAATGCATTTTTAAAAATAACAAAACGTAAGAGAATCACTTACAGAGCGCGCTCGATGACAAGGTGCAGAATCGTCCTGAAAGATGGGATCTTCTTCTCTCTCACTAACTGATTCCATACTCGGTACCACTCCATTGCGATTAAATTCTTTATACTTTTTCGCATTCACCATCCCTTTAATCATTATTAGTGATTCAGTTTTATATTTGGATATGCATCCCCATATCATAATAAAGGGCGAATGCTTTACGGTGGCAATGCAGGAATTTTCAGAATACCGTTCCCCTTTTCTGCGACGAACTGTGCGAGAACCATTGGGTCCAATGAGGTTAAATTTGGACTCATCCGAGAATATGACACGTGACCACTCAGATTCACCCCAATTTTCTTTTTGTTTAGCCCAATTTAAGCGTGCTTTTTTCATTCGACTATTCAGAAGTGGCTTTTTGGCAAGTGTCCTTGCCATTAAACCCATCTCCTTTAGACGACGCTGTATTGTTCGAGCAGAAATTTCTTTGGCAAATCGTTGCTGCACTTCAGATGCTATCTCGACAGCATTTTTGAATCGATCATTCAGGCTCGTTTTCATAATAATACGATTTTCGCTTGCACTAGTGCACTTTTTTCTTCCCGATCCATCCGTCCTCTCCACTGGTCCAGTGTCACGAAATTTTTTTAAAAATCTTTGCACTGAGCTTTCATTGAACTTTGTTTGATCTGCTATTTGCCAAATTGAGACATTTTGTTGAGCCAAGGCGATCATTTTTGACTTTTCAGTCACCGTTTTCAGTCACCGTTTTCCCTTAGGCATTTTTCTAAAGACTCCGAAGTAAAATGTTTTCCGCAATTTTTTTTCAGAAACTGAGACGACAGAAAGCACGCAACAAAAGAAGAAAACATTCACGGGGACTACCAAAAAAAAAAATTAGACGAATCGAATAACATTTTGGGAAACCAAACGCTAGAGAAGTCAAAAATGCATGAAATTTTATTGTGCGGCTTTTTTTTTGTCGCTGGGTGTACTCTCGGAATTTTTTTTTTTCTTTAAGTTTCTTCAGGAAAGCTAGGAACTATTTGAATGAATATGATCTTTAATAAAACGGTTTATTTTATATTATAATATATATTATATAATATAATTTATAATATTTTTACAGCTTAATAAGATTTTTTAACTGTTACCCCGGAATCGATGTTTTCTCTAAAAACATAGAAAATATCGATGTCTCCAAACATCGATGTTTTTCCACCTCTAGAGTAAACGTTGTGAGTCTCGGTCTTTGCCGCGTCATAGGTTTTTCAGTCAGTTTTAGTCACTTCAGGTACTTTATAGTCTAAACGAGAGACAACGTTGCCGCGGCTTCACTTTATAACCGGTACTCAGTCAGTAAATATATGAGCCTATGATTTATGCAATTTATTATATGTTCGCAAATTAAATTTTGGCCCAAATAGAAAATTTTAAAAAATTAGGTCGAACCCTATGCTAGATTTTTATACCCGGTACTCGAAGAGTATAGGGGTATATTAGATTTGTGCGGATAACGGTTGTGTGTAACGCACAGAAGGAAGCGTTTCCGACCCCATAAAGTATATATATTCTTGATCAGCATCAATAGCCGAGTCGATATAGCCATGTCTGTCTGTCCGTCCGTCTGTCCGTCTGTCCGTCTTCATTTGTGCCTATATCTCAGAGACTATAAAAGCTAGAGCAACGAAATTTTGTATTCAGGCTTCTGTGTTATCACACTACTCAAAGTATGTTTCAAAATTTTGCCCCGCCTCCTTCCGCCCCCACAAAGGACGAAAGTCTGTGGCATACACAATTTTGAAGATACGAGAAAACTAAAAACGCAGAATCATAGAGAATGACCATTTCTATCAGAGTGTTGAATCTGGATCAGATGGGATTATTAATATAGCCACAATGAAGGAAACCATTTCGAAAGTTATCGTTCCCTCTCGCTCTCTCTCACGCTCTCTGCCCATTCGTATTTTTTGACGCCTAGTTCTCAGAGACTATAAGAGCTAGAGCAACCAAACTTTCTATCCAAGTTCCTGTGATATCGAACCAGCACGAGTTTGTTTCAAAATTTGGACACGCCCCCTTCCGCCCCCACAAAGGACGAAAATCTGTGGAATCCACAATTTTTAAGATAAGAGAAAACAAAAAACGCAGAATTATGGAAAATATCCGTATCTATCAGATTGCCGAATCTGGATCATATCGGATCATTATTATAGCCAGAAGGAACAAATTAAATTTCAGTGGCTACCAAACGGCAGCCAAGCGATTCCCTCTCTCTTTCGCACACACTTCCATGTCTCTTGTATGTAGTTTTACACGTGTATGTAAAAATGTAGCAGACGACGTAAAAATTATATGTAAATAAAAATGGAAACAGATAACTTCTAAAATATAAAACTACAGCATGGGGTTCGTCCTAATTTTTTGGAATTTTCCATTTTGGCCAAAATTTAATTCGTCTTTTTTGTGAACATATAATTAATTAAATAAATCGTAAGCTCATATGTATACATAAATACGTATGTACATGCTGACTGAGTACCGGGTATAAAGTAGAGCCGCGGCCTTTGCCGCGGCTCACAACGTTCCCTCTCGTTATATATTAAATGTTATCTGTTTTTATTTTGGTTTACATATAATTTTTACATCGGCTGCTACATTTCTACATACACATGTATAACAACAAAAAAGAGACGTGGAAGTGTGTGCGAGAGAGAAAGGGTAAGCGCTTGGCAGGCTTTGCGTAGCGACTGAAATTTAATTTGTTCCTTCTGGCTATAATAGTAGTTCAACCTGATCCAGATTCGGCAATCTGTTAAACACGGTCATTTTCCATGATTCTGCGTTTTTGGTTTTGTCGTACCTTAAAAATTGTGGATTCCACATATTTTCGTCCTCTGTGGGGGCAGAAGGGGGCGTGTCAAAATTTTGAAATAAACTTGTATTGAAGTAATATCACAGGTGCGTCGATAGAAAGTTTGGTTGATCTAGCATTTATAGTCTCTGAGATCTAGGCGCTCATTGGGACGAATAGGCAAAACAGACAGGGTCGCGTGTGAGAGAGAGCGAGAGGGAACGATGACTTTCGAAATGGTTTTCTTCATTGTGACTTTATTAATAATCCGATCTGATCCAGATTCAACACTCTGATATGTTTTTAGTTGTCTCGTAGTATCAAAATAGTGCATGCCACAGATTTTGTGCGGGCGGAAAGGGGCGGGGCGAAATTAGGAAATATATTTGAAGTAGTGTGATAACAAAGGAGACTGGATAAAAAATTTGGTTGCTCCAGCTTTTATAGTCTCTGAGATATAGTCGCTAATGAAGACGGACGGACAGACGGACGGACGGACAGACAGACATGACTATATTGACTCGGCCATTGATGCTGGTCAAGAATATATGAGGTCAGAAACGCTTCCTTCCGGGCGTTACACACATCTGTTATCACCACAAATCTAATATACCCCTATATATTTATACCGGGTATAAATATAGCATCAAATAGTTTTTTAACCCATACATTTTAATTCGATCCTGAAAGGGTTAACAAATATGCTGCGAAAGTGGACCGAAAATTTGATCACATTTGTGTCAAAAATCTTACAGAACAATAGCCATTTCGCTTGCATTGATTTGAATTAATTTATTTTGAAAAACTAAAATCCAACAATATGTAGGTAATAAAATGTTTTAACTGACTTAAGCCTTCTGATTTAAAGTATAAGGCCCCGTATTGCAGCGTTTTAAAAAAATACATAACTAAGTGTTTTCCACACACCAAAATCTACGATTAAGTAGCTGGTAATCTGCAGTCGTATAATGTACTAAAGTGTAATATACTTATATATTTAATAGCAGCTTTATTTTTTTTTTAGTTAAGCATTATACATACAAATATAAAAAGTTTAAGCATTTATTCTCTTTCACAGGAATGATATGTCTTACTGATTACAACAATAAAACCTATCGCATCGATGATGTGGACTTTGGATCGACCCCCTTGTCTAAATTTAACACCAAAGAGGGAGATATATCGTATGTGGAATATTATAAAAAGGTAATTGAGTTTTCATAATGGCATAATGACAATAACGGTACAAAAATACACATGCAGTGTTTTCCGTATATCTGTCTATATCTCTAGAAATCCACCGGAACTAGAACTATTATCATAGAAAACATAGTTGGCATACGGCTATGTTTTTATTTTAAAGAATTTTTTAAAAATTTTGTATTTTTTTTCAGAGGTAGTAGTTCTTCTATTTTTCACATAACTTAAGTGTCCTATAGTTGGTTGTATTGAACTCTGAAGTTTTAAAAGTTATAGGAAACTTATGTGACTTATTATGTGAAAAATAGAAGCACTACCTCTGAAAAAAAATACCAAATTTTTAAAAAAATTCTTTAAAAAACTAAATCCAGAAAAAACCATAATTCTGTAAAAAATTTTAAATCTATTATAAAAACTCATTTTGGAAGACAGCGGAAAAAAAAAATTGAATTTTGTTGAGTAGGGAGTAGAGACGAATTCATTAGTTAAAAATGTTGAACTGTTATTACTAAATCTGTAATTATCATTTAATATTTAGTATAATGTCCTTTTTTGGCAATAACAGCTGCGCAGCGTCTTGGCATGGAATCAATCAAGTCCTGTCATCGGTTTAGGACCAGGACTCTTTAATTTATACTCAAAGTTATCCGATAGTGGCTGGCTTGGAAGTAGCAACCGCCTTCTTGACGTAGGAGCACAGATTTTTGATGGTACTGAGGTGACTGAGCAGGCCACTCCAAAACGTTCACAAAGTTCGCCCTTATTTGTCTTATACCTGTGGAAAGACCCATACGAGCGGACTTTCATATTCTGCAAAGGGTAGCATAACTGCTACGAACTTTTCGATTTTTTTGGTATGGAATTTTAAAGAATTTCTGACTGAAAAAGAGAGAGACAGATAGACAGAGAACGCTTTAGTGGCAAACGCTCTGTTCGTGAGGCTGAGCTTTAACTGTATGTGTGCACATATTGTTGGTCTGTTTGTTTGTATTGATTGTTTACCACGCCGCTGTCAAAGAAAACACCTATTACTTTAGAATTGATTGAAGATTACAATTTTATGCTGAAGCTTGCCAAAAATAAAAAAAATTGTATATCCTTTATATGCTAATTTTCTTTAATGTACTATAAATAAATATAATGAACGAATGTAAATATGTACAATTGAGAAATGTATATCAGACATGACTTAAAATTATATTCAGCAAATCAATTTGTGGCTCATGAAATCTTCTCAAAAGTATTTTTCTGGCCATTTCGGCAGCTCTGCACACGTGCACACGCTTGTGCAATTACAGTTCTGAGAGTACGCACAGCAAGCTCATTATATTTTTAGATCTGCAAGCGCTTTGGAGTTCGTGTCAGCGAGACAGCGCTTATTTTTTCTCTTTGTAGAAAACGTCGCTCCCTACAAAACAGAATTGTATGAGCGTGAGACATCTTAGTGTTTATATTTCCTTTGACTAAACCATCCATGCTTAATGGTTTTTGTGGTGTACTGAAGTATTTATTCTACTTTCCTTAGACGTCTAACATATGATCGAGATTCCTTTCCACCAAACGGTTGTTTTGGAACCCTGGCAAACTTCATGCGCTTTGTAATACATGTCGCGTTTAAAAGTGGTACCTTTCTTGGGCTGCAGGCTTTTATCTTATGTTGGCTAAGATATGTGCTAACTGTTTTATCCGTCGCATTTATTATAAGTTCTTCTTTAAGCTCTGTAGCTGACTTGAAGGACCCTTCTTGCTCTGGTGAATCAGTCTTTTGCCATGAAGAGGGGTCATAGGTCTGTTGGAGGAGAATGTAGAATGTTAAGAGACATAATAAGAGAAAATAGTGGAGTCTCTCCATCTTCGGGTGACCCGCAAGCCGACCTTCACGATCGCCGACGGCGAATTGGTGTAGTGCGCTTGTTTCAAGCAGAAAAGTCGAAGTGAAAAATAACTAAAGTTCCGCCTAAAAGAACACTGTAAAAAGAGTAAGGGGGCGGAATAAAGAAGAGCTTTTCGCACGCCATCTGGCGCATGCAATTTGTCGCCGTGGGCAGAGCTTAATCTTGTCGCGTAATCTTTTAGGGCTCACGTTCGTCTCTACGTTTTTTCCTTTATTTGACATTTGGGAGGACGAAGAAGAAAGCAGTAATGGAGGGGTCGATCCCTAAATTTCCGGCTAAGATCGATCTCTCTTCTCGTGGCCTTCAAGTAAGATAGACGTGCCCTCGTGCCCTTATTACCACATAGTCACATAACCAAGTCAAACCGGCACGTGAGAAAAAATATAAAAAAGACAGAACCGCCAGCATATCGCCAACGGCTCCTGCACCGCAAGCGCCTCCGACGATTGCCAACGGCTCCTGCAACGCATGCGCCGCCGACAAATCGCCAACATATCGCCAACGGCCCCTGCATCGCAAGCACCGCCAACAAATCGCCAACAAATCGCCAACAAATCGCCAACGGCCCCTGCAACGCAAGCGCCTCCGACATATCGCCAACGAATCGCCAACGGCCCCTGCATCGCAAGCGCCGCCGAAGGATCGCCAACGGCTCCTGCATCGCAAGCGCCTCCGACATATCGCCAACGGCCCCTGTATCGCAAGCGCCGCCAACAAATCGCCAACAAAGCGCCAGTGGCTCCTGCAACGCAAGCGCCGCCGAAGGATCGCCAACGGCTCCTGCATCGCAAGCGCCTCCGACATATCGCCAACGGCCCCTGCATCGCAAGCGCCGCCGACAAATCGCCAACAAATCGCCAACGGCCCCTGCAACGCAAGCGCCGCCGAAGGATCGCCAACGGCTCCTGCATCGCAAGCGCCTCCGACATATCGCCAACGAATCGCCAACGGCCCCTGCATCGCAAGCGCCGCCGAAGGATCGCCAACGGCTCCTGCATCGCAAGCGCCGCCGACAAATCGCCAACGAATCGCCAACGGCCCCTGCATCGCAAGCGCCGCCGAAGGATCGCCAACGGCTCCTGCATCGCAAGCGCCGCCAACAAATCGCCAACAAATCGCCAGTGGTTCCTGCAACGCATGCGCCGCCGACAAATCGCCAACAAATCGCCAACGGCCCCTGCAACGCAAGCGCACGTGCGGCCCCAGTAGCGCAAGCGCAAGTGAAAATTTTTTTTTGTGCACAATCAAATAGAATTGGCGGCGAAAATAAAAGCCCATGTGTACCTGATGCATGTAAAACAGCTGGGCGCTGGATAAGGCATTGACCTCTGGCTCGTAAATTTTTTGTTGCTTTGCTGATGGTCGCAGAACTCTGCGCTGAGCTTTTTCTTTTTATGCTAGACTTAATATGATCGGACATACATAAATTGAATAAAAACGTGTGAAGTTATATCAAAAATTGAGACAAAGAAAGAAATTAGATATAAAGATTAGTGAAAGGGTAAAGTGAAAATGAACAAAGAAAGAAAGAACGTGAATTAAAGGCGAGACGAGTGCATAACTCACATAACCAAAAGCATCAATGGCGAGAATTCTCGGCTGTGACTGTGTACATACATATATGTGTAACTACTTTTCAGTGATTTCTTAAAGCTTACAGGTACGCACCATCGCCGAAAGATCTTTTGGACATGGATGCAGCAACAATTGGGTGAGCGATTATATTGTTTATTAAACGAGAAAGAAAAAAAATAGACATTTTGGGACACATGTGTGTATGTTTGCCATGGCAAGTTTATTTTGTTGTTGTAATTTGGTGGTTGTTGCCGAAGAAGCTTAAGCCCGATCAGGTGCTCTAGAGCTTTCGAAGCTTCCTCAAAGCTCGAAACTTCATCTTGAGCTTTACACCTATGAGCCTCAATTGAGCGCCAAGTAATTTTCGAATCGCCTTTAAGTCGAGTAAAAGGAAAATAAAATAAAAAAGAAAAAAGTAAAAGAAGGAAAAATGATAATGATAATAATAGATGAAATTTGCTTTCACTTATGTTCACGTATACTCATATAAAAAAAAAAAAAAAATTAATAAAATAATTTTTTTTGATTAGCATTAGCCATATTCTTACTTACACGTATATTACCTTATTCACATATATAAAAAAAAAAAAAAGAATTTTTCGATTATTAATTGTACGCTACTCATACTCATATATACATACATCTTTTACAGCTATATTCCCTTTTATTGTTTATATGCCCTTGGCTTACTTTATTACTTCATTAAATACTTATAACGAACATTAAGAAACAATGAATTTGTAAAATAATTTATTTAGGAGCCATGCAGGCAACAATGGGGGAAAGACGTAGTGGAGATGGTTGACGTGGCAACAAGGGATCATCCGTAACATATACCTGTATCGGCGGATGGATGATCATGGTTGGGTGGGCAAGGCTGTTGCAGCAACACCAGCACAGCAGATTGCCATGTCAAGCGAAGGTTGCATGTGTTTAGTTACCCTGTACAGGTGAATCCTGTCTTCTCCTTTCTCCCTACCCGTACCTTTTCCCCTCCTGATCCTCGTGTTAATTTAAAACGTATTTAGCAAAGAGAAGCACGCGAAGATAATAGTAAATAGAATTGAGTAACGAAGCGAGCACGTAGCGATAGCAAGATGTTAGAACCCACTCCTACTACCGATCATACAGCCGGAGCCAGCGCGTGCATTTTTCAGCATCGACTACACCCCCCACCAGCTCGAGTGGCACCGCCACAGCAACCCAAGTTGTAGGTGAAATGTTACATATTTTATTTTGGCGCCCAACGTGGGGCCGATCCGGCCTGCCCCGATTATAAACAAATACTCCAGTCGTACCACCTGACTGTTACCTTTACTAAATCGTTTTTTTGTGTTACTTTTCCTGCTCCAGTTACCCTGGGGATACCGTGGATCCGTGTAATCGAGACATATATTACATGGCCTAGTATCGTATAGGGCGTAATATAGTGTAGGAGTTCCGACACTCTGGAAGTGTTGTAACTTTAATTGGTTATAACTCCAAGGTCAGCGCTTAGCCTAGCCTCTCATACCTCAGTGAGTCTTAGGAACTAAGTAAGAACCCTACACGTAGCTCGAGCAATTCTGAGGAAGTTTTACTGAGATTGTCCTACCTGGCCGTGATGTTGATGTTCCAGCCACCCTGTGAAAATTGCTGAATAGCGAGGTTCAGTAAGCCTAGGTGATTTTTGGGCTCCGAAAACGACATAATAGGTAGTTGACACAGTCCAGCAGCTCACCAGTGTTATATGCGTTTAATCTGTCCTCTTAGTTTCCTCCGGATGAGGGATCGTTGACTGTATATGTCAAGTCCTGCCGAGAACTAAGCTTAGGATTCACATAGATGTAGATAACAAAATACCCCATTCCTGTCTTTTCCCTTCCCGTAAACAGTGCAATCCTTTATTGTTCTATTCTTACCCAAAGGCGTTTGCATGGCTCCTGAATTATTTTTGACTATATCTACTTATATCTATTGAGTTTGTTTTCTTGTTTTGGTGTATTATATACTATATACATTATATCTTTTTTTTTGTTGAGTTACAAGCAATTAGCAGTGATTTAATAATATCTTTTGGTTCCCAAACCGAAATGGTTGTATCTCGTAGCACGGAGAATTTAGCGGTCTCGAATGACACTGGGTTACATTGTCAAATTTGCTCAGGAGTGATTGTTTATCAGGCTCAGCTGCTGTCGGCCAAGTGCGGGCATAACTTTCACAGAGTGTGTTTCGTCTCTAAAGTTAGTAATAAGAAGGAGTGTCCCGTTTGTCAGCACGGCCTAAGCGTTGGATCGGCATCGTCTGAGAATCTTAGTCCTAGTGGTCCCTCTACTTCAAGTTCACGAAAGCCATCAGTTTCTCAGTCTCTTCAGACTAGAAGTCAAAAAAAGAAATCTGAAGCGTTAATCCATTCGGAGATGCCGAACACGGAGGATGCCAACATGTCACAAGTCTCTGGCGATACTCAACAGAGCCAGCCATCCATGGCAGAAACTATGCAGCAGTCGATAGTTGATGCAATTAGAGTAGCTATGGTAGAGCAGACCCGAATTTTGGCAACCAGCATGGCTGATCAGACTAACCAACTAGTTCGAGCCATCTCTGATGGTCTTCAAAGTGCATCGTCATTACCCCCTGCAAATGTAGCTACAGCTCGTATGCAGCCGGTGACTGAAATAGAGCAACAGACAATGGAGCAACTTTTCCGTCTATCAGCTAGTGAACAGTTACCAGTGCCAGGGTTTAGTCAAGCGGTAAATAATTCTTCACCGGTTATACCCGGATTATCGAACTTAGGGCAGATTCGAAATGTTGGATCCGAAATTTCCGGAGTTTCAGCAGTTTCACCTCTTCGTGCTGATCGTGTAAGTCAGATAATGTCTAATTGGAAACTAAGGTTTACAGGAAAGGCCAGTATGTCTATTGAAGACTTCATTTACCGTATTGAAGCATTAACAAAGCAAACTTTAGACGGTAACTTTGATATAACGGCCCGACACGCTAGCAATCTTTTCGATGGAAGCGCCAGCGAATGGTTTTGGCGTTACCACAAAAGCGTCTCTGAAGTTCGTTGGAAGGATTTGTGCGTAGCCTTGAGAGGGCAATTTAAAGACGATAGGACAGATAGGAATATCCGAACCGAGATAGAGTTGAGAAAGCAGCGGCCAAACGAGTCATTTGATGACTTTTACGGTACTATTGCAGCCCTGGCAGACAAACTGTCTGAACCCATGTCCGAGGTAGCCTTGGTTGAGACTTTGCGAGCAAATCTTGTGGCTGATATTCAACATGAGATTTTGTATGAGTCTGCTGCGACGGTGAAATCCTTGCGTCACCTTGTCCGAACGCGAGAAATTTTTATGCAGTCCATAGCAAAATCAAAGCCTCCCCTTGCTGCACCACGCGCTTTTCCACGCCGCCAAGTGAATGCTATTCTAGACGAATCCATAAACAAAAATGTGGAAGAGTTGTCTGAAGAGGAGGATCTTGATGTTTCGGCAATAGAGTTGGTGTGTTGGAATTGTGGTGGCAAAGGCCATCGGTACCAAGAATGTATGGCAGAACGCAGGATATTTTGTTATGGCTGTGGCAGGGCAGATACATATAAGCCCAGTTGTAGAAAATGCAATCCCAGCACTACAAAAAACTCGATGTCGCGTGCACCACCGAAAAGTGCACGCAAACATCTGGTCAATCAAGCGACCAATACCGAGTAAGTAAGTGTGCCGTTTCCACGGAACCGATTATACCAGATTTAACAAACAGCGTTTTCGCTGATCCCCTTGATAGACCCCTAAACCGATCCCAGCGTCGCAGAACAGTATTTAAGAAGAAAATTAGACGTGAAAGGAGTCTGCTTTTGGCTTCGGTAGTAGGAAGACCTCATGACTTACGACCCCATGCTCAGATTATGCTTTTCGATAAACCAATAGTAGGTCTAATGGATACTGGAGCTTCAGTTAGCTGCATAGGAGGCAATTGCGCTTCCGAGGTTCTTCAGAGTGGGATCAAGTATAAGCCACTCTCACTGAAGGTAAAAACTGCAGACGGAAAAAGCCAAAGTATAATCGGCAAAGTATCCACAAAAGTCACGTACAGAGGGGAATCCAAGGAACTCTGTTTCTACATTGTACCTTCTCTGACGGGTGATCTATATCTAGGAATTGATTTTTGGACAGCTTTCGACCTGTTACCTTTGCATCTATTGACAAAGAACTTAGTTGTAGAAACTTTAGAAGACGCTACAGTGAGGAATCTTCTCCCCTCTCAGCAAGTGCTACTCCAGGAAGTAGTAAATTCATTTCCATCATACGCTAAACATGGTTTAGGCAAGACCTCGGTTGTTACGCACACTATTGATGTGGGCGATGCGAAACCGGTCAAACAACGCCACTACGCGGTGTCGCCTGCAACTGAAAGGCTAATGTATGAAGAGTTAGATCGTATGATCAACCTGGGAGTAGTACAAGAGTCAAATAGCTCGTGGTCTTCGCCCGTCGTGTTGGTCAGAAAGCCTGGCAAGGTTAGGCTGTGTATCGACTGCAGAAAAGTAAACTCATTTACAGTGAAGGATGCTTATCCAATGCCGCTTATAGACGGAATTTTGAGTAGACTACCGAAAGCTGAGTTCGTCACTAGCATTGATCTAAAGGATGCGTTTTGGCAAATACCCCTTGATCAAAACTCTCGTGACAAGACAGCGTTCACCGTCCCTGGCCGTCCTTTATATGAGTTTGTCGTCATGCCATTTGGTCTTACCAACGCATCTTGTACCATGTCGCGTCTGATGGACAAGATTATTCCAGCTAATCTGCGAAATGAAGTCTTTATCTATTTAGACGACCTGTTGGTAATCTCAGATACCTTCGATCGCCATTTAAAGGTGTTATCCTTAGTCGCTTCCCAACTCACTTCTGCTAACCTAACCATAAATGTGGAGAAAAGCAAATTTTGCAGAAAAGAGGTCAAGTACTTGGGGCACGTGATTGGTGGCGGAAATATTCGCACTGATCCCGAAAAAATAGCTGCCGTAAAGGACTTTCCGGTGCCCCAGTCGATCAAACAAGTTCGTCGATTTTTAGGAATGACGGGCTGGTACCATAAGTTCATCCGCAATTACGCAGCTATCAGTTCACCGATATCTGACACTCTGAAGTCTAAGCGCAAGTTCATCTGGACAGAGGAAGCTCAGCTGGCGTTCGAGTCTTTGAAATCTCAAATGTGCTCTGCGCCGGTTCTACATAGCCCAGACTTCTCTAAACCATTCTCCTTACATTGTGACGCCAGTCATACGGGCGTAGGTGCAGTTCTTATGCAAAAAAACAGCGATAATGCCGACGTGCCGATTGCTTTTATGTCGAAAAAGCTTAACAAGTGCCAGCGGCAATACACAGTAACGGAAAAAGAATGTTATGCTGCTGTATTAGCCGTAAAAAAGTTCAGGGCATATGTTGAAGGCCAACAGTTCACCGTCATCACAGATCATGCGTCCCTGAAGTGGCTGATGTCGCAAGCTGACCTCAGCTCCCGTTTGGCTCGTTGGTCATTAAAACTGCAGGGATTTGAGTTCGAAATCTTACACAGAAAGGGAACTGATAATATAGTCCCCGATGCCCTATCCCGTATACACACTGAAGACTTATCTTCCTTGTCCATGAATAGCATGATGGTTGACCTTGATTCCCCAGAATTTAAGGCCCCCGAGTATCTGACGATGAAGAATAAGATTCGTTTGAGTGGTATCAGTTTACCCGATATAAAAGTCGAAAATGATCTTATCTTTCGTCGTGCAGAACATTCAGATGACTCGAAGATCTCAGACGATTCTTGCTGGAAGCTTTGGGTCCCACCATCTTTGGTAGAAACCGCTCTGAAAGCCGCCCATGAGGATCCCTTGTGTGCACACAGTGGAATAAACAAAACCCTCGAAAGACTCAGGCGATATTATTATTGGCCGAACTTGGCTGCAGATGTAAAAAAGTTCGTAAATAATTGCCATATCTGTAAAGCCACAAAGCACCCAAATCAACCCTTGAAACCTCCAATGGGAAGTACGGGATTGCCTTCTCGGTGCTTTCAGAAGCTATTTGTAGACTTCTTAGGACCGTATCCGAGAAGCAGATCTGGCAATATTGGAATATTTGTTGTCTTAGACCACCTGACGAAGTTCCCATTTTTGAAGCCGGTGCGCAAGTTCACAGCCGAATCAGTAAAACGATATTTGGAAGAAGACATATTCCACTGTTTCGGCATTCCGGAAACTATCGTATCGGATAATGGAGTCCAATTTAAATCCCAGTCGTTCAACTCGCTGCTTGACAAGTACAATATTACGCACACATATACTGCCATCTATTCTCCTCAAGCCAACGCTTCGGAGAGAGTAAATAGATCTGTGCTTGCGGCTATTAAAAGTTATGTGGATCCAGATCAACAGAATTGGGATGAGAAACTAAGTAGCATTTGCTGTGCGCTTCGGTCGAGTCATCATTTGGCCATAAACACTACTCCTTATCGGCTTGCCTTCGGTCAGCATATGGTGACCGACGCCAGCAGCTATAAGTTGATGCGTACCCTGAACATGCTTGAAGATCGAGCAGTCCAATTTTCTCGAGAGGATTCCTTCGACATAATTCGAAGCAGAGCGAAAGATTCCATGCAGGCTCAGCACACCCGAAATGCGAGGGCTTATAATTTGCGAACAAGGAACATATTTTATAGGGACGGACAAGAGGTGTATAGGCGCAACTTTCAGCAAAGTAATTTCGCTAAAGGCTTCAGTGCGAAGCTGGCACCAAACTTTATCAGGTCCCGAGTTCGAAGAAAGCTAGGGAACTGCTACTATGAGCTTGAAGATCTACAAGGTCGCCTTGTGGGCAAATTTCATGCAAAGGATATAAAGCCTTGACTAGACTCAGAACAAGCGCGGATCCCACTTCGGTGTGTTTCACCCCAAGCGTGATCTAAGTGGGGGGGAATTTGTAGTGCGCTTGTTTCAAGCAGAAAAGTCGAAGTGAAAAATAACTAAAGTTCCGCCTAAAAGAACACTGTAAAAAGAGTTAGGGGGCGGAATAAAGAAGAGCTTTTCGCACGCCATCTGGCGCATGCAATTTGTCGCCGTGGGCAGAGCTTAATCTTGTCGCGTAATCTTTTAGGGCTCACGTTCGTCTCTACGTTTTTTCCTTTATTTGACATTTGAAAGGACGAAGAAGAAAGCAGTAATGGAGGGGTCGATCCCTAAATTTCCGGCTAAGATCGATCTCTCTTCTCGTGGCCTTCAAGTAAGATAGACGTGCCCTCGTGCCCTTATTACCACATAGTCACATAACCAAGTCAAACCGGCACGTGAGAAAAAATATAAAAAAGACAGAACCGCCAGCATATCGCCAACGGCTCCTGCACCGCAAGCGCCTCCGACGATTGCCAACGGCTCCTGCAACGCATGCGCCGCCGACAAATCGCCAACATATCGCCAACGGCCCCTGCATCGCAAGCACCGCCAACAAATCGCCAACAAATCGCCAACGGCCCCTGCAACGCAAGCGCCTCCGACATATCGCCAACGAATCGCCAACGGCCCCTGCATCGCAAGCGCCGCCGAAGGATCGCCAACGGCTCCTGCATCGCAAGCGCCTCCGACATATCGCCAACGGCCCCTGCATCGCAAGCGCCGCCGACAAATCGCCAACAAATCGCCAACGGCCCCTGCAACGCAAGCGCCGCCGAAGGATCGCCAACGGCTCCTGCATCGCAAGCGCCTCCGACATATCGCCAACGAATCGCCAACGGCCCCTGCATCGCAAGCGCCGCCGAAGGATCGCCAACGGCTCCTGCATCGCAAGCGCCGCCGACAAATCGCCAACGAATCGCCAACGGCCCCTGCATCGCAAGCGCCGCCGAAGGATCGCCAACGGCTCCTGCATCGCAAGCGCCGCCAACAAATCGCCAACAAATCGCCAGTGGTTCCTGCAACGCATGCGCCGCCGACAAATCGCCAACAAATCGCCAACGGCCCCTGCAACGCAAGCGCACGTGCGGCCCCAGTAGCGCAAGCGCAAGTGAAAATTTTTTTTTGTGCACAATCAAATAGAATTGGCGGCGAAAATAAAAGCCCATGTGTACCTGATGCATGTAAAACAGCTGGGCGCTGGATAAGGCATTGACCTCTGGCTCGTAAATTTTTTGTTGCTTTGCTGATGGTCGCAGAACTCTGCGCTGAGCTTTTTCTTTTTATGCTAGACTTAATATGATCGGACATACATAAATTGAATAAAAACGTGTGAAGTTATATCAAAAATTGAGACAAAGAAAGAAATTAGATATAAAGATTAGTGAAAGGGTAAAGTGAAAATGAACAAAGAAAGAAAGAACGTGAATTAAAGGCGAGACGAGTGCATAACTCACATAACCAAAAGCATCAACGGCGAGAATTCTCGGCTGTGACTGTGTACATACATATATGTGTAACTACTTTTCAGTGATTTCTTAAAGCTTACAGGTACGCACCATCGCCGAAAGATCTTTTGGACATGGATGCAGCAACAATTGGGTGAGCGATTATATTGTTTATTAAACGAGAAAGAAAAAAAATAGACATTTTGGGACACATGTGTGTATGTTTGCCATGGCAAGTTTATTTTGTTGTTGTAATTTGGTGGTTGTTGCCGAAGAAGCTTAAGCCCGATCAGGTGCTCTAGAGCTTTCGAAGCTTCCTCAAAGCTCGAAACTTCATCTTGAGCTTTACACCTATGAGCCTCAATTGAGCGCCAAGTAATTTTCGAATCGCCTTTAAGTCGAGTAAAAGGAAAATAAAATAAAAAAGAAAAAAGTAAAAGAAGGAAAAATGATAATGATAATAATAGATGAAATTTGCTTTCACTTATGTTCACGTATACTCAAATAAAAAAAAAAAAAAATGAATAAAATAATTTTTTTTGATTAGCATTAGCCATATTCTTACTTACACGTATATTACCTTATTCACATATATAAAAAAAAAAAAAAGAATTTTTCGATTATTAATTGTACGCTACTCATACTCATATATACATACATCTTTTACAGCTATATTCCCTTTTATTGTTTATATGCCCTTGGCTTACTTTATTACTTCATTAAATACTTATAACGAACATTAAGAAACAATGAATTTGTAAAATAATTTATTTAGGAGCCATGCAGGCAACAATGGGGGAAAGACGTAGTGGAGATGGTTGACGTGGCAACAAGGGATCATCCGTAACATATACCTGTATCGGCGGATGGATGATCATGGTTGGGTGGGCAAGGCTGTTGCAGCAACACCAGCACAGCAGATTGCCATGTCAAGCGAAGGTTGCATGTGTTTAGTTACCCTGTACAGGTGAATCCTGTCTTCTCCTTTCTCCCTACCCGTACCTTTTCCCCTCCTGATCCTCGTGTTAATTTAAAACGTATTTAGCAAAGAGAAGCACGCGAAGATAATAGTAAATAGAATTGAGTAACGAAGCGAGCACGTAGCGATAGCAAGATGTTAGAACCCACTCCTACTACCGATCATACAGCCGGAGCCAGCGCGTGCATTTTTCAGCGTCGACTACACCCCCCACCAGCTCGAGTGGCACCGCCACAGCAACCCAAGTTGTAGGTGAAATGTTACATTGGGTTGCCTGCGGCCGACGGTGGTTCGCGGGAAGAGTTGTATGTGGACGGACTTCACTTGTCAGTGGCTTGACGTGCTCTTGACGTGCTCTTTTGGACCCTCGCCATCTTGGACACTGCCGAACTCGAAGTGCTGATGGACCATCAAAAAGGACGATCACTTTCTCTAGACTCGCTAGAAAGTTTACAGGTATTCTGTGCCAAAAATTGAGCATCACCGGTTGAATCTCGTTGTGTCGCAGTATATTGTTCGCTCGTCCGACCAAAACAATCAACTGCAGTGATACGCATATGTGCGTGTGTATGTGCTAACACAGTCATACACAGAGAACACAGCTCAATTTCTGGCATCTTCCCTTTTATACCTTATTGGCCAAATTAATGTGCATAAAGTGAAAGTGTCGCAATTATACGTGTGTACAAACATACATAAGTTCGGTAGAATTGTTCGAACATAATTACGCCGTACATGTGTACGTATACTCATGCTGACCACCACTTGATTTGCATAACCAAAGCGGCAACACATATGTACATATTTAACAAGAAAGTTATATAAAACATATCCAAATATAATATACATATAAACGGTGATCTATCTATTGCATTTTAATAATACTGGTTGTGGGTTTGTGCAATCGCAAAGCGTCGCAGTGTCTTTTCGGTTGTCCGCTTTCGACTTAACCGCTACGTACAATACGCGTACATATGTATGTACGTACAGACATCTGCTTGCAATTGCACATACACGCAACGCTTGGTAAAGGTTCTTGGGCACCAGTGGCTGATTTTTCGTGCGTTCGTTAACCTTGCTCGCTCTGTGCTTGCATCGGTTATATATTAGTTTGTGTGTGCATGCGCTCGCGCCAAATTTACCGCTTGCTCTTTTCTCCCCCGTTTTGGCATACCATACAGGTCAGGCTTGGTTCGAGCGCCTGTATTACTTTCGTCTTGTGCGTGCGCTCGCGCTAAATTCTCTCACTTACTCTTTGATCCCCCGCACCCCGCATTCTAACCCTGTTGCCCACAAAGTGGAAGCAGCGAGCATCGGGCTTGCTTACTTTCGGTCGCTTGGACCGCTTTCGTTTGTTTGTTCACATATTGCGCCAGGGCGTGTTTTTGGGTAAGCAAGCTTGGCGTTTTTCGGTACATAGCTGCAGTGCGTGTGCGAGGGTAGCTTGAAAAGTTTGTCGAACTTTGGGTACGGTGTTGAAGGTAGTTCCTGTCTCTCATTTCAATTATGTCTGAGTCCGATAGGCCAACTGTGGAACGGCCAACAGCTGAACGGCCAACAGTACCTAAAACAAATACCAAGTTGGCATTGTGTCAACAAAGGTTTGACAAAGTCAGTGCCGATATTTCGCGCGTGCAAACCGCCTTTAGATTAAAGCAAATTTCATCGGACAAAACCGAATTAGCTTGTCGCCTAGAACTTTTAGAGGGTTATATCGATAAGGCTATGAACCTGCAGGCAAAGTTGGACATTTTGAGTCCAACCAATGAAAGTAGAGGGCCGTTGGAGGATCTGTGTGTCGTCACTAAAGCATTGTTTATGAATGCAATTAAACCAAGATCCGACACACAGATGCAGCATGACTGCTCAGGGAATTCACGGTTCGACACACACATGCATGACTGCTCACTGAATTCGAGCCAGCGATCGCAGCTGCCGAAAATGCGTTTGCCGAAGTTTAGTGGCAAACATTCGGAGTACAAAAATTTCATGTGCCTGTTCCAAAGCCTTATTGACGACGATGCTTCTTTGACAAACGTAGAAAAGTTTAATCATCTCGTATCGTGTTTGTCAGATGAAGCATTGGGTGTAGTAAAACCCTTTCAAATGACAGACTGCAATTACCCTAAGGCCCTTGCCAGTCTGAAGTCAGTCTACGACAATAAATGTCTAATATTCTTCGATACTGTTGCTCAGTTATTCGATTTGCCAACCATGACCAAGCCATCGGCATCGAGTTTAAGATCGATGATAGACACGGTGTCTGCGATATATTCATCGCTGTCGTCTGTAGGTGACGACAAAGATATTGCGAACGCAATGATCATTCACATGGTCATGGCAAAGGTCGACCATTTGACCAAATCTCGTTTTGAGGAGCAGCTTGACTATGATAAGCTGCCTTCTTGGGACGACTGTGCCAAACAGCTGAATAGAAGGTACCAGTACCTGGCAGCAGAAGAGTCAACTCGTGACAAGTCAAGGGTGCGTAACGAGGTGAGGAAGCCTCAACAGAAATCGTCCTTTGCGTGTGCTAGTGCAGGTCAAAGGTCGTCGACTGCATGTACCTATTGCAGGTCTGCAGACCACAATATACATCCTGGTCCGTCGTTTAGTGCCATTTCCGTCATGCAATGTTTTGAGTATGCTAAAACTCAAAAACTGTGCCTCAATTGTTTGACCACGGGACATACAGTATCGAGTTGCAAGGGAGCGAAGTGTAGAGTGTGCTCAAAGCCTCACCATTCGCTCCTTCATCGGTACACTGCATCAGTGCAAGGTGAAGCCTCAACGTCGGAGGCATACGTAGGTCACGTGCTCAATGCGGATCAAGTCGTTCTGGCTACCGCGATCGTAAACATCAAAGACAGATTCGGACAGTTGCATCCAGCAAGAGCTTTGCTCGATAGTGGCTCTCAAATAAATTTTATGTCTGAGAGCCTAGCACAGAGGCTTCAGCTTAAACGTGAGCCAACTTCCCTTGCTATCGCAATGGTGGGTGGTGCAACCACCGATAGTAAAACTAAGGTTTGTGCATCGATACATTCTCGTTTGAATTCCCACACGTTCTCCGTTCAATTGGCAGATCCCGACTTCCATAAGCCGGCTAAGGTGGATGTTCTCTTAGGAGCTGAAGTGTTTTATGGGCTATTGTGCGTTGGGCAAGTTAAATTACATTCCGAGCTGCCTATTATGCAAAAAACAGAAAGGGACTGGACAGGCGCCTCGGCAACAGTGTAATGAGAGTTCGGTAGCTCAAGTGTATAGTTGTTCTCTCGACTCATTAGTAAACCGTTTTTGGGAATTGGATCAATGTCCAATTGAGTCGAAGGCTGTCCGCCAAACGGCTGAACAACAGGCCTGTGAGTTGTACCTCGCAAAAACGGTACAACGATTGTCCTCCGGTCGCTTTCAAGTAAAACTTCCATTTAAGACCGACCCTAAAGTTCTTGGCCTGTCCTTTCAAACTGCGGAAAGGCGTTTTTTGCAACTTGAGCGCAAACTGTCAAAGGATGACACTCTCAAAAGTATGTACCATGACTTCATGAAAGAGTATTTGGATTTGGGACATATGTCCATTTTGAAGTCTGCTCCTCTAGAACAGCATTACTATATTCCTCACCAATGCGTTCTCAGACCTGAGAGTACCTCAACCAAACTTCGTGTTGTGTTCGATGCTTCCAGCAAAACATCAACAGCAGTATCGCTGAACGAAACACTAATGGTGGGGCCAACTATTCAGAGGGAGTTGTATTCAACATTGGTCAACTTTCGGTTGAACAAATATGCCGTAACTGCCGACATTTCAAAAATGTACTGACAGATAAATGTTTCTGAGGAAGAAACATTCCAGCTTGTCTTGTGGAGAGAAAACACTTCACAAAACATATAGGCATACAGGTTGAATACTGTTACATACGGTACAGCGTCAGCACCCTTTTTGGCTGTACGTTGTTTGTTCGAATTGGCAAATAGTTTCGCACAACCACATCCTATTGGTGCGGAAGTCATTCGCAATTGTTTCTATATCGACGATATGCTGGCAGGTGCAGACAGTTTAAAAGAACTGGACACAATTTGCAGCCAGGTTCGGGATATCTTGCATTCAGGAGGATTTCCATTGGCCAAGTGGGCTTCCAATTGCCCGATTCAATCTGGAAAGAATGAGAAATTCAGCATTAACATTGATGAGCAAAGCTCAGTCAAAACGCTTGGAATGCGCTGGGCACCTCAAGATTATGTATTTAAATCAGGGGTCGGCAGCGTCCTATCCCATGTGCATAGCACGGCCACGGGGCAGCGCAGTCGGCACACACATAGTGTAAAAACTTCGTGTAGCGTCGGCCTTACTGCTCGGGTCCCGCGGCGGCAGAGAAAATGAGTCGTGTGTCTTCGGGCCTATGCACATGCTGCTTCGGTATTCTGTTCGTCAGCGTTGCGAGAACAGAGATGAATTTTTTCAGCGCAAATTAAATTGTACACTGACAATAATGTTCAATGTAATATGGAAACATGATTTTTTCTTTTTAGAAAATATGGATAGCGGGGCGCAATGTTTGATTTGCAAATATGTTGCAAGTCGATGTGCACTATTTTTTATTGAGAGGCACTATGATATTAAGCATTCTCGGTTCAAGAGACTTGTAGGGGCTGAGCGTGCCACGAAATTATTAGAACTGAAAGCGAAATATTTTCTAATATATGTTGCACCCAAAATTGAAACATCACATGGCGCAAAACATTTTTCATTATCTGGATTCATTTCTTTCAAGAAAGAAACGTTTTGCCTTCGTATTGCTTCGTGTCTCTTGCCTTCGCACATAAACGCACAAAACATGTGAGTGTATTGCGTGCCGACCCCTGATTTAAAATTTAAATACCATCTGGACGTGGACAGCTTTGCCTCCCTGAAACCAACAAAACGCAATATATTGTCGATAGCCTCTCGTTTGTTTGACCCTCTTGGTTTGTTGTGTCCAATTGTCACTAAGGCAAAAATGCTGTTGCAGGACTTATGGAGGCTAAAGGTAGACTGGGATGAGGCGATTCCTATGAGTCTACACACTGCATGGAATAAGTTCACCACTACCTTGCGGGATTTGCACAAAATTTCAATCCCTCGTTACGTATGTTTGACGCTGTACCAAGGTGTTCAAATTCACGGCTTTGCTGACGCATCCACTCCCACCTACGGTTGCTGTATATACGTACGAACGTGCAACGACGAAGACGTTCGCGTGTCATTGCTCACGGCAAAGTCGAGGGTATCTCCGCTGAGCGTAAAAACAATACCCCGATTAGAGCTTTGTGCAGCACTATTGCTGGCCAAACTCTGGCAACAAGTGTTGACCACAATGACCAAATTCACGATAGAAAGCGTAAATTTCTGGTCAGATTCGCAGGTCACGCTATATTGGTTGGAGCGTGATTCGGGTACGTTGGGTACATTCGTCGCGAATCGAGTCGCAGGATGTCAAGAATTGTTAACTGGAGTCGTATGGCGTCACGTTCCAACCGATGCTAATCCAGCAGACTTGGTTTTAAGGGGAACCGATGTTAACGACATTGTGAGGTCCTTGTGGTTTAATGGGCCAAGTTTTTTTAATGGTACAAAAGGATCGATGGCCTCAACTTCATCAGTTCGAGATAGCATCAGAAGTGAAAACTTCTGAGGACAAGAAAAGTGCAGTGGTATGAGCGCTTGTAGTATCTGACGCCGAATCTAATTGTATTGTGCAATTAATCAACCGTCAATCGAGATTTTCCAAGCTCGTCCGTGTAATGACCTATGTGCTTCGATTCTGTTTCAGGCAGCTTAATGGTGATTCGCATCTTGTATCTGCGTCAGAAAAAAACATTGCATTCTTAAAGCTGATCGCAGTCGTACAAAGCACAACATACAGCACTGAGTACACATTGTTGGAAAGCGGCAGTATTAGCTCCGATGCTGCAGTTAAATCCATTTTTAAATCCATTTATCCACGAGGTTGATGAAAATGACATTAAATTTACGTTAATTCGAGTAGGAGGGCGTTTGCTACACGGCCCGATCGCATACGATGGTAAGTTCCTTATTGCTACCAAAGGGATCTGAATTGGTCAGCCTTTTGGTCAGGCATTTGCACCTTAGACCCTAACATGCTGGTGCAAAGGTTCTTGTGGGATTGCTGTGGCAGCAAGTTTGGGTGATAAATGCCCGAAGCGTATGTACAGCTCATGTAAGAAGCGGCGTTTCTCCAAAGCAAGGAGGAACTGCAGGACTACGCAGCGGAGAGAGCGGTCACCTGGTGCGTTATCCCTCCGAGGGCACCACACTTCAGCGGGCTGTGGGAAGCAGCAGTAAAAGCTGCCAAACACAGGCTGGTGCCAGGGGCAGGCGATGCCAACCTCACGCCGGACGAGTTGAGCACGCACCTGGTGGATGTAGAAGCGTTGCTCAATTCCAGGCCCTTCGTGGCGGACACCAGCGATCCGAACAACGGGGAGGCCATCACACCAGTTCATTTGCTCATCGGCCAACCTCTGCTGGGCCTGACGCACGTATCCACGCCCGAAAAGCCCAACAACAAGCCCGCACCCGTATACTTGAAGCGGTGGTAACGGTTTTTGGAGCTCAGACTGCGCTTTTGGCTCAAGTGGTCGAGAGACTACCTCCTCAGCCTACAGCAGCGAGCCCAGTGGAGCAGAGGCGAGGCCAATCTAGCCGAAAAGGTGGTCGTCCTGGTGCACGAAGACAACACCCCCCCGCAACGATGGACAACAGGGCGCATAACACGCGCAATTACGAGAGAGGACGGCAAGGTGCGGGTGGCCGAGGTCAGAACGCCGGCCGGCGTGATTATACGGCCGGTCCACAAGCTGGCACCACTACCAACGAGCTGAAGACCGGAGCTCTTTAGCGGGGCCGGAATGTTGGAGGAGAAGGTAGAAAGTTAAGAGAGTATTGTACGTTAAAGAGTCTCTCCATCTTCGGGTGACCCGCAAGCCGACCTTTACGATCGCCGACGGCGAATTGGGTTGCCTGCGGCCGACGGTGGTTCGCGGGAAGAGTGGTATGTGGACGGACTTCCCTTCCCCAAAGCCACTGCACTTGTTATTAAAAATAAATACCCGATTATTGAAGAAAAAAACCGCGTCTCAATTAGTTTGTTTTTGGTTGAGTTGTTTGTCAAATCTAAAAAATATTAGAATTTGTAGAATTTTTCGTCCGCGTGTTTCAGCCTTTTCTTCATAGTTTAAGACTTTTTAATCATTTTATTGGAGCATCATACCAATCGACCAACTTCTCTATAAGTTTTTCCGTCTATCAGTTTTTTTTCTCAGATCTCGAATCTCTACAGTGCAGTGCTTTCCACGTCTCATTGTAATGATTATTATTAACTTTTATGACAGAAACAATGAAGTCTTAATCAAAACTAATGAATACGTGTGTTAAGCTAGTGAGCTTTTTCATGACAAATGTATTAAGGTTAACGAGGTTGTTTAGATGTACATGTGCATGCGTATAAGAACGAACGATGATCTTATGGCTACGAATTTTAGCTCAAAACTGAATTGCAAGGGCTGACGGCGTAATTGCCTTGCCCTATGAGGCAACGCTTAACGACCGGGAGAGAGTGCGATTAGGAGAGAGTTACTGCAATTCGGGCTGCTGCTAAACCGAGTACGAAGAATTCTGGTACATAAGTACACGAAAGAAAGCCGCTGCCGTGCGTAGGCATATGCAGTAACAAACGATTTTAAAACAGTGGGCATTGCAATAATTAACATCGAGATGTGCATTTACTTTAGACCGCACCACTTTTTATAACTTATTATGGTTTATGCTGCTTGACCCGACAACGTGCCTTCTACAAGAAGCTACACTAAGAAAATGGCTAGTGGTTCTATAAAATTTTATATTTTTTTAATTTATATAGACAGAAATTTGAAGAACGGTAACGCAGTTCTTTTAATAGGGAATACTAAGCAATATTAAAAAATCCAAAGTAAAAAAAAATCGCAACATAATTTGAATTTTTTTCTATCACTAACAAAATCTATAATGGGTTTTGCTTTTTTTTCGCAACTGTACGTACGTAAAGACACACAAAATTGGGTATACACGTCGTCTTACTGCGAGTGTAATTTTTCAGCTGTCGAATTTGAATTTTGGTGGTTTTTTTATACCCGGTACTCGAAGAGTATGGGGGTATATTAGATTTGTGGTGATAACGGATGTGTGTAACGCCCAGAAGGAAGCGTTTCCGACCCCATAAAGTATATATATTCTTGATCAGCATCAATAGCCGAGTCGATATAGCCATGTCTATCTGTCCGTCCTTCCGTCCGTCCGTCCGTCTTCATTAGCGCCTATATAACAGAGACTATTAAAGCTAGAGCAACCAAATTTTTTATCCAGTCTCCTGTGTTATCACATTTTTCCAAGTGTATTTCAAAATTTCGCCCCGCCCCCACTAAGGACGAAAGTCTGTGGCATACAGACTGAAGATAAAACTATAAAACGATAAAACTAAAAATGTAGAATCATAGATGACCATTTCTATCAGAGTGTTCAATCTGGATCAGATCGCTTCACTAATATAGCTACACTGAAGAAAACCATTTCGTTTGGCTTTATTTTTGAAATATTATTTTTTTTCCCAAAATTTAATTTTTCCCTTATATAATAAATTACATAAATCATTTGATCACATATATTCTGACTGAGTACCGGCTAGAAAGTGGAGCCGCGGTCTTTTGCCGAGCCGATACAGCTGGTCTGTCCATAAATCCGCAGTCCGTCTTGTTTGTCGCTTTACGGATATTTTAAGCACTTATTCTGTGACATCCACAAATTTGATCGAAATGCGATCCGATCATTGTTATAGCTTGAATAAAGAACTCAAATATTCCACCTTTGTCGAATCGCGTGGTCGCTTTTCTCTGTCTAGCGTGGTTGAGTATGAGTTTTCAAGTCCGTCATGCATACCTAAGGAATGACTATATAATGAAAATATTCAGTTTGTACATCCATATAAACTAAACTAAACTATTTACTCTATTGGATCACAGTCGTCGAGTCGAAATCAAAATTGTCATGTACTAATATTAATGCAAAATAAAGAATATCTAAGTATAACTAATACCGGCTATAGCGATACTGATAAAAATAATTTTACTATTCTGCTATTTCCATTTTTAGAGATATAATATCACAATTCATGACCATAAGCAGCCGTTGGTTGTGTCACGACCTACCGAAAAAAACATTCGTGGAGGCACGGATCAACTTATTATGCTAGTTCCCGAATTGGCTCGAGCTACTGGAATGACTGATGCTATGCGAGCAAATTTTCAGTATGTCTATAATTCTGTTAAAAACTTGTGTTGTTAATATATCTAATAGTAGAAATGGTCCGTTATTCTTAAATTAGATTAATGAAAGCAATGAGCGAGTTCACCAGATTGTCTCCGGACCGTCGCATTGAGCGTCTGCGTGTATTAAACCAGCGCCTGCAATCGTCGAAAGAGAGCATGGATGTGCTAAAATCGTGGAACATTGAACTTGATTCAGCTTTAGTGGAAATCTCAGCCCGCGTTTTACCCCCTGAGAAAATTGTTTTTGGCAATCAAAAGCGATTTTTATGCGATAGCCGTGCTGATTGGACAACGGAATTCCGACAAAGCTTAATGTACTCGCATGTGGACATTAAGAGGTGGTATGTGATAACACCACAGCGTAATTTACGGGAGACTGAAGAGTTTGTAAAGCTGTGTATCCGTGTTGCCAGTGGGATGAAAATGATTATATCCGAGCCTCGATAGTATGTATTAATTAAAATTATATAATATATTAAATAGGAATACATTTAGTCTCGTATTTTATTTCAGCGATAAAATCCCCGATGATCGCAATGGGACATATTCCCAATCGATTGATAATGCAGTAGCCAAAGATCCACAAATTATTATGCTAGTGCTTAAGGCTCCCAACGAAGAGAAGTATGGTTAAATTAAGTTTATGAAATGTTTGTTCTTATTAGTTTCCATCATCAACAGGTACAGCTGTATAAAAAAACGCACTTGTGTGGATCGACCAGTACCATCACAAGTGGTCACTTTGAAAACCATTGCTCCAAGAAAAGAGAAATCGGGTGGTCTCATGTCCATAGCCACAAAAGTGGTTATTCAGATGAACGCCAAGCTGATGGGCGCGCCGTGGATGATAGAGTTGCCTGTTCGCGGACTAATGACTGTTGGCTTTGATGTGTGTCATTCGTCAAAGAACAAAAACAAATCGTACGGTGCTCTTGTGGCTACGATGGACATGAAATCATCAAACCGCTACTTTTCTTCAGTAACCGAACACATGAAAGGCCAGGAGCTGTCGGATCAGATGTCAATGAATATGACATATGCCCTAAAAGCGTACCGGGAACATCACGGCATTTTACCAGAGCGAATTCTGTTCTTCCGTGATGGTGTAGGTGATGGTCAACTTCATCAAGTTGTTAACACTGAAGTTAAGTCTTTAAAAACTAAACTCGATGAGATTTACAAATCTGCAGGCAAAGAAGACGGCTGTCGAATGGCATTTATTGTTGTCGCTAAGCGGATCAACACTCGGTACTTTGCCAACAAACGAAATCCCGTGCCAGGTACAGTAGTTGATGATGTCATAACGCTTCCTGAGCGATATGACTTCTTTTTAGTGTCGCAGGCTGTCCGTCAAGGAACGGTGTCGCCCACTAACTACAATGTTATACATGATAACATGGGATTAAGCGCCGATAAGCTGCAAATGTTGGCCTATAAAATGACCCACATGTACTATAACTTTTCTGGGACTTGCCGTGTGCCTTCTGTATGTCAATACGCTCACAAATTGGCATTTCTTGTAGCGGAAAGTATTAATAGAAAACCATCATCTGGGCTGGAAAATCAGTTATACTTCCTTTAATAGCTTTGAATATTAAATATTTAATTAACATTTTGAACACAATGGACGGATTGATCCAAATACTTTGTATTCCATTTATTTTTCTTAGAGGTGTTTGTATACTTCCATCTAGTCTAAAAATAAAATAAATTTTTCCAGTTCTTTGAATACATACTTCTACTTATATTGTGCTTCTTATTTCACGTTATCATTATATACTGTTAAATTCACTTCACATACATAGCTGGTTTATAGAACTTGGTGTCTAGATTTCGCAAGTTTCGCTTGTCAAAATACCATAGGTTAGGTTAGGTGATAGCGGCTGCCAGGCTAACTGAGAGCGCAGCACACAGCAAAGGGTTGCATAGCCACTCTACCAAGGTATCAGCTTTGGGAGGCGATTTACCACCCACCCCAGGACTAGGATGGGACCCCTTCAGGTTCGCCTTAGCGTCTTCCACCGCGCAGGTTGTACCTGCTAAGTCGCGGGTCGGCCAGGACTTTTAGCCGTTGCCGTTCCCTGTATGGGATGTTGTTGATGGCAATTGGGGAGTGCCAGACTCATTTTTGTTTTGATTGTTGTTCTACCTGCAAAGGTAGGTCGTTTCGTTTCCTTGCAGAATGAGTCGTGGAGCACTTTTTACGGATGTTGAAAGAAATAATATCTTAAATTGAAACGAGCGGGAACGACTCTAGCCGCGACTCTACGTTTATACCCGATACTCAGTCAGAATATTGTATGTATATCAGAGCTCGCAAATAACTGTTAACCGATTCGTGCGGTCGTAAAATAAGAGTTCTTCACTAACACTTTGAACAAAAAGTCTGAGCGCAACCGATTGCATTTTTCGTACAAAAATTTTGCTCGTGCTCAGCCGACGAGCAGTTTTTTCCGGTATCTTTTGCTCTGCTCCTTCCAAGACCGTTTTCCCTTGAACGACAATCCAAAAAGTCTTTTTCGAATGTACATACATATGTATGTGTGCATGTGAACTCTCGAAGGTTCTACGCGTCACTTTGCTTTGTAAATGTCGATGGTACAGTGATTGTAGGTCGAGCATTTTGACAAAATGTATAGTCGCTTACCACTAAACGAAGACATATTTTTTTCAGAAATGTAATGCTGAAATTGCAACACTTGAGTATGCTGGCTCGTTATAATTATAAAAAAACTATTCATTTTGTAATAAAAAAATTAGTTTGAAATATAAGAATTCATGTTTAAAATTTAAAGAGAATTTAACGTGAAAATCGAATCTCACAATGTGACACAACGTACCGCTGTGCATCGAAAAGGAGACAAATTATTGAAAAGACCGTTTGAGGTGACTTTTTCAGTCAATCGGTCTTTTAGTGAGTCTCTCTGTGCGAGCATCACTCGTATCTCTCATTGCGCGATGTTCGGTAATAGAGCGTCTCACGAACAGATGAACGTAAAGCGCTCAACAGAAAACCGAAACGAAAAGAAACTAAGTCTGCTGCTCAGAGAGAGAACAAGGTTGGTTTTTTTTCGGTTGTTCTCGCGAGCAGAGCGTAAGCAAAAAAAAACAGTCAACAGTTATTTGCGAGCTATGATGTATATTGTATGTATTATGATTAAAAAAAATGTCAAAAAATTAGGTTGAACCATTTTATAAATTTGTAGGTATATATTAAATGTTATCTGTTTCCGTTTTGGTTCACATATGTTATTTACATCTGTTTTCTCTACATTTTACATCTACATATTCGTCTTTACATATGGATATACGGTTAGTGTTTATGCGAAAAGTGTATGCGAGAAAGAGAGAGGAAAGCGCTTGAAATGGTCATTTCCCATGCTTCTGCGTTTTTGGTTTTCTTTTATCTTAAAAATTGTGGATTCCACAGATTTTCGTCTTTTCTGGGGGCGGAAGGGGGCGTGGCGAAAGTTTGAAATATACTTGGATTAGTATGATTACACAGGAGACTGGACACAACATTTGGTTGCTCTAGCTTTAATAGTTTCTGAGATCTAGGCGCTAATGAAGACGGACAGACAGACATAGCTATATCGACTCGGCTATTGATGCTGATCAAGAATATATATACTTTATGGGGTCGCAAACGCTTCCTTCTGGGCGTTACACACATCCGTTATCATCACAAATCTAATATACCCCTATACTCTTCGAGTACCGGGTATAAAAAGTCACAATCAGTAAGCCTTATTTACTTACTGAAAATTTTGATAAAAGACATTTTTACACAAAGCGGTACATTTTTTTTTTAACATGAAGGAAAACTTTGCTTTGTCCAAAAGAGGAGACTTAAGAATTTGAATTAAAACTAAGGACCGGCTTAAAGGAATTGAAAACTAAGCTGTTATAGACTCTTACTATTGTATTTAAGCCAAATAACTATAAAAAGTAGACTGAAAATCGAGTTGGAATGCGAAAAACGACGCATGTAGAGGTTGGCCGAAGTGAACAATTCAGCACTACCAAGCATAAAAATATAAAGGCAAATTTATTTCCTTGTGTCAGCTACCTCAGGGAAAGAAGTATATGTGCACTGATATTAATTAGAGAAAAACTATTAAAAACAACTTTAACTTCGTATGAATTAAGTATATGTGCATACTGAATAAAACTTCAAAATACTGTAGTCAGAACGGCACGTCTGTGTGTCTTCCTCGCTCGATCCAAACTGATCTCGCTCTCCTTTTTATTCTTCTCTTTTCTTCTTGTTTCCTTATTCTATTCTTATTCTATTCGGAGAGTATATTACAAGTGTGTATGTATTGCGAGTACAGTCCAGTGGGCTAAAGCATAATAATATATACAGTGGTATTGGTTTGGGTTAATTACAGTTAGCTAAGGAATATGTACAGTGGTATGAGGATAGTACTGCTACAATACTATTTGAAACATTTCTTAAATATTTTTTTGTTTACTTCTAAATAGTTGATATGCTTTCCTTTTTGAATAAAAATTTGATTATTCCGGTTTTGCATTAAGGTTGCCAAATTTTTGAGAATTTCAGTGCTAATTTAATCCCATTCCTGGATCAGTGCCTCATATACCGTATCAAACTGGCGGCCATTCTTATAAACTTTATTGGGAATACTATCCCAAAGATCTTCTATTGGGCTTAGTTCCGGGCTGATCGCTGGCCATTGCAATAATGGTACCATTCTAGCAGCCAAAAATATTTTGTGTGGATTGGCGCGTTTTCTTGCTGGAAGATTCACTCATCCGCTTAAAGGTCTCCAGCAAATTCGATGAGTACTGTTTCTAACAACTCTTTATACATTTCTGCATTTGTTCTGGTTGGTATAAAATAAAGTGGAGACTTCCCATCATACCCAAATCCGGACCAAACCATTAATGATCCTCCACCGTGGTTTCGTTTATGGCAGACCTGCCGTGGTTGCCTTTTATTGCGCCAATACTTTTGGCAGGAGTCAGGGCCGTCCAAGTTAAATTTTTTTTCGTCCGAAAATATAACTTTACTAAACTCCTCTGACCAAAATTTGTACTTCTCAGAAAATTCTAGGCGAGCGGATATATGCGCTTCAGCAGCCTCGGTACATCGTCGCGGAAAGCATAGGTAACCATTTCGTTCTTTTTTATAATTTGGTTAATACGTCTTTTGGATATGCCAAGTTTCAGTTAACCTCTGATCTTCATGCAAGACTTATTATTTTGAACAGCTAGAGACCGAATCTTACACGGTGCATCGATTTCAGTAGGCCTGCCGCTCCACTTAATTTTTCCATACATTTCCAGATTTCTGAGAAATTGTGCTTATATGCCTATTTATTCTGGCGACAATATAAGAAATTGTCTTGCCAGATTCGGCCAGCCCTTTGATAATACCGCGATTTTCCACTGACAAATGTGTCCGTAAAATCAAAATTATATTCCATCGTTTCATTCTCGAAACATTTAAAAACAATTTTACTTACGTTCCGTTGATTAAATACTATTTTTAGATCAAACTTCTTAGCTTACCCACACTCAATAGCACAATAATCTCAATTTGCACATATGTATGTACATATGTATGTATACTTATTGCCTATGAAAACCACACCAAAGAATGAAGCCCAAAGAGGGCCATTGGAGTAGATCTTCATAATAGATAAGAATACAAACTTGCATACCTTCAAAAAATTGCCATAGACATTTCAGCTCGAACTATACAGCGTCGTCTAAAGGAGATGGGATTAATGGCAAGGACACCTGCTAAAAAGCCACTTCTAAATATTCAATGAAGAAAGCACGTTTAAGTTGGGCTAAAGAAAACGAAAATTGGGATGAACCTGAGTGGTCACGAATCATATTCTCGGATGAGACATAATCCGCAATGAAGTTGTGTGAAGTATGGAATCACTTAGTGAGAGAGAAGATCCCATATTTCAGGACGATTCTGAACCTTGCCATCGAGCGCGCTCTTTATGAAATTCGCTGACGTTTTGTTTTTTTTTTTATAAATGTATTCAACTAGTTCAAACTATTTTTCACCGACAGGTTAATATTTTGAAGGCGGATGGGCATTAAGTCCTTAGATTGGCCAGGTAACAGCCCCGACCTCAATCCGATAGAGAATGTCTGGGCCCTTATGACTGCCAAAATAAAAAAGCGGAAGCCAAAAATTATGGTTGAGTTAGGGGAAGTTATCGAAAAAGTTTAGTTTGAGAACATGTATGGAACGGAGATATGTGAGTGGGCAGATGGAGTAGGACTCAGTATCAACGCGGATAAGACGGACCTCATCCTCTTCACCAAAAGATACAAGGTACCAGCAAATCTATCAGAAAATGTCCTTGTGGGCGACAGCAGAAATAAAAAGTAGAATTTTGTTGAGTAGTGTTATATATTATTGGCCCTATATTGTGGTTAAAGTTTGTATTATTCCTTGGATAATAATTATAAGAATTATAACCTCGGTTATAGTTATTAATAACATTTCCCTTATAGGGATTATTAATTGTATTTCTGTTCGAAAGAGTGTTGAAGGCCCTAGGTTGTCTTTGTTGGAATCAACGTGTTTCGGAACTTCATCGTAGTTACGATGCATTACAATACCCAATATTGCATTGGAAAGGTGACGATGGCTACCAATATACCAATGATTAATCCACGAAAATTTAAATAATTGACTTATTTTCGTGTGTTGACATTTCATCTATATAACTAAAAATCAATATAATTATTACTCGAGAACGGGCACTTACAGCGACAAAAAAAAGTCTCATTCCGAAAGGAATTTTTGACTTCTCTAGCGTAGGACTTCCCGAAATGTTATTCGATTCATCTAATTTTTTTTTGCGTCCCTGTGTTACTGCCTTGGCTGAACAAAATGTCTCCATTCGAAAAATAGCGGAAACAAATTTGGTGACACTGGACAAATGGAGAGGACGGAAGGATCGGGAAGAAAAAAGTGTACAAATGCAAGGGAAAATCGAATTATTAAGAAAACGAGCTGGCATGATAGATTCAAAAATGCCAAAATGAAGACAGACAGCAGGTGGAAGTACACCACCACCTGCAGAATCTCGAAAATCATGTGCAAGGAACACAATGATAAACTCAGCCACTACCTGCTGCACCTTCCACGGAAGGATTGCAGACTGCTAGTGGGCATACTAACAGGCCACTGCCTGGCTGCGTCACATTCAACCAGGCTGAACATCACCAACACCGACATCTGCAGGAAATGCAATGAACCCGGGGCTGTCGAAACCCTGGAACATCTCATCTGCCGGTGTCCGGCTCTCTCAAGCGCAAGGAGAATATACCTGGGCGCACCGATGATGGTATCACTGGAGGATGCCTCTAAGAAGTCGCCAGGGAAACTGCTTGCCTTTGCTAGAAACACCTCGATTCTGGGGGACTTCGGAACCTCAGAAACACCCTCGTAAGGTGCATACAAAGATCCGGATGACTAGGGGCCATTCTGGCCTATGATAGCCCCCGTAGAGGGCCGTCTGGAGCAACCTAACCTAGCCTGTGTAGTCTTTTTTTTATGATTCTGCGCTTTCAGTTTTTTCGTATCTTCAAAATTGTTTGAAATATTGAAATACATTTGGAGTACTTGATAACACAGGAGACCGCACCAATGAAGACGGACGGACGGATGCTGATCAAGAATATATATACTTTATGGGGTCGCAAACGATTCCTACTGGGCGGTACACACAACCGTTATCCCCACAAATCTAATATACCCCTATACTCTTCGAGTACCGGGTATAAAAAGTCACAATCAGTAAGGTTTATTTACTTACTGAAAATTTTGATAAAAGAAATTATTGGACATAGCGGTACTTTTTTTTTTGAACATGAAGGAAAACATTGCTTTGTCCAGAAGATAAGACTTATGAATGTGACTAAAAACTAAGGACCGATGGCTTAAAGGGATTGAAAACTAAGCTGTTGTAGACTGTTACTAATGTATTTAAGCGAAATAACTATTAAAAGTAGACTGAAAATCGAGTTGGAATGCGAAAAACGACGCTTGTAGAGGTTGGCCGAAGTGAGCCATTCAGCACGACCAAGCATACAAATATAAAAGCAAATTTATTTCCTTGTGTCAGCTATGTGAAAGTTGTGAAAGTGAAAGTGAGCTGAAATGTCTATGGCAAATCGTTGTTGCACTTCAGAAGCTATCTCTACAGCATTTTTGAATCTATCATGCCAGCTCGTTTTCTTAATAATTCGATTTTCCCTTGCACTTGTACACTTTTTTCTTCCCGATCCTTCCGTCCTTTCCATTTGTCCAGTGTCACCAAATTTGTTTCCGCTATTTTTCGAATGGAGACATTTTGTTTAGCCAAGGCAGTAACACAGGGACGCAAAAAAAAATTAGTTGAATCGAATAACATTTTGGGAAGTCCTACGCTAGAGAAGTCAAAAATTCCTTTCGGAATGCGACTTTTTTTTGTCGCTGGGTGTAAGTGCCCGTTCTCGAGTAATAATTATATTGATTTTTAGTTATATAGATGAAATGTCAACACACGAAAATAGGTCAATTATTTAAATTTTCGTGGATTAATCATTGGTATATTGGTAGCCATCGTCACCTTTCCAATGCAATATTGGGTATTGTAATGCATCGTAACTACGATGAAGTTCCGAAACACGTTGATTCCAACAAAGACAACCTAGGGCCTTCAACACTCTTTCGAACAGAAATACAATTAATAATCCCTATAAGGGAAATTTTATTAATAACTATAACCGAGGTTATAATTCTTATAATTATTATCCAAGGAATAATACAAACTTTAACCACAATATAGGGCCAATAATATATAACACTACTCAACAAAATTCTACTTCTTATTTCTGCTGTCGCCCACAAGGACATTTTCTGATAGATTTGCTGGTACCTTGTATCTCTTGGTGAAGAGGATGAGGTCCGTCTTATCCGCGTTGATACTGATTCCTACTCCATCTGCCCACTCACATATCTCCGTGAGTGTTCGTTCCATACATGTTCTCAAACTAAACTTTTTCGATAACTTCCCCTAACTCAACCATAATTTTTGGTTTCCGCTTTTTTATTTTGGCAGTCATAAGGGCCCAGACATTCTCTATCGGATTGAGGTCTGGGCTGTTACCTGGCCAATCTAAGGACTTAATGCCCAATTCCGCATTCAAAAAGTTAACCTGTTGGTAAAAAATAGTTTGAACTAGTTGAATACATTTTTTAAAATAACAAAACGTCAGAGAATTTCATAAAGAGCGCGCTCGATGGCAAGGTTCAGAATCGTCCTGAAATATGGGATCTTCTCTCTCACTAAGTGATTCCATACTTGACACAACTCCATTGCGAATTATGTCCCATCCGAGAATATGATTCGTGACCACTCAGGTTCACCCCAATTTTCGTTTTCTTTAGCCCAACTTAAACGTGCTTTCTTCATTGAATATTTAGAAGTGGCTTTTTAGCAGGTTTCCTTGCTATTAATACCATCTCCTTTAGACGACGCTGTATAGTTCGAGCTGAAATGTCTATGGCAATTTTTTGAAGGTATGCAAGTTTGTATTCTTATCTATTATGAAGATCTACTCCAATGGCCCTCTTTGGGCTTCATTCTTTGGTGTGGTTTTAATAGGCAATAAGTATACATACATATATACATACATATGTGCAAATTGAGATTATTGTGCTATTGAGTGTGGGTAAGCTAAGAAGTTTGATCTAAAAATAGTATTTAATCAACGGAACGTAAGTAAAATTGTTTTTAAATGTTTCGAAAATGAAACGATGGAATATAATTTGTCAGAATACATATGTATGTATTTGGCAATATGTAGATAAAGAAAATACACTTTCCTTTGTGATTCCATGCAGAATGAATCGTGGAGCACTTTTACAGATATTGAAAGGAATAATACCTTAAATTGAAAAAATCGGGAACGACCCGATATTCAGTTGGTAAGTATCAAGAAAGAGTCTGTGAGAGGGAGCGAAATGGGTTGCGCGTGGAATGGGTTGCGCGTGGAATGGGTTGCGCGTGGAATGGGTTGCGTAGCGTAGACTTTTCATTTGTCTTTTGTGGCTTTAATATTGGTCCAATCTGATTCAGATTCGATCAGATTCGAATGTGGATGTGGATGCCACAGATTTTTGTCCTTTGTGGAAGCGGAAGGGAATAATTTTGAAATACCCTAGTGTGATATCAAAGGAGTTTGCAGAGAATGTTTGGTTTCCCTAGCTCTTATAGTCTCTAAGGTCTAGGCGCAAACATCGATGCGTAACAGTTTTGCATTGGACCGTCACACATCTCCTTTTCAGAAAACTCGTTGTAAAAGTCGGATTGTGTTAATTTTGACAAAACTTTTGTTACATTTTAATTAGGAATTGATTAAGCCTTCAAAACCAAAATTTTTAATTTGCAAGGAAATGTATTTATAATCGCTTGTCAAAGTTTCTGTTTTTGAAAAATGGCGAGAAACGTGCTTAAAAGGCAAAGTTGAATGTATTTTTCTTCAAAAGTACTTTAGTTTGAAGCACATATTTTCTTGTTTTAAAAAAATTAAATCTGAAATATAAGTGTAAAAAAAAAAATGGAAATATTTACTGCGTTTTTATTTTTTTTTTAATTTAAAAGGAAAAAGTGGTGAGTTGTGATTCTGGTTTAGTAAGCCTGCAATGTAAGCATTAGAATCGTGAAGGAATTTCGTTACATTTGCCATTCCATCTTCTTGTTCTTCATTACTTTATACAATTATATAGCAGTGCTAGGATAACATTATTTTTTTTTATTTAAAAACCCAAGCAATTTAATTTAAACGAGAGGGAACGTTGTGACTTTATACCCGGTACTCAGTCAGTATGAGCTTACGATTTATTTAATTAATTATATGTTCGCAAAAGAGACGAATTAAATTTTGGCCAAAATGGAAAATTTAAAAAAAGTACGTCGAACCCCATGCTGTAGTTTTATATTTTAGAAGTTATGTTTCCATTTTTATTTACATATTTTTACGTCGGCTGCTACATTTTTACATACACATGTATATTTACATACAAGAGACATGGAAGTGTGTGCGAGAGAGAGAGGGAATCGCTTGGCTCTCGTTGGGTAGCCACTAAAATTTAATTTGTTTCTTCTGTCTATAATAATGATCAGACCTGATCCAGATTCGGCAATCTGCCAGATAAGGTAATTTTTCATGATTCTGCGTTTTTGGTTTTCTCGTACCTTAAAAATTGTGGATTTCACAGATTTTCGTCCTTTGTGGGGTCGGAAGGGGGCGTGGCAAAATTTTGATAGAAACTCGTGCTGGTTTGATATCACAGGAGTTAGGATAGAGAGTTTGGTTGCTCTAGCTCTTATAGTCTCTGAGAACTAGGCGTCAAAAAATACGAATGGGCAAAGCAGATGGGGTCGCGTGTGAGAGAGAGCGCGAGGGAACGATAACTTTCGAAATGGTTTTCGTCTTTGTGGCTATATTAATAATCAGATCTGAACCAGATTCAATACTCTGATAGAAATGGCCATTCTCTATGATTCTGCATTTTTCTCGTATCTTTAAAATTGTGTATGCCACAGACTTTCGTCCTTTGTGTGGGCGGAAGGGGGCGGGGCAAAATTTTGAAATACACTTCGAGTAGTGTGATCACACAGGAGACTGGATGCAAAATTTGGTTGCTCTAGCTTTAATAGTCTCTGAGATATAGGCGCAAATGAAGACGGACAGACGGACGGACGGACAGACAGACATGGCTATATCGACTCGGCTATTCATGCTGATCAAGAATATATATACTTTATGGGGTCGGAAACGCTTCCTTCTGGGCGTTACACACAACCGTTATCCCCACAAATCTAATATACCCCTATACTCTTCGAGTACCGGGTATAAAAAGTCACAATCAGTAAGGTTTATTTACTTACTGAAAATTTTGATAAAAGAAATTATTGGACATAGCGGTACTTTTTTTTTTGAACATGAAGGAAAACATTGCTTTGTCTAGAAGATAAGACTTATGAATGTGACTAAAAACTAAGGACCGATGGCTTAAAGGGATTGAAAACTAAGCTGTTGTAGACTGTTACTAATGTATTTAAGCGAAATAACTATTAAAAGTAGACTGAAAATCGAGTTGGAATGCGAAAAACGACGCTTGTAGAGGTTGGCCGAAGTGAGCCATTCAGCACGACCAAGCATACAAATATAAAAGCAAATTTATTTCCTTGTGTCAGCTATGTGAAAGTTGTGAAAGTGAAAGATGACTATTATTTAAGTAAGGTTAGGTTAGGTTACCCCGGACGGCCCTCAACGGGGCCTCTCATAGGCCACAATGGCCCTTATAGCAGTCTGCAATCCTTCCGTGGAAGGTGCAGCAGATAGTGGCTGAGTTTATCATTGCGTTCCTTGCACATGATTTTCGAGATTCTGCAGGTGGTGGTGTTCTTCCACCTGCTGTCTGTCTTCACTTTGGCCTGCTTCTCCAGGTCGCTTTGTAGCATCCTTAGGGAAACCGGCACGCTTTCGGTTCTTTCGTTAACTAGCCCGACGCCTTCCTTAGCCAGAACGTCCTCCGCTTCGTTTCCTTCAATGCCCTGGTGACTGGGAATGCTTGCCAGGACACTTCTGGAACTGACCGCGGACGACTGCATGGATTTTATCGCTGCTTGGCTGTCAACAAATATGTTAACCGTATTGTGGGGTCGCTCAGCTCTTAGAGCTCTGCTGCTTTCTTGATGGCGAAAACTTCCGCCTGGAATATGCTGCATCGGTCGGGTAGCTTATACGACGCCCTTATTTCAGGGTTCGTACAGTATAGGCCAGCTCCTACTCCTTCATTAATCTTGGAGCCGTCAGTGTATATGTTGAGGTGTTGAGTCTGATGCCGTCCCACTTTCCAGTCTTCGGGTCCCATGAAGAGGTTTGTTTTTACTTCAGGGCACGTTTGTGGAATCATGTAGTCGGTTGAACTGATCATGTCCATTCTCCAATTGAACTGTGGCCGAATCTTTGGGGGAGACATATTTCCCAACGCAATCAAGCGCTGTGCTGCCTTGTCTGCAGTCAGCCTAGCGTAGATGTCGAGAGGGTCGATTCCGAGTATAGTTTCGAGTGCTTTGGTTGGCGTTGACCTCAGCGCTCCTGTTATACAGAGCAGAGCCTGCCGCTGGGTTCGTTCTATTAGCTTGTGATACGTCTTCTTTTCAGTAGCTTGTCACCACGCTAGGACTCCATACAGCAGAGTTGGTCGCACCACCGAGATGTGGATCCAATGCATCAGAGCGGGTTTACAGGCCCCATGTGCTACTAAGCATCTTCTTGGATGCATAAAGTTCAGTGGTGGCCTTTTTCACCCGCTCTACTACATTGGGTCTCCATGCCAGCTTGCTGTCCAGTTCTATGCCGAGGTGTTTGACCTGTGCTTTAGGGGTTAGCCTTGTTTGGTTGACTTTCGGGGGGATCCATGCTGGTACCTTGTATCTCTTGGTGAAGAGGATGAGGTCCGTCTTATCCGCGTTGATACTGAGTCCTACTCCATCTGCCCACTCACATATCTCCCTGAGTGTTCGTTCCATTATGGAACTGAGAGTCGATGGACATACACCCGTGATAAGTTTGCTTATGTCATCCGCATAGGCTGTTATTTTTGGGGCCTTCCTTTCGAATCTCTTGATGAGGTTGTCGACCACCAGGTTCCACAAGAGAGGTGACAGGACTCCACCCTGGGGTGTGCCCCTGTGTGCACCTCTGACCATGGAGGCGGTGCCCCACTCTGATTACACCCGTCTACAACTTAGATGGTTTTTTTATCCAGAGGTTGATTGACGGGTGGGTGTTGGTTGCTTCTAGGCTGTCCATTATGGCTTCTGTAGCGACATTATTAAATGCTCCGGATGTATCTACGAATACTCCAAGTGCATATTTTTTGTTGTTCAGGGCTTTCTCAACGGTAGCTACTAGCGAGTGTAGTGCTGTTTCTACCGATTTCCACTTGGTGTAGGCATGCTGGTTTGTTGACATCAGTCCCCTTACTTCGGTTCTGATGTGTAGATCCAGCAGCTTTTCTAGTGTTTTCAGTAGAAAAGAGGTTAGGCTTATCGGTCTGTAATCCTTGGAAGTCACATGGCTGCACTTTCCTGCTTTTGGAAGGTAGACAACTCTAGATGTTCTCCATTGGATCGGGATATAGCCTTAGGCATGCTGCGTATATTGCGAGAAGCCATGGGGTGATCACCTCTTTGGTCACTTGCATTATGGCTGGGAATATTCCGTCCAGTGTAGGTGCCTTTATACCCGTGCAGGATAGAGGTGGAAAAACATCGATGTTTTTAGACATCAATGTTTTCGATGTTTTTAGAGAAAACATCGAAGAAACATCGATTCCGGGGTAACAGTTCAAAAAAAATCTTATTAAGCTGTAAAAATATTATAAATTATTATATATTATTAAAGATATGAAAAATAAACCGTTTTATTAAAGATCATATTCATTTAAATAGTTCCTAACTTTTCCTTCAGAAACATAAGGAAAAAAAAATTCCTAGAGTACATACATATGTATATTCATATGAGGCTTGATTTTTAGTAAGAAAGATTAGTTTATTCTTTCATAGAGACGGAACAAGATGTCAAGACTAAACATCGATGTTTCGCCATAAGCAATCGATGTTTGAAAAAATGGAAAAAACATTGTTCGGAGCAGACCCCCGCAGAATAGTGGCTTGCCAAATAGCCGCAAATAAACAAAATTGTTATTGTAAATTTTTGCGCTTGCTTGCCCTACTAAACGCTCTCTCAAAGCTCGCTCTGCTCTTTATCTATGTTATCATGTTTACCGAGCGAAGCGAAGCTGCGCCCAGCGATCGGAGCAGCAATGCTCGAAATAAAAATGAGCAAGCAAGGGCCACTCGCTGTTCAAACGTCATTAAAGAACATTGATTTTATTTCTGCGCCGCGTTTTATTTAGTTGGAATAAATATTCGGCCGATCGGGGATAAAAATCATTATCCCCACATAAACAAACATGATGCATCTATGTTTTTCCACCTCTAGTGAAGGAATCTATAGCCCATTGGATTTTCTTGGAGTTATTAGGTAAGTTAAGGGTGTTTGTTCCTTAGTTGCTGGTCCTGATGCGTTTCGGCATCGGTGACCTCGGTGCATCCTGGGAAGTGGGCTTCCATTAGTGCCGTCAGGGCTTCTTTGCTGCCCTCCGACCACTGTCCGTTGTCTAATTTGAGCTGACTTTGTAATGTGGGTTGCTTTGACAGCAGCTTCCTCAGTCTAGCCGTTTCAGGCACTTTCTCAATGTTGGAGCAGAAGTTCCTCCATGATCTGCGTTGTGCCTTACGTATTTCCTTCTTATACTTTCTTAGTAGAGTCTTGTATTCCTCGTTAATGTTCTCATCGTTCGCTAGTTTAGCGAGCTTGAAAAATTCCATGAGGTTGTTTCTTTGTAGAAAGAGGTCCCGATTCCACCAGAGTGGTTTGGACTTCTTTCTTGTTCTAGGGGGTGGGCATGCTGCGTGGTATGCCTCTAGCAGTTCCGTAGATAGGGGGTCTAGGGACTTCTCTATGTCCTCCGCGGATTTCACTGAGCCCGGGCTCGCGAGTTTTGAAGTGACTGTCTTTCTAAACTTCTCCCAGTTTGTGTTCCGGGGGTTTCTATAGACTTTCACTTTCGGAGTGTATTCAAATTCGCACTTGAATTGAATGTACCTATGGTCTGAGAAGGAAGGTCTTTCGAGGACCGTCCATCCAGATATGTAGGTTATGTCTTTCCCGTTACGGGAGTTAGATATAGCACGTTTGGCGAGGTAGGACCCACGTAGGTGTATTCCTCCCCCACGTTTGCTACATCTATGTTATTTGATAATATAAAGTCTAAGAGTGACTCACCTGACTGACCTCACCACACACTGTGGTGGGCATTAGCGTCCGTGCCAACGATCAGTTGATAGTCTTTGGAGTCGGCTTCTTCCACCAGACTCCTTAGCTATCCAGGCGGTGCAGACTTGTCGTGTGCCATGTAGCAGGAGGCTATCAGAAGGCGCTTCTCTTCACTTTACAGCATAACTACTGTCAGGTCGTCTGTGCTGTAAAGAGACATAAGCGTGGATTCCTTTTCGTGCTAGTACTAGTACTAGGGTAGAATGAGCTGTCATTTGAGAACTTTAGTCCGGCCACCGAATCGCCTGATGCAATCCAGGGCTCCGTGACCACGGCTATGTCAGCGGGCCTTTGCTCCACGGCAATGTGGAGCTCCGCTGATGTTGTCTTACTTTTATGAAAGTTGAGCTGCAGCACACTCAGTGTCATGAGCATCTGGCTCCCTTGCACTCGACGGGTTGACTACCAAGGTCAGGTCACCGTCCTCTTCTTCCATTGTGTCGTCGAGCACCAGACCCTGGGCGGCCTCTACAATGGTGTCCAGACTGAGGTCCTTCTCCACCTCGCCTGCCTGCAGGGTGTGAGCGTCTTTGTCACCGGGCTGATGCTTTTTGAGGCGCAGGTACACACTACCCATGCTCCACGCCATGTTCCCGTATTTAGCGTATAGTAGGTCTTCCGCTGCTTTATTGATCTGGAGGATCACATGCGCACGGTCCCCTTGGATGGCGATGGGGAAGAGTGCCTTCGCCTTTGGTATGGGCGGGATTAGCTCCCTGTCCACCACTTCCAGCTTGGCCCCCTCCCATATCGCTTCCAATTGGCAGACCGTTTTCGTCGTCCTAACACTTCAAGATTTTGACCCCATTCAGCCACTCCGCACCATCGAAGGTGGGCATGGGAGCTGTTGGGTTCTCTTCCATCCGTGTAAAAGCGAGTCTACCAGCCACGCGTTGATCAATTTCCACTGCGCCGCTGTCATCCTCCCCACTCTCATCACGTCTATCGATGAGAGCTACGATCAGGTGTCTCTTGGACACATCACTGATCCTCTCGCTCTATCTCTGCTTTACCGGTTTGGGTGGAGGTTCCGCTCTCTTGGGCCCGGTCTGCCGCTTGCTCGTCGGAGTGACAGCACTGTCGGTCGAGCGCGTAGTATTTACGGCCCTCCTCTACCTTCAGCTCGGCCCAAGCTAGCTTGGATTTCTCCTCCTTAGAGATATCCGCCTTGCCTTGTAGCGTGCCTACTATCTTGGTGGCCGCCTTGTATTGGGCTTTAGCCTTCATCCCCTGCCTCGAACGCTGCGGCCCTTTCCTACGCAGGGAGCAGCTACCTGGTTTAGGCGAGCGGAGAACGCTGTCCTCTTCTGCTTTGCTGATGGAGAGCACGCTCTTCAGGTCCGATTCTGCCTCGACAACGGCACCTGCGCGGCTCATCTTACAGTGGGGAGTTGTTTCAGTAGTGGTATTACAACTGATGTGAACTGCTCCCGTCACGTCCGAGGTGTGTCCACTGGTGACACGCAGCCACGCTTCCCACCGACGTTTGTGTTGACATCCCAACCCGGGATTGATCCTCCTTCCGCACCATACTTGGTCTGAAGGTCCATACATGGTTAATGTTTTTTCGGGGAAACCACCCCCTAGCGTTTTAGGCCTACCCGCCAGGCACGTCTAGCCATGGCCCTGACCCCGCCGACAGTGCAGCCGGCACCTTCGTAGAGGGTTCAGCTAGAGGATTTTCGCCAGCCACACACATTATTTAAATGCAAGAAGTCCAAGAAAACTACGAAGAAAATATATTTCTTGTTTTGCAATTTTGGTTTTAGATAAACACATTCATTAGGCGTTGTTTAAGGTATCGTTTATAAGAGCCCTGTGGATAGAAGAAGACAATCATGCGGCCGCTGATCGACACGGTATCGGGGTATTTTTGTGAAATCAAACAATAGATTAAATTTAAAGTTGAGTGGTCAAACAATTCCTAAACATTTCAATTGAAGTAAGTCTGATTGCAAACAACAAAATGGGTTTTTCTTATATATTCATATACATGGTTAGAATTTATTACTATGCCTTAAAAACTATATCACAATATAATAATAAAAAAATATTGTTTGCTGTTACTTAATAGTTACTTTTATGTTGATAAAAGAAAAGGACTAAGTGGTTTTAATACTGGTTTTTGAAAAAAATCAGGATGGAGTGAGGTTTGTGTCTTAATTTCTAAATATATGCTCTTTTATACAATGTATTTTTGTATATGTTCTTAGATGATCCCGTCTGTCAGGTCTATCGGGTGAAATTAAACAAAGTGAACAAATCGGGGAATTTGCTTGAAAAGTCTTTGGGAGTAGTCCAGCGTGCCATACCCTGTCAAAAGCTTGCTGTATGTATAAGTATGCTGACACCACGTACTTTTTACAAGCATAAACTCAACAACTCTGTGGAGTTTCTCCGGTGTTCCATGCTGTTGTCGAAATTCAAATTGGAATTTGGGAACGGCCTGTGCAATCTTACGAGAATCAAGCATTCTTCTCAGGATTCATTGTTCAAAGAGTTTCCCAAATGTGGGAAGCAAGCCTTTTCCAAGCCTTGTGGAAGTAGCTCAGTCTGAGTGCAGCGTTGAAAATGAGGAGCCAAAACATAATGGCTTTGAACGGCAACATTTTGACCACATGGTTGTCAATCGCATCTTCACCTGGGGTTTTTTTCTTCTAGATCCTACGGATGAGTTCCTGGTATGTAATAGGCGATACTGGAATATCCATTTGATGGTATTTGTTCGGCTGCCCTACGCCCTACGCTCTCAATCGCTACATCGCCTTTTCCCTTAGTTCGTCGTCCGACAAGAGCTGTGAGGGAGGCTCATCAGCAGACACTTAGGAATTGATCGGTTTCGTGAGCAAACGTCGTATCGTTAACTTTCGCATCTCTCGCATAACTCAGTACATACAAGAAAAAAAATCGAACATACACGAATATACGTATTTGTGTTTTGTGTTTTAATTACATGTTGTAAAAATACGCTGCTGAAGAATCTCAGTAGCTCAACAGTCTTCTATTAATTTATTATTGACCATGTCGTTTAATGTCCCCTGGCTTCAAGATTATCCGCAAACGCCTCTATCCTATTAGTGTTAGACTTGGCCCAAGTGCCATCGTCTTTTCTGACAAGATAAGTGGGCGTAGGTTGCCGTTTGTATCGACTTGAGTGCCTTGTTGGCCGCCAATGGCAGCAACTACAGATGCGTCACGGACTTTGTACACTTCTTCAGTGGTCTTCAAGTTAGCATTAAGGTCTAGTGATCCTCCCAATGCTACTCTGAATACAGCAATGTTTGCTCGAGGATTTAACAGTTTTGTTGGGATGACATTCGCAGTTGGAGCCAATGTGGCTATGAGTGGCAAGTGGTCTGAGCTAAGCTCTGACAGATAGCAGTTTGCTGGGGATTGATCTATAAATAAAAAAATCTAGGCATGAGGGCGTAGATATCGTGTTCGCCGGAAAAAAAATGGGACTGCCAGTGGCCAGTACTTGAGCCGAACAACTGGTTATGGCGTCGTGCAGTTTTGTTCCTCTGTTATCTTTTCTGTAGTTTCTCCAATGTCTGTTCTTAGCGTTGAAGTCGCGTCCAATGATAAATCTACTAACCAGCTGGGCAAGCAGATGATGAAATTCAGCGTTCGTCCATCTGCATGTTGGATGTAGGTAGGCTGCAGCAATAAGGACCTCTCCACGCTGCATTGAGACCATAACAGCCGCAAGTTGAATAGAATCCAGTTGTGTTGGGTGAAGGTGGTGGTGAGAGATTCCCCTCCTGACAAGCACAGCTGCTCCTCCTCTGGATCTACTACTAAGATGGTCCACCCTGTAGTATTCATATCCATGCATTGTGTAGTTCCTTCTTGTGTGTTGATGCGATTCAGAAATAATCATAACGTCGATGTCATGACGGTTGAGGAAGATAGCCAGTTCATTTGTATGTGCAACTGGGCTACGAGCATTCCAGACCCCTATGTTAATGTTGTTTAATCATGGCATTATGGGATTGCTGGGGAAGGGCAGAGCTGATTTTATTGAGCATCTGCAGTATGTCTGCTACTGCCGTCGTCAGACCCGCTACTGTTTTTTGAAACTCTGAGGACCTGTCATCTTCATGCATCCTTGCCGTGTGTTCTCCAGGCCGGCGGATTAACGTTAACTGAAGAACGTCTATTTTTTGAGTAACATTGCATATTATTTGCAAGTTCTGTCGAATGCTTCGTGTGGTCCTCTGCAGTTGGAGCATAAAGGGTCATCCTTAGTCTTGGCTTTACATTCTTTCGACCCTGTCCAGTGGTCACCGGTGCATCTACCACATAATGGGTATTTTAAGCAGTAGTTATTGTGATCAAATTCGAAGCAGCAGATTGCTGTTGTTGCAACTCCATATTTATATGCTGTCTACCACTTTTGACAATTTTCAGGGACTCTTGTTTGTTTTGCGCCTAAACCAGACGTTCTGGTTGGAAGGGTTTTGTTTAACGCCGTTAGCATCTACAATGAGGCTCCTTCTTAATTTGGGGTTGTATAAATTGAGCACCTTGTATCTCAACGTTTCTATCTCTAGGTAGATTATTTTTGTTAGGTATCGCTGCAGCCAGGTTTTTTGTGATAATACGGTTGTTGGGTTTCCCAGCCTGATATTTAGTCAGCATAAGTTAAGTCATAGCCAGTGGTGCAGCAGTAAATTAAATGCCGTTTATTGTTTGCTATTTTGTACTGTCCACTTTATCCCATTGTACCTCTCGACTTAAGTTCCCGCATGGCAGCAGCCTATACATTGCTCTCTCGGATTATCGCCTTCTTCGTCGCTCTCTCGATCTTTAACCATGCCTCTCTCGGATCATCGCTCGCTTGCTCACATTAGGGCACGGGCAATTCTGCCCGCCTGCCCTTGAAGCAGTCTTCATCTATCCCTCGTTGAGTCTTCATCTATCCCTCATTGAGTCTGCATCTATCACTCACATAGTCTACACCTATCACTTAAATGGTATGGAGCTAATCTTCGTAGCCATCACAATCATCGTAAATCGCACCGATCGGTCACCCACATACATATATGTACATACGCAGTACGTCGGTCTACATATCGTCTGGAGCTGATCATATCGCATCATACTATATTCGCTACATCGATCCTTAATCGGTCTTTCAAACATAATTCGCCTAAATATACATACATATGTACATACGCCTTCGTCGGTCTACATATCTCCCAATAAACTGTACCTATTATTAATCTAACCGCTCGACCCTTTATTCAAACAACATATCGCAACAGCTAGTGAAAAAGCTCATTAGCTTAACAACGGTATTTCCTGTCCTCAGCAAAGCAGAAGTGGTTATATTGAACTCGTAGGTTGTTCAGAGTCTTGATTATGAGCCTGTGTTTTGATTAGATGCCGTGGCATCTTTAACACAAATGCGAAGGTCATCTAATAGTGAAACGCGAAGCTCATAATCTTTTTCGGGGACAGGATGAGACAGTGAGGCTTCGTTTCGGTGTTTTCTTGATGGTCGTTCCAGCTTCCGTTGCGTTGGCTGCAGTAGAGGTGGATGGTGCTGCAGCAGAGGTGGTTGATGCTGCTTTAATAGACATCGCCACTTTATCCATTTCTTCTGCGCTGCTAGTTGCTTGAGGTAAGTTCTTGTCAGTCTCAACCAGAAGGGCATTGCGGATGCTCTACAGGGACGTCATCTGTAAATGAGAGGAATGTTTGTTCTTACCCTTTTTGGATCCTTTGGCCAAAAGATCGGCGCCTCTTATTTTCTTGGTTGCCATTAGGTGCCAGTTAACAACGGTGGGCTGGTAGGCTTGCTGTGGTTGGGTTGAATTCTCACTCCATGGAGCTAGGAGTTCAGCTTGTTTTCCTGTATGCTTGTTTGCCGCCATGGTTGGTGATTCTACAGAGGCCAGACTTTGTGTTAAGACAGAGGCTAGGGTAGCCTCTGAGCTGATCAGCCTAGAAGATGCACTAGGATCCGCGATAGTTGACGGTGAGGTGACCATTCTTATGGCAGAGTTTGATAATCCGTACTTGATTAGTGAAGAAGTTACAGTCGTTGTTGTTACTGTCGTTGAAGTAGTGGTTGAGGGGCCCAGGGTATTTTGCCACCGATTTCCATCCTGGTTTGTTAAGTCATGGGAGCGTATAGAAGTCGACATCTGATTTCTTATGTGCCGTTTGCTGCAAATCCCATGTCTTTGAATCCCTTCACTGTTTCCGTGATCTTCTCAGGGTAAGAAAGTATGCTGGCAGCGAGTTGAGCAAATACCTCGCGACAAAGCTCTTGTAATATGCGGCAGACAATGGCTCTGCAATGGCACACCAAATAAACTCCCTACCGTACGATATTCCGCAGACGATCCTAGGCAATAAAGGGTTATGCTGTGGGTATTCACTTCTCTAGAAGGATTGTCAGTCGAGAGTTGCGATTGTGCAACAGTCCAACAGTACGTAAATTTTCTTTCTTTCTTTTCTCGTCGGATTTGTCAACAGCATCTTCCTCCCAAAATGAACCATATCGTGGGTATTGCATACTACATAGAAAACTTAATTGAAAAGAGAAGATTACTAACAAGGGTACAAACGCGAGGAAGACGTTGCAGTTGCAAGACGAACTGCAACTTTTCTGACGATAGCCTTCATTTTGCGCCACCGCAGATACAAAATCAACTCTATTTCGAAATATTTCGTTAATTTTCGTTAATTTAAATTTGTCTTCCTCTTCCAAGACGCGAAGACGCAGAGACGCTGTAGTATAAGCGCCAGTTCTGCTTCTCTGCGTCTTTTCCGATATCGATAGGTAAAGCACCAAGTGTAAAAAGCTTATTATATCCTATTTACACTACAGCACTAACCATACAATATTGTTAAGTGAGCTTTTTCACTAGCTGTTGAGATTTAAAGAACGGTTTGGTTATATGTATATATACGTGGCTTAATGCCAGATTTATTTAGGGTAGATGTATGTAGTTATGTGTGTGCGACGAATGATGATCGATGATCTTTAGCTTTCGAGTATGCGCTCAAGCCTAAAATGCAAGGGCTGACGGCGTACTTGCCGTGCCCTATGAGGCAACGCTTAACGAGCGGGAAAGAGCGCGAATTGGAGAGAGCTAGAGCAGTTCGGGCTGCTGCTAAGCCGAGTACAAAGAATGTTTATGTATGTATAAATAAGCGAAAGAAAGCCACTGCCGTGCGTAGGCATATGCGGTAACAAATGACTTTTACATAGTGGGAATTGCAATACATCGAGATGTGGATTTACGTTAGACTTGCTATAATTAAGTTTATGCTGCTTGACCCGACATACTTCCCCCGTTGAAACTCTGTCCTTCAACAGCATTTTTAAGGGGCAGCAGACACAGCTTGTTAACGGCTCGTTTTGTAAGTCCAGATGAGGTCTTCAGTACGGCGACTCTGCAAACGCCATCTCTTCCGGGTAGAAGTTCGACCACCCTCGCCAGTGGCCACTTCATGGGCGGAAGTTTCTCATCCTTGACAAGGACCATATCGGCGACTGCTACATTGGGCTTCGCAGTGCGCCATTTTGAGCGTTGCTGCAGCGAAGTGATGTACTCTTCCTTCCACCGTCACCAGAAGAGCTGCTGCAGGTATGAAACGCGCTGCCAGCCATCCAAGCGATCAAATTTTAGCTGTGTGACATCAGGCTCAGCGAACGAAGCAGGAGGGCCACCATTCAAGAAGTGCGCTGGAGTTAGGACATCCAGATCGGCAGGGCTCTCTGAAATTGGAACTAAAGGTCTTGAATTAATTACTGCCGTGATGTGGCATAACAGCGTCCGTAGTTTGTCAAATCCAAGAACCGAACTGCCTATCGCACGGTAGAAATGGTACTTGGCCGTCTTAACTGACGCTTCTCAAAGGCCACCAAAATGCGGGGAGCGCGGAGGAATAAGTGCTAGTCTATAGATTCCACCAAGCAAAAATCTAACACAGCCTTCTGATGATCATCGCTGAGGAACAGGCGTTTTACCTCATTCCTAGCGCCGACAAAATTTGTTGCGTTGTTTTACCAAATTTGCCGCGGTTTCCGTCGGGTGCATATGAAGCGCTTTAGTCCATGAAGAAAAGCAAGTGTAGATAAATCTTTAATCAGCTCCAGATGAACAGCCTTGGCAGCGAAGCAAATGAAGACACAGACGTAACACTTGACTGGACCCTTATTGCGTGTCTCCGATTTGTAGAAAAATGGCCCACAAAAGTCGACGCCTATGATCTCAAAGGCATGAGAACCGTCGAGCCGCTCCTTGGGAAGATCCGCCATTATATGCTCCAATACTCTAGGCTTCATTCGAAAGCATCTTATGCATTTGTTCTCTGCCTTGTTTACAGTCTTCCTCCCCGCAAAGGGCCAATATTGGGATCGAATAAGTGCAAACAAAACTCGAGGTCCAGCGTGGAGATTCCGCTCATGAAAGTGAGAGATTATGGGAAGAGTTAGTGGATGGCTGCTGGGCAAGATAATTGGATGACGGCCATTAAAATCCAACGAAGAGTTCTTCAGTCGACCATCAAATCTGAGCAGACCAAACTGATCCATTATTGGCGACAAAGATGCAAGTGAGCTAGATGGGGAAACTGATCCTCTGGATGTCAGTGACTTCATGTTCTCCCATAGCTGAGTACGCTGGACTAGACGCAGCAATAATTGTGTTCCATGCTCAATGTCCAAGACAATCAGTCCGGGATGCCGAATGCGATTGCGAAACTTGTAAACGTATCCGAAAACGCGTTGCAAGGAAGCAAACGAATTCGCATACTTGGAGTCAGCTACAATGTCAATGTAGGGAGATTTTACCAGAAGAGTAATACGGCGAAGCTCAAAGGCTGGCTTGTCCGGTAGTACTGTGGGCGGCCAGTCATTTGAGGGGCCACAAAGAAATGGAGTCCATGAGCCCAAAGGGGAGAATCGTTCAGCTCAGTCGGAAGAGCCCCTCGAGAGAGAATGTCGGCTGGGTTTAAACCTGTGGGAACATAACGCCATGTCATGTTGTCGGTCATTTCCTGAATCGCTGCCACTCTATTTGCGACGAATATGTTAAATCTTGACGACTCGTCCCGAATCCAGGAAGACATTCATCCCGACTAATTCAGATATGAGCCTAGCCAGCAACTCAGCTTCACAAAGCTCCAACTTTGGAACCGTAAGTGTCTTCAAAGGAGCAACACGAGATTTGGCACAAAGTAAGTGACTGCTGGAATGCTGACCTTTTGACACGACATATATAGATGCACCATAAGCCTCGATGCTGGCATCGCAGAATCCGTGAACTTCTAGCTCGGAGTCTAGAAGGAGAACAAGACGAGGAAACTCAAGTCGAAGAATCTGGCCAAAACTGCTGCATATTTCCTGCCACTCCGTACTTAGTGAGGCTGGGAGGCTTTCATCCCAGGCTTACTTTTCCTTCCACAAACGCTGAAGAAAGATTTTTGATTTCGTAATTACAGGACCAGAAAGTCCGAGAAGATCGTAGAATCGCACTATGGTTGATAACACAGAGGGATTCGGAGAAATTTATCAGAAATCGGATCCCAAGCGAGTCCTAGTGTCTTAGTAAAATGGCTGCCATCATCGAACTTCAAATAAGTTTCCATGTCCTCATCAGGAACTCCTTCCAGCACAGTGGGCACGTTCGAGCACCATTTCCTCAATCTGAACTGACCCCTAGACAAGATTCCAGCAGTTTCCTCGCGAATGCGGATGGCCTCTTCCTGAGATATGGCGCCAGATATCAAATCATCCACGTAGAAATCACGGCGAAGAATTTCAGCTCCAACTGGAAAATCTACTTGCTTGTCGGTTGCCAACTGATGCATCGCTCGCACAGATAAATAGGAGGCAGGCTTCGTCCCATAAGTAACGGTGTCCAAATGAAACACGCGCAAGTCCTCTTGCGTGGAGTTTTTCCACAGAATACAAAGAATACATCTTACAGATATCTCCCGTAATCGCAACTGTGTATGAACGAAATCGATCAATAATATGAGAGACTTTAGGTTGTATTACGGGGCCAGCCATTAAAACATCATTCAAGGAATAGTCAGATGAAGTTGACGCGGATCCATCAAAAACGACCCGAAGCTTGGTCGTAGAACTATCTTCTATAGAACTATATACTATAGAACTATCTATAGAAAATATCGGCAGTTGCTGATTGTTTGGGCAGGAACAGGAGTCATTTTGACCTAAGTCAAGGTACTCATTTATGAAGGCAGCATACTGAGCCTTCACATCAGGGTGACGATTTAACTTCCGCTCAAGGGACAGGAATCTGCGCCGCGCTTGATTGTAAGATTCTCCCAAGAGATCCAAACTATATTTAGCTGGCAGTCGAACACAGTAATCGCCATTTTGTAATCGACGGACATGCTGAACAAAATGCGCTTCACAATCCAGTTCTTCTTTGGTAGATTTTACTATTGGTTCGATGCAATTCTCAACCTCCCAAAACCTCTGAAGAAGCTCATCTGGATTGTCATCCTCGGAAACAACGGCCGAAGCGCGAGCCACCATTAAAGACGACCCATTTAAACTGGAACAACCTCCATACACGACCCATCCCAAGCGAGTTTTCTGAATAGAAGGCAATCCTGGCAGTAGTTTGACCTGACAAATACAAAGGAGATCGTAAAACAAACTTGATACAATTAATTAATTAAGGGACAGTCGTTTGGCCTCTTTATGGCGAATTTCGGGAACAGTGCTTTGAACTTTGGACAGTACTGGACTTAGTTAGCGCTATCACTGCAGAGAGCGCAGCCTGAGAAGGTATGGCTTGTTAAAACCAAGCTGGAATTGTTATATGTTCTACTCTTGCCCACCTGACTGCTTGGCGCATAGCTTGCCCTAGCAAAATCCACTGTCTCCAATGATCTGCACCGCTGTTCCAAGAACGAGGCCATATATTCCCACAACGGTATCGAGTTGGCATACGCGGGCTGCTCAAATCGCTCCTCCCACTTGGCTTGGCTCGCTGGATCAAGTTTCCGAAGCAGCTCCTGCACGATGATGCATCCTGCGATTTGCTCAGAAGTGCCCAAACTCTGAAGCGCACTCATATGAGTGCCTGAAATACTAACCGTCGATTATTAAATCTTCTTTCTAACAATTGTAAAGCCACATTATAGTTGCCATCCAAAATTACCAGCGACCGCACAGTCTCCAAAGCAGCATCACGCAGACAGGAACGTAAATGCTGAAACTTCTCTACATTGTTTAGATTAGGGTGGTTGTCTATGATGGTTACAAACGTGGGGTAGAAGTCGGTCCAGTTAGCATATCCTCCGCTGAAAGTTGGAAGTTGTATAGGAGGCAGGGATTGTACCTGTCTACGTCGAGGTAGAAATTGCTAGACGGCAAAATCAGCGGTGATATTTCCTCCAGCCATGGTAGAATGAAGAGGCATGTGTCTGCTATATAATTGACGCCTTCACCGTACTGGCAAGCGATTCGAACATATCTGCTAATCCACTATGAATCTCGGCTTGATCCATTTCCTCAAGCTCGGTGGAGAGCATTTCAAACTTTCCGATCAACTTATCGAGTTGTTCTTGATTTACAACGAGCATATTATGTCTAATGTTGGTAGCATCCATCTCCAAAGGGCGGCAGCTTAGCAAACGTTTACTGCGGGAAGATGAACGCAAAGAGTAACGCGCGTAATAAACGTTGCTAGCGGGAAGTCGAACGAAAAGAGGAACGAACGCACTTGAAACCAATGCACAAGAATCGCAAGCAACGCTTTGTCCAATACCAATATGCAAGGGCAGCCGGCGTGGGGATCGTTTCTTGCGGGAAAATAAGAGCAAAGAGCACCGAGCGTAAAAGACTGGAAGAATGAGCACCGCCGACAGCAGCAAGGGAGGCCGGTGTATATAATTAGTATATTATGTAGCCAATGACACTGGTTAAATTGGCAAATCAACTAATGTTTTGTTGTACTTTATGATTGCACTGATATATTTATTTTTGCACAGATCACGTCGGGGTCACCAAATGTTAAGCTAGTGAGCTTTTTCACTAGATGTTGAAATTTATAAAAGGTTACGATTATTTTCGGCATTCATAATATATACATATGTAGAGAGCAGGGTATCAAGTAGCTAACATTTAAGATAGTATCGATAAGACCTAAGCGATATGTAGAAAACCGTAACGATAACGATAAGCACCTAGCCGATAAGCGATCATCGACAGTCGACAGTCGGATGTTGGAAGCAGCAGCGGAAAAGCTAACAAAAAGTGGAAAGACAGATTATAATATAAAACGAGAGGGAACGTTGTGAGCCGCGGCAAAGGCCGCGGCTCTACTTTATACCCTGTACTCAGATAGTATATATGTACAAATGTATATACATATGAGCTTGTGATTTAAGTAAATTATTATATGTTCGCAAAAGAGACGAATTAAATTTTGGCCAAAATGGAAAATTTCAAAAAATTAGGACGAACCCCATGCTGTAGTTTTATATTTTAGAAGTTATCTGTTTCCATTTTTATTTACATATAATTTTTACGTCGTCTGCTACATTTTTACATACACGTGTAAAACTACATACAAGAGACATGGAAGTGTGTGCGAGAGAGAGAGGGAATCGCTTGGCTGCCGTTTGGTAGCCACTGAAATTTAATTTGTTCCTTCTGGCTATAATATTGATCCGATATGATCCAGATTCGGCAATCTGATAGATACGGATATTTTCCATAATTCTGCGTTTTTGGTTTTCTCTTATCTTAAAAATTGTGGATTCCACAGATTTTCGTCCTTTGTGGGGGCGGAAGGGGGCGTGTCAAAATTTTGAAATACACTTGTATTGAAGTGACATCACAGGAGTTTGGATATAAAGTTTGGTTGCTCTAGCTCTCATAGTCTCTGAGATCTAGGCGCTCATTTCGACGAATAGACAAAGCCGATAGGGTCGCGTGTGAGAGAGAGCGAGAGGGAACGATAACTTTCGAAATGGTTTCCTTCATTGTGGCTATATTAATAATCCCATCTGATCCAGATTCAACACTCTGATAGAAATGGTCATTCTCTATGATTCTGCGTTTTTAGTTTTCTCGTATCTTCAAAATTGTGTATGCCACAGACTTTCGTCCTTTGTGGGGGCGGAAGGAGGCGGGGCAAAATTTTGAAACATACTTTGAGTAGTGTGATAACACAGAAGCCTGAATACAAAATTTCGTTGCTCTTGCTTTTATAGTCTCTGAGATATAGGCACAAATGAAGACGGACAGACGGACAGACGGACGGACAGACAGACATGGCTATATCGACTCGGCTATTGATGCTGATCAAGAATATATATACTTTATGGGGTCGGAAACGCTTCCTTCTGTGCGTTACACACAACCGTTATCCGCACAAATCTAATATACCCCTATACTCTTCGAGTACCGGGTATAAACACATACTGTGAACTGATATTTGATTTCATCATAATTAATAAACTGCATAATAAATCTTTCATTTGGGGGCTCATCCGTGTCGAATAGTGAGCTCAGAGTGTGTGTGGCAAAAATGAAAACGAAGTTGGCTCATGCGAGAAGAGGATCGCTTAAAATATGCTAAAGTTGTTTTTTGTAACCTTGTAATGTTGTCTCCAGTGGCTATAAACATTAAGTTGAACGATCCAAATTCTATGAGCGGAACAGTAGACACAGAGTTCAATATAAGAATCTGTCGAATAACTCAGTTGCAAAGTTGTGAAGTTCGAAGTCGCGCCATAGCGTCGCTTTGTTCGTGCGTGGTACACAAATACATTCGTGTTCGTTGTGTTTGGTACACATACATTCGCAGAGAGACACGAACAGACACGTTGTGTTCGGTACACACATATGAACATATAAGCAGAAGAGAAACAGAAAGACGCGCCGTTTTCGGGTACACATGTGAAAGTCGAATCGCAAAAATGATGCAAACACCACCGTCGCTGAATTGGAGAAGGAAGGAGATGGCAAATTATGTACCAGGAACGTCGAGCCCGAGCGGAAACGAGATGGAAGATATTGTGATTGTGAAAAACAATGCTGATGATACAGCTGGACAGATTGAAGACGTGGCTGTCATAAGCCATATTGTGAACGGCTTGGACATAAAAAATGAGTACAAGTACGCCATGTATCGCTGCAAAACATTCAGGGCCTTGAAAGAAGAATTTGATATTTACGAGCGTTTGAACATATCGGAGAAAAAGGGCAACAAAGAGCAGCATAAGACGAGTTTCAAACAGCAAAGTTGGCAAGGCGCTTATAAGGAATATTGCTTTAACTGTGGATCAGGAGAACATAAAAGTAAAGACTGTAAAGCCGAGACGAAGTTTTTTGAAGTGCAATCAGAATATTTCGCGCAACTGTCCTTATGAAGTCGATAAAGTTGATAACATACGCATTATTTCTGATCGCAGTTGCTTGAAAAAAGTTCGGATAAACGGCATTATAGTAAACTGTCTTGTTTATACAGGATCCGATGTAACTATTATCAAAGAAAGTGTGCTGAGGTCTTTGAAAAATGTAGAGCTTTTCAAAAGCATTACTATGTTGGTCTGGGACATACATCAACGAAGCCTGTAGGATACTTTCATGCAGAGGTTATCGTGGATAATTTGCTGACCAACCAGAAGTTTTTAGTCGTCTCCAGTAACCAGATTGATTTCGACGCACTATAATCAAGCCGTTTCATCACTCACCAAGTCGCTTATCAACAGACGAAGCTAGTGCTGTAAAGAAGCAAGTTGAAGAATGGATCGAGGAAGGAATTGTGCGCAAGTCATCATCAAACGTGGCTAGCAGAGTTGTCGTCATGAAGAAAAAAGATGGTACAATTCGAGTTTGCGTAGACTACAGAAAGATAAACCGCATGGTATTGGTGGACTGTTTTCCAGTCCCGATTATAGAGGAAGTCTTGGAAAAGCTGCAGTCGGCGAAGTGGTTTACCATAATGAACCTTGCAAACGGATTTTTCCATGTTCCAATGGAAGAGCAGTGCAAGTCGTATACGGCCTTCGTCACAAAGGAAGGATTATTGAGTTTAATAAAGCACCTTTCGGATTCAAAAACTCACCAGCTGGTATGCATGAGGAAGACTAAGTTAGTTCTGGAGACAGCTGCGCAGTTTGGCCTAAAGATCAAGTGGAAAAAACTTTCTGCGATATATCGTCGAGAACGAGCAAATCTGGCCCGGCAAAGAGAAGACGGCAGCAGTCAGTCGGTTTGCTACACCGAAAAACATAAAAGGAGTCCCAGCATTTCTGGGACTCACCGGCTTTTTCATAAAGTTCATTCCTGGATACGCACAAGTTGCGCGGCCGCTGATGAATCTACTCAGGAAAGGAACAGTTTTTAACATTGGCGAAGCAGAGCAACAGTCGCTACAAACCTTGAAGAAGTTGCTTGTAATCGCACCAGTGTTGAATATATACTCACGAGAAGCGCCTACATCACACGGATGCATCCAAAGACGGTTTCGGAGCGGTTTTGTTTGCAGCAGTTTCCTCCCGATTTACTAAAGAAGAAGACTACAGAAGCTGAGTCCAAACGTCACAGTTACTATTTGCAGGTCAAAGCAGCATACCTCGCACTCAAAAAGTTTCGGCACTACCTGTTGGAGATTGCTAAGCAGACAACAACGAAAGCAGATATACGGAGAGAAGTTTCCCAGTGGATTTTGTACATGAAGGACTTCCCATTCAAAGCAGTACATCGCCCAGGGTAAAGAATGAGACACGCGGACTGTCTCAGTCGTTTCTCGCAGACATGCATGTTTGCAACGGAGCTAACAGCTCGGATAAAGAAGGCACAGTAGGACGACGATTTCATCAAAGCGATAGTTAAGATCGTGAAGCAAGATGCAAGACTACAAACTAAAAGGAGGTCTTCTGTTCAAAGCTGTGAATGGAAATAACGTATTGGTTGTTCCAAGGCTGATGAAAAGGGAAATCATTCAAGCATCGCATGAAGTTTGTCATTTTTCAACAAAAATATTGGATTCCGCACCTTGAAAGGAAAGTAACTAAATCTATCGCTAATTGTATCAGTTGTATAATTTTCAGCGATAAGCTAGGCAAACAAGAGGGCTATATCCATTGCATAGACAAGGGTGACACGCCACTACACACTCTGCAGGTCGATCATTTGGGACCAATGGACGAGACAGCCAAACAACACAAATAAATTTATGCTGTGGTGGATGCGTTCTCCAATTAGTGTAGACAACGACAGGTGTGGCGAGAGGCATCGGCCACGTGAGCGATCATGTTTGTGACCAAAATGAACAGAGAATCTGGGAGTCGCCTATTGGAAGTACTCAACGAGGAGTTGGTTACGCAGTTTAATGAGTGACCAAGCGAAACACAACCTTGAGAAGGCGCATGAGGTCTATAAGCGCAATTACGATAAAAAACGGCGAGCTGAGCACGGCTACAGAGTAGGAGACATGGTGGCTATCAAGAGGATGCAGTTCATTGCAGGACGCAAGTTGGCCAGCGAGTATCTAGACCCATATGAAATTACCAAAGTGAAGCGTAGCGGTGAGGTCAGAAAGGTGGCTCAAGTCGACGGGTCAAACATCACCGCAACGAGCAGTGACAACATGAAGTTGTGGCGCTTTGTTCCTGAGAACGATGAGATATTATCATCTGGGACAGATGAAGATGAGCAGGAGGGCCGAATGTAGAGAGCAGGGTATCAAGTAGCTAACATTTAAGATAGTATCGATAAGACCTAAGCGATATGTAGAAAACCGTAACGATATTATAGCACCTAGCCGATAAGCGATTATCGACAGTCGACAGTCGGATTTTGGAAGCAGCAGCGGAAAAGCTAACAAAAAGTGGAAAGACAGATTATAATATAAAAACACATACTGTGAACTGATATTCGATGTTATCATAATTAATAAACTAAATTGCATAATAAACCTTACATAAATGTACATATGCATGCGAACGAACGCTGATCTTATGGCTACGAATATTAGCTCAAAACTGAATTGCAAGGGCTGACGCCGTAATGGCCGTGCCCTATGAGGCAACGCTTAAAGAGCGGGAGAGAGTGCGATTATGAGAGTTACTGCAGTTCGGGCTTCTGCTAAACCGAGTACGAAGAATGCTGGTACATAAGTACACGAAAGAAAGATGCTGCCGTGAGTAGGCATATGCGGTAACAAACGATTTTAAAACAGTGGGCATTGCAATAATTAACATCGAGATGTGCATTTACTTTAGATTATGATGGTGATGCTGCTGTTCTCCAGTCCACAATCTTGTCGATAGTTCAACAATCAATAGGAATCTGTGGATTTCGTTTAGCTTGCTGGATACTGGAAGTAAGTTTTAGTTTGTGCTGGATACAGGTCTTAAGGCCTGTATCCAGCACCGCGAAATTTTACTGACAGGAATCTGCTCTTTATTTCGGTTCTGTGGAACTCAACTAGTGAAGTGTGACCAAGAACCTAAAAAATGATTGGCCACTCTCATGAATCAGCTGTGTTTTTTAAACAGCGAAAATTTTGAAAATGAAACTCAAATTAAAAAGAGGAAGAAAAGTAATTCTGACGATGAAGTGATTGTGTTGTTAGCGGCACATATTGTTGTAAGAAGAAGTACAGCACAGTCGGAGGCGCCAAAACGTCAAAATAATCAAAATGCTTATTTTCCGTGATCCGCCAAAAACGGGGTCTTGCCTCAACTGCTTTTATTAAAGCAATTTTCTCCTCACTTTAAAAATGTTCATATCTCTTTTTGGTTTTGCGCACAGATTTTCCCTCCACCTCTCACTTGTACTTCAGTAATAATGTGCACATATATTTTCCTGGCACCCATACGCCAGGAAAACACAAACGACAAACTACTGGCCTAGTTTTTTTTATATGAAGTTTGGCAGTAATTTTTCGTTTCCGCGGTGCTGGATACCCAGCTTTAGCCAGTAAACAGTATCGTTTCTTACCCCCTCTACAATTTGCACGTTAATGGGCCATTTACACTGAGGCTGCGTCTTGATTCTTGGTACTCGAGGAGTATAGGTGAGATTACATTTGTGGTCATAACGGATGTGTGTAACGCGCAGAAGGAACCGTTTCCGACCCCATTAAGTATATATATTCTTGATCAGTATCTATAGCCGAGTCGATATAGCCATGTTTGTCTGTTCGCCCGTCCGTCTGTCAGTCTTCATTATACTCTCTCTTTATTCATACTCTCGGAGACTATGAAAGCTAGAGCAACCAAATTTTGCATTCAGACTCCTGTGTTATCACACTACGACAAATGTATTTCAAAATTTCGCCCCGCTCTTTCCGCCTGCACAATGGACGAAAGTCTGTGGCATACACAATTTTAAGGATACGATAAAACTAAATACGCAGAGTCATAGATGATGACCATTTCTATCACAGTGCTGAATCTGGATCAGATCGGATTATTAATATAGCCACAATGAAGAAAACCATTTCGGAAGTCATCGTTTCCTCTCGCTCTCTCTCACACGCGACCCTGTCTGCTTTGCCCATTCGTATTTTTTGACGCCTAGTTCTCAGAGACTATAAGAGCTAGAGCAACCAAACATTCTATCCAAACTCCTGTGATATCAATTCAGCACAAGTTTATTTCAAAATTTTGCCGCGCCTCCTTCCGCCCCCACAAAAGACGAATATCTGTGGAATCCACAATTTTTAAGATAAAAGTAAACCAAAAACGCATAATCATGGAAAACAACCGTAGCTACCAGCTACCAAAGCCATTGTGTGTAGGATTTTAATGTAACTTTGTCAGGAAGTGATTGCTGAACTCACGAATAAGTACAGCCAGCAGAATTTCTTACCCTGAGAAGATCCCGGAAAGAGTGAAAGGATTCAAAGACATGGGATTTGAATCAAACCATATCGTAGAAATGCTTAATTTAATAATAAAATTAGTTTAAACAATTTGTTCTAAGCATTACACGTATTTTTGACCCTTTTTACTCAATTAAAAATTTTCCGCGGCAAAATACAAATTTTAATCTGCTGTTTTTTGTTGTTATTAGTGGTGATAGTTCCGTTGATAGTCAGAAAAGTACGAAAATTGCTGTTATGCACAAAGAAAAATCCAAACCAATCGAATATAACGAATAAACGCACCTGCGTCAGAAAACGACGCAACTTTTTGCCACCACTAGGGCCCTAGGTTTTTTGCATAGGTTTAGCATAGGGCGCTAGTGATGGCAAAAAGTTGCGTCGTTTTCCGACGCTGTTGCGTTTTGGTATTTCTGTGCGCATAACAGCAATTTTCGTACTGTTCTGCCTAATCAGCGGAACTATCACCACTAATAACAACAAAAACCAGCAGATTCATATTTAAATATTGCAGCGTAAAATTTTTAGCTGAGTAAAAGGGGACATACATGTAAGGTTTATTTTGTAGTTTAGTTTATTAATTATTATTAAATCGAATATAAGTTCAATGTATGCGTTTAAAATCAAAATCTGTCTTTCCACTTTTGTTAGCTTTTCCGCTGCTGCCTTCAACATCCAACTGTCTACTTCTTATTCTGCCTTTCTGCTGCTGCTTCTAACATCCGACTGTCTACTTCTTATTCTGCCTTTCTTCTCCCGCTTCTAACATCCGACTGTCTACTTCTTATTCTGCCTTTCTTCTCCCGCTTCTAACATCCGACTGTCTACTGATGATCATCGCTTATCGGCTAGGTGCTTATAATATCGTTGCGGTTTACTATATATCGGTTAGGTCTTATCGATACTATCTTATTAACAGGATAGTGTTAGCTAATGATACCCTGCTCTTTACATTCGGCCCTCCTGCTCATCTTCATCTGTCCCAGATGATAACATCTCATCGTTCTCGGCGACAAAACGCCACAACTTCATGTTGTCACTGCTCGTTGCGGTGATGTTTGGCCCCTCGACTTGAGCCACCTTTCTGACGTCATAGCGACCGTTACGCTTCACTTTGGTGATTTCATATGGGCCTAGATACTCGCTGGCCAACTTGCGTCCTGCGATGAACTGCGTCCTCTTGATAGCCACCATATCTCCAACTCTGTAGCCGTGTTCAGCTCGTCGTTTTTTATCGTAATTCCGCTTATAGACCTCTTGCGCCTTCTCGATGTTGTGTTTCGCTTGGTCACGTAGATCTTGGCGCTCTTTGTTGAACTGCGTGACCAGCTCCTCGTTGAGTACCTCCAATAGGCGACTCCCAGCTTCTCTGTTCATCTTGGTCCCAAACATGATCTCGAATGGCGACGACTTCAACGTTGAATGCACATGCGAATTAATCGCCATCTGGACCTGCGGCACATACTTGTACCACTTTGTTGACTCCTGAATTGATAGCTTTGCGATGATGCTCAAAATTGAACGGTTGACCCGCTCGACCTGGCCGTTTCCTCTCGCCACACCTGTCGTTGTCCACACATGTTCGACTTTGTTCTCGTTGAGAAAATCGCTGAAAGCGTTGGATGTAAACGCTGCGCCTCTATCGCTGACTATGCGCTTGGGAAACCCAAACACAAATGACCTATCGCCCAGCCTCTTTATAACTTCTTCGTGTCCCGTTGACTTGGTTGGGAACAGCCACACAAACTTGGAGAACGTATTCACCACAGCAAAAATGTATTTGTATTGCTTGACAGTCGCGTCCATTGGTCCCAAATGATCGACGTGCAGCGTGTGTAGTGGCGTGTCACCCTTGTCGATGCAATGGAGATAGCCTTCTTGTTTGCCTAGCTTTTTGCTGAAAATTATACAACTGATACAATTAGCGATAGATTTAGTTACTTTCCTTTCCAGGTGCGGAATCCAATATTGTTGCTGAATTGTGTGCATCGTCTTCGCTGTTGAAAAATGACCAACTTCATGTGATGCTTGAATGACTTCTCTTTCCATTAGCCTGGGAACAACCAATACTTCATTTCCATTCAAAGCCTTGAAGAGAAGACCTCCTTTTAGTTTGTAGTCTTCGTATGGGTGCTGCTTTACGATCTCAACTATCGCTTTGATGAAATCGTCGTCCTGCTGTGCCTTCTTTATCCGAGCTGTTAGCTCCATCGTTACAAACATGCATGTCTGCGGGAAACGGCTGAGACAGTCCGCGTGTCTCATTCTTTCCCCTGGGCGGTGTACTGCTTTGAATGTGAAGTCCTCCATGTATAAAATCCACTGGGAAACTTCTCTCGGTATGTCTGCTTTCGTTGTTGTCTGCTTAAACGCCGCACAGTCAGTAGCAAGATCAAATTTAATCCCCAACAGGTAGTGCCGAAACTTTGTGAGTGCGAGGTGCTGCTTTGACCTCCAAATAGTAACTGTGACGTTTGGACTCAGCTTCTGTAGTCTTCTTACTCCAATAATAAATCGGGTGGAAACTGCCATCAAACTGCTGCAACAAAACCGCTCCGAAACCGTCTTTGGATGCATCCGTTTGAAGTTCCGTAGGCGCATCTCGTGAGTATATATGCAGTACTGGTGCGATTACAAGCAACTTCTTCAAGGTTTGTAGCGACTGTTGCTCTGCTTCGCCAATATTAAAAACTGTTTCCTTCCTGAGTAGATTCGTCAGCAGTCGCGCAACTTGTGCGTATCCAGGAATGAACTTTATGAAAAATCCGGTGAGTCCCAGAAATGCCTGGACCCCTTTTATGTCTTTTGGTGTAGCAAACCGACTGACTGCTGCTGTCTTCTCTTTTCCGGGCCAGATTTGCCTGTCCTCGACGATATGACCTAGAAAGTTTATGCGTGGTTGCATAAAACTACATTTCTTCCACTTGATCTTTAGGCCAAACTGCGCAGCTGTCACTTATGTCGTCCATATATAGCTGCATAACATCAGAGTTGATTAATTTTTGAAAAATATAGTTTACGAACCGAATGAACGCAGCTGGCGAGTTTTTGAATCCGAAAGGTGCTTTATTAAACTCGAATAATCCTTCCTTTGTGACAAAGGCCGTATACGACTTGCTCTGCTCTTCCATAGGCACATGGAAAAATCCGTTTTCAAGGTCCATTATTGTAAACCACTTCGCCGACTGCAGCTTTTCCAAGACTTCCTCTATAATAGGTACTGGAAAACAGTCCACCAATACCATGCTGTTTAACTTTCTGTAGTCTACGCAAACTCGAAGTGTACCATCTTTTTTCTTCACGACGACAACTCTGCTGGCCACGTTTGATGATGACTTGCGCACAATTCCTTCCTCGATCCATTCTTCAACTTGCTTCTTTACAGCACTAGCTTCGTCTGTTGATAAGCGACTTGGTGAGTGATGAAACGGCTTGATTACTCCGTCGGGAACTATCTTCAGTTGGATTGGGCACTGCTTTGGAACTTCTGTGGGTATTTCGTAACTGCTTTTTATCATCTGTTCAACTTCTTTGCGATATTGAGGTGGAACTACATGGGTTGGCTCTTCAGTGAGATTATATACAAGAGCATACTCATCTGTTGGCACCGGATCAGCGTCAAGCTTCAAAAACGTGTATCCTTGCATATCAGCGACAAAACGAAACTTTTTAATGAAATCATGCCCCAATAGTGCATCGAAATCAATCTGGTTACTGGAGACGACTAAAAACTTCTGGCTGGTCAGCAAATTATCCACGGTAACCTCTGCATGAAAGTATCCTACAGGCTTCGTTGATGTATGTCCCAGACCACGCAACATAGTAGTGCTTTTGAAAAGCTCGACATTTTTCATAGACTTCAGCATACTTTCTTTGATAATGATTACATCGGATCCTGTGTCCACAAGACAGTCAACTATAATGCCGTTTATCTGAACTCTTTTCATGCTACTGCGATCAGAAATAATGCGTACGTTATCAACTTTATCGGCTTCATAAGGACAGTTACGCGAAATATGACCATTCTGGTTGCACTTAAAACACTTCGTTTCAGCTTTACAGTCTTTGCGTTTATGTTCTCCTGATCCACAGTTATAGCAGTATTCCTTTTTAGCGCCTTGCCAACTTTGCTGTTTGAAACTCGTTTTATGCTGCTCTTTGTTGCCCTTTTTCTCCGATATGTTCAATCGATCGTAGATATCGAACTCTTCTTTCAAGGCCCTGAAGGTTTTGCAGCGATACATGGCGTACTTGTACTCATTTTTTATGTCCAAACCGTTCACAATATGGCTTATGACAGCTACGTCTTCAATCTGTCCAACTGCTGCTATCTTTCTCATCTGCAGCAAGTACTCGTGAGGCGACTCGGTACTCTTCCTCTTTCTATATTGCAGCTGCCGATGAATGTCCGCACTGTTATAGCTACACGCGAATTCCTCAAACAATACGTTCTTGAATTCCTCATAGGTGCACACGCATTCAGCTTCTAGGAAAAGCTTAGCTGCACCGGTCATCTTTCCTCTGGCATGTACATACTTTTGCTTTTCGGTAAGCTCATATGCGTCGGCATTTTTCTCAAAAATCTCGAACCACTTTTCTATTGGCACTGATCGGCCATCGCACTCGTTCACAATTTTTCCAAAATTATCAGGAGCGATTTTCATTTGTACTTCTCGCTGCTCATCGTTAAGCACTTTTAAACTAAGCAGCTTTATCATCTGATCAATTTTATCATCAGCATTGTTTTTCGCAACCACAACATCTGCCATCTCGCTTGCACTCTGGCTCGACGTTTCTGGTAGATCGTTTTCCATCTCCTTCCTTCTCCAATTCAGCGATGGTGGTGTTTGCATCATTTCTGCTATTCTTTGTGACTTTCGCATGTGTACTCGAAAACTCTTCTGCTTATATGTTTATATGTGTGTACCGAACACAACGTGTCTGTTCGTGTCTTTCTGCGAATGTATGTGTATACCGAACACAACGTGTCTGTTCGTGTCTCTCTGCGAATGTATGTGTATACCGAACACAACGTGTCTGTTCGTGTCACTCTGCGAATGTATGTGTATACCACGCACAACAAGGCGACACTATGGCGCGACTTCGAATTTCACAACTTTGCTACACGCACGAACAAGGCGACGCTATGGCGCGACTTCGAATTTCACCACTTTGCAACTGAGTTAGGCGACAGATTATTATATTGATCTCTGTTCCTACTGTTCCGCTCATAGAATTTGGATCGTTCAACTTAATGTTTATAGCCACTGGAGACAACTTTACAACTTTATGTGACTATGAACAACAACTTTAACATATTTTCAGCGATCCTCATTTTGTAAGAGCCAACTTCGTTTTTATTTTTTCCACACACACTCTGAGCTCATTATTCGACACGGACGAGCCCCCAAATGTAAGGTTTATTTTGTAGTTTATTTTATTAATTATTATTAAATCGAATATAAGTTCAATGTATGCGTTTAAAATCAAAATCTGTCTTTCCACTTTTGTTAGCTTTTCCGCTGCTGCTTCCAACATCCAACTGTCTACTTCTTATTCTGCCTTTCTGCTGCTGCTTCTAACATCCGACTGTCTACTTCTTATTCTGCCTTTCTTCTCCCGCTTCTAACATCCGACTGTCTACTTCTTATTCTGCCTTTCTTCTCCCGCTTCTAACATCCGACTGTCTACTGATGATCATCGCTTATCGGCTAGGTGCTTATAATATCGTTGCGGTTTACTATATATCGGTTAGGTCTTATCGATACTATCTTATTAACAGGATAGTGTTAGCTAATGATACCATGCTCTTTACATACATGTAATGCTTAGAACAAATTGTTGAAACTAATTATACCCGGTACTCGAAGAGTTTTAGGGGTATATTAGATTTGTGGTGATACGGATGTGTGTAACGCCCAGAAGGAAGCGTTTCCGACCCCATAAAGTATATATATTCTTGATCAGAATCAATAGCCGAGTCGATATAGCCATGTCTGTCTGTCCGTCTGTCCGTCTTCATTTGCGCCTATATCTCAGAGACTATTAAAGCTAGAGTAATCAAGTTTTGTATCCAGGCTTCTGTGTTATCACACTACTCCGAATGTATTTCAAAATTTCGCCCCGCCCCCTTCCGCCCCCACAAAGGACGAAAGTCTGTGGCATACACAATTTTAAAGATACGAGAAAAGAATCATAGAAAATGACCATGTCTATCAAAGTGTTGAATCTGGATCAGATCGGATTATTAATATAGCCACAATGAAGAAAACCATTTCGAAAGTCATCGTTCCCTCTCGCTCTCTCTCACACGCGACCCTGTCGGCTTTGTCTATTCGTCGAAATGAGCGCCTAGGTCTCAGATACTATGAGAGCTAAGCAACCAAACTTTCTCTCCAAACTCCTGTGATATCACTTCAATACAAGTGTATTTCAAAATTTTGCCACGCCCCCTTCCGCCCCCACAAAGAACGAAATTCTGTGGAATCCACAATTTTTCAGATAAAAGAAAACCAAAACGCAGAATCATGAAAAGTTACCGTATCTGGCAGATTGCCGAATCTGGATCAGGTCTGATCATTATTATAGCCAGAAGGAACAAATTAAATTTCAGTGGCTACCCAACGGCAGCCAAGCGATTCCCTCTCTCTCTCGCACACACTTCCATTTCTCTTGTATGTAGTTATATATACATGTGTATGTACAAATGTAGCAGCCGAAGTAAAAATTATATGTAAATAAAAATGGAAACAGATAACTTTTAAAATATAAAAATAGAGCATAGGGTTCGACTTAATTTTTTGAAATTTTCCATTTTGGCCAAAATTTAATTCGTTTCTTTTGCGAACATATAATTAATTAAATAAATCGTAAGCTCATATGTATACATAAATACGTATATACTGACTGAGTACCGGGTATAAAGTAGAGCCGCGGCCATTGCCGCGGGTCACAACGTTCCCTCTCGTTTTATTATTAAATCAAGCATTTCAACAATACGGTTGATTTCATATTTTTTGTCTTCGAATCCTTTCGCTGTTTCCGTGATCTTCTCAGGGCAAGAAAGTCAGCGAGTTGAGCAACTGCCTCGCGACAAAACTCCAGTAATATGTGGCAGACAATGGCCCTTGGCACACCAAATAGACTCCCTACAGTACGGACTATGCTGTGGATATTCTCTTCTCCAGAAGAATTGTCAGTCGAGAGTTGAGATTGTGCAACAGTCCAACAAGAATGTTGAGAGTTGAGAGATCTCCTCTCCATGCGGAAATTTTCTTTAAAAAAAGGCATCGCACTTGTGCAAAACATCTTCCTCCCAAAATTAACCATATCGTGGCCATTGCAATTTAAAATACATTATTTAATTGAAAAGAGAGAACAATTTCTGCTCTTTACTTACAAGGGTCCAAACGAAAGGAGGACGTTGCAGTTGCAAGACGAATTGCAACTTTTCTGAGGATAACTCAAACACTTCCATGCACTTCAAAATATTCTCCTCACTTTGCTGCACCGCAGTTAAAAGAATCAACCCTATTTCCGATATATTTCGTTCATTTTCGAGTATTATTTACTTTGTTTACAAAACTTGTCTTCCTCTTCCAAGACGCAAAGTCGCTGTCGTGTAAACGGCAGTTCTGCTTCTTTGCTTAGATACAAGAGTGAGAGTCTAAACCAGCTTAGTTTCAATCCCTATAAGCATCGTGCCCTTAGTTTTTAGTCAAATAATTAGATATCCTCTTCTTCACCCAGAAATGATTTCTTTTATGCTCAAACAAAAAGTACCGTTATATCCAAAAATTTCTTTTATCAAAATATTTTAGTGAACAGTAGATTTTATGGGTAAATGTTAAAAGTATTGAAAAACAAGAGGATGGAATGCAAATGTAACGAAATTTCTTTTAAATTATATTGCTTACATTTTAGGCTTTCTAAAAAAGTATCATTTGCTCAATTTGGAAGACTAGGAAAATCTCTAAAATGAGTTTGAAGGTGGAGACGTGCAGCACTGCTATTTCCATGAACACAGCTGTACATATGTATGTATGTACATACATATATGAGCTTACGATTTATGCAATTTATTATATGTTCTGAAAAGGGACAAATTTAAATTTGGGCAAAAAAGAATATTTCAACAAATGAAGTCAAACCATTGTTTGTATTTTTTTTATGTTTCCTTTTTTGTTTACATATGTATGCTTTTACATCTGCTCCTACATTTCTACATTTACATGTATAACAAATTCGAGAAGTGGAAGTGTTTGCGAGAGAGAGAGAGGGAATGAGTAAGCGCTTGAAAGGCGTTGCGTAGCCACTAATAATGATCCGACCCGATCCAGTTTCGGCAATCAGCGTTTTTGGTTTTCTCGTACCTTAAAAATTGTGGATTCCACAGATTTTCGGCTTGTGGGGGGCTGGAAGTGAGCGTGGTAAAATTTTGAAATAAACTTGTGTTAAATTGTTATCACAGGAGCTTGGGTAGAAAGTTTGGTTTCTCTAGGCTCATATAGTCTCTGAGAACTAGGCGTAAAAAAAGACGAATGGGCAAAGCAGACAGGGTCGCGTGTCAGAGAGAGCGAGAGGAAACGATGACTTCCGAAATGGTTTTCTTCATTGTGGCTATATTAATACATATCGATACATCGTTACGGACGGTCGTGTTCTATCTCGCTTGTGCTTGAATAATTGTTTAAAAATTATCAATCTTCTGTCTAAGGAAAGTAATTTGTGCTTTTACCTTGTTCTAGTGTTCCTAACCGATCGTGCAACGTGTTCGATATTAGTGCAAACGCATTACGCTTACTTTTGTGTATTTATTTTCAAATTTTAATTCCTATTGTGCATTAACTTCTCTGCACTTTCTTAATCGCAGCCGTTGTTGTTGTTGCCTATTCTAGTGCGGTGCGCTTGCTCTCTCTGTATCGCTCTCTGGTTCTATCTACCCTCAGCTTATCAACACACACGCACTGCGTTGGCCGCCGCTCTGCGCTTGTCTCTCTGATTTTCTATCGTCTCTCTGTGTCTCTGTTCACTTGTTGTTATTGTGATTGTTTTGATCGTTCTTGCGCGTGCAATTGTGTAACACAAGCTAACGTCACTATCTCTGTGCCACACCGACTTATATTTTACCTTTCTTTTTCTTTTATTTTCATATTTATTTTTTAATATCAAACAATGAGCGTCTCTTGTGCTAAACGCTGTGACGGCCACCGTTCGGTTGCCACTCGTCAAACATTCAATTTCTGTTGGTTGTGTGACAACACGGCTCACGCTAGCTGCGCGGGTTTTGGTCATATCGGCGGTCGCGTTGTCGATCTGATTAAGACCCGCTGTGGTCTCAACTGGACTTGTAGGGATTGCAGGGCAGTTGAAGCCGATATGCGAACATTTATGAGACAGACTCATAACGAATTCGCTGCTGTCCACACAGAATTCCGGAAATTGCAGGATAAGTTTTCCTCAATGGAAACTCATTTTAAAAATCTTAAAATTATAAATGAGTCTCCAAAGAGAAGAAAGGTTACACCTTGTCTGCCAAGTGTTCACAGTTCCAATTTATTTTCAGCTAAAGACTCTCATGCTCCTCCAATTAGTTCGCCAGCATTGATCGACTTTGGCGCTAAGGAAATCGATGTACATGCATCTACATCGAAAAAGACGGCTGGCTCTTCACCTGCCGGCTGTTCACCTGTGCCCATGACTGCCAAGGATATCCAACTGGACAGTAATGATCATCCCGTGCCTGTGTTTGCCCAGGTTGTCCAACCGGTCATTACTGATCATCCAGTTGTTGGCATCACCGTGCCCCCTAAGGAAGTCGTCGATACTGCTGTCAGCATGGAAGTTGGAGTTGTCCCTTCCACACCGGCTAGCACTGGCTCCTCAGCCAGCGCTATCCCACCCGGACCTGCCCCTCGGGTAGAACCCTCCTCTGCCTCACCCATAAATCATGTGACCCCTCTTGACCGATCTACTTTAATCGCTGTCGCTCCTCTAAAACCTATTTTTGTCTCCCGTCTCATGGAATCGGCTACGGATGTAATGGTTCGGGACTATATCTTCAACATTAATAACTCCTCTGGCATCGTAGTAACTAAGTTTACCTTAAAGGCCTGTCTCCAGCACCGCGAAATTTTTGCTGACTGGAATCTGCTCTTTATTTCGGTTGTGTGGAACTTAAGTGAAATAGTGTGACCAAGAACATAAAAAAAGGTTGGTCACTCTCATGAATCAGCTGTGTTTTGTAAACAGCGCCAATTTTGAAAATGAAACTAAAATTAAAAAAAGGAAGAAAAGTAATTCTGACGATGACGTGATTCTGTTGGTAGCGGCACATATTGTTGTAAGAAGAAATACAGCGCAGTCGGAGGCGCCAAAACGTCAAAATAATTAAAATGCTTATTTTCCGTGATCCGCCAAAAACGTGGTCTTGCCTCAACTGCTTTTAATAAAGCAATCTTCTCCTAATTTTAAAAATTTTCATATCTCTTTTTGGTTTTGCGTACAGATTTTGCCTCCAACTCTCACTTGTACTTCAGTAATAATGTGCACATATATTTTCCTAGCACCCTCATCAGCTGTTCTCACAGTCCACATTCGTGTGAATATCGATATTATCGATGAGAATTCGTGGATTCCGTTTACGTTGCTGGATACTGACTCCAGGAAAACACAAACGAAAAATTACTGGCCCAGTTATTTTTATATGAAGTTTGGCAGTAATTTTTCGTTTCCGCGGTGCTGGATACCCAGCTTTAAGGAAAAACGTAATATTTCCTCCTTTAAAATTCTTGTCCCGGAGAAGTTTGAAAAGAATGTGTTAGAACCCTCTTTCTGGCCCGAACACACTATCTGTCACATCTTCAGCAGCCGATCTCGACCTTCACAATCCGCTCCTCGGGTAGGAATTCTACCTACACCACCTACTGAATTACCATCTATTTTAAATAACTGAATTCCTCCCTACCTCTAAAGATCACTTATCAGAATGTACGAGGCCTGTGCAGTAAGCTCACCAAATTACATGCTGATAGTGCAACTTTTGATTCCGACATTATTGCCTTCTCTGAAACATGGCTCAATCCATCAATCTCGGATTCCGAAATTTTTTTAGGCAATTTTACTCGAGGTGGCGGCGTCCTAATTGCTGTTCGTTCCGACTTAACTTCCCAACTCTTTACCATCGATGAGCTCAACACTATTGAAATTATCGTAGTTAAAATCCGTCTGTGTTCTTTTAATTTATTCATATCATGCTCTTATATCCCGCCCTCCTCTGAATTTACAACTTATATGCTTCACGCTGTCCATCTTCAGTCCGTTCAGTCTCAGCTTTGTGATTCTGATCGTCTTATTGTCCTCGGCGACTTTAATCTCCCTTGGTCTCCATCCAATGACTCTAACTTAATGTTCCCATCTATGCAGCATGACTTCGTTGATTCTCTGTACGATACATCGTTAGGCCAGGTAAATGGCATACGTTAAAGCATGAGTAGGACCCTTGATCTCGTCTTCACTACCGATGCTTCGAGCACTTTGGTATGTCGAGGATCACCTCTATCATTCCCTGAAGACCCATACCATCCCACACTTTCAATTGATTTCGTGTTGCCCTCTTCATGCCCTATAAAGTCGTTTATTAAGCCTTCGAATATCTATTGCTTTAAGAAGGCTGATTTTCTTTCCCTGAATACTGCCCTATCTCAAATGGATTGGTCATTCCTTGACGATTTCCAAGAAATTGAATCGGCTACGAATGCATTCTATAGCTCTATTTTTTCCATCTTTCCCATGCATGTTCCTTTAGTCACCCCCTCCAGAAATCTTTCTGGCCCTATCTGGTTCACCCAGATTAATAAATCTGAAGAATTTTAAGTCCCGTATGTTCAAGAAGTTCAAAAAATCCGGTTTGCAATCAGACTTTTCGAAGTACTCAATTGCAAAATCGAAATTTGCTTTATTTAATACATTGTGCTACAATAGATACTTGACCAAATGCAAGCTTAACTTTAAACGCGATCCTAAACAATTCTTCAGGTTTGTTAATTCTAAGCGCAAATCTTCCCAGTTTCCTTCTTCTCCACACTTAAATGGTAGTTATGCTGATAGGGATTGTGACATTGCTGATCTGTTCGCTTTCTTTTTTCAACGTTGCTACTCTGTCCCCTCTATTAACCTTCCCTCTATCCTAGCCTCATCGAACGACTTTAGTAGTAGTTGCACATATCCTATCCCTTTAAATAGTTCTAACTGTATCCTTCCAACTAACTGTATTCCTTTCATCGACTATGATGGACTCTTAACAAATTTAAAATCGTGCAAGTTTTTGTTCAGCACTGGGCCAGACTCGGTTCCGAGCGCGGTTCTTAAACTTTGTGCAGAATCTCTTTGTGTGCCTCTCCTAAAACTATTCAACTTGACTCTCAAGACTGGTGTCTTTCCCACCGTCTGGAAAGAATCCTATATAGTTCCCTTTCATAAAAAGGGATCTAAATCTGATGTCTCTAACTACCGCTGTATTTCCAATTTATCTGCCATTCCTAAACTCTTTGAAAAAATCATCACTTCTCAGCTGCAACATTTTTGTAGGTCTGTATTCTCTGATTCACAGCATGGATTCATTAAACGTCGCTCAGTCTCTACTAATCTACTTGAATTTTCCACCTTTGTTACTTCGGGATTTGCTAAACAGTGTCAAACTGATGTCGTTTATACTGATTTTAGTAAAGCCTTCGACTCCGTCAATCTTAATCTACTTATTCATAAACTGTCTCTTCTAGGGTTTCCAACTAAGCTTCTATACTGGACTAATTCTTACCTTAGTAGTCGTTCTCAACGTGTCAGCTTCAACTCCTCTCTCTCTAAACCTGTTATTGTCTCGTCGGGGGTTCCTCAAGGTAGTCACCTGGGTCCCTTGCTATTTAACCTATTTATTAACGATCTTCCTCAAATGTTATCTCATTCCCGTGTCCTAATGTATGCTGATGACGTTAAGTTATGTTTTTCCTACAGCGACCCCTTGTCCCTACTATCTTTGCAATCAGATCTTGATGCTCTTAACAACTGGTGCTTAATCAACATTCTACCTCTTAACATTTCTAAATGTAATATTATGACTTTTCACCGTAATAAGCCATACCTTTTCGATTACTCTATCAATAACATTATCCTACAACGCCTCTTTAAAGTTAACGCCTTGGGCATTACCTTTGTACCTAATCTATGTTTTAACTCTCATATCTCTACTATCTCTAACAAAGCCAAGGAGTCCTTGGATTTGTCAAAAGATGGTCTAAGGAATTTACAGATCCGTACACTACAAAACTCCTGTATGTTTCCCTGGTTCGGCCTATTTTGGAATATGGTTCTTGTGTTTGGTCTCCTCAATACCAAAAATTTCAGGATATGCTCGAATCTGTACAAAAACAGTCCCTTATCTTTGCTCTCCGCGGACTCAATTGGGACCCTTCGATCCATCTCCCTTCTTATGAAAGTAGGTTGCACTTAATTAACCTCCACTCTTTTAAATCCCGTAGAATCTGCCAAGGAGTTCTCTTCCTCCATAAGCTTCTCTCTGGTGAGGTTGAATCGACTGCCCTCATCAGCCTTATTAGTATTGCTGCTCCTTTCCGCCCAACTAGGCATTACTTTCCTCTTCATCTCCAACTCTGTCTTTCTAACTACTCGGATTATGAGTCTTTCCGTAGCCTTTGCCGTAACTATAACCAATTTTTCTATCTGTTTTCCTTTGATACTAGTTCTAATATGGTCAAAATTATCTTAATCAATAACTCAATTTAATTTAAATAGCTGTAATTGGGAATTGTTCGGCTACCGGCTTTTCTCTAACCTAAATTTGGCTGTTGGTGGGACCTTATCGGCTACTGAGCCTATAATCAGCTTCACCGGGTCTGAGTATTTGCTTTAGCTCTTTTCTTGTAATTATTGATATGTAATTTTCACCCTTACAGTTTAACTGTCCATTGTTAAACTTTTAACAAAATAAACAACAATAAACAATAATAATCCGATCTGGTCCAGATCAAACGCTGATAGAAATGGTCGTTATCTATGATTCTGCGTTTTTAGTTTTATCGTAACTTTAAAATGGTGTATGCCACAGACTTTCGTCCTTTGGGCGGGCGGAAAGGGGCGGGGCGAAATTTTGAAATATATTTGAAGTAGTGTGATAACACAGGAGTCTGAATGCAAAATTTGGTTGCTCTAGCTTTCATAGTCTCTGAGAGTATGAATAAAGAGAGAGTATAATGAAGACCGACAGACAGACGGACAGACAGACATGGCTATATAGACTCGGCTATAGATGCTGATCAAGAATATATATACTTAATGGGGTCGGAAACGGTTCCTTCTGCGCGTTACACACATCCGTTATCACCACAAACCTAATATACCCCTATACTCTTCGAGTACCGGGTATAAAAACTAAAGAAAACAACATTTTTTTCTGGCAAAATAAACATGAAGTCAAAAGGTTGAAGTATTCCAGAAATTGACCATTGGAAAATGAAGGCATATTTTTTTTGTCAGAGGAGTCCAAAGTTAATATAAATTTTTCCCAAAATAAACTTTCAAAACTGTAAAATACGGTGGGTATGTAAAATATGGTTGGGGCAAAGACAATATAAACACTAAGATATGCCGCGCCATACAAAATTTTCAGATCGATTCCTGACTGGCTGGAATTATCAAATATTCCAACATGAAAAAGAGAGAGACAGATATACGAAGAGACAGAGAGAGCTTTAGTAACACACGTTCTGTACGTGAGGCTGAGCTTTAACTTTATGTGTGTACATATTGTAGGGCTGCTTGTGTGTATTGGTTGTTGACGACGTCGCTGTCGAAGAAAATGCCCATTACTTTGGAATTGAATGGAGATTATGATTTTCCGATGACGCATACCGAAAATCGTATATTTTTTATATCCTGTATATGCTAATTTTGTTTAATGTACTATAAACAAATATAATGAACGAATGTAAATATGTACACCCAACTCGTTGGATCCACTTTGGCTCCGTCGCCTTCCCATCAAACCGCCTGTTGGTTCGATTCTCGCCGCCAACGGCCGGCCACACTTCTACCGACTTCTATCCCACCGCAACACAACCGCTCGATCCGCCGATCGCCTCGCGCCGAACAACGTTTCGAACGCCGCTACGATCACTCTTACGCCGAACCCTCCACCTCCGCCAGGTGTTCAAGTCGACGTCGAACCAACCGTAACTGCAACTACCGCGGCCCCCCTTCTGTTGCTCCCCCTTTTGCACTTTATTTCTGCAATTAATTTCTTTCCATGCTGTTTCAAATGCTTTTGATTGAAGTAATTCTGCCCTTTGGCACTTTATTTTGCACTTAATTTTTTCATAATATTTTCCAAAGCTTTCTACTGGGCTAATTTGCCCCTTTTGCCACTAAATTCTTAAATCTTTCACTACTCACATTTATTTCGTTCATTTAATTCACTATTTTTTTGTTTCTTTATTACTTTTCGTTTTTATGTATGTGTATGATCCTCCAGAACATCTCCTTGGTTCTATACCGCTTTCTCGTGAACTCTAGGATATTTCCTAAGTGTGTTTCTTCTAGAGTTACATTCTGGGACGAAGGTCTCCGATTGGCCAGTTATGATTAGTGGTAGGATATTCCGAGTTAATTGGGTCCAAGTTAATGCGGCCGATTCTTGATGCACAAGTAATACACGTCTGATGAGTTCGGTATAGAAAAGTATTCTGATTCTTTATTCAACTTTGGGTATACATATATCGTTTTACAATAATGCTGAGTCCCTAATTTGTAGTGGCATGGAATCTGCTGACGCTGGGGTTTGCATCTGCTATTGGAATCGGAGCGGATGCGAGCTGGTGGTGTGAAACGGTGTTGTTCTAGAGACCTACATTGTAGGCTGCTAGTAGAGGTTTCAGAGGAGGAGGGTAGGTGATGATGTGGTTACTCGCGCGTATTGCGATTTAAATAGAGGTGTAAGAGATCTGAGAAAGATCTTCAAGTTCTTCACTTCTTCAATGCCACCTACCAGTTACAAGACAGTAGTCTATTGTGGACGCCGCTTTGCGTTCTGCCGTTGGGGACCATGAGACCCCAGCAAGTAACACAGTACCGCCAAAGACAATATAAACACTAAGAACACTAAGCTCATACAATTCTGTTTTGTAGGAAGGGTTGTTTTTACAAAGAGCGCTGTTTCGCTCGCTCCAGTGCGCTCGCAGATCTAAAAATAGAATGAGCTTGCTTGTATGCGTACGCACGGAACTGTAAGTATATACATATGTGTGTGTACGTGTGCAGAGCTGCCGAAATTGCCTGCAAAATACTTTTGAGAAGATTTCTTGAGACACAAATTTTTTAGCTGAGTGTTGCTTATTGACTCGACGCAGTAATACCAAAGACAATATAAACACTAAGATATGCCGCGCCATACAAAATTATCAGCTCGATTCCTGACTGGCTGGAATTTAAAAGTATTCCAACTTGAAAAAGAGACAGATAAACGGAGACAGAGAGAGCATTAGTGACACACGTTCTGTACGTGAGGCTGATCTTTAACTTTATGTGTGTACATATTGTAGGGCTGCTTGTGTGTATTGGTTGTTGACGACGCCGCTGTCGAAGAAAATACCCATTACTTTAGAATTGAATGGAGATTATGATTTTCCGATGACGCATACCGAAAATCGTATATTTTGTATATCCTTTGTATGATAATTTTGTTTAATGTACTATTAACGAATATAATAAACGAATATAAATATGTACAAATGCAAAATTTATATAAGACATGACATCAAATTATATTAATTATGTACAGGGTATTACTGCGTCGCTTCAATAAACAACACAGCAAATAAATTTGTGTCTCACGGAATCTTCTCAAAAGTATTTCGCTGGCGATTTTGGCAGCTCTGCACACGTACACACTCATACGTACTTACAGCTCCGTGCGCACTCATACAAGCAAGCTCATTCTATTTTTAGATTTGCGACCGCACTGGAGTTCGTGCGAGCGAGATAGCACTCTTTGAGAAAACAACCCTCCCTACAAAACAGAATTGTATGAGCGTTGGACATCTTAGTGTTTATATTGTCTTTGGTTGGGGCGAGTTTTTCATACTACAATATTTGAACAGTATATGTGTTTTAAATACAATTGCTGGTCATTTGTAGGTTGGAATTTTTGTTATTGGGCCAATAGGCCGATAAGATGCTACCTTATGTCTCATAGGACATGCATCTGTTTCCACAAATTACTCAAAGAGTAGTTCGCTGCCAACAAGGTAGAGTCAATAGAATGGACGAATCTTAATCGAATTGAAAATGTATTGCATAATATAAATAGAGCAGTCTAAAATCTAAAAAAAATTGACCCTTGGAACTCGATTTTAATAGAGAAATGTCACAATTTGGGTAGCTACATGCCAAATCTCTGTACACCCGTTATAGAAATCCAAGGCTAAATATGAAAATTTACTTTACATATGGATGTCTTTTATATAAAGGATTATTTTATGTATTATTTTATTTTATTTTTTTATTTCTTATTATTTATTTTTATATAAAGGACAGTCTTAGAAAATTTTGTTAGACTGTAATCTCTTTTGAAAAAATGCACTACTTTTAATTTGAACGAATAATTTGGTATATTCACATTTTAATTTGTTTCTAAAAATCTGGTGGAACTATCTTAAGTTGTTCAGTTCAAGCTCGACCGTCGACAAGACAAGACGTACCTGCTCTTAATTTACTCAGTGCGAAGACAAAGGGAAAGGAAAACCAAAGCATCTATCCCACTCTTACTCCCACTAGTTGCACACACACAAATTTATTTCCCCAATTTGGCGAAAAGAAAAAACTTAATTAAAAAGTGCACTTTTATACCAAAAAACCCCTCATCATGGAGGAACCTCCTGGACTAAAAATTACTAAAGACAAAGACAAAAAACTATCAAATACGTCTCCTGGTCCTAAATACCTCATTATGAAGAGAATAAACGAGACAGAAACACTAGCTAACGTATCACCATTCTTAATTAAAAAGGTAATTGACAACGTATGCAGTGGAGAAATTGAGGAATGCAAAAAACTTAGAAACGGAACCATTAAAACAAAATCTATGACCCAAGCTGCAAAACTAGTCCAATTGACATCACTTTACAACGAAGTTAAAATAGACATAACGGAACATAACTCTCTTAACTACACCAAAGGCAGAATTTACTGCAGAGATTTAAGAGGCATCAAAGAAGAAGAGATCGTGCAAGAGCTCAGCTCACAACATGTAACACAATGCGAAAAAATAAAACAGTACATTAATGGAAGCTTGCAAGAAAACGGACTCATCATCCTAACATTCGCCTCTCTTAATCTACCTTCGGAAATCAACGTCGGGTACGAAAAATTAAGAGTACTCCCTCACATCCCTCGCCCCATGAAATGCCGCAACTGCGGACGACTGGGCCACACAGCCAAGCGCTGCATAAGAGAGCAACTTTGCTTAAGCTGCGCGAACCCTGCACATTTACAAGAGAGCGAAAATTGCAATAACCTTAAGAGATGCATCAACTGAAAAGAGAGCGGTCAAACAAATTATCACCACAGCAACACTAATCGCACTTGCCCTTCTTTTATAAAAGCCAAGGACATACAAGAAATCCGAATATTAGAAAAAACTGACATGAAACAAGCTTTAAAAATTTATAATGAAAGGATGCTTTCTTCAAGCACAACGTATGCATCAACTGTCCGCTCATCAATGATAACTAAAAACAACACAAACACACCTAACCGCCAACTAATATCATATGCCGACATTAGTCCCAATGCGCAGCAAATCGCAAAAAGGTTGCCCGCCAACCTTACATCAAATAAACCCGACACTATGGAAAACTCCAAGGACCAAATTGATACATCTAAGAAGGAATCCCAACCCATAGACGTATCACAGGAAGTAAATTATAACCTAAGTAAGAAAACAAAAAACACAAACGCACAAACATCCATAGAGAAATCACAGAAACAAAAAACTAAACGGCTCAAAAAATCATTACTTAGTGATGAAAACACAATGGACACAGAGTAGTACAAATACCAAAGCAGCAAATATAAAAAAAAAACTCCTAGTAAATATAAATTTATTAAGTTAGATCAATGACCCTTAAAATAATTCAATGGAATCTAAAAGACTATATTAATAATTACAGCGAACTACAATCTCTCATAAAAAAGCATCAACCTCATGTTATAGCACTCCAAGAAACTCACCTATTTAATACCGTTTCAATTCCTATCCCTATTAATTACTCAATAATAGGAAAAAACTCATCGGCTTCATACGGCGGAGTTGCACTATTAACACACAAGTCTATACAAACACGACAAATATCTCTTAGTGACAAATTTGATGCAGTCTACATAGAAATTTTAACTAAAAATAAAATGCGAATAATTTCTGCCTACATTGCACCTAACCAAACACTTACACAATCTAACCTAGAGTTGGTTCTCGAAACCTTAAATGTACCAGCCATAATCACTGGCGATTTCAATGGTTGGCACAGAAGATGGGGATCTAGCTCAAACAATAAGAGAGGAAAAATTTTAGAACAATTTATAACACAATCGCAATACATAATTCTTAACGACGGTTCACCAACTCATCTCAGCACCCACAACTCATTAACAAATATAGATCTTACTTTTTGCAGTCCAATTTTGCAAATTGACAGCACTTGGAAAATTGAAGAGGACCTTTATGGCAGTGACCATCTACCTATAATCACAACTCTATTTTCATCAAATTTAAACAAAACCCAAAAAATTACACACAAATCACGCTTTATCACAGAAAAAGCAAATTGGAACATGTTTTCTAAACTAACAGCATCATATTCAGATGTAATAAAACAAACCACCAACATTAATAGAGAAGCAGCAGCAATACATAAAATAATTTTATCTAGTGCACACTTTTCCATCCCTCAAACCTTTCCGAAAAAGACACACCTAACGTTCCGTGGTGGAACAAAGACTTACAAAAATTACGCACTGACAAAATACAGGCCTGGCGTAAACTGAAAAAGCAAATAACATTGGAAAACATTATAGGATACAAAATAAAAAACGCACATTTCAGAAGAAATCTAAAAACAGCTAAAACAGAAAGCACACGAAAATTCACATCCGAAATTTCACCAGACACACCAACAAGGAAAATTTGGCAGAATATAAGACGCTTTTGTGGTCTTAACCCTATAAAAAATATTCATTCAATTTATAATGCAACAACGGATCAATATACCACAAATAAAACAGAAATAACAAACTTGATGTGCATAAACTTTTCAAAAAACTCAGCAGATTCAAATTTTTCAGACGCATGTACATTTGCAAAATATAAATCTCTATCATCTGTTATTCACAACTCTTACATTCCAAGAAAACAAGCTCTACAAATTGAAAAAGACACAACCCCTTTGGAATTCACAGCCGCTTTAAACTCCTTAAAAGGAAACACACCCGGTCTGGATCGAGTAAGTTGCTGCATGATCAAAAACACAGATCCAAAAATGAAACAAAGAATTATCCACCTTCAAAACAACATTTTAAACAATTTTATTCCACAAGCGTACAAAACCAGCATAATAATCCCAATATTAAAGCTTAATGGTGAAAAAAAATCTCTTAACTCATATCGCCCAATTTCACTCAACCCATGCTTATCTAAAGTCCTAGATAAAATAATTGCAAAACGACTATGGTGGTTTCTCACAAATGAAAAACTCATTCATACTAGTCAAACTGGATTCAAAAAGGGGAAATCTACAATGGATAATCTTCTGCAAGTTGATCACCAAGTAGCTAGATCCATCTCTAGGAAAAATCATATTTCAATAGTTTCCCTAGATTTTGCTAAGGCATTTGACAGAATAGGAATACATTCAATCCTTAATCAATTATCCGAATGGAAAGTTGGTCCCAAAATAATGAACTACATTAAACATTTTATGACAAATCGGAAGATCACAGTACGTTCAGACACAATCTACTCAAACTTTCTCCAACTACAAAACGGCATCCCTCAAGGTTCGCCCCTGTCCGTCGTACTTTCCGTTATTGCTTACAATAAATTATCGACTATGATAACACTACACCCAAATCTGAGCATCACGGCTTATGCAGATGACTTTAATTTGATTATTAAATTAAAAAATATAAAAAATATTAGCATAAATCTTAAATACGTCTTCAAAACAATTACAAATTGGTGCGATTATTCAGGTGCACAACTCTCTACTACTAAATGCAAGCATATACACATCTGCAGAAAACACAATTGCAAATGCACCGTAACGACCGGAAATCTCCAAATAGAAAACGTCAACACACTCAAAATATTGGGACTACTTTTCAACAACAAGTACAGATGGAAAAATCATGTTGATCAACTGAGCCTCTCACTCAAATCAAAATTAAGCATAATCAAATGTCTGGCGAGCCCCAGATTCAATTGTAATATTACAACTCTAATTAACGTCACGAAAGCAATTTTATCATCGAAAGCTGACTACGGACTTCCCATCTACGGGTTATGTCCAAATAGCACTCTCCGTCCAATACAATCAACACTTAAAACAGCCTTCAGAATTTCTCTGGGTGCGTTTCGGACAACCCCCACAAAAAACATACATTTCGAATCTCAAACAAGTTCAATCGGAGACAGACATCAACTTCTCACAGCCAAACTATTTAAATCGATCATCAACTCAAGAAATTCGCCCATGAACAACATAATAAAAAAATACAAACCTCCACCAAAAAACAATAAACTTAAATCGGCAATTGACAGAATAATTCAGACATGCCAAATACAACATATACCTTACCTTCCAATAAAAAGTATAGCACAAAAACTACCTAAATGGAATCTTAAAAAAATCACAATAGATACATCCTTAAATATTTTCAAAAAAGACTCCACAACTCCAAAAATTTTCGCTCTAGCTTTATAGAAATCGCAAAAAATAACTCAGATCGTAAATTTATATACACGAACGGATCACAATTAAACGGAATCACCTCATTTGCAATCACCACGGAAACACACATCATAAAAACCGGCATCCTACCACACTACTCAACAGTATTTTCCGCAGAAATCATTGCGATATGCGAAGCCCTTTTTTCACTAAAGCATCGAAAAGGAAAATACTGCATTTGCTCTGACTCACTTTCTGCCCTAGACGCCATAGCCAACATAAACAATTCCGAACATTATCCCTGCACAGCAAGAAACATAATTACCGAAACATATCCCAAATTTAAGCTTCTTTGGATACCTGGCCATGTAGGCATTAATGGAAATGAATTAGCAGATAAAACAGCGAAGGACTCCACGAGGCAACCTCTCATCATAACAGAAAACTACAATTCACAAGACATTATGAAATTTATAAAAAATACATATCTTAACAAACTAATTTCAACGAAACATCGAACTGGTACTGTTCGGAGCAGCAGCTGGCAGTAGATCTTAGGATTAAAGATAAGATAATTTAAGAGAAAATCATTTGATCGCATGCTCTGTGAGCATACGCACACAGTCACACTCAGGTTCGCCGCGCGTACTGCTTATATGCAGTGCGTCGGTTAGCTTGGGCTCACTCTTTCGGTCAATTTCGTCGTTGAACGCAGCATCGCGTATCACTATCACCTACCGGCCGTTAAATTGTTAAATCGGTCTGTAACTGCTTTGTTGAATTCCTGACTATACACATACAATTTGTACACTAAAAAACACAAAGTTTACGGCCACGGCCTTTAATATTGAAAATACTCATAGAAAATAAACGCAAAGCCTAAAACCCAAAAACGGAGTATAAATTTTGTAAATGTGGAGTCAGAGTTGCCGAAAAAGCTCGGCAGCTTCCAACATTTTGGTGACCCCGACGTGATCTCCGTGAGCTGATCGTGTAAAAATAGTGTTAAAACATATAGTTAAATCTGTTTCTAAGTTTTAACTAAACATTTGTGAAATCATAGCGAACCAAAAGTCGTTGTGGCCGGCCGTGACAGTTCTAACGGCCCGCTATTCGTTTTTTTTTGCATTCCCTTTCACCGTATGCTTCAGCCTGCCCAACGCACTGTCGAGACCGACTGCATATAGTGCAGTTATATTCTTCGTCTCTTCTATCGTCGGTTGGTTCAGCCAGCGCTCGCGAGTGGCTACATTGACAATATAAGTATCGGGTCCGCCTCGGGTGGCACACCCTCGACTGGCGCTCCGCCTGGTGAATCTTTGGCCAGTGCTACTAGCCGGATTGCTTTTTTGAAGCTCAAAACAACGGCTATTCTCAACAGACTGCAGGGACTCGTCACTCAATTGGATTTTGAAAAGCTGCGCCAAATGGATGAATACGACATGAAGGGAATGTTAGACTCACTGACGAAACTGGAAGATAACTTTATTGTGGCACACACCAGTTTGGAGGAAGTAGATTTCGAAGCAATGTCCAGTGAAACACCTGTACAATTCGATTCGTCGCTATTAGCATTGAGGACGGCTCTTCAGCGGGAGTTGGGCAAGCGGTCTCAGCCCGCGCATTGTTTGACGTTTCGCATGAATGCAACGAATCCCAATCCCTTATATACATGGCAAATCGATCGCGCCTGCCACAACTGCAGCTGCCCAAGTTCAGTGGAGAGTACACGGAGTGGACCAGCTTCTACTCTATGTTCACAGCGGTCATCGATAGTGAAGCGAAGCTTACTTCTATGGAGAAGCTGCAGCACTTGCGGTCCTGTTTGAGCGGAGTGGCCCTGGACACCAACAGTTCGTTGGAGATGACCGAGAATAATTATCGCATAGCTTTAGACATTTTAAAGGCCAGATTCTCTAACAAGCGTCTCATCTTACAGGCACACATCAGAGCGGTATTTGGGCTGACTCGTGGCGACTCATCAGTGGGCAAATTGCGGGCGTTTGTGGATGCCGCCACTTCACATCTTCGCGCGTTGCAAGCGCTTGGATCGAAGGAGGAAATAGCAGACGCTATAATCGTCTATGCAATTTGGCGGAATTTGGACAGAGCAACGCAAATCAAATGGGAAGAAACCGCGTCTAGCCAAGGTCTTCCGTCCTGGGAAAAATTGTCAACTTTCCTGGAGAACAGATGTCGCACTCTTGAAGGAATTCAACACGCCATGCATGGACAAGATGATCAGGTTGGCAAGGCTGAAAAAACCGTGAGTACGAAACATAGAAAGGCTTTCGTGGCATCGAGCGCTCCCGCTCCGGTTTCTTGTGCGTTGTGTAATGGCTCGAGCCATACAATTGCAAATTGCGAGGGCTTTAAGGGTTTATCGCCGGATGAGCGCCACAAGGAATCAAGGAGGCTAAGCTTATGTGTGAATTGCCTAAGAAAGGGCCATCACGTGAAAGATTGTAGATCAGGTCCCTGCCGTACCTGCCGATTGAAGCACCACACCCTTTTACACTTTGGCCGTTCCTCAGAGACCATTCAAGTTGGTTCCCCGAATGAAGCCTCGCAACCACAGCCAAGCCATACCGCCATGGTTGCGTTGTCACCCCCATTGCCGCAAGCCCTCATATCCCCAAGTCCGTCTGATGCTGTGCTATTAGCCACTGTCGTCGTTCTCGTAAAAAACAGCTCTGGAACTTTCGTTCCTTGTCGTGCACTATCGGACTCGGGATCTCAATTGCATTTCGTAACAAGTCGTCTAGCTAATCAACTTAAACTTCGAAAAACTAAATCGTGCACCGCAGTCTCTGGCATAGGCGATGCTAGCTTCTCAACAGAAGGTATCTCGGTGGATCTCGTTCTGAAGTCTCGGATTTCAGAGTTCACCACTAGCATCACAGCCGTCGTTGCCCAGAAGATTACGGATCACCAACCTCGCTCGTCGATTAGCATAGCTAATTGGCATATCCCTTCGCATATCCAGCTTGCTGACCCTTCGTTCTACCAGCCGCAGCGGATTGATCTGCTCATCGGAGCCGGACTCTTCTTCGAGCTGCTGTGTGTGGGACAAATTCAGCTGGCGCCTGGATTACCCTTGCTACAGAAGACCCATTTTGGATGGATTCTATCTGGTGGCGGGCATTCGGCCCCCACTCTCTCGTCGTTCATCGCAACCCAATCTTCGGATGACATCAATCACAGCACTCGGCTCGATGACTTGGTTCGTCAATTTTGGGAAGTGGAGTACATCTTTGAGCCGATCGCTAGGGCAACAAAGAAGGAGCTTCATTGCGAGGAGCATTTCATTAGCACTCACACTCGTTTACCCTCTGGGGAGTACTCAGTCCGCTTGCCTTTAAAGCAAAGTGTGGAGTCCTTGGGCGATTCCTATTTGCAGGCAAAGCGGCGTCTGGAAAACTTTGAGCGAAAATTTGTGCGTAATCCAGCTCTCTACGCAAAATATTCGGCTTTCATGAAGGAGTACTTGTCCCTCAATCATATGTCGCTGGTGCCAAACGAAGATAGGCACAAGTGCAAATATTTCTTGCCACATCACTGCGTCATCAAGGAGGACAGCTCCACCACAAAGCTGCGGGTCGTATTCGACGGCTCTGCAGCCACCACATCTGGTCGTTCGTTAAATGATCTGCTCATGTCAGGTCCCACCATTCAAGCCAAACTATTTCACACACTCATTCGTTTTCGTACATTTTCCATTGCTCTTACAGGTGATATCGGTAAAATGTATAGGTGTGTGCGTGTCTCAATGCCTGACAACATGCTCCAATGCATATTATGGCGGGACTCTCTCGACGATGATATACAGATCTTCAAGTTAAACACAGTCACCTATGGGACTAAGCCGGCATCATTTTTAGCTATTCGAGCTATGCATCAGCTGGCCATGGATGAGTCATCTTCGTATCCAGTGGGGTCAGAAACCATTCTACAGAATTTCTACGTGGATGACATGATATCTCGAGGAAATTCGGTCGAGGACGTTCTGGATATTATGCGTCAAACCACGGACCTTCTTGCTCGAGGCAATTTTTAATTGCGTAAGTGGTGCTCCAACTCTCTGGATGTGCTTCGTACAGTCCCAGAGGCCGAAAGGGAAAGTTTTCTGAAGCTGGATGATGGCAGTGATGTAACAAAGGCGCTTGTGCTCATTTGGGAGCCCCATAAAGACTGCTTTTTGTTTACATTTGCTCCACAAATCGGTGTTAGCAAGCACACTAAGCGTTCGGTATTGTCGACCATTGCACGCTGCTATGATCCTATGGGATTGATCGGACCTACTCTGACCAGAGCGAAAATCATCATGCAGCGCATGTGGAGAGACAAACTGCATTGGGATGAGAGCCTTCCTCAGTCTTTGGATTCGGCATGGACTGAGTTTTGCAAGGATTTCGCCACTGTGGGCCACGCCACATTTCCTCGCTATGTACTTCAGCCCAAGGCTAGGTTTGCATTGCATGCCTTTTGTGATGCCAGCCTCCAGGCCTATGGGGCTTGCATCTATGCTCGTTCGTTTACAGATACAGCCGCTGAGGTTCACTTGCTTTGTTCGAAGGCAAGGGTTGCCCCACTAAAAACCCTCACGGTTCCCAAGCTTGAGCTATGCGCAGCGTTCCTATTAGCAAATTTACTTCGCGAAATCAGGAAAATGGATACCTTTGATTGCCCAATCCATTGTTGGTCGGATTCAACTGTTGTTCTGTCTTGGTTGCGAGAGGAGCCATCCAAATTCAACGTATTTGTATCCAACAAAATCGCCGGAATTCAACAACTTACGAAGGGCATGGATTGGCGCTATGTGCCAACTGAGATGAACCCGGCTGACATTCTTTCGAAGGGAGCATCACCGCAGGATCTCTTGCATTCTAGGTTGTGGATGAATGGACCTACCTTTTTGCAAGGCGAACGAAGTTGCTGGCCTGAACGGTGCTCGCCAGAACTCAACCTTCCGGAAATTCGACACCGGGTATTGCTGTCGTCTGAGCGTGCCGACATCTCGCTTTCGTTTAAGCACATCAACTCATTTGGAGTCATGCTGCGCATCTTCGGCTACGTTCAGAAGTTCATCAGTCGGACGAAGACACCGGACCTCTCGTCTGACGACCTTCGAAAGGGATCCCATCTGTTATGTCGCATCGTCCAACGGGCCCATCTGCATCCTGAGTACAGTACTCTGCAGAATGGAAACTGCGTGCAGTCCTCCAGCAGTATCGCATCGCTTTCGCCCTTTATAGATGACGTCGGGCTAATACGTGTTGGTGGTCGCTTGCGGAACTCAACTCTCGGCTTCGATGCACGTCACCCAATCATTTTACCTAGGGATCATCCACTGACCTTCGCCATTATCTCACACTTTCATCAGAGGCATCATCATGCGGGTCCGCAGTCGTTGCTTGGAGCAATTCGCTTACAGTTCTGGCCCATCGGCGGCCTGAAGACTGTGGCTCGTGCCTTGAGGAAATGCGTCATCTGCTGCAGATCCCGACCTCGTCTTGTTAAGCACATCATGGCTGACCTACCAAAGGATCGAATACAGGATTCGCCTGCACTCAGTGTCACTGGTATTGACTATTGTGGCCCCTTCTACTACAAGCCAGATGGTCGCAATCGAACGCCCATGAAATGCTATATTAGCGTTTTCATCTGTTTTACCACAAAGGCAGTCTGGTTAGAATTGGTAAAGGATTTGTCAACTGCAGCTTTCTTGAGTGCCCTCAAACGCTTCGTCGCTACTCGCGGCATTCCCCGATGCATTTGGTCGGATAATGCCACCAACTTCGTGGGCGCAAGGAACGAGTTGGAAGACCTTCGTCGGCTATTTAGCAGCGAGAAGCATCGTGCTGAAGTCCACAATCACTGCCTCAACAACGGCTTCGACTGGAAATTCATACCGCCTCGCTCGCCTCATTTCGGGGGCTTGTGGGAGGCAGCAGTGAAGATCGCCAAACAGCACTTCTATCGCTCCGTGGGATCGTCACTCTTTGGCTTCGACGAGTTGCGGACATTGGTCTGCCAAATCCAGGCGATAATCAATTCTCGTCCTCTTATTCCAATTTCAGAAAACCCTGAAGATCTTGGCGTCCTTACACCGGGGCATTTCCTGATTGGTCGTCCGCTGATGGAGTTTCCCGAGCCAGACGTTACGGCTCTGAACTTCAATCGACTCGATCGTTGGCAACAAGTCACCAGCGCTCAGCAGATTTTTTGGAAGCGCTGGAGTGAGGAGTATTTGACTCTGCTCCAACAACGTGACAAATGGCGCACGCCACAACCTCCGATCCAGATCAACGACGTCGTCTGCATCAAGGACGAAAACTTGCCGCCACTGAAATGGCCATTAGCACGAGTGATCGAGGTCATCACTGGAGCCGATGGTGCCGTGCGAGTTGCCATCCTGCGGACACCATCTGGAACCACACGTCGAGCTGTCAACAAGCTGTGCGTCCTTCCCGTTAAGGATTCTGTTGAAAGCCCTGGTCTTTCAACGGGTGGGAGTATGTTCGGAGCAGCAGCTGGCAGTAGATCTTAGGAGTAAAGATAAGATAATTTAAGAGAAAATCATTTGTTCGCATGCTCTGTGTGCATACGCACACAGTCACACTCAGGTTCGCCGCGCGTACTGCTTATATGCAGTGCGTCGGTTAGCTTGGGCGGCACTCTTTCGGTCAATTTCGTCGTTGAACGCAGCATCGCGTATTACTATCACCTACCGGCCGTTAAATTGTTAAATCGGTCTGTAACTGCTTTGTTGAATTCCTGCCTATACACATACAATTTGTACACTAAAAAACACAAAGTTTACGGCCACGGCCTTTAATATTGAAAATACTCATAGAAAATAAACGCAAAGCCTAAAACCCAAAAACGGAGTATAAATTTTGTAAATGTGGAGTCAGAGTTGCCGAAAAAGCTCGGCAGCTTCCAACAGGTACCAATACATTAACCCAAAACTCAATAGCTACCACTTATTTAAAAATACGAAAACATCTCGACTTGACCAAATAAAAATAACACGACTTAGACTGGGTCACACAAACATTAGTCATCACCATTACATTGACAAAACAACAAATATCTGCAACCTCTGCAACACAAATGCTCAAATATCCATTGAACATATTTTAAACAACTGTCCATCCTTAAACACCCATAGACTTTCAATATTTGCTAAAAATAATCCTTTACAAGCCTTAGCTAACCCATCTCCTGAAAACATAGGCAACCTTCTTTCCTTTCTAAAAAAATCTAACTTATACCACTCAATATAAACTTGATGTAAACAAACAATAACCCACAGTTATTTTTAAGACTCTTTCCAATTTAGATAAATATAGCAATACTATAAATAGACGTTAAAATGCTAAATTAAGACATTATACCCAAAGGGACTGAAGGCCTTAAGCTGCCAATTGTTCTGTTAAACCACACTAGCTTGTAATTTTATTATTACCTGTTAGTTTTATATAAAATAATATAATATAAAAAAAAATAAAAAATCTTAAGTTGTTATCTATTATTATAACACTAGTCGACACGACATTTCCACTGTCGCCAAAAATGACTTCTTCTGATAGATTTGGAGATTTAAAATTTTTTAAAGAATTATGGTTTTTTTTCTTAGTGTAGTTTTTTTTTTAAAGAATTTTTAAAAAATTTGGTATTTTTTGTCATAGGTAGTGCTTCGATTTTTCACATTACTTAAGATTCCTACAACTGGTTGTATTGAATTTTGCAGTTTAAAAAACTTATAAATGCAGCTATAAATCCGACTCAGACACTTTGTAGCTGCAACTTAACGTCTGGAAGATATTAAGCTTTCAAATTGAAATTTCATTATTTTGTTCGGTGTTTTTTCCCGAAATTTTGATAGATGTTGACTTTTTTCCTTCACAGGTGCTTTTCTCCTTCAAGCTATTCATAAAAAAGGATATACATATAACTCTGTATCTATAGACTCCCTGCCTCAGTGTAGCTCTGACTTCCAGCAGAATACGATGTGTTTTCGAAAAATACCACTTGTTTCTAATTGAAATGGACAACTCAAGCCGGTCAACTTCATGTACTTACCGAGCAGACTCGTTTTGCTACATATGTGAAAAGTATATGACCAGCAAAGAAGTAAAATTGGTTTTTTCCGAAAAGTTCCACGACCATTATGAAGAAAACTATAAGATCAAGCCCAAAAGTATTGTCGAAGAGTGGGCTCCAGGCTGTACATGCAAAGTGTGTAAATTGAATTTAACAGGAAGAGGAAAATTAAGTTACCCTAAATCACAAGCTATGAAGTGTACAAAAAATACAAAGCATTACTTTTTTTCTTACAGTTTTTTTTTAGAAAACAATTTCAATTTGGAACTCCAATGCTATGGAGAAACCCAAACAATCACAGCTTTGAATGTTTCTTTTGTTTATTCAAAACAACTGGAATTGGGCTAAACATGAATGTGCTATTCACAAATAAATACAAAATTCCGCTCCTTAACCCCCCAATACTAAACGGATGCAGCGACAGTGCTAGTTAGTTGGGGTTGGTAATTGACAAGAAGCTACATTGGAATCTGAATATTAAAGACAGAGTGAAGAAGGACACGATAGCCATCTACACAAGAAAAAAGCTATTGGCTTGAAATGACTCAAATTAATCAAAACATAGTCGAATGATTATACCTAGCAATAGTTAGACCAAGAATACTTTATGGAGTTACAGTGTGGCAGCCGGCCATATCAAAAGGGATGATCAGCAAACAACTTGGCAAAGTTCAACGAACTACCGCCTTTTGCATCAGTGGAGCTCTTCTCACACCTCCAAATGACTTGCTAAATGCCTGTTGGAGCAGATCGCCATCGCTTGTTCGCTCAGTGGTTGCTTAGGCATCGCGTGTGAAAAAGTCCAAACAACCGTTGCTGATTTGGATCTTGTCACAGATGCACAGTAGTTGCGCCCATAGGCCAAAAATCGAAAGATCCATCACAAGATTTTTGGACAAAATGCACACAAATTGTCTCGTAAATGTCCAAACTTCTTGATGACAAACCGGTTTTTCCTGTATTTGCAACGGGACTTTCTAAAAATAGCATTGAAATCACGAACACGTGTTAATTTTTGCATAGCTGATGCATTGAGTAAGCTTTTTTCAAATCAAAGCTGCAATTCAAAGTGGTCAGACGTCAGCTTATGTGTTACAGATTTAATTCATTTTGAAGTTCAAGGTATTTAATTTAAATTCTAATATAATGAATTAACCAACTTATTAAATTGTTCTTGTGAAATTAATTAATTTGACTCAATCTTTTTTATGTGTTTTGTGAACGTGTTTTGCATGTTCAGGTGGAGTTTTAGTTGTGATCCCACAAAATTCCAATTGAGTTGTATGTCATTGTAATTGTCTGGGTTTTAAGGTAATATAATAAATATGTTAGGCTTAGATGCCAAAATCTGCCAACGTGTGTATAAACGTAAATAAAGTGACGGCACGTCATGGCGAAGCCTTAAGTTTTTCATGATCAGCTAGGCCATGCGAAACATCTGTTTTGCGTATCGTATATTGTTTTTGTTTTGTCTTCGTCAATTGTTGATGTCTATGACTTTGTTAAATCATTCATTCTGTTTTTAATTAATTATTTTAATTTAATTTTGGCTGGCAAAAATCCTCTAGCTGAACCCTCCACGAGGGTGCCGGCTGGGCAATGGACACTGCATTATCCCGGACGAGGGTAATGCATTGTCGCTTGCCCCTTCCGGGGCAATGCAGTGTCTAGCCAAGGCAATGACCTAGCGTCTTCTCGACCTCGAGTCGGGAGAGCTGGGTTAGGGGCATGGCTAGAGGTGCCTGGCGGCCAGGCATAAAACGCTAGGGGGTGGTACCCCCGAAAAATATCAACCATTATGGACCTACGGGCCGACAATGGAAGGCGATAAAGGAGATACACGGACTGGGAAGTCAGTCCAAACGTCGGTGGAACGCGTGACTGCTACCACCGGCGGGCACGGGGAGGAGAAATCCTCTCTGCGTGTCGCCAGCGGTCACACCTCGGACGTGGCAGGAGAAGGCCACGTCAGTTGTACAACGACTGCCAGAAAACCCCCTCACTGCAAGCTGAACCGCACGGATGCCGCTGTCGAAGCAGACATCTGGAGAGCGTGTTTTCGATCAGCAACACGGAGGAAGAGAGCCTTCTCCGCTCACCGGAACCAGGCACCAGCTCCCCGCGTAGGGAAGGGCCAAAGCGCTCCAGGGAGGGGATAAAGGCTCTCTCACAATACAAGACAGCCCTAAAAATCCTGAGCCGGCTCCAGAGTAAAGCCGACATCTCCCAGGAGGAGAAAGCTAGGCTAACCTGGGCCGAACAGCGGGTGGAGGAGGGCAGAAGGCACTTCTCGCAGATGCCCCAAATGCGGGCATATATCGGGAAGTATGCCAACAAAGTGGAGGAGATGCTGGCCAGCAAGAGGCAACGCTCCGTTGAGAGTGCCAGCAAGGACACTCCGGCGAGCAAGCGGCAACGCGGGCCGAAGGGCGCAGCTCCCCCACAGAACCAACACCCAACCAACCAACACCCGAAGTCAAGGACGGCGAGTGATGCGGCCAGACGACACTTGATCGTGGCGCTAATCGACCGTAACGACGAGAACGGAAATATGACGGCAGCGCAATGGAAGCTAGTGCACGCACGGCTCGTTGACGCACTGCTTGGACGGATGGAGGAGGATCCCGCAGCCCCCATGCCCACCTTCGATGGTGCTAAGTGGCTGAATGGGGTTAAGATCCTTAAGAGCAACGATGACCCAACGCGTAGGTGGCTAACGCAAACTGTCTGCCAACTGGACGCGATGTGGGATGGTGCCAAGCTGGAGGTGGTAGACAGGGAGTTAATCCCATCTATACCGAAGGCGAAAGTAGTCTTCCCCATCGCGATCCAAGGAGACAGGGCGCTGAGACTCCTGCAGCGTCAGAGCCCGGAAATTCCAACGGGGAATTGGAAGGTGCTGCACACTGGGAGTCCGTTACCCAATGAGGGGGGCCAGTGTGCTATTCTCCAAATAAACAAAGAGGCGGAGGACCTCTTATACCCCAGATTTGGGAAAATGGCGTGGTGCATGGGCAGCGTCTACCTGCGCCTGAAAAAGCGCCACCCCGGGGACAAAGATACGCACACCCTGCAGGCAGGCGAGGACCAGAAAAGGACTTAGGTCTGGAAACTATCGTGGAGGCCGCCCAGGGGCTTGCGCTGGACGAGTCAGAGGAGGAAGAGGACGGCGATGTGACGATAGTGGTCAACCCGTCGAGCGGAGTTGAGCCAGCCACCCATGCCACTGAGTGTGCTGCAGCTCAACTTGCATAAAAGCAAAATGGTGTCGGCGGAGCTCCTCATAGCCATGGAGCAAGGGCCCGTCGACATAGCTCTAGTCCAGGAGCCATGGATTGCATCAGGAAACTCTGTGGCCGGACTAAAGTCCTCTAACTACAACTCGTTCTACACAACACCGGTAAGCAGGAACAAAACCATCGTACTTGGGAATCCACGCTCACCTTATATTAGGGCACAGATGACCTAACAGTAGTGATGCTGGAAAGCGAGGAGAAGCGCCTCTTGGTAGCCTCCTGCTACATGGCACATGACAGACCCGCACCACCCGAAGAGCTAAGGAGTCTGGTAGAAGAAACCGGATCCAAGGACTGCCAACTACTCATTTGTACGGACGCTAATGCCCACCATAATGTATGGGGAAGCCCCGATACCAATGACCGAGGTGAGTCTCTTCTAGAATTTATACTTTCCACTAACATAGAAGTAGCAAACGTGGGGGAAGACTACTCATACGTGGGTCCCACCTCATCAAACGTGCTGGACCTTACACTCGTAACGGGAAGGAATGCCGTGGTGACTGGGTGGAGGGTCCTCGCAAGACCATCCTTCTCAGATCACAGGTATGTCCAGTTTAAATACGAATTTAAACACACCTCGAAGGTAGCCGTGTATAGGAACCCCCGGAATACAAAGTGGGAAAAGTTCAGAAAGACGGTTACCTCGAAGCTCGCGAATCCGGGGTCGGTAGAGTCGGCTGACGACATAGAGAAGTCTCTTGGGACTCTATCCAGGGAGCTACTGCATGGCTACCGCGCAGCATGCCCACCCTCAAGTACGAAAAAGAGGAACAAGCCACTCTGGTGGAACAGGGAGCTCTCCCCTCTAAGAAACAACCTCCGGGAATTCTTCAAGCTCGCCAAACAAGCGAATGAAGAGTTCATAAACGAGGAATACAGGAACCTACTCAGGAACTACAAGAAGGAGATACGCAAGGCACAACGCAGCTCGTGGAGGAACTTCTGCTCCAACATCGAGAAGGTGCCAGAAACGGCAAGACTCAGAAAGCTGCTCTCCAAGCAGCCCACCATACAGAGTCAGCTCAAGGTCAACAATGGAAAATGGTCAGAGAGCAGCGAAGAAGCCCTGACAGCACTAATGGAGGCACACTTCCCAGGTTGCACCGAGGTCACTGATGCCACAACGCAACACGACCCAGCAACAGAGAAACAAACCATCCCCACAGGACTAATAACTCATAAGAAAATCCAATGAGCCATAGACTCCTTTACAGGCATTAAAGCACCTGGAATGAATGGGATATATCCAGCCACTTCCAGAGTTGTCTTCTTGCCGAAGGCAGGAAAGTGCAGCCATGCTAGTCCCAAAGATTATAGACCGATAAGCCTCACCTCCTTTTTACTAAAAACCCTAGAAAAGCTGCTGGAGCTACAAATCAGAAAGGAAGTAGGGGGACTGATGTCAATCAACCAGCATGCCTACACGAAAGGAAAATCGATAGAAACAGCACTACATTCGCTAGTAGCTACTATCGAGAAAGCCCTCAATACCAAGAAATATGCATTAGGAGTATTTGTCGATATATCCGGAGCATTCAACAACGTGGCCACAAGCGCAATAATGGAGATATGTGAGTGGGCGAACGAAGTAGGACTCAGTATCAACGCGGACAAGACGGACCTCATCCTCTTCACCAAGAGGTACAAGGTACCGTCATGGATCCCCCCGAAAATCGATCAAACAAGGCTTACCCCAATAACACAAGTCAAATACCTTGGCACAGTACTGGACAGCAAGCTGGCATGGAGACCCAATGTAGTGGAAAGGGTGAAGAAGGCCACCATTGTGCTATATGCATCAAAGAAGATGCTCAGCAGCACATGGGGCCTGTCACCCGCTCTAATGCACTGGATCTACATATCGGTGGTGCGACCAACTCTGCTGTATGGAGTCTTAGTGTGGTGGCAAGCTACCAGGAAGAAGACGTACCACAAGCTTATGGAAAAGACTCAGCGACAGGCACTGCTCTGCATCACGGGGGCACTGAGATCTACCCCAACAAAAGCATTCGAAACCATACTCGGAATTGACCCCCTGGACATTCACGCTCATTTGACGGCTGGAAAGGCCGCTCAGCGCCTCATTGCGTCGGGAAACATGCAGTCACAAGCATACATGCATAGTTCAATCGGCAGGGACATGATCAGTAACACTGACTACATGACCCCTCGAACGTGCCTCGAGATCAATACAAACGCATTTCTGGGACCTGAAGAATGGAAAAAAGGCCAGACCCAACATCTCAATATATATACAGACGGCTCCAAGATGAAAGGAGGAGTAGGAGCTGGCATATACTGCACAGACCCCGAAATAGGGCTGTCATACAAGCTACCAGACCACTGCAGCATATTCCAGGCGAAAGTCTTTGCCATCAGGAAAGCAGCGGAGGTTGCACAACACGCAGGGAGACCACATAACGTGGACAATCTGTTTGTAGACAGCCAAGCGGCGATAAAATCCATGCAGTCGTCCACGGTCAGTTCTAGATCTCTAAACGAGGTTCTAATGGCTGGGCCTACTATCCAACCAAAGCTTCTACATACATTACTTTGTTTCCGTACGTTCCCAATTGCGCTGACTGGGGACATCCGCAAGATATACAGATGTGTCCGGGTAACTGAGCCGGATAATTACCTTCAGTGCATCTTATGGAAAGATTCACTTCAGGAAAATGTAAATACGTTTAAACTCGAAACGGTAGCGTATGGGACCAAGCCAGCCTCATATCTTGCAATTCGTGCGATGCTCCAGTTAGCCGAAGAAGAAAAATCGGCATTCCCTATTAGTTCGGAAGAGTTGGCGTGCAATTTTTATGTCGACGATTTGATGACTGATGGAGGATCTGTAGAGGAAGTGCGTGAGAAGATGAAGCAGACATCCCAGTTGCTGGCTCGGGGAAACTTCCCAATTCGGAAATGGTGCTCCAACGTTTCTGCCGTGCTTGAAGGAGTTCCTGATAAAGATAAAGAAACGCTGCTGAGTTTCGACGATGGCACCGATTTTACAAAGGCCCTTGGATTGGTTTGGGAGCCTGCATCCGATGAATTTCTCTTTTCCGTAGTTGTCAACTATCGCTCGTTTTTATGATCCCCTTGGATTGATTGGGCCTGTCATCGCAAAGGCAAAGATTTTCTTTGGTGTGGTGTGGAAGGAGCGGCTCCAATGGGATGAGAGTCTACCCGAGTCTCTTTCGTCAGCGTGGACCACTTTCTACGAGAATTTGTCTGCCCCTCAGCGTTTTAGATTTCCTCGCCTCGCATTGTGTCCAGGTCAAAGGTGGAGGAGGTTCATGGTTTTTTGGATGCCAGTCTAGACGCGTATGGCGCATGTATTTATATCGTCTCAAGGACCAAGAATGGCGCATACGTGCAACTTTTCTGTGCGAAGTCTCGTGTCGCCCCTGTCAAGGTATTGACGGTGCCCAAGTTGGAGTTATATGGCGCTGATCTACTTTCTCAATTGATCAGTGAGATACATCAACTTAAATTATTTACTGGAAGCTTCTATTGCTGGTCCAATTCCACCACTGCCTTTTCTTGGATTCGCAGTGATCCATCAAGTGTTAACGTCTTCGTTACAAATCGGGTTTTGGCCATTCAGGAGTGGACTGCTCAGATGGAATGGCACTACGTCCCAACCGCTCAGAACCCTGCGGATATCTTGTCCAGAGGAGCTCTGCCATCTGAACTTTTGGAATCGCATCTTTGGTCCCATGGGCCACTCTTTCTTCGGAATGCAAAACCGATGTGGCCATCTTCATCTACACAAGACCTGCCGACACTGGAGCTTCGCAAGAGAGTCCTCATTGCAGTTTGCCCATTCGTAGACCTCTCTGATGGCCGGAAATTTAACAATTCCTTCGGAAAGCTTCGGAGGGAACTCATCACTTGATTTCAACGTGCAGCATCCAGTTATTCTTCCAAGGCGTCATCCCGTCACATCGGCTGTAAGTGTGCATTTTCATGAGCGGAACTTGCATGCTGGACCACGATCATTAATCGCATTAATTCGTCATGAGTATTGGCCGATTGGAGGGCGTAAATCGTAAATCGCTGCACAAGATGTTTTAAGGCCAAGCCGCGTTTACTTCAGCATATCATGGCTGACCTGCCAAAGGAGCGTGTGAATGCAACTTGCGCCTTTGCTGTTACAGGCGTGGATTTTTGTGGTCCGTTCTTTTACAAGAGTGAGGTGCGGACCAGAACACCCATCAAATGCTTTATTTGCATGTTCATTTGTTTTGCCACCAAGGCCGTACACTTGGAACTCGTGTAGAATTTGTCAACGCCAGCGTTCATTAGCGCGCTCAAGCGGTTCATTTGTACTTGTGGTCAGCCAAGGGAGATTTGGTCTGATAACGCAACTAACTTCGTTGGAGTTAACAACGAGTTGGCGGAGCTGAAGAGGTTGTTCCTCTCCGAAAAGCACTAGAAGACTCGCTCTCCCCACTTTGGCGGGCTCTGGGAGGCAGCGGTAAAGACAGCCAAGGATCACTTCTACCGTTCCGCCTCCAGTTCCGTGTTTTGCTTCGATGACCTGAGAACCCTCGTGTGCCATATAACTGCTATAAACAACTCAAGACCATTAATTCCCATTTCAGAGCATCCCGACGACTTAGACGTGCTAACACCTGCGTATTTCTTGAGCACGGTGCCGATCCTTATGTTTGCAGAGCCAGATGAAACCAGACTAAACTTCAATCGTCTTGATCGCTGGCAGCAGGTCAGCTTTCTGCAGCAGTCGTATTGGTCCCGCTGGCGAGAGGAGTACCTCACCCTTCTTCAGGAGAGAGCTAAGTGGAGAACTGGGTAGCCTTGTCTCAGCGTCGGCGATGTCGTGCTCGTGAAGAACGAAAACCTGCCTCCCCTCAAGTGGCCGTTGGGAAGGGTGACTAGGTTTATCGTCGGAAAGGATGGCGTTCCCAGGGTAGCTGAGCTCAAAACGGCTAATGGAATCACCACAAAGGCAGTCGCGAAGCTGTGCATGCTGCCAAAGAAGGATGTCGAAGACCCGTGCTCTTCAACGGAGGGAGGCAGCATAAAGAGCGCAACTCTCTTAATCACTGTTGCCCTGCACTCTCTATCGCAGCATCGCTCTATTCTTCGTCGTTCGCCGTCCAACAAGAACTGCGTGGGAGGCACATCTTCGGAGAGGATTTACTTCAGAATTGATCGTCTTCGTTAGCGTTTGCTCGTATCGTCGTATCGTTAATTTTCGTTTCGTGTCTACTGTTGCATCTCTCGCTAAGTACATAAAGAAAAACAAATCTAACATACACGAATATACATATATATGTACATTGAACTCAAACCAATTTGTGTCTTAATTAAATTTCGCAAAAATACCCTGCTGAAGATGCTCAGTAGTTATTTGTTATTGTTATTGTTATTTTTTTCTCAGAGGTAGTGCTATTTTTCACATAACTTAAGTTTTCTTAAGTTTCCTACAACTGGTTGTGTTGAATTTTGTAGTTTAAATGCATGACGATTGCAGCTATAAATCGGAAACAGACACTTTGTAGTTACTTTAATATACATATGTATATGCTTTCAAATTTCATAATTTTTTTCGGTATTTTTTACCGAAATTTTAACTTTGAAAACTCAGGAAAAGTCGAAAAAACATTTTATTGCTGACATTAAAACTTAAACTTAAGTTATGTAAAAAAAACGCACTACCTATGAAAAAAAAAAAAAAAATTTTTTTTAAATTCTTTAAAAAAAACTAAAACTGAAAAAACCATAATTCTAATCTATCAAAATAAGTCATTTTGGGCGACAGCGGAAAAGTCATGTCGACTAGTGTTATCATTTAATATTTAGTACAATGTCCTTTTTTGGCAATAACAGCTGCGCAGCGTTTTGGCATGGTATCAATCAAGTCCTGGCATCGTTTTAGGACGAGGACTCCTTAATTTATACTCAAAGTCATCTGATATCATCTGGAAGTAGCAACCGCCTTCTTGACGTAGGAACACAGATTTTTGATGAGGGGTCAGGTGACTGAGCAGGCCACTCCAAAACATTTGCACAGTTTGCCCTGAACCATTCCTTTGCTGTCTTGCTGGTTTGTTTGGGGTCATAGTCCTGTTAAAAGACCCATATGAGCAGACTTTCATATTCGGCAAAGGGTAGCATACCTGTCTCCATTATGTTCACGTACACATGCTGATCCATGATGGTTTTTATCCAACTAATAGTACCTACTCCATAGTGGAAGACGCAGGCCCATACCATTACACTACACCCTCCATGCTTAATGGTTTTTGTGGTGTACTAAAGTTTGTAATCTATTTTCCTTGGATGTGTAACGTATGATCGAGATCCACATTCCACCAAACATAGCCACTTTGGACTAATCTGACCATAGAAAATTCCTCCATAGTTGGGATGTCCAATTTGCTTGAACCCTGGCAAACTTCATGCGCTTAGTGATATGTGTCGTGTTTTAAAGTGGTAACTACTTTCTTAAGCTGCAGGCTATTATGTAATGCCTAAAATATGTGCGAACTTTTTGATCCGTCGCATTTAAGCTCTTTTTTATGCTCGAGCAATTTATCGTTTTCGTCCGCGTTGTCCTTGTCCTCAAAGTTTAACTCGTTTTTAATCATTTTATTGGAGCATCCTACCACTCGACCAAATTCTCTGTGAGTTTTTCCGTCCAACATCAATTTTTTTATAAGAGCGCGCTTCTCAGCAGTGCACTGTATTGTCCCATTGCAATGATTATTATTGACTTTTATGACAGAAACAATTAAATCTTAGTCATAACTAATGAATACAGAAATTCTACAAATACAATTTTGAGAAATATAGGGGCTTCCCTAAACAAATTTTAAATATCGCAACATAATATGCATTTATTTTTATCGCAAACAAAATGTGTAGCAGTGGTGCCATTATTTTTTTTTTCGAAATTTCGCTACTACTATAATATCTCTGGAGAAAACATTTTGGTCACTGGATCTTCCTCGTCCCCTCGACTGTATTTGAGCTGTCAGTGAAATAGCAAAGCTTTTTCTGTTCGTTGTGCAGTGTTTTGGCACTATTCTTCCCTATTTGGTATGTGCCCAATAAAATGTATTTTCCACGAAAACTATAGTTCACAGTAGTCTATCAGCCCTACCGTTTCACTCTCTTATTACGGAGTTTAGTGACATGGCTGTTATGCGATGGCTTGAAGAACCGTGCATCCACCAGTCTAGCGCTTGTCTCCGCCTGGCATTTAAGATGGATGTCTATCGGTCTCATATGCAACATTGTGTCCAGAGCTGCCTGGGGGATGGATATAAGAGATTCAGTGACCCCCAAAGCATGCTACTCGTTCGACTTTACGAAGGTTTTCCAGGTTAGATTTAGTGTTGACCGCCTCGTACCGTACCAAGACCAAAGAAACTAAGATAAGTAACAGCCATACTGTGTGCAGCGACGTTATTTCGTAAAAGACTATATTCGCGCTATTTCGCTCGCACGAAGTCGACAGCGCGCACAGAATAGAATGACAAAAATATTTCTATGTAATTTTTTTGAGCTACAAATTTATTTGCTGAGTGTTTCTTATTGACGCGACGCACGAATATCCTACAGACAATTTCTCTAATCTGAAGTCATGTATGACTTATGCTATGTATTAGAAAATCAAGCATCAGCCATTTGTCTTGTATACACACACACACTAACACTATCACCCGAACATATGTATTGCATGCCTTCTCTTTTAAAAAAGTCAGTTCTAGGTTAGTTTTCATCATGAACGCAACGTTTTATCCGTACTCCGACACAAGATATTGGCGACGAGTGTAAAAGTGCCTCAAAATTATCATTTTGAGTATTTCGTGTCGGTAGTCTTATCAAAGATCGAACGATTAAAAATAAAGAATGGAAACAACAAACTTTAAAGAATTGTTGGCTCAAAAGCAACAATTCGCAGAGGAATTGTTGAACAAACAACAAACATGGATGGAGGCGTTTCTCGTAGAAAACAGTGCAGTTAATAGACCTGCAGAGTCAACAGTTTGTCCGCCGTGCCCAGGTTTTAATAAGGATCAACAAAATTGGGAGACGTTTTTACAACAATTGTCGGAGCGTTTTGCCGCGTACTCCGTTATCTCCGTCGAGAAGAAAAAAGTATATTCTGTCATGGGTAGGTACACATTTTTTCGAACTTGTCAAGAATCTGTTCGGTAGCGAAAACTTGGACCACCAGTCGTACGTGGAAATCACAGATAAATTAACAGAGCACTTCCAACAGATGCGGGACACACAATCTTATAAGGAATGGGTAGCCGATCTTCGTGGTATTGCTCATGAGTGTCAGTTTTCTTGCAACGCAAATGGGTGTACATACAATTATGTCGACGAAACGATACGCGATCAAATAATTGTACACACGCCATTAGAAGCAATACGCACAGCCGCATTGCAAACGCTTCAACCGTCCCTCGCAGACGTGCTTTTAATTGCCGAAACATACGAAGCAACATCAAAAATAGTAGCAGTCATAAAGGAGAGCGAGAAGAGGACATGACACTGGACATGAACGCTGTACACATACACACACACATAAGAAACAACAAAAGAAACGCAGTGGTATGGAAGCAAAAGAAGGCAAGAATTCTCTTAAATAAAAGCATAAAGATTAGCACGCAGAATCAATTCAAACACTTCACACCGTCTCGAGGGAAATAAAAATGTAATCAACCTGGAAAACTTCAACGAAATTATTCCTTTTCAAATGGATTCTGGCGCAACGGTATCTATTATCAATAGTTAAAGATTCAAGAAACTCAAAGGTCCAAACTGCGCACTGTTGCAAACTGTGGCAATAAATTGGCAAATGTCATAATAGTGGCGAATGTAAAAAACTCAAAAAATCGGTTCGTAATGTATTTGTTGTATTCAATTTCGAAATTTAACAAATTTCAAATGTGAGTGAAGCGCAGCGTTCGCAAATGACTGATCTTTGTAACAAGTAAACCAGTAACAAGTATTTAAACCGGTTTTAGGTACAAGCATCTACTTAAAGCAAAATTTCGAGCCAAAATTCTTCAAAAGCAGACAAATTCCATTTGCCCAAATGGAATAGTTTAAGGAGGAAGTGAAGCGTCTCACATATGCCGGCATTTTAAAAGCAGTCAAATTCAGCAACTGGTCATCGTCCATAGTACTAGCAGCCATGCCAGGTGGGGCACTACGGATCTGTGGCGACTTCAAACAAGGTGTCAATTCCCAATTGGACATCGAACAATATTCGCTGCTAACACGGGAGTCTTTATTACATACTATCCGTCTCGGCACCCATTTCTCCAAAATCGATCTGAAAGACAACAGTTGAACCCCACCTTGCTCGCCTCGAACAAGTTCTTTGCATTCTAAAAGAGAATGTCATCAAATGTAAGAGGGAGAAGTGTTTCTTCTTGAGAAATGAAATTTAATATTTTAGCAGAATAGTAAGCATACCGGGAATCCTCCCAGATACCACGGGTCAAGAGGCTGTCAAACAATTGAAGCCCCCCACCGATCAGTAGCAGGCTTTTATAGCAATAAAAACGCACATTCTTAATGCTACAGTGCTGGCACATTTCATTAAATATCGCATCAGAGATTTCATGTCCCATAAATGCCGACATAATCAGGCAAAAGCTAAACAGCTATCAATTTGTATCTACTGGTTGGCCAGAACAACAGCATCTCGAGATCTCGAGATATTGCCATATTTTAATCGTAGATTTGCCCTGACAATTAACAACAACCTACTATGTCTCCATTCTGATGTCAATAGAATCATTATTCCTCGAGCACTACAAAATATTACGAATGAATTAGTACGAATGAAACAACTGGCACGACAACATTGTGTGGTGGCCAGGTATCTTAATTGCAAAGAATTGTAGCGTGTGCAAGATAGGAAATCCAGCCCCAGTAAAGCAATTCGAGAGCTGGCCAAAAGCGACATCCGCCTGGGAAAGGATACACATCGACTTCGCCGGTCCTATATTTTGACGCCATGTGGTTAATTTGTGTCGATGCACATTCTCAGTTCCCGTTCGTAGTACAAATGACATCGACAACAACTGGAAACACTATAGCCGCACTTTCAGCTATTTGCTATTTAGGGTTATCCGAAGACTTTAGTCAGCGATGATGGGTCTCAACTCATTTCAGACTCTTTCAACCAATTTTGCCAGCAACATGGAATAAACCACATCACAACAGCACCATTTCATCCATCATCAAACGGACTTGCTTTCTTCCAAACATTCAAAACGTCCGTCGACAAAATATAAAGGATGGATATCAAGTCAACAAAGCCGTAACAAAGTATCTCAGTTTGTATCGTTTCACACCTAATTCAGAAGGCAAAACACCAGCAGAACTTCTTCATGGTCGTACGGTTCGCACAATTTTAAGTAAACTCTTCGAGAAGCAAACTGAAAGTAAGCAGAAACGGTCTGCAAAATATTCTCCGAGCCAGACGGTTTTTGCCAAAAACTATGCAAGGGCGGAAAAATTGATATAAACTATCATTGATCGGCTCATCGGCCGTATGTTATTTATCCTTCGTACATCCACAGGTTTCATCAAGCGCCACATAAACCAGATGAAGCCAAGATCTGAGCCTGATAACTGCACTTCCAGCTTCAACGACGACAACAATCAGATTTGGTGAACACCTGAATTCTCAAGTCCGCCTACAACTCTAACAACACCAGCCCAAGAAGAAGAACTGTCATCGAATCCGATCCAGAATTCTCAATTTATTTCTGGGTTCGACGGGTCGTACAAACGATGATACAAAAGTTTTCCTACAGGTATAGAAAACTGCCATTACCTTTTTATACCCGATACTCGAAGAGTATAGGGGTATATTAGATTTGTGGGGATAACGGTTGTGTGTAACGCACAGAAGGAAGCGTTTCCGACCCCATAAAGTATATATATTCTTGATCAGCATCAATAGCCAAGTATTGACTTATATCTCTTATATCTCAGAGACTATAAAAGCTAAAGCAACCAAGTTTTGTATCCAGTCTCCGGTGTTATCACACTACTCAAAGTGTATTTCAAAACTTTGCCCCTCCCCCTTCCGCCCCCACAAAGAACGAAAGTCTGTGGCATGCACAATTTTAAAGATACGAGAAAACTAAAAACGCAGAATCATAGAGAATGATCATATCAGAGTGTTGAATCTGGATCAGATCTGATTATCAACATCGCCACAATGAAGAAAACCATTTCGAAAGTCATCGTTCCCTCTCGCTCTCTCTCACACGCGACCCTGTCGGCTTTGCGTATTCATCCAAATGAACGCCTAGATCTCAGAGACTACAAGAGCTAGAGCAACCAAACTTTCTATCCAAGCTCCTGTGATATCACTTCAAGACAAGTGTATTTCAAAATTTTGTCACGCCCCCTTCCGCCCCCACAAAGGACGAAAATCTGTGGAATCCACAATTTTTAAGATACGAGAAAACCAAAAACGCAGAATCATGAAAAATTACCGTATCTGGCAGATTGCCGAATCTGGATCAGGTCTGGTCATTATTATAGCCAAATTAAATTTCAGTGGCTACCCAACGAGAGCCAAGCGTATTCCTCTCTCTCTCGCACATACTTCCATGTCTCTTGTATGTAGTTATACATGTGTATGTAAAAATGTAGCAGCCGACGTAAAAATATGTAAATAAAAATGTAAACATAACTTCTAAAATATAAAAATACAGTATAGGGTTCGACTTAATTTTTTGAAATTTTCCATTTTGGCCAAAATTTAATTCGTCTCTTTTGCGAACATATGTATAATTAATTAAATAAATCGAGCTTACGATTGTATACGATATGTATACATAAATACGTATGTACTGACTGAGTACCGGGTATAAAGTAGAGACGCGGCATTTGCCGCGGCTCACAACGTTCCCTCTCGTTCTTTCTTTCTCCGTGTTTCGATTTCACTAGAGTTTAGAGTCAAGGATGATGCCGAGATACTATGCTTCGTTCTATATTTTTAGTATCGTTCCGCCAATGACAGGAAGTTTAAAACTCAGCATCAGTTCAGTTTTCTGAGGGTTTACCCCTAGGCCATTTTTGCGTGCCCAGCTATCGGTCGCTCCGGATACCAGCAGTTCAGTGATTGTGGGCAGACACTGGGCACATATCATTCTGCTTCTAAGAAAGCTACCCAGCCATTTGGTTACCGTTGGTTACCAATATTTGCCAAAGCAGCTGTAATTGACTCGATCCTGACGTTATTGAAGGTCCTCTATATCGAGGAAAGCCGCCAATGCGTATTAATTATTGTTAAGAGTCTTTTCAACTTTAAGGTATACATGTTGAGCTCTGATGAATAATCTTTCATTGAGCCTGGATAATGTGTATATCTATTAGGCGTTTTATCGTTTTCAACAAAAACGAAGACTGAATGATGGGTCTGTAGTCCTTGGGTGAGATGTGGTTGATCTTCCCAGCCTTGGGGGATGAAGAGTTGTTTCTGTTTCAGTTCTGTTGTTTCGCAGAAGGCTGCCCATTATTCCCCTTTCGCCTTCTTACAGACGTTCTTGTAGCCATTGAAGCTGTGATAAGATGCATCCCAGCTTTCAGAATCGTCTTATCTGTCCGCTTGGGATTTTGGTAGGCATTGCCTTTCTCTCTTTCCCATTTGATATTGTATACATAGTTCGAGGCCAGGGTTATATCTATAACTCCTATATCTATAATTCCTGTTGCGGAAAGTGGGGTAGTCCCCCTTTTACACACTGCATGATTTGTGGACAGGATGTACTCGAACAGCGATTCTCTCCTAGAATAAAATATAATATAGGATGCTTTGATTTATCTGTTGAATGAAAGTCTAAATGTTAAAGACTTCAATTTAATTTGACTAATATCTCGAAAATTTGTTTAATTTTACATATTATTTAAAAACAATATTAATTTTTCCCTAAATTGCGATGCACTGCTCATTTTCTTTTGGTAGTGTTGTGGTAGTTGATTCCACAGGCGATTAGCATGAATAAAGTTACGTTCAGAATAGACAAGCTTCTGACAAATATTGTTTAAATCGTAAATTTTCATGTAAATAGCTCTGTTCTTATATATATACGATTTTGCGCAATGTAATTACATTTCGGGAGTTTACCCATGTTCCAAACGGAATATGGTAAATTATATTGGCCAATAAGTATGTTGTTGTACCAGTGTGGAATAGTTTAGGTAAAAGTCGACTCAAAAGACGCTAGATTGATTGTCTACCACGTTTTCTTTTTCGGTAACTCCGCCGTTGTGCATTTCCATGTGTATTTAATGTATTTCACCAATTATTTCAACATAACTTCTTTTGCCCATCATTCAGCTGTTGCATTAAACCATCTAGTATTAACAAATTTGTTTGACCTTCCATTCAAGGAGGTAATAAATTAGCCAGATGTCCAACAAATTTATTTCGATGTACATATGTTTTCGACTACAACGGTTTACAATATTCGTAGGCTCATCGTACAATTGAAAGCGATCAAGCAACAAGTTGCGAAGATGAAATAAATCCCTGAAATTTGGACCTGGCAATAGTATATTGTTTGGCGTCAATGGTGCTGATTCAATTGAATTTGCTGCGATATATGTACAGTTGCGAAAAATAAAAGCACCACTAAAGCACATTTTATTCCTAATTGAAAAAATGAACCTGTTGCGATTTTTAAAATTTTGATTTATTTTTTATTGCTTACTATTCTCCATAAACAAAAACTTCGTTACCGCTATTCCAATTTCTGTCTTTATATTTATACCCGGTACTCGAAGAGTATAGGGATATAATAGATTTGTGCGGATAACGGTTGTGTGTAACGCACAGAAGGAAGCGTTTCCGACCCCATAAAGTATATATATTCTTGATCAGCATCAATAGCCGAGTCGATATAGCCATGTCTGTCTGTCCGTCCGTCTGTCCGTCTGTCCGTCTTCATTTGTGCCTATATCTCAGAGACTATTAAAGCTAGAGCACCGAAATTTTGTATCCAGGCTTCTGTGTTATCACACTACTTAAAGTATGTTTCAAAATTTTGCCCCGCCTCCTTCCGCCCCCACAAAGGACGAAAGTCTGTGGCATACACAATTTTGAAGATACGAGAAAACTAAAAACGCAGAATCATAGAGAATGACCATTTCTATCAGAGTGTTGAATCTGGATCAGATCGGATTATTAATATAGCCACAATGAAGGAAACCATTTCAAAAGTCATCGTTCCCTCTCGCTCTCTCTCACACGCGACCCTATCTGCTTTCCCCATTCGAATTTTTTGTCGCCTAGTTCTCAGAGACTATAAGAGCTAGAGCAACCAAACTTTATATCCAAGTTCCTGTGATATCGAACCAGCACGAGTTTGTTTCAAAATTTTGACACGCCCCCTTCCGCCCCCACAAAGAACGAAAATCTGTGGAATCCACAATTTTTAAGATAAGAGAAAACCAAAAACGCAGAATTATGGAAAATATCCGTATCTATCAGATTGCCGAATCTGGATCATATCGGATCATTATTATAGCCAGAAGGAACAAATTAAATTTCAGTAGCTACCAAACGGCAGCCAAGCGATTCCCTCTCTCTCTCGCACACACTTCCATGTCTCTTGTATGTAGTTTTACATCTGTATGTAAAAATGTAGCAGCCGACGTAAAAATCATATGTAAATAAAAATGGAAACAGATACATAACTTCTAAAATATAAAAATACAGAATAGGGTTCGACTTAATTTTTTGAAATTTTCCATTTTGGCCAAAATTTAATTCGTCTCTTTTGTGAACATATAATTAATTAAATAAATCGTAAGCTCATATGTATACATAAATACGTATGTACATGCTGACTGAGTACCGGGTATAAAGTAGAGCCGCGGCCATTGCCGCGGCTCACAACGTTCCCTCTCGTTCTTTTTTTGTATTTAAGAAATAACCAAAAAAAGCGAAAAAAAACATTTTCTTAGGGAAGCCCCTATATTTCTTAACATTTTTTTTTTTAGAAGGTATGTATTCATTAGTTATGATTAAGATTTAATTGTTTGTCATAAAAGTTAATAATAATCATTGCAATGGGACAATACAGTGCACTGCTGAGAAGCGCGCTCTTATACAAAAATTTATGTTGGACGGAAAAACTCACAGAGAATTTGGTCGAGTGGTAGGATGCTCCAATAAAATGATTAAAAACGAGTTAAACTTTGAGGACAAGGACAACGCGGACGAAAACGATAAATTGCTCGAGCATAAAAAAGAGCTTAAATGCGACGGATCAAAAAGTTCGCACATATTTTAGGCATTACATAATAGCCTGCAGCTTAAGAAAGTAGTTACTACTTTAAAACACGACACATATCACTAAGCGCATGAAGTTTGCCAGGGTTCAAGCAAATTGGACATCCCAACAATGGAGGAATTGTCTATGGTCAGATGAGTCCAAAGTGGCTATGTATGGTGGAATGTGGATCTCGATCATACGTTACACATCCAAGGAAAATAGATTACAAACTTTAGTACACCACAAAAACCATTAAGCATGCAGGGTGACATGTACTGGTATGGGCCTGCTTCTCCTACTATGGAGTAGGTCCAATACATTGGATAAAAATCGTCATGTATCAGCACTTATACGTGAATATTATGGAAACAGTAATGCTACCCTTTGCAGAGCGGAATGCCGCTCGTTTGGGTCTTTCAACAGGATAATGACCCCAAACACACCAACAAGAAATCCAAGGAATGGTTCAGGGCAAACTGTGTAAACGTTTTGGAGTGGCCTGCTTAGTCACCTGACCTGAACGCCATCGCAAATTTGTAGTCCGACGTCAATAAGGCAGCGACTGCTTCCAAGCCGACCACTATCGTATCACTTTGGGAATAAATGAAAGAGTTCTGGTCAAAAATTCTCTTGAAACGATGCCAGGACTTGATTGATTCAAAGCGGCTGCGCAGCTGAGATAACGGATGTATGTAATGCACAGAAGGAAGCGTTTCCGACCCCATAAAGTATACATATATATTCTTGATCAGCATCAATAGCCGAGTCGATATAGCCATGTCTGTCTGTCCGTCCGGCTGTCGGTCTTCATTATACTCGCTCTTCATTCATACTCTCAGAGACTATGAAAGCTAGAGCAAACAAATTTTGCATTCAGACTCCTGTGTTATCACACTACTTCAAATATATTTCAAAATTTCACCCCGCCCCTTTCCGCCCGCACAAAGGATGAAAGTCTGTGGCATACACCATTTTAAAGATACGATAAAACTAAAAACGCAGAATCATAGATAACGACCATTTCTATCAGCGTTTGATCTGGCCCAGTTTGGATTATTAATATAGCCACAATGAAGCCACAATTCCCTCTCGCTCTCTCTCACACGCGACCCCGACTGCTTTGCCTATTCGTTCAAATGAGCGCCTAGATCGCACAGTCTATAAGAGCTAGAGCAACAAAACTTTCTATTCAAGCTCCTATGATATCACTTCGTTCGATTCTGTTTGTAGTGATCAGACGTGTTTTTGTTTTGCGCCATGCTTACTTTCAACCTATTTTGCTTAAACAGCAGGTGTTTTATGAAAATAACCCCTCATAAATTCATAAATTAACCACCTACTATATTATCTATTCTTGATCGCGGGTGCATGCCTGCTTACTGTGAAAAACATAGTTTTTATTATTATTTTTTGCATCGCCTAACAGTGTGTTTTTGGTTGTGCTTTTCGTAAGTACACACAGCATTATATTTAGCCGCTCTCACCTATTAGTTTTGTTGCTTTTCCCTATTACCCACACTTGAATAGCTGTTCTTCCTCTCTCGTTCTCGATATTTCCTTGCTGTGGACTCAAACTTCACGTTGGAACTTTTCACAGTCCAGATTCAGCACGAACTGGAATTCTAGTGTGTAAAACTGATTCATTCCGCTTTCTCAGTTTTCATAACTTGCTCGTAAATTCTACCTTCTTTGGATATCGCAATTTACGAGCAGCATTTGTCCGCCTTAACCGCTATTTCTTCCTCGCTATCACGCAAAGATCATACGGTCATACGATCAACTTGCCAGGAATTATTTGGTCTTCGGGAAACGAGTCTAATAGCCTAGTGCCCATGTCACGACATGACTTTTTTGACGGCTTGATAGACCTGTCTCTGTCTCAAGTTAACCATGTTAAAAATTTCTTGGGCCGATTTCTTAATCTGTGCTTTGTAACGAATGTGACCTAAGCGTTGTTAACTCGAGTCCCCCCGCTCACAATACCTGAAGATGCCTACTATCATACTTTCGAAGTGTCGCTCGACCTATGACCAACTGTATTGGATCGGTCGGGTAGACTACCTCAATGTGTCCGCTGCTTCCGTAAAGCCGAGTTTACGAAGCTTAATAACCTCATTAGGGATTTTAATTGGTCCGCTTTATATTTGTGCAGCGATGTTACGATAGGCACAAACATTTTCTATGATGCACTGGACTCCCTTTTTTGACTCTTGTGTCCCACTTTCTTCTCCTATTAGATCGACAAAACCCCCTTGGTTTACCAAGGAGCTAACCCGTCTAAAAAAACTAAAATCAAGACAACAAATTTCAAGAAGTTGGCTCTCCTCTCTCTCATTATGTCAAAGCTCGGTCAAACTTTTCAGTTCTTAACGCTCAATGCTATAAGAATTACCTATCTCGATGCAGGATACGTTTTTCTACGGACCCTAAACAGATCTATAGCTTTGTAAACAGTAAGCGTAGAACGTCCGCACACCCATCCTCGCTATCCTTCCTTTATACGTCGGCAGATAATGATCAGGCAATTGCCGATCTTTTTGCCCGTTTTTATCAAACTACCTATTCGCAGTACGTTTACTCTGGTCAGCCGTATCCATACGGTTTACCGAGGTCGAACGGCATTTTCAGTCCATTGTTAAATGAAAGCTCGTTGCTTTATAATCTACGAACAGTAAAGCCGGTGTTTCAACCGGGTCCGGACGTAGTTCCCGGCTGTGTGCTCAGGTACTGTGCCAAGTCTCTGTGTGGGCCGATACTTAAACTATTCACTCTGTCCATAAATTCTTCATGCTTCCCCCGATATGGAAGGAGTCCTTTAAAATTCCTCTCCATAAGAAAGGAAGTAAGTCTGCCGCAAAGAAGTATAGAGGTATATTTAATCTATCCGCTATTCCATATGTGTTTTTAACATAAATTTAACATTAAATTTTAACTCCGCACCTGCAGCACCTATGCAGATCACTTCTATCTCCAGCTCAACATGGATTTATAAGGCGAAGATCAACCACTACTAATTTATTGGAGGTAACCTTCATAATTAAAGGTTTACTCTTTACACTATTTATAAATGACCTGCCTTCTGTAATAACATACTCTCGAGTACTTAGGTATGCGGATGATGTTAAGCTCTGTGTCCAGTATAAGAACATTTCTTTTCAATCCAGATTGAATTCCGATCTCGATAGATTTCAGTCATGGTGTTGTGTAAATTTATTAAGCCTTAATGCTTCAAAATGTAAAATAGCCAACGCCTTTCTGGTACCTTACAACCTTTGTGGTAGTTCTCTTGAGAGAATTACCAGGGTTGATGATCTTGGTGTTCTATTAGATCCCAAGGTAAAGTTTTCAGAACACATTTCTACCATGGTAAATAAGGCAATGGGCGTGCATGGGTTTAGAAAGAGGTGGTCAAAGGAATTTGACGACCCCTATATAACAAAGACTCTCTACACCTCTCTGGTTCGTCCGATTTTAGAATACGGCTCTTGTGTATTGTGCCCTCAGTACAACGTACACCAGGACCGTATAGAATCAGTTCAGAAAAACTTTTTAGTATTTGCTTTACGCGGCCTCAACTGGGATGCAGGTGTGAAACTGCCGTCTTACCCTAATAGATTGCTTTTAATAAACCTTCCAACCTTAGCTAATCGTAGGAAAAAGCTTGGTGTGATTTTTGTGCACAACTTGATCAAGGGTGAAGTAGAACACTACACCTTAGAACTCTTACACCTATCTTTCCTGCATGTCCGCAACCGGTAACGGTAACGAGTCGCGCGTTTTGCGACAGCCCCCCCCTTTCTTGCGTGGGATCCGCGTGTAATAACGATCGTCTGGTGTCGCTTGGGCCACTTGATGGTGCAATCATTGCATATTAACGTCCTAAAGTAAGCTGAAGCCGTAGGCAAGTGAAGAGAGATGGTTCAATGATAAGAGGTAGAGGATAAAAGTTAAACTTAATCGTTTCCCTCCCCTCCCTTGTCAGGAGTCATACGCAGTTGTAAAAAACCTCCACGAACTTACGCAATAAAGAATCAATAATCTCCCATCTGTGTCTGTAGGTACCACCGTAAAAATTTTCTTTTCGCTGTCATTTCCAAGGATCAACCACCCCGTACAGCTAATTCTTTTGGATTATCACTCGTTGCCGTAGCCGCATATCCGGTTGTAGGGCCAACTGTCGCTGCACCTACGTCTCGTAGGTGCACCTCTCCTTGTCAGTATCCGCCGCAGCCTTAGCCGTGCAGAGCATTCTTGAGTAGGAGTATCTAAGTCTTAAGGGTTAATATGGGCACCCGTTGGTGCATAGTGAAAGAGGAAGCGAGCCTAACCAACTAAAACCACCCGAATGACAGAACCGAAGTCACCAGGACGCCCGGAGGATACGGGCCACAGGCCACTGAAGACCAGCAATCCCAGTGCCCATCTCTGGGTCAGCGCCGGCGGACGATTCCAGAATTCCCTACCATGAACCATGGATCAGGCTCCTGCGTACAGGATAATACGCCACAACTGCCGAGCCCCTGGTTGAACAAAAGGCTCATCAACAATACTCTCTTCAGGAGCTCTTACAGGTGATCATCCCGGAGCCAGTCCGCAGTTCCATCGGGTCCTACGTTCAGCCTACACTCGGCATCGACAACATTCCAGCGAGCACTCAACAGCGTCATAGTGCTGGCCATGAAACCTAAAGCCTTCGCTTATCTCGATGACATCATCAACATCGGAAGAGCATATCAAGAACCTACGACAGGTGTTCCGTCGCTTATGGCCAATCTCCGTCTGAACAGAAACAAAAGCAGTTTCTTTCCAAAAAGCATTGTCTACCTTGGGCAACTTTTTAGCAAGAAAGGGATCTACACCGATCCAAACAAGATAGCAACAGTACAGAATTTAACGTACGATCAAAGAGCTGAGGCGCTGTATAGGAATGGCCTCGTGGTATCAACGTTTCTTGCCATGATGGTCCAGCCTATGACCAGCCTTCTCCAAAAGGACAAAAAATGGGAGTGGACGGAAGAGCAGCAGCAAGTGTTTGAGAATCTAAAGGAGAAATTAACCCAAGCTTCAGTGCTAGCGTGCCCCGACTTCTCTGAGAAGTTCACCCTGCAGACAGATGCCAAGTATGGTATTGGAGCCGTACTGACTCAACAAATCGTCGGAGAAGAGAGAGTCATCGCCTACGCCAGTCGGCGCCTACTAAAAGCTAAGGAGAATTATTTCACTACGGAGAAGAAGTGCTTGGCAATAGTAACGGCGATCCGGGAAATACGCTGCTATCTCGAGAGATCCACTTTGATGTCATCACGGATCATCTAGCCCTGAAGTGGGTCAACACAATCGACAACCCAACCGGCCGAATCGCTCGATGGGCGTTGGAGCTCCAGTAATATCGCTTCGACATCCACTATAGGAGTGGAAGTCAAAACGTCGTAGCAAACGCGTTGTCACGCCAATCCATAGACACGCTGCAACGAGTCCACGAGGATACATCACCGTGCTCCTGGTTACGCCTCCTGCTGAAACGGATTCAGGAACAAGCGGAGAAGGGTTCAGAGTTCATCATCGAGAACGGACAGGTCTACAGGCGACCAGGCAAACGCTCAAAGAAAAAAGACCCAATGCAATTGAAGTTCTGTGTAGACAGCGATCGACGCTTAAGAGTACTTCAGGTGTGTCACGATCACCCCACAGCAGACCATCTCGGAATTCGGAAAACCGCCACCCGGGTAACTCAACGGTACTTTTGGCACGGATTTTACAGGGACGTAGCCAAGTATGTCGAACGCTGCGGGAAGTGCCAAAAATTCAAGGTGAGCCAGAAGAAACCGGCTGATACACTCGCCAAGCCAAGGGCCCCTTCGACATTTTGTGTGCGGACTTCGTAGGACCCCACGGTCAAAGCACGGCCACACGATGCTGCTCGTGTTCTTCAATGCCTTCAGCAAATGGGTGGAACTCGTACCCCTACGTAAAGCCACCTCTGTCCAACTGGAAAAGGCCTTCAGGGAGCACACATTGAGCCGGTTCGGGACACCCCGAAAGTTCGTAAGTGACAACGGACCCAATTCACCAGTAGAGCCTTCAGGAACTTCTGCAAGTTAGCCGGGATGCAACTCGAGCACACCGGCTATACCCCGCAGCAGAGTCCCACCGAGCGTGCAAACCGAACCATTAAAACTATGATCGCCCAGTAAATTGAAGGAGACCAGCGGACCTGGGACGTCCTTCTGCCAGAGCTGAACCTAGCAATCACCACGAGTACATCCGACACTAAAGGTTTAAGCCCAGCTTTCTTGGTACTGGGCCGGAATCCACGACTCCCAGGAGCTTTCTACAACGAAGTAACCACGGGACCAGGAGAGGAGACTGAAGCAGCCAACAACAAAGCAACGCGACTCAAGGAAATCTTCAAGGTGGTCCAGGAAAACACACAACGAGCAACGCATACACAACAGAAGACCTACAACCTCAGAAGACGCGAATGGCGGCCGCACATCGGAGAGCTGGTCCTATTAAAACAGCGTCACTTGTCCAAGGCGACGGATAATTTCGCCGCCAAGCTCGCTCCCAAGTACGAGGGGGTTACCAAATTTCTCTCTCGCCGCCTTCAACAGTGCCACGGGAGACAACGGAAGACGGCCAGCCTGGCCGATCTCAGGGCGTATTGTACCGGAGACCCCAACGACTTCCAACCAGCGGCCAACCACGAGGATACCAGCCGGAAGACCCTGACGGCGTCAGGATAGATGCGAATTCACAAGGGCCACTCATGTCGCCGCGCAGTCATAACGTCTTTGTCACCGGAAAGGGTATAAAATCAACATTTCAAAACGCCGTAAGCTACAAATAGATCCCCCTACCGGATTAGTTTTAAGTCGTTACCCACAAATGTAAATTGCACCAACAGGCAGAATAGGTAAAATTTATAAAAATGCATAGACAGGTGTAAGGAAGTTCCTGTCTAGTGGCCAGAGTAAAGACTCTCAGTCACGCCAGAATCCAGTCCGCATACAGAGAGTTTGTATAAAAGGACCTGGAGAGGTGCACGGAGCGACGGGCGACACACCCCTGCCTTGCGCCCACGTGGCGACAGACGCGATCATTGGAAAGGGGGGGGGGCCTAGAGGGAAGGGGGATCACCGCTCACGGATGTCGTGCCAGCCTCAGGCTTTCCCTCGTACAACTCGTTTGCGGGATCTCCAGAATATAGGAAATAATACAATGGGAGAATACAGGGGAGGGAGAATCGAAGTCGCGAACACCGTGCCAGCCTTAGGCTTTTCCGCGTACAGTGTCGCTCCGTTCGACTCCCGAGGGAAGAGGAGGGGATTCTACTCTGATCGCAAAGCCGCCACGCCTCAATTCAGACCCGCAAAGACCCAGGGTACGTGTATGAGATACCATAAAAGGAATAATGGTGTCGATTTTATTTGGACGCATTATTGTACAAGATTATAGAGCCTTATAGATTCCTAAAAGGGTCGTGGTGTATGTGCGATCGCACGCAACGACCAACGAATTGTGGTTTCCTTTACAACTGCGTATGACTCTTGAACAAAGGAAAGGAGGGGGGCGAGGTTAGGTTTTATTCTCTGCCTTCTACTATTGCACCATCTCTCTACTCTCTCCTTCACCTGCTGGTGTCCCTTAGGTATCCTTGGTGTAGCTCCGGTGACTCTGCCACGTGTTCCTTGGTTCCTGGTTACTCTGCACTCGCGACTCGCAACTTTCCCGCTAACACAATCATCCGCTTTCGATCCCGATTTCGCACTCTCGAGCCCTTTCTTGACCGGCACGCATCAAAAAAAATCCTCTACCTGACCTCTGCTCACAGCCTCTGCCGGCGCTTCGGCTCTGTCGTATCGGCTCGCTAACGCCGCTACAAGTGCGTGAGAGATAGCGCAATCGATCACTCGTCTTAGCATCCCTCTTTTCGGTATCCGTTGGTGGTTTTGCCGTTTTGTCGTCTAGAGTATTACCGTTATGAGGGCGCTGGCGAGAACGGCGATCATGATGCCCCGCTCTCTCTTGGGTTGGCTGTTGGTGCTTTTTTTGTAATTGGCGGCGTAGTTGGTCTTCTCTGGGTACCGTCGTTCCGTGACGTTGTTGTTTTCTTGTCGCTACTGTTGTTCTGTGGCGTCGTCGTTTTCTCTTCGCTACTGTTGTTCGGTGGCGTTGCTGTTTTCTCTTTGCTGCGGTTGTTCGGTGGCGTTGCTGTTTTCTCTTTGCTGCGGTTGTTCTGTGGCGTCGTCGTATAATATCAAAAGGGGATTAAGGGCGTTGGGCCAAGTTAACCCCCTCTTTGCCCTAATGAAACCTGCGTCTTGCTTCCCTTAATCGCTACTTTATTTATCTAACTTACTACTACAAAACGAAAAGAGTCAAAAGAAAACGGACTTACGTACTGAAAAAAACAATAAAAATGAGGATTAGGCTCCAGCCTGGTACTAACAAAGAACTTAAATTCTTAAGATCGGCAGACTTTGGCCTGCCGCTCTCGCCCCTTTTCTGGGCCATCACCCTAACGCCTCCTGGGCGAAGGTGGTCGCTCCCTTGTTATGAGGGAATGCTCCCTCACACAGGTTTTAATTTTTCGAGGGCACCGAAAGATAACTTCCAACCTCTGGGGGCCAAAAGGAAACAGGAAGGTCACCACGGGGGGAATAACGCCAACGCCCACGTCGTCTACGGCCAGATCATCGCCACGAGCCTCACCGCCGATCACGTCATCGTCGACAACGTCGTCGTCAGCGACGTCACCACCTTACTTCGATGCCTCCACCGACACTCACGTCCACAAGGCCCCCGGCCAACGCCAGGGACAGTAGTCCTACTCACGGAGCAGTACTATCCATACGACACGTCGCACCCACAGTGGATCCGCGAGCTCGATGCATAGGGGAAGATCGTCAACGTCCCAAGCGGCGCTGAGACGTCCGATGTCCGATAACACTAGATCCGAGTCCAACTTAAACAGCAGCACCAAGGAACGATGGTCCGATGGGCAACCGGTCTCAGTGAAGAGGTAATCGTCATCACCAGCTCCAGTGACGAAGCTGAAAATGGAGTCAGGTACAACAAGATCGCCAAGCTGACGGCCGACTGGATTATGCCGCGAAACGGGTCGGAAAGTGCAACGATCATCATCCTCTCCAGCGACGAAGACGAGGCCTACGAGAAAGGGATAGCCAGCCACAATAAAAATATGAGTCCAGACAACACGGGCGAAGAGCCGAACTCGGAATTGCCGACGGACGAAAGCGACGGCCATTTCGAACTCGAGGAGTCAGCATCCAGCGCACTGATGGCTCCATCCGAATGGTCCCACGCACCTGCCGACTGTCGGGTAGAAACACCTGACCGACGTCTCTCACAAGGGATAATGTAACGAATCAACGCGATGGAGAGCGTCGACAATAGGCGAAGGCATATTTTGCCGGAGGAGGGTCAGCGTGTCCGCATGTCCCGCAATACGAGGGGACAGACCAGCGTCTCAACTCGTCCTCCCCGAGTAAAAGAGGAAGTGTGCGGACGTAGTCCCTCACAATATAGTAAACAACCACCTTCACCCTAGGAGGGTGCTACGGTGATGCCCAAAAAAGGCGGGAGGAAGCGGGCCAAATTCCGCCGAATTTGACTGTTAATTTTTCAAGTTCAGGCTGGAGTTTAACGTCATAATGTTTTGTTTTTTGATTTTCTAGTGCGTAATTTTCCCTGTTTTATATTATTATATTTTCCTTAGTAATAAGTTTATGTTTAAATATATTAGCGAGTAAGTTAAGCAAAACGCAGGTTTCATTAAAGTGGGGTCAGGTCGAGAGGGGGTATTATTACAGGTGAATGCTTCAAATCACCTTCCAAAAGTAACCAACGACGCCCACGGCCATAACAAAGAGAGAAACAGCAACGACACATAACCAAGAGCACATAGCCAAGAGAACGACGAAGGAGAAAAGATGATCCCGATCTCCGCTCTTGCTTTTTCAAACACAACGGTAGTAGCGTCGGCAGAGACTTTGTGAAGATAATGAGCTTTTTCACTAGCTGTTGCGATTCAGTTAAATAAAAGTTTGAGTGGTTAAATTAATAGTAGCTATATCTTATTGGTATTTACATAAGTATGTATACCAACGAATGCGTATGTACATATGGATGTTTAAACGAGGTGCGTAAAAGACCGATTAACGACCGATGCAACGAATATGGTATGATGCGATACGATCAGCTCCAGACTATATAAAGAGCGACATATATGTATGTGTGTGAACGATCGATGCGATTTAATAATGACGAAAGACGGTCTAATGGCTACGAAGATCAGCTCAAGAAAGTATGAGTTATAGGTGCAGACTATATGAGTGTTAGATTCAGACTAATTAAGGGCAGGCGGACCGAATTGACCGCGCCCTAATGTAAGCAAGCGAGCGATGATCCGAGAAAGCGATGGTGTACGATCGCGAGAGGGACGAAGAAAGGGATGATCCGAGAGTGCGATGTGTAGGCGAGCAAAGCGACAGGGCCGAAGCGCCGGTAGAGGCTGGGAGCAGAGCTAGAGCAGAGGGAGGGTTTTGACGCGAGCCGGTCGGCAAGGGCTCAGTAGTTAAAGATGAATATCGAAGTAAGACAGTCGCATTCGCGGTAAAGCGAATAGTGAAAAATGTGGAGAGATCCAAAAAACATAGAACCCGCGGCGGAGTCACCGGAGCATGATCAGAGATAACTGAGAGCTACCAGTAAGCAGAGGAGAAAAGGTAAGCTGAAGCTCTAGGCCAGTGACTAGAGATGGTGCAATGATAGGAGGCAGAGTCCTTAAGTCCAGAGAGAGTCCTTCCTTCCCAAGGAAGTCAAACGGAGCGACACTGTACGCGGGAATGCCTAAAGGCTGGCACGACATCGTCCGTCGCCGTGTAATCGCCTGGGGTGAGCGGGCCGCCTGGCATTCGGCACTCCCATCTGTGTCTTCAGATCCCACCGTAACACCCACCGCAATATCGGGACTGGCTCCTGGTGTGAATGAGAAGCTGTACCCCGGCTACTAGACAGGAACTTCCTTACAAAGGAAAAAGAGGAATTTCCTTTAGAAGGTCTACCAGAAACAACAAATTTAGAGGAAAAAACACTTTTCATATATTTCTACCCGATATTATTTCCTGAATTTATTAAAACTGAAAAAACCATAATTCTTTAATAAATGTTAAATCTCCAAATCTATCACAAAAAATCATTTTGGACGACAGCCTCAATCTTTTATTTGTATTTTTTTTTAGCCATTTCTTGTCTGTGCATGCATGTTTTTAACTCTTTGATTTTGTTTTTTTTTTTTTTTGTAAAGTTCTTCTACGATTGCAGCTTGGCTGAATGTTTCAATCTTATATGACGATTAGCTATATTGTTTGGGTTTCATTACTAAGAACAAGTGATTTAAAAGCTCAGACCTGCCTCCTTTATGAATTTTGCAAGTTCTCTAAAATAAAGAGGTTCTCTTCGACAGAGTAAGTCCTTCAAATTATTGAAGTATTTAAATATCTTAAATTTTCTTCTAATTTTAAAATACTTCTGGCAGTCGAAAATTAAATGCTCAGCATTTTCAATCGTATTACATGTATCACATCTGTTTGTGGTCACTGCCTTAATGCTAAATAAATATTCTTTATCATACGTTTGTCCAGTCTATTAATTACTTTTATGTCCCTGGCTTTCATTTTTTATTAAACATGCCATGGCTTTTTAGGTACATTTGGAAAGATACTAGCAAAGGGTTCATTTAATATTACTAGTTTCTTGTACTCGTTATTCCACTTATTGTCAATTTTAATTATAATTTCACTTAGAGCTTCGCTGGTGCTAAATTTAATATCGATTGTCATCCCTTCTAAAACAGACCTTTTTGCAGTTTTATCAGTTATTTCATTTATGTGAATACCCCTGTGCCCGGGGACCCACAAAATTTCTAATTTTTCAATTCTTGATGTATCAATATCAGCTGTATCAATAGTCATGTATATCGTTTGCTATATACGAGTCAGAGTCCTTGCTATTTACAATGTTTATTGCACCCAGGCAGTCACATACCAATACAGTTTTATTGTAATTCTGACTGCAGAATATATCACACGCTAATTTTATTCCCACAAGCTCAGCTCCTACAGAGGACAGACTTTTATCAATTTTAAACATATAATCATTTTCTTTCTGCACGTCAATTGTACCAATACCAATTTTGTTGTTTAGAATTGATGCATCTGTTGACAATATATGCCAACCTTACTTTTCATATGTGTTCAATTTTTCGAGAAAATATGCCCTAATTTCTTCGTCTGTTAATTTGTTTTTGCTTTCACTTCACTTCATTTATCCTTCACTACTATCTTTGGACAAAATTTGATTTTTTTGCATGTAACTGTATTTTCAAAGAAGTATCGAAACTCTTTTATCATTTCCGTGTAAAGGCCTGTCTCCAGCACCGCGAAATTTTACTGACAGGAATCTGCTCTTTATTTCGTTTGTGTGGAACTTAAGTGAAATAGTGTGACCAAGAACATACAAAAAGGTTGGTCACTCTCATGAATCAGCTGTGTTTTGTAAACAGCGCCAATTTTGAAAATTAAACTAAAATTAAAACGAGAGGGAACGTTGTGAGCCGCGGCAATGGCCGCGGCTCTACTTTATACCCGGTACTCAGTCAGCATGTACATACGTATTTATGTATACATATGAGCTTACGATTTATTTAATTAATTATATGTTCGCAAAGAGATGAATTAAATATTGGCCAAAATGGAAAATTTCAAAAAATTAAGTTGAACCGTATGTTGTATTTTTATATTTTAGAAGTTATCTGTGTCCAGTTTTATTTACATATAATTTTTATTTCGGCTGCTACATTTTTACATACACAGGTATAACTACATACAAGAGACATGGAAGTATGTGCGAGAGAGAGAGGGAATCGCTCGGCTCTCGTTGGGTAGCCACTAAAATATAATTTGTTCCTTCTTCATATTTTCATATCTCTTTTTGGTTTTGAGCACAAATTTTGCCTCCACCTCTCACTTGTACTTCAGTAACAATGTGCAGATATATTTTCCTGGCACCCTCATCAGCTGTTCTCACAGTCCACATTCGTGTGAATATCGATACTATCGATAAGAATTCGTGGATTCCGTTTACGTTGCTGGATACTGACTCCAGGAAAACACAAACGAAAAATTACTGGCCCAGTTTTTTTTATATGAAGTTTGGCAGTAATTTTTCGTTTCCGCGGTTCTGGATACCCAGCTTAACTCGTAGTGGCATTAGATCTTCGAATTTTCTCAAAGAATTCTCTGTTGTATGTCATGACTTTAAATAATTCCTTGGTTGTTAATAACATGGCTCTGAAATACGGTGGTAATATCCCTGTCAGAACAAAAATTGAATGCTTTGAGGTCATCGGTGTAACCCCTACACATCTCCTTAAAGCTCCTGCTTGAGCAATGTTAAGGTCGATTTGACTGTGGTTGCAACTTGTAAAATATTATTATTTTTCTTAGCATCTTCTTTCAACTTCTGGTTGCAACTTGTAAAATATTATTATTTTTCTTAGCATCTTCTTTCAACTTCTTAATATGTCTTGCATTGGACAAATTTAAATTTAATACTCTGCCTAAGAAAGTAATTTCTTTTTTAACAATTAATTTGTGATCTTTAATTGTAATGTTAGCATCATTTTTTTTACTCTACCTATAGTCATAACTGATGTTTTGGCTGGATCAAAACTTAGTTTGAGTGTATTGAGATTGACACAGTTATATGCGTTGCTTATATCTAATACTACCATTACTACAGCTTTTCTGCTTTTATTTTTCATGCTGATAACATTGATGACAACATTTATACCATAGCTCTCAAATAACGGTTGACTGTTTGTTTTGCTTACGCTCTGCTCGCGAGAACAACCGAAAAAAAAAACCACCCTTGTTCTCTCTCTGAGCAGCAGACCTCGTTTCTTTTCGTTTCGGGTTTCTGTTGAGCGCTTTACGTTCATCTGTTCGTGAGACGCTCTATTACCGAACATCGCACAATGAGAGATAGGAGTGATGCTCGCACAGAGAGACTCACTAAAAGACCGATTGACTGAAAAAGTCACCTCAAACGGTCTTTTCAATAATTTGTCTCCTTTTCGATGCACAGTGGTACGTTGTGTCACATTGTGAGATTCGATTTTCACGTTAAATTCTCTTTAAATTTTAAACATGAATTTTTATATTTCAAACTAATTTTTTGATTACAAAATGAATAGTTTCTTTATAATTAATTTATTTTGAATTAAGCTGAACATTTAATAACGAGTTAAGGTTTTGTGTGGCCAATACTACCTGTGCCAGTATACTCAAGTGTTGCGATTTCATTATTACATTTCTGAAAAAAATATAATATGTCTTCGTTTATAGGTAAGCGACTATACATTTTGTCAAAATGCTCGACCTACAATCACTGTACCATCGAAATTTACAAAGCAAAGTGAAGCGTAGAACCTTCGAGAGTTCACATACACACATATGTATGTACATTCGAAAAAGACTTTTTGGATTGTCGTTCAAGGGCAAACGGTCTTGGAATGAGCAGAGCAAAAGGGACCGGAAAAAACTGCTTGTCGGCTGAGCACGAGCACAATTTTTGTACGAACAATGCAATCGGTTGCGCTCAGACTTTTTGCTCAAACTGTCAGTGAAGAACTCTTATTTTACGACCGCACGAATCGGTTAACAGTTATTTACGAGCTCTGATTTATACACATTGAAGCAGACTTATGTTTCTGATATGCATATGTTCTATATGGTAGAATTTGTTTTTGTTCTATAAACTCATCAATTCTATGTTTAACCATAGCACTGAGAGTTTTTGCCATGACAGAGATTAGTGAGATTGGTCTGAAATTCTTGTAGTCAGTCAAGTCTTTCAACTTCTTTGGAATGGGTGTAATTTCAATTTCTCTCCACATGTTTGGAAAATTTCCTTTAGACAAGAGATCATTGAAACTTCTGACCAGATTTTTTTCGGCAAGACTGTTGAGAGCTTCTAGCATAGAATATGTTATTCCATCCAGTCCTCCAGCTGTTTTTTTACCTTTGTTTAAAATTCTATCAATGTCTAACACTTCAAAATTTGGGTTTTCATATCCTTTTGCAATGTTTTGTCATATCTCGCCTCAACCGTGTTGTCTTGATCGAAGGCAGTGAGTACCTCCTCATTACAATTTTTGAGATTTTTAAGAAATCTCCAAGCTAATCTTGTATTTGGCTGCATGTCGATCCCCAGGATCTTTCTTGCAAAATTTACTCTTTTGGCTATTTTTACTGATTTATTCCATTTCCTTCTCAAGTCTACTGCCAAACAATAATTTTCAAAGGAAGGTTCTTGATTGGTTTCGTTTTAAGCTTCAGAATATTCCCGGAATAACTCAGCAAGTTTTTCGTTCTACCACAACTTAGGCGTCCTGTTATATTATATTACATATGTCGCTGCTTTAATCTCTGTTATAATTGCTCGTGAAATTACTTCTACTCAACCCTCTACAGTAATGTTAGGAATAGTTTGGTTTTAGTTAGGAACCTCTGAGGCTTTTTTAATGATTCATCGATTTCAATTCTGATTGGATGATGATGACTGCCACCTATAAAAAGGGGTCGGCAGCTCCATCCTCCATTGAGAGGTTTTTTAATAAAGGTTAGATCTAGTACCGATCCTTCTTTTGAATCAATATGTGCTCTGAAAGTCGGACTACCATCATTTAGGCATTCATAACCTGCTTCCCACATTATTTCTTCAATAAAACTACCCTTACTGCTTGTAATGCTATCTCCAAAGGACATGTTTCTGGCGTTGAAATCACCAGCCAATATAACTTTTTCATATGGATCTAGTTTTGTAAGCAAGGAATAAATTTCAGTTTTGAACTCTTCTATCGGCATATGTGGTTCAAAGTAGACAGAAGCTAAGGTGATATTATTTGTTAGATTTAAAGAACACGCTATGACAACATCATGATTCGTCTCAAAAGTTAGTTTTTTCATTTTGATATCTTTCTTATGACCTATGGCAACTCCCCCATAGCCATCATCTCTATGTCTTTCAATCAAATTAAAGTTTGCAATTTTTATAAATTTGAGATCATGAGAAAAAGTTTCCGAAAGTATAGCAAAATTGTAGTTCTCATTGTTAATATAAAATTCTAAATCATTTTTATTCGCTTTTAGCGATTGAACATTGTATTGTACTACCCTAATACCCATTTTGATTGTTTACAGTTGTTTCTCTTTCCTGTCTCACTATTTTATTCCATTCATTATTGTTTCTATCGATTGCAGCATCTTTGAACATACAAAAATTCCCTTGCATCTGGTTATTGTTAACTAGCATGGTTAGCAAATTCTATTGAACTTAATAATTACTTAAAGCTTCCTTTCGCGCTATTTTCTTGATTGTCATTATTTTTATTATATCTTGCTCTTTACCCCATACTGGACATACAAAGCGATCTCTGGCAGAGTGTTCCTTGCTATTGCGTAGAATGCATTTTAAGTTCTTACAGTCCTTTTGACATTCAGCATTGACACACTTAAGACATCTTTCTTTTCCTCGGCACCGAGCCGAAGTGTGTCCTAATCTACCACACTTGTAGCATTGTCTAGTCATCGGAAAATAATGTGTCACTTTCATGGCACATACTCCAAACAGTATTATTTTTTCTGGAATATTTAATCCCTCAAAACCTATTTTAATGTTTACAGTTGCTTCCAAAACTCTTTCTCCTTGTTTCTCATTGTCATTAATTTTTTTCTTTCTTTGTATTCTCTCAATACTTTTGATTTCTACATCAGCACTTATATTTACCTTTAGATCTTCGATTGAAAAATTAATTTCTTGGAATAAAAGCATCAATACACATTTTTTTTAAATCCTCGTTTTTTACCATCAAATTTGCTGCCCAAGCACTTGAAAATTAAATTTGGAAAAAAGCTGTTCCTAAGGGAACAATATTTTTGAATCCAGTAAATTTTAAATGTCTCATCTTTTCAAAAAGAAAACAGACCGTTTTGAAATTTGTTATTATCAATAGTTTCACATCTTTTGGTCGATACTAACACCGCTGCTTCTCCTATATGTTTAAAGCTGTATAGAATAGTTTTGTTCAAAATTACTGCCTTTTGTACAGTCACATTGTTTTTCTCGTCATTTAAGCTGTCATGTACTCCCTGTACTTCAATTTTTTCGTCCATGTTTGTGTGTCTGCTATTGTCATTTTTCTCTGATATATTACAAAATACTTCCATGATTTTATTCTTTTGTTCTACGTCAAGGCACTTATACTTTTGATTATCAATCTTCTTGCCTCCCTGCTTTTTCATCACTCCTAAGTTTTCATCAGCATGTCTGTCGGGTCAAGCAGTATAAGCCTAAAGTAAATTCACATCTCGATGTTTGCTATTGCCATGCCCACTTTATTAAATTTGTATTGTTACTGCATATGCCTACTCACGGCAGCGGTTTTCGTTCGCTTATCACACACATAAGAATTCGTCTACTCGGCTTAGCAGCAGCCCGAACTGCGCTAGCTCTTTACAATCGTACTCTCTCCCGCTCGTTAAGCATTGTCTCCTAGGGCACGGCAATTACGCCGCCAGCCCTTGCGTTCAGTCTTGAGCGAATATTCAAACCCTCAAAATCATCGATCGTCACTCGTCGCAGACATAAACATATACACTTCCCATAAATAAATCTGGCATTAAGCCGCGTATATACATATAATATAACCGTTTTTAAATCTCAACAGCTAGTGAAAAAGCTCACTAGCTTAACATTGGTGACCCCGACGTGATTTGTGCAAGAATAAATGTATTAGTGCAATCACAAACTATACTAAATCATTATTTTAATTGCCACCAGCCAGTGCCATCGACTATATAATACTACATATATACACCGGCCTCCCTTGCAGTTCGGCTTACGGTGCTTATTCTTCCAGTCTGTTGCGCTCGGTGCTCTTTGCACCGCTTTCCCGCACCGGCTGCCCTTGCACATAGCGTTGCTTGCGGTTCTTGTTCACTGCGTTCGGTCCTCCTTTCGTTCGTCTTCCCGCTAGCGACGTTTATTACGCGCTTTACTCTTTGCGGTCATCTTCCCGCATTAAACGTTTGCTAAGCTGCCGCCGCTATGGAGATGGATGCTGCCAACGCCGCTATGGAGTTGGATGCTGCCGATGCTGCTGTTGCTGCCAACGTTGCTGATGCTGCCAACGCTGCCGACGCTGCTGTCGAAAGTCCAATGGTCAGGGAGCAAAACATGGTGTCATTTTTAAAGCTCAAATCCACGGATTTATGCGAAAAAATGAAAGGGTTAGCTGCTGAGTCCCAAAATGAGTCTCTAGTAGCAGACTATTATATGCTCGTTGTGAAGCAAGAGCAACTCGATAAGCTGATCGGAAGGTTTGAGATGCTCCACACCGAGCTCGAGGAATTGGATCAATCCGAGATTAATAGTGGAGCAGCTAATATGTTCGAATCGCTTGCGAGTACGGTGAAGGCGTCAATTATGCGGGAAATAGCAAAGATTAGCGGACACATGCCTCTTCATTCCACCATGGCTGGAGGAAACATCACCGCTGATTTTGTCAGCTCGCACTTTCCAGTTCGACGTAGGCAGGTACAAGCCCTGCCTCCTATACAGCTGCCAACTTTCAGCGGAGGATATGCTAAGTGGACCGATTTCTACTCCACGTTTATAACCATCATAGATAATCATCCTGATCTAACCAATGTGGAGAAGTTTCAGCATTTGCGTTCCTGTCTGCGTGATGCGGCTTTGGAGACTGTGCGGTCGCTGCAAATTTCGGATGGCAATTATAGCGTGGCTTTACAATTATTAGAAAGAAGATTTAATAATCGACGCTTAGTTTTTCAGGCACACATAAATGAGGTCCTAGGGCTCCACGCTGTCGAAAATGGTTCAGTGGTAATGCTCCGAGAGCTGTCGGACGGATTCGACGCTCACATGCGTGCGCTTCAGAGTTTGGGCACTTCCGAGCAGATCGCCGGATGCATCATCGTGCAGGAGCTGCTTCGTAAACTTGATCCAGCGAGCCAAGCCAAGTGGGAGGAGCGATTTGAGGAGCCAGCGTATGCAAACTCGATTCCGTCATGGGAGTATATGGCCTCTTTCCTGGAACAGCGATGCAGAGCATTGGAAACAGTGGATTTTGCTAGGGCAAACTATGCGCCGAGCAGTCAGGTGGGCAAGAATCGAAGATATAACAATTCCAGGTCCACCTTGGTTGCAACTAGCCAAACCTTCTCAGACTGCGTGCTCTGCAGTAACAGCGCTCACGAAATTCAGTACCGAAAATCGCCATAAAGAAGCCAAACGACTGTCCCTTTGCATTAATTGCCTTAGAGCAGGCCACCGATTAAGTCAGTGCACCTCGAGCCACTGTCGTATCTGCGGCGGCAGGCATCATACTACGCTTCATTTCGGTAACCCTGATTCGGCTGCAGGGCAAGGTCAGTCAACTGATGCTCAGTCTCCGTTTGCGCCCCCTCATTCTGATCCGGCTCAGCTTACCACGGAACCCTCTACGTCTGCACTTATAGCCCAAGGTCTCAATAATAACGTTGTTCTACTTGCCACTGCCATAGTTTTGGTAAAAAATCGTTCCGGAGTTTTAGTTCCCTGCAGAGCATTGCTAGATTCCGGCTCCCAGTTGCATTTGATAACTTCTCGTTTCGCCAATCAGCTTCAGCTTCGGAAAATGAAATCATCAACCGCAGTTTCTGGAATTGGCGACTCCAGCTTTGGCACCGATGGATGTTCGGTCAGTGTTAGCTTGCATGCTCGCTCATCTGATTACTCAGCTCTCATCACTGCTATCGTAGCTTCTAACATAACGGATCGTCAGCCATGCTTTGGAATTGACACTCATAATTGGAACATTCCGGCGAACATACCACTAGCGGATCCGGAGTTTTATAGGCCTCAGCGCGTCGATCTATTAATTGGAGCAAGTCTATTTTACGATCTCCTTTGTGTTGGTCAGATCAAGCTACTGCCAGGATTGCCTTCAATTCAGAAAACTCGCTTGGGATGGGTCGTGTCTGGAGCCTGTTCTCGTGTAAATAGGTCTTCTTTAATGGTTGCTCGCGCTTCGGCCGTTGTTACGGAGGATAACAATTCAGATGAGCAACTTGAAGTGCTTCTTCAGAGGTTTTGGGAGGTTGAGAATTGCATCGAACCAATAGTAAAATCTACCAAAGAAGAACTGGATTGTGAAGCTCATTTTGTTCAGCACGTCCGTCGATTACAAAGTGGCGATTACTGCGTTCGGCTGCCAGCTAAATATAGTTTGGATCTCTTGGGAGAATCTTACAATCAAGCGCGTCGCAGATTCCTGTCCCTTGAGCGGAAGTTAAATCGTCGCCCTGATGTGAAGGCTCAGTATGCTGCCTTCATAAATGAGTATCTTGACTTAGGTCATATGTCTCCTGTTCCTGCCCAATCAATCAGCAACTGCCGATATTTTCTACCTCACCATTGCGTCATGAAAGAAGAGAGTTCTACGACCAAGCTTCGGGTCGTTTTTGATGGATCTGCTTCAACATCATCTGGCTACTCCTTGAATGATGTTTTAATGGCTGGCCCCGTAATTCAACCCAAACTCTTTCATATTATTGCTCGATTTCGTTCATACGCAGTTGCGATTACGGGAGATATCTGTAAGATGTATCGGTGCGTACGAGTATCACCCGAGGACAGCAACTTGCAGTGTATTCTGTGGAGAAACTCCACGCAAGAGGACTTGCGCGTGTTTCAATTGGATACCGTTACTTATGGGACGAAGCCTGCCTCTTATTTATCTGTGCAAGTGATGCATCAGTTGTCAACCGACGAGCAGGTAGATTTTCCAGTTGGAGCTGAAATTCTTCGCCGTGATTTCTACGTGGATGATTTAATATCTGGCGCCAGCTCTCAGGAAGAGGCCATCCTCATTCGTGAGCAAACGGCTGCAATCTTGTCCAGGGGTCAGTTCAGATTGAGGAAGTGGTGCTCAAACGTGCCCGCTGTGCTGGATGGAGTTCCTGATGAGGACAAAGAAACTTATTTGAAGTTCGATGATGGCAGCCATTTTACTAAGACACTAGGACTCGCTTGGGACCCGGTGTCTGATCAACTTTTATTTTCGTTCTCGGCCCTAGAAGCGTCTCCGAATCTCTGCAGGCGCTCTGTGTTATCAACCATAGCGCGGTTTTACGATCCTCTCGGACTTGCTGGTCCTGTAATTACGAAAGCAAAAATCTTTCTTCAGCGTTTGTGCAAGGAGAAGTTAGCCTGGGATGAAAGCCTCCCAGCCTCGCTAAGAACGGAGTGGCAAGAAATGTGCAGCAGTTTTGGACAGATTCGTCGACTTGAGTTTCCTCGCCTTGTTCTCCTTCCAGACTCCGAGATAGAAGTTCACGGATTCTGCGATGCCAGCATCGAGGCTTATGGTGCATGCATCTATGTCGTGTCAAAAGGTCAGCATCCCAGCAGTCACTTACTTTGTGCCAAATCTCGTGTTGCGCCTCTGAAGACACTTACGGTTCCAAAATTGGAGCTTTGTGGAGCTGAGTTGTTGGCAAGGCTCATATCTGAAATAGCCGGAATTCATGTCTTCAAGGGAAGGTTGTACTGTTGGTGTGATTCGGCGGTTGCACTTTCCTGGATTCGGGATGAGTCGTCAAGATTTAACATATTCGTCGCAAATAGAGTGGCAGCGATTCAGGAAATGACCGACAACATGACATGGCGTTATGTTCCCACAGGTTTAAACCCAGCCGACATTCTGTCTCGAAGGGCTCTTCCGACTGAGCTGAACGATTCTCTCCTTTGGGCTCATGGACCTCCATTTCTTTGTGGTCCCTCAGATGACTGGCCGCCCACAGTATTACCGGATAAGCCAGCCCTTGAGCTTCGCCGGAGTACTCTTCTAGTAAAATCTCCCTACATTGACATTGTAGCTGACTCCAAGTATGCGAATTCGTTCATTTCCTTGCAACACGTTTTCGGATACGTTTACAAGTTTTGCAATCGCATTCGGCATCCCGGACTGATTGTCTCAGACGTTGAGCATGGAACACAATTATTGCTGCGACTAGTCCAGCGTTCTCATCTATGGGAGGACATGAAGTCGCTGCGGTCCAGAGGATCAGTTTCCCCATCTAGCTCCCTTGCATCATTGTCGCCATTCATGGATCAGTTTGGTCTGCTCAGAGTTGATGGTCGACTGAAGAACTCTTCGTTGGATTTTGATGGCCGTCATCCAATTATCTTACCCAGCAGTCATCCACTAACTCTTTCCATTATCTCTCACTTTCATGAGCGGAATCTCCACGCTGGACCTCGAGCGTTGCTTGGACTTATTCGATCCCAATATTGGCCCATTGGGGGGAGGAAGACTGTAAACCAGGCAGTGAACAAATGCGTAAGATGCTTTCGAATGAAGCCTAGAGTATTGGAGCATATTATGGCGGATCTTCCAAAGGAGCGGCTCGACGGTTCTCATGCCTTTGAGATCACCGGCGTCGACTTTTGTGGGCCATTTTTCTACAAATCGGAGACACGCAATAAGGGTCCAGTCAAGTGTTACGTCTGTGTCTTCATTTGCTTCGCTACCAAGGCTGTTCATCTGGAGCTGATTAAGGATTTGTCCACACTTGCCTTTCTTCATGGATTAAAGCGCTTCATATGTACCCGACGGAAGCCGCGACAAATTTGGTCGGACAACGCAACAAATTTTGTCGGCGCTAGGAATGAGCTGATGGAGTTAAAACGCCTGTTCCTCAGCGATGATCATCAGAAGGCTGTGCTAGATTTTTGCTTGGTGGAATCTATAGACTGGCACTTCATTCCTCCGCGCTCCCCGCATTTTGGTGGCCTTTGGGAAGCGGCAGTTAAGACGGCCAAATACCACTTCTACCGTGCGATAGGCAGCTCGGTTCTTGGATTTGACGAACTACGGACGCTGTTATGCCACATCACGGCAGTAATTAACTCAAGACCTTTAGTTCCAATTTCAGAGAGCCCTGCCGATCTGGATGTCTTAACTCCAGCGCACTTCTTGAATGGTGGCCCTCCTGCTTCGTTCGCTGAGCCTGATGTCACACAGCTAAAATTTGATCGCTTGGATGGCTGGCAGCGCGTTTCATACCTGCAGCAGCTCTTTTGGTCCCGATGGAAGGAAGAGTACATAACTTCACTACAGCAACGCTCAAAATGGCGCACTCCGAAACCCAGTTTGGCAGTCGCAGATATGGTGATTGTCAAGGATGAAAATCTTCCTCCCATGAAGTGGCCACTTGCGAGAGTGGTCGAGCTTCTACTCGGAAGAGATGGCGTTGCCCGAGTCGCCGTGCTGAAGACCTCATCTGGACTTATAAAACGAGCCGTCAACAAGCTGTGTCTGCTGCCCCTTAAAGATGCTGTTGAAGGACAGGGTTTCAACGGGGGGAGTATGTCGGGTCAAGCAGTATAAGCCTAAAGTAAATTCACATCTCGATGTTTGCTATTGCCATGCCCACTTTATTAAATTTGTATTGTTACTGCATATGCCTACTCACGGCAGCGGTTTTCGTTCGCTTATCACACACATAAGAATTCGTCTACTCGGCTTAGCAGCAGCCCGAACTGCGCTAGCTCTTTACAATCGTACTCTCTCCCGCTCGTTAAGCATTGTCTCCTAGGGCACGGCAATTACGCCGCCAGCCCTTGCGTTCAGTCTTGAGCGAATATTCAAACCCTCAAAATCATCGATCGTCACTCGTCGCAGACATAAACATATACACTTCCCATAAATAAATCTGGCATTAAGCCGCGTATATACATATAATATAACCGTTTTTAAATCTCAACAGCTAGTGAAAAAGCTCACTAGCTTAACAATGTCTTTTTTGGCCGACAACCGGCTGAGCGGTCGTCTGCCATCTTTTTGCAAGCTGGTTTGACCAGCCTGCCAGAAGTATTCTTACCCTTCCACAAAAAAAATACTCTATATATTAAAGAATCCGAAAAAGGCAAATATAAAGGTCTGAGCTGTATTCACTTGATTTTTATAACATTTATTTGTTTTTAATTTTTTTTTTTTTTTTTAATTTAACACAACCGGCCTCACTGAATCGTATCAAACACGGAGCTCCTATTCGGTTGAGCTTTCGACACAAACTGTTCTACTAAAACTTGTTTGTGAAATTGAAATTGTCGGGATGTTTTTTGTTGTTGTTTATTAATTTTCTTGTCAGTCATTGTTTACATTTTCTCGATGAATGTCAGTTCTTCGCTGTGAGTGCCAATTACTTAGGTAATTTGATATCCGTCAGCTTAATATCGGATAGAAACGTGCGCCTTATAGCCTTTTTACATCACCGCATCATTGTCGAAGGTGCGGAAAAATGATGCGAGGCGTTTACACATAGGCCGCATCTTATCCGCATCATCAGCTATTGTTGGCTCCACCGAACAAAAATTAAGTTCTGCTGACTTTAATTTTCAAGCGGAACTTTCAAAGTTGGAAGCAGCGCGTCCCAAAAGACCTTGCTAGTCAATTTGTTACCATTTTGTTGCTTGCAATCAGACTTATTTTAAGGCCTGTATCCAGCACCGCGAAATTTTACTGACAGTAATCTGCTCTTTATTTCGGTTGTCTGGAACTTAACTAATGTAGACTGTGCTGTACTTCTTCTTACAACAATATGTGCCGCTACCATCACTTCATCGTCAGAATTAATTTTCTTCCTTTTTTTAATTTTAGTTTCATTTTAAAAATTGGCGCTGTTTAAAAAACACAGCTGATTCATGAGAGTGGCCAATCATTTTTTAGGTTCTTGGTCACACTACATTAGTTAAGTTCCACACAACCGAAATAAAGAGCAGATTCCTGTCAGTAAAATTTCACGGTGCTGGATACAGGCCTAAAGACTGTAAAATAGACTGTAATACGCAGCGTCTAGGAAATAAACGGTGAACGGTGCCCAGTTTGAATAGCCTATCGCCAAAGAAATGTTTGTCTCTTAAGGCCTGTCTCCAGCACCGCGAAATTTTACTGACAGGAATCTGCTCTTTATTTCGGTTGTGTGGATCCTAAGTGAAATAGTGTGACCAAGAACCAAAAAAAAGGTTGGTCACTCTCATGAATCAGCTGTGTTTTGTAAACAGCGCCAATTTTGAAAATGAAACAAAAATTAAAAAAAGGAAGAAAAGTAATTCTGACAATGAAGTGATTGTGTTGGTAGCGGCACATATTGTTGTAAGAAGAAGTACAGCACAGTCGGAGGCGCCAAAATGTCAAAATTATCAAAATGCTTATTTTCCGTGATCCGCCAAAAACATGGTCTTGCCTCAACTGCTTTTATTAAAGCAATCTTTTCCTCATTTTAAAAATTTGAATATCTCTTTTTGGTTTTGCGCACATATTTTGCCTCCACCTCTCACTTGTACTTCAGTAATAATGTGCAGATATATTTTCCTGGCACCCTCATCAGCTGTTCTCACAGTCCACATTCGTGTGAATATCGATAATATCGATAAGAATTCGTGGATCCCGTTTACGTTTGCTGGATACTGACTCCAGGAAAACACAAACGAAAAATTACTGGCCCAGTTTTTTTTATATGAAGTTTGGCAGTAATTTTTCGTTTCCGCGGTGCTGGGTACCCAGCTTTACGAATGAACATTTTACAATATGTGTAATTAATTTAAACTGCGGCTTTAAATATTCAAAACCGTTACAGCGCAACAGTCTGCGATCATTGAAATTGAAATATCTCCTCAGGTATTAGCAATTAGTTTAAACGCAAATAATATCACAAAATCAACATATCACCAAATAAAGTTTTAATTAAAACTTAAAGGCTGATTGCCAATACAAAAGTCAGTTAAATTGTTCCCGTTAAAAATACCCGCGGGTAATCTTCAAAATGCTTATATGCCGACACATATACATAGGATATGACCATTGCGAAAAAAGTATTTCATTCCTGTTTCGGAACCGTATTACAGTATGACCACAGTATCATTTAATATATGCAAAAAAACAATAGCTCCACAAACGATATTTTCACATCGATAACTACCGGAAGTGTAAAACTACTCCATTCAGCCCTGCGTAAAATTTTAAATTTTAAAGCGGACGACTAAAATTTATCAACGGAAAAATGAGCGAAATACCGCCAAATACTGGACATTCTCGCGGACGGGGCCGTGGAACAAAACGTAATGACGATGCCAACCGTGGCCTGGGTCCTCTGTTGGTAAGCAAATTATATTAGAAACCAACATACATACTATTATCATTTCCCGGTCTTATTGAATATACTTTATGTCACTTTTTATATGTCAACATCAACATACAGCAAGCACAATCAATCAAATTTAAAATGTTACAAGTGGAGATTAAAAAGTTTAAAACATTAAAATTAAGGAAAATTAATCTGTATAACCATGTCTAATTCTACTGCTCACCTTAATTCGTACATAAATTCTTGAATATGTATCTATGTATATCGTACACCCTCGTTATTAAAGTTTGTATAACTGCATATGGAAAAATATACAAATATACTTAGTTATTCATATATGTACATATTACCTACAAATATGTCTTAATATTTTTTCTTTTACATATTTTACCCATAACTGAGTTTTATACCAGCCACTGAATTATACACATTCTTTCTATGAATGCTTTTGCATCATTGCTTTAATCAATCGTGTATATTTTTTAATCTGTCATAAAATTGGTGCATTTTTTTATAAAAATTTGGCATAAATTAACAATATTTAGTTTTACTTGTACATATACGTACAGTGGAAAATCTGTGGCATACACAATTTGGAAGATATAAGACAACTAAAAGCGCAGAACCATGGAGGATGATAAAAAAAACATACATACATATGTACATAGGGTGTATGCAAATAAAAGTTTCCAGTAAGTGAGACAACAAGAAGTGCACGCAAAACAAAAAAGAAAAACATTCACAGTGACTCACAAAAAAAAAATTAGACAAATCGAATAACATGAAATAACCTATCGGAAAACAATTATATATTTTTTTTAAATGTTTTCCTTAGTTTGGTCAAAATACTAAAATGAACGAGAGGGAACGTTGTGAGCCGCGGCAATGGCCGCGGCTCTACTTTATAACCGGTACTCAGTCAGTATATACGTATTTATGTATACATATGAGCTTACGATTTATTTAATTAATTATATGTTTGCAAAAGAGACGAATTCAATTTTGGCCAAAACGGAAAATTTCAAATAATTAAGTCGAACCCTGTATTTTTATATTTTAGAAGTTATCTGTTTCCATTTTTATTTACATATAAATTTAACGTCGGCTGCTACATTTTTACATACACATGCACATACAAGAGACATGGAAGTGTGTGCGAGAGAGAGAGGGAATCGGATTCCACAGATTTTCGTCCTTTGTGGGGGCGGAAGGGGGCGTGACAAAATTTTGAAATACACTTGTATTGAAGTGATATCACAGGAGCATGGATAGAAAGTTTGGTTGCTCTAGCTCTTATAGTCTTTGAGATTTAGGCGCTCATTTCGACGAATAGACAAAGCTGACAGGGTCGCGTGTGAGAGAGAGCGAGAGGGAACGATGACTTTCGAAATGGTTTTCTTCATTGTGGCTACATTAATAATCCGATCTGATTCAGATTCAACACTCTGATAGATATGATTAATCTCTATGATTCTGCGTTTTTAGTTTTCTCGTATCTTTAAAATTGTGCATGCCACAGATTTTCGTCCTTTGTGTGGGCGGAAGTGGGCGGAGCGAAATTTTGAAATACATTCGGAATAGTGTGATAACACAGAAGCCTGGATACAAAATTGGTTGCTCTAGCTTTAATAGTCTCTGAGATATAGGCGCAAATATAGACGTACAGACGGACGGACAGACAGACATGGCTATATCGACTCGTCTATTGATGCTGATCAAGAATATATATACTTTATGGGGTCGACGAAACGCTTCCTTCTGTGCGTTACACACATCCGTTATCCCCACAAATCTAATATACCCCTATACTCTTCGAGTACCGGGTATAAAAATATTAGAATGCAGCTATTTTTGTAACGAATCCAGGCGAGATGTTGTGGATGTGAGTAGGGCTCCCGTTTGTGTGGTGATCTTGCTCTCCTTACATCGGTTGCCTGTTTTCACTATTATATGATGGTAGATTGTGCATGCAGCGATGATTGTTTTCAAGACCAATATTAACATGACCCCACGAGTCTGATTCCCCTTTTCCCTGCGTGAAATGCTTGTTTCCCGCCTCAGGTGTCATGGAGGAGTGATCTTTGGTCTCTTCTTTGGTCATTCTTGAATCTTTTGCAAGGTAGCTGGAATGACCCCTTAGCATCTCTAGAAGTCTTCCAGGTCCATTGCGCTAACCGAAGACAAAAATAGTCTGGATTTAGACATTATAAAATGTATTCTATTAAAAGTGAAATGTTGAGGCAGCTACTTACAACAAAAATTAAAAATAATATAAAAAAAAAACCCACAAACGAAAAATTAGGACAAAATAAATAAATAAATAAAATTAAATAAAATGAATAAAACAAATAAACAGGATATCTATCCTAATAAATATGTGGTTATGTATAGCATTTGATCAATCGCTATTGCGCAGAGTGCCGCTCGAGCATCAGAAGGCAGGTCGGAAAATAGGTGGGCTAAGGAATGCAAGAATAGGGAGAATGAGTTCAGTGATTTCGGTTTGCTCTCTTCATTTGCCCTCTCATGCCGAACCGACTCAAAAAGCAGGGAAACATTTTTGTACCTCTTCCTCTTGATTCTCTTTCCGTTCAATTCTTTCTGAGCATAATTTAGTCTTTAGGAGTTGCTTTTTTTATGTCTGCTAATAGTTATGAAAAAGTATTTAAAAGGTCTTTCTCGTCCAAAAATAACTCACCCGAGAATCCACCGACGAAAACGCTTTCACGATGAGATCCGGAGCTCTGAGGAGACGTTGGTTATATAAACAAACTTTAATTAACGGAAAGGTCAGAGAAGTTATTCAGCCATTGCCTCACAATTTAAAACATCCTATGTGCACTAGGAACGTTCCTTAGTGGAGAGTGAGCCCAACTTTCTTGATCGAGCCCCAACAGTAAAAGAGGCTGCTTATCCACCTCAATGCCAGCGGGAACCCTCGGGTCGTCTCAAAACCACAGCCATCATCCCTAGCAGGCTGACACTTTCAACCGTTAATCCCTCTGGCATTTCTCCGCCCCTTGGCATGACCCCCTGAGATTGATCTCGCCCGGGATGACGTCTAGATGGCGCTACCTACCTATCGACTGGGCTGATCCAAGCGTTACATTTTTTTGTCGCTAGATATATGATCCCGGGAAACAGCAGCTATGACGGTTCCAAAACAAGTCAGTGCATCAGTCAAGGCCACAGCGAGAACAAAAAGTTCAATTTTTCCGAGTAGTGCAATCAAGGCTGCTGCATGTGTTTTAACAATTTTAAGCGGTTTTTTATATTATCAATTTCTGTCGTACGGTTAATTAATGATACAGTAATGGTACAGCCGTGGTCATATAAATAGCATAATGCTTTTTATACATACTTTGGCTCTTCTTAGTTTCACTTTTTAAGTAATTAATCCTTGAAGAAAAAGATTTTAATGTTTTGAAACAGAATGGATAAAAAATGAAAAAATAACAAAATATTAGTGGTCACAGAAATATCACCATTTCAAAATGTTGCTAACAATTCACAGTAAATAAGCTCAAAAGCTAGATTTGTGCTTTGGGTCGTTATAGTGTTGAATTATCCATGTCACATGCCTATTCTCAAATATAAATGGTTCCATTCGATTTTTGAGAATATCCACATATATATATATGAAACGATCCATTATGCCATTGAATCGGTTGAGCGGACCCACACCATACCAGGAAAATGCACACCAACACATGATGAGCCTATCCGTCATAGAATCGGATTTTCTTGGTTTTCTCTTACGATTTTTATTTTTCAGTCAAATAACTTAAGGCCTAACGTCACTAATTTAAGTGCGTTACACACCATCTTTCTGGAGCATTTCATTATTTTGGCTGTTTCAGACGGTTTTTGTTCCAGATTGAGTTGATGTGTATATAGTCTTCCTTTTATCAACTGTGCAATGCCTTCCACGACCCATTTTAGCTCGTTTTCTGTAAATTATATCAATGCGTTAACAAAATATTGATTATCAAACAAAGAAATCGGCGAAAACAACTTTTTACTTAAAATTAGCTGCCGCCCCATTAAAACTTGCTATTGCTACGACCATGCCAAATAAGTAGGGGAGTGTAAGGTATCGTGGCGTGTAAGGTATGGTGGCGGACTTGTCAAATCTGGCATGTAACGTCACATCTAAAACTTGATCACTGTGGTCGATGTGTTTTATCGTGCTGATATTTTATATGCAGTAGTAGTAATAAAGGGACGTGTGCTTTGAACTCTAAGTAATTTTTAATAAAAAAGTAGTGAAAAAAATGGATAAATTTTGATTAGAACCTAAAAAGTGATTTGTCACTCTCATGAATCAGCTGTGTTTTCTAAACAGCGCCAATTTTGAAAATGAAACTAAAATTAAAAAAAGGGAAAAGTAATTCTGACGATGAAGTAATTGTGTTGGTGGCGGCATATATTGTTGCCAAAAAATAGGAAGGAGAAGTACAGCGCAGTCAGAGGCGCCAAAATGATCAAAATCCTTATTTTCCATGATCCGCCAAAGACATGGGTTTGCCTCAACTTCTTTTATTTAAGCAATCTTCTCCTCACTTTAAAAATTTGCATATCTCTTTTTGGTTTTGCGCACAGTATTTGTCTCCACCTCTCACTTGTACTTCAGTAATAATAGGCACATATATTTTCCTGGTCTGCATGTCAGCTGTTCTCTCAGTCCACATTCGTGTCACTATCGATAAGAATTCGTGGATTTCGTTTACGTTGCTGGATACTGAGGCCAGGAAAACACAAACGAAAAATTCCTGGCCCAGTTTTTATACCCGGTACTCGAAGAGGATAGGGGTATATTAGATTTGTGGTGATAACGGATGTGTGTAACGCACAGAAGGAAGCGTACCCCATAAAGTATATATGTATATTCTCGATCAGCATCAATAGCTGAGTCGATATAGCCATGTCTGTCTGTCCGTCTGAAAATCTGTGGCATAAGAATGATCATATCTATCAGGGTGTTGAATCTGGATCAGATCTGATTATCAACATAGCCACAATGAAGAAAACCATTTCGAAAGTCATCGTTCCCAATGAATTCCCGAATCTGGATCAGGTCTGATCATTATTATAGCCAGAAGGATCAAATTAAATTTCAGTGGCTACCCAACTCCTGCCAAGCGATTACTCATTCCCTCTCTCGCACACACTTCCATGTCTCTTGTATGAAGTTCTACATGTGCCAGCTTTAGCCAACAGTTTTCGATGTTTAAAATTTTTTTTATTTGCGATATGTATATCCACCAATAGCTTGTAAGGTATGATGGCGGACTTTTTGTAAGGTATAGTGGCGGATTATTTTTTAGCAAGAGTTTCAAATGTCTTTGCCTTTTTGTGTACAGAAGTGCATAAGTTAACACTCGGTAGCGAAGATATGCATTTTGGACACCGGGTATTTAAAGCTTTTAAGCTTATTCAGTGGACTAAGTCCACTATTCAGCGGAGTAAGCCCACTAACTCCGTCGCCACCGAGGGACCATAACAAGCAGCATAGGCGAGATGTTCTAGTTAGTACTTATCATCTAAAGAAACAGCACATAATACACAAATAAGCTCCGGCTATAGCCATAACCATCTAACTTATCTAACTGTTTAGTTGATCGCTCATCAACAACATAGCCCATTTCGTGGAGGAGAGAGCGAGAAGGCAGATGTCTTACCCAGAGCTTGGAAGGCGCTCTCTTCTCTTCAATACTTTTTTTCTACTTCGTTTTTGAAATTCATGCAACATTTTATCAAACATTCGGATGCAGAAAAGGGTCGCCAACACTTCTTTTGTTCGACAACCATACATCACACCTATCAATTGCTGCTCTTGATTTGTCAGTTGAAATGAATTTCGGTATTCTCATCTGTCAAGAGTGTGGTTTGTCAGCAGCACAATGCATGTCATAAAAGCAATGTTGGCGTGACGCTTGTTTGACGTTGTAGACGATATTGCTGAAGACCAGCGCTCTATCGTTGCTTTAAATGATGCTATGCCCATTACTTCGGGCTTGGCCAGTGCATCGGAATTGGTCAGCAGCTCGAGCGAAGCCAATTCTGAAATCATATTAAAATTAGTTGGGCCGTTGAAGTTAGGAACACCTTCCAAAAAATCAAGTCGTGGTCGAAAGCCGATAAAGTCCAGTATTTTGACATCGCCGGAAAATGTAGCCGTGACACGTGCAAAACATGATAATACTCACATACACACATATTTTTCCAATAGTTTATTTTTTTTCTGAAAATGAATAACAAATTCGTTATAATTAATTATAATTATAATTCAACATAGTACGACCTGAGCGAGAGCCAAAATTTAAAGGTAGGCTAGTTGAGTTATGCTGAAAAATCTTTCCTTGAGCCTGGATCTTATGTGTATACACCCAGCGATAAAAAATGTTCAAATTTTTGAGTCAATAAATTAATTTCTAACAAAAGGGCATACAACGTTTTTTGATATGATATTTATATAATTAAAAACAAATATTTTTCTAAATCACACTTCTCAACGGTCATTTAGTATTTTGACCAAACACAGGAAAAAACGAGAGGGAACGTTGTGAGCCGCGGCAATGGCCGCGGCTCTACTTTATAACCGGTACTCAGTCAGTATATACGTATTTATGTATACATATGAGCTTACGATTTATTTAATTAATTATATGTTTGCAAAAGAGACGAATTCAATTTTGGCCAAAACGGAAAATTTCAAATAATTAAGTCGAACCCTGTATTTTTATATTTTAGAAGTTATCTGTTTCCATTTTTATTTACATATAAATTTAACGTCGGCTGCTACATTTTTACATACACATGCACATACAAGAGACATGGAAGTGTGTGCGAGAGAGAGAGGGAATCGGATTCCACAGATTTTCGTCCTTTGTGGGGGCGGAAGGGGGCGTGACAAAATTTTGAAATACACTTGTATTGAAGTGATATCACAGGAGCATGGATAGAAAGTTTGGTTGCTCTAGCTCTTATAGTCTCTGAGAACTAGGCGTCAAAAAATACGAATGGGCAAAGCAGATAGGGTCGCGTGTGAGAGAGAGCGAGAGGGAACGATAACTTTCGAAATGATTTTCGTCTTTGTGGCTGTATTAATAATTAGATCTGAACCAGATTCAATACTCTGATTCTTTTTTATTAATTTATTTTTATCTGATAGAAATGGCCATTCTCTATGATTCTGCGTTTAAAGTTTTCTCGTATCTTTAAAATTGTGTATGCCACAGACTTTCGTCCTTTGTGTGGTCGGAAGGGGGCGGGGCGAAATTTTAAAATACACTTGGAGTAGTGTGATCACACAGGAGACTGGATGCAAAATTTGGTTGCTCTAGCTTTAATAGTCTCTGAGATATAGGCGCTAATGAAGTCGGACGGACAGACAGACATGGCTATATCGACTCGGCTATTGATGCTGATCAAGAATATACTTTATGGGGTCGGAAACGGTTCTTTCTGGGCGTTACATACATCCGTTATCACCACAAATATAATATACCCCTATACTCTTTGAGTACCGGGTATAAAAATAAAATAAAATAAAATAATACATAAAATAATCCTTTAGATGAAAGACATCCATCCATATGTGTAGTAAATTTTCATATTTCTATAACGGGTGTGCAGAGATTTAGCATGTAACTACCCAAATTGAGGCATTTCTCTATTAAAATCGAGTTCCAGGAGTTAATTTTTTTTACATATTAGACTGCTCTATTTATATTATGCAATACATTTTCAATTCGATTAAGATCCGTTGACGAATTCGTCCATTCCATTGACTCTACCTTGTTGGCAGCGAACTACTCTTTGAGAAATTTGTGGAAACAGATAAATGTCCTATGAGACATAAGGTAGCATCTTATCGGCCAATATTCCAACCTACAAATGATCAGCAATTGTATTTAAAACAAATATACTGTCCAAATATTGTAGTATGAAAAACTCGCCCCAACCATATTTTACATACCCACCGTATTTTACAGTTTTGAAAGTTTATTTTGGGGAAAATTGATATTAATTTTGGACTCCTCTGACAAAAAAAAATATACCTTCATGTTCCAATGGTCAATTTATGTATTTCTGGAAAGCTTCAACCTTTTGAATTCATGTTTATTTTGCCAGAAAAAAAATTTTTTTTCTTTAGTTTTTATATTATATTAGATTTGTAGTGATAACGGATGTGTGTAACGCCCAGAAGAAAGCTTTTCCGACCCCATAAAGTATATATATTCTTGATCAGCATCAATAGCCGACCGGTCGGTCTTCATTATACTCTCTCTTTATTCATACTCTCAGACTCTATGAAAGCTAGAGCAACCAAATTTTGCATTCAGACTACTGTGTTATCACACTACTTCAAATATATTCCAAAATTTCGCCCGCCCCTTTCCGTCCGCCCAAAGGACGAAGGTCTGGCATACACCATTTTAAAGATACGAAAAAACTAAAAGCGCAGGACCATAGAGAATGATTATATCTTTCAGAGTGTTGAGTCTGGATAAGATCTGATTATTAATATAGCCACAATGAAGAAAACCATTTCGGAGGTCATCGTTCCCTCTCGCTCCACGTTCCACACGCGATCCCGACTGCTTTGCCCATTCGTCTTTGTTTTACGCCTAGTTTTTCGAGACTATATGAGCCAAGACCAACCAAACTTTCTACCCAAGCTCCTTTTATATCAATTTAGCACAAGTTTATTTCAAAATTTTACCACGCTCCCTTCCAGCCCACATGTACCAACATGGCCAATATGTAAAAGCGTCGTTTTTCGTATAGCAACTCGATTTCAGTCTACTTTTTATAGTAACTTGACTTAAATACAATAGTGAGAGTCAAAGGACGAATTAAATTTTGGGCAAAATGGAAAATTTCAAAAAATTAAGTCGAACCCGATGTTGTATTTTTATATTTTAGAAGTTATCTGTTTCCATTTTTATTTACATATAATTTTTACATCGGCTGCTACATTCTTACATACACATGTATAACTACATACAAGCGACGTGGATGTGTGCGAGAGAGAGGGAATGAGTAAGCGCTTAGCAGGCATTGCGTAGCGACTGACATTTAATTTATTCCTTCTTGCTATAATAATAACACTACTCGACAACATTCAACTTTTGTTTTTCCGCTGTCGCCAAAAATGACTTTCTGATAGATTTGGAGATTTAAAATTTTTTAAAGAAATATGGTTTTTTTTTTCATGAAGTAGTTTTTTTTTAAAGAATTTTTTAAAAATGTGGTATTTTTTGTCATAGGTAGTGCTTCCTATTTGTCACATAACTTAAGTTTCCTATAACTGGTTGTATTAAACTTTGCAGTTTTGAAAAGCTGTAGCTGCAATTTAACGTCTGGAAAATATTAAGCTTCCAAATTGAAATTTCATAATTTTTTTCGTTATTTTTTCCCTGAAATTTTGACTTTAAAAGCACAGGAAAAGTCGAAAAAAAAGATATTTGAGTGCCTTGATTTTTGGTTTTAGATAGACACATTAATTAGGCGTCGTTTAAGGTATCGCTTATAAAAATATAAAAATAAACGGCTAAGTTATAACCGTTTGACCAAAACTACATATGCCGTTTGGCACCATTCCAAATGCCATTTTACCGTTAAAAACTGTTACAAACACAGATTATTTGTAGTTTTGTAAGAAATTCCGAAATTTATCGGTGAAATTCGGCATGACAAAAAATACTAAATTTTTAAAAAATTTTAAACATCCAAATCTATCAGGAAAAGTCATTTTTGGCGACAGCGGAAAAGTCGTGTCGACTAGTGTAATCAGACCTGATTCAGATTCGGCAATCTGGTAGATACGGTAATTTCTCATGATTCTGCTAGTTTATTATTCTTTTATCTTAAAAATTGTCGATTGCACAAAATTTTCGTCCTTTGTGGGGGCGGAAGGGGGCGTGTCAAAATTTTGAAATAAACTTTTGCTGAATTGATATCACAGGAATTTGGATGGAAAGTTTGGTTGCCCTAGCTCTTGTAGTCTGTGAGATCTAGGCGCTCATTTCGACGAATAGACAAAGCCGACAGGGTCGCGTTTGAGAGAGAGCGAGAGGAAACGATGACTTTCGAAATGGTTTTCTTCATAGTGGCTATATTAATAATCAGATCTTATCCAGACTCAACACTCTGAAAGATATAATCATTCTCTATGATCCTGCGCCTTTAGCGGTATTGACTGGGTACCGGGTATAATGTAGAGACGCAGCCTTTGCCGTTCCCCCTCGTTTACTTTTAAATTATAGTCTTTAAGGTTTCATCTAATGGTCTCAAAAAGAGTTTCCAAATTAAAAAATGTTTGTAAGGCTGCAATAAGAGCGGAAGCGTCGCAACTCCTCTGTCGTAGTAGTCGATCGATTGATGTTTTGGCGATCACCGATCGCCGGTTTTACTTTGGGTTTCTTATTTAATGTTATTTCTGATAGTATTAAGTGAACAACCAATAATATTTTTCACCTCGAGATACTACTCTCCTTCTGAAAGGAGATTAATTAGTTCGAGCTTTTGGGCACCATAGGGCTTGCCACGCCCCATGATACCAACACCAAATGACCAAAAAGGAATGTATTATTAAAAAGTATTATTTAAATGAAAAATCATAATGCAGTGGATTAAATAATATTCAAAAGTTTCTGTAGAACTACTGTTATTTTGAACTCTTCGAAATGGCGATGTTAAACGAAAAAGCTAAAAATATGACTAAAAAAACAAGTTAGGAAATTTGAACTGTATTTTTAAGTACATCAATACTGTGCTAGTGGCTGAGGTAAAAAAATTAATTCGATTGGTACAGTTGTTTTGGAGAAAATGAGCAATATGTAAAGCCCATATCAGCACTACTATTATTTTGGTCACAACTGTATGCAGCTCCAAAAAATTTAGTTTCGAGAAAAACTCAAAAGAAGATAATCTTTTTCCCCTATCTAAACGAAGCCTTGTGTCCTGTTTGTTGAAATAAAATCTGTTCATTCAAAATAATCTCTTTCGAATCCATAGGCTTCCTGTCCTTCCTATCTTGTCTGATTAAATATTTATTTTTCAATCATTTCATTTATGTACAAACAAATTTATCGATTTGCAGGGGCAGTCTTCCAATATGACGCGTCCGGATAAAAATGTCCCCACAACAGACGCTTCAAAGAAGACGTTTGAGAACATACCCAAGTCTACGGATACTGAAGTTCAAACAACTGAAGGTATTGGTTTCTTGATTTTTGTGATTATTCTTATTTCCCATTTTTTTTTTTTCTAAATAGGCGATCCTCGTGGATCTGTACGTGGGCGACGCCTTATAAATGATGTGGTGCACTCTCGCCCTCAAGGCCTTACAACCAAATCTGGAACTACCGGCACAAAGATAACTGTTCAGACCAATTATTTTAAGGTCTTAAAACGTCCATGTTGGACCATTTATCAGTACCGGGTGGATTTTGAACCTGAAGTCGACAACGCACGTTACCGTCGGGGATACGTCCGTGAACATACAAATATATTGGGTGGATATATTTTCGACGGAACAGTTCTATTCTGCACGATTCATTTTAACAACAAGGAATTAGTTACAAAAAATCATGCAGGAGAGAACATTAACATCAAAATAAAGCATGTTGGTTCAGTTGAAGAAGCTGACAATCAGCAATTTCAAGTCCTTAATCTCATCTTACGAAGAGCCATGGAGGGACTTAATCTTCAGCTTGTATCCCGTAACTATTTTGATCCTAAGTCGAAGGTAGGTCTTTTTGCAATAACTAAAATGAATTTAGTTTATGTACAAACCCGGAATTAAAATATATATTAATACCATCTTTATACGTATAAATATGTATGTATATATTAATGTTATATCATATGTAATACATATTTGATGGTTTCCTTAGATGCACAAGCATTTTTAGGGCTCTATTATGTATATAAATGTGGACCTGAATAGAAATGCTTAAAGGGTAAACAGTTGTACCTAGTCCTGATCTGCATGAATGATAAAAAAAGCGACATTCGATCAAACCATGCTCTAAATCAGAGGTCGGCCCCGTTCTTGCACAGTGCATACACGTGTATAAGAGAGGTTGGCATTAATACAATACACCATCACTTATTTGTTCAGCTTTGCCTCTGCAATGTTAGGTTAGGTTAATGCGGTTACCAGGCTCCCCAGGATCCCGTCCCACTTGGGCCGGATTGGGCCCGTTGTGGTACTGCATATGTAGGTTCCACCATTTCGTGAGACCTGAAAGCAGTCAGCAGTTACCCCATCCGGATGCTCTTATAAAGGTTGCTATTTGGACATTTCCGAATTGTCTGTTACGAAAGGCATGCCAAGGTATTGAATACTTCTTCTGCTAAGAGCTGGACAGGAGCAGAAAATTTGTTCCACTGTCACCTTCTCTTCCTCGTCTCTACAGTTTCCAAAAATCATATGGCATCAATAAATCATCAGCATCAATAGCCGACTCGATATAGTCATGTCTGTCTGTCCGTACGTCTTCATGACCGCCTAGATCTCGGCGACTATAAAAGCTTGAGCAACCAAATTGTATCCAGACTTTTCTGATATCAAAATTTCGCCCCTGCCCCTTCCGTTCACAAAAAAAAGGAAAACCTGTGGCATGCCCATTTTTTAAGGTACAAAAAAAAACAAAAAGCGCAGAATCATAGACAACGACTAAATCTATCAGAGTGTTGAGATTTCAGTGGCTACGCACTTCAATCTATCTCCCTCACCTTACTTACTCTCGCACAAGCCGTACATGTAGATGCAGAAATGAAGATAGATTTAAAAAACATGTAAACCAGGGACCGTAAATGATTTTTTTTTTTTTTTTTAGTAAAAAAATCATTTACTTTTAATGGACGTAGAAAGAAGTGAACCAAAATCTTTAGCTTTGTGCGAACTCTGCATTTCAGCCATGATTTTGTTCTATGATTTAATGTCTTTCATATGAAACATTAAATCATAGATCAAGAGTATGTAATCACATCGGCGATAAGATTTACACGAAAGTCTTAAGCTAAAGTTTAGTTAACAAAAAAAAAATCATTTATATTTATTTTTAAGTTTTATTTTTTTTGATAAAAAGAAATGATTACCTATAATTATTTTAAAATTAATCGAAATTGTTAGGAAATGACACGTAGTGGTTCGGTTGAATATTTTTTTGTGAGTGAACTAGAGCTCATGAGTAAATTGCGTATAAGTTAACACATATAATTACACATACAAGGCAGTGTGGTCAGATTATTGTTGCTTATTCAATAGTTAATATCGATAACATTTTTCAACACTTCTTCTTAAGCTACATATGTACATATAATCATTTTATTATACCCGGCACTCGAAGAGTATTTGGGTATATTAGATTTGTGGTCATAACGGATGTGTGTAACGCCCAGAAGGAAGTGTTTCCGACCCCATAAAGTATATACATACATATATTCTTGATCAGCATCAATAGCAGAGTCGATATAGCCATGTCTGTCTGTCCGTCCGTCTGTCCGTCTTCATTTGCGCCTAGATCTCAGAGACCATAAAAGCTAGAGCAACCAAATTTTGTATCCAGTCTTATGTGTTAAAACACTACTCCAAGTGTATTGCAAAACTTCGCCCCGCCTTTTTTCCGCCCGCACAAACGACGAAAGTCTGCGGCGTACACAATTTGGAAGTCACGAGAAAACTAAAAACGAAAGTCATAGTTCCCTCTCGCTCTCTCTCTCACACGCGACCCTGTCGGCTTTGCCCGTTCGTCTTTTTTGACGCCTAGTTTTTAGAGACTATAAGAGGGAATGAGTAAGCGCTTGGCAGGCGTTGTGTAGCGACTGAAATTTAATTTGTTCTTTCTGGCTATAATAATGATCAGACCTGATCCAGATTCGGCAATCTGGTAGATACAGTAATTTTTTATGATTCTGCGTTTTTAGTTTTCTTGTATCTTAAAAATTGTACATACAGGTCGAACACAATCATACCGTTTGCTCATACCGGGTTCGATTCAAGCCAGTGGTGGGCTCTGCCGACGCACGCAATAAACGTTCGGCATGGTACTTCGGCTCTATGCGAACAGCCTCGCTGCTTTCGATGAGGAAAGCCGTTATGCGTTTGCTTATGACACACGCATTCCCCCATACCCCCGTCGTCCTCACCTTTTCAGTCGACGACTCCACAAGACAAATACAAACACACAAGCAAAGACCACGTAGCCCACACATAGGACACCCTGACATTTACATATGTACATACATACATACATATGTACATATCAGAGAGCTGCAACAATCACATTTCGTGATTCATACACGAAGCAAAAAATCAACGATTTGATCGTTTCATTTCGGCGATCGTACCGGATCGAGCCCGTTTGATGTTGAGGCCTGATTTGACTCGATTGAAATTTGTTCCTTCGTGATCGATCATACCCATCATAATCAGAGAGCTGCAACTGATTGGAACTGAATGTTCGCTGAATGTTCGATCACAAAAAATCTGAGTCAATGATCGGGTATGATTGAAGAAATTGTGATTGTTGCAGCTCTCTGATACATATGTACTTTATGGGGTCGGAAACGCTTCCTTCGGGGCGTTACATACAACCGTTATCACCACAAATCTAATATACCCCTATACTCTTCGAGTACCGGGTATAAAAACAAATCTAACATACACGAATATACATATATACATTGAACTCAAACCAATTAGGGTTTCCCTGTTCGGTTCGGCGGTTGTGTACAAAAAGGTTCTCGCGTCATCCGCTTTACCTTCTGCTTGCTGTTGTTTCGTTTTGTTTTCGGTGCACTCAGTGTGTTTGGTATTTTTTTTTTTTTTTTTTTTTTTGGCAAATTGCGAACTCTCGCTGCTGGTCTGTGCCCATGTGTTCGAACGCTGCGAGCGATTTGAAGTTCCTTTAAAACTGTTCAAGGTTATTCACCGGCTATTGACCTCTGTGTGTGCCGTATCAAATACAAGCAATGGCTTCTGATAGCACACCCTCCCCTAACGCTATCAATTCCCCCGTGTCCCTCAATGCAGACCCTTCTTATTACAAGCGTAAGGTTCAAGCTATGCTAAGTGCAGCACGAATCGCCGTCGGCGAAGAAAAGATTGGTGAGCTCAAGGAGGAGGAATTGAACGTCCGCTTAACGTCTGTACTGGATCTTGCCGTCTCTTTCAATGAGCATCATGATGCTCTGGAAAGAATCGATCTTGATGAGATCGGTAGTTCCTTAAGAGAAGAGTTTGACGAGTGCGTGGTTATGCTGGAGACCAGCATTAAGCATGAGTTGAACAAGCGGCAGCCTACAGCCTCCCTTGCTCAACAATGCGGACGGACCATGTTTCAGAAGCCCCGGCTACGGCTATAATGCAGCATCGACATCGCATACCGGAGTTAAAGCTTCCAGAATTCAGTGGGGGCTACTCACAGTACTCCGCCTTTTGGAGCCTGACTTGACGAATGTGGAAAAATTGCAGCACCTACGATCCTGCCTAAAAGGACCGGCTCTAGACACGATCTCGTCGTTGGAATTTAGCCACGCCAGCTATCCCGTCGCTTTAGATTTGCTGAACAGACGTTTTGATAATAAACGGTTGATTTTTCAGGCACACGTCAATGACATTCTGGGTGTGCAGCGCGTTGAGGAGTGCCGTCTGTGTCTCAACTCCGGTTCTTGACAGACACCGCAATTGGCAATCTGCGAGCCTTAAAAAGTATTGGGACAAAGGAACAGATTGCTGACTGTATTATAATACACAGCCTGCTGCAGAGGGTAGACAGTGCCACACAAGCCAAGTGGGAGGATACTCCGTCACTGGATAGAATACCCACAGCCGAGCAATTCACCTAGTTTCTGGAGCAAAGATGTCAGAAGTTGGAGAATCAGGAGCACACTAGGGCAATGTATGCGCCCGGCATTCAGGTGGGAAAGAATAAAAAATCATTTAACAACAGTAAGAGTTCTTTCGTAGCGACTGAATCGGTTGCTCTTGACTGTGTATTTTGCAATACTACTGGCCATAGTATTTATACCTGCACCTTGTTTTTAAATCTCTCGCCTTCACTGCGCCTACTACAGGTGAAGAAACGAAGTCTTTGCATGAATTGCCTGAAGCCCGGCCATCAAATTCGCATCTGCAGGTCCTCAATTTGTCGCCACTGTGGGGTCAGACATCACACGTTATTGCATTTCAATGACAGACGCTCGCAATCGGAGTCCGCTGTCTCGTCGTCACCGCACCCTGAAGCTCATTCACAGGCTTCAGCCACCGCTCTGATAGCTCACAATTCTTGCAATGATGTCGTACTCTTAGCCACTGCAGTGCTTTTGTTGAAGGATCGCGATTTCTCGTGCCATGTCGGGCACTCTTGGATTCCGGGTCACAAATGCACCTCATAACATCTAGTCTCGCTCAGCAACTTAGACTAAAAATCGGCCGCAGTATCGGGTCTTGGGGACTCTAGTTTCGCATCGGAGGGCTACACAGTGTGCCTCAATTTGCAGTCGCAAGCCTCTGTACCAGTTTCGTCTCATTGGTAGCACCCAAAATCACCGAGCAGCAGCCCAGCTTTTCAGTAGACGTTTCCAACTGGAAAATTTCGCAGAACATCCAACTGGCGGATCCGCAGTTCTTCAGGCCGCAGCGTATTGACCTGCTCATTGGGGCTAGTCTCTTCTTCGATCTCCTGTGCGTTGGCCAAATCAAATTGGCAACAGGCTTGCCATCGCTTCAGAAGACTCGCCTTGGATGGGTGGTTTCAGGAGGTGGCCAGCAACCTCGTAAGACAGCCTTGTTGGGGTTTCGGTGCTCATCCGACACCGGTCATGAGTCCCTCGATCAAGTGGAAATGTTGCTGAGACGGTTTTGGGAGATAGAAAGTTGCACTGAAGTTTCGGTGACGGTCAAGCAGGAGGATATTGATTGTGGGGAGCACTTCAAAGCTAATTTCTCGCGCTTGGAGAGAAGTTCGCTGGAGAGTTCGCTGGAGAGTTCGCTGTGAAGTTGCCCATCAAAAAAGTTTGGATATCTTGGGTGATTCGTACATGCAAGCATGTGTTTGATGGATCTGCAACAACTTCAACGGGGTTTTCTCTAAACGAGGTTCTAATGGCTGGGCCTACTATCCAACCAAAGCTTCTACATACATTACTTCGTTTCCGTACGTTCCCAATTGCGCTGACTGGGGACATCTGCAAGATATACAGATGTGGCCGCATAATTACCTTCAGTGCATCTTATGGAAAGATTCACTTCAGGAAAATGTAAATACGTTTAAACTCGAAACGGTAGCGTATGGGACCAAGCCAGCCTCATATCTTGCAATTCGTGCGATGCTCCAGTTAGCCGAAGAAGAAAAATCGGCATTCCCTATTGGTTCGGAAGAGTTGGCGTCCAATTTTTATGTCGACGATTTGATGACTGATGGAGGATCTGTAGAGGAAGTGCGTGAGAAGATGAAGCAGACATCCCAGTTGCTGGCTCGGGGAAACTTCCCAATTCGGAAATGGTGCTCCAACGTTTCTGCCGTGCTTGAAGGAGTTCCTGACAAAGATAAAGAAACGCTGCTGAGTTTCGACGATGGCACCGATTTTACAAAGGCCCTTGGATTGGTTTGGGAGCCTGCATCCGATGAATTTCTCTTTTCCGTAGTTGTCAACTATCGCTCGTTTTTATGATCCCCTTGGATTGATTGGGCCTGTCATCGCAAAGGCAAAGATTTTCTTTGGTGTGGTGTGGAAGGAGCGGCTCCAATGGGATGAGAGTCTACCCGAGTCTCTTTCGTCAGCGTGGACCACTTTCTACGAGAATTTGTCTGCCCCTCAGCGTTTTAGATTTCCTCGCCTCGCATTGTGTCCAGGTCAAAGGTGGAGGAGGTTCATGGTTTTTTGGATGCCAGTCTAGACGCGTATGGCGCATGTATTTATATCGTCTCAAGGACCAAGAATGGCGCATACGTGCAACTTTTCTGTGCGAAGTCTCGTGTCGCCCCTGTCAAGGTATTGACGGTGCCCAAGTTGGAGTTATATGGCGCTGATCTACTTTCTCAATTGATCAGTGAGATACATCAACTTAAATTATTTACTGGAAGCTTCTATTGCTGGTCCAATTCCACCACTGCCTTGTCTTGGATTCGCAGTGATCCATCAAGTGTTAACGTCTTCGTTACAAATCGGGTTTTGGCCATTCAGGAGTGGACTGCTCAGATGGAATGGCACTACGTCCCAACCGCTCAGAACCCTGCGGATATCTTGTCCAGAGGAGCTCTGCCATCTGAACTTTTTTTTGGAATCGCATCTTTGGTCCCATGGGTCACTCTTTCTTCGGAATGAAAAACCGATGTGGCCATCTTCATCTACACAAGACCTGCCGACACTGGAGCTTTGCAAGAGAGTCCTCATTGCAGTTTGCCCATTCGTAGACCTCTCTGATGGCCGCAAATTTAACAATTCCTTCGGAAAGCTTCGGAGGGAACTCATCACTTGATTTCAACGTGCAGCATCCAGTTATTCTTCCAAAGCGTCATCCCGTCACATCAGCTGTAAGTGTGCATTTTCATGAGCGGAACTTGCATGCTGGACCACGATCATTAATCGCATTAATTCGTCATGAGTATTGGCCGATTGGAGGGCGCAAGACTGTGGCAATGTCGTAAATCGCTGCACAAGATGTTTTAAGGCCAAGCCGCGTTTACTTCAGCATATCATGGCTGACCTGCCAAAGGAGCGTGTGAATGCAACTTGCGCCTTTGCTGTTACAGGCGTGGATTTTTGTGGTCCGTTCTTTTACAAGAGTGAGGTGCGGACCAGAACACCCATCAAATGCTTTATTTGCATGTTCATTTGTTTTGCCACCAAGGCCGTACACTTGGAACTCGTGTAGAATTTGTCAACGCCAGCGTTCATTAGCGCGCTCAAGCGGTTCATTTGTACTTGTGGTCAGCCAAGGGAGATTTGGTCTGATAACGCAACTAACTTCGTTGGAGTTAACAACGAGTTGGCGGAGCTGAAGAGGCTGTTCCTCTCCGAAAAGCACTAGAAGACTGTTCAGGAGTTTTGCGTCGCAGATCACATCGACTGGCGCTTCATTCCCCCTCGCTCTCCCCACTTTGGCGGGCTCTGGGAGGCAGCGGTAAAGACAGCCAAGGATCACTTCTACCGTTCCGCCTCCAGTTCCGTGTTTTGCTTCGATGACCTGAGAACCCTCGTGTGCCATATAACTGCTATAAACAACTCAAGACCATTACTTCCCATTTCAGAGCATCCCGACGACTTAGACGTGCTAACACCTGCGTATTTCTTGAGCACGGTGCCGATCCTTATGTTTGCAGAGCCAGATGAAACCGGACTAAACTTCACTCGTCTTGATCGCTGGCAGCAGGTCAGCTTTCTGCAGCAGTCGTTTTGGTCCCGCTGGCGAGAGGAGTACCTCACCCTTCTTCAGGAGAGAGCTAAGTGGAGAACTGGGTAGCCTTGTCTCAGCGTCGGCGATGTCGTGCTCGTGAAGAACGAAAACCTGCCTCCCCTCAAGTGGCCGTTGGGAAGGGTGACTAGGCTTATCGTCGGAAAGGATGGCGTTCCCAGGGTAGCTGAGCTCAAAACGGCTAATGGAATCACCAACAGGCCGTCGCGAAGCTGTGCATGCTGCCAAAGAAGGATGTCGAAGACCCGTGCTCTTCAACGGAGGGAGGCAGCATAAAGAGCGCAACTCTCTTAATCACTGTTGCCCTGCACTCTCTATCGCAGCATCGCTCTATTCTTCGTCGTTCGCCGTCCAACAAGAACTGCGTGGGAGGCACATCTTCGGAGAGGATTTACTTCAGAATTGATCGTCTTCGTTAGCGTTTGCTCGTATCGTCGTATCGTTAATTTTCGTTTCGTGTCTACTGTTGCATCTCTCGCTAAGTACATAAAGAAAAACAAATCTAACATACACGAATATACATATATATGTACATTGAACTCAAACCAATTTGTGTCTTAATTAAATTTCGCAAAAATACGCTGCTGAAGATGCTCAGTAGTTATTTGTTATTGTTATTTTTTTCTCAGAGGTAGTGCTATTTTTCACATAACTTAAGTTTTCTTAAGTTTCCTACAACTGGTTGTGTTGAATTTTGTAGTTTAAATGCATGACGATTGCAGCTATAAATCGGAAACAGACACTTTGTAGTTACATTAATATACATATGTATATGCTTTCAAATTTCATAATTTTTTTCGGTATTTTTTCCCGAAATTTTGACTTTGAAAACTCAGGAAAAGTCGAAAAAACATTTTATTGCTAACATTTTTAGTTTAAGACAAATTAATTATGCTGTAAAGTTCAATACAACCAGTTGTAGGAAACTTAAGTTATGTGAAAAAAACGCACTACCAATGAAAAAAAAAAACACAAATTTTTAAAAAATTCTTTAAAAAAAAGTAAACTGGGAAAAAAACCATAATTCTAATCTATCAAAATAAGTCATTTTGGGCGACAGCGGAAAAGTCATGTCGACTAGTGTTATCATTTAATATTTAGTACAATGTCCTTTTTTGGCAATAACAGCTGCGCAGCGTTTTGGCATGGAATCAATCAAGTCCTGGCATCGTTTTAGGACGAGGACTCCTTAATTTATACTCAAAGTCATCTGATAGTGGCTGGCTTGAAAGTAGCAACCGCCTTCTTGACGTAGGAACACAGATTTTTGATGAGGGGTCAGGTGACTGAGCAGGCCACTCCAAAACATTTACACAGTTTGCCCTGAACCATTCCTTTGCTGTCTTGCTGGTTTGTTTGGGGTCATAGTCCTGTTAAAAGACCCATATGAGCAGACTTTCATATTCTGCAAAGGGTAGCATACCTGTCTCCATTATGTTCACGTACACATGCTGATCCATGATGGTTTTTATCCAACCAATAGTACCTACTCCATAGTGGAAGACGCAGGCCCATACCATTACACTACACCCTCCATGCTTAATGGTTTTTGTGGTGTACTAAAGTTTGTAATCTATTTTCCTTGGATGTGTAACGTATGATCGAGATCCACATTCCACCAAACATAGCCACTTTGGACTAATCTGACCATAGAAAATTCCTCCATAGTTGGGATGTCCAATTTGCTTGAACCCTGGCAAACTTCATGCGCTTAGTGATATGTGTCGTGTTTTAAAGTGGTAACTACTTTCTTAAGCTGCAGGCTATTATGTAATGCCTAAAATATGTGCGAACTTTTTGATCCGTCGCATTTAAGCTCTTTTAGTCATAACTAATGAATACAGAAATTCTACAAATACAATTTTGAGAAATATAGGGGCTTCCCTAAACAAATTTTAAATATCACAACATAATATGCATTTTTTTTATCGCAAAGAAAATGTGTAGCAGTGGTGCCATTATTTTTTTTTTTCGAAATTTCGCTACTACTATAATATCTCTGGATAAAACATTTTGGTCACTGGATCTTCCTCGTCCCCTCGACTGTATTTGAGCTGTCAGTGAAATAGCAAAGCTTTTTCTGTTCGTTGTGCAGTGTTTTGGCACTATTCTTCCCTATTTGGTATGTGCCCAATAAAATGTATTTTCCACGGAAACTATAGTTCACAGTAGTCTATCAGCCCTACCGTTTCACTCTCTTATTACGGAGTTTAGTGACATGGCTGTTATGCGATGGCTTGAAGAACCGTGCATCCACCAGTCTAGCGCTTGTCTCCGCCTGGCATTTAAGATGGATGTCTATCGGTCTCATATGCAACATTGTGTCCAGAGCTGCCTGGGGGATGGATATAAGAGATTCAGTGACCTCCAAAGCATGCTACTCGTTCGACTTTACGAAGGTTTTCCAGGTTAGATTTAGTGTTGACCGCCTCGTACCGTACCAAGACCAAAGAAACTAAGATAAGTAACAGCCATACTGTGTGCAGCGACGTTATTTCGTAAAAGACTATATTCGCGCTATTTCGCTCGCACGAAGTCGACAGCGCGCACGGAATTGAATGACAAAAATATTTCTATGTAATTTTTTTGAGCTACAAATTTATTTGCTGAGTGTTTCTTATTGACGCGACGCACGAATATCCTACAGACAATTTCTCTAATCTGAAGTCATGTATGACTTATGCTATGTATTAGAAAATCAAGCATCAGCCATTTGTCTTGTATACACACACACACTAACACTATCACCCGAACATATGTATTGCATGCCTTCTCTTTTAAAAAAGTCAGTTCTAGGTTAGTTTTCATCATGAACGCAACGTTTTATCCGTACTCCGACACAAGATATTGGCGACGAGTGTAAAAGTGCCTCAAAATTATCATTTTGAGTATTTCGTGTCGGTAGTCTTATCAAAGATCGAACGATTAAAAATAAAGAATGGAAACAACAAACTTTAAAAAATTGTTGGCTCAAAAGCAACAATTCGCAGAGGAATTGTTGAACAAACAACAAACATGGATGGAGGCGTTTCTCGTAGAAAACAGTGCAGTTAATAGACCTGCAGAGTCAACAGTTTGTCCGCCGTGCCCAGGTTTTAATAAGGATCAACAAAATTGGGAGACGTTTTTACAACAATTGTCGGAGCGTTTTGCCGCGTACTCCGTTATCTCCGTCGAGAAGAAAAAAGTATATTCTGTCGTGGGTAGGTACACATTTTTTCGAACTTGTCAAGAATCTGTTCGGTAGCGAAAACTTGGACCACCAGTCGTACGTGGAAATCACAGATAAATTAACAGAGCACTTCCAACAGATGCGGGACACACAATCTTATAAGGAATGGGTAGCCGATCTACGTGGTATTGCTCATGAGTGTCAGTTTTCTTGCAACGCAAATGGGTGTACATACAATTATGTCGACGAAATGATACGCGATCAAATAATTGTACACACGCCATTAGAAGCAATACGCACAGCCGCATTGCAAACGCTTCAACCGTCCCTCGCAGACGTGCTTTTAATTGCCGAAACATACGAAGCAACATCAAAAATAGTAGCAGTCATAAAGGAGAGCGAGAAGAGGACATGACACTGGACATGAACGCTGTACACATACACACACACATAAGAAACAACAAAAGAAACGCAGTGGTATGGAAGCAAAAGAAGGCAAGAATTCTCTTAAATAAAAGCATAAAGATTAGCACGCAGAATCAATTCAAACACTTCACACCGTCTCGAGGGAAATAAAAATGTAATCAACCTGGAAAACTTCAACGAAATTATTCCTTTTCAAATGGATTCTGGCGCAACGGTATCTATTATCAATAGTTAAAGATTCAAGAAACTCAAAGGTCCAAACTGCGCACTGTTGCAAACTGTGGCAATAAATTGGCAAATGTCATAATAGTGGCGAATGTAAAAAACTCAAAAAATCGGTTCGTAATGTATTTGTTGTATTCAATTTCGAAATTTAACAAATTTCAAATGTGAGTGAAGCGCAGCGTTCGCAAATGACTGATCTTTGTAACAAGTAAAAATATGTACTTAAACCGGTTTTAGGTACAAGCATCTACTTAAAGCAAAATTTCGAGCCAAAATTCTTCAAAAGCAGACAAATTCCATTTGCCCAAATGGAATAGTTTAAGGAGGAAGTGAAGCGTCTCACATATGCCGGCATTTTGAAAGCAGTCAAATTCAGCAACTGGTCATCGTCCATAGTACTAGCAGCCATGCCAGGTGGGGCACTACGGATCTGTGGCGACTTCAAACAAGGTGTCAATTCCCAATTGGACATCGAACAATATTCGCTGCTAACACGGGAGTCTTTATTACATACTATCCGTCTCGGCACCCATTTCTCCAAAATCGATCTGAAAGACAACAGTTGAACCCCACCTTGCTCGCCTCGAACAAGTTCTTTGCATTCTAAAAGAGAATGTCATCAAATGTAAGAGGGAGAAGTGTTTCTTCTTGAGAAATGAAATTTAATATTTTAGCAGAATAGTAAGCATACCGGGAATCCTCCCAGATACCACGGGTCAAGAGGCTGTCAAACAATTGAAGCCCCCCACCGATCAGTAGCAGGCTTTTATAGCAATAAAAACGCACATTCTTAATGCTACAGTGCTGGCACATTTCATTAAATATCGCATCAGAGATTTCATGTCCCATAAATGCCGACATAATCAGGCAAAAGCTAAACAGCTATCAATTTGTATCTACTGGTTGGCCAGAACAACAGCATCTCGAGATCTCGAGATATTGCCATATTTTAATCGTAGATTTGCCCTGACAATTAACAACAACCTACTATGTCTCCATTCTGATGTCAATAGAATCATTATTCCTCGAGCACTACAAAATATTACGAATGAATTAGTACGAATGAAACAACTGGCACGACAACATTGTGTGGTGGCCAGGTATCTTAATTGCAAAGAATTGTAGCGTGTGCAAGATAGGAAATCCAGCCCCAGTAAAGTAATTCGAGAGCTGGCCAAAAGCGACATCCGCCTGGGAAAGGATACACATCGACTTCGCCGGTCCTATATTTTGACGCCATGTGGTTAATTTGTGTCGATGCACATTCTCAGTTCCCGTTCGTAGTACAAATGACATCGACAACAACTGGAAACACTATAGCCGCACTTTCAGCTATTTGCTATTTAGGGTTATCCGAAGACTTTAGTCAGCGATGATGGGTCTCAACTCATTTCAGACTCTTTCAACCAATTTTGCCAGCAACATGGAATAAACCACATCACAACAGCACCATTTCATCCATCATCAAACGGACTTGCTTTCTTCCAAACATTCAAAACGTCCGTCGACAAAATATAAAGGATGGATATCAAGTCAACAAAGCCGTAACAAAGTATCTCAGTTTGTATCGTTTCACACCTAATTCAGAAGGCAAAACACCAGCAGAACTTCTTCATGGTCGTACGGTTCGCACAATTTTAAGTAAACTCTTCGAGAAGCAAACTGAAAGTAAGCAGAAACGGTCTGCAAAATATTCTCCGAGCCAGACGGCTCGGCTCCACATAAACCAGATGAAGTCAAGATCTGAGCCTGATAACTGCACTTCCAGCTCCAACGACGACAACAATCAGATTTGGTGAACACCCGAATTTTCAAGTCCGCCTACAACTCTAACAACACCAGCCCAAGAAGAAGAACTGTCATCGAATCCGATCCAGAATTCTCAATTTATTTCTGGGTTCGACGGGTCGTACAAACGATGATAAAAAAGTTTTCCTACAGGTATAGAAAACTGCCATTACCTTTTTATACCCGGTACTCGAAGAGTATAGGGGTATATTAGATTTGTGGGGATAACGGTTGTGTGTAACGCACAGAAGGAAGCGTTTCCGACCCCATAAAGTATATATATTCTTGATCAGCATCAATAGCCAAGTATTGACTTATATCTCTTATATCTCAGAGACTATAAAAGCTAAAGCAACCAAACTTTGTATACACGCTTCTGTGTTATCACACTACTCCGAATGTATTTCAAAATTTCGCCCCGCCCACTTCCGCCCACACAAAGGACGAAAATCTGTGGCATGCACAATTTTAAAGATACGAGAAAACTAAAAGTGCAGAATCATAGAGAATGATCATATCTATCGAAGTGTTAAATTTGGATCAGATCGGATTATCAATATAGCCACAATGAAGAAAACCATTTCGAAAGTTGTCGTTCCCTCTCGCTCTCTCTCACACGCGACCCCGACTGCTTTGCCTATTCGTTCAAATGAGCGCCTAGATCGCACAGTCTATAAGAGCTAGAGCAACAAAACTTTCTATTCAAGCTCCTATGATATCACTTCGTTCGATTCTGTTTGTAGTGATCAGACGTGTTTTTGTTTTGCGCTCTGCTTACTTTCAACCTATTTTGCTTAAACAGCCGGTGTTTTATGAAAATAACCCCTCATAAATTCATAAATTAACCACCTACTATATTATCTATTCTTGATCGCGGGTGCATGCCTGCTTACTGTGAAAAACATAGTTTTTATTATTATTTTTTGCATCGCCTAACAGTGTGTTTTTGGTTGTGCTTTTCGTAAGTACACACAGCATTATATTTAGCCGCTCTCACCTATTAGTTTTGTTGCTTTTCCCTATTACCCACACTTGAATAGCTGTTCTTCCTCTCTCGTTCTCGATATTTCCTTGCTGTGGACTCAAACTTCACGTTGGAACTTTTCACAGTCCAGATTCAGCACGAACTGGAATTCTAGTGTGTAAAACTGATTCATTCCGCTTTCTCAGTTTTCATAACTTGCTCGTAAATTCTACCTTCTTTGGATATCGCAATTTACGAGCAGCATTTGTCCGCCTTAACCGCTATTTCTTCCTCGCTATCACGCAAAGATCATACGATCATACGATCAACTTGCCAGGAATTATTTGGTCTTCGGGAAACGAGTCTAATAGCCTAGTGCCCATGTCACGACATGACTTTTTTGACGGCTTGATAGACCTGTCTCTGTCTCAAGTTAACCATGTTAAAAATTTCTTGGGCCGATTTCTTAATCTGTGCTTTGTAACGAATGTGACCTAAGCGTTGTTAACTCGAGTCCCCCCGCTCACAATACCTGAAGATGCCTACTATCATACTTTCGAAGTGTCGCTCGACCTATGACCAACTGTATTGGATCGGTCGGGTAGACTACTTCAATGTGTCCGCTGCTTCCGTAAAGCCGAGTTTACGAAGCTTAATAACCTCATTAGGGATTTTAATTGGTCCGCTTTATATTTGTGCAGCGATGTTACGATAGGCACAAACATTTTCTATGATGCACTGGACTCCCTTTTTTGACTCTTGTGTCCCACTTTCTTCTCCTATTAGATCGACAAAACCCCCTTGGTTTACCAAGGAGCTAACCCGTCTAAAAAAACTAAAATCAAGACAACAAATTTCAAGAAGTTGGCTCTCCTCTCTCTCATTATGTCAAAGCTCGGTCAAACTTTTCAGTTCTTAACGCTCAATGCTATAAGAATTACCTATCTCGATGCAGGATACGTTTTTCTACGGACCCTAAACAGATCTATAGCTTTGTAAACAGTAAGCGTAGAACGTCCGCACACCCATCCTCGCTATCCTTCCTTTATACGTCGGCAGATAATGATCAGGCAATTGCCGATCTTTTTGCCCGTTTTTATCAAACTACCTATTCGCAGTACGTTTACTCTGGTCAGCCGTATCCATACGGTTTACCGAGGTCGAACGGCATTTTCAGTCCATTGTTAAATGAAAGCTCGTTGCTTTATAATCTACGAACAGTAAAGCCGGTGTTTCAACCGGGTCCGGACGTAGTTCCCGGCTGTGTGCTCAGGTACTGTGCCAAGTCTCTGTGTGGGCCGATACTTAAACTATTCACTCTGTCCATAAATTCTTCATGCTTCCCCCGATATGGAAGGAGTCCTTTAAAATTCCTCTCCATAAGAAAGGAAGTAAGTCTGCCGCAAAGAATAATAGAGGTATATTTAATCTATCCGCTATTCCATATGTGTTTTTAACATAAATTTAACATTAAATTTTAACTCCGCACCTGCAGCACCTATGCAGATCACTTCTATCTCCAGCTCAACATGGATTTATAAGGCGAAGATCAACCACCACTAATTTATTGGAGGTAACCTTCATAATTAAAGGTTTACTCTTTACACTATTTAAAAATGACCTGCCTTCTGTAATAACATACTCTCGAGTACTTAGGTATGCGGATGATGTTAAGCTCTGTGTCCAGTATAAGAACATTTCTTTTCAATCCAGATTGAATTCCGATCTCGATAGATTTCAGTCATGGTGTTGTGTAAATTTATTAAGCCTTAATGCTTCAAAATGTAAAATAGCCAACGCCTTTCTGGTACCTTACAACCTTTGTGGTAGTTCTCTTGAGAGAATTACCAGGGTTGATGATCTTGGTGTTCTATTAGATCCCAAGGTAAAATTTTCAGAACACATTTCTACCATGGTAAATAAGGCAATGGGCGTGCATGGGTTTAGAAAGAGGTGGTCAAAGGAATTTGATGACCCCTATATAACAAAGACTCTCTACACCTCTCTGGTTCGTCCGATTTTAGAATACGGCTCTTGTGTATTGTGCCCTCAGTACAACGTACACCAGGACCGTATAGAATCAGTTCAGAAAAACTTTTTAGTATTTGCTTTACGCGGCCTCAACTGGGATGCAGGTGTGAAACTGCCGTCTTACCCTAATAGATTGCTTTTAATAAACCTTCCAACCTTAGCTAATCGTAGGAAAAAGCTTGGTGTGATTTTTGTGCACAACTTGATCAAGGGTGAAGTAGAACACTACACCTTAGAACTCTTACACCTATCTTTCCTGCATGTCCGCAACCGGTAACGGTAACGAGTCGCGCGTTTTGCGACAGCCCCCCCCTTTCTTGCGTGGGATCCGCGTGTAATAACGATCGTCTGGTGTCGCTTGGGCCACTTGATGGTGCAATCATTGCATATTAACGTCCTAAAGTAAGCTGAAGCCGTAGGCAAGTGAAGAGAGATGGTTCAATGATAAGAGGTAGAGGATAAAAGTTAAACTTAATCGTTTCCCTCCCCTCCCTTGTCAGGAGTCATACGCAGTTGTAAAAAACCTCCCCCGAACTTACGCAATAAAGAATCAATAATCTCCCATCTGTGTCTGTAGGTACCACCGTAAAAATTTTCTTTTCGCTATCATTTCCAAGGATCAACCACCCCGTACAGCTAATTCTTTTGGATTATCACTCGTTGCCGTAGCCGCATATCCGGTTGTAGGGCCAACTGTCGCTGCACCTACGTCTCGTAGGTGCACCTCTCCTTGTCAGTATCCGCCGCAGCCTTAGCCGTGCAGAGCATTCTTGAGTAGGAGTATCTAAGTCTTAAGGGTTAATATGGGCACCCGTTGGTGCATAGTGAAAGAGGAAGCGAGCCTAACCAACTAAAACCACCCGAATGACAGAACCGAAGTCACCAGGACGCCCGGAGGATACGGGCCACAGGCCACTGAAGACCAGGAATCCCAGTGCCCATCTGTGGGTCAGCGCCGGCGGACGATTCCCTACCATGAACCATGGATCAGGCTCCTGCGTACAGGATAATACGCCACAACTGCCGAGCCCCTGGTTGAACAAAAGGCTCATCAACAATACTCTCTTCAGGAGCTCTTACAGGTGATCATCCCGGAGCCAGTCCGCAGTTCCATCGGGTCCTACGTTCAGCCTACACTCGGCATCGACAACATTCCAGCGAGCACTCAACAGCGTCATAGTGCTGGCCATGAAACCTAAAGCCTTCGCTTATCTCGATGACATCATCAACATCGGAAGAGCATATCAAGAACCTACGACAGGTGTTCCGTCGCTTATGGCCAATCTCCGTCTGAACAGAAACAAAAGCAGTTTCTTTCCAAAAAGCATTGTCTACCTTGGGCAACTTTTTAGCAAGAAAGGGATCTACACCGATCCAAACAAGATAGCAACAGTACAGAATTTAACGTACGATCAAAGAGCTGAGGCGCTGTATAGGAATGGCCTCGTGGTATCAACGTTTCTTGCCATGATGGTCCAGCCTATGACCAGCCTTCTCCAAAAGGACAAAAAATGGGAGTGGACGGAAGAGCAGCAGCAAGTGTTTGAGAATTTAAAGGAGAAATTAACCCAAGCTTCAGTGCTAGCGTGCCCCGACTTCTCTGAGAAGTTCACCCTGCAGACAGATGCCAAGTATGGTATTGGAGCCGTACTGACTCAACAAATCGTCGGAGAAGAGAGAGTCATCGCCTACGCCAGTCGGCGCCTACTAAAAGCTAAGGAGAATTATTTCACTACGGAGAAGAAGTGCTTGGCAATAGTAACGGCGATCCGGGAAATACGCTGCTATCTCGAGAGATCCACTTTGATGTCATCACGGATCATCTAGCCCTGAAGTGGGTCAACACAATCGACAACCCAAACGGCCGAAACGCTCGATGGGCGTTGGAGCTCCAGTAATATCGCTTCGACATCCACTATAGGAGTGGAAGTCAAAACGTCGTAGCAAACGCGTTGTCACGCCAATCCATAGACACGCTGCAACGAGTCCACGAGGATACATCACCGTGCTCCTGGTTACGCCTCCTGCTGAAACGGATTCAGGAACAAGCGGAGAAGGGTTCATCGAGAACGGACAGGTCTACAGGCGACCAGGCAAACGCTCAAAGAAAAAAGACCCAATGCAATTGAAGTTCTGTGTAGACAGCGATCGACGCTTAAGAGTACTTCAGGTGTGTCACGATCACCCCACAGCAGACCATCTCGGAATTCGGAAAACCGCAACCCGGGTAACTCAACGGTACTTTTGGCACGGATTTTACAGGGACGTAGCCAAGTATGTCGAACGCTGCGGGAAGTGCCAAAAATTCAAGGTGAGCCAGAAGGACCCCACGGTCAAAGCACGGCCACACGATGCTGCTCGTGTTCTTCAATGCCTTCAGCAAATGGGTGGAACTCGTACCCCTACGTAAAGCCACCTCTGTCCAACTGGAAAAGGCCTTCAGGGAGCACACATTGAGCCGGTTCGGGACACCCCGAAAGTTCGTAAGTGACAACGGACCCAATTCACCAGTAGAGCCTTCAGGAACTTCTGCAAGTTAGCCGGGATGCAACTCGAGCACACCGGCTATACCCCGCAGCAGAGTCCCACCGAGCGTGCAAACCGAACCATTAAAACTATGATCGCCCAGTAAATTGAAGGAGACCAGCGGACCTGGGACGTCCTTCTGCCAGAGCTGAACCTAGCAATCACCACGAGTACATCCGACACTAAAGGTTTAAGCCCAGCTTTCTTGGTACTGGGCCGGAATCCACGACTCCCAGGAGCTTTCTACAACGAAGTAACCACGGGACCAGGAGAGGAGACTGAAGCAGCCAACAACAAAGCAACGCGACTCAAGGAAATCTTCAAGGTGGTCCAGGAAAACACACAACGAGCAACGCATACACAACAGAAGACCTACAACCTCAGAAGACGCGAATGGCGGCCGCACATCGGAGAGCTGGTCCTATTAAAACAGCGTCACTTGTCCAAGGCGACGGATAATTTCGCCGCCAAGCTCGCTCCCAAGTACGAGGGGGTTACCAAATTTCTCTCTCGCCGCCTTCAACAGTGCCACGGGAGACAACGGAAGACGGCCAGCCTGGCCGATCTCAGGGCGTATTGTACCGGAGACCCCAACGACTTCCAACCAGCGGCCAACCACGAGGATACCAGCCGGAAGACCCTGACGGCGTCAGGATAGATGCGAATTCACAAGGGCCACTCATGTCGCCGCGCAGTCATAACGTCTTTGTCACCGGAAAGGGTATAAAATCAACATTTCAAAACGCCGTAAGCTACAAATAGATCCCCCTACCGGATTAGTTTTAAGTCGTTACCCACAAATGTAAATTGCACCAACAGGCAGAATAGGTAAAATTTATAAAAATGCATAGACAGGTGTAAGGAAGTTCCTGTCTAGTGGCCAGGGTAAAGACTCTCAGTCACGCCAGAATCCAGTCCGCATACAGAGAGTTTGTATAAAAGGACCTGGAGAGGTGCACGGAGCGACGGGCGACACACCCCTGCCTTGCGCCCACGTGGCGACAGACGCGATCATTGGAAAGGGGGGGGGGCCTAGAGGGAAGGGGGATCACCGCTCACGGATGTCGTGCCAGCCTCAGGCTTTCCCTCGTACAACTCGTTTGCGGGATCTCCAGAATATAGGAAATAATACAATGGGAGAATACAGGGGAGGGAGAATCGAAGTCGCGAACACCGTGCCAGCCTTAGGCTTTTCCGCGTACAGTGTCGCTCCGTTCGACTCCCGAGGGAAGAGGAGGGGATTCTACTCTGATCGCAAAGCCGCCACGCCTCAATTCAGACCCTAAGATTCCTAAAAGGGTCGTGGTGTATGTGCGATCGCACGCAACGACCAACGAATTGTGGTTTCCTTTACAACGGCGTATGACTCTTGAACAAAGGAAAGGAGGGGGGCGAGGTTAGGTTTTATTCTCTGCCTTCTACTATTGCACCATCTCTCTACTCTCTCCTTCACCTGCTGGTGTCCCTTAGGTATCCTTGGTGTAGCTCCGGTGACTATGCCACGTGTTCCTTGGTTCCTGGTTACTCTGCACTCGCGACTCGCAACTTTCCCGCTAACACAATCATCCGCTTTCGATCCCGATTTCGCACTCTCGAGCCCTTTCTTGACCGGCACGCATCAAAAAAAATCCTCTACCTGACCTCTGCTCACAGCCTCTGCCGGCGCTTCGGCTCTGTCGTATCGGCTCGCTAACGCCGCTACAAGTGCGTGAGAGATAGCGCAATCGATCACTCGTCTTAGCATCCCTCTTTTCGGTATTCGTTGGTGGTTTTGCCGTTTTGTCGTCTAGAGTATTACCGTTATGAGGGCGCTGGCGAGAACGGCGATCATGATGCCCCGCTCTCTCTTGGGTTGGCTGTTGGTGCTTTTTTTGTAATTGGCGGCGTAGTTGGTCTTCTCTGGGTACCGTCGTTCCGTGACGTTGTTGTTTTCTTGTCGCTACTGTTGTTCTGTGGCGTCGTCGTTTTCTCTTCGCTACTGTTGTTCGGTGGCGTTGCTGTTTTCTCTTTGCTGCGGTTGTTCGGTGGCGTTGCTGTTTTCTCTTTGCTGCGGTTGTTCTGTGGCGTCGTCGTATAATATCAAAAGGGGATTAAGGGCGTTGGGCCAAGTTAACCCCCTCTTTGCCCTAATGAAACCTGCGTCTTGCTTCCCTTAATCGCTACTTTATTTATCTAACTTACTACTACAAAACGAAAAGAGTCAAAAGAAAACGGACTTACGTACTGAATAAAAAAACAAAAAAAATGAGGATTAGGCTCCAGCCTGGTACTAACAAAGAACTTAAATTCTTAAGATCGGCAGACTTTGGCCTGCCGCTCTCGCCCCTTTTCTGGGCCATCACCCTAACGCCTCCTGGGCGAAGGTGGTCGCTCCCTTGTTATGAGGGAATGCTCCCTCACACAGGTTTTAATTTTTCGAGGGCACCGAAAGATAACTTCCAACCTCTGGGGGCCAAAAGAAAACAGGAAGGTCACCACGGGGGGAATAACGCCAACGCCCACGTCGTCTACGGCCAGATCATCGCCACGAGCCTCACCGCCGATCACGTCATCGTCGACAACGTCGTCGTCAGCGACGTCACCACCTTACTTCGATGCCTCCACCGACACTCACGTCCACAAGGCCCCCGGCCAACGCCAGGGACAGTAGTCCTACTCACGGAGCAGTACTATCCATACGACACGTCGCACCCACAGTGGATCCGCGAGCTCGATGCATAGGGGAAGATCGTCAACGTCCCAAGCGGCGCTGAGACGTCCGATGTCCGATAACACTAGATCCGAGTCCAACATAAACAGCAGCACCAAGGAACGATGGTCCGATGGGCAACCGGTCTCAGTGAAGAGGTAATCGTCATCACCAGCTCCAGTGACGAAGCTGAAAATGGAGTCAGGTACAACAAGATCGCCAAGCTGACGGCCGACTGGATTATGCCGCGAAACGGGTCGGATAGTGCAACGATCATCATCCTCTCCAGCGACGAAGACGAGGCCTACGAGAAAGGGATAGCCAGCCACAATAAAAATATGAGTCCAGACAACACGGGCGAAGAGCCGAACTCGGAATTGCCGACGGACGAAAGCGACGGCCATTTCGAACTCGAGGAGTCAGCATCCAGCGCACTGATGGCTCCATCCGAATGGTCCCACGCACCTGCCGACTGTCGGGTAGAAACACCTGACCGACGTCTCTCACAAGGGATAATGTAACGAATCAACGCGATGGAGAGCGTCGACAATAGGCGAAGGCATATTTTGCCGGAGGAGGGTCAGCGTGTCCGCATGTCCCGCAATACGAGGGGACAGACCAGCGTCTCAACTCGTCCTCCCCGAGTAAAAGAGGAAGTGTGCGGACGTAGTCCCTCACAATATAGTAAACAACCACCTTCACCCTAGGAGGGTGCTACGGTGATGCCCAAAAAAGGCGGGAGGAAGCGGGCCAAATTCCGCCGAATTTGACTGTTAATTTTTCAAGTTCAGGCTGGAGCTTAACGTCATAATGTTTTGTTTTTTGATTTTCTAGTGCGTAATTTTCCCTGTTTTATATTATTATATTTTCCTTAGTAATAAGTTTATGTTTAAATATATTAGCGAGTAAGTTAAGCAAAACGCAGGTTTCATTAAAGTGGGGTCAGGTCGAGAGGGGGTATTATTACAGGTGAATGCTTCAAATCACCTTCCAAAAGTAACCAACGACGCCCACGGCCATAACAAAGAGAGAAACAGCAACGACACATAACCAAGAGCACATAGCCAAGAGAACGACGAAGGAGAAAAGATGATCCCGATCTCCGCTCTTGCTTTTTCAAACACAACGGTAGTAGCGTCGGCAGAGACTTTGTGAAGATAATGAGCTTTTTCACTAGCTGTTGCGATTCAGTTAAATAAAAGTTTGAGTGGTTAAATTAATAGTAGCTATATCTTATTGGTATTTACATAAGTATGTATACCAACGAATGCGTATGTACATATGGATGTTTAAACGAGGTGCGTAAAAGACCGATTAACGACCGATGCAACGAATATGGTATGATGCGATACGATCAGCTCCAGACTATATAAAGAGCGACATATATGTATGTGTGTGAACGATCGATGCGATTTAATAATGACGAAAGACGGTCTAATGGCTACGAAGATCAGCTCAAGAAAGTATGAGTTATAGGTGCAGACTATATGAGTGTTAGATTCAGACTAATTAAGGGCAGGCGGACCGAATTGACCGTGCCCTAATGTAAGCAAGCGAGCGATGATCCGAGAAAGCGATGGTGTACGATCGCGAGAGGGACGAAGAAGGGGATGATCCGAGAGTGCGATGTGTAGGCGAGCAAAGCGACAGGGCCGAAGCGCCGGTAGAGGCTGGGAGCAGAGCTAGAGCAGAGGGAGGGTTTTGACGCGAGCCGGTCGGCAAGGGCTCAGTAGTTAAAGATGAATATCGAAGTAATACAGTCGCATTCGCGGTAAAGCGAATAGTGAAAAATGTGGAGAGATCCAAAAAACATAGAACCCGCGGCGGAGTCACCGGAGCATGATCAGAGATAACTGAGAGCTACCAGTAAGCAGAGGAGAAAAGGTAAGCTGAAGCTCTAGGCCAGTGACTAGAGATGGTGCAATGATAGGAGGCAGAGTCCTTAAGTCCAGAGAGAGTCCTTCCTTCCCAAGGAAGTCAAACGGAGCGACACTGAACGCGGGAATGCCTAAAGGCTGGCACGACATCGTCCGTCGCCGTGTAATCGCCTGGGGTGAGCGGGCCGCCTGGCATTCGGCACTCCCATCTGTGTCTTCAGATCCCACCGTAACACCCACCGCAATATCGGGACTGGCTCCTGGTGTGAATGAGAAGCTGTACCCCGGCTACTAGACAGGAACTTCCTTACAAAGGAAAAAGAGGAATTTCCTTTAGAAGGTCTACCAGAAACAACAAATTTAGAGGAAAAAACACTTTTCATATATTTCTACCCGATATTATTTCCTGAATTTATTAAAACTGAAAAAACCATAATTCTTTAATAAATGTTAAATCTCCAAATCTATCACAAAAAATCATTTTGGACGACAGCCTCAATCTTTTATTTGTATTTTTTTTTTAGCCATTTCTTGTCTGTGCATGCATGTTTTTAACTCTTTGATTTTGTTTTTTTTTTTTTTTGTAAAGTTCTACGATTGCAGCTTGGCTGAATGTTTCAATCTTATATGACGATTAGCTATATTGTTTGGGTTTCATTACTAAGAACAAGTGATTTAAAAGCTCAGACCTGCCTCCTTTATGAATTTTGCAAGTTCTCTAAAATAAAGAGGTTCTCTTCGACAGAGTAAGTCCTTCAAATTATTGAAGTATTTAAATATCTTAAATTTTCTTCTAATTTTAAAATACTTCTGGCAGTCGAAAATTAAATGCTCAGCATTTTCAATCGTATTACATGTATCACATCTGTTTGTGGAACTGCCTTAATGCTAAATAAATATTCTTTATCATACGTTTGTCCAGTCTATTAATTACTTGTATGTCCCAGGCTTTCATTTTTTATTAAACATGCCATGGCTTTTTAGGTACATTTGGAAAGATACTAGCAAAGGGTTCATTTAATATTACTAGTTTCTTGTACTCGTTATTCCACTTATTGTCAATTTTAATTATAATTTCACTTAGAGCTTCGCTGGTGCTAAATTTAATATCGATTGTCATCCCTTCTAAAACAGACCTTTTTGCAGTTTTATCAGTTATTTCATTTATGTGAATACCCCTGTGCCCGGGGACCCACAAAATTTCTAATTTTTCAATTCTTGATGTATCAATATCAGCTGTATCAATAGTCATGTATATCGTTTGCTATATACGAGTCAGAGTCCTTGCTATTTACAATGTTTATTGCACCCAGGCAGTCACATACCAATACAGTTTTATTGTAATTCTGACTGCAGAATATATCACACGCTAATTTTATTCCCACAAGCTCAGCTCCTACAGAGGACAGACTTTTATCAATTTTAAACATATATTCATTTACTTTCTGCACGTCAATTGTACCAATACCAATTTTGTTGTTTAGAATTGATGCATCTGTTGACAATATGCCAACCTTACTTTTCATATGTGTTCAATTTTTCGAGAAAATATGCCCTAATTTCTTCGTCTGTTAATTTGTTTTTGCTTTCACTTCACTTCATTTATCCTTCACTACTATCTTTGGACAAAATTCGATTTTTTTGCATGTAACTGTATTTTCAAAGAAGTATCGAAACTCTTTTATCATTTCAATGCAATGGCCGCGGCTCTACTTTATACCCGGTACTCAATCAGTATATACGTATTTATGTATACATATGAGCTTACGATTTATTTAATTAAGATAAGTACATATGACCCATCCAACACCAGCATAAGTGCCGTGATCTTGTTTGTTTTCCGTCCAAGTCCAAGCGGTTATTCTGTCCGTTCTCCGATCTTCCGCTCCTCCTAACTACGTACATCAGTACACATCAGATTTATTTGCATATTCTTCCAGCTGCATATATGTACATATATATCCTAATACGCCCTTAAGCGCGCCTACATCCATTTTTACATATATTTAATTGCATATTCTTGCTCGCATATTCGTATATCTATCTACCTCTACTCAACTGCATGTTATTGCCCGCCTTTATCCATACCCGCATACATAGCTACACATATATTGGCTGCATATTCTTGCGTCTATATATATATGTATATATATATATATATATATATATATATATATATATATATATATGTATATGTGCTAATCCGCAATTAAACGCTCCGCACATACATACATATATCCCAACCGCATATCCTTGCGCATCATATATATATATATATCCGAAATATATATACATAAAACTGCATATTCTTGCAAAAATACCTCCACACCTCCCCGCACCTACATCCATACATACAGCTGTGTTCATTGAAATAGCAGTGCTGCACGTCACCACCTTCAAACTCATTTTAGAGATGTTTCTAGTCTTCCAAATTGAGCAAATGATACTTTTTTAGAAAGCCTGGAATGTAAGCATTATAATCCTGAAGAAATTTCATTACATTTGCATTTCATCTTCTTTTTTTTCATTACTTTAGACAATTACCCATGAAATCTGCTGTTCACTGAAATAGCAGTGCGGGGTGAAAAACATTTTTTAAAAATTAAAAACCAAACAAATAAATTTAAAAATGTCACCATCAGTAAGCTTTATTTAGTTATTGAATATTTTGATAAAAGAAATTTTTGGATATAGCGGTACTTATATTTTTGGAGCATAATAGAAATCTTTGCTGGGTCCAGAAGAGGAGACCTAAGAATTTGACTAAAAACTAAGGGCAGGATGCTTATAGCGATTGAAACTAAGCTGTTTTAGAATCTCACTATTGTATTTAAACTAAATAACTATAAAAAGTAGACTGAAAATCGCGTTGCTATACGAAAAACGAGAGGGAACGTTGTGAGCCGCGGCAATGGCCGCGGCTCTACTTTATACCCGGTACTCAGTCAGCATGTACATACGTATTTATGTATACATATGAGCTTACGATTTATTTAATTAATTATATGTTCACAAAAGAGACGAATTAAATTTTGGCCAAAATGGAAAATTTCAAAAAATTAAGTCGAACCGTATGCTGTATTTTTATATTTTAGAAGTTATCAGTTTCCATTTTTATTTACATATGATTTTTACGTCGGCTGCTACATTTTTACATACACGTGTAAAACTACATACAAGAGACATGGAAGTGTGTGCGAGAGAGAGAGGGAATTGCTTGGCTGCCGTTTGGTAGCCACTGAAATTTAATTTGTTCCTTCTGGCTATAATAATAATCCGACATGATCCAGATTCGGCAATCTGATAGATACGGATATTTTCCATAATTCTGCGTTTTTTGTTTTCTCTTATCTTAAAAATGATGGATTCCACAGATTTTCGTCCTTTGTGGGGGCGGAAGGGGGCGTGTCAAAATTTTGAAACAAACTCGTGCTGGTTCGATATCACAGGAACTTGGATAGAAAGTTTGGTTGCTCTAGCTCTTATAGTCTCTGAGAACTAGGCGTCAAAAAATACGAATGGGCAAAGCAGATAGGGTCGCGTGTGAGAGAGAGCGAGAGGGAACGATAAATTTCGAAATGGTTTTCTTTATAGTGGCTATATTAATAATCCGATCTAATTCAGATTCAACACTCTGATAGATATGATCATTCTCTATGATTCTGCGTTTTTAGTTTTTTCGTATCTTTAAAATTGTGCATGCCACAGATTTTCGTCCTTTGTGTGGGCGGAAGTGGGCGGGGCGAAATTTTGAAATACATTCGGAGTAGTGTGATAACACAGGAGACTGGATACAAAATTTGGTTGCTCTAGCTTTTATAGTCTCTGAGATATAGGCACAAATGAAGACGGACGGACGGACAGACGGACAGACGGACGGACAGACGGACGGACAGACGGACAGACGGACGGACAGACCGACATGGCTAGATCGACTCGGCTATTGATGCTGATCAAGAATATATATACTTTATGGGGTCGGAAACGCTTCCTTCTGTGCGTTACACACAACCGTTATCCGCACAAATCTAATATACCCCTATACTCTTCGAGTACCGGGTATAATTACGATTTTAGAGGATGGCACAAGTACACATTTTCGTCAAATTTTTGCCAAAACAAAAGTTGGAGATACTAACCCAAATGGGCTGCACCTCAAAGTGCGCAGCCCAGATACCTAACTCAGTTTTTTCAAAATTTTGTGTGATTATCTGGTTTCCGTGAACGCCAAACATATTCTATGAAGTCTATCTGAGTATATAATACCATTTTACCCTGATCAGCCCATAGTGTTTTTTCGCTGTAACACAGGCCAGTCCATATGCGTTTTTGCAAACTTGAGTCGTGTTCCCAGGTGTTCTCAAAAACCAAGCGCGTAGCTTTCTTGGACTTCTTGCATTTAAATAATGTGTGATCAGTCATCTACTAACTGTCACATAGCTGACATAACGAAATAAATTTTCTTTCATATTTTTTGAGGGTATTGTAGGCTTGGTCGGCCTGTATTGCTCACTTTGACCAACCTGTAAAAGCGTCTTTTTCGACTAGCAATTCGATTTTAAGTAAACTTTTTATAGTTATTTGGTTTAAATACAATAGTGAGATTCTAAAACAGCTTAGTTTCTTTTTCTGGACCCAGCAATGATTTCTATTATGCTCCAAAAATATAAGTACCGCTATATCCAAAAATTTCTTTTGTCAAAATATTCAATAACTAAATAAAGCTTACTGATGGTGACATTTTTAAATTTATTTGTTTGGTTTTTAATTTTTAAAAAATGTTTTTCACCCCGCACTGCTATTTCAGTGAACAGCAGATTTCATGGGTAATTGTCTAAAGTAATGAAAAAAAAGAAGATGAAATGCAAATGTAATGAAATTTCTTCAGGATTATAATGCTTACATTCCAGGCTTTCTAAAAAAGTATCATTTGCTCAATTTGGAAGACTAGAAACATCTCTAAAATGAGTTTGAAGGTGGTGACGTGCAGCACTGCTATTTCAATGAACACAGCTGTACAAGCAGCAATAGCGGTGCCCGCTTTTGCTCGTTTTTGCGTTCGCGTTGTTTTCGTTGGGAGAGAAGATTATCGGTGCCGCTCTTGCGCATAACGGAGCTCCAAGTAACGCGCTACCCTGTATTTTGAGGGTGTACTGTTTTCAGTGGTGGCTTGCCCAGTGACGCGCTACCCTACTTTCGGCGGGTATATTGTTTTTGGGTGTCACTTGCCACCGACTCCCAATATTACTGCCCGATTCGACATAATATACCGAAGCGCCTCCGACTTGCCGATACATCTAATAAATCCAAATCCAAACAAAATCCAAGTGCCATCAAAACAAAGGGGTTTGCTGGATCCGTTCTCCGTGTCTATCCGCCCGACGCTTTCGCTTCAGTTTCGTTGTTCTCAGCGGGTGAGGTCAGAACATGCCCACTGGTGACGAGGACAGCAAAAAACTTTTGCCAGTGCCCGCTCCAGGTACTAGGAGACCACGCAGTGTTTCCGCCCCAGGAACACCTACCTCGGTGACTAAACCGATAAAGTTGCCCGCTACGCCTAAGCCGAGTTTGAGTTCCGCGGCAAAGAGCAAATCGGTCCTGTTCCCTTCACCAGTCACGCTAAAGGTGCCAGTTCTTCCACCTACCAGCCCCATCAGCTCTCGACGCGCTTCCCCAATGTCTCACACAGCATTCAGCGCCGCACGTGCGAAATTGGTAGCAGCCATCGGCAGGCTGGCCAGTTTAAAAGATCGGTTTACCGCTTCCGGTACCAGCACGCCATCCTCCGCTGTCGCTCAGGTCCGTAGAGACCGGTTACAGAGCATGTGGGCAAAGGTGGATGCGGAATTCGAGGCCTGTTCCGTAGCATCGGCTGACGAGAATTCTGACACCCAACTCGAAATCCAATCCATGTACGACAGATGTTACGACGACTTTGAACGGTCTAGACGACCTAGACGACCTAGACGACCTTACGGTCCCATCGGCCAGCCCAGTAGTCCGTCCTTTTTCCCAGCCGGACTCCCACGGCGGCTGTCGACTGCCACCCTGTGACATAGAAGTTTTCTCTGGGGATTACGTCCGTTGGCCTACCTTCCGGGATCTGTTTACCGCGATCTACATCCAAAATCCCAGGCTGTCTCCGGTGGAGAAGCTGTACTACCTCGCCACTAAGACCAGTGGCGATCCAAATTCCATCGTTGAGAAATCCCCGCTGACCAACGACGGCTTTGAGGCGGCATGGGATGCCCTTCGTGATCGATATGAGAACCGACGGCTTCTGGTGACCAACCAGATTCACCTTCTCCTCTCTTTGTCTCACATCGGATCCGAATCGAGTCGTGCTCTGAAAGAGCTCCAAAGTACGATCCAGGGGTTCTAACTGCACTCGCCCACTCCAAGGTCTCCACTGAAAATTGGGATAGCTTGCTCGTGACCATTTGCGCTTCAAAGTTGCCGAGATTAACCCGCGCCTTGTGGGAAGAGTCCATAACCAACAAAAAGGAAATGCCGTCATGGAAGGAGATGGACTCCTTCCTCAGTCAGCGGTATCTGACGCTAGAGGCGATCGAGGGCCACCCTTCCAATCCACATAGTTCGAAAGGCGATCCGAATCCGCCACCTACTAAAAAAAACCCATTCCGGTCCCAAGGGAGTCCTGTTCTTAGGAGGGTTTACTCGTTTGAGACAAAAGTAAATCCGCAGAGGAGGACATGTGATCTCTGCGCCACAGAGCTACATTAAACAGAAACAGCTATGCCTGAACTGCTTCGCACGAGGACATCAGATCCGAGAATGCCAAAGCGCCCACAACTGCGTCACTTGTGGGGAACGGCACCACTCGTTGCTGCACCGTGGCAACCCAAGTTCCAGCGAGCCGACTTCCACATCCATACAACATCCGAGTTCTTCCCAATCCTTGTCTAACGTTCAGGCTTATTTCGCTTCCGGAACAAGTGCGGTTCTTTTGAGCACGGCCATGATTAATATTTGCCATCTGGGGACCAATTTTCGCGCTCGCGCTTTGATCGACTCTGGCTCCGAGGCCACGTTCATTACGGAACGTCTAGTCAGCATGATCAAACTGCCATTCCAACCCATCCAGGCACAGGTCTCCGGCATCAATCATACTGTATCCGCTCAGTCGAAGAAGCTCTGCAATTTTTCCATCCGCTCTCCGACTAAGTCGGGTTTACAACTAAACGTTACAGCTTACGTTATTCCGGAGGTAGCAGCGAATATTCCCTCGCATCCGATCTCTCAAATTTTGCTGAGAGACTTGCCTAGCCTTCCGTGGGCGGATCCTACATTTTTTGAAATCTCACCAATCGATGTCCTGATTGGAGCTGACCTTCTACCATCCGTACTGTTAAGCGGCTTACAGACGAACATATGTGGCTCTCTCCTCGGGCAAGAAACAGTTTTCGGTTGGGTGCTCTCTGGGCCAGTGTCTAATACGGCCGTTCAGAGAGCCCCACAAGTTGCATTCTTTTCGAGTCAGGTGTCTAGAGTACCTATCCAAGGGGTAGGAGACGCGGGCTCTCGAGTCTACAAAAGCAATCCCCTTCCGGCCTTCTCCGCAGAATTGCTAAGACGGTCTCCTACGGTTGACCGACGGGACGATAATCACTGTCGGGGCGATCAGAGCTCCGTGCTAAGTTCAAGCCCGAACTTGAACTTAGATCATTGTCACCACGTGACAATTTCCAATGATAAAGATAAATTAAACAATTTATTGGAAAACTATTCAAAATCTTTTACAAAGGGAATTCCTTCATCTACTGTCAGTACAGGTGAAATGAAGATTAAATTAGTAGACAATAGAAAAATTGTTCAAAGAAGACCATACAGGCTTAGTCCAAATGAAAGAGAATTGGTACGCGACAAGATTAAAGAGCTTTTGAAATGCAATGTCATAAGGCCAAGCTGCTCTCCCTTTGCAAGTCCTATGATGTTAGTAAACAAAAAAGACGGTTCTCATCGTTTGTGTGTTGATTACCGTGAATTTAATTCTAACACAGTTTCAGATAGATATCCTTTACCCCTTATAGCAGATCAGATAGCCAGACTTCATGGTGCTAAATATTTCACTTGTTTGGATCTGGCAAGCGGATATTACCAAATCCCATTGCATGAAGAATCAATAGAGTGTACGGCTTTTGTCACCCCAGATGGCCAGTACGAGTTTTTGTCAATGCCGTTTGGTCTGAAAAATGCACCTTCAGTTTTTCAGCGTACGGTGATGCATACACTTGGAGAACTGGCAAATACTTTTGTGGTTGTCTATATGGATGACGTGTTAGTGGTGGCTGCAACGAAAGGTGAGGCTTTGGAAAGGCTACGGGTTACTCTTGATGTTCTCACAAAAGCTGGGTTTTTGTTCAATATTAAAAAGTGTTCGTTTATGAAGTCAACTGTTCAATATTTGGGATATGAAGTGAGCGAAGGTCAAATTCGTCCAAATTCTAAAAAGGTTTCTGCATTAACTGCCTTACCACCTCCTCAGTCGGTTTCTGCTTTAAGGCAATTTATTGGACTTGCGTCTTACTTTCGGCAATTTATACAGGGATTTTCTTGTTTCTTGAAGCCTTTGTATTTGTTGAGAGCAGCAGCAATCTTTTCGCATCCACTGTGGAGGGCTCTTCGCGCCCGACTCGCTCTCGCTCGTGCACACGGCGCTCAGGAAAGCTGCCTCGAAGCCTGGGCGGCCACTAGCTTGAGCGGGCGTTTTTAGTTACGCTCTCACCCCCGTTACGATCGGTCAACGAAAGTTTCTCGCCCATTACATATGTACATAATCTCGCCCATTACATACGATTTCTCGCCCATTCCCCTAAGAATTTGTGAACTATACATAATATACATTAAGAAATAAACGAAAGTGAACAAAGTGAAACGTGCGAGTTTTTCCTTTAACGGCTGTGCTACCTCGCTGATCCGCCCCCTACAAACAGTATTTGTTGAAATCGGAAAAAAAACGAGTTTATTTGGAAGCCAGAACTTGAAGAGATAAGACAAAAAGTTATATCTGTTCTTACACAGAAGCCAGCTTTGGTTATTTTTGACCCGCAATATCCAATCGAATTGCACACTGACGCAAGTGCTCGTGAATACGGTGCCATCTTGGTGCATAGAATAGATAACAAGCCCCATTTCGTTGAGTTCTTCAGTAAGGCTGCCTCACCTGCTGAGTCAAGATACCATTCTTACGAATTGGAGACTCTCGCGGTTGTCATGGCCATTAAGCATTTTCGTCATTATTTGACAGGCAGAGATTTTGTTGTCTTTACCGATTGCAATTTGCTTAAAGCGTCAAGAAATAAACGTGACATATTGCCCAGAGCACAAAGATGGTGGGCTTATTTACAGTCGTTCCCATTTGAATTACAGTATAGAGAGGGTAAACGAATGGCTCATGTTGATTTCTTTTCAAGAAATATCCCATCTGCCGACGCAATTGATGCTCGTATAGTTTCTGAAAAAAGAATTAATCTGGCAGAGATATCTAGTGATAGGCTGATGGCTGATCAGCGCAAGGATTCCGATATAATTAGTATTGTGAATAAAATAAAAGACAATTCTCTTGCCGAGGATATTGCAAAAACTTACAAACTAAGAGCAGGAATAATTTATCGGAAAATACAGAGAAATGGCAGAACTCGATCTTTGCCAATTGTTCCAAGAGCATTTAGATGGTCCGTTATTAATCAAGTTCATGAGACAATAATGCATTTGGGTAGGGAAAAAACATTGGACAAAGCCTACGATTTTTACTGGTTTGAAAATATGTCAAAATATGTAAGGAAATTTGTTGAAAACTGTATAACTTGCAAGATGTCAAAGTCATCCTCAGGTAAAGTTCAGGCTAGACTTTTTCCAATACCAAAGGTCGACACACCTTGGCATACAGTGCACATAGACATAACAGGAAAGTTAAGTGGCAAGAGTGATCAAAAAGAGTACGTTATTGTTTAAGTGGACGCTTTTACTAAATTTGTTTACTTAACATACACTCAAGATGCATTGGGCGAGGTACAGCTAGCCTTAAACTGTACTGTAAGTCGAGTGACAAAGGCAAGCCCTTTGGAATTTTTTATTGGCAAGGTTGCTCGTCCGTTGGGGTTGCTTCCACCATGTGACGTGGCACAAGAAGTTGATTTGGCAGAATCAAGAGCTCGTGCAGTGAAAAATATATCAGCGGCGGCAGTAGATAGCAAAGGACAATTTGATAAAACAAAGGCTAAGGTTGTTGGGCATGAAGTAGGAGACTTTGTGTTGTTGAATAATGAAGAAAGGCATCAAACAAAGTTAAGTCCAAAGTATAGAGGACCTTTGCAAATTGTTCAAGTACTAGACGGAGATAGATATATCCTCAAGTCGTTGACAAATAATAGGAAGTTCAAGTACGCTCATGAAGATATAAGGAAATTGCCAGATGGATATGTTCCAGATGATTTAGAAAGTTGTGATGAGGTCTTGAGTGATATTGAAAAGGAAGCTGTTGCAAGAGACAGTAATGAAATTATAGAAAAAGAAACTGTTGAAAGAGACAGTAATGAAGTGATTGATAAGAAGCTGTTGAAAGAGACAGTATTGGAATGATGGAAAGTCAAACTGTTGAAAGAGACAGTATGGATGCCTGAAAGGCTGATAATGGAACTTGAATAAATTTGTCATATCTGTAATGCAAGCACAAGTGCAAAACAAATGTTTTGATCATGGCGTGTGGTGCATAAAATAATGTAATGCGAAACCAAGTGGGTTTATGATAATGAAGAGAATTATTAAGAAAGTTTAATTAAGTAAAAGATGAATTTTATATTAGTTCAAGAACTAAGAATGGATGTTTAAATTCTGCATAAAGCTATAAAGTTAAAAAAAAATAAAAATAATAAAATAAATAAGTTATAATTGAGAAATTTAAAAGAAAAAGGAAATGTTAATGTTAAATTTTATTTGATGATTTATAAATAAAAGGATTTTAGAATTACACGAGGTCGTGTTATGGTCAGGTTGGCCGTGTGGAAGCATAAGTAGGTAGTTTGAATATGTTGGCGCCGTTGCGGCGTGTGCTGGAAATGTATGTGAGGGTTGTGTTGAGTTTGTGTTAGTGCGTATTTGGGTATTTCATCAGAATCGCAAGAACATTGCGATATTGCATCAGCCTGTTTTGCTGTGTAGTTTGGTAAAGTCCCGTTTTGGCGGGCGACAGCGTTTGTAGCTGTCGCTGAAAGTGGTTCGGTAGAGAGGCACAAGAAAAAGGGAAGACACAAAGTCAGTAGTGTTTAGGTTCCCGGTGCGACCGAAACTAGCTGCGCATAAAACGATGGCAACTAATAGCACAAATAATGACGCTCCAACATATACGTAGGAGCTTACGATTTATGTAATTTATTATATGTTCGCAAAAGTGACGAAATAAATTTTGGCCAAAATTGAACATATCAAAAAATTAAGTCGAACCCTATGCTGTATTTTTATATTTTAGAAGTTATCTTTATTTTTATTTATATATAATTTTTACATCGGCTGCTACATTTTTACATGCACATGTAGAACTGCATACAAGAGACGTGGAAGTGTTTGCGAGAGAGAGAGGGAATGAGTAAGCGCTTGGCAGAAGTTGCGTAGCCACTGAAATTTAGACAGACAGACAGACAGGCAGACAGGCACAGTTACAGTTTACAGGCACAGTTTACACAGTTCTCCCTGAACCATTTCTTTGCTTTCTTGCTGGTTTGTTTTGGGTCATAGTCCTGTTAAAAGACCCATATGAGCAGACTTTCATATTCTGCAAAGGGTAGCATACCTCCTGTCTCCATTATGTTCACGTACACATGCTGATCCACGATGTTTTTTATCCAACCAATAGTACCTACTCCATAGTGGAAGACGCAGGCCCATACCATTACACTACACCCGCCATGCTTAATGGTTTTTGTGGTGTACTAAAGTTTGTAATCTATTTTCCTTGGATGTGTAACGTATGATCGAGATCCACATTCTACCAAACATAGCCACTTTGGACTCATCTGACCATAGAAAATTCCTCCATTGTTGGGATGTCAAATTAGCTCGAACCCTGGCAAACTTCATGCGCTTAGTAATATGTGTCGTGTTTTAAAGTGGTAACTACTTTCTTAAGCTGCAGGCTATTATGTAATGCCTAAAATATGTGCGAACTTTTTGATCCGTCGCATTTAAGCTCTTTTTTATGCTCGAGCAATTTATCGTTTTCGTCAGCATTGTCCTTGTCCTCAAAGTTACACTAGTTTTTAATCATTTTATAGGAGCATCCTACCACTCGACCAAATTCTCTGTGAGTTTTTCCGTCCAACATCAATTTTTGTATAAGAGCGCGCTTTTCAGCAGTGCACTGTATTGTCAAATTGCAATAATTATTATTAACTTTCATGACAGAAACAATTAAATCTTAGTCATAACTAATAAATACATACCTTCTACAAAAAAAAATTTTGAGAAATATAGGGGCTTCTTTAAGAAAATGTTTTTTTTTTCGCTTTTTTTGGTTTTTTTTTTAAATAAAAAAAAAAAAAAAAAATATATATAAAGACAGAAATTGGAATAGCGGTAACGCAGTTTTTGTTTATGGAGAATAGTAGCCGGAGTTCCCGGCTGTGTACTCAGGTACTGTGCCGAGTCTCTGTGTGGGCCGTTGCTTAAACTATTCAACTTATCTATAAATTCTTCATGCTTTCCCCCGATATGGCAGGAGTCCTTTATAATTCCTCTCCATAAGAAAGGTAGCAAATCTGACGCGAACAACTATAGAGGTATATCTAAGTTATCCGCTGTTCCGAAAGTGTTTGAGAAAATTTTAACTCCGCACCTGCAGCACCTATGCAGATCACTTATATCTCCAGCTCAACATGGATTTATAAGGCGGAGATCAACCACTACCAACTTATTGGAGTTTACCTCCTTTATAATTAAAGGCTTTCAAGGTAATTTACAGACGGATGTTGTTTACACCGATTTTAGTAAGGCGTTCGACTCTGTAAACCATTCCCTCCTAGCACAAAAACTTGACCTTTTAGGGTTCCCGCCCAATCTCCTGAGATGGATCGCTAGTTACCTGTGTTCTAGGTCTCAAAGAGTCCTTTTCAAAACCTCCCTGTCCTCACCAGTTTTGGTGACTTCGGGTGTACCACAGGGGAGCCATCTAGGCCCCTTACTCTTTAAACTCTTTATAAATGACCTGCCTTCTGTATTAACACACTCTCGAGTACTTATGTATGCGGATGATGTTAAGCTCTGTGTCCAGTATAAGGACATTTCTTTCCAATCCAGGTTGCAATCCGATCTCGATAGATTTCAGTCTTGGTGTTGTGCAAATCTATTAAACCTTAATGCTTCAAAATGTAAAGTAATGACTTTTCATCGTTCCAGCGCCTTTCTGGTTCTTTACACCCTTTGTGGTAGTTCTCTTGAAAGAATTACCAGGGTTGATGATCTTGGTGTTCTATTAGATCCCAAGTTAAAGTTTTCAGAACACATTTCTACCATGGTGAACAAGGCCATGGGCGTGCTTGGGTTTATAAAGAGGTGGTCAAAGGAATTTGACGACCCCTATATAACAAAGACTCTCTACACCTCTCTGGTTCGTCCGATTTTAGAATACGGCTCTTGTGTATGGTGCCTCAGTACAACGTACACCAGGACCGTATAGAATCAGTTCAGAAACATTTTCTACTATTTGCTTTATGCGGCCTCAGCTGGGATAAAGGTGTGAGACTGCCGTCTTACCCCAATAGATTGCTTTTAATAAACCTTCCAACCTTAGCTAATCGTAGGAAAATGCTTGGTGTGATTTTTGTACACAACTTGATCAGGGGTGACGTAGACAGCAATAGGAATTATACACCGTTGTTTCTTCCGCTTTGTAGATCGAATTTTTCCTTGCATGAACCATTTAGGGTCCTATGCTCAGATTATAATTCCCTCTACCATATTATTTCTACTACTAACTCCCTTCCTAGTCTTAAATTATTGATACTCCTATATCTTTCTCGTAATTAGAAATTGCTTAGTTTTTTAGTTAGATTAGTTCTACTTTTCCTCGAACACCAGTCTAACACCTATCTTTCCTGCATGTCCGCGATTGGTTCGGATAACGAGTCGCGCGTTATGTGACAGCGCCCCTCGGTCAATTGGGCGGGAGGAGGGCTGCGTTCTTGCCTGGGATCCGCGCGTAACAGCAATCGGCTGGTGTCGCTTGGGCGACTTGATGGTGCAGTCTTTGCGTATCAACGTCCTAAAAAGGAAGTCATCGTTCCCTCTCGCTCTCTCTCACACGCGACCTTGTCTGTTTTGCCCATTCGTCGAAATGAGCGCCTAGATCTCAGAGACTACAAGAGCTAGAGCAACCAAACTTTCTATCCAAGCTCCTGTGATATCATTTCAATACAAGTGTATTTAAAAATTTTGTCACGCCTCCTTCCGCCCCCACAAAGGACGAAAATCTGTGGAATCCACAATTTTTAAGATAAGAGAAAACGAAAAACGCAGAATCATGGAAAATAACTGTGTCTAACAGATTGCCGAATCTGGATCAGGTCGGATCATTATTATGAACAGAAGGAACAAATTAAATTTCAGTGGCTACGCAACTTCTAACTACCAAGCGCTTACTCATTCCCTCTCTCTCGTACACATCCACGTCTCTGGTATGTAGTTATACATGTGTATGTAAAAATGTAGCAGCTTAAATAAGATCATGTACCGATGTACCCGTCCCATGGGTCTAGCAATAAGAATACAATAGTATTCAAAATTTCCCCCATCCCAAGGCGCGACAATTCTGAAATAAAGTTAATATGAATTCAACTCTGCTCACAAGTGTCTAGACTTTTCTGTTAAGGTCTAAACAGCCACCGTTTTGAATTTTGGAATTGTTAAAATAGTAGCTTATTCAGAAATAATAAACCGATTTGACTAGTTTTCATTATCCCACAACAAATTGTCATGGCATCCGCGTACAACACCGGCTCACCTCTTTCTTTCTGGGCGATGTGTACCACAGCTCCAGCGGTGTTCCCACGGCTGCTGAATTGAGCTGGGCGGTTGATTGTCTTTATTATTATTATTAATATTATTATTATGATTTTTATTATTATTATTATGTATAAATATCTTTACTAACTCAAAATAGCAAATAATGTTCAAAAGCTTGTTATGCTTTAATTTTTACTAAAGATTAAACTTGATAATTACCGCATGGAATTGTGGCCTGGATATCAAACATCAATTCGTCAACACGAGTCTGATATATTATTGTGTGCCGAGATCGCTCATAAGGTAATGAGGACAGATACCTTGTATACAATTTTAGATGAAACAATTCGGGATACCGATGACTACAAAGACGCTTTTAAACGGCAAGTAATAGGTGAGTATTTTATATATATGTACATATATGTATGTAGTATGTACGTACAGAAGGGTTGTGCTTATATGAATGTATGGGCGAATAAAAATGTTTCGAAATCACAAGTCTAAAAATGTGCCTTTTCGACGTTTATATATAATTATATATCGCTCTGATCGCATTGAATTTTTTTATGTGATTTAGAATATTCAAATAAAATGCAGCTTCCAAAACTTCAGCTCTATTGGATAATTTTAAAGCAAAAAATAGTTTACAATCCCATTTTATATTAAATTAAGGCATTTTTGTTATTCAATGTTTAGAAACTTCTGAAACTGATATGTTTCAGATGTATCATCAACTACTTTTAGTTTTCTTAATATTTTGACAGCATTTTCGACGTCTTCATCGTTTACCAAAAGTGCCAAGAGTTGTTTTGACATTTCTCGTTTCTCCATTAATGTAAACCGTCAAACAATGAGAACATTCATTGATGTTCACTCCTGTTCAGACAGGAGGTTAAAAGATTTCGGTTTATTAGCTGCTCTAAGCGGAATGCATCGTCAGTAAGTCGTCCAGAATTGATGCAGCTGTATCAAAACAAGCAGCTTTGATTTTATCATATCTTCCACATTCCGTCAACATGTTAAAAATGTTGTTTGATATTTTTACTCCAGTAGAAGCACTTATTTTTGGCACTCTCAGAACTTGTTTTCCTTTTATATGTGAAATAATGATTGGTCAGTCAGTTCAGGAAGAATTTTACCATCCCAGTGAATTACAACTGACATCTTAGAATAAACGTTGTAAAAAAATACAGTAAAGTTATTTTACATATTGCTATTAATTATTAAATTATTATTTATTATTATTATTATTAAAATATAATAATATTAATATTGTTATTAATATTAATTTATTATTATTATTAATATTATTAAAAGCATATTCACTGTTTTCGTGTCCTAGAACTTCAGTTATAGAACAAATCAAGTGTGTGGCTGCATTGTTAGTGACCCTCCACTTATCTAAAGAAGATAAAAAGCATTTGGGTAAAGAAATTTGTCCTTCCTCCTTTCGCTGTAGACGGTTCAGTTTCGTTACCCATTTCCAGATGATTGTGCATCAAATACTTGTTGGACTCGCGCCCACTTCCAGAATATGTTAGACGTCCTACAGATATTGATGGTTTAAATAAAATGTTATAAAATATGATAATCTTACTGTCGGCATTGACTGCAACGATCTCATTGTACATTGTACAGTTGCGAAAAAAATAATAGCACCACATTTTGTTTCTGATAAAAAAGATAAGATTAAGGTTGCAATTTTTTTAAATTTTGATTTTATATTGTTCAGTATTTCCCATAAACAAAAAATGAGTTACCGCTCTTCAAATTTCTGTCACTATTAGCCTTTTTATACCCGGTACTCGAAGAGTATAGGGGTATATTAGATTTGTGATGATAACGGATGTGTGTAACGCCCAGTAGGAAGCGTTTGCGACCCCATAAAGTATATATATTCTTGATCAGCATCAATAGCCGAGTCGATATAGCTATGTCTGTCTGTCCGTCTTCATTAGCGCCTAGATCTCAGAGACTATTAAAGCTAGAGCAACCAAATTTTGCATCCAGTCTCCTGTGTGATCACACTACTCCAAGTGTATTTCAAAATTTCGCCACGCTCCCTTCCGCCCGCAGAAAAGACGAAAATCTGTGTAATCCACAATTTTTAAAGTACGAGAAAACCAAAAACGTAGAAGCATGGGAAATGACCGTATCTACCAGACCGAATTGGGATCAGGTCAGATCATTGTTATGGCTAGAAGGAACAAATTAAATTTCAGTGGCTACGCAACGCATTTCAAGCGCTTTCCTCTCTCTATCTCGCATACACTTTTCGCATAAACACTAACTATATCCATATGTAAAGACGAATATGTAGATGTCAAATGTAGAGAAGACAGATGTAAATAACATATGTAAACCAAAATGGAAACAGATACCATTTAATATATACAAATTTATAAAATGGTTCAACCTAATTTTTTGACATTTTTTTTAATCATAAGGTCACATACATATACTCTGACTGAGTATCGGGTATAAACGTAGAGTCGCGGCTAGAGTCGTTCCCGCTCGTTTCAATTTAAGATATTATTTCTTTCAACATCCGTAAAAAGTGCTCCACGACTTATTCTGCAAGGAAACGAAACGACCTACCTTTGTAGGTCGAACAACAATCAAAACAAAAACGAGAGGGAACGTTGTGAGCCGCGGCAATGGCCGCGGCTCTACTTTATACCCGGTACTCAGTCAGTATATACGTATTTATGTATACATATGAGCTTACGATTTATTTAATTAATTATATGTTCACAAAAGAGACGAATTAAATTTTGGCCAAAATGGAAATTTTCAAAATATTATGCTGTATTTTTATATTTTAGAAGTTATTTATTTCCATTTTTATTTACATATAATTTTTACTTCGGTTGCTACATTTTTACATACATATGTCTAACTACTTACAAGAGACGTGGATGTGTGTGCGAGAGAGAGAGGGAATCGCTTGGCTCTCGTTGGGCTCGTTAGCCACTGAAATTAATATTTTACAAATTGTAGATTCCACAGATTTTCGTCCTTTGTGGGGGCGGAAGGGGGCGTGACAAAATTTTGAAATACACTTGTATTGAAGTGATATCACAGGAGCTTGGATAGAAAGTTTGGTTGCTCTAGCTCTTATAGTCTCTGAGATCTAGGCGTTCATTTGGACGAATAGGCAAAGCCGACAGGGTCGCGTGTGAGAGAGAGCGAGAGGGAACGATGACTTTCGGAATGGTTTTCTTCAAGATGGCTATATTAATAATCAGATCGGATGCAGATTCAACACTCTGATAGATATGATCATTCTCTATGATTCTGCGTTTTTAGTTTTCTCGTATCTTTAAAATTGTGCTTGCCACAGACTCTCGTTCTTTGTGGGGGCGGAAGGGGGCGGGGCGATATTTCGAAATACACTTGGAGTAGTGTGATAACACAGGAGACTGGATACAACATTTGGTTGCTCTAGCTCTAATAGTCTCTGAGATATAGGCGCTAATGAAGACGGACAGACGGACAGACGGACGGACGGACAGACGGACGGACGGACGGACAGACGGACGGACAGACAGACATGGCTATATCGACTCGGCTATTGATGCTGATCAAGAATATATATACTTTATGGGGTCGGAAACGCTTCCTTCTGGGCGTTACATACATCCGTTATCACCACAAATCTAATATACCCCTATACTCTTCGAGTACCGGGTGTAATGAGTCTGGCACTCCCCAATTGCCAACAGGGAGTAATCCCATACAGGGAAAGGCAACGGCTCAAAGTCTTGGCCTGACCCGCGACATAGCAGGTACAACCTACGCGGTGGAAGACGCTAAGGCGAATCTGAAGGGGTCCCATCCTAGTCCTGGGGTGGGTGGTAAATCGCCTCCCAAAGCTGATACCTTGGTAGAGTGGCTATGCAACCCTGCGGCTACTCTGCCTGCTGGTAGGCCTACGGGGGTGAGTTTCCATCGACTAGCGCCCAAGCCAAAACTTTTACTTATGCCGAGAGGAGGAGGCCACATACTCAGTCGGCAAAACATGAGAATCATGTCCAGCCCGACTGACCATTGGCGGAAAAAGTTCGAGTGGGCTACAAAGCTGCTGCACAACTTCGGCAAAGAGGCACCGAAGAGGGTTGCCCCGCCGAAGACGACAGCCCCGCAACCAAAAAGGCCGCGCTCACAGGAGACTTCTGGACCGGCGCCAAAGCGCTCTAGAGTGCTGCCGAATGTTTCATTCGCGCAAGTCGCCAAGGAAAGGACGCTGATCGGCGTCTTAAACAAAGGCAACGCGGACTTGAAGATTCCCAGGAACCAGTGGAAATGGGTGGAAACGGAAAACCAACTGGGAAAAATATAGCACAGCAATAGAGGGACTACTTCCCTTCAAGGCACTTATATGCCTGAACACAGAGGACGTCCTAAATCGTCTAGTGGACAGGTTCACTGAAGCATGCAATACAGCTTTCACGGCAGCATGCCCATTAAACAAACACAAGGGGAAAAAGAAACCAACCTGGTGGGCAAAACATATTAATATCCTACGGAAAAGCATCAGGACCCTCTTCAACAGGGCCAAAAGCGCTAACGAGGAAGAACACTGGACAGATTACAGATTACAATAGTCTGGCCTTTTACAAAAAATAAATTAGACAGGCAAAAAGGGCCTCATGGCAAAACTTTTGCTCAGAAATCGAGGAAACGTCGAAGGCTGCAAGACTACACAAGATCCTCTCCAAAACGAACCCCTCGGTGGGATACCTAAAGAGAAGTGATGGTACGTGGACTAACTCCAGTGAGGAGTCCCTACTCATTCTACTCCACACTCATTTTCCAGGGTGCACCAGGTCATTCCGGCCTAAAGTCGTGGCATACGCGGTCGACGTTTCAATTATATTTTCGGGAAAATACCCTCAACCACTCTGCGAATTAATTAACGCAAAAGCTCGAGAGACTGTCAAGATAGACAGAATCGCGAGGACTTCGAGTTAGTCCCTCGGAACTTGTGCTATTCACAAACAAATACAAGATTCCGTCTCTAAGCCCCCCCATACTAAATGCATGCAGGCTCTCCTTCAGCGACAGTGCCATTTACTTAGGGTTGGTAATTGACAAGAAGCTAAAAGTAACGTCTGAGAGACTCCGACCAATACTAAACAGCAGTTCCGTTCCCATGTGTCCCAAGGGAATGTCCAAAATATTTCCCAGAAAGATAGGTAACTTCATAAGAGCTGCAGGCTGGGATAACTGTTGACTTTTAGGTCTCACGATGCGAAAATAGGGGAGATTCCCTGCGGTGTTATAACGGGCCGGAAACGGCCCAAGTGTGCTGTGCTCTCAGTTAGCCTGGCAGCCGCAATCACCCAACCTAACCTATGGTATTCTGACAAGCGACACTTGCGAAATCTAGACACCAAGTTCTTTAAACCAGCTATGTGAAGTGAATTTAACAGTATATAATGATAACGTGAAATAATAAGCACAATATAAGTAGATGTATGTATTCAAAGAACTGGAAAAATTTATTTTATTTTTAGACTAGATGGAAGTATACAAATACCTCTAAGAAAAATAAATGGAATACAAAGTATTTGGATCAATCCGTCCATTGTGTTCAAAATGTTAATTAAATATTTAATATTCAAAGCTATTAAAGGAAGTATAACTGATTTTCCAGCCCAGATGATGGTTTTCTATTAATACTTTCCGCTACAAGAAATGCCAATTTGTGAGCGTATTGACATACAGAAGGCACACGGCAAGTCCCAGAAAAGTTATAGTACATGTGGGTCATTTTATAGGCCAACATTTGCAGCTTATCGGCGCTTAATCCCATGTTATCATGTATAACATTGTAGTTAGTGGGCGACACCGTTCCTTGACGGACAGCCTGCGACACTAAAAAGAAGTCATATCGCTCAGGAAGCGTTATGACATCATCAACTACTGTACCTGGCACGGGATTTCGTTTGTTGGCAAAGTACCGAGTGTTGATCCGCTTAGCGACAACAATAAATGCCATTCGACAGCCGTCTTCTTTGCCTGCAGATTTGTAAATCTCATCGAGTTTGTTTTTAAAGACTTAACTTCAGTGTTAACAACTTGATGAAGTTGACCATCACCTACACCATCACGGAAGAACAGAATTCGCTCTGGTAAAATGCCGTGATGTTCCCGGTACGCTTTTAGGGCATATGTCATATTCATTGACATCTGATCCGACAGCTCCTGGCCTTTCATGTGTTCGGTTACTGAAGAAAAGTAGCGGTTTGATGATTTCATGTCCATCGTAGCCACAAGAGCACCGTACGATTTGTTTTTGTTCTTTGACGAATGACACACATCAAAGCCAACAGTCATTAGTCCGCGAACAGGCAACTCTATCATCCACGGCGCGCCCATCAGCTTGGCGTTCATCTGAATAACCACTTTTGTGGCTATGGACATGAGACCACCCGATTTCTCTTTTCTTGGAGCAATGGTTTTCAAAGTGACCACTTGTGATGGTACTGGTCGATCCACACAAGTGCGTTTTTTTATACAGCTGTACCTGTTGATGATGGAAACTAATAAGAACAAACATTTCATAAACTTAATTTAACCATACTTCTCTTCGTTGGGAGCCTTAAGCACTAGCATAATAATTTGTGGATCTTTGGCTACTGCATTATCAATCGATTGGAAATATGTCCCATTGCGATAATCGGGGATTTTATCGCTGAAATAAAATACGAGACTAAATGTATTCCTATTTAATATATTATATAATTTTAATTAATACATACTATCGAGGCTCGGATATAATCATTTTCATCCCACTGGCAACACGGATACACAGCTTTACAAACTCTTCAGTCTCCCGTAAATTACGCTGTGGTGTTATCACATACCACCTCTTAATGTCCACATGCGAGTACATTAAGCTTTGTCGGAATTCCGTTGTCCAATCAGCACGGCTATCGCATAAAAATCGCTTTTGATTGCCAAAAACAATTTTCTCAGGGGGTAAAACGCGGGCTGAGATTTCCACTAAAGCTGAATCAAGTTCAATGTTCCACGATTTTAGCACATCCATGCTCTCTTTCGACGATTGCAGGCGCTGGTTTAATACGCGCAGACGCTCAATGCGACGGTCCGGAGACAATCTGGTGAACTCGCTCATTGCTTTCATTAATCTAATTTAAGAATAACGGACCATTTCTACTATTAGATATATTAACAACACAAGTTTTGAACAGAATTATAGACATACTGAAAATTTGCTCGCATAGCATCAGTCATTCCAGTAGCTCGAGCCAATTCGGGAACTAGCATAATAAGTTGATCCGTGCCTCCACGAATGTTTTTTTCGGTAGGTCGTGACACAACCAACGGCTGCTTATGGTCATGAATTTTGATATTATATCTCTAAAAATGGAAATTGCAGAAAAGTAAAATGATTTTTATCAGTAGCGCTATAGCCGGTATTAATTATATTTAGATATTCTTTATTTTGCCTTAACATTAGTACATGACAATTTTGATATCGACTCGACTGTGATCCCTTTTCTGATCAGCATTCGTTGCCAGCAGACGTGTTTCTATTTTATTAGGACTCCCTATACGTGCTCTGAGTGCAGTGTCGACGTTACACCGGCGTAGCTCGCGGATTCGAGGCAGTTCGCTGTTCATCGCTCTGCCGTCGCACCTTCCACACTTCGCGTGTTGATTGTTAGAGGCAATTGAATTGTTAACTACTTCGCCGAATTAGTAAGCAATGCGTAGTAAGCAATGATTCGCACTCATTCGTTATGCTGACAGCATAACATGCCATTCGCTTACGAAAAAACGTATTGATTTAACTACTTTGAAATTCGTCAATTTTAAGCTTGGAGTCCCGGAGCAGTATTATCAGTCTTCTGCCAGTAATTTTGGCCACAATCAGATAAAGTAAGCCGGTTCATCCACAGGGAAAGACAACACTTGGATTCTATTGTTTTGGACATAGGGGGTGGAGAGCCTTTGCCTACATCTACTCCAACCAAATCCCCATAAAAAAAACCCCAATAATCGGCGTCACTGGCTATGACGTCGTTAGCGGTTCACTTTCTTGCATTACCTTTCACCGTAGTTTTCAACTGTATTACCAACAATAACTGCAGAAGCTATCGCTTAAGCCGCTTGCCCTTTGCATCGTTCTATTTCATCAGTACACACAGCCGTGGCTGTATTCGCAACAACAACAACATAAGATGATTTTGCCATTTTCTTTATGTAGCCCCGAACTCGGAATGGGTGCGTTCCCACTCAGCGCTCTCTTCGTAGATGTGCTCTCTCGTCATCGTGTAGCTTCATGCTATCAGTCGTTTTTCACTCCCACTTTGTGTGATGTTCTCAATACACTTGCCTGCGATGCTTTTGATCGAAGCGTGCTCTCTGGAGTGGTGTTCTCTTCGCATCGCGCTGCCGCGGGGCATCGTCCAGCACATGGATGGCTCAGCGATGTCTTAGGAGTACCGCTCTCTTCTTCGCAGCTGCCAACGTGGAATATTAATATGGGGAAGTAACTACAACTGGGAAAGTAACTACAAGATCATCTTCTTCCATTTGGAGATTGGATTCTATCTCTAACTTGTGTAACGATGATCTCAACCTGCCAATACGTATACGTACAGAAACATTGTGCAGGGTTCTTAGTGGTTCCTTTGGCTGTCCGATGCAGACGTCTTGTGTCGCCACTACGGATAAGGCTCTATTACGTCCGGTTGAGCGTTCGGTACCAATGGTAGCAGTTCCATTACATTTATCTGACAGGAGAATTGCAAGTAGATGCCTTAAAGTCTATTTCCAAAACATATTTGGAATGAGATCCAAAACTCAATCTGTCTTCATGAGTACGCCTTATATTGGTTGAAACCTGGCTCCACCCTAATTTCAGTTACAATGAGTTCTTTGATCCAAACATGTTTCTTGTAGATCATAAGGATAGAGACTTCAGCAGGATGCAGTGCGAGAGAGGTGGAGGTGTCATCGTGGCTGTCCGCCGTATTTTCTGCAGCACAACAGTTGGATTTGCAAACGAGGAGTCTCTTCTGTATCTGTTGGCTGTCGAGGTGTCTTGCTCGTCAGGTACCCCTGGTTGTGACTTTGCGCTATACCAGGCGCATATGGATACTATTTCCAGTATACATACATATATGCCAGCTTAGATGATTCTGTAGGTATCTGTGTGACGGGTGACTTTAATTTAGGATCTGTTGTATGGACATGGGGTCAAAAATCCCTTGCTATGATGCCTGGCAATGTATACTTGCTACTTGAAATTAGGGTCATTGATGACTGTTATTGTATGGGCCTCACCCAAATTAATAATATTTTTAATGATTTGCATAGATTACTCGTTTTAATATTCATTAATGTCAATGTGTATTCATCGGTAAACCTTGCTGCTTTTACTATATCTAGTTGTGATATTCATCATAAGCCCTTATGCTTTAATATTGAATTTTTAAATTTTTTAACAGCCTTAAACGTAGCTCCTATTTATAATTTTGATCATGCCACCTTACTAGCCGTAAATGATTGTCTCATGTCTATGGACTGGGTTTCCTTGCTATCAAATGCTTGTATTGAGACCAATTATAATAGGTTCTAGATGCCCTCACGAATGCCCTTAACAACACTGTTTGAACCAAGGTACGGGGCACTTATAAGCTTCCTTGGTACTCCAAAGGTCTCCAGAAATATACAAATTTAAGGAATAAGTTTTATAAAAGGTTTCTTAGATGTGGTAATCCAGACGACGGTGTTAGATACAGGCAACACAAAAGAGAAATTGAGTTCCTGAAAAAATTTCTTTATAACCAATGCATCTCTGAGGTCGAAAATAGCTTAAAGTCCAATCCTAATGTGTTCTGACGCTTCATAAACTCAAAACAAACATCGTCATCCATACCGTCAACTATGACATACAACAATATTGTTGCAAACTTCCTTGCTTACTATTTGCTTCCTTTTTCTCAGTCAACTTCGAGTCTGTTTCTAGCTAGTATAACCAGAAGATTTTGGATAATATTCCGGAAATTTGTAATATTGAGTCCCTTGACATAACTGATGAAGTCATTTCCAAAGCTATAGCTCCCTTTCATGATTCCACTAAGCCTGACATTGATGGAATATCTTCATTTTTTCTCAAGAAATGCTATTTCAGTCTTCTTCAACCTTTTAAAATTCTTTTCTCTTTTTCGTAGTCTCAGGGTAGTTCCCCTTTTACACACTGCATGATTAGTGGACAGGATGTACTTGAACAGACATTCTCTCCTAGAACAGACTGTTTGCCTGTCAGACAGGCAGAAAAATTAAATTGAAGTCTTTAACATTTAGACTTTCATTCATCAGGTTAATCAAAGCATCCTATATTATATTATATTCTGTCTGCCTGTCTGCCTGTCAGACCATGGTGAAATAAGTAATAAGGTGGTGTATTCAGTTGTGGTGAGGACGTTAAATTTTTCAACTCGCTCTCTCGACTCTCAGAGAGAAATTCGCTAGAAAGAGATAGCAATCGTTTGCGTTCTGGACTCTTCGTTTATCAGCAGACAGAAAAGAAAATATTTTCGTTAATAAATAAAACGAAATAATTCAAAGCATATTATATTTTAATTAAATATTTTTTTAAAGAAATTAAATAACAATTATAATTAAGCGTAATTAAAATATTTAACAATTAGAGTAGATTAGAGTTATTAGAGTAATATTTTGAGTAATTTTTTTTGACCAACCAGTCTTTGCTTTGGCTTTTGGACTTTTAATTTTTGGTTTAAATTTTTTATCCGAAATTTTGTACGCATTTTAAAAAAAAATTCTTTAGTTTTTTCATTTAGTTCAATGTCATTTGCACTCTTCAACATATCGGTCAGCAAAAATTGTTTCTCGCAAATGAAGTTGCCATTGAATTTATTGAAAATGCCTTCAAGAGATTTTATTTTGCTTACAAATTCTTTTGATGGCTTCTTCAGGCCGCCCGCTGACACCATATCAACATATGTAAAAGACGAATTTTCTTTATCATTGTAGTCCAATGACAATCGCCGAATTAGGTAGCCTGAGATGTACTCTATGGAGTCATCGGTAAGTTGGCAGTGTATGCTGGCTTCTATATCTCCTGTTTGCTCTGTCATGTCTAAGTCAGCAGGAACACTTAAGCAACTGGACGACTCCATTGAGGAAATATCAATGTCAAGCCATGGCTCTGGGTCAGCCTCAACATTTGCCTTCGCACCCAAAATTTCTGTATTTCTCGCTAAATTAAAGGAATTTATGGTGCAATAATATAAATATTTAGTTTTAAAAAATTGACAAACAATGAACGAAATACTTATCACGGGGACGTCACAAATATTAACAAACAATGAACGAAATACTTATCAATCACGTGGACGTCACAAACATACATTCTGAAAATCTACTACAAAAAGCATTTATTGTTATTTATACTAGACATGTAATCAATTACTACCAACAAGAAAGTTGTTACCTATCAGGTATTTGCGCAACCTAAATTTGAACTCGAGTGGAGTATGAAAGTATGAAGCCAGCCCAATGAATTGTCTCAAACTATTAACTGAACCTGGTGGCGGCAAAGAGCTCAACGCCATGATCTTACTTTGGCCTTATCTCCCCGGCACTCACTTCATATCCCAAATACTGTACAGCCGTTTTCAGAAAGATACACTTTTTAATATTGAACAAGAATCCGGCCTTACAACATCCAAAACATTTCTCAACCTCTCCAAACCTAGCTCAACTTTAGGTGACACCACCATGATATCGTCCATATAAATGATGACGTAGGAATGCGAAACCCTACCAATCGCATTCATAACTGCACGCTGAAAAACAGAAGGGGCGTTCTTCATTCCGAACGGCATTTTCAAAAACTCGTATTGCCCTTCAGGCGTTACGAAAGCAGTATACTCTATAGAATCTGTGTGAATGGGTATTTGATGATATCCGCTAGCCATGTCTAGACATGTAAAATAATTGGCACCACTCAATCTGGCAATCTGGTCATCAATAAGTGGCAAGGGGTATTTGTCTGATACTGTATTTAAGTTGAGTTCCCTATAGTCGATCCGAACCATTTTTCTTTTTCACGAGCAAAATAGGACTGGCATACGGTGAACAACTGGGTCGAATGATATTACATTTCATTAACTCACTTATCTGTGACCGAACTATTTCTTTTTCTTCAGGGGCGAGCCTATATGGTCGCCTCTGCACCGTTTTGTTAGGGTCAATTAATCTTATTTTCATTTCACCAGTCCTCACAGTGGTACAAGGTGTTCCATTAATGAAAGCCGCAGAATAATGTTCAAGTAATTCTTTTAACTTATCTCTATTCTTATCGATTAAATCAGTATTAACATTAGTGGGGTGGTATGGCACTTCATATGCTGCACATATATTGACTACTTTGGACCTTATGATTTCAAACTTATCACACGAAAGTAAAACGTTAAAACCTTGTGTGAGAATTTCGCACTCAATTATGATATCGTTTTGTAGCTCTTTGTCCTGCACTGTATGGAATAATATTTCGATAGCGTTTTCATTTATAATGACATCACTGATACCTACACACTCTCTAATCAGAGAACATTCAGCTCCCGAGTCAAAACAAATCGGATAGATCATACCTTGCTGTGTCATACTTCCCTTCGGCTCTGACACAAAGCACTGATTAATAATCTTCTGTTGGATAGATCCAGATTTGGCAGCAGTCGGCTCCCTTAAGCATTTGTTGGCAAAATGTCTACGTTGCCCACACCGGTAGCAGGTCACATTCTCTTTCTGCGGCTGCATCTCTCCTTTGAAAGTGCTTCTACTCTGGCGTGACTTAGCTCGACAGTGTCATCTTGTGTCCAGGCTTCTTACAGAAATGACATACCACTGCAGAAAATCTCGTTCGCTTGAGGTCAGGTCCAATGCTATCCATGGCGCCAGCGTTGCGTTTGTTCTCAAATGAAAACGCCATCAGCTCCGTTTGCAGTTTGCTTCGGGTCGTGATGTTCGATGTAAAAACAGTTCGCTGCAGGCGGCTGTCAATATTCGCCATATGCACCAACACTGTAGATACTGCGATATCTTCTATTTCCATCTTCCGCCATTTTGACATCAGCAAAGTCACCATACGGCTTGCATATACTGAATAGCATTCACCGGCAGAGGGGCGGCTTTGAAAAAGGTTCGACAAAATGGCGACCGACGTCTCCTCATTCTCATACCGCTGCTTGAAAAGTTTCTTGAACTGCTCCCACTGTATGCCAGCGTAAAACACTTGGGTTAGCCATTTCGAAGCACTGCCCTCCATACAATTGCTTAGCGCCATGATGAGCCCGCTTCCAGTTAGCGGCTGCTCTGCCAGAATGATATCAGCAGTCATGCACCATTGCGTAGCGTCGTCGCAGGCACCCTCCGGATTAAACTTGGGCAAAGTGACGCCAACCTTCTGAACAGGGGCTGAGGCCTGCATGACTTTCGCCAATTCGAACACTACACGCCACTGCTCCTCGGATATTGTAGGAATGGGCACACCAATAGCCGAATTTCTCTGTAGTCAACTGTCTGGGCAGACTTCCAAAAACTGAGTGAGCAGTAAGAATCGATGACAAGCTCTTTCAGCCTCTCATCATCTGTCAATTGTCACAATCGTCTGTACCTCTCTCAATTTATCTCTCTCTCTTTATCTACCCAGGCCAGTTGCAGAGCAACACGCTCATGCGCCTCTCTCTCAATTCCGTCCCCCTTCATTACACATCATCTCTCTCTCTCTCTAACACCAATACAAATATAAGACAGCCCGTGTCTGAAACGGAGCGTTGAAGCTAGGAGACAAGCAGTGACCGATAACCAACGGTAAAGTGCAAAGAAGACACGAAAAGGGACTCAGCGAGCCAGCTGACAGAGAATAACCGAAAATACACTGCAAACAATTCTAAGACCCGACATACATATTATTTAAAAACAATATTAATTTTTCACTAAATTACGATGCACTACTCATTTTCTGTTGGTAGTGTTGTGGTAGTTGATTCCACAGGTGAATAGCATGAATAAAGTACCGCTAAGAATAGACAAGCTTCTGACAAATGTTGTTTAAATCGTAAACAGACAGGCAGACAGAAAATAATATAATATAGGATGCTTTGATTAACCTGTTGAATGAAAGTCTAAATGTTAAAAACTTCAATTAAATTTGACTAATACCTCGAAAATTTGTTTAATTTGTAGTTATGTACATATTATTTAAAAACAATATTAATTTTTCCCTAATTTGCGATGCACTAGTCATTTTCTGTTGGTAGTGTTGTGGTAGTTGATTCCACACGCGAATAGCATGAATAAAGTACCGTTCAGAATAGACAAGTTTATGACAAATATTGTTTAAATCGTAAATTTTCATGTAAATAGCTCTGTTCTTATATATATATGATTTTGCGCAATGTATGTAATTACATTTCGGGAGTTTACCCATGTTCTAAACGGAATATGGTAAATTATATTATCCAATAAGTACATATGTTATTGTACCAGTGTGAAATAGTTTTGGTAATAGTCGACTCGAAAGACGCTAGATTGATTATCCACCACGTTTTCTTTTTCGGTAACTCCGCCGTTGTGCATTTCCATGTGCATTTAATGTATTATCTTCACCAATTATTTCAACATAACTTCTTTTGCCCATCATTCAACTGTTGCATTAAACCATCTAGTATTAACAAATTTATTTGACCTTCCACTCAAGGAGGTAATAAATTAGCCAGATGTCAAACCAATTTATTTCGATGTACATATGTTTTCGACTACAACGGTTTACAATATTGGTAGGCTCATCGTACAATTGAAAGCGATCAAGCAACAAGTTGCGTAGCTGAAATAAATCCTTGAAATTTGGACTTGGCAATATTATATTGTTTGGCGTCAATGGTGCTGATTCAATTGAATTTGCTGGGATATATGTACAGTTGCGAAAAATAATAGCACCACTAAAGCACATTTTATTCCTAATTGAAAAAATGAACCTGTTGCGATTTTTAAAATTTTGATTTATTTTTTATTGCTTACTATTCTCCATAAACAAAAACTTCGTTACCGCTATTCCAATTTCTGTCTTTATATTTATACCCGGTACTCAAAGAGTATAGGGGTATATTAGATTTGTGCGGATAACGGTTGTGTGTAACGCACAGAAGGAAGCGTTTCCGACCCCATAAAGTATATATATTCTTGATCAGCATCAATAGCCGAGTCGATATAGCCATGTCTGTCTGTCCGTCCGTCTGTCCGTCTTCATTTGTGCCTATATCTCAGAGACTATAAAAGCTAGAGCACCGAAATTTTGTATCCAGGCTTCTGTGTTATCACACTACTTAAAGTATGTTTCAAAATTTTGCCCCGCCTCCTTCCGCCCCCACAAAGGACGAAAGTCTGTGGCATACACAATTTTGAAGATACGAGAAAACTAAAAACGCAGAATCATAGAGAATGACCATTTCTATCAGAGTGTTGAATCTGGATCAGATCGGATTATTAATATAGCCACAATGAAGGAAACCATTTCAAAAGTCATCGTTCCCTCTCGCTCTCTCTCACACGCGACCCTATCTGCTTTCCCCATTCGAATTTTTTGTCGCCTAGTTCTCAGAGACTATAAGAGCTAGAGCAACCAAACTCTCTATCCTATCTCCTGTGATATCAAACCAGCACGAGTTTGTTTCAAAATTTTGACACGCCCCCTTCCGCCCCCACAAAGGACGAAAATCTGTGGAATCCACAATTTGTAAGATAAGAGAAAACAAAAAACGCAGAATTATGGAAAATATCCGTATCTATCAGATTGCCGAATCTGGATCATATCGGATCATTATTATAGCCAGAAGGAACAAATTAAATTTCAGTAGCTACCAAACGGCAGCCAAGCGATTCCCTCTCTCTCTCGCACACACTTCCATGTCTCTTGTATGTAGTTTTACATCTGTATGTAAAAATGTAGCAGCCGACGTAAAAATCATATGTAAATAAAAATGGAAACAGATACATAACTTCTAAAATATAAAAATACAGAATAGGGTTCGACTTAATTTTTTGAAATTTTCCATTTTGGCCAAAATTTAATTCGTCTCTTTTGTGAACATATAATTAATTAAATAAATCGTAAGCTCATATGTATACATAAATACGTATATACTGACTGAGTACCGGGTATAAAGTAGAGCCGCGGCCATTGCCGGTGTAAACAACATCCGTCTGTAAATTACCTTGAAAGCCTTTAATTATAAAGGAGGTAAACTCCAATAAGTTGGTAGTGATATTTTAGGCATTACATAATAGCCTGCAGCTTAAGAAAGTAGTTACCACTTTAAAACACGACACATATTACTAAGCGCATGAAGTTTGCCAGGGTTCGAGCTAATTTGACATCCCAACAATGGAGGAATTTTCTATGGTCAGATGAGTCCAAAGTGGCTATGTTTGGTAGAATGTGGATCTCGATCATACGTTACACATCCAAGGAAAATAGATTACAAACTTTAGTACACCACAAAAACCATTAAGCATGGCGGGTGTAGTGTAATGGTATGGGCCTGCGTCTTCCACTATGGAGTAGGTACTATTGGTTGGATAAAAAACATCGTGGATCAGCATGTGTACGTGAACATAATGGAGACAGGAGGTATGCTACCCTTTGCAGAATATGAAAGTCTGCTCATATGGGTCTTTTAACAGGACTATGACCCAAAACAAACCAGCAAGAAAGCAAAGAAATGGTTCAGGGAGAACTGTGTAAACTGTGCCTGTAAACTGTAACTGTGCCTGTCTGCCTGTCTGTCTGTCTGTCTAAATTTCAGTGGCTACGCAACTTCTGCCAAGCGCTTACTCATTCCCTCTCTCTCTCGCAAACACTTCCACGTCTCTTGTATGCAGTTCTACATGTGCATGTAAAAATGTAGCAGCCGATGTAAAAATTATATATAAATAAAAATAAAGATAACTTCTAAAATATAAAAATACAGCATAGGGTTCGACTTAATTTTTTGATATGTTCAATTTTGGCCAAAATTTATTTCGTCACTTTTGCGAACATATAATAAATTACATAAATCGTAAGCTCCTACGTATATGTTGGAGCGTCATTATTTGTGCTATTAGTTGCCATCGTTTTATGCGCAGCTAGTTTCGGTCGCACCGGGAACCTAAACACTACTGACTTTGTGTCTTCCCTTTTTCTTGTGCCTCTCTACCGAACCACTTTCAGCGACAGCTACAAACGCTGTCGCCCGCCAAAACGGGACTTTACCAAACTACACAGCAAAACAGGCTGATGCAATATCGCAATGTTCTTGCGATTCTGATGAAATACCCAAATACGCACTAACACAAACTCAACACAACCCTCACATACATTTCCAGCACACGCCGCAACGGCGCCAACATATTCAAACTACCTACTTATGCTTCCACACGGCCAACCTGACCATAACACGACCTCGTGTAATTCTAAAATCCTTTTATTTATAAATCATCAAATAAAATTTAACATTAACATTTCCTTGTTCTTTTAAATTTCTCAATTATAACTTATTTATTTTATTATTTTTATTTTTTTTTAACTTTATAGCTTTATGCAGAATTTAAACATCCATTCTTAGTTCTTGAACTAATATAAAATTCATCTTTTACTTAATTAAACTTTCTTAATAATTCTCTTCATTATCATAAACCCACTTGGTTTCGCATTACATTATTTTATGCACCACACGCCATGATCAAAACATTTGTTTTGCACTTGTGCTTGCATTACAGATATGACAAATTTATTCAAGTTCCATTATCAGCCTTTCAGGCATCCATACTGTCTCTTTCAACAGTTTGACTTTCCATCATTCCAATACTGTCTCTTTCAACAGCTTCTTATCAATCACTTCATTACTGTCTCTTTCAACAGTTTCTTTTTCTATAATTTCATTACTGTCTCTTGCAACAGCTTCCTTTTCAATATCACTCAAGACCTCATCACAACTTTCTAAATCATCTGGAACATATCCATCTGGCAATTTCCTTATATCTTCATGAGCGTACTTGAACTTCCTATTATTTGTCAACGACTTGAGGATATATCTATCTCCGTCTAGTACTTGAACAATTTGCAAAGGTCCTCTATACTTTGGACTTAACTTTGTTTGATGCCTTTCTTCATTATTCAACAACACAAAGTCTCCTACTTCATGCCCAACAACCTTAGCCTTTGTTTTATCAAATTGTCCTTTGCTATCTACTGCCGCCGCTGATATATTTTTCACTGCACGAGCTCTTGATTCTGCCAAATCAACTTCTTGTGCCACGTCACATGGTGGAAGCAACCCCAACGGACGAGCAACCTTGCCAATAAAAAATTCCAAAGGGCTTGCCTTTGTCACTCGACTTACAGTACAGTTTAAGGCTAGCTGTACCTCGCCCAATGCATCTTGAGTGTGTGTTAAGTAAACAAATTTAGTAAAAGCGTCCACTTAAACAATAACGTACTCTTTTTGATCACTCTTGCCACTTAACTTTCCTGTTATGTCTATGTGCACTGTATGCCAAGGTGTGTCGACCTTTGGTATTGGAAAAAGTCTAGCCTGAACTTTACCTGAGGATGACTTTGACATCTTGCAAGTTATACAGTTTTCAACAAATTTCCTTACATATTTTGACATATTTTCAAACCAGTAAAAATCGTAGGCTGTGTCCAATGTTTTTTCCCTACCCAAATGCATTATTGTCTCATGAACTTGATTAATAACGGACCATCTAAATGCTCTTGGAACAATTGGAAAAGATCGTGTTCTGCCATTTCTCTGTATTTTCCGATAAATTATTCCTGCTCTTAGTTCGTAAGTTTTTGCAATATCCTCGGCAAGAGAATTGTCTTTTATTTTATTCACAATACTAATTATATCGGAATCCTTGCGCTGTTCAGCCATCAGCCTATCACTAGATATCTCTGCCAGATTAATTCTTTTTTCAGAAACTATACGAGCATCAATTGCGTCGGCAGATGGGATATTTCTTGAAAAGAAATCAACATGAGCCATTCGTTTACCCTCTCTATACTGTAATTCAAATGGGAACGACTGTAAATAAGCCCACCATCTTTGTGCTCTGGGCAATATGTCACGTTTATTTCTTGACGCTCTAAGCAAATTGCAATCGGTAAAGACAACAAAATCTCTGCCTGTCAAATAATGACGAAAATGCTTAATGGCCATGACAACCGCGAGAGTCTCCAATTCGTAAGAATGGTATCTTGACTCAGCAGGTGAGGCAGCCTTACTGAAGAACTCAACGAAATGGGGCTTGTTATCTTTTCTATGCACCAAGATGGCACCGTATTCACGAGCACTTGCGTCAGTGTGCAATTCGATTGGATATTGCGGGTCAAAAATAACCAAAGCTGGCTTCTGTGTAAGAACAGATATAACTTTTTGTCTTATCTCTTCAAGTTCTGGCTTCCAAATAAACTCGTTTTTTTCCGATTTCAACAAATACTGTTTGTAGGGGGCGGATCAGCGAGGTAGCACAGCCGTTAAAGGAAAAACTCGCACGTTTCACTTTGTTCACTTTCGTTTATTTCTTAATGTATATTATGTATAGTTCACAAATTCTTAGGGGAATGGGCGAGAAATCGTATGTAATGGGCGAGATTATGTACATATGTAATGGGCGAGAAACTTTCGTTGACCGATCGTAACGGGGGTGAGAGCGTAACTAAAAACGCCCGCTCAAGCTAGTGGCCGCCCAGGCTTCGAGGCAGCTTTCCTGAGCGCCGTGTGCACGAGCGGGAGCGAGTCGGGCGCGAAGAGCCCTCCACAGTGGATGCGAAAAGATTGCTGCTGCTCTCAACAAATACAAAGGCTTCAAGAAACAAGAAAATCCCTGTATAAATTGCCGAAAGTAAGACGCAAGTCCAATAAATTGCCTTAAAGCAGAAACCGACTGAGGAGGTGGTAAGGCAGTTAATGCAGAAACCTTTTTAGAATTTGGACGAATTTGACCTTCGCTCACTTCATATCCCAAATATTGAACAGTTGACTTCATAAACGAACACTTTTTAATATTGAACAAAAACCCAGCTTTCGTGAGAACATCAAGAGTAACCCGTAGCCTTTCCAAAGCCTCACCTTTCGTTGCAGCCACCACTAACACGTCATCCATATAGACAACCACAAAAGTATTTGCCAGTTCTCCAAGTGTATGCATCACCGTACGCTGAAAAACTGAAGGTGCATTTTTCAGACCAAACGGCATTGACAAAAACTCGTACTGGCCATCTGGGGTGACAAAAGCCGTACACTCTATTGATTCTTCATGCAATGGGATTTGGTAATATCCGCTTGCCAGATCCAAACAAGTGAAATATTTAGCACCATGAAGTCTGGCTATCTGATCTGCTATAAGGGGTAAAGGATATCTATCTGAAACTGTGTTAGAATTTAATTCACGGTAATCAACACACAAACGATGAGAACCGTCTTTTTTGTTTACTAACATCGTAGGACTTGCAAAGGGAGAGCAGCTTGGCCTTATGACATTGCATTTCAAAAGCTCTTTAATCTTGTCGCGTACCAATTCTCTTTCATTTGGACTAAGCCTGTATGGTCTTCTTTGAACAATTTTTCTATTGTCTACTAATTTAATCTTCATTTCACCTGTACTGACAGTAGATGAAGGAATTCCCTTTGTAAAAGATTTTGAATAGTTTTCCAATAAATTGTTTAATTTATCTTTATCTTCATCGACAAGATCAGTATTCAATTTAGAAAAAACATCATCATTGGAACAAAAGTAATCAGATTTTGATCTAACAATTTCAAATTTTCCAGGTGACATAATGACATAAAATCCTTGCGACAGTATTTCTCTACCAATCATAATATCATTTTTCAAATATTCATTACCCAAAACATGGAATAACATTTCAATACAATGATTGTTAATTTGTACCTTGCAAAGTATTTGCAATGTACTACAAATGCTATCATTTCCAATACCTTTCAACATTACTGTATTGTTAATTCTTTTACCAACTAACTTAGCACTTATCTTTTGTTTAACCAATAAACATTCCGCTCCAAAGTCAAACGTTGTCGTGAAAGTCTCGCCATGATGAATCATCTCTCCTTTGGGCACATCAACTTCGCATAGCTGCACTCTTTTCACCTGATGCGTATCTTTGAATTTGTCCATTTTGGGCTTACTGCAATGGGTTGAAATGTGGTCCAACCTCTCCACACTTGAAGCAGGTTAAATTTGATTGCTGCTGGTGACCAAACACGCTTTTGCCGCTACGCTCAGCAGCACGGGGAAGAAGATTTTGCTGCTGTCTAGCTCTGCATTCAACCATCTTGTGACCCAACTTTCCACAGTAATGACATTTTATAGTTGCAAACTTCTGTCGTTTCGAGTCGGATGCCGCTGTTTCTTCTTGTGAGGATTTCTTCCGTTTGTTGAACGTAAAAGCTTTTAGCTCTGTCTGTAGTTCACTCCTGGTGCGCACGTTTGATGTAAAAGTAAAACGTTGTAATCTGCTATCAATATGAGCCAGCTGAGCAAGCGTCACGGAAACAGCAATCTCCTCCACATCCATCTCACGCCATTTGGTGATGAGTGACGTCACCATGCGACTAGCATAATTGGAGAGACATTCTCCTTCAGTCGGGCGAGTTGATAACATTGTTAACAACATAGCTGCTGGTGTCTCAACACTGGTAAAGCGCTGAAGAAAAAGTTCCTTAAAATCAGCCCAATTTATGTCAGGATAACATATTTGTGAGAGCCACTGCGACGCACTGCCTTCCAATGCTGCACTCAAAGCCATCACCAACGCACTGCCTTTTATATTGTTTTCTGCCAAAATTATATTTACTGTAGCGCACCACGCCGATGCGTCGGCGCCTACAAGATCCGCGTTGAATTTCGGCAAAACTACTGCTTTATTATTCGTAGTTTCGGAAGCCGTTGATTTCAATGCTTTCACAAGTTCAATAAAATTTGTATTTTGTACTTCCATTAACACTCGCCATGGATCCATTGATGTATTAGGTAGCGAGCCAGATCCCACTTCTGATGTTGGAGCGTCATTATTTGTGTTATTAGTTGCCATCGTTTTATGCGCAGCGAGTTTCGGTCGCACCGGGAACCTAAACACAACTGACTTTGTGTCTTCCCTTTTTCTTGTGCCTCTCTACCGAACCACACTCGGCGACAGCTACAAACGCTGTCGCCCGCCAAAACGGGACTTTACCAAACTACACAGCAAAACAGACACACAAATAGGCTGATGCAATATCGCAATGTTCTTGCGATTCTGATGAAATACCCAAATACGTCTTACACAAACTCAACACAACCCTCACATACATTTCCAGCACACGCCGCCACGGCGCCAACATATTCAAAGTACCTACTTATGCTTGCACATATATATGTACTTACATACATATGTACATATATGCTGACTGAGTACCGGGTATAAAGTAGAGCCGCGGCCTTTGCCACGGCTCTTAACGTTCCCCCTCGTTTTTAATATATGAAAGTGATATCAAAAAACGTAGAATGCACTTTTGCTGGAAATTGATTTGTTGACTCAAAAAAAATGAAAACTTTTAGAATCGAATAACATTTGGGGAAACCCCACGCTAGAAAAGTCGAAAATGCATGAAACTTCGGGTGCGACTTTTCTTTTGTTGCTGGGTGTATGCTGTTCGAGTTTGGAATTATCTTCCCCACGCCATCAATGCAATCAATGGGGGAAATCTAGGCACTACATACAGAAGTTGAATTTGAGCTAGTAGATAGCGGTTGAACGGAGACGGTTTTTTTTTAAGGTAGTGCTACTATTTTGCAGTTTTGAAAAGCTGACAAATGCAGCTATAAATCCGACCCAGACACTTGGTAGCTGCAGCTTAACGTTTGGAAGATATTAAGCTTCCAAATTCAAATTTCATAAGTTTTTTCGGTATTTCGTCATTCCTCAGCTTTTTATACCCGGTACTCGAAGAGTATAGGGGTATATTAGATTTGTGGGGATAACGGTTGTGTGTAACGCACAGAAGGAAGCGTTACCGACCCCATAAAGTATATATATTCTTGATCAGCATCAATAGCCGAGTCGATATAGCCATGTCTGTCTGTCCATCTGTCCGTCTTCATTTGCGCCTATATCTCAGAGACTATTAAAGCTAGAGTAACCAAATTTTGTATCCAGGCTTCTGTGTTATCACACTACTCCGAATGTATTTCAAAATTTCGCCCCGCCCACTTCCGCCCACACAAAGGACGAAAATCTGTGGCATGCACAATTTTAAAGATACGAGAAAACTTTAAACGCAGAATCATAGAGAATGGCCATTTCTATCAGAGTATTGAATCTGGTTCAGATCTGATTATTAATATAGTCACAAAGACGAAAACCATTTCGAAAGTTATCGTTCCCTCGCGCTCTCTCTCACACGCGACCCCATCTGCTTTGCCCATTCGTATTTTTTTACGCCTAGTTCTCAGTGACTATAAGAGCTAGAGCAACCAAACTCTCTATCCTATCTCCTGTGATATCAAACCAGCACGAGTTTATTTCAAAATTTTGCCACGCCCCCTTCCGCCCCCACAAAGGACGAAAATCTGTGGAATCCACAATTTGTAAGATACGAGAAAATGAAAAACGCAGAATTATGGAAAATATCCGTATCTATCAGATTGCCGAATCTGGATCATATCGGATCATTATTATAGCCAGAAGGAACAAATTAAATTTCAGGGGCTACCCAACGGCAGCTAAGCGATTCCCTCTCTCTCTCGCACACACTTCCATGTCTCTTGTATGTGTATGTACATATGTGCATGTGTATGTAAAAATGTAGCAGCCGAAGTAAAAATTATATGTAGATAAAAATGGAAACAGATAACTTCTAAAATATAAAAATACAGCATACGGTTCAACTTAATTTTTTTAAATTTTCCATTTTGCCAAAATTTAATTCGTCTCTTTTGCGAACATATAATTAATGAAATAAATCGTAAGCTCATATGTATACATAAATACGTATATACTGACTGACTGACTCACAACGTTCTCTCTCGTTAAAACTGCAAAGTTCAATACAAACAGTAGTAGGAAACTTAAGTTATGTGAAAAATAGAAGCACTACGTCTAAAAAAAAATACCAAATTTTAAAAAAATTCTTTAAAAAAAAGTAAACTGGGAAAAAAACCATAATTAAAATCTATCAAAATAAGTCATTTTGGGCGACAGCGGAAAAGTCATGTCGACTAGTGTTATCATTTAATATTTAGTACAATGTCCTTTTTTGGCAATAACAGCTGCGCAGCGTTTTGGCATGGAATCAATCAAGTCCTGGCATCGTTTTAGGACGAGGACTCCTTAATTTATACTCAAAGTCATCTGATAGTGGCTGGCTTGAAAGTAGCAACCGCCTTCTTGACGTAGGAACACAGATTTTTGATGAGGGGTCAGGTGACTGAGCAGGCCACTTCAAAACGTTTACACAGTTTGCCCTGAACCATTCCTTTGCTTGCTTGCTGGTCTGGCAGACAGACAGACAGACAGACAGGCAGGCAGACAGGCAGACAGTTTGCCAGGTGACTGGACAGGTCAGGTGACTGAGCAGGCCAATCCAAAACGTTTACACAGTTTACCCTGAACCATTCATTTGCTTTCTTGTTGGTCTGCCTGTCTGCATGTCGCTTTTCATGCTATTCGAAGGCAGACAGACAGACATGGCTATATCGACTCGGCTTTTGATGATGATCAGGAATATATATACTTTATGGGGTCGGAAACGCTTCCTTCTGGGCGTTACACACATACATTATCACCACAAATTTAATATACCCCTATACTCTTCCAGTACCTGGTATAATAAATATTTGTTTCAATTACACTTCTCAAGGGTAATGTAGTATTTTGACCAAACAGGAAAAAAATTTTGGAAAAAATATAAAATCGATTTATTTAGCAAAAACAAAATTTTTTCCCATACGTTTCATTCATTTTCTACAGTCTAATAATAAACAAGCATATTTTAGAATTTTTGTTTTCAAAATATATATTAATTAATAACTAGTCGACACGACTTTTCCGCTGTCGCTCAAAATGACTTTATCGGATAAATTTTGATGTTTAAAAAGTTTTAAAGAATGTTTTTTTTTCAAACTTAGTTATTTTTAAAGATATTTTAAAGATTTGGTTATTTTTTCAGAGAAAGATAGAAGCACTACCTTTCACATAACTAAAGTTTCCTATATTTGGTTGTTTTGAACTTGGCAGTTGCAGCTTGGCAAATGCAGCTATAAATCCGACCCAGACACTTTGTAGCTGCAACTCAACGTCTGGAAGATATTAAGCTTTCAAATTCAAATTTCAATATTTTTTTCGGTATTTTTTCCCGAAATTTTGACTTTGAAAGGTATTGTTTAAGGTATCGTTTGTAAGAATCAAAGAATCGCCAATGAAGACGGACGGACAGACAGACATAGCTACATCGACTCTGCTATTGATGCTGATCAAAAAAATATATACTTTATGGGGTCGCAAACGCTTCCTACTTGGCGGTACACACATCCACTATCACCACAAATCTAATATACCCCTATACTCTTCGAGTCCCGCGTATAAAAAGTCACAATCAGTAAGCCTTATTTAATTTACTTACTGAAAATTTTGATTAAAAACTCCGGGTACCGGGTATGAAAACGAGGGGGAACGTTGAGTACTCAGTCAGTATATATGTGAATATATATGTACATGTAAAAGGTAGTAAAAAGGCCTGGCAACTGAAGGAGCGTCAGCTAACAGCAGTAACAGTAGCAGCAGAGTAACAGGAGATAAGCGCAGAGTAACAGCAGATCAACAGGATTAACAGCAGTACCAGCAGAACCAGTAACGGCAGAACGAGATGAACAGCAGACAAAGCAGGAGAGAAGCTGCAACGGCAGAAGGATAACGAACAGCAGTAAGGAGAAGAGTACAACAGAAGACAGACAGAGTTCAGCAGCAGCAGCCGACATCAGCAGAAATCAAGCCGTCACATCCAACCACAATTATTCTTACTTTACATGCCTTTCGCGATTTAATAATATCAATAAGCAGTATTCAAATAATTTCTTACATTTGGAGGCTCAACCGGTCGCGTATTGCCAGTGTAAAGTGCGAAAAAAATGGTTTACTGAATGTCTCAGAAGCCGCCGGCAGATAAAGAGAGACGGAAAAAAAGTTGTGCGCCGCATGTCTCAGAAGCCGCCAGCAGAGGAAGCGAGACAGAAGAAATCAAAAAGAAGGTCCGAGAAAAACGGTTGTTTCAAGCAGGCTGCCCGTAAGAGTATAGCCCAGCAGAATCATAACGGAAAATAAAAATGTACCACCAGCCGAGAATATGCAGCAAAACGAAGAAACAATCGTCAAAACTACACAAACATGGAAGTGATGAGTTCAACTCAGACTAGAAGAAAACACATAGACGCTCTAACAACTGGTGCAACTTCTCACGATGGTATATACATATATATACATATGAGCTTGTGATTTAAGTAAATTATTATATGTTCGCAAAAGAGACGAATTAAATTTTGGCCAAAAAAGGAAAATTTCAAAAAATTAGGTCGAACCCCATGCTGTAGTTTTATATTTTAGAAGTTATCTGTTTCCATTCTTATTTATATATAATTTTTACGTCGGCTGCTACATTTTCACATACACATGTAAAACTACATACAAGAGACATGGAAGTGTGTGCGAGAGAGAGAGGGAATAGCTTGACTCTCGTTGGGTAGCCACTGTAATTTAACTTGTTCCTTCTGGCTATAATAATGCTCAGACCTGATCCAGAATCGGCAATCTGCCAGATACGGTAATTTTTCATGATTCTGCGTTTTTGGTTTTCTCGTATCTTAAAAATGATGGATTCCACAGATTTTCGTCCTTTGTGGGGGCGGAAGGGGGCGTGGCAAAATTTTGAAATACACTTGTATTGAAGTGATATCACAGGAGTTTGGATAGAAAATTTGGTTGCTCTAGCTCTCATAGTCTCTGAGATCTAGGCGCTCATTTCGACGAATAGGCAAAGCCGACAGGGTCGCGTGTGAGAGAGAGCGAGAGGGAACGATGACTTTCGAAATGTTTTTCTTCATTGTGGCTACATTAATAATCTGATCTGATCCAGATTCAACACTTTGATAGATATGATCATTCTCTATGATTCTGCGTTTTTAGTTTTCTCGTATCCTTAAAATTGTGCATGCCACAGATTTTCGTCCTTTGTGTGGGCGGAAGTGGGCGTGGCGAAATTTCGAAATAACACAGAAGATTGGATACAAAATTTGGTTACTCTAGCTTTAACAGTCTCTGAGATATAGGCGCAAATGAAGACGGACGGACGGACAGATGGACAGACAGACGGACGGACGGACGGACAGACAGACATGGCTATATCGACTCGGCTATTGATGCTGATCAAGAATATATATACTTTATGGGGTCGGAAAAGCTTCCTTCTGTGCGTTACACACATCCGTTATCCCCACAAATCTAATATACCCCTATACTCTTCGAGTACCGGGTATAATTAGCGCTGATGAAATGGATAAGAAAAATTATGCAAAGCTGGTAGTGAAAAAAAAAGTCCAAAATTATTCCAGAGTTCAGTGGAGAAAATATGTCGGTACAGCAGTGGTTTTATAATTTCGAACTAAACGAACTAAAGCTGAAGCATATGGACTAAACGACAAACAAATATATGTGCAAGACGAGCGAAAATGACATGTACAGCCGCTCTTTTTCTCGAATCCACAGCAGTGTATGAGTACGGCCAGTTACGTCATCAACTTATACAAGAGGTTGGGAGTGATCGTTTATGCAGTGCCGAAATCAGTTGTCGGTGCGAGTGAAAACTAACAATGAATGTTTTCATGAATATATACTGCAAATGAAACGAATTGCTGCGCGTGGGATAATAGATACAGTCGGTTATTCGATACATTGTCGACGGATTAAAATTAAAAACCGATTATAAGTATCTTTGTATCTACGTAAGGATTGCCGACACATGTCGAAAGATTGCGCGAGTGCTGCTGCCGTAAACGTGGCATACGAGAAAAAACACCTAAAGTCACTCAAAATCAACAATGTGCAAGTCAAAGGGCTCATAGACACAGGTGCAGATGTTTCACTAGTAAAGATGTCTATGCTTGGGAAAATGAGGGGCGCCCTCATGAGAGAACTTGGAAACATCATCACACGCTCCGCTGGGCAGTTCTTGGCAGAAGTGGAGATCGACGGAATGAGCCTGGCACATAAGTTCCTTGTGGTGGCCGATCTTGCTGGGACACCACTTGATATCAAAGTTCACGATGACGTCAACGCCGGGAGGATATCAGTTTTTTCCCCTCTCGGGAGAGGAATCTGTGGACGCATGGCTTTTCAAAACTGCAAAGTTGTATACAAACAGTTGTAGCAAACTTAAATTATTTGAAAAATAGAAACACTACCTATGAAAAAAAAAAACAATTTTTAAAATTTCTTTAAAAAAAACTAAACCTAAAAAAAAAACATTCATTAAACATTTTTTATGATTCTGCGCTATTAGTTTTTTCGTATCTTCAAAATTGTTTGAAATATTGAAATACATTTGGAGTACTTGATAACACAGGAGACCGCACCAATGAAGACGGACGGACGGATGCTGATCAAGAATATATATACTTTGTGGGGTCGCAAACGCTTCCTACTGGGCGGTACCATAAATCTAATATTCCCCTATACTGTTCGAGTACCGTGTATAAAAATTTGTTTCCAATATGTTATTTCATTTTCGTTAAACTAATTAACAAACATATTTCAAACATTTTTTTTTTCAAACAATGTATTAATAAATATTTGTTGGTAAGCCAAGGGGGGCTTTTATTACACATTTAACCCTATTGGGCATCGAAATGTATAAAGCCCTCAAATATTCCTCAGTTATATTCTCAAACTAAACTTTTCCCCTAAATCAACCATAAGTTTTGGCTTCCGCTTTTTTATTTTGGCAGTCATAAGGGCGCAGATATTCTCTATCGGATTGAGGTCGGGGCTGTTACCTGGCCAATCTAAGGATTTAATGCCCAATTCCGCATTCAAAAAGTTAACCTGTTGGTAAAAAATAGTTTGAACTAGTTGAATACATTTAAAAAAAAAACAAAACGTCAGAGAATTTCATAAAGAGCGCGGTCGATGGCAAGGTTCAGAATCGTCCCGAAATATGGGATCTTCTCTCTCAATCAGTGATTCCATACTTGACACAACTCCATTGCGAATTATGTCTCATCCGAGAATATGATTCGTGACCACTCAGATTCACCCCAATTTTCTTTTTCTTAAGCCCAATTTAAGCGTGCTTTCTTCATTCGACTATTAAGAAGTGGCTTTTTAGCATGTGTCCTTGCCATTAATCCCATCTCCTTTAGACGACGCTGTATAGTTCGAGCTGAAATGTCTATTTCAAATCGTTGTTGCACTTCAGAAGCTATCTCTACAGCATTTTTGAATCGATCATGTCAGCTCGTTTTCTTAATAATTCGATTTTCACTTGCACTTGTACACTTTTTTCTTCCCGACCCTTCCGTCCTCTCCACTTGTCCAGTCTCACGAATTTTTTTCAAAAATCGTCGCACTGAAGTTTTTTCTGAACTTAGTTAACAAATGCAGCTATAAATCTGACCCAGACACTTAGTAGCTGCAGCTTAACGTCTGTAATATCTTCCAGACGTAATATCTTCCAAATACCAAAATTATGTGTTTGTAACAATTTTTAACAATTTTTAGCACAGTGGTCGGACTTGTATGGAGACATGCGACAAAAATAGTTATACGTGGTCGGACTTGTATGGAGACATGCGACAAAAATAGTTATACAGATCCATAATTTAAACTGTAAGCTAATAACATTATTATAAAAATAATATGAAAAAATTGGTCATGGCATAACGCCCATAAGCCCACAATACCAATTTATAAATTTAAATATTAAATAAAAATTTAAAAAAATTCAAATAATTTTTTTTTAAGTCTAGGTTAGGTTAGGTTAACCCGGACGACCCTCCTGGGGTCTCCCATAGGCCAGTGTGGACCTTAGATATCCGGTTATGGACCTTTACGCGCGTGCTATTGAGGGTTGTATGTCACCTAAGATTGAGGTGTTTTTGGCGAAGGCCAGCAGTTCCTTTGGCGACCTCTTGGAGGCATCTTCGAGGCATGTCAGCGTCGGTGCGCCCAAGTACCTTATCCTGGCCAGTGAGAGAGCCGGGCAGCTGCAGATTAGGTGTTCCAGGGTTTCGACGGCCCCCAGTTCATCGCATTTCCTGCAGCTGTTCCTGTCGGTGATGTTTAGTCTGGCTGCGTGTGATGCGGCCAGGCAGTGACCTGTCAGTATTCCCACCAACAGTCTGCTGTCTTTCCGTGGAAGGTGCAGCAGATAGTGGCTGAGTTTCTCGCTGCGTTCTTTGCACATGATTTTCGAGACTCTGCAGTTGGTCGTGCTCCTCCACCTGCTCTCGTTTTCTAGTCTGGCCCGCTTTTCTAGATCGCTCTGTAGCGTTCTGAGTGAGACAGGCACATTTTCTGTTCTGTCTCTCGCCAACCCGACGCCTTCCTTAGCCAGAACATCCGCCGCTTCATTTCCTTCAATGCCCTGATGTCTGGGAACCCAGTAGATCCGCACTGACTTGGTCGGGCATAGTGAATCTAATGCCTCCCTGCTCGCCAGGACATTTCTAGAACTGACCGTGGACGACTGCATGGATTTTATCGCCGCTTGGCTGTCTACAAACAGATTGAACACGTTATGTGGTCTCCTTGCGTGTTGTGCAACCTCCGCTGCTTTCCTGATGGCAAAGACTTCCGCCTGGAAAATGCTGCAGTGGTCTGGTAGCTTGTATGACAGCCCTATTTCGGGGTCTGTGCAGTATATGCCGGCTCCTACTCCTCCTTCCATCTTGGAGCCGTCTGTGTATATATTTTGATGTTGGATCTGGCCTTTTTTCCATTCTTCGGGACCCAGAAATGCGTTTGTATTGATCTCAAGGCACGTTCGAGGGGTCATGTAGTCAGTGTTACTGATCATGTCCATGCCGATTGAACTATGCCCGTATGTTTGTGGCTGCATGTTTCCCGACGCAATAAGGCGCTGGGCGGCCTTCCCAGCCGTCAGATGAGCGTGGATGTCCCGAGGGTCAATTCCGAGTATGGTTTCGAGTGCTTTTGTTGGGGTAGACCTCAGTGCCCCCGTGATGCAGAGCAATGCCTGCCACTGAGTCTTTTCCATAAGCGTGTGGTACGTCTTCTTACTGGTAGCTTGCCACCACACTAAGACTCCATACAGCAGAGTTGGTCGCACCACCGATATGTAGATCCAGTGCATTAGAGCAGGTGACAGTCCCCATGTGCTGCTGAGCATCTTCTTTGATGCATACAGCGCAATGGTGGCCTTCTTCACCCTTTCCACTACATTGCGTCTCCATGCCAGCTTGCTGTCCAGTACTGTGCCAAGGTATTTGACTTGTGTTTTTGGGGTTAGCCTTGTTTGATCGATCTTCGGGGGGATCCATGACGGTACCTTGTACCTCTTGGTGAAGAGGATGAGGTCCGTCTTGTCCGCGTTGATACTGAGTCCTACTTCGTTCGCCCACTCACATATCTCCCTGAGTGTGTTTTCCATTATGGAGCTGAGCGTCGATGGACATACACCCGTAATAATTATGCTTATGTCATCTGCATAGGCTGTTATTTTTGGGGCTCTCCTTTCGAATCTCTTGATGAGGTCGTCGACCACCAGGTTCCACAGGAGTGGCGATAGTACTCCACCCTGCGGTGTGCCTCTGTGTGCCCCTCTGACTATGGAGGCGGTACCCCATTCCGATTGAACCCGTCTGCAACTGAGGAGATTCTCTATCCACTGGTTGATTGCCGGGTGTGCGTTGGATGCTTCTAAACGGTCTATTATTGCGCTTGTGGCCACGTTGTTGAATGCTCCGGATATATCGACAAATACTCCTAATGCATATTAATTGGTGTTGAGGGCTTTCTCGACAGTAGCTACTAGCGTATGTAGTGCTGTTTCTACCGATTTTCCTTTCGTGTAGGCGTGCTGGTTGCTTGACATCCGTCCCCCTACTTCCTCTCTGATGTGAAGCTCCAGCAGCTTTTCTAGCGTTTTTAGTAAGAAGGAGGTGAGGCTTATCGGTCTATAATCCTTGGGACTAACATAGCTGCACTTTCCTGCTTTTGGGAGGAAGACAACTCTAGATGTTCTCCATTGGATCGGGATATAGCCTGTCCTTAGGCATGCCGTATATATGGCGAAAAGCCATGGGGTGATCACCTCTTTGGCCACCTGCAACATGGCTGGAAATATCCCATCCAGTCCAGGTGCTTTAATGCCAGTAAAGGAATCTATGGCCCATTGGATTTTCGTGTGAGTTATTAGTCCTGTGGGGATGGTTTGTTCCTCTGCTGCTGGGTCGTGTTGCGGTGTGGCATCAGTGACCTCGGTGCAGCCTGGGAAGTGTGCCTCCATTAGTTCTGTCAGGGCCTCTTCGCTGCTCTCTGACCATTTTCCATTATTGAGCTTTAGCTGACTCTGTATGGTGGGCTGCTTCGAGAGCAACTTCCTGAGTCTAGCCGTTTCTGGCACCTTCTCGATGTTGGAGCAGAAGTTCCTCCACGAGCTGCGTTGTGCCTTGCGTATCTCCTTCTTGTAGTTCCTAAGTAGGTTCCTGTATTCCTCGTTTATGAACTCTTCATTCGCTTGCTTGGCGAGCTTGAAAAATTCTCGGAGGTTATTTCTAAGGAGGGAGAGCTCCCTGTTCCACCAGAGTGGCTTGTTCCTCCTTTTCGAACTCGAGGGTGGGCATGCTGCGCGGTAGCCATCCAGTAGCTCCCTAGATAGAGTCCCTAGGGACTCCTCTATGTCGTCAGCCGATTTTACCGACCCCGGATTCGCGAGCTTCGAGGTAACCGTCTTCCTGAACTTCTCCCAGTTTGTATTCCGGGGGTTCCTATAGACGGCTACCTTCGAGGTGTGTTTGAATTCGTGTTTGAACTGGATATACCTGTGATCTGAGAAGGATGGTCTTTCGAGGACCCTCCACCCAGTCACTACTTCTATGTTAGTGGAGAGTATAAATTCTAGAAGAGACTCACCTCGGTCATTGGTATCGGGGCTTCCCCATACACTATGGTGGGCATTAGCGTCCGTGCCAATGAGCAGTTGGCAGTCCTTGGATCCGGTTTCTTCTACCAGACTCCTTAGCTCTTCGGGTGGTGCGGGTCTGTCATGTGCCATGTAGCAGGAGGCTACCAAGAGGCGCTTCTCCTCGCTTTCCAGTAGCACTACTGTGAGGTCATCGGTGCTGTAATCATTCATAAGGTGAGCATGGATTCCCTTCCGTACAAGTACGATGGTTCTGTTCCTGCCTACCGGTGTTGTGTAGAACGAGTTGTAATTAGAGGACTTTAGTCCGGCCACAGAGTTGCCTGACGCAATCCATGGCTCCTGGACTGGAGCTTTGTCGACGGGCCCTTGCTCCATGGCTATGAGGAGCTTTGCCGACGCTACCTTGCTTTTATGCAGGTTGATCTGCAGCACACTCAGTGGCATGGGTGGCTGGCTCAACTCTGCTCGACGGGTTGACCACTACCGTCACATCACCGTCCTCTTCCTCCTCTGACTCGTCCAGCGCAAGCCCCCGGGCGGCCTCCACGATAGTCTCCAGACCTAAGTCCTTCTCTACCTCGCCTGCCTGCAGGGTGTGCGCATCCTTGTCCCCGGGGTGGCGCTTTTTCAGTGTTAGCAGTCACGCATTCCACCGACGTTTAGACTGACATCCCAGTCCGAGTTGCTTCCTTCTTCTTGCCTTCCATTTCGGCCCGTAGGTCCATAATGGTTGATGTTTTTCGGGGGTACCACCCCCTAGCGTTTTATGCCTAGCCGCCAGGCACCTCCAGCCATGGCTCTAACCCAGCTCTCCCGACTCGAGGTCGAGAAGACGCTGGGTCATTGCCTTAGCTAGACACTGCATTGCCCCGGACGGGGCAAGCGACAATGCATTACCCTCGTCCGGGATAATGCAGTGTCCATTGCCCAGCCGGCACCCTCGTGGAGGGTTCAGCTAGAGGTTTTTTGCCGGCCTTTTTAAGTCTAAGTTAACAAACAATTTATTAACAAAAATAAAAAAAAAAAATGAAACAAAATTATACAGAACATATTTCAATATATTTTAAAGAAAAATAAAATAATTATTTTTAGTCTTCCAAAATTGTGAGAACAGACTTTTTTAACAAATTCTTTTTTTTATAAGGCAATTTTCTCATTCCACTTATGAGAGGGTCTGAGCTTAATAATAATCTGTTTAACAGGTCTGTGTTTGTGGCGGATCGTGAGATTTTTCGAGTATGCTGATATCTGTATTTTTTAGTATCTTTATTTTTAGCCTCTGCAGCTTCCTCAGAGAGCTCTCCAATTGACACTAATGCTCTCTTTATAACTTCAGGACCATGTATCAATATTTTATGCACCGAAGCTGGCATGTAGTACCATGGATAAGTTTTCACAAGACTCTTTGCAGTCTCCAGCGCATAGTCCCTGAATTTGTCTACATTTATGTTGTAGCCAGAGTTTAAAGCCTGCAACACGGTGGCGCATCTATCAATTAAATGTTCATCAAGACCTGTAATTTTTGCTGCCAGTGCAGGATGTTTACAAAATTTACGGGCTGTGTTTCTATCATTTGATATACCACTACCGCCAAACTTTGGTCCCATTTTCCTTCGAAACTCACTTTGAAGCTTTCGTTTTCTAACCAATAGCTTGCAGTTGTGCCACATTTTGTATATTTTTTTGCAAACAGCATGGGAACAAGCTAATAATTCCTCTTGGTCTGGAACATATCCATTGCTTTCCAACTCCAGCTGTATTGAATCAACAACAAGTCGAGCCTTTTCTGCATTAGTGCCCTTTTGAGAGCACCACGCTTGGAAAAAAAACGTGTGCGGGATAGTGCATTGAAAAAAAAGGCCTGTACCAATTTAAATGAACCAAATGTAACGTTAATTAAAAAGAAAAATACAAATATGACATTTAAAACACAAATAAACAATAACAAACACATAAAAGAGCACTTACCACGAAAAACACAAACACAGACACAAATACCTTTTGCACTCCGATCAACATATTGCTATGAAAAGGCGGCTAAAGGCAGCTAAAGGCAGCTAATTTTGGTCATATTTGAATCATAAGATATGTATCTGTGATCAAAAAAAATATGAACCTGGGAATCGCTGTCCTTCACAACTAAAAGCTTAAGAGAAGTTGGAAATAGGAAAAGGAAGACACTCACAAAAGACCTTTTGGATATTTCAGAAATTTTGGACTACACAAAACGATTTACAAAAAATTGGATAGTTTAAATGAAACTTTATACCTGTACGAACGATTTCCATTTTACTTCAAAGTTATAGGCTTTTATTGAAATACGCTGTAAATGTGTAAAGATAGGGCTTACTCTGTGCAAAATTCGAACGCACTGAATTGCCAAGCACGTGGTTTAACTTTAAGAAATTTTTTCGTATATAGCGAATGGTCACACTGAAAAAATAAGTTGGATTCAAATAGCAAATTTATTTATGAAATGAACAACATTATTCAAATTGTAAAATTTTGATTTTGGTTTTTTGATTTTTGTCGTATGGGAGCGTCCACTGTGGGATGGTGCCAAACTGCATAAGAAGTTTTGGTCAAACGGTTGTAACTTAGCCGGTTGTCCATAGATTTTTATAAACGATACCTTAAACGACGCCTAATTAATGTTTCTATCTAAAACTAAAAATGTTAGCCATAAAATATTTTTTCGACTTTTCCTGAGTTTTCAAAGACATCCATTTCCAGACAAAAAACGGACAAAATAGACAAAATTCTTAAAAACAAAAACTAAACCTGGAAAAAAAACCATAATTCTTTAAAAAATTTTAAATATCTAAATCTATCAGAAAAAGTTATTTTGGGCGACAGCGGAAAAAAAATAGAATTTTGTCGAGTAGTGTAATTGCCTTTCTCGCAGGACATTGCTGTTGAAGTCCCCAGCTAATATTACATCTGTATAGGCGAGCGACATGGTAGACAATACGTCAGTTAGATTTTAATATTCGATATATCGGTGAGGTCTATACACACAGCCTATAAAAATTTTAGAAGAATGTATTGTGTTTGTGACTTCAACAAATATCAACTAAACTGCACTTTCACTTGGGTGATTGCATACAAGTTTAGAATTTAAACGTTTACTTACATATATAGCTACACCTTCAGCGTGACCATCTCGATCAGATCGAAACAGATCATAACCAGTACTTTCTACTAACAAATTAATATGAGATGAAAACCACGTTTCGGACGCACATATGACATCGATATAGGACTTGATATAGAGCGTAAGTTGAGAGAGAGAGAGAGAGCAAGCCGCAGTCTTTAAATTTATATTTACTCAACCTTCAATTACCGAATCACTGATATTCAACACAATTAAGGTTCAGTTATGATGAGTTTCGATATGTACGCAACTATTGGTAATTAATGTTCAGTGAATTCAGAGCAATTGCAGAAAATGCGATTTGAAAAGACGACCAGCTCGATTTGGTGCTCGAGCTTTTCTCTATACTTCTGGCGGTACCACCTCTCATTCCATTTCAGTTTCGGTAGCAGTGTGTTGTACTGTGGGTTAATTGCGCGAGTTAGTGATAGGATATTCCGAGTTAATTGGGTATGCGACCAATTCTTGATGCACAAGTAATACACGTCTGATGAGTTCGGTATAGAAAAGTATTCTGATTCTTTATTCAACTATGGGTATATATCGTTTTACAATAATGCTGAGTTCCTAATTTGTAGTGGCATGGAATCTGCTGACGCTAGGGTTTGCGTCTGCTATTGGAATTGGAGCTGTTACGACACATTGTTACATTGTAGGCGCTCGTAGAGGTTTCAGAAGAGGAACGGCGAGGGTAGATGCTGTGGTTGGTAACTCCTCGTTTTGTTATTCTTCATCGACCTTATTCGTGGAATCTCCAATACCAGTTGTTTTGCGTCCAATTGTTCCACCGCCTCATGTTGGATATTGTTAATTATTACTCGGCATTCTTCGAAGGCTATTATTGCTAACTCTTACATCCTTTGTCTTACACTCCGCTGCTTTCCTTTGTATGAGATTCCTCAGGCACACTTAATTGACCCTGTTTACAATTCTATCGTTTTTACAAATATAAAGTTTCCTTATTTGATTACATTTTTTCGTATAGTAGTACATTAGTTTTTCATTATATGCTACAAAATTAGGTGCTTTTACAAATTCAGTTTTATTAATGACAATAATCTTTGTTGCGAGTATGTTCCGTTACTAAAAATCGGCACGTCTATAGAGAATATTATATCAGTTTTGTTAATAATTGCCTTTAGCTGTAAGAACTCATACATGTGCTCCTCTGATGCGATCTATATCTCTTGGTTTTCTAGTATTTGGGTTATTTTTTATGTTTCTTCTCTGCTAAGAATAAATTTGGAAATTATCCCTATTCTTGCTGGCTCTCCGTTAAATCGTGTCCCTCTTGTGTCCCTATTTCCTCGTTAATTCTTCTTCCTGCAACTTCCTTATTTCTTTTTCCAATCGTTCCGCGTCTAAGTTTCCCGTGATTGCCTTTACAACCGATCCTAGTCCATTAACTAGTCCTCTCCTATTCCTCTTCTTGGGGCTTATCATTTCTTTCTCCCCTCTTACTATGTTTAGCTTCTTTTGAAGTGATCTAATCAACTCCTTGGTCTCACTGTTCTCCTGAATCTTCCTGAGCGTCTGCTCCAAGTGTTCGACGCTCTCTATGTACTCATCTAGTCGAACTATATGCACAAACGTTCTGTATGTTTATGTTATCCTGGCCCTGGTCCCAACGTTATCTGCGCGATTGGTTCATCGCTTTTTATCTCTCTGATTTCAAATTTTTTCTTCGTCTCCGTCATCGCGACCCATCTGAAATTATCATTGTTCGTTATTTTTGGTCAATCTTCTAATTTTTATCTTAGTGGACTTTTTGTGGTTTAGTTGTTGTTGAGCTACTGAGCTTCTTCAGCAGCGTATTTTTACAAAAAATGTATTAAAACGAAGTTGGTTTGATTTCGATGTGTATATTAGGTTCGTGTATTCTCGATTTAATTTTAATAGACAATGCGAGTGATGCAACAAATGAACAGGTCACAGTGCCAACGAAGAGTTAATTATTAATTAGAGTTAATTATTCGACGATACGAGCAAGCGCTTACGAAGACGATCAAATTTTTAGTGCGCTCTGCTTTGCTGATGAGCCTCCCTCACAGCTCTTGTCTGACGACGAACTTAGCGAAAAGGCGATGTAGCGATTGAGAGCGTAGGGAAGCACTAGCAACGATGCATTGAGAGTGTTATATAGTAAAGAGAGTAACTATGCTTCAACATCCTTCTTGGCAGCACTTCCTTTCTTGCTCCAGGGAACTTCTTCAGCGTAGATATGTACTTCGGACACTATGTCTGTCTCAATGAAAGGTTCCATCACTCGAACGAGGGGCCACGTCAGATGGGTTACCTGGGAATAAAAAAGAAACGCGGGACTGTTACATCTATCCAGCAACTATCCATCCTAGCTTAGTTTCCTGAAGATGTGGTAGACCGGCTCCCAGCTTGATTTGGCCAATGCAGAGAAGCTCAAAGAACAGAGCCGCTCCAATAAGAATATCAACTGGTTGGGACTGGTAGTACATCTCATCAGCCAAATGTATGTTGGAGGGCATGTTCCAGCGGGTTGTGTCAACAGTACGGTTGGGTTGATTGCTCGTAATGGTGGGAGCAACCAATGCCGAAATGGTCGTGGCATAGTTCGACGCGTGTGATTTCAGTTGGATATCCACGCAGTATCCTTCGGACATGGCACACGAATCGCCCAGACCAGATACTGAAACTTCCGATTCTTTCGTCTTCAGCCGCAACTGTTGAGCTAGACTTGAAGTAATGAAATGCACCTGCGATCCAGAATCAAGCAGGGCCCGGCAAGGAATCAATGTACCAGAGCTATTCCTAACACTGATTACTGCAGTGGCCAGCAACACGGAGTCCCGTCTGTGACTCTGGGCGAAAAGCGACGTGGCTGATGACGTTGCAGTAGATTTACTGCGAGATGGTATCGCATGCAATCGTGGAGCCGATGTTGAGTTCGAGAGTTTAGGCAGAATGGAATGGGGAACGAATGTGGGGAACCACATATTCGACAGGATCGAGAACGACATGCACGTTGACAATGGCCTGCTCGGAGGCAATTGATACACAGGGATAGCATAGGGAACCACATATTCGGCAGGATCGAGAACGACATGCACGTTGACAATGGCCTGCTCGGTGGCAATTGATACACAGGGACAGCTTCTTAGCTTCCTGATAGCGAAGGCGAGGAGAAAGATTGCAGAACTGCAAGCACCCATGCATGGAATGTTCTGGATCTGCGCAGAATGCACAAAGATTCGGCTTGGAGCTAGTTGTGATTAGGCAGTGTTTCCGATGACTATGGGTGTACATATTCTTAGCATGCTCTTGGGTCTCCAATCTCTGGCATCTCTCCTCCAAGAAAGTGGTAAATTGCTCGGCTGTGGAGAGGCTATCCAAAGACGACGTTTCCTCCCACTTGGCTCGTGTGGCACTGTTCGCCCTCTGCAGCAGGCTTTGTATCACAATGCAGTCAGCGACCTGCTCCTTTGTCCCTAGATTCTTTAAGGCCCGCAGATTAGCAATTGCGGTATCTGCCAAGACCCGGAGTTGAGACACAGATGCTTCTTCAATTCGCTGCACACTCAGAATGTCGGCGACATGCTTCTCAAATATTAATCGCCTGTTATTGAATCGTTTATTGAGCAAATCTAGCGCGATAGGATAGCTGGCCTGGTTAAATTCAAGCGACGAGATCGTGTCTAAAGCTGGTCCTTTCAAGCAGGATCGTAGGTGCTGTAATTTCTCCACATTCGTTAGGTCAGGATCCTTGTCAATTATGGAAGAAAACATGCTCCACAACGCAGAGTACTGTGAGTAGCCCCAACTGAATTCCGGCAGCTTTAACTCCGGTAGGCGAGGCCGATGCTGCACTACAATCGTAGATGGGGCCTCTGCAATATGGTCCGTCGGTATTGTTGAGCAAGGGAGCATTGTGGGCTGCCGATTGTTCAATTCATGCCTAATGCAAGTCTCCAGCATTACCACGCACTCGTCAAACTCGTCCCTCAAGGGACTACCTATCTCATCAAGATCAATCCTCTCCAGGGCATTATGATGCTCATTGAAAGAAGCGACCTGATCCAATAAAGAATTTAAACGCACGTTCAACTCCTCTTCTCTGAGCCCACCAATCTTCTCCTTGCCGACGGCATTTTCAATTCTCCGCGCTGCACTTAGCACGGCTTGCACCACATTGAGAGACAAGGGGGAATCGACAGCGATAGGGGAGGGGGTTCCATCAGAAGACATTGCGTGCGTTTGATAAGGCAAACGCCGAGGTTAATAGCCTGTGAATAGCTTCGAACAGTTTGAAATGCACTTCACAATCGATCGCAGCGCTCGAACACACGGGCACAGACCAGCAGCGAGAGTTCGGAATTTGCCAACAACAACAATGCCATACACACTGAGAGCACCGAAACCGTAACGAAAACAACAGCAAGCAGAAGGTAAAGCAGATGAAGCGAGAACCGTTACTGTTGCTTGTGCAGAACTGAGGAACCCAACAACCGTGGTTTTATGCGACTAAGGCAACGACAAAATTGGTTTTTTATTTATAAGTTTATGTTTGTTTATATTGATGTAATTGTTTTTTGACGTCGGGGTCACCAAAATGTTGAGCTACTGAGCTTCTTCAGCAGCGTATTTTTACGAAAAATGTATTAAAACGAAATTGGTTTGATTTCGATGTGTATATTAGGTTCGTGTATTCTCGAGTTAATGTTATTAGACAATGCGAGTGATGCAACAAATGAACAGGTCACAGTGCCAACGAAGAGTTAATTATTAATTAGAGTTAATTATTCGACGATACGAGCAAGCGCTTACGAAGACGATCAAATTTTTAGTGCGCTCTGCTTTGCTGATGAGCCTCCCTCACAGCTCTTGTCTGACGACGAACTTAGGGAAAAGGCGATGTAGCGATTGAGAGCGTAGGGAAGCACTAGCAACGATGCATTGAGAGTGTTATATAGTAAAGAGAGTAACTATGCTTCTCTTTGTGCTGCCTTGGGCAGGTGCTTAGCCGCACAGTTGTTGTTACTGTTAGATTGTTGTCTGTTTGTACCTTGTGTTTTGTGAATCTGTGTGTTAGCTTATCTCCCCTATTTTCTTTCCTAAAAATTGTTTTGCTTGGTTCCACCATTACAGGGTGCTACCTGTCTGTATTCGATGTTTCTATTCTCCTAATCTTCTCTTTGGGGTAAATTTCTGCTTGGAACGCATTAATTTTCTGAAGATAATCGTGTTCATTGTTAAATGACGCGTTACTCAAGAAAATGTGCGTTCTTCCTGTGAACACTTCTCCACCTAAGTTTTTAAAAATGTTCAATCGTGTTTCTGAATGCATCTCGTGTGCTTGTGTAACAGTTTTTATCTTGATCGGAGTATCCACTCTTTAGGCATAATCCTGGGGTATTACCCCTGGTGTTAAAAAATGAATATGTGGACCTTGTGTCTATGAGTAGTTTAATTGGCCTGCCCGTTGCTAGCCTTACCATCATATATGGCAGGGTAAATTGCTCTCTTTTTGCTCCTAACTATCCTGTGGTTCGAGGCTCTTTGGGGAAAATTTCCGTCGTCCTCTTGGATATGTAGCTGGCCATCTGCAGCTGCGCGTCCTCCACTTTTAATTGAAGTACTGGGTGCAAAGAGATTTCCGAAAGATTGTCTAGAGTTGTTCGATTGGAACGACTGTCCGGAATTATTGGACAACCTAGACATCCTTGTCTGACCGCTTCTATTAGAATCTTGCGGTGCCTGAATCGCTAGTTGTTCCTGACGGCTGTTTTGGTCCCATTGTCGTCCACGGCTTTGTTGACCGTGGTTCCATGTAGGGTTTCTAATCTGCTGGTTCCGGTATGACCCCCTGGTGTAACCCATTGAATTGTTCTGCATAAAGGGAGATCCCATTGAAGGGTTTCCTCCCATTAGGAATCCAAATCCCATACCGGACCGCTTCCATCTAGCATTGGGAAGGACATTGGGGAAAGATGCCCATTCCGTGCTGTTCCTCTTATACTACAACCTATTTCTTTTCCTGCTCTTGTACTGGAGGTTGCTTCCTTTCTTGAACCTGTTTCTCGACTATCTCGTGTTTCTTAACTATTGCTTTCGGTTCTTCCGGAACGTAGGCATTTTTCTCTTTCCGAACTCGGAAGCTCGACGTGTAGCCACCCGTCTTCCGACCCAACTCGTTGGATCCACTTTGGCTCCGTCGCCTTCCCATCAAACCGCCTGTTGGTTCGATTCTCGCCGCCAACGGCCGGCCACACTTCTACCGACTTCTATCCCACCGCAACACAACCGCTCGATCCGCCGATCGCCTCGCGCCGAACAACGTTTCGAACGCCGCTACGATCACTCTTACGCCGAACCCTCCACCTCCGCCAGGTGTTCAAGTCGACGTCGAACCAACCGTAACTGCAACTACCGCGGCCCCCCTTCTGTTGCTCCCCCTTTTGCACTTTATTTCTGCAATTAATTTCTTTCCATGCTGTTTCAAATGCTTTTGATTGAAGTAATTCTGCCCTTTGGCACTTTATTTTGCACTTAATTTTTTCATAATATTTTCCAAAGCTTTCTACTGGGCTAATTTGCCCCTTTTGCCACTAAATTCTTAAATCTTTCACTACTCACATTTATTTCGTTCATTTAATTCACTATTTTTTTGTTTCTTTATTACTTTTCGTTTTTATGTATGTGTATGATCCTCCAGAACATCTCCTTGGTTCTATACCGCTTTCTCGTGAACTCTAGGATATTTCCTAAGTGTGTTTCTTCTAGAGTTACATTCTGGGACGAAGGTCTCCGATTGGCCAGTTATGATTAGTGGTAGGATATTCCGAGTTAATTGGGTCCAAGTTAATGCGGCCGATTCTTGATGCACAAGTAATACACGTCTGATGAGTTCGGTATAGAAAAGTATTCTGATTCTTTATTCAACTTTGGGTATACATATATCGTTTTACAATAATGCTGAGTCCCTAATTTGTAGTGGCATGGAATCTGCTGACGCTGGGGTTTGCATCTGCTATTGGAATCGGAGCGGATGCGAGCTGGTGGTGTGAAACGGTGTTGTTCTAGAGACCTACATTGTAGGCTGCTAGTAGAGGTTTCAGAGGAGGAGGGTAGGTGATGATGTGGTTACTCGCGCGTATTGCGATTTAAATAGAGGTGTAAGAGATCTGAGAAAGATCTTCAAGTTCTTCACTTCTTCAATGCCACCTACCAGTTACAAGACAGTAGTCTATTGTGGACGCCGCTTTGCGTTCTGCCGTTGGGGACCATGAGACCCCAGCAAGTAACACAGTACCGCCAAAGACAATATAAACACTAAGAACACTAAGCTCATACAATTCTGTTTTGTAGGAAGGGTTGTTTTTACAAAGAGCGCTGTTTCGCTCGCTCCAGTGCGCTCGCAGATCTAAAAATAGAATGAGCTTGCTTGTATGCGTACGCACGGAACTGTAAGTATATACATATGTGTGTGTACGTGTGCAGAGCTGCCGAAATTGCCTGCAAAATACTTTTGAGAAGATTTCTTGAGACACAAATTTTTTAGCTGAGTGTTGCTTATTGACTCGACGCAGTAATACCAAAGACAATATAAACACTAAGATATGCCGCGCCATACAAAATTATCAGCTCGATTCCTGACTGGCTGGAATTTAAAAGTATTCCAACTTGAAAAAGAGACAGATAAACGGAGACAGAGAGAGCATTAGTGACACACGTTCTGTACGTGAGGCTGATCTTTAACTTTATGTGTGTACATATTGTAGGGCTGCTTGTGTGTATTGGTTGTTGACGACGCCGCTGTCGAAGAAAATACCCATTACTTTAGAATTGAATGGAGATTATGATTTTCCGATGACGCATACCGAAAATCGTATATTTTTTATATCCTTTATATGCTAATTTTGTTTAATGTACTATTAACGAATATAATGAACGAATGTAAATATGTACAAATGCAAAAGAGCTATAGAACAATTTTGAATTAAATAAATTATAATCTGTAATAAGCAAAAATACTATATAAATTAACCGAATTTCGGGGAAGCGCTCCGATGTCTTAATAGTGAGCAAAAATGAAAACATATATCGGCACCACTAAAATTTTGGACGCAGCTGTATATTAAAATGAATATTATGCAGCTTCCAGGTCGTAAATTTCACTTTGCCTCAAAAGTATACAAATATTAATAATTATGAAAAAAAAAACGTTGATCTGGGAAGCTATCTGTAGCTGCGGTCGGAAAAGAGCGTCTCCTATCGAAAAGCACTGGGAAATTTTTAAGGGAAAATTAAAAAGGAGTGGTAGTGTTACCTATAGGCAAAATTGTATTCGATTGACAAAACAGCCGTCACAGTAATTTTTTTTATATTTGTTATTGCTTCGTCTAATTGGCGGTTGTTTTCTACTCATTCCTGTTTATAAATTAGCTATTGTGAGTTCTAAACAACAGATGACGAAGAAATTTATGAAAAAGGGATTTGGAACTAAAGTCATTTAAACAGAACTAAAGTCATATTTAAACAATATGGGTCGCAAATGAATTAATAAAGGTAACTGAATCGATGAGAAACATATTGTCAACGAAACCGATTTACTTTCGTCTCTGGATTTTTGCGAAGACAATGTTGCCTATAGTCAACATTAATACTGAGTGGTATATTAAAAAACTAATTCTGCAAGATGTTATTGCCAAAAGAGACACAATTAAAAATTTAAGAAAATGATCGCGAATTTGTCAAGGGCTGGCGTATCTGGTCTGATTTACGATTTCTGTCTTAAAATTGTTGAAGGAACTTGTGATGCCTTTGGACTTGGAATGTCCTCACCCATTGTCCTTAATTTGGCTTCCTGTGTTTCAACTTCAAATTATTTTATTACAACTTGTTCACATAGCTTAATGATTGCTTTTAAAGAAAAAGAAATTTTAAAATTTGATTTTAAAGTCTAGTTTGATTGAATCCGTCGCGGAATGCACTCGATGGTGCCGAGGGGAAAAACAAAATATACCTACAAGTTAAACGTCTACTGTAGACTGTAACAATAAGCACATTGGCGGATCTGATTTGTCGGATATGCTTTCAAACTTTAAAAATCAATCACCGTTTCAACAAGTGGTTTTTGCGAATCATCTTTTGGTTTATAAATATATAACGAAAAGACTTGGCTTTTACCGAAAAAATAGCACACATATGACTCTAATAAATTTTCAATTAAATACTGACAATTCGAGAATGAAATTTCTTTACAAAAAGAGGTATCACAGCACAGTTTAGATTTGAAAGAGGATCTACATATGTTTAGAAACTTCCGAAAGAAATTCAATATGACCAGATCGGATAAAAATTGAGATAAGATGTAGATGCCAGACTGGATTTCCTAGTTTTTTTTTTTTTTACCGTTACTGAAATCCTTGAAAAATTGCTTAATACTGTACCATACCAATGCCTGCTTCAATAAAAGTACACTTTAAGTATGCACATGAAGGCTGAGAATATAGAAAAAGCACCTTAAGTTTCAAAGTCAATAAATAAAGAAATGTAATAAATTAAATATTATTTCGATCTGTCCAATTTTACTTTAGAAAACTTTATACTTAATAAAAATTCAGGTCCAATGTTGCCTATAGGAAACATTTCGTTAGGGACAAACCAGGATGTGTAGGACTTTGAAATATATTTTGGTCATTATTTTTGGTCATATTAATAATAATATAGCATCAAATAGTTTTTTAACCCATACATACCCTTTTGGTCCTGAAAGGGTTAACAAATATGCTGCGAAAGTGGACAGAAAATTTGATCACACACATACGAAGAATAAAAAAAAACGTTCCAGAGCAAAACTCTTCGCTGGATGACTGGAGCTGAGTGGTTTCTGCGAAACAAAGATATTGCCAGAGACCTTGGTGTCCCCCTCATCGGCGATGTTATCAACGCTCGAGCCGAGAGATATATCTCTAAGCTCGGAACTCATTCTAACGAGCTAGCGAGGAGACTCGCCAGAGCTTCACACAGACGACCTGACAGACAGGACCATCTGCAACTAGTATAGGCATTTAGACATTAAGACCCCACTACAAACATGGATTTTACAAATCCTTTCAATTTACTTCCATACTCTATTGTAAAAGTAGCTAAGTAACAGCAAACAATATTATATTTTTACTATGTTGTGATACTAGGCATAGTAATAAAATACCACTCAATTAGAAAAACAAAAAAACAAAAAAAATCCGTATTTCACTAAAATCCAACAATAGGTAATAAAATGTTGTTGAGCTAACGAGCTTTTTCGGCAGCGTTGTTTGCGAAAGAAAAACACGAGATTTAAGTTAGATACGGTTTATTGACAATAACGAAAGTTGTGTTGATAGGATAGATAAAGCGAGATTAGCGATATAGATTTGGCCGGTTCAAGAGTCCGAAACTGCAAGAGAAGGCGGACCGAATTGCCCGTGCCCTAATGCGAGCGCGGCAATATCCAGACTGTTTGAGGGCAGGCGGGCCGAATTGCCCGTGCCCTACTGCAAGCGAGAGTGCGACAGATCCAGAGGAGAGAGAAATAGCGAAGACGAAAGATCGAGAGTGAGATAGAAAAGTCGAAAGATAGAAGGCAAGGAGAGAGAGAAGGCGAGAGAGCGGCTGCATAGGCCGTGTGTGTAACAATGTGGGCAGTGCAAATGGTAAACAATAATAGACATTTAACTTTAGTGCTGCACCACTGGATAGGATTTTAATTATGCCGACTAAATATCGGGCTGCGGAACCCGACAAATGTTTTAACTGACTTGAGCCTTCGGATTTAAAGTATATAGGCCTGCATTGCAGCATTGCATAACTAAGTGTTTTCCACACGATTAAGTAGCGGGTAATCTGCAATCGTAAAATGTACTAAAGTGTAATATACTTATATATTTAATAGCAGCTTTATTATGTTTTTAGTTGGATATTTAAGCATTTATTCTCATTCACAGGAATGATATGTCTTACTGATTACAACAATAAAACCTATCGCATCGATGATGTGGACTTTGGATCGACCCCCTTGTCTAAGTTTAACACTAAAGAGGGAGATATATCGTATGTGGAATATTATAAAAAGGTAATTGAGTTTTCATAATGGCATAATGACACTAACGGTACATAAATGCAAATACAATTTTTTCCGTGTATCTATCTACACATATCTATAAGAAATCCACCAGAACTAGAACTATTCTTATAGAATACATAGTTGGTGAAAATCCGAAAGAGTATTTCCGGTATAAAATGGGGATGTTGGACTCCGGTCCAGCGGGCTCGCGATGGCTATTTCTCGAATTTATCCTCTTCCAGAACGAAAAATACAAGTGTTCAATTTAAACCTCTTTACTACACAGGTCGCAGTCAGCGATCTCAAAATGTACCCGATTCCAAATCCAGAACCGAGTTACATGGGGAGAGAGTCAGGGAGGGCAGCCGAGTGCGAGAAGCAAAAGCTCAAAGAATTGAGTCGGCCGCGCACTCCAAGGCTGCTTTTCGTAAATCTAATCTCGTACTAATTATATCGTAGTTCTCCAACTTATCTGCTGCAGCATTCCGGCCCCGTTGAAGGCCTCCGGTACTTCAACCATCTGTAGTCAACTTTGTCAACCAGCATGTGGATGGGGCGTCTAATAACGCCAGCGGCCGTTCGCACCTCGGCCACGCGCCCTCTTCCTCTTTGGCGATTGCTTCCACCACTCGTCCTGTGGTCCACTTCTGTGGCAGTGCGTTGTCTTTGTGTATGAGTACCAGACAGCCAGTTTCCAGGTCTGGCTGCTCGGTTGCCCATCGATGGCGTTGCTGCAGGCTGACTAGGTAGTCTTTTGACCAGCCCTGTCAGAACTGCTATTTGAGCGCTGACAGCATTCGCCACCGCTTGAAATACTCGAAGCTGTCCTTGCTCGCTCTCACGATGTTTGTGGCGTTGTCGCTGTACACCTTCTCCGGAAGGCCTCCTTCCGACGAACCTTTTGAAGACAGATAAAAAGCTATCAGTGAACAAGTCTGCAACAAGCTCTAAGTGAACAGCCTTTGACACGAAACAAACGAAGACGGCAACATATGTCTTAATTGGGGGCCTGCCGCGGATCTTGAGGGACACATAAAATAGACCGCAGAAATCTATCCTATAAATTAAAAATGGGCGAGCTTTTCACACTCTATCAGCTGGCATGTTTTCCATAATCTGTCCCAGTAGGACTGGGTTATTTTGGAAACAATGCACTCAATTTCGGAGAACTCTTGTGCATGCTTCTCGAGCATTGATTACGTAAAAAATTGCGTAAAAAAAAGCGTTGCGAACTGCTATTTTTGCGACAGCAGCAGGCAAAATTCGGTATCACGGAATTTCTGCGTTAAGCAATCTGCCTCCCACTCGAATCAATTTGAACGTTACTCCCTCGACTTCGCTCGTATGTATGATCGGACTGAGTCGCTGAAGATGTGGTGACATGATTTCTGACCTCTCCAATTTGCAAAATTCTGGTCCCAACTCGTACCTTTGTACCAGCCTTTTAGTTCTCTAGCTGATAGGACGACCTCTCGACTTCGCTTGCTTCCTTGAACAAATCGATTCACGTATGCCATTATCCTCAGTAATTTTTTGATTAATGAGCTCTTTCAGTCAATTCTATAGCATTATTGGCCCGACCCTTTACCACTGTATGTGTTGCCACACTTGCCACCATTTCTGGGGACAACTTAACCTGGTGTAAACGAGGTCTCTTCTCAGAATTGAGCATGTTACACCTTCTATGTCTGTTCCCCGTGACACTAAGTCGGCTAGGTTTTTCTCGGTAGAAACGTGACGCCAAATCACATCACAGGACAACTCCTGGATTTCCGCTACCTTATTAGCCACAAACGTTGCCAGCGTGGCCAGATCCCTTTCAAACCAGTACAAGGTGACTTGGGAGTCCGAACAAAAGTTTGCCCTCTTGATCACAAACTTGTCCATGAGTGGTTTGACTTAAGTTCATAAGGTGACTAACAACAGTGCTGCCCACAATTCGAGTCTTGGAATTGATTTTTTTTAAGAGGCGAGACCCGAGACGTAGCGTTAACAACAACATGTTTGTGATCACTGGTACGGATATAAATGCAGCATCCGTACGCTTCACCTGATGCGTCCGCGAATCCATGAATCTGTACATTTTTTATTGTGGCAAGACCAATGTAGCTATGTATGGATATCTTGTCTAGTTCAAACTAATTCTTTTTGAACCTGTTCCAACTTGTGTGCAAACTCATGGGAACTAACTCGTCCCAATCCAATTTTTGACGCCACAATTGCTGCAGCAAGATATTTGCCCTAGTTATTAAGGGACATAACAACCCTAATGGTTTGAACAATCGGGATATTTCGCTTCGTAGGGGTGATGGCTGGCCTACGAGCACGGAACTAGGCGCATTTTGATGAGGATCTACCCCATATAGGTGAAGCAAAGTGTTATGGGGGTTTAGAGCATACACGACATTTTTCTGTCTTGCATCTCGTCTTGTATGACCTGTCTTCAAACAATTTATGTACCAGCGAAGTTGCTTTGTGATATCGAATCGTTGAAGCACAGGAAGCGCAGTTGGGGACTAACTGCTCATGGTATGATTCCCCGCTTGACAATAAGTACATTTTGACTCTGCTCGCCGATCCGTCTTTGCACACGAAAAAGAAGGTTTTGTGTGCCCTTTACTTGTCTCTTGTCTGGTTTTTACCTTATTCCACGTTGACTCTTCAGAAGCTATATGCTGAAAGCACCGATTTAACTGGGCTCAACACTCGGACTAAGACGGTAATTTGTCTTCGTTGTGGGATCTACCTTAGACAATGCTATGTAAATTAACAACTCACTATTTATGTCTTTTTCATTTCCTATCGACTGCAGAGAGGAATAAATGGCTGACACCGTGTCAATAAGGGACCTAAGATTCGAAGCAGAAGGTTTTGTTGTGCTAGAAAGATCAAAGATCCCTCCTTTGTACTTGACGTGTCTCAGTTTCCTTAAGTGCAGACATATACAGCGCCTTCGTGATAACACACATGTCCTCGACTGATCCTCGTAGCTCGTTGTTGGTATTCAACAAGTCCACGTCCGTCTGTGTGTGCATCAACTTTTCGCAATAATCGTCGATCAGCTTTAATCTGCTTTTAATTTGAAGAAAATCAAACGAAATAGTCTTTCCATCGCCCATCACTTTATCGTGTTTTTGCATTGCTGTCACTAACTTGTGGGAGACCTTTGCACCCCTCGCTTCTTTCGCACTTCTTTTTTTGCTAACAATTTCCCTTTCGTGTTCACTCATGCTGATACTTTTTTTGTTAGTTCAATCAGTTGCAATCAACGCAATTGCTTTTCACACAAAAAACAAAAAAAGGCAAAAGGAAATTGAAAACAGCGGCAATGACCGGTGCTTCTTGAAGCACAATTTGGCGCAACGATAGCGTTACCGAAGCAAATGCATAAGCAACAATTGGTACTTTGCAAAAGGAAATTGAAAACAGCGGCAATGACCGATGCTTCTTGATTAGCGAGTACAGCAGCCCCTTGGTACTTATAGGTACTTAAATACCTGTGAATTCGGTATAGATTTTCCAACAACTTTCCTCTTTGTTTGAAGATGATCTTTGTATTCGCAATAAACAAAAACCAATGACTTGTGCCGAGACGCGAAAATGCACTGAAGTTCAGTGGTGTGTCATGCTCGGGCGCTAATAAAAATGCGAAAGAGTTTTTCCGGTATGAAGTGGGGATGTTGGACTTCGGTCTACCTTGCTCTCGATGGCTATTTCTCGAATTTATCCTTTTCTACAACGAAAAATACTAGTGTTCAATTTAAATGTCTTTATTAACAGAACCGAGTTACGTGCGGAGAGAGTCAGAGAGGGAAACCAAGCGCGAGAAGAAAAAGCTCAAATAATTGAGTCGGCCACGCACTCCAAAGCTGCTTATCGTAAATCTAACCTCGTACTAATTATATCGTAGTGCTCCCACGCATCTGCTGCAACATACCTTTACCCCTTTACCATACCCTTTACATTTAGGTACCATTTGTTCCGTACTACACTACAATACATATGTACGTACGTACATACGTACGTAAATACACTCGAAATTGGGTGTACACATCGTCTTACTGCGAGTTTTATTTTATTTATTTATATTTATTGTATATTTTTTTATATCTTAAGTTAAGTTATGTAAAAAATAGAAACATTGAAAAAAAATACCAAATTTTTAAAAAATTCTTTAAAAAAAACTAAACCTAAAAAAAACTAAAAAAAAACATTCTTTTAAAATTTTTAAAAATCCAAATGTATCAGAAAAAGTCTTTTCGGGCGACCTCTGAAAAGTCGTGTCGACTAGTGTTACCCGAATTTCACAAAAAAAACCATAACATCATCCTCGACCCAACAAATAATGTAAATATTTTTGTATTGTTTCTTTCTGAGTGTAACGTTAAAAGAGTGCGCTATCAATTTGCCCAAGCGACAAGCTATGATACGCGCAAGAAAATTACGCTTCCAAAATATAAAGTATAAAAGCATGTTTATAGTCAGCCTCAGTAGGCGAGCCGATACAGCTTACCTGTCCATAAATCCGCAGTCCGTCTTGTTTTTTATCAGCTCCTCAAATTGCTTCATTCTGTGACATCCACAAATTTGAAGATACGAAAGAGCCGAAAGCGACTTTTGAAGCCTTGTATGCATATGTTTAGGACTTATGTTTAAATTTTTGCCAAGCTGTCTTCAGCCCTCAAAAATCGAAAATTCAGTTATAAAGATAAAGAATCATAAAGAATTATCTTATATAATAGAGTATCAAAATGCGATCGGATTATTGTTATAGCTAGAAAAAAGAAAACGAATATTCCACCCTTGTCGAATCGCGAGGTCGTTCTTTTCTCTGTGTCCAGCGTGGTTGAGTATGAGTTTTCAAGTCCGTCATGCATAAGTTAGGAATGTCTATTCAATGAAAATATTCAGTTTGTACATCCATATAAACTAAACTAAACTATTTATTTATTTATTCCGCCAATGGCTTTATCCTTAATCCTTATCTGGCTAACTTAACTCTAAATTAAACATTACTTAAAAAATATATCCTGAGCTCTTGCCTAAGCAAATCCTTCTTGGACCCCCAACTAAATCGAATGCTTGCCGGCAGGCAATTGAAGATCCGCAGAGCCCTTAAGAATGGCTCAGAAAAATGTAGCGACTGCAATGCAAATTTTAAGAATTTTTTCTGAAACCGTTCAATTCTATTGACATGTTCAGTGCCTGACGTTTTCCAAATAAAGGAAAAAAGAAATGCGGAATACACTGACAGTCTTGTGTACGGGTCCCTAAACCGTACGGTATTTCGCTTGACAAATCCGAGCTTTGCATACACCGGCAGAATAAAATTTAGCTGATTAATAAATAGGAATTTATAATCAAAAAAGACCCTCAGATCCATAATCTCGTTCAGTGGAGAGAGTAAGTGATTATTAATAACATATGAGCAAAGAATGTTTAAGTTAATTTTACAACAACGAACAACATGACATTTATTTAGATTTAGAGGCAAGTTGTTCAGCATATACCAATCACCGACTATGTTCAAGTCAGACTGTAACAGATAACAGTCAGTAATGGAATTCACCGGCATGTAGATTTTAAGGTCATCAGCATGAAGATGATATTTGGTAAATTGAATACAAGTAGAAATATCATTTATGCAAATAACGAATAGCAAAGCTCCAAGAGGAATACCTTGAAGAAGTCCAGAGGTCGCTTCATATGAGTTGGAAATCGCCGCATTGACTATAACTATCATTTCTATTTACCATATATGATGAAATCCAATTCAAAAATGAGGAGTGAAAACCCAGCTTGGAAAGCTTAGCCTGTAAGGCAGAGTGACAAACCGTGTCAAAAGCCTTAGCGAAATTCGTATAAACTGAGTCCATTTTCGAATGCAATGAGTCAGAAAAATAGCTAGGTTCGAGGTTGTAGAACGACCAGGCATGAACCCATGCTGATTTGGGACAATATAATAAATCATTAGGAATGACCATTTTTTAACTACTATTCTCTAAAACAGCTTTGTGATATTGCTTATTTTAGCAATAGGCCTGTAATTGAAATCTCAGACTTACTTCCTCAGAATAACCAGTAGAATTTTAGCATTTAGGATTTACCCTGAGACTACGAAAAAGAGAAAAGAATTTTAAAAGGTTGAAGAAGACTGAAATAGCATTTCTTGAGAAAAAATGAAGATATTCCATCAATGTCAGGCTTAGTGGAATCATGAAAGGGAGCTATAGCTTCGGAAATGACTTCATCAGTTATGTCAAGGGACTCAATATTACAAATTTCCGGAATATTATCCAAAATCTTCTGGTTATACTAGCTAGAAACAGACTCGAAGTTGGCTGAGAAAAAGGAAGCAAATAGTAAGCAAGGAAGTTTGCAACAATATTGTTGTATGTCATAGTTGACGGTATGGATGACGATGTTTGTTTTGAGTTTATGAAGCGTCAGAACACATTAGGATTGGACTTTAAGCTATTTTCGACCTCAGAGATGCATTGGTTATAAAGAAATTTTTTCAGGAACTCAATTTCTCTTTTGTGTTGCCTGTATCTAACACCGTCGTCTGGATTACCACATCTAAGAAACCTTTTATAAAACTTATTCCTTAAATTTGTATATTTCTGGAGACCTTTGGAGTACCAAGGAAGCTTATAAGTGCCCCGTACCTTGGTTCAAACAGTGTTGTTAAGGGCATTCGTGAGGGCATCTAGAACCTATTATAATTGGTCTCAATACAAGCATTCGATAGCAAGGAAACCCAGTCCATAGACATGAGACAATCATTTACGGCTAGTAAGGTGGCATGATCAAAATTATAAATAGGAGCTACGTTTAAGGCTGTTAAAAAATTTAAAAATTCAATATTAAAGCATAAGGGCTTATGATGAATATCACAACTACACCCAGCAACAAAAAAAAAGCCGCACAATAAAATTTCATGCATTTTTGACTTCTCTAGCGTTTGGTTTCCCAAAATGTTATTCGATTCGTCTAATTTTTTTTTTGGTAGTCCCCGTGAATGTTTTCTTCTTTTGTTGCGTGCTTTCTGTCGTCTCAGTTTCTGAAAAAAAATTGCGGAAAACATTTTACTTCGGAGTCTTTAGAAAAATGCCTAAGGGAAAACAGATGACGGTGACTGAAAAGTCAAAAATTATCGCCTTGGCTCAACAAAATGTCTCAATTTGGCAAATAGCAGATCAAACAAAGTTCAATGAAAGCTCAGTGCAAAGATTTTTAAAAAAATTTCGTGACACTGGACCAGTGGAGAGGACGGAATGATCGGGAAGAAAAAAGTGCACTAGTGCAAGCGAAAATCGTATTATTATGAAAACGAGCCTGAATGATCGATTCAAAAATGCTGTCGAGATAGCATCTGAAGTGCAGCAACGATTTGCCAAAGAAATTTCAGCTCGAACAATACAGCGTCGTCTAAAGGAGATGGGTTTAATGGCAAGGACACTTGCCAAAAAGCCACTTCTGAATAGTCGAATGAAAAAAGCACGCTTAAATTGGGCTAAACAAAAAGAAAATTGGGGTGAATCTGAGTGGTCACGTGTCATATTCTCGGATGAGTCCAAATTTAACCTCATTGGACCCAATGGTTCTCGCACAGTTCGTCGCAGAAAAGGGGAACGCTATTCTGAAAATTCCTGCATTGCCACCGTAAAGCATTCGCCCTTTATTATGATATGGGGATGCATATCCAAATCTAAATCTGAATCACTAGTAATGATTAAAGGGATGGTGAATGCGAAAAAGTATAAAGAATTTAATCGCAATGGAGTTGTACCGAGTATGGAATCAGTTAGTGAGAGAGAAGAAGATCCCATCTTTCAGGACGATTCTGCACCTTGTCATCGAGCGCGCTCTGTAAGTGATTCTCTTACGTTTTGTTATTTTTAAAAATGCATTCAACTAGAATCGGCTATTTTTCACCGACAGGTTAACATTTTGAAGGCGGAATTGGGCATTAAGTCCTTAGATTGGCCAGGTAACTGCCCCGACCTCAATCCTATAGAGAACGTCTGGGTCCTTATGACTGCCATAACAAGAAAGCCTAAGCCCAAAATTATGGTTGAGTTAGGAGAGGTTATAGAAAAAGTTTGGTTTGAGGATATAACGGAGGAATTTTTGTGGGCATTATGTGATTCGATGCCCAATTGGGTTAAATGTGTAAAAAAAGCCAAGGGGGGTACCACCAATTAATTAATATATTATTTGAAAACAAAAATTTGGAAATATGTTTGTTTATTATTAGACTATAGAAAATTAAATAACCTATTGGAAAAAATTTTGTTTTGGCTGAATAAATCGATTTTCTAATTTTACAAAATTTGTTTCCTGTGTTTCGTTAAAATACTAAATGACCGTGGAGAAAAGTGTGATTGAAAAAAATAATTTTTTTGTAATATATGAATATGATATCAAAAAACGTAGCACGCACTTTTGTTGAAAATTGATTTATTGACTCAAAAAAGGGAAAACTTTTAGAATCGAATAACATTTGGGGTAACCCCACTCTAGAGAAGTCAAAAATGCATAAATTTTCAGAGTGCGGCTTTTTTTTTGTTGCTGGGTGTAGATATAGTAAAAGCAGCAAGGTTTACCGATGAATACACATTGACATTAATGAATATTAAGTCGAGTAATCTATGCAAATCATTAAAAATATTATTAATTTGGGTGAGGCCCATACAATAACAGTCATCAATGACCCTAATTTCAAGTAGCAAGTGTACATTGCCAGGCATCATAGCAAGGGATTTTTGACCCCATGTCCATACAACAGATCCTAAATTAAAGTCACCCGTCACACAGATACCTACAGAATCATCTAAGCTGGCATATATGTATGTATACTGGAAATAGTATCCATATGCGCCTGGTATAGCGCAAAGTCACAACCAGGGGTACCTGACGAGCAAGACACCTCGACAGCCAACAGATACAGAAGAGACTCCTCGTTTGCAAATCCAACTGTTGTGCTGCAGAAAATACGGCGGACAGCCACGATGACACCTCCACCTCTCTCGCACTGCATCCTGCTGAAGTCTCTATCCTTATGATCTACAAGAAACATGTTTGGATCAAAGAACTCATTGTAACTGAAATTAGGGTGGAGCCAGGTTTCAACCAATATAAGGCGTACTCATGAAGACAGATTGAGTTTTGGATCTCATTCCAAATATGTTTTGGAAATAGACTTTAAGGCATCTACTTGCAATTCTCCTGTCAGATAAATGTAATGGAACTGCTACCATTGGTACCGAACGCTCAACCGGACGTAATAGAGCCTTATCCGTAGTGGCGACACAAGACGTCTGCATCGGACAGCCAAAGGAACCACTAAGAACCCTGCACAATGTTTCTGTACGTATACGTATTGGCAGGTTGAGATCATCGTTACACAAGTTAGAGATAGAATCCAATCTCCAAATGGAAGAAGATGATCTTGTAGTTACTTTCCCAGTTGTAGTTACTTCCCCATATTAATATTCCACGTTGGCAGCTGCGAAGAAGAGAGCGGTACTCCTAAGACATCGCTGAGCCATCCATGTGCTGGACGATGCCCCGCGGCAGCGCGATGCGAAGAGAACACCACTCCAGAGAGCACGCTTCGATCAAAAGCATCGCAGGCAAGTGTATTGAGAACATCACACAAAGTGGGAGTGAAAAACGACTGATAGCATGAAGCTACACGATGACGAGAGAGCACATCTACGAAGAGAGCGCTGAGTGGGAACGCACCCATTCCGAGTTCGGGGCTACATAAAGAAAATGGCAAAATCATCTTATGTTGTTGTTGTTGCGAATACAGCCACGGCTGTGTGTACTGATGAAATAGAACGATGCAAAGGGCAAGCGGCTTAAGCGATAGCTTCTGCAGTTATTGTTGGTAATACAGTTGAAAACTACGGTGAAAGGTAATGCAAGAAAGTGAACCGCTAACGACGTCATAGCCAGTGACGCCGATTATTGGGGTTTTTTTTATGGGGATTTGGTTGGAGTAGATGTAGGCAAAGGCTCTCCACCCCCTATGTCCAAAACAATAGAATCCAAGTGTTGTCTTTCCCTGTGGATGAACCGGCTTACTTTATCTGATTGTGGCCAAAATTACTGGCAGAAGACTGATAATACTGCTCCGGGACTCCAAGCTTAAAATTGACGAATTTCAAAGTAGTTAAATCAATACGTTTTTTCGTAAGCGAATGGCATGTTATGCTGTCAGCATAACGAATGAGTGCGAATCATTGCTTACTACGCATTGCTTACTAATTCGGCGAAGTAGTTAACAATTCAATTGCCTCTAACAATCAACACGCGAAGTGTGGAAGGTGCGACGGCAGAGCGATGAACAGCGAACTGCCTCGAATCCGCGAGCTACGCCGGTGTAACGTCGACACTGCACTCAGAGCACGTATAGGGAGTCCTAATAAAATAGAAACACGTCTGCTGGCAACGAATGCTGATCAGAAAAGGGATCACAGTCGAGTCGATATCAAAATTGTCATGTACTAATGTTAAGGCAAAATAAAGAATATCTAAATATAATTAATACCGGCTATAGCGCTACTGATAAAAATCATTTTACTTTTCTGCAATTTCCATTTTTAGAGATATAATATCAAAATTCATGACCATAAGCAGCCGTTGGTTGTGTCACGACCTACCGAAAAAAACATTCGTGGAGGCACGGATCAACTTATTATGCTAGTTCCCGAATTGGCTCGAGCTACTGGAATGACTGATGCTATGCGAGCAAATTTTCAGTATGTCTATAATTCTGTTCAAAACTTGTGTTGTTAATATATCTAATAGTAGAAATGGTCCGTTATTCTTAAATTAGATTAATGAAAGCAATGAGCGAGTTCACCAGATTGTCTCCGGACCGTCGCATTGAGCGTCTGCGCGTATTAAACCAGCGCCTGCAATCGTCGAAAGAGAGCATGGATGTGCTAAAATCGTGGAACATTGAACTTGATTCAGCTTTAGTGGAAATCTCAGCCCGCGTTTTACCCCCTGAGAAAATTGTTTTTGGCAATCAAAAGCGATTTTTATGCGATAGCCGTGCTGATTGGACAACGGAATTCCGACAAAGCTTAATGTACTCGCATGTGGACATTAAGAGGTGGTATGTGATAACACCACAGCGTAATTTACGGGAGACTGAAGAGTTTGTAAAGCTGTGTATCCGTGTTGCCAGTGGGATGAAAATGATTATATCCGAGCCTCGATAGTATGTATTAATTAAAATTATATAATATATTAAATAGGAATACATTTAGTCTCGTATTTTATTTCAGCGATAAAATCCCCGATGATCGCAATGGGACATATTCCCAATCGATTGATAATGCAGTAGCCAAAGATCCACAAATTATTATGCTAGTGCTTAAGGCTCCCAACGAAGAGAAGTATGGTTAAATTAAGTTTATGAAATGTTTGTTCTTATTAGTTTCCATCATCAACAGGTACAGCTGTATAAAAAAACGCACTTGTGTGGATCGACCAGTACCATCACAAGTGGTCACTTTGAAAACCATTGCTCCAAGAAAAGAGAAATCGGGTGGTCTCATGTCCATAGCCACAAAAGTGGTTATTCAGATGAACGCCAAGCTGATGGGCGCGCCGTGGATGATAGAGTTGCCTGTTCGCGGACTAATGACTGTTGGCTTTGATGTGTGTCATTCGTCAAAGAACAAAAACAAATCGTACGGTGCTCTTGTGGCTACGATGGACATGAAATCATCAAACCGCTACTTTTCTTCAGTAACCGAACACATGAAAGGCCAGGAGCTGTCGGATCAGATGTCAATGAATATGACATATGCCCTAAAAGCGTACCGGGAACATCACGGCATTTTACCAGAGCGAATTCTGTTCTTCCGTGATGGTGTAGGTGATGGTCAACTTCATCAAGTTGTTAACACTGAAGTTAAGTCTTTAAAAACTAAACTCGATGAGATTTACAAATCTGCAGGCAAAGAAGACGGCTGTCGAATGGCATTTATTGTTGTCGCTAAGCGGATCAACACTCGGTACTTTGCCAACAAACGAAATCCCGTGCCAGGTACAGTAGTTGATGATGTCATAACGCTTCCTGAGCGATATGACTTCTTTTTAGTGTCGCAGGCTGTCCGTCAAGGAACGGTGTCGCCCACTAACTACAATGTTATACATGATAACATGGGATTAAGCGCCGATAAGCTGCAAATGTTGGCCTATAAAATGACCCACATGTACTATAACTTTTCTGGGACTTGCCGTGTGCCTTCTGTATGTCAATACGCTCACAAATTGGCATTTCTTGTAGCGGAAAGTATTAATAGAAAACCATCATCTGGGCTGGAAAATCAGTTATACTTCCTTTAATAGCTTTGAATATTAAATATTTAATTAACATTTTGAACACAATGGACGGATTGATCCAAATACTTTGTATTCCATTTATTTTTCTTAGAGGTATTTGTATACTTCCATCTAGTCTAAAAATAAAATAAATTTTTCCAGTTCTTTGAATACATACATCTACTTATATTGTGCTTATTATTTCACGTTATCATTATATACTGTTAAATTCACTTCACATAGCTGGTTTAAAGAACTTGGTGTCTAGATTTCGCAAGTTTCGCTTGTCAGAATACCATAGGTTAGGTTGGGTGATTGCGGCTGCCAGGCTAACTGAGAGCACAGCACACTTGGGCCGTTTCCGGCCCGTTATAACACCGCAGGGAATCTCCCCTATTTTCGCATCGTGAGACCTAAAAGTCAACAGTTATCCCAGCCTGCAGCTCTTATGAAGTTACCTATCTTTCTGGGAAATATTTTGGACATTCCCTTGGGACACATGGGAACGGAACTGCTATTTAGTATTGGTCGGAGTCTCTCAGACGTTACTTTTAGCTTCTTGTCAATTACCAACCCTAAGTAAATGGCACTGTCGCTGAAGGAGAGCCTGCATGCATTTAGTATGGGGGGGCTTAGAGACGGAATCTTGTATTTGTTTGTGAATAGCACAAGTTCCGAGGGACTAACTCGAAGTCCTCGCGATTCTGTCTATCTTGACAGTCTCTCGAGCTTTGCGTTAATTAATTCGCAGAGTGGTTGAGGGTATTTTCCCGAAAATATAATTGAAACGTCGACCGCGTATGCCACGACTTTAGGCCGGAATGACCTGGTCCGGACCAGGGGGTTTGAACGGATCGAAACAAGTTATTGCCCAGTTGATGTTCTGTTTTGAGAAGATATACTGACCGAACCTTCACTAGTTAAAAGAGTCGGTTCGCTGATAGAGCACCCTGGAAAATGAGTGTCGAGTAGAATGTGTAGGGACTCCTCACTGGAGTTAGTCCACGTACCATCACTTCTCTTTAGGTATCCCACCGAGGGGTTCGTTTTGGAGAGGATCTTGTGTAGTCTTGCAGCCTTCGACGTTTCCTCGATTTCTGAGCAAAAGTTTTGCCATGAGGCCCTTTTTGCCTGTCTAATTTCTTTTTTGTATAAGGCCAGACTATTGTAATCTGTAATCTGTCCAGTGTTCTTCCTCATTAGCGCTTTTGGCCCTGTTGAAGAGGGTCCTGATGCTTTTCCGTAGGATATTAATATGTTTTGCCCACCAGGTTGGTTTCTTTTTCCCCTTGTGTTTGTTTAATGGGCATGCTGCCGTGAAAGCCGTATTGCATGCTTCAGTGAACCTGTCCACTAGACGATTTAGGACGTCCTCTGTGTTCAGGCATATAAGTGCCTTGAAGGGAAGTAGTCCCTCTATTGCTGTGCTATATTTTTCCCAGTTGGTTTTCCGTTTCCACCCATTTCCACTGGTTCCTGGGAATCTTCAAGTCCGCGTTGCCTTTGTTTAAGACGCCGATCAGCGTCCTTTCCTTGGCGACTTGCGCGAATGAAACATTCGGCAGCACTCTGGAGCGCTTTGGCGCCGTTCCAGAAATCTCCTGTGAGCGCGGCCTTTTTGGTTGCGGGGCTGTCGTCTTCGGCGGGGCAACCCTCTTCGGTGCCTCTTTGCCGAAGTTGTGCAGAACCTTTGTAGCCCACTCGAACTTTTTCCGCCAATGATCGGTCGGGCTGGACATCATGTTTTGCCGACTGAGTATGTGGCCTCCTCCTCTCGGCATAAGTAAAAGTTTTGGCTTGGGCAAAACGGGGCAGAGGGACAGACTGACAAAGCTATATCGACTCGGCTATTGATGCTGATCAAGAATATATATACTTTATGGGATCGCAAACGCTTCCTACTGGGCGTTACACACATCCGTTATCACCCCAAATCTAATATACCTCTATACTCTTCGAGTACCGGGTATAAAAAGTCACAAACAGTAAGCCTTATTTACTTACTGAAAATTTTGATAAAAGACATTTTTGGACAAAGCGGTACATTTTTTTTTCAACATGAAGGAAAACGTTGCTTTGTCCAGAAGAGTAGACTTAAGAATTTGAATCAAAACTAAGGACCGGCTTAAAGGAATTGAAAACTAAGCTGTTATAGACTCTTACTATTTTATTTAAGCCAAATGACTATAAAAAGTAGACTGAAAATCGAGTTGGAATGCGAAAAACGACGCTTGTAGAGGTTGGCCGAAGTGAACAATTCAGCACTACCAAGCATAAAAATATAAAGGCAAATTTATTTCCTTGTGTCAGCTACCTCAGGGAAAGAAGTATATGTGCAATGATATTAATTAGAGAAAAACTATTAAAAACAAAAAAAAAATGTTTTGGAATGAATTTTATTTATCTCGTTTGACTACATACTAACAAAAAAAACGAGAGGGAACGTTGTGAGCCGCGGCAATGGCCGCGGCTCTACTTTATACCCGGTACTCAGTCAGCATGTACATACGTATTTATGTATACATATGAGCTTACGATTTATTTAATTAATTATATGTTCACAAAAGAGACGAATTAAATTTTGGCCAAAATGGAAAATTTAAAAAAATTAAGTCGAACCCTATGCTGTATTTTTATACCCGGTACTCGAAGAGTATAGGGGTATATTAGATTTGTGCGGATAACGGTTGTGTGTAACGCACAGAAGGAAGCGTTTCCGACCCCATAAAGTATATATATTCTTGATCAGCATCAATAGCCGAGTCGATCTAGCCATGTCGGTCTGTCCGTCCGTCTGTCCGTCTGTCCGTCTTCATTTGTGCCTATATCTCAGAGACTATAAAAGCTAGAGCAACCAAATTTTGTATCCAGTCTCCTGTGTTATCACACTACTCCGAATGTATTTCAAAATTTCGCCCCGCCCACTTCCGCCCACACAAAGGACGAAAATCTGTGGCATGCACAATTTTAAAGATACGAAAAAACTAAAAGCGCAGAATCATAGAGAATGATCATATCTATCACAGTGTTGAATCTGGATTAGATCGGATTATTAATATAGCCACTATAAAGAAAACCATTTCTAAATTTATCGTTCCCTCTCGCTCTCTCTCACACGCGACCCTATCTGCTTTGCCCATTCGTATTTTTTGACGCCTAGTTCTCAGAGACTATAAGAGCTAGAGCAACCAAACTTTCTATCCAAGTTCCTGTGATATCGAACCAGCACGAGTTTGTTTCAAAATTTTGACACGCCCCCTTCCGCCCCCACAAAGGACGAAAATCTGTGGAATCCATCATTTTTAAGATAAGAGAAAACAAAAAACGCAAAATTATGGAAAATATCCGTATCTATCAGATTGCCGAATCTGGATCATGTCGGATCATTATTATAGCCAGAAGGAACAAATTAAATTTCAGTGGCTACCAAACGGCAGCCAAGCAATTCCCTCTCTCTCTCGCACACACTTCCATGTCTCTTGTATGTAGTTTTACACGTGTATGTAAAAATGTAGCAGCCGACGTAAAAATCATATGTAAATAAAAATGGAAACTGATATCTTCTAAAATATAAAAATACAGCATACGGTTCGACTTAATTTTTTGAAATTTTCCATTTTGGCCAAAATTTAATTCGTCTCTTTTGTGAACATATAATTAATTAAATAAATCGTAAGCTCATATGTATACATAAATACGTATATACTGACTGAGTACCGGGTATAAAGTAGAGCCGCGGCCATTGCCGCGGCTCACAACGTTCCCTCTCGTTATATTTTAGAAGTTATCAGTTTCCATTTTTATTTACATATAATTTTTACGTCGGCTGCTACATTTTTACATACTCATGTAAAACTAGATACAAGAGACATGGAAGTGTGTGCGAGAGAGAGAGGGAATCGCTTGGCTGCCGTTTGGTAGCCACTGAAATTTAATTTGTTCCTTCTGGCTATAATAATGATCCGATATGATCCAGATTCGGCAATCTGATAGATACGGATATTTTCCATAATTCTGCGTTTTTTGTTTTCTCTTATCTTAAAAATTGTGGATTCCACAGATTTTCGTCCTTTGTGGGGGCGGAAGGGGGCGTGTCAAAATTTTGAAACAAACTCGTGCTGGTTTGATATCACAGGAGATAGGATAGAGAGTTTGGTTGCTCTAGCTCTTATAGGCACTGAGAACTAGGCGTAAAAAAATACGAATGGGCAAAGCAGATGGGGTCGCGTGTGAGAGAGAGCGAGAGGGAACGATGACTTTCGGAATGGTTTTCTTCAAGATGGCTATATTAATAATCAGATCGGATGCAGATTCAACACTCTGATAGAAATGGTCATTCTCTATGATTCTGCGTTTTTAGTTTTCTCGTATCTTCAAAATTGTGTATGCCACAGACTTTCGTCCTTTGTGGGGGCGGAAGGAGGCGGGGCAAAATTTTGAAATACATTCGGAGTAGTGTGATAACACAGAAGCCTGAATACAAAATTTCGTTGCTCTAGCTTTTATAGTCTCTGAGATATAGGCAGAAATGAAGACGGACAGACGGACAGACGGACGGACAGACAGACATGGCTATATCGACTCGGCTATTGATGCTGATCAAGAATATATATACTTTATGGGGTCGGAAACGCTTCCTTCTGTGCGTTACACACAACCGTTATCCGCACAAATCTAATATACCCCTATACTCTTCGAGTACCGGGTATAATAACAATTTTATTTCTATAAACTTTTATGATAACTTATGCACATAGCATACTGAATAAAACTTCAAAATACTATTGGAAACATTTCTTAAATATTTTTTTGTTTACTTCTAAATAGTTGAATAGTTAAATAGTTAATAGTTAAATAGTTGCTTTCCTTTTTGAATAAAAATTTGATTATTCCGGTTTCGCATTAAGGTTTCCAAATTTTTGAGAATTTCAGTGCTAATTTGATCCCATTCCTGGATCAGTGCCTCCTTTACCGTATCAAACTGGCGGCCATTCTTATTAACTTTACTGGGAATACTACCCCAAAGATCTTCTATTGGGCTTAGTTCCGAGCTGATCGCTGGCCATTGCAATAATGGTATCATTCTAGCTGCCAAAAATCTTTTGTTTTACGTTCCGTGTGGATTGGCGCGTTGTCTTGCTGGAAGATCCACTCATCCCCTTAAAGGTCTCCAGCAAATTCGATTAGAACTGTTTCTAACAACTCTTTGTACATTTATACATTTCTGCATTTGTTCTGGTTGGTATAATATAAAGTGGAGACTTTCCATCATACCCAAATCTGGACCAAACCATTAATGATCCTCCACCGTGGTTTCGTTTATGGCAGACCTGCCGTGGTTGCCTTTTATTGCGCCAAATTTTTTTTCGTCCGAAAATATAACTACTAAACTCCTCTGACCAAATTTGTACCTTTCAGAAAATTCTAGGCGAGCGGATGTATGCGCTTCAGCAGCCTCGGTACATCGTCGCGGAAAGCATAGGTAACCATTTCGTTCTCTTTTATAATTTGGTTAATACGTCTTTTGGATATGTCAAGTTTCAGTTGACCTCTGATCTTCATGCAAGACTTATTGTTTTGAACAGCTAGACACCGAATCTTACACGGTGCATCGATTTCAGTAGGCCTGCCGCTCCACTTAATTTTTCCATACATTTAAAGATTTCTGAGAAAGTTCGTTATTGTGCTTATATGCCTATTAATTCTGGCGACAATATAAGAAATTGTCTTGCCAGATTCGGCCAGCCCTTTGATAATACCGCGATTTTCCTCTGACAAATGTGTCCCACGGGGCATTCTACCGTAAAATCAAAATTATATTCCATCGTTTCATTCTCGAAACATTTAAAAACAACTTTACTTACGTTCCGTTGATTAAATACTATTTTTAGATCAAACTTCTTAGCTTACCCACACTCAATAGCACAATAATCTCAATTTGCACATATGTATGTGTTGAGGCAATTACGTTGCCTTAAATATTAATATTCGAAAAATGTTAAAATGCTGAAATGTTGTCTTGAAGTTATGCATGTTATTGACTCTTATACAAACGAAGCTTATGCTGGCAGCGGACGCTCATGAAGCGGGCGACGCTGCTAGAATAAAACACTCTTATTCTGAAGTCGAAACAGCGCACAAGTATTTTCTGTCGGTCTGTCCGGTTCCCGTGTCCCGAAATATTATAATCAATTGTGTTTAACGGCACAAGCAGTGTTTAAGTGCATAATTTGGATTTGCACCATACATTTTTTCACCCCCGGGTGGACTCTGGTATTTGTACTGGATAGAAGTTGGACTGGATCATACTTGACGCTTTGTTGGATATCACCATTGGATATCATCCATCGCTCGTTGTTGTTGCTGTTCCTGCTCGTCATTGGACCGCTGGACTGTCGCATCGCTTACTATTGGTGCTGATCTTGGGTATTCCTGGTTGGTATGGAAAATTACCCTCAAAAAATACCACAGGTGAAGTAAAAAGCCCAATAGAATTACCAACAATAAAACGGCCTGTTAATAAAGTATTTAACAAAGTGAAAGGCTAGGTATATGTACATATGTATACCTTCATATAAATTTACACATATTGTTTAACTTGAGTGATCACTGTACTTTTGGTCAACGACACCTCAAAGAGAAGCCGACAAGCACAGAAGAATAGTTTCGCGCGCAAGCTCTGACCGCTGCGCATCATTCCTCCCCCTCGCCCTTCGTCGTCACAGTTTATGCTAGCACTTTCGTTTTATGCATAGTTCTGTGCTCTCTCGTTTTCTCGCTCTCGTAACGGCCAGTATAGCCGATCATAGCAACGTATTGCATCGCATAGTAGAGCATATTTCGTTTCGCTCTCTCTATCTCTTGGCAATAAAACACAGCATAGCAGACGGTTCAGAAACTGTTCCCATCACAGCGTCCGTTTGGAGCGAACGTAGACTTGAGTGATTTTTCGCATTCGCTCGTCTCACTCAATCCAGCAGCTTGTCCCATCGCATCAGCTGTTCGAATCGTTGAGTTCATTAGAGCCTAATAAAAGCTGAGTGATTCTTGAGTGGAATCTAGTGTTTAATAAAAACAAATATAAAGTAGATTCACAATGACTGGAAAACGTCGTGGTGGTTCCGGTAGCAATACGTCTGCCGTCGATGGAGACGATTCAGGTGTGCTTCTGAGGAAGTTAAACGCAGTCAAACGGGATATTGACAGAACTGCAAAGGCAGTACAAAGCAACAATATCTCATCCAATCAATTCGAGCTGGAATGTCTCTTAAATATATTAGATGGCTACATAGATCGCGCATTCTCTTTGCAGTTGCAAATTGATGATATCGATCCAGATTTAGCATCGCGTTCCGAGCTCGAAGAATTGTGCGTGTCAACTAAAGCGTTATTAATGGCTATTAAAAGACCAAATCTGCCTACTTGTTTGAACGAGTCAGTTCTAAATACCACCATGTCACATACAAGGAACCTGCCCAAGATAAAATTGCCCAAGTTTAGTGGGAATTATTCTGAATTCAAAAATTTCATTGGTTTGTTTTCAAGCATCATTAATAGTGACATGTCTTTAAGCAACGTCGAAAATTCAACCATCTCTTGAATTGTTTAGAGAACGAAGCATTAGGTACTGTTAAGGCTTTCCCGGTGACAGATCAGAACTATTGCAAGGCTCTTGAGGCTCTAAAGCAGGTTTATGACAACGAGTGTCTCATGTTCCTTGATGGCGTTCCTTGATGCAGGCGCCGTCGGCAAGTGCATTACGGTCACTTATTGACACGGCATCTGCCATATACGAGTCATTACTGTCAGTTGGGGAGGACAAGAGTATTGCTCACGCCCTGCAAATACACCTAGTTTTGTCGAAAGTCGACACAAAAACCCATTCAAGATGGAAGGAAAATTTGGATTACCAAAAGGTTCCGTCGTGGTCCGAATTTGTAGCCGCATTAAACAAGCGCTATCAGCATTTGTCGGCTGAAGAATCCACTTCCGGGCGGTTAAGGGGTAGTAAAGGCGCGCAAGAAACAAAAAATAGGCATTCTGGGAAAACAGCGTTGGCTGTAGCCCAAGCAAGCAGAGGCCAGGACACAAATTGTGCGTTCTTCAAATCAGCTGATCATGGCATCTCTAATTGTTCGTCTGTCATGACTCGATTCAGATTTGCCAAGGGATTTCCCCTTTGCATTAATTGCTTGCGAAGAGGGCATAGTGTCTCAGCCTGCAAGTCGATACACTGCAGAGTATGCTCAAAGCCGCACCACACATTGTTGCATTGCTACAATGTTGACTCGGCGACAACGCCGTGATGCGCTTGGGTCTCAGGGAGCCGTGGCAGCTGAAAGGTCGAATCAGTTGTCGTCAAATCATGCCATGGCATCTTATTCTGACCAGGTAGTTCTGGCCACAGCAATTGTGGACATTAAAGGTGGCTCCAGTCAGCGACAGCCAGCCAGGGTACTGCTGGATTCTGGCTCACAAGTAAATTTCATTACCGAGGAGCTCGCTCGGAATTTAACGAATTGGTAAAGACATAAGCTTATTGGAAATCGGAACGGCGAGCATATCTGCACACCAAGTGGTGCAAACGACAGTGTGCTCTCGAATTCAACAATTCGAAATAGCCACTGACTTCGTTGTTTTAAAGTCGATTTCGTCGTACCATCCTGAGAATGCCGTTTCGTCAGACTTGCTGACAATTCCTAACGATTTCCCACTGGCCGATCCACGTTTTCATAAATCCCAAAGAGTGGATCTGCTGCTAGGAGCTGACGCATTCTTTAAGATATTGAAAGATGGCCAATTCAAACAACAAAACACGCTGACGTTGCAAAATACGGTCTTTGGGTGGGGGGTGTCTGGTCGCTGCAGATCCAACGGACCCCGAAGCAACGAAGCATGCTCTATGGTGAGCACGTTGCAGTAGTTTTGCCCTCTACAAAACCTCGTCAAACGTTTCTGGGAGTTTTAAAATGTTCCAAATGCGTCTATAGAAAGACTGTATACCCCCGAAGAAACTATGTGTGAAAAATCGTTCGTTGACTCCATCACACGATTATCCTCCGGTCGATTGCAAGTTTCTTTGCCATTCAAGTCAAGCCCGACATGTCTCTGTTCGTCATTCCAGACAGCCAAAAGACGATTTTTGTCTTTAGAAAGGCGATTATGCCAAAAACCTGCCATGAAATCCATGTTTACGGAATTCATGGAGGAATACGTGTCGTTAGGCCATATGACTGCAGTAGAAAACTTAATTCCGGTAGAGCCGCATTGTTTCATACCATATCAGTGCGTGGAACGACCTCAGAGTACAACCACTAAGCTCAGAGTGGTGTTTGATGCGTCTTGCAAAACTACGAGCCACGTGGCGCTCAATGCCGTGCCTATATGCCACGTTGCTGAGATTTCGCTGTCGCAAATACGCTCTTACAGCAGACATTACAAAAATGTACCGTCAAGTCCAAGTTGACGAGGCGCAGCGCCGATTCAAATTAATTATTTGGAGACGAACAAGTTCTGACCCATTGCAAGTGTTCCGACTCAATACAGTGACGTATGGTACCGCCAGCGCACCATTTCTGGCTGTGCGGTGTTTAGAGTATCTGAGCGACACTCATTTAAATTCGCATCCAATTGGCGCGAAGTCTCTAGCGTCAGATTTTTATGTGGATGATCTCCTTACAGGAGCAGACACAAAATCCGAGCTAAGCATATTGCGTCAACAGTTGCTTGAAATCCTAGAGCCATCAGGATTTGTGCTGACTAAATGGGCTGCTAACTGTCAACTAGTCGATAGTCAGCAAGAAAATATAGTCATTTCGAATGGAGATCAGCAAGATTGTAAAACTCTTGGTCTGATATGGAACCCTCAGACAGACATTTTCAAATATAGTCTGAAGCCAATTATCTCGTCCGAAATCACAACCAAGAGAGCAATATTATCTGTCATAGCCAGATGGATATTTGGCTATTAAGCCTTGGGATTCGCTGCCGCCCGAATCAGAGCTGCCCAGACCAGACAGCAGCCTATCATATCTGCAACGATGGCAGCTCGTGTCTGCCATCAAGCAAAGGTTTTGGAGAGACTGGTCCAGAGAATATCTTCTCAGCCTTCAACAGCGAGGGAAGTGGTTGCAAGAGGTCGCCAATCTGGAGCCAGGAAAAGTGGTGACAATCCACGAGGACAACGTGCCACCACAAAAGTGGCTAATAGGAGTAGTGGAGGAGGCAATCCCAGGAGCGGACAGGAAGGTTCGCGTGGCCGTAGTGAGGACTAAGGCCGGCTTATATAAGCGATCTTTCCATCGGTTGACGCCCATTCCAATGGATTGAAGCCTTTGTCAACGCGGCCGATGTTGAGGCAATTACGTTGCCTTTAATATTAATTTTAGAAAAATGTTAAAATGCTGAAATGTTGTCTTGAAGTTATGCATGTTATTGACTCTTATACAAACGAAGCTTATGCTGGCAGCGGACGCTCATGAAGCGGGCGACGCTGCTAGAATAAAACACTCTTATTCTGAAGTCGAAACAGCGCACAAGTATTTTCTGTCGGTCTGTCCGGTTCCCGTGTCCCGAAATATTATAATCAACTGTACTTAACGGCACAAGCAGTGTTTAAGTGCATAATTTGGATTTGCAGCATACAGTATGTATGTATACTTATTGCCTATGAAAACCACACCAAAGAATGAAGCCCAAAGAGGGTCATTGGAGTAGATCTTTATAATAGATACAACTACAAACTTGCATACCTTCAAAAAATTTACCGTTAACTTTAGAGAAAATATAAGCAAATAAAAAAAGTGCACATATACTTCTTTCTATGTGACAGTTGGTAGATGACTGATCACACATTATTTAAATGCAAAAAATCCAAGAAACCTAGAAAAAAAACCCGAATTCTTTCAAAAATTTTAAATCTTTAAATCTATCAGAAAATGTCCTTGTGGGCGACAGCAGAAATAAAAAGTAGAATTTTGTTGAGTAGTGTTATATATTATTGGCCCTATATTGTGTATATTGACCTATTTTCGTGTGTTGACATTTCATCTATAAAATTAACGAGAGGGAACGTTGTGAGCCGCGGCAAAGGCCGCGGCTCTACTTTATACCCTGTACTCAGATAGTATATATGTACAAATGTATATACATATGAGCTTGTGATTTAAGTAAATTATTATATGTTCGCAAAAGAGACGAATTAAATTTTGGCCAAAATGGAAAATTTCAAAAAATTAGGACGAACCCCATGCTGTTGTTTTATATTTTAGAAGTTATCTGTTTCCATTTTTATTTACATATAATTTTTACGTCGTCTGCTACATTTTTACATACACGTGTAAAACTACATACAAGAGACATGGAAGTGTGTGCGAGAGAGAGAGGGAATCGCTTGGCTGCCGTTTGGTAGCCACTGAAATTTAATTTGTTCCTTCTGGCTATAATAATGATCCGATATGATCCAGAATCGGCAATCTGCCAGATACGGATATTTTCCATAATTCTGCGTTTTTGGTTTTCTCTTATCTTAAAAATTGTGGATTCCACAGATTTTCGTCCTTTGTGGGGGCGGAAGGGGGCGTGTCAAAATTTTGAAACAAACTCGTGCTGGTTCGATATCACAGGAACTTGGATAGAAAGTTTGGTTGCTCTAGCTCTTATAGTCTCTGAGAACTAGGCGTCAAAAAATACGAATGGGCAAAGCAGATAGGGTCGCGTGTGAGAGAGAGCGAGAGGGAACGATGACTTTTGAAATGGTTTCCTTCATTGTGGCTATATTAATAATCCGATCTGATCCAGATTCAACACTCTGATAGAAATGGTCATTCTCTATGATTCTGCATTTTTAGTTTTCTCGTATCTTCAAAATTGTGTATGCCACAGACTTTCGTCCTTTGTGGGGGCGGAAGGAGGCGGGGCAAAATTTTGAAACATACTTTGAGTAGTGTGATAACACAGAAGCCTGAATACAAAATTTCGTTGCTCTAGCTTTAACAGTCTCTGAGATATAGGCACAAATGAAGACGGACAGACGGACAGACGGACGGACAGACAGACATGGCTATATCGACTCGGCTATTGATGCTGATCAAGAATATATATACTTTATGGGGTCGGAAACGCTTCCTTCTGTGCGTTACACACAACCGTTATCCGCACAAATCTAATATACCCCTATACTCTTCGAGTACCGGGTATAAAAATCAATGCCACTTTTCGTTGCGAGTTTATAACTCAAGAGCGGGCAAAAAAAGTCGCATTCTGAAATGAATTTTTGACTTCTCTAGCGTGGGATTTCCCGAAATGTTATTCGATTCATCAAATTTTTTTTTGCGTCCCTGTGTTACTGCCTCGGCTGAACAAAATGTCTCCATTCGAAAAATAGCGGAAAAAAATTGGGTGAGACTGGACAAGGAGAAGAGGAGGAAGGATCGGAAAGAAAAAAGTGTACGAGTGCAAGGGAAAACCGAATTATTAAGAAAACGAGCTGACATGATCGATTCAAAAATGCTTTAGAGATAGCTTCTGAAGTGTAACAACGATTTGCCATAGACATTTCAGCTCGAACTATACAGCGTCGTCTAAAGGAGATGGGATTAATGGCAAGGACACCTGCTAAAAAGCCTGCTTCTTAATAGTCGAATGAAGAAAGTAAGCTAAATTGGGCTAAAGGAAAAGAAAATTGGGATGAATCTGAGTGGTCACGAATCATATTCTCGGATGAGACATAATTCGCAATGGAGTTGTGTCAAGTATGGAATCACTGATTGAGAGAGAAGATCCCATATTTCGGGACGATTCTGAACCTTGCCATCGACCGCGCTCTTTATGAAATTCTCTGACGTTTTGTTTTTTTTTTAAATGTATTCAACTAGTTCAAACTATTTTTTACCAACAGGTTAACTTTTTGAATGCGGAATTGGGCATTAAATCCTTAGATTGGCCAGGTAACAGCCCCGACCTCAATCCGATAGAGAATATCTGCGCCCTTATGACTGCCAAAATAAAAAAGCGGAAGCCAAAAATTATGGTTGAGTTAGGGGAAGTTATCAAAAAGTTTAGTTTGAGAATATAACAGGAATATTTGAGAGCTTTATACATTTCGATGCGCAATAGGGTTAAATGTGTAATAAAAGCCCCCCTTGGCTTACCAACAAATATTTATTAATATATTATTTGAAAAGAAAAAATGTTTGAAATATGTTTGTTAATTAGTTTAACGAAAATAAAATAAATTATTGGAAACAAATTTGTATACACTCGAACAGTATAGGGGTATATTAGATTTGTGGTGATGGTGTATGTGTGTACCGCCCAGTAGGAATCGTTTGCGACCCCATAAAGTATATATAATTAAATATGCGACACTCAAATTAACGTTTTAAAAAAGATTTATTTTTAGTCGTTAATAGTGTACAAAGTTGTAATATTTCTTTGATTAGAACTTAATCTTATATCTTAGAGAAACGATTACGGGGTGAATTCTCCGACGACGTCTGGGTGGACTTTTGTCTTGAACAGAACTGAACTAGTAGCCGCCAGCGAGCTGGAGCATAAGCTGAATAAAAAACATTAAATTCCCAAGAATGCAAAGATACAAAACGAATACAAAGATATAAAGTATAAGCTCTTATTACTACAAAAAATACAGTCGGCGAGTCGACTTGGTATCAGCGATACTGCTGATCTTGCGGCATGTGCAAGATATTGGATCGCCGCCGGATGGACCTCACACCCCAGGCGCTGAGCCGAACTCCGCTGACTCGGCGTTTACGGTGCAGCTATGTGCGAGGGGCACTTGTTGACTTGTGCGAGGGGCACTCGTTAACTTGCATGAGGAGCATGGGCTCTAGATATGTTACTCCCCCATCGTTAAAATTAAGCCTGTCCTCAGGCGATTATCCGTGGATATAATTCGGTTGTCGTGGTGACTATACCCGTTGGAGATTCTTCGTCTGTTTCTATATTTATTGTTATTTGGGGATTTGTTTTCTGTTCCTTACTTTTACTTAATTTAAACAATTTGTAGCTTAGTATTCCTATTATGAATATGATTAACAGAATTATTAAACTTATGTGTAGTATATTATGTAGGCGTGTATTTTCTATTACAATATCTTTTGTTTGCAAGTAAGACAATGGTTTAATTTTCGTTACGTTATTGAGAATGTATACATTCTGAGCAAATTCTGTTATTGAGTTGGATACTAAGAATTCATTTAATTGTAATGTGCAGTTATGTATTTTAATCAGGGTGTTGCCTTCTATGGTTATTTCTTTATTGAGGCAATCTTGGTTTAATGAAGTTTTTGGCAAGTTCCATGTTAACAATATGTTTGGTTCTATGAAGTTTATTTGAAAATTTTGTTGTATTTTTGTGTATGGACATTTAGTTTCGGTTTGTTTCACTATTCCAGATATACATTCGTCTTTTACTTTTCTTTTTGACTCTTTTTCATAAACTTCATTTTCTAACATGTAATAATTATTTTGGGTGAGGTCGGTGAGAATATTCTTTTCCTCGTCTGGGTATGGTACAATTTTGAGTATGGGTATGTTTTTACTTTCTCGTGGAATGTTGGAAATTATTAAGATCTCATTAGTATCTGATTTAAGCCAAGTTGATGTTTTGATATTTAGTAATTTCTCTGAATCAATGTGTTTCAAATAGTCCTGCTTTAATAGTTTTGGATTGAAGATACCTAATCTTGTCAATTGCATACCTAGTTCAATGTCTTCTATATATTCCATGAAATGTTGGAGATTGAATATCAATATTTCTAATTGTTTATTCCTATTGTTTTCCTGATTTAATTTATTGACAACCTCTATACCAGAATTTACTGCTTGAATTACCAGGTTGAGCTCATTGGCTTGAATGCTGTGGCTAGCCAAATTATTTATTTTTCCTTCTAGTTCTACCTTGTCGTCCGCATCTAATGTTCCAAATAGGTATTTATAAATTGTGCCTACGGCATTGATGAGGCCTCTTCTGTTTCGCTTGACAATTTTTATACCGTTGTATTCGCGTTGTAATTTTTCGATTAAATATTGGACTTGTATTACGTTATTAAATGGGATTGCTTGGTCTAACAAATTCTGATAGGTTTCGTCGGTTTTCGTTATATTAATTGTTAGATAGTGATATTCGTAATTAATTGGTATGATAATCGTATCTGTTTTAAATAAGAGATATCCGTTCTTTGCGGTAATAGGGTCTATCTCAATATTCTGTCCGGTGGATTGTAGGACGGCGAGCATGAGTAGTATTATGACTTTAGTCGTGCTGGGACTGCAAATTTTCGGTACTCTCTTCTGGTACTCTGGAATTATCGTATTTACTTATATTAGATTTTTTTTTTCTCTTAAATTTAGTTTTGTAATGGGTAATTTTTCTTCCTCTATTAGTTTCTTCGAAGTGTTTATTATCTATCTGCTTGATTTGTCCTGTTCTTTTGAATGGGTTAGTTGTTTTGGACTTAACTAGCGGTGCACTTTTGTACCGTGTATCTACTTCAAATTCTATTCTATCATTATTTAAATGATTAATTTTCCTTACTTTATTTAGCTGTGTATTATAGTCTGGTAGTCCAGCGTATAGGAATATATCAGCTGGGGTTCGTTTGGTTGTATTGTGAACAGTTTTATGGTTGTATGTGTAAAGAATTAGTTCAAATTTCGTAAATCTGTTTTCTAAATTGTCCTCACTTGATATGATTCTCAATTTTTCATTGACGGTTTTATGAAAACGTTCTACGTCTGAGACTCCGTTTTTACTGGTGGTTATTTCGATTTTCACGTTTTCCGCATTCAGCCATGCTTGCAATGCTGCGCACATAAAAGCTGAATCTTTGTCGGCTTTAATTCCCTGTGGCTTGCCCATTTCATTGAAAACTTTCGTAATAGCTCGTTTGGTTTCTAGCCAATCACGACTATTAACTTCAACTAGGGTAGCGAATTTAGAGTATACGTCAATGCATGATAGGAATTGCTGATTTCCTACTAGATAGAAATCCATAACGTATTTTTCTCTGGTGTTCTGAATCTCAGGGGTGATTTCGAAAGTTAATTTAGTGTTACGATGCTCAGTTTTGGCAACGTTACACGTGGGACATTCATTAATGAAGTTTTGGATTAGTTTTTGATAATCCGGATAATAGTATTTCCTCTTAAACCAATTGGTGGTCTTTTCGATACCTGGATGAAGTAGTTCCTTGTGATTTGTTAATATTCTTTCCTTGAATTCGGAATAATTCGGAATATCAACGAGTTTGGTGTTAGCTTTGACTAATTTAGTCAAGTGATTAGGGCTAATTATTTCCAGAAATGCCCTTTGGAACTTTGGGAAATCTAGTTCATTATGGAAGTATAATGCGCTCTTTTTAGTGCACACATATTCCTTTATTATGTCTTTTGCTAAGGATTCCGTCATTTCACTGTATGTGATTTTTATTTGTAATTTCTGAAAATAATGAAAGGTTTCTACCTTATCCTCATTGCCTTTGATCAATTCGATCTGTCTATTATAATAGTTTAAAGGTCTTTCAGTGAGTGGGATATAGTTTGAGTTGTCCTCTTGGGCACTATGAACTGTTGCGCCATCGCTGTTAATTGTTTCCCCGAGTAAATTTTCATTAATTTTTACTCGAGATAACGCGTCTGCTACGTGGTTCTCTTTTCCCGGTAGATACTTGATTTTGAAGTCAAATTCGTTCAATTTGATCTTCCAGCGTTGTAATTTCATGTTGGGTTCTTTGAGGTTGTTCAACCAAACTAAGGGCTTGTGGTCGCTTAATATTTCGAAAGTTCTACCGAACAGGTAGGATCGGAAATATTTTGTTGCCCAAACTATAGCAAGTAATTCTTTTTCTATAGCGGAATAATTGATTTCATGTTCGTTGAGAGTTCGACTTGCATAGCAAATCGGTTTGTGGTCTTGAGATAAAACCGCTCCTAATGCAATATTACTTGCATCGGTTGTTACTGTGAACATTTTGTTGAAATCTGGGAATGCGAGGATGGGGTCGGAGGTGATAAGCACTTTCAGCTTTTCGAAGGCCTCGACGTATTTTTCCTCTTTGGGATCTATGACAGCTCTTTTCTTCAACTTGAGTGTCATGGGTTTTGCTACGTTAGCGAAATTGGGAATGAATTTCCTATAAAATCCACATAAACCTATGAATGATTTTATTTTTGTAGTAGTGTCGGGTATCGGGAAGTTTATTATGGCCGATATTTTCTTTGGATTTGGTACTATGCCATTAGTTGTTACTACATGGCCCAGGAATTCAGTTTCCTTTTTCAGGAATTCGCATTTATCCATTTGGAGTTTGAGATTTGCGTCTCTTAACTTTCCAAATACTTTCCTAAGTGATAACAAATGTTCTTCCAATGAAGTGGAGAATATTATAATGTCATCTAGATAAACAAGACAATCTTTGAAGATTAAATCTTCAAGTAGATTGTTCATGCATCTCTGGAACGTGGCTGGGGCGGTGGTTAGCCCAAAAGGCATACGAGTGAATTCGTAATGACCTTGTTTAGTGGAAAATGCAGTTTTGGGGATAGAGCTAGGTTCCATTGGAATTTGATGGAATCCCTTAGCTAAATCGATTGTGGTAAAGTATTGGCATCTGCCTAATTTATCCAGTATCTCATCCATTCTAGGTGTGGGAAATTTATCCTTAATAGTCACCTCATTTAGACTTCTGTAGTCTACTACCATTCGATATTTTTGCTTGCCTGAAGCATCTATCTTCTTTGGTATCATTGAAATGGGTGCACAGTAGGGTGAATTCGATTTGCGAATGATTCCTTGTTTGATCATATCTTTGATCTGCTGATTCACTTCTTGATCGTGTATCTGAGCATACTTGTATGGTCTACGATACACTGGATCTTCGTGATGAGTTTTGATTTCATGCTTTATGGTACTTGTGAAAGTCAAATTGTCACCTTCTCTGTACTGCACGTCTTTAAACTCGTAGAGAACTTTCTTTAGTTTTTCTCTTTCTTCGTCATTCAAATGCTCCAATCTCAGTTGGTTGCATTCCCTTAGTTCATTATCTATGGCAGAAGCGAAGTATTGCTCTCCTTCCAGAGATGGGTCAAGGCACTTCGGCGAGGTTATATCTTCCTTGGAAGACGACTTGTCACCTTTGTGTGCGGTCTTGCCTTCTGCAATTGCTTCTTCACCATAAATGATTGGGTATGACCTGTTCCCTATAGTTACTGTTTCATTTCGGTAATCGATGACGGCTTTACTGGCCATCAAATATTCTCTGCCTAAGAGAATATCGTAGTTATCAGAAAAGTTGTGAATATAGAATTTCTGTTCTGTCGGACAATATTTGGTGGCATTACGTGTAATACTTTTAGTCAGACGGACGGGTCCATTAATGGTATGGACGGTGAGGTTGTCGTTATTGACTACGGAATCGGTGTAATTTTCCCTCATTATGTTAATGGATGATCCCGAGTCTGCGATACCTCTTAGTTTCTTTTTATTTACGAATATCTCTATATGAGGTCTTCCTCGGTGTTGTCCGAGGCACTCTGCTGAAAATTTACATCCATTTTCATTTGGCCGCTTTGGCTCTCTCTAGTTCTCTTGGTAGGTTGGTTTGGTACGCTATTTGCTACCTGATTCTGATTAATCTGATGGTTAGAAGGGTTTTGGGCTCTACCATGGTTTAATGAATTCCTGAATTCATTAAATAGGCCTGGGTTAACATTGGCATTGTTACGTGGATTATGATTGTTTGATCCATAGTAATTTCTTGATGTGCTTGGATAATTGTTTTGATTTTGATTTTGGTTAGTAAAATTGTTTGCATAATTACGAGAATAATAAGTTCCAACATTTTTATTGTTAGCTCTTGAGTTTTTTGTGTTTTCATTATTCTTGTGGTCTGTCGAAAATGTTTCGTAGATCCCTAGTTCTTGAGCTGCTTTCTCTAGAGCTGGAATAGTATCTATATCTTTCTTAGCTAACATTATGAATAGCCTATTAGGTAATGCGTTTGCTATAGTTATTCTTATTTTATTGGTCAAATGATTTTTGTATATCAGTATATTCTCTTGACTATTATCTAAATTTAATTTATTCATGATAATATTAGTTTTATGTTCGAGGTCTTCGACGAACTTACGGATGCTTCCGTTGAAGCGGGTGTTGTGTAGCTGCTCCAGTAGGACTTCGTAAGGCGTGTGATCATTGAACTTGGTGATTAGTGCTGTTTTTAGTTCGTCCCAAGTGTTTGCTCGTACATTCTGTGATAGCAATTGTGCTCGTCCGCACAATTGGGCTTCTGTTGCACCGTACAAGATGCTTTGCTGTCTTCGGTCTTCGGTTGGATATAGCCCGGAGATGTATTCGATCCTTGTAATAAACGAACTTAACTGTTCGGGGCATCCGTCATAGGGCTGCACTTGCCTGATGGATTTCAGGGCTTGGTTAAGATGAGCTTCCGGCAGTGGCATGATGATTTGTGTTGTTTGATATGTTCTTTTTTTTTTCTTATATTTTGAAAATTTTCTCACAATTTGGTTGAGTTGTTTGTTGTTGTGGTTTTATTTGGTTGCACTATTGTTGGTTTGATAGTGTTACTTAACGTTATAGAAGCTTGATATCGTTTATCAAGTGGTAGATATTATATTCACTAATATCTTGGTTGGAGCTTGATATCGTTTATCAAGTGGTAGATATTATATTCACTAATATCTGTTAATTCCGAATCGCGTTAGATTCTTTAGCGGATCTCGTTGTGTTAGTGTCACTTTCTCTGATCACCGTAGTAATTACTACTTTAATTGACCGTCTTAAAAACTTCCACTGTTTTAACTCGAGATCCTACCGACTGCTCCAATTAAATATGCGACACTCAAATTAACGTTTTAAAAAAGATTTATTTTTAGTCGTTAATAGTGTACAAAGTTGTAATATTTCTTTGATTAGAACTTAATCTTATATCTTAGAGAAACGATTACGGGGTGAATTCTCCGACGACGTCTGGGTGGACTTTTGTCTTGAACAGAACTGAACTAGTAGCCGCCAGCGAGCTGGAGCATAAGCTGAATAAAAAACATTAAATTCCCAAGAATGCAAAGATACAAAACGAATACAAAGATATAAAGTATAAGCTCTTATTACTACAAAAAATACAGTCGGCGAGTCGACTTGGTATCAGCGATACTGCTGATCTTGCGGCATGTGCAAGATATTGGATCGCCGCCGGATGGACCTCACACCCCAGGCGCTGAGCCGAACTCCGCTGACTCGGCGTTTACGGTGCAGCTATGTGCGAGGGGCACTTGTTGACTTGTGCGAGGGGCACTCGTTAACTTGCATGAGGAGCATGGGCTCTAGATATGTTACTCCCCCATCGTTAAAATTAAGCCTGTCCTCAGGCGATTATCCGTGGATATAATTCGGTTGTCGTGGTGACTATACCCGTTGGAGATTCTTCGTCTGTTTCTATATTTATTGTTATTTGGGGATTTGTTTTCTGTTCCTTACTTTTACTTAATTTAAACAATTTGTAGCTTAGTATTCCTATTATGAATATGATTAACAGAATTATTAAACTTATGTGTAGTATATTATGTAGGCGTGTATTTTCTATTACAATATCTTTTGTTTGCAAGTAAGACAATGGTTTAATTTTCGTTACGTTATTGAGAATGTATACATTCTGAGCAAATTCTGTTATTGAGTTGGATACTAAGAATTCATTTAATTGTAATGTGCAGTTATGTATTTTAATCAGGGTGTTGCCTTCTATGGTTATTTCTTTATTGAGGCAATCTTGGTTTAATGAAGTTTTTGGCAAGTTCCATGTTAACAATATGTTTGGTTCTATGAAGTTTATTTGAAAATTTTGTTGTATTTTTGTGTATGGACATTTAGTTTCGGTTTGTTTCACTATTCCAGATATACATTCGTCTTTTACTTTTCTTTTTGACTCTTTTTCATAAACTTCATTTTCTAACATGTAATAATTATTTTGGGTGAGGTCGGTGAGAATATTCTTTTCCTCGTCTGGGTATGGTACAATTTTGAGTATGGGTATGTTTTTACTTTCTCGTGGAATGTTGGAAATTATTAAGATCTCATTAGTATCTGATTTAAGCCAAGTTGATGTTTTGATATTTAGTAATTTCTCTGAATCAATGTGTTTCAAATAGTCCTGCTTTAATAGTTTTGGATTGAAGATACCTAATCTTGTCAATTGCATACCTAGTTCAATGTCTTCTATATATTCCATGAAATGTTGGAGATTGAATATCAATATTTCTAATTGTTTATTCCTATTGTTTTCCTGATTTAATTTATTGACAACCTCTATACCAGAATTTACTGCTTGAATTACCAGGTTGAGCTCATTGGCTTGAATGCTGTGGCTAGCCAAATTATTTATTTTTCCTTCTAGTTCTACCTTGTCGTCCGCATCTAATGTTCCAAATAGGTATTTATAAATTGTGCCTACGGCATTGATGAGGCCTCTTCTGTTTCGCTTGACAATTTTTATACCGTTGTATTCGCGTTGTAATTTTTCGATTAAATATTGGACTTGTATTACGTTATTAAATGGGATTGCTTGGTCTAACAAATTCTGATAGGTTTCGTCGGTTTTCGTTATATTAATTGTTAGATAGTGATATTCGTAATTAATTGGTATGATAATCGTATCTGTTTTAAATAAGAGATATCCGTTCTTTGCGGTAATAGGGTCTATCTCAATATTCTGTCCGGTGGATTGTAGGACGGCGAGCATGAGTAGTATTATGACTTTAGTCGTGCTGGGACTGCAAATTTTCGGTACTCTCTTCTGGTACTCTGGAATTATCGTATTTACTTATATTAGATTTTTTTTTTCTCTTAAATTTAGTTTTGTAATGGGTAATTTTTCTTCCTCTATTAGTTTCTTCGAAGTGTTTATTATCTATCTGCTTGATTTGTCCTGTTCTTTTGAATGGGTTAGTTGTTTTGGACTTAACTAGCGGTGCACTTTTGTACCGTGTATCTACTTCAAATTCTATTCTATCATTATTTAAATGATTAATTTTCCTTACTTTATTTAGCTGTGTATTATAGTCTGGTAGTCCAGCGTATAGGAATATATCAGCTGGGGTTCGTTTGGTTGTATTGTGAACAGTTTTATGGTTGTATGTGTAAAGAATTAGTTCAAATTTCGTAAATCTGTTTTCTAAATTGTCCTCACTTGATATGATTCTCAATTTTTCATTGACGGTTTTATGAAAACGTTCTACGTCTGAGACTCCGTTTTTACTGGTGGTTATTTCGATTTTCACGTTTTCCGCATTCAGCCATGCTTGCAATGCTGCGCACATAAAAGCTGAATCTTTGTCGGCTTTAATTCCCTGTGGCTTGCCCATTTCATTGAAAACTTTCGTAATAGCTCGTTTGGTTTCTAGCCAATCACGACTATTAACTTCAACTAGGGTAGCGAATTTAGAGTATACGTCAATGCATGATAGGAATTGCTGATTTCCTACTAGATAGAAATCCATAACGTATTTTTCTCTGGTGTTCTGAATCTCAGGGGTGATTTCGAAAGTTAATTTAGTGTTACGATGCTCAGTTTTGGCAACGTTACACGTGGGACATTCATTAATGAAGTTTTGGATTAGTTTTTGATAATCCGGATAATAGTATTTCCTCTTAAACCAATTGGTGGTCTTTTCGATACCTGGATGAAGTAGTTCCTTGTGATTTGTTAATATTCTTTCCTTGAATTCGGAATAATTCGGAATATCAACGAGTTTGGTGTTAGCTTTGACTAATTTAGTCAAGTGATTAGGGCTAATTATTTCCAGAAATGCCCTTTGGAACTTTGGGAAATCTAGTTCATTATGGAAGTATAATGCGCTCTTTTTAGTGCACACATATTCCTTTATTATGTCTTTTGCTAAGGATTCCGTCATTTCACTGTATGTGATTTTTATTTGTAATTTCTGAAAATAATGAAAGGTTTCTACCTTATCCTCATTGCCTTTGATCAATTCGATCTGTCTATTATAATAGTTTAAAGGTCTTTCAGTGAGTGGGATATAGTTTGAGTTGTCCTCTTGGGCACTATGAACTGTTGCGCCATCGCTGTTAATTGTTTCCCCGAGTAAATTTTCATTAATTTTTACTCGAGATAACGCGTCTGCTACGTGGTTCTCTTTTCCCGGTAGATACTTGATTTTGAAGTCAAATTCGTTCAATTTGATCTTCCAGCGTTGTAATTTCATGTTGGGTTCTTTGAGGTTGTTCAACCAAACTAAGGGCTTGTGGTCGCTTAATATTTCGAAAGTTCTACCGAACAGGTAGGATCGGAAATATTTTGTTGCCCAAACTATAGCAAGTAATTCTTTTTCTATAGCGGAATAATTGATTTCATGTTCGTTGAGAGTTCGACTTGCATAGCAAATCGGTTTGTGGTCTTGAGATAAAACCGCTCCTAATGCAATATTACTTGCATCGGTTGTTACTGTGAACATTTTGTTGAAATCTGGGAATGCGAGGATGGGGTCGGAGGTGATAAGCACTTTCAGCTTTTCGAAGGCCTCGACGTATTTTTCCTCTTTGGGATCTATGACAGCTCTTTTCTTCAACTTGAGTGTCATGGGTTTTGCTACGTTAGCGAAATTGGGAATGAATTTCCTATAAAATCCACATAAACCTATGAATGATTTTATTTTTGTAGTAGTGTCGGGTATCGGGAAGTTTATTATGGCCGATATTTTCTTTGGATTTGGTACTATGCCATTAGTTGTTACTACATGGCCCAGGAATTCAGTTTCCTTTTTCAGGAATTCGCATTTATCCATTTGGAGTTTGAGATTTGCGTCTCTTAACTTTCCAAATACTTTCCTAAGTGATAACAAATGTTCTTCCAATGAAGTGGAGAATATTATAATGTCATCTAGATAAACAAGACAATCTTTGAAGATTAAATCTTCAAGTAGATTGTTCATGCATCTCTGGAACGTGGCTGGGGCGGTGGTTAGCCCAAAAGGCATACGAGTGAATTCGTAATGACCTTGTTTAGTGGAAAATGCAGTTTTGGGGATAGAGCTAGGTTCCATTGGAATTTGATGGAATCCCTTAGCTAAATCGATTGTGGTAAAGTATTGGCATCTGCCTAATTTATCCAGTATCTCATCCATTCTAGGTGTGGGAAATTTATCCTTAATAGTCACCTCATTTAGACTTCTGTAGTCTACTACCATTCGATATTTTTGCTTGCCTGAAGCATCTATCTTCTTTGGTATCATTGAAATGGGTGCACAGTAGGGTGAATTCGATTTGCGAATGATTCCTTGTTTGATCATATCTTTGATCTGCTGATTCACTTCTTGATCGTGTATCTGAGCATACTTGTATGGTCTACGATACACTGGATCTTCGTGATGAGTTTTGATTTCATGCTTTATGGTACTTGTGAAAGTCAAATTGTCACCTTCTCTGTACTGCACGTCTTTAAACTCGTAGAGAACTTTCTTTAGTTTTTCTCTTTCTTCGTCATTCAAATGCTCCAATCTCAGTTGGTTGCATTCCCTTAGTTCATTATCTATGGCAGAAGCGAAGTATTGCTCTCCTTCCAGAGATGGGTCAAGGCACTTCGGCGAGGTTATATCTTCCTTGGAAGACGACTTGTCACCTTTGTGTGCGGTCTTGCCTTCTGCAATTGCTTCTTCACCATAAATGATTGGGTATGACCTGTTCCCTATAGTTACTGTTTCATTTCGGTAATCGATGACGGCTTTACTGGCCATCAAATATTCTCTGCCTAAGAGAATATCGTAGTTATCAGAAAAGTTGTGAATATAGAATTTCTGTTCTGTCGGACAATATTTGGTGGCATTACGTGTAATACTTTTAGTCAGACGGACGGGTCCATTAATGGTATGGACGGTGAGGTTGTCGTTATTGACTACGGAATCGGTGTAATTTTCCCTCATTATGTTAATGGATGATCCCGAGTCTGCGATACCTCTTAGTTTCTTTTTATTTACGAATATCTCTATATGAGGTCTTCCTCGGTGTTGTCCGAGGCACTCTGCTGAAAATTTACATCCATTTTCATTTGGCCGCTTTGGCTCTCTCTAGTTCTCTTGGTAGGTTGGTTTGGTACGCTATTTGCTACCTGATTCTGATTAATCTGATGGTTAGAAGGGTTTTGGGCTCTACCATGGTTTAATGAATTCCTGAATTCATTAAATAGGCCTGGGTTAACATTGGCATTGTTACGTGGATTATGATTGTTTGATCCATAGTAATTTCTTGATGTGCTTGGATAATTGTTTTGATTTTGATTTTGGTTAGTAAAATTGTTTGCATAATTACGAGAATAATAAGTTCCAACATTTTTATTGTTAGCTCTTGAGTTTTTTGTGTTTTCATTATTCTTGTGGTCTGTCGAAAATGTTTCGTAGATCCCTAGTTCTTGAGCTGCTTTCTCTAGAGCTAGAATAGTATCTATATCTTTCTTAGCTAACATTATGAATAGCCTATTAGGTAATGCGTTTGCTATAGTTATTCTTATTTTATTGGTCAAATGATTTTTGTATATCAGTATATTCTCTTGACTATTATCTAAATTTAATTTATTCATGATAATATTAGTTTTATGTTCGAGGTCTTCGACGAACTTACGGATGCTTCCGTTGAAGCGGGTGTTGTGTAGCTGCTCCAGTAGGACTTCGTAAGGCGTGTGATCATTGAACTTGGTGATTAGTGCTGTTTTTAGTTCGTCCCAAGTGTTTGCTCGTACATTCTGTGATAGCAATTGTGCTCGTCCGCACAATTGGGCTTCTGTTGCACCGTACAAGATGCTTTGCTGTCTTCGGTCTTCGGTTGGATATAGCCCGGAGATGTATTCGATCCTTGTAATAAACGAACTTAACTGTTCGGGGCATCCGTCATAGGGCTGCACTTGCCTGATGGATTTCAGGGCTTGGTTAAGATGAGCTTCCGGCAGTGGCATGATGATTTGTGTTGTTTGATATGTTCTTTTTTTTTTCTTATATTTTGAAAATTTTCTCACAATTTGGTTGAGTTGTTTGTTGTTGTGGTTTTATTTGGTTGCACTATTGTTGGTTTGATAGTGTTACTTAACGTTATAGAAGCTTGATATCGTTTATCAAGTGGTAGATATTATATTCACTAATATCTTGGTTGGAGCTTGATATCGTTTATCAAGTGGTAGATATTATATTCACTAATATCTGTTAATTCCGAATCGCGTTAGATTCTTTAGCGGATCTCGTTGTGTTAGTGTCACTTTCTCTGATCACCGTAGTAATTACTACTTTAATTGACCGTCTTAAAAACTTCCACTGTTTTAACTCGAGATCCTACCGACTGCTCCAATTAAATATGCGACACTCAAATTAACGTTTTAAAAAAGATTTATTTTTAGTCGTTAATAGTGTACAAAGTTGTAATATTTCTTTGATTAGAACTTAATCTTATATCTTAGAGAAACGATTACGGGGTGAATTCTCCGACGACGTCTGGGTGGACTTTTGTCTTGAACAGAACTGAACTAGTAGCCGCCAGCGAGCTGGAGCATAAGCTGAATAAAAAACATTAAATTCCCAAGAATGCAAAGATACAAAACGAATACAAAGATATAAAGTATAAGCTCTTATTACTACAAAAAATACAGTCGGCGAGTCGACTTGGTATCAGCGATACTGCTGATCTTGCGGCATGTGCAAGATATTGGATCGCCGCCGGATGGACCTCACACCCCAGGCGCTGAGCCGAACTCCGCTGACTCGGCGTTTACGGTGCAGCTATGTGCGAGGGGCACTTGTTGACTTGTGCGAGGGGCACTCGTTAACTTGCATGAGGAGCATGGGCTCTAGATATGTTACTATATATTCTTGATCAGCATCCGTCCGTCCGTCTTCATTGGTGCGGTCTCATGTGTTATCAAGTACTCCAAATGTATTTCAATATTTCAAACAATTTTGAAGATACGAAAAAACTGAAAGCGCAGAATCATAAAAAAAGACTACACTGGTTAGGTTAGGTTGCTCCGGACGGCCCTCTACGGGGCCTATCATAGGCCAGAATGGCCCCTAGTCATCCGGATCTTTGTATGAACCTTACAAGGGTGTTTCTAAGGTTCCGAAGTCCCCCAGAATCGAGGTGTTTCTAGCAAAGGCAAGCAGTTTCCCTGGCGACTTCTTGGAGGCATCCTCCAGTGATACCAGCATCGGTGCGCCCAGGTATATTCTCCTTGCCCTTGAGAGAGCCGGACACCGGCAGATGAGATGTTGCAGGGTTTCGACAGCCAGGTTCATTGCATTTCCTGCAGATGTCGCTGTTGGTGATGTTCAGCCTGGTTGCATGCGACGCAGCCTGGCAGTGGCCTATTAGTATTCCCACTAACAGTCTGCAATCCTTCCGTGGAAGGTGCAGCAGATAGTGGCTGAGTTTATCATTGCGTTCCTTGCACATGATTTTCGAGATTCTGCAGGTGGTGGTGTTCTTCCACCTGCTGTCTGTCTTCATTTTGGCATGCTTCTTCAGGTCACTTTGTGGCGTCCTTAGGGAGACCGGCACGCTTTCGGTTCTTTCGTTTACTAGCCTTCCTTAGCCAGAACGTCCGCCGCTTCGTTTCCTTCAATGCCCTGGTGACTGGGAACCCAATAGATCTGCACTGACTTAGTCGTGCTTAGTGAGTCTAGTGCCTTCCTGCTTGCCAGGACACTTCTGGAATTGACCGCGGACGACTGCATGGATTTTATCGCTGCTTGGCTGTCAACGAATATGTTAACTGTATTGTTTGGTCGCTCTGTGACCTGAGCGACCTCTGCTGCCTTCTTGATGGCGACTGATGACTGCCTTGCCTGCAGTCAGCCTAGCGTAGATGTCGAGGGGGTCGATTCCGAGTATAGTTTCGAGTGCTTTGGTTGGCGTTGACCTCAGCGCTCCTGTTATACAGAGCCTGCCGCTGGGTTCGTTCCATTACCTTGTGATACGTTTTCTTTTCAGTAGCTTGCCACCACACTAGGACTCCATACAGCAGAGTTGGTCGCACTACCGAGATATAGATCCAATGCATCAGAGCGGGTGACAGGCCCCATGTGCTACTAAGCATCTTCTTGGATGCATAAAGTGCAGTGGTGGCCTTTTTCACCCGCTCTACTACATTGGGTCTCCATGCCAGCTTGCTGCCAGTGCTATGCCGAGGTATTCGACCGTCCGCATCGTCCGCATATGCTGTTATTTTTGGGGCCTTCCTTTCGAATCTCTTGATGAGGTTGTCGACCACCAGGTTCCACAAGAGAGGTGACAGGACTCCACCCTGGGGTGTGCCCCTGTGTGCACTTCTGACCATGGAGGCGGTGCCCCACTCTGATTGCACCCGTCTACAACTTAGAAGGTTTTTTATCCAGAGGTTGATTGACGGGTGGGTGTTGGTTGCTTCTAGGCAATCCATTATGGCTTCTGTAGCGACATTATTAAATGCTCCGGATATATCTACGAATACTCCAAGTGCATATTTCTTAGTGTTGAGGGCTTTCTCGACGGTAGCTACTAGCGAGTGTAGTGCTGTTTCCACCGATTTCCCCTTGGTGTAGGCGTGCTGGTTGGTTGACATCAGTCTCTTTACTTCGGTTCTGATGTATAGATCCAGCAGATTTTCTAATGTTTTCAGTAAGAAAGAGGTTAGGCTTATCGGTCTGTAGTCCTTGGAACTCACATGGCTGCACTTTCCTGCTTTTGGGAGGAAGACAACTCTAGATGTTCTCCATTGGATCGGGATATAGCCTGTCCTTAGGCATGCTGCGTATATTGCGAGAAGCCATGGGGTGATCACCTCTTTGGTCACTTGCAGCATGGCTGGGAATATTCCGTCCAGTCCAGGTGCCTTTATGCCTGTGAAGGAATCTATAGCCCATTGGATTTTCTTTGGGGTTATTAGGTCTGTTGGGGGTGTTTGCTCCCCAGTTGCTAGGTCCTGATGTGTTTCAGCATCGGTGACCTCGGTGCATCCTGGGAAGTAGGCCTCCATTAGTGCCATTAGGGCTTCTTTACTGCCCTCCGGGGGCTTCTATAGACTTTCACTTTCGAAGTGTATTCAAATTCGCACTTGAATTGAATGTACCTGTGGTCTGAGAAGGAAGGTCGTTCGAGGACCCTCCATCCAGATATGTAGGTACTCTTTCCAAGAGTTAGATCTAGTACGTTTGACGAGGTGGGACCCACGTAAGTGAATTCCTCTCCCACGTTTGCTACATCTATGTTATTTGTTAATATGAAGTCTAGGAGTGGCTCACCTCGGTCGTTGATGTCAGGGCTTCCCCACACACTATGATGGGCTTTAGCGTCCGTGCCAACGATCAGTTGGTAGTCTTTTGAGTCTGCTTCTTCCACCAGACTCCTTAGTTCTTTTGGCGGTGCGGACCTGTCGTGTGCCATGTGTAGTAGTTAGCAAATAAAAGGGAATTTTTTTTATTACGTCGTGAGACACCCTACGTTTTTGTATAAGGGCCAAGCTTTAGTTAAGTTCTCTGCTCTTACGTTCTCTTCAAAGCTTTAGCCGCTCTTAAGTGGAACACCCACGCATGCAAGCGACGAACGGTGGGAAGCATAGACGGCAATCGTATGATTACACAGTTAATCTATGCTGTGCATTGGGCGATCGTCTAACGCTGCTGCGAAGTTCGAGATCATACGATTAAACAGTTAAACGAGAACCAAAAGCTCTGCTGCACCAGCGACTTAGCCATCGTCTGTTATAGCTTTGGACATTCGAGGGAAATTGATCAAGCAATAAAGACGTCGTTAGTGAAAGGCGAACAAGTTGAATATTCAAATCCAGACTGTACTTATAATTCCGTCTATATATTCTGACTCAAATACATATATTTAAATCGTATACTCGGAAGTGCTATTGCCACAAAATACATAGTGATTGCTATAAATATAAAAATAGTGTTAGTGGATATTTGGAAAAGGTATGTTTTCACATCAGTGCCGTGCACGTGCTAACATAACCTATGTTGCAGGGAAATTGCACCTAAGCTGCCCCATCGCGGTACAGTCTTTAGAAGACTTCCCTGGGAGCAGACTTAGGCGTGCGGTTGTCGAGTTTTCTCCAACTACAACGATATTATTTCCTGGACCCTAAATCGACACCGTGTTCGGCCTGTGCATAGATCCAATGAGGTTCAGATCTGCTCCACTCAACCCCGAATCTGGCCATTACACAAGTTCGGAAGTATGGAGTAACCTCCTGCCAGGCAATTCTGCCGTACGGCCATATCCGTATGCACCACTAAAGGCGATCTCCAGCTCAACTTCAGGCAGACAAGGGCCACCGACACAGCGCCCGGATCCAGAGTTTGATTAAATTACATTTATTTCATCATCAAATCCCTACGCATAGACATCAGAAGTTAACGTAACTGAAAATTAAATTGAAACTTTAGTGACACCCCTCTCTAAGCTACGCGCATACATACACATGCACAGACGTGCACCTTAAACTTATTTTGGTTGTCTACCTTTTGATATTCTCTTTTCTCTTCTTTTCTTGCCTAAAAAAATTAATTGCGATATGTAACATGTAAAACAAAAACAACTAGCTGATAGCTATGCAGCGGGGCTTTGTACCGTGGTTATATTGTGTGCATTATATGTAATCATTATTTTAATATTTTAAACAGCGGCGTTCAACAATCTGCGACATCATTGGGCCCAACGATCAGCGTAAGAAAGTGAAATGCCGGAGTAAGTAATTATTACCAAGCGAGGTATACTGATTAATTTCCGAGCCGTGCTCGACATATGAGTGCACATAAAATGATGTAAACCCTGCTGCTCAGCGTACTTATGTATAAAGAACACTCCAGTCTGCTCTTGTCTTTGTTATCCATTTTTCTCATTATTAGCCTACCTAGTATATATATATATATTCAATTCGATATCTAATGTTTAACGTGAATTAAAAATGAATTTATTACTATATTTACGTCCCAATTATAATTAAGGAAATAGTACCCCCCCATATAAGTTTAAAGGTTAACGTTAGTGCCTCTATTCAACATCAAACATGTTTAGTCAATTTGAAGTTTTTCCATCTATTAAAATATGAATTGTTTTGAAAAAGATATGAATCTTTAATCTAATTGTAATGATTTGTCGAGTATCCGTGCCAGGATCTTATAATATGTGGTGAATCTTATCTGAAGTTCATCAAGGGACAATGCAGCAAATCTAACGCATTGTCATGGTAGGGTGGGTATAGAAGAGAGGGACAACCAACACCTAGGTTCCCTCCCATTAGTAGCGGGTTCAGTAGGGCTTTCATTTGGCGTAGTCGGCGCTATCAAGACATCTTTGTGTTTGTATTTATTCTATAAATACCCATTTATAATTTCTGTAAAAGTGCACTATTAAATGTAGTAGAGTACAATAGTACAGTTTGGTGAGGAAGAACCCCGACCAATCCGGCGAGCTAGACCCGAGCCTAGCGAGAGTGCACACTACCAAGCCTATCTGTACGCCGTCCTTAAGTTCAGTCAATATCATCTGCTGATAACAAGGGCCCATATATATGATACATATATATTCCCAACTCTGGTATACTACACATTTTGGCGCCCAACGTGTGGGGCCCACAGGCAACTTCCTTGTTCCTTGGTCCTTTATGCTCAAACCTGAGTCCATCTAAATAACAAAATTACATTTTTTTTTTTGCAAAATATTGCATAAATATTAAAGATTTCAAAATTTTTTGTAGACTCGGTTTTCGGATTCAGCAACCACAATTCATTGATTAGGATGGGTTGACCAAAACAGACCTATAGTATCTAATTGCGAGTATCAGAGGTATTTATGCAACACCATACAGTGATCGGAGTAAAACAGAATTGGTTTTAGGATTTAGCGATTGCAATTCATTCTATTTGGATTGATCGACCAAAACAAACCTGTGTTATCACAATATGCACCTTGAAGTATTTGGATTTACAACTTTTATTGCGCACCTGCGATAGTTGTCCAATATTTCAATGCGCAAGGTCATGTAATTATAAATAGTCCATATTAATAACAATAGACAAGCCTACTGAAACCTTGATATAATTGTAAGCATTCTGGCATGTGAGAAAGACAGACATTATCATTATTGCAATCACCTATTATTGCAAATCATTCTTTTTATTTACCTTTTTATTTTTGAATTTTTATTAATTTTTTTTTATTTAATATTGTCTGCGCAATGGCTGTGATTCGAAGTACGGACGATATTGTAACTGCTTTGCAGGATGCAGAACCATTTTGTGGTATTTGCAACGAAGTTTTAGGAGCTAGTGAGCTTGTAGCAAATACACCATGTAAACATAAATTTCACAAACTATGTATTTTGGAACAGATTAGGACAAACCCAAAATGTCCCACCTGTTCATTAGATTGTTCTGCTCTAGCACTAACATTCTCTAACAACACGTTGTTCGCAGAGCTTAACGCAGAAGGAGCGCGTCCATCTAGCGCTAACGAATCCTTTATCACGATAAACGAAACGTCAAGTCGACCAAAAAGGGGGCAAAAGTTCGTTAGAAGGGGTATGAGTACAAGATCAACGAACCGATCTAAGCAAGACCGCTCACTAACAGAACCCATAAATAACAGCACAGAACTTCCAATAAACACTCAAGTTCAAATCGCTAATTGTGTCCAGTCAGCTGTTAGCAGTCAACAGGCTCAACTTATAGAACAGCTAACTTCATATTTAAGCAAAACAATTGAATCTTCAATTCAAAATCAGTTAGCGTCACTACAGTTGACACAGCCCGGAAATGCTGATGTTTCACCTGGTGTTTCACGTAACAGTAACATCAACCAGACAAATAACTTCGGTATCGGTCAAGCACGAGAGAGTAACGCGGAAGCTCTTTTAGATTTTTCAAGAGCCAGCGCAAATAGAAGTTATTCGAGCTCACACGTAGAACCAACAAAAGTTTCCAGTATTATGCAAAACTGGCACATCAAATTCGATGGTTCCAAAACTTGCATGAGGATGGAGGAATTTATCTATCGAGTACGTTCCTTAACCCAACAAAATCTAGGTAACAATTATCAATTGCTTTGTAATCACTTATATCTTCTTTTCGCGGGGAAAGCCAGTGATTGGTATTGGAAATTCCACCGCGCATACCCAAACTTTTCTTGGGATACTTTTAGTATAGAATTTAGGCGAAGATTCGAGGATGTAGAGACCGACTATGACATTTGGGAGAAGATCCGGAAGCGCCGGCAGGGCGAAAACGAATCATTCGATGATTTTCAATACGCAATTGAAGATCTTGTTGACAGACTTAAAAATTCTGTAACAGAAGAGGACATTGTCAATTTGCTAATTAGAAATTCCAAGCCTTCTCTTCATCATGAGCTTCTTCACTTAAAGATTGTCAATCGATCGCAGCTTCGACGAGAGGTACGTAAGCATGAGCAGTTTTATAATGACATTAAATTGGTCAAGCAAAAGACTCTACGCTCATACGTATCGGAATTGTCAAGTCCAGACAGTGGCGAGCAGCTATCCGATGATCATGTTGAACCTAATGAGGTGTGTCAAATACAACGCCGTGCTGCGCAGACAGTTCCAACCTGTTGGAACTGCGACAACAAGGGCCATAAGTTTGACGATTGTGTAGGTCCACGTAAGATCTTTTGCTACGGTTGCGGAACAAAGGATACTTACAAACCAGTATGTCCTAAGTGTAACCCTTCGAAAAACAGACAGAAGGATGTGTCAAACAACAACAAACAGACACATCCTTAGAAAACATTTTTCAAGAATCACCTACTGATTTTTCAAACGAGCCAAAAATAAGCTCACAACCAGTAGAGAAACCACTGCGTAAGAAACTTCATTTTTCTTTTACTCCACTACCGAAAAGGGAGGCAAATTATAAGATAACTCGTAAGGAAATTTTTGATAGGATAGAAAGTTTTAAATTTATAAAGAAGCCTAAACGTTCAACGAAACGCTTAAGAAAATTTTGGAAAATTGTTCGCATGAATAAGAACAAGTTCGTTTCAGCTATATTTCTTAATTCAGATGACAGGCTGTATACTAATGTCACCATAGAGGGCAGGGATTATATAGCGTTGTTAGATTCGGGGGCCACAATCAGTTGTATTGGAGGTTCAGCTGCCAGAGAATTAGTGGCGCATAGCAAGGTTAAAAAGTGTTCAGGAGCAATAAGAACAGCTAACGATGCGGAATGTAAGGTAATAGGCAAGCTGACAACACAAATCAACTACCGCGGATGCACAGAGGTACTAGAAATGTTTCTTATTCCGGAACTCAAGCAAGAAGTTTATTTAGGGATAGATTTCTGGAAAAAATTTGGACTGTTAGATAGCATCACACATACGGCAGAAATATCTGAATTAGATGTCGGAGGCACGGATGATAGCGAAGAACAACCAAACCTACATGAATTAACAACGGACGAGAGAAGTCGTTTAAATAAAGTAATAAGTATTTTTCCATCTTTCGCTACTGAAGGATTGGGCCGTACTAGTTTAGTAACACACTCTATAGATGTTGGAGCAGCTATTCCCATAAAGCAACGACATTGGCCGGTATCACCAGCCGTAGAAAAATTGATGTTTGCCGAGGTGGACAATATGCTAGCACTTGATGTTATAGAAGAGTCGACAAGTCCATGGAGCAGTAATTGCGTTTTGGTAAAGAAGGGCGAAAAGCATAGACTGTGTCTCGATTCAAGAGAAGTAAACAAGGTCACTAGACGGGATGCATATCCGTTGCCACATATCGATGGTATTCTGAGTCGGTTGCCACCCGCTCGATATATCACTAGCTTAGACATGAAACACGCATTTTGGCAAATTCCGTTAGATGAGCAGTCACGTCAATATACTGCCTTTACAGTGCCTAACCGGCCATTATATCAATATAAAATGATGCCATTTGGTCTTTGCAATGCCGCCCAAACTCTCTGTAGATTAATGGATAGAGTCATTCCAGCCCATCTTCGTACTCGCGTGTTTGTATACTTAGATGATCTACTTGTATTGTCAGAGGATTTCGAGTCACATTTACTGTTGTTACAAGAGATAGCGTTGTGTATGCGCAAAGCAAATCTTACCATTAACATTAGTAAATCGAACTTTTGTATAAAAGAAACCACATATTTGGGTTTTATTATTGGGAATGGTCAAATAAGGACTAATCCTGATAAGATCAAAGCCATCTCAAAGTTCCCTGTACCAACTACAGTCAAGCAACTGCGTCGATTTTTGGGTCTATCCGGTTGGTATCGACGATTTGTCGAAAATTATGCTACCGTTAGTTTTCCCCTAACAGAGTTGCTTAAAAAGAAGAAAGATTTACAGTGGAATGAGGATGCCCAACAGTCGTTTGAAACTTTAAAGTCCTGTCTAACCGCTTCACCAATTCTAATAACTCCTGACTTTTCAAAACCATTTATATTACTTTGTGACGCTAGCACTTACGGAATCGGGTGTGTCTTAGCTCAGGATCGCGACGGCGTCGAATTGCCAATTGCATACATGTCGGAAAAATTATCGAAGGCACAACGTAACTATTCGGTTACCGAGCTAGAGTGCTTAGCCGTCATAAAAGGAATTAAAAAATTCCGCTCTTATATTGAGGGACAAGATTTCGTAGTCATAACTGACCATGCAGCACTACAATGGTTAATGCGGCAGAAAGATTTATCAGGAAGATTGGCGAGATGGTCCATGAAATTGCGTAGTTTCACCTTTAATATTCTACATAGAAAAGGGTCACTAAATGTTGTTGCTGACACTCTATCGCGACAGGATGAACCGGCTATAGAAGAGCTCACACAAATTAACCCAATGGTTGATCTAGATTCAGATCAATTCAAATCAGCTGACTATCTGAGTTTGATAGAAAATATTCTTCAAAACCAGAGTAGGTTCCCAGACTTGAAAGTAATGGACGGTCAAGTCTATAAAAGAACAGTATTCGCTTCGGGAGATGAGTCTCAAGAAAGCGCCTCATGGAAGCTTTGGGTGCCGTCAGGGCTTATTGCGAACGTGTGTATCAAGCTCATGACGCTCCTAGCTCCGCTCATTGTGGAATGAGTAAAACCATCGAAAAGTTAAAAAGATATTTATTCTGGCCTCGTATGGTTAGTCAGACGCGCAAGTACATATCGGATTGCACCGTTTGTCGTACGACCAAGAGTCCGAATATGATTCTCAGACCTCCTATGGGTAAGCCATTTACTTCTGATAGGCCGTTTCAGAAACTATATATAGATCTCTTAGGGCCATACCCCCGCACAAAAAAGGGAAACATAGGATTGCTCATAGTTGTCGATCACAGCACGAAGTTTCATTTCCTGTGCCCACTTAAGAAATTCACAGCCCCTAAGATTTGTGAGTATCTGGAAGGATCTATCTTTTATACATTTGGAGTGCCAGAAGTTATCTTGTCAGACAATGGATCTCAATTTAAGTCTAGCTACTTCCAGGCATTCTTAAACACCTTTGGGATCACACAAAAGTGTACTGCTATTTATTCGCCGCAAGCTAATGCCAGTGAGCGATTGAATAGATCCGTGATAGCTGCGATACGAGCGTATATCGGTAACGAACATACTAATTGGGATAATAACCTAAATGCCATCAGTGGTTCGTTACGATCTACTTTACATAGAAGTACAGGTTATTCTCCATACTTTCTAGCATTTGGTCAGAACATGATGTTGAATGGCAAGGATTACGCGCTCTTGCGTAAGCTAGACCTTTTAAATGACGATACTAGAATAGAACCCAGAGTTATTGCAACTAGTCCGTCAACAGGCTAAAAAGAATATCAACAAGGCACACGAAGAAAATTCGCGTAGATACAATTTACGCTGCCGGGATACACAGTTAAAGGTTGGAGATTTAGTATATGCTAGGAATTTCACACAGAGTAGTGCGATTAAAAGGTTTAGTTCTAAACTAGCGCCTACATTCATAAGCGCTCAAGTGCATAAAAAGCGAAGTCCATACTACTACGAATTAGTCAATGAAAACAAGAAAAATCTCGGCGTGTATCATTTAAAAGACATCCAAATAAAGAAATAATCTTTTCTGTTCTCAGTCTTCAGATAACGATCCGTCGAACAAGTCTTGTATCATTATCTGTGGTGTAGTAGTTAGCAAATAAAAGGGAATTTTTTTATTACGTCGTGAGACACCCTACGTTTTTGTATAAGGGCCAAGCTTTAGTTAAGTTCTCTGCTCTTACGTTCTCTTCAAAGCTTTAGCCGCTCTTAAGTGGAACACCCACGCATGCAAGCGACGAACGGTGGGAAGCATAGACGGCAATCGTATGATTACACAGTTAATCTATGCTGTGCATTGGGCGATCGTCTAACGCTGCTGCGAAGTTCGAGATCATACGATTAAACAGTTAAACGAGAACCAAAAGCTCTGCTGCACCAGCGACTTAGCCATCGTCTGTTATAGCTTTGGACATTCGAGGGAAATTGATCAAGCAATAAAGACGTCGTTAGTGAAAGGCGAACAAGTTGAATATTCAAATCCAGACTGTACTTATAATTCCGTCTATATATTCTGACTCAAATACATATATTTAAATCGTATACTCGGAAGTGCTATTGCCACAAAATACATAGTGATTGCTATAAATATAAAAATAGTGTTAGTGGATATTTGGAAAAGGTATGTTTTCACATCAGTGCCGTGCACGTGCTAACATAACCTATGTTGCAGGGAAATTGCACCTAAGCTGCCCCATCGCGGTACAGTCTTTAGAAGACTTCCCTGGGAGCAGACTTAGGCGTGCGGTTGTCGAGTTTTCTCCAACTACAACGATATTATTTCCTGGACCCTAAATCGACACCGTGTTCGGCCTGTGCATAGATCCAATGAGGTTCAGATCTGCTCCACTCAACCCCGAATCTGGCCATTACACAAGTTCGGAAGTATGGAGTAACCTCCTGCCAGGCAATTCTGCCGTACGGCCATATCCGTATGCACCACTAAAGGCGATCTCCAGCTCAACTTCAGGCAGACAAGGGCCACCGACACAGCGCCCGGATCCAGAGTTTGATTAAATTACATTTATTTCATCATCAAATCCCTACGCATAGACATCAGAAGTTAACGTAACTGAAAATTAAATTGAAACTTTAGTGACACCCCTCTCTAAGCTACGCGCATACATACACATGCACAGACGTGCACCTTAAACTTATTTTGGTTGTCTACCTTTTGATATTCTCTTTTCTCTTCTTTTCTTGCCTAAAAAAATTAATTGCGATATGTAACATGTAAAACAAAAACAACTAGCTGATAGCTATGCAGCGGGGCTTTGTACCGTGGTTATATTGTGTGCATTATATGTAATCATTATTTTAATATTTTAAACAGCGGCGTTCAACAATCTGCGACATCATTGGGCCCAACGATCAGCGTAAGAAAGTGAAATGCCGGAGTAAGTAATTATTACCAAGCGAGGTATACTGATTAATTTCCGAGCCGTGCTCGACATATGAGTGCACATAAAATGTTGTAAACCCTGCTGCTCAGCGTACTTATGTATAAAGAACACTCCAGTCTGCTCTTGTCTTTGTTATCCATTTTTCTCATTATTAGCCTACCTAGTATATATATATATATATTCAATTCGATATCTAATGTTTAACGTGAATTAAAAATGAATTTATTACTATATTTACGTCCCAATTATAATTAAGGAAATAGTACCCCCCCATATAAGTTTAAAGGTTAACGTTAGTGCCTCTATTCAACATCAAACATGTTTAGTCAATTTGAAGTTTTTCCATCTATTAAAATATGAATTGTTTTGAAAAAGATATGAATCTTTAATCTAATTGTAATGATTTGTCGAGTATCCGTGCCAGGATCTTATAATATGTGGTGAATCTTATCTGAAGTTCATCAAGGGACAATGCAGCAAATCTAACGCATTGTCATGGTAGGGTGGGTATAGAAGAGAGGGACAACCAACACCTAGGTTCCCTCCCATTAGTAGCGGGTTCAGTAGGGCTTTCATTTGGCGTAGTCGGCGCTATCAAGACATCTTTGTGTTTGTATTTATTCTATAAATACCCATTTATAATTTCTGTAAAAGTGCACTATTAAATGTAGTAGAGTACAATAGTACAGTTTGGTGAGGAAGAACCCCGACCAATCCGGCGAGCTAGACCCGAGCCTAGCGAGAGTGCACACTACCAAGCCTATCTGTACGCCGTCCTTAAGTTCAGTCAATATCATCTGCTGATAACAAGGGCCCATATATATGATACATATATATTCCCAACTCTGGTATACTACACATGTAGCAGGAGGATAACAAGAGGCGCTTCTCCTCGCTTTCTAGCATCACCACTGTTAATCATCTGAGCTGTAATTAGACATAAGGTAAGCGTGGATTCCCTTTCGTACAAGTACGATGGTTCTGTTCCTGCTTACCGGTGTTGTGTAGAATGAGTTGTAATTTGAGAGCTTTAGTCTGGCCACCGAATTGCCAGGGCATCCAGGACCAAAGCTATGTCAGCGGGCCTTTGCTCCATGGCAATGTGGAGCTCCGCTGATGCTGTCTTGCTCTTATGCAAGTTGAGCTGCAGCACACTCAGTTTAATGAGCAGCTGGCTCCCCTGCATCAAAACCTCTCGGGGTTTTGTCGCTGAAGGAGCATCAGCGCGCGGTCCCCTTGGATTGCGATGGGAAAGAGCACCTTCGCCTTTGGTATGGACGGATTTAGCTCCCTGTCCACCACCTCCAGCTTGGCCCCCTCTCACATCGCTTCCAGTTGGCAGACCGTTTGCGTCAGCCACTTCAGCGTCGGGTCATCCTTACATTTCAGGATTTTGACCCGATTCAGCCACCCAGCACCATCAAAGGTGGGCATGGGAGCTGTTGGGTTCTCCTCCTTCCGTATAAACAGGGAGTCTACCAGCCACGCGTGGACCATTTTCCACTGCACCGCTGTCATCCTCCCATTCTCATCACGTCTGTCGATGAGAGCTACGATCAGGTGTCTCTGGGACACATCGCTGATCCTTTCGCTTGACCCCGGTTTAGCCTGTTTAGGTGTACGTTCCGCTCTCTTAGGCCCGCATTGCCTCTTGCTCGCCGAAGTGACGGCACTGTCGGTCGAGCGCTGCCTTTTGGTAGCCAGCAACTCTTCCACCTTGTTGGCATGCTCACTCGTCGATGCCTTCAGCTGTGGCACCTGCGCGTAGTATTTACGGCCCTCCTCTATCTTCAGCTCGGCCCAAGCTAGCTTGGATTTCTCGTCCTGGGAGATATCCGCCTTGCCTTTGAGCCTGCCTACTGTCTTGAGGGCCGCCTTGTATGGGGATTTGGCCTTCATTCCCTCTCTCGAACGCTTCGGCCCTTCCCTGCGCAGGGAGCTGGTGCCTGGTTCAGGCGAGCGAAGAAGGCTATCCTCTTCTGTTTTGCTGATGGATAGCACGCTCTCCAGGTCCGAGTCTGCCTCGACAACGGCACCTGACCGGCTCATCTTACAGCTGCGGGTTGTGGCAGTAGTGACAAATGTTGGTCAAATGGTTGTAACTTAGCCGTTTATTCTTCGATTCTTACAAACGATACCTTAAACGGCGCCTAATTAATTTGTCTATCTAAAACTAAAAATGTTGGCATTTAAAATAGATTTTTTTCGACCTTTCCTGAGTTTAAAAAATTAAAAATTCGGGGAAAATACCGAAAAAAATAATTAAATTTAAATTTGAAAGCTTAATATCTTTCAATCGTTAAGCTTCAGCTACAAAGTGTCTAGGTTGGAATTATAGCTGCATCTGTGAGCTTTGAAAGTTCAATGCAACCAGTCTTAGGAAACTTAATTTATGTGAAAAATAGAAGCACTACCTATGAAAAAAATAAAAAATGAATAAAAAATTCTTTAAAAAAAAACTAAACCTGGAAAAAACAACCATAATTCTTTAAACAATTTTAAATCTCCTTGCTGTACGGCATGCATCGTTTTTTGTACGGCAGCCTCGCTTATTATTTCTCTCTCTAGTGATTTCGGTATTGCCAACAAATCCGTGCCTTCCACAACCTTGTATACAAGACCAGCCTTCAACTTAAAGTTGTCATATGGTTTACTTTTCAGAACTTCGGTAACTGCTTTGATCGTCGCATCCTCCTGCTGGGCTTTCTTAATTCTTGCTCCTCCAGGCCCCTTTTAAATTTAACATCTTTTCTCAGCAGGTTCGTCAATTCGATTATCGAATAGTTTTTTATAAATTTACGGAAAAAACCAGTTAATCCTAAAAAGGACTGCACGGCCTTTACGTTTTGCGGCATCGGGAACTTTCTTGATTTCTCCTCCTCCAACTTGACAGAACAAGAATGTTTTCATTTATGAGGTTTTGAAATACATAACTTATAAAGCGAATGAAAACTGCTGGCGAATTGCAAAAACCAAAAGGCGCGAGATTGAATTCAAAGAGGCTGTCCTTTGTTATAAACGCCGTATACTTCTGCTGCTTTCTTCCACAGGACCGTGAAAGAATCCATCTAGGTCCATGATGTGAACATTTTCGCATTTTCCAGTTTCTCCAGCACATCCTCAACGATTGAAACGGTAAAGCAATCTGTTGAGCTACCGAGCTTTTTCGGCAGCGTTGTTTGCGAATATTAATAGACGAGATTTTAGTTTGATACAGTTTATTGACAATAACGAAAGTTGTGTTGATAGGATAGAGAAAGCGAGATTAGCGATATAGATTTGGCCGGTTCAAGAGTCCGAAACTGCAAGAGAAGGCGGGCCGAATTGCCCGTTTCCTAATGCGAGCGCGGCAATTGAAGAGTTCGGACGCTGCAAAGGCAGGCGGGCCGAATTGCCCGTGCCCTAATGCGAGCGCGGCAACATCCAGACTGTTTGAGGGCAGGCGGGCCGAATTGCCCGTGCCCTACTGCAAGCGAGAGTGCGACAGATCCAGAGGAGAGAGAAATAGCGAAGACGAAAGATCGAGAGTGAGATAGAAAAGTCGAAAGATAGAAGGCAAGGAGAGAGAGAAGGCGAGAGAGCGGCTGCATAGGCCGTGTGTATAACAATGTGGGCAGTGGGCAGTGCAAATGGCAAACAATAATAGACATTTAACTTTAGTGCTGCACCACTGGATAGGATTTTAATTATGCCGACTAAATATCGGGCTGCGGAACCCGACACAATCTTTCAAGACCATCTTATTCAGCTGACGATAATCCACGCAGACCCGGCTGCTTCCATCCTTTTTCTTGACGATTACTGTACGGCTGGCGAAATTTGATGATGAGCGTCGTATTATCCCAGCATAGGCCCATTCATCCACCTGCTGCTTGACGACGTCGGCCTCGCTAATGGCCACTCGACTGGGCGCATGTCGAAACGGCGCTATGTTCTCATCTGTCACGATCTTCAGCATGATCGGGCATACTGCATACTGTCTGATTCTTTTCGGTAAAGTCCTGAATCATCGATTGGACGGCATCTCTGTACTGCGAGAGAACGTCTATATCAGTATTAGCTTCGATTACATTGTAAATACTTATCTGTTTGCTGTCCACAGATTCCTCTCCCGAGAGGGGAAAAAACTGATCCTCCCGGCGTTGACGTCATCGTGAACTTTGATATCAAGTGGTGTCCCAGCAAGATCGGCCACCACAAGGAACTTATGTGCCAGGCACATTCCGTCGATCTCCACTTCTGCCAAGAACTGCCCAGCAGAGCGTGTGATGATGTTTCCAAGTTCTCTCAAAGTTGACGAGCTTGGTTGCAGAAGGGCGCCCCTCATTTTCCCAAGCACAGATATCTTTACTAGTGAAACATCTGCACCTGTGTCTATGAGCCCTTTGACTTGCACATTGTTGATTTTGAGTGACTTTAGGTGTTTTTTCTCGTATGCCACGTTTACGGCAGCAGCACTCGCGCAATCTTTCGACATGTGTCGGCAATCCTTACGTAGATACAAAGATACTTATAATCGATCACTCCCAACCTCTTGTATAAGTTGATGACGTAACTGGCCGTACTCATACACTGCTGTGGATTCGTCATTTTCGCTCGTCTTGCACATATATTTGTTTATCGTTTAGTACATATGCTTCAGCTTTAGTTCGTTTAGTTTGAAATTATAAAACCACTGCTGTACCGACATATTTTCTCCACTGAACTCTGGAATAATTTTGGACTTTTTTTTTCACTACCAGCTTTGCATAATTTTTCTTATCCATTTCATCAGCGCTAATTATACCCGGTACTCGAAGAGTATAGGGGTATATTAGATTTGTGGGGATAACGGATGTGTGTAACGCACAGAAGGAAGCTTTTCCGACCCCATAAAGTATATATATTCTTGATCAGCATCAATAGCCGAGTCGATATAGCCATGTCTGTCTGTCCGTCCGTCCGTCCGTCTGTCTGTCCATCTGTCCGTCCGTCCGTCTTCATTTGCGCCTATATCTCAGAGACTGTTAAAGCTAGAGTAACCAAATTTTGTATCCAATCTTCTGTGTTATTTCGAAATTTCGCCACGCCCACTTCCGCCCACACAAAGGACGAAAATCTGTGGCATGCACAATTTTAAGGATACGAGAAAACTAAAAACGCAGAATCATAGAGAATGATCATATCTATCAAAGTGTTGAATCTGGATCAGATCAGATTATTAATGTAGCCACAATGAAGAAAACCATTTCGAAAGTCATCGTTCCCTCTCGCTCTCACTCACACGCGACCCTGTCGGTTTTGCCTATTCGTCGAAAGGAGCGCCTAGATCTCAGAGACTATGAGAGCTAGAGCAACCAAACTTTCTATCCAAACTCCTGTGATATCACTTCAATACAAGTGTATTTCAAAATTTTGCCACGCCCCCACAAAGGACGAAAATCTGTGAAATCCATCATTTTTAAGATACGAGAAAACCAAAAACGCAGAATCATGAAAAATTACCGTATCTGGCAGATTGCCGATTCTGGATCAGGTCTGAGCATTATTATAGCCAGAAGGAACAAGTTAAATTACAGTGGCTACCCAACGAGAGTCAAGCTATTCCCTCTCTCTCTCGCACACACTTCCATGTCTCTTGTATGTAGTTTTACATGTGTATGTGAAAATGTAGCAGCCGACGTAAAAATCATATGTAAATAAGAATGGAAACAGATAACTTCTAAAATATAAAACTACAGCATGGGGATCGACCTAATTTTTTGAAATTTTCCTTTTTTGGCCAAAATTTAATTCGTCTCTTTTGCGAACATATAATAATTTACTTAAATCACAAGCTCATATGTATATACATATGTACATATATACTGACTGAGTACCGGGTACAAAGTAGAGCCGCGGCCTTTGCCGCGGCTCTCAACGTTCCCTCTCGTTTTCATCGTGAGAAGTTGCACCAGTTGTTAGAGCGTCTGTGTTTTCTTCTAGTCTGAGTTGAACTCATCACTTCCATGTTTGTGTAGTTTTGACGATTGTTTCTTCGTTTTGCTGCATATTCTCGGCTGGTGGTACATTTCTATTTTCCGTTATGATTCTGCTGCGCTATACTCTTACGGGCAGCCTGCTTGAAACAACCGTTATTCTCGGACCTTCTTTTTGGTTTCTTCTGTCTCGCTTCCTCTGCTGGCGGCTTCTGAGACATGCGGCGCACAACTTTTTTTCCGTCTCTCTTTATCTGCCGGCGGCTTCTGAGACATTCAGTAAACCATTTTTTTCGCACTTTACACTGGCAATACGCGACCGGTTGAGCCTCCAAATGTAAGAAATTATTTGAATACTGCTTATTGATATTATTAAATCGCGAAAGGCATGTAAAGAAAGAATAATTGTGGTTGGATGTGACGGCTTTATCTCGGCTGATTTCTGCTGATGTCGGCTGCTGCTGCTGAACTCTGTCTGTCTTCTGTTGTACTCTTCTCCTTACTGCTTATTGATATTATTAAATCGCGAAAGGCATGTAAAGTAAGAATAATTGTGGTTGGATGTGACGGCTTGATCTCGGCTGATTTCTGCTGATGTCGGCTGCTGCTGCTGAACTCTGTCTGTCTTCTGTTGTACTCTTCTCCTTACTGCTGTTCGTTCTCCTTCTGCCGTTGCAGCTTCTCTCCTGCTTTATCTGCTGTTCATCTCGTTCTGCCGTTACTGGTTCTGCTGGTACTGCTGTTAATCCTGTTGATCTGCTGTTACTCTGCGCTTATTTCCTGTTACTCTGCTGCTACTGTTACTGCTGTTAGCCGACGCTCCTTCACACTAAGGACGAAAATATGTGGCATGCACAATTTTGATAGCACAAGAAAACTAAAAACGCAGAATCACAGAGAATGACCTTTTTTTACGCGTCATTTTGCTTTTTGAATTTCGATGGTACAGTGATCGTAGGTCGAGAATTTTGACAGAATCTATAGTCGCTTACCACTAAACGAAGATATACAAATTTGTTTAGAAATGAAATTTTAGAAATTTTTTTTAAATTTTAAGAAAATTTAAAGTGAAAATCGAATGTCACAATGTTACACATCATACCACTGTGCATCGAAAAGGAGACAAATTACACTACTCGACTAAATTCAACTTTTTTTCCGCTGTCGCCAAAAATTACTTTTACTGACAAATGCAGCTAAAAATCCGACTCAGATACTTTGTAGCTGCATCCCAACGTCTGGAAGATATTAAGCTTCCAAATTGCAATTTCATAATTTTTTTCCCGGTATTTTTTCACCGAAATTTTGACTTTGAAAGCTCAGGAAAAGTCGAAAAAAAATATTTGAATGCCTTGCTTTTTGGTTTTAGATAGACACATTAATTAGGTTCGTTTAAGGTATCGCTTATAAAAATATAAAATTAAATGGCTAAGTTATAACCGTTTGACCAAAACGACCCAAAACGACATTTACCTGAAAAAATACCGTCCGGTACGTTGTTGGTGCAACTTCCAAAAAAAGATTGCAAAAAACAAAAAGGACCTTTAATTTTGGTTTTATCGAGTCTTAGGTATTGATATATATAGGATATATAACCATCCTGTTCATATTAATTTGGGGTGTAAATGTTGTGGACAGTTACTTTTATAAATATAAATATACATAAATACCTGTTAGGGTCAACTGTTGACCTTTTTCCTTCACAGGTGCTGGTCCCGCAGATATTTGACCTTTCTCCTTTAAGCTATTCATAAAAAAGGATATACATATAACTCTGTACCTATAGAACCCCTGCCTCAGTGTAGCTCTGACTTCCAGCAGAATACGATGTGTTTTCGAAAAATACCACTTGTTTCTAATTGAAATGGACAACTCAAGCCGGTCAACTTCATGTGCTTACCGAGCAGACTCGTTTTGCTACATATGTGGAAAGTATATGACCAGCAAAGAAGAAAAAATCGTTTTTGTACCGAAAAGTTCCAAGAACAGTATAATGAAAACTATAAGATGTGGCCTAAAAGTATTGGCAAAGAGTGGGCTCCAAGCTGTATATGCAAAACGTGTAAATTGAATTTAACAGCATTTAATAAAGAGGAAATGTACATAAGTTACCCTAAATCACAAATCAAAATACTAAGCATTACTTTTTTTCTTACACATTTTTTTAGAAAACAATTTCGATTTGGAACTCTAATGCTATGGAGAAACCCAAACAATCACAGCTCTGAATGTTTCTTTTATTTATTCAAAACAACTGAAATTGGGGAAATTGTCAAAACAACTAATTTCCGGACGCGTCACTTGGTTCACGCACAGTTTTATATGACGAAGGATGGCATGTGCGTTTGCCACGACATTTTCGGCCTCTTCAAGGAACTGGGTGAAGATTACGACCCAAACGATTGGAGGTTATTTGTTGACAGCAGTAAAGAAATAAAATGAGATCTTAAAGAATCTTTGAGATCTAGGCGCTCATTTCGACGAATAGACAAAGCCGACAGGGTCGCGTGCGAGAGAGAGCGAGAGGGAACGATTACTTTCGAAATGGTTTCCTTCATAGTGGCTATATTAATAATCAGATCTGATCCAGATTCAACACTCTGATAGATATGATCATTCTCTAGTTTAGTTTTCTCGTATCTTTAAAATTGTGCATGCCACAGACTTTCGTCCTTTGATTTATTCCATTTTATTTGATGGTAAAATGCCATGAGCCAGACGAGCAAATATAGGTCGCCGAACGCGTTATTCAAATTATGTGGCATGTGGCATATTCAAATGATGTGCTATGCTAATGGCGAAGTGAGATTGCCAGCATAACAACATCGCATTAGGGATATCTAAGAAGTCGAAGCACTTTATGATTCATTTTCAACAATACAATCGGCATTTCAAATAACTCCTTTTGTTGCTGCTAAAATTATTAGAAATAATTGTATGCCGACATTTAATTAAATACTTTAACAGGAATACAACATCCACATATAATTGCATACATGTTACAGATACAGGGCCAGATGTATCATCAAGCTGGTGGGTTCGTTATTGACATACCCCGACGCTGATCACAAATTTTTGCAAATTTATTTTATTGGTGATGAAAATCGTGAATTGGATCAACCAACGTTTTGCAACTGTTTTAAATACAAGACTAGAAATTATTTGTGAGCTAAAAAGGGGGCCGTTATTCCCCCCCATATAAGTTTAAAGGTTAACGTTAGTGCCTCTATTCAACATCAAACATGTTTAGTCAATTTGAAGTTTTTCCATCTATTAAAATATGAATTGTTTTGAAAAAGATATGAATCTTTAATCTAATTGTAATGATTTGTCGAGTATCCGTGCCAGGATCTTATAATATGTGGTGAATCTTATCTGAAGTTCATCAAGGGACAATGCAGCAAATCTAACGCATTGTCATGGTAGGGTGGGTATAGAAGAGAGGGACAACCAACACCTAGGTTCCCTCCCATTAGTAGCGGGTTCAGTAGGGCTTTCATTTGGCGTAGTCGGCGCTATCAAGACATCTTTGTGTTTGTATTTATTCTATAAATACCCATTTATAATTTCTGTAAAAGTGCACTATTAAATGTAGTAGAGTACAATAGTACAGTTTGGTGAGGAAGAACCCCGACCAATCCGGCGAGCTAGACCCGAGCCTAGCGAGAGTGCACACTACCAAGCCTATCTGTACGCCGTCCTTAAGTTCAGTCAATATCATCTGCTGATAACAAGGGCCCATATATATGATACATATATATTCCCAACTCTGGTATACTACACATGTAGCAGGAGGATAACAAGAGGCGCTTCTCCTCGCTTTCTAGCATCACCACTGTTAATCATCTGAGCTGTAATTAGACATAAGGTAAGCGTGGATTCCCTTTCGTACAAGTACGATGGTTCTGTTCCTGCTTACCGGTGTTGTGTAGAATGAGTTGTAATTTGAGAGCTTTAGTCTGGCCACCGAATTGCCAGGGCATCCAGGACCAAAGCTATGTCAGCGGGCCTTTGCTCCATGGCAATGTGGAGCTCCGCTGATGCTGTCTTGCTCTTATGCAAGTTGAGCTGCAGCACACTCAGTTTAATGAGCAGCTGGCTCCCCTGCATCAAAACCTCTCGGGGTTTTGTCGCTGAAGGAGCATCAGCGCGCGGTCCCCTTGGATTGCGATGGGAAAGAGCACCTTCGCCTTTGGTATGGACGGATTTAGCTCCCTGTCCACCACCTCCAGCTTGGCCCCCTCTCACATCGCTTCCAGTTGGCAGACCGTTTGCGTCAGCCACTTCAGCGTCGGGTCATCCTTACATTTCAGGATTTTGACCCGATTCAGCCACCCAGCACCATCAAAGGTGGGCATGGGAGCTGTTGGGTTCTCCTCCTTCCGTATAAACAGGGAGTCTACCAGCCACGCGTGGACCATTTTCCACTGCACCGCTGTCATCCTCCCATTCTCATCACGTCTGTCGATGAGAGCTACGATCAGGTGTCTCTGGGACACATCGCTGATCCTTTCGCTTGACCCCGGTTTAGCCTGTTTAGGTGTACGTTCCGCTCTCTTAGGCCCGCATTGCCTCTTGCTCGCCGAAGTGACGGCACTGTCGGTCGAGCGCTGCCTTTTGGTAGCCAGCAACTCTTCCACCTTGTTGGCATGCTCACTCGTCGATGCCTTCAGCTGTGGCACCTGCGCGTAGTATTTACGGCCCTCCTCTATCTTCAGCTCGGCCCAAGCTAGCTTGGATTTCTCGTCCTGGGAGATATCCGCCTTGCCTTTGAGCCTGCCTACTGTCTTGAGGGCCGCCTTGTATGGGGATTTGGCCTTCATTCCCTCTCTCGAACGCTTCGGCCCTTCCCTGCGCAGGGAGCTGGTGCCTGGTTCAGGCGAGCGAAGAAGGCTATCCTCTTCTGTTTTGCTGATGGATAGCACGCTCTCCAGGTCCGAGTCTGCCTCGACAACGGCACCTGACCGGCTCATCTTACAGCTGCGGGTTGTGGCAGTAGTGACAAATGTTGGTCAAATGGTTGTAACTTAGCCGTTTATTCTTCGATTCTTACAAACGATACCTTAAACGGCGCCTAATTAATTTGTCTATCTAAAACTAAAAATGTTGGCATTTAAAATAGATTTTTTTCGACCTTTCCTGAGTTTAAAAAATTAAAAATTCGGGGAAAATACCGAAAAAAATAATTAAATTTAAATTTGAAAGCTTAATATCTTTCAATCGTTAAGCTTCAGCTACAAAGTGTCTAGGTTGGAATTATAGCTGCATCTGTGAGCTTTGAAAGTTCAATGCAACCAGTCTTAGGAAACTTAATTTATGTGAAAAATAGAAGCACTACCTATGAAAAAAATAAAAAATGAATAAAAAATTCTTTAAAAAAAAACTAAACCTGGAAAAAACAACCATAATTCTTTAAACAATTTTAAATCTCCTTGCTGTACGGCATGCATCGTTTTTTGTACGGCAGCCTCGCTTATTATTTCTCTCTCTAGTGATTTCGGTATTGCCAACAAATCCGTGCCTTCCACAACCTTGTATACAAGACCAGCCTTCAACTTAAAGTTGTCATATGGTTTACTTTTCAGAACTTCGGTAACTGCTTTGATCGTCGCATCCTCCTGCTGGGCTTTCTTAATTCTTGCTCCTCCAGGCCCCTTTTAAATTTAACATCTTTTCTCAGCAGGTTCGTCAATTCGATTATCGAATAGTTTTTTATAAATTTACGGAAAAAACCAGTTAATCCTAAAAAGGACTGCACGGCCTTTACGTTTTGCGGCATCGGGAACTTTCTTGATTTCTCCTCCTCCAACTTGACAGAACAAGAATGTTTTCATTTATGAGGTTTTGAAATACATAACTTATAAAGCGAATGAAAACTGCTGGCGAATTGCAAAAACCAAAAGGCGCGAGATTGAATTCAAAGAGGCTGTCCTTTGTTATAAACGCCGTATACTTCTGCTGCTTTCTTCCACAGGACCGTGAAAGAATCCATCTAGGTCCATGATGTGAACATTTTCGCATTTTCCAGTTTCTCCAGCACATCCTCAACGATTGAAACGGTAAAGCAATCTGTTGAGCTACCGAGCTTTTTCGGCAGCGTTGTTTGCGAATATTAATAGACGAGATTTTAGTTTGATACAGTTTATTGACAATAACGAAAGTTGTGTTGATAGGATAGAGAAAGCGAGATTAGCGATATAGATTTGGCCGGTTCAAGAGTCCGAAACTGCAAGAGAAGGCGGGCCGAATTGCCCGTTTCCTAATGCGAGCGCGGCAATTGAAGAGTTCGGACGCTGCAAAGGCAGGCGGGCCGAATTGCCCGTGCCCTAATGCGAGCGCGGCAATATCCAGACTGTTTGAGGGCAGGCGGGCCGAATTGCCCGTGCCCTACTGCAAGCGAGAGTGCGACAGATCCAGAGGAGAGAGAAATAGCGAAGACGAAAGATCGAGAGTGAGATAGAAAAGTCGAAAGATAGAAGGCAAGGAGAGAGAGAAGGCGAGAGAGCGGCTGCATAGGCCGTGTGTATAACAATGTGGGCAGTGGGCAGTGCAAATGGCAAACAATAATAGACATTTAACTTTAGTGCTGCACCACTGGATAGGATTTTAATTATGCCGACTAAATATCGGGCTGCGGAACCCGACACAATCTTTCAAGACCATCTTATTCAGCTGACGATAATCCACGCAGACCCGGCTGCTTCCATCCTTTTTCTTGACGATTACTGTACGGCTGGCGAAATTTGATGATGAGCGTCGTATTATCCCAGCATAGGCCCATTCATCCACCTGCTGCTTGACGACGTCGGCCTCGCTAATGGCCACTCGACTGGGCGCATGTCGAAACGGCGCTATGTTCTCATCTGTCACGATCTTCAGCATGATCGGGCATACTGCATACTGTCTGATTCTTTTCGGTAAAGTCCTGAATCATCGATTGGACGGCATCTCTGTACTGCGAGAGAACGTCTATATCAGTATTAGCTTCGATTACATTGTAAATACTTATCTGTTTGCTGTCCACAGATTCCTCTCCCGAGAGGGGAAAAAACTGATCCTCCCGGCGTTGACGTCATCGTGAACTTTGATATCAAGTGGTGTCCCAGCAAGATCGGCCACCACAAGGAACTTATGTGCCAGGCACATTCCGTCGATCTCCACTTCTGCCAAGAACTGCCCAGCAGAGCGTGTGATGATGTTTCCAAGTTCTCTCAAAGTTGACGAGCTTGGTTGCAGAAGGGCGCCCCTCATTTTCCCAAGCACAGATATCTTTACTAGTGAAACATCTGCACCTGTGTCTATGAGCCCTTTGACTTGCACATTGTTGATTTTGAGTGACTTTAGGTGTTTTTTCTCGTATGCCACGTTTACGGCAGCAGCACTCGCGCAATCTTTCGACATGTGTCGGCAATCCTTACGTAGATACAAAGATACTTATAATCGATCACTCCCAACCTCTTGTATAAGTTGATGACGTAACTGGCCGTACTCATACACTGCTGTGGATTCGTCATTTTCGCTCGTCTTGCACATATATTTGTTTATCGTTTAGTACATATGCTTCAGCTTTAGTTCGTTTAGTTTGAAATTATAAAACCACTGCTGTACCGACATATTTTCTCCACTGAACTCTGGAATAATTTTGGACTTTTTTTTTCACTACCAGCTTTGCATAATTTTTCTTATCCATTTCATCAGCGCTAATTATACCCGGTACTCGAAGAGTATAGGGGTATATTAGATTTGTGGGGATAACGGATGTGTGTAACGCACAGAAGGAAGCTTTTCCGACCCCATAAAGTATATATATTCTTGATCAGCATCAATAGCCGAGTCGATATAGCCATGTCTGTCTGTCCGTCCGTCCGTCCGTCTGTCTGTCCATCTGTCCGTCCGTCCGTCTTCATTTGCGCCTATATCTCAGAGACTGTTAAAGCTAGAGTAACCAAATTTTGTATCCAATCTTCTGTGTTATTTCGAAATTTCGCCACGCCCACTTCCGCCCACACAAAGGACGAAAATCTGTGGCATGCACAATTTTAAGGATACGAGAAAACTAAAAACGCAGAATCATAGAGAATGATCATATCTATCAAAGTGTTGAATCTGGATCAGATCAGATTATTAATGTAGCCACAATGAAGAAAACCATTTCGAAAGTCATCGTTCCCTCTCGCTCTCACTCACACGCGACCCTGTCGGTTTTGCCTATTCGTCGAAAGGAGCGCCTAGATCTCAGAGACTATGAGAGCTAGAGCAACCAAACTTTCTATCCAAACTCCTGTGATATCACTTCAATACAAGTGTATTTCAAAATTTTGCCACGCCCCCACAAAGGACGAAAATCTGTGAAATCCATCATTTTTAAGATACGAGAAAACCAAAAACGCAGAATCATGAAAAATTACCGTATCTGGCAGATTGCCGATTCTGGATCAGGTCTGAGCATTATTATAGCCAGAAGGAACAAGTTAAATTACAGTGGCTACCCAACGAGAGTCAAGCTATTCCCTCTCTCTCTCGCACACACTTCCATGTCTCTTGTATGTAGTTTTACATGTGTATGTGAAAATGTAGCAGCCGACGTAAAAATCATATGTAAATAAGAATGGAAACAGATAACTTCTAAAATATAAAACTACAGCATGGGGATCGACCTAATTTTTTGAAATTTTCCTTTTTTGGCCAAAATTTAATTCGTCTCTTTTGCGAACATATAATAATTTACTTAAATCACAAGCTCATATGTATATACATATGTACATATATACTGACTGAGTACCGGGTACAAAGTAGAGCCGCGGCCTTTGCCGTGGCTCTCAACGTTCCCTCTCGTTTTCATCGTGAGAAGTTGCACCAGTTGTTAGAGCGTCTGTGTTTTCTTCTAGTCTGAGTTGAACTCATCACTTCCATGTTTGTGTAGTTTTGACGATTGTTTCTTCGTTTTGCTGCATATTCTCGGCTGGTGGTACATTTCTATTTTCCGTTATGATTCTGCTGCTCTATACTCTTACGGGCAGCCTGCTTGAAACAACCGTTATTCTCGGACCTTCTTTTTGGTTTCTTCTGTCTCGCTTCCTCTGCTGGCGGCTTCTGAGACATGCGGCGCACAACTTTTTTTCCGTCTCTCTTTATCTGCCGGCGGCTTCTGAGACATTCAGTAAACCATTTTTTTCGCACTTTACACTGGCAATACGCGACCGGTTGAGCCTCCAAATGTAAGAAATTATTTGAATACTGCTTATTGATATTATTAAATCGCGAAAGGCATGTAAAGAAAGAATAATTGTGGTTGGATGTGACGGCTTTATCTCGGCTGATTTCTGCTGATGTCGGCTGCTGCTGCTGAACTCTGTCTGTCTTCTGTTGTACTCTTCTCCTTACTGCTTATTGATATTATTAAATCGCGAAAGGCATGTAAAGTAAGAATAATTGTGGTTGGATGTGACGGCTTGATCTCGGCTGATTTCTGCTGATGTCGGCTGCTGCTGCTGAACTCTGTCTGTCTTCTGTTGTACTCTTCTCCTTACTGCTGTTCGTTCTCCTTCTGCCGTTGCAGCTTCTCTCCTGCTTTATCTGCTGTTCATCTCGTTCTGCCGTTACTGGTTCTGCTGGTACTGCTGTTAATCCTGTTGATCTGCTGTTACTCTGCGCTTATTTCCTGTTACTCTGCTGCTACTGTTACTGCTGTTAGCCGACGCTCCTTCACACTAAGGACGAAAATATGTGGCATGCACAATTTTGATAGCACAAGAAAACTAAAAACGCAGAATCACAGAGAATGACCTTTTTTTACGCGTCATTTTGCTTTTTGAATTTCGATGGTACAGTGATCGTAGGTCGAGAATTTTGACAGAATCTATAGTCGCTTACCACTAAACGAAGATATACAAATTTGTTTAGAAATGAAATTTTAGAAATTTTTTTTAAATTTTAAGAAAATTTAAAGTGAAAATCGAATGTCACAATGTTACACATCATACCACTGTGCATCGAAAAGGAGACAAATTACACTACTCGACTAAATTCAACTTTTTTTCCGCTGTCGCCAAAAATTACTTTTACTGACAAATGCAGCTAAAAATCCGACTCAGATACTTTGTAGCTGCATCCCAACGTCTGGAAGATATTAAGCTTCCAAATTGCAATTTCATAATTTTTTTCCCGGTATTTTTTCACCGAAATTTTGACTTTGAAAGCTCAGGAAAAGTCGAAAAAAAATATTTGAATGCCTTGCTTTTTGGTTTTAGATAGACACATTAATTAGGTTCGTTTAAGGTATCGCTTATAAAAATATAAAATTAAATGGCTAAGTTATAACCGTTTGACCAAAACGACCCAAAACGACATTTACCTGAAAAAATACCGTCCGGTACGTTGTTGGTGCAACTTCCAAAAAAAGATTGCAAAAAACAAAAAGGACCTTTAATTTTGGTTTTATCGAGTCTTAGGTATTGATATATATAGGATATATAACCATCCTGTTCATATTAATTTGGGGTGTAAATGTTGTGGACAGTTACTTTTATAAATATAAATATACATAAATACCTGTTAGGGTCAACTGTTGACCTTTTTCCTTCACAGGTGCTGGTCCCGCAGATATTTGACCTTTCTCCTTTAAGCTATTCATAAAAAAGGATATACATATAACTCTGTACCTATAGAACCCCTGCCTCAGTGTAGCTCTGACTTCCAGCAGAATACGATGTGTTTTCGAAAAATACCACTTGTTTCTAATTGAAATGGACAACTCAAGCCGGTCAACTTCATGTGCTTACCGAGCAGACTCGTTTTGCTACATATGTGGAAAGTATATGACCAGCAAAGAAGAAAAAATCGTTTTTGTACCGAAAAGTTCCAAGAACAGTATAATGAAAACTATAAGATGTGGCCTAAAAGTATTGGCAAAGAGTGGGCTCCAAGCTGTATATGCAAAACGTGTAAATTGAATTTAACAGCATTTAATAAAGAGGAAATGTACATAAGTTACCCTAAATCACAAATCAAAATACTAAGCATTACTTTTTTTCTTACACATTTTTTTAGAAAACAATTTCGATTTGGAACTCTAATGCTATGGAGAAACCCAAACAATCACAGCTCTGAATGTTTCTTTTATTTATTCAAAACAACTGAAATTGGGGAAATTGTCAAAACAACTAATTTCCGGACGCGTCACTTGGTTCACGCACAGTTTTATATGACGAAGGATGGCATGTGCGTTTGCCACGACATTTTCGGCCTCTTCAAGGAACTGGGTGAAGATTACGACCCAAACGATTGGAGGTTATTTGTTGACAGCAGTAAAGAAATAAAATGAGATCTTAAAGAATCTTTGAGATCTAGGCGCTCATTTCGACGAATAGACAAAGCCGACAGGGTCGCGTGCGAGAGAGAGCGAGAGGGAACGATTACTTTCGAAATGGTTTCCTTCATAGTGGCTATATTAATAATCAGATCTGATCCAGATTCAACACTCTGATAGATATGATCATTCTCTAGTTTAGTTTTCTCGTATCTTTAAAATTGTGCATGCCACAGACTTTCGTCCTTTGATTTATTCCATTTTATTTGATGGTAAAATGCCATGAGCCAGACGAGCAAATATAGGTCGCCGAACGCGTTATTCAAATTATGTGGCATGTGGCATATTCAAATGATGTGCTATGCTAATGGCGAAGTGAGATTGCCAGCATAACAACATCGCATTAGGGATATCTAAGAAGTCGAAGCACTTTATGATTCATTTTCAACAATACAATCGGCATTTCAAATAACTCCTTTTGTTGCTGCTAAAATTATTAGAAATAATTGTATGCCGACATTTAATTAAATACTTTAACAGGAATACAACATCCACATATAATTGCATACATGTTACAGATACAGGGCCAGATGTATCATCAAGCTGGTGGGTTCGTTATTGACATACCCCGACGCTGATCACAAATTTTTGCAAATTTATTTTATTGGTGATGAAAATCGTGAATTGGATCAACCAACGTTTTGCAACTGTTTTAAATACAAGACTAGAAATTATTTGTGAGCTAAAATTGCTTAAATTCTAAAATTGCTCTCGATCGTATGCCATCTGATATTCACAAAATCGTAATAAGGGCTGTTAGAACACCTTTTGGAGAGTATGAAAGGCAATTCAATGCACCGACAATTGATGAGGTTGCAATTTTAATTTTTGGTGATCAGTTGCAATCCCGTGATATTGTATTTCATCGCAGAAATTTTTATTCGTATCGATTGAGGATTCTCCCACAAGAACAAAATTATATCTTGAGATGTGGTAAACTATATCAACAATAAATCGTTGTACTAATAACTAAACGTCTCAATTGTATTCGTTTTAACCAAGCCAAATGAAGATGGGAAGAATATATTCATTTGCAAGATGCGATATCGAATGATGCTAATTTTATCGACATAAGACATTTAACTATATTGCCATCTTCGTATATTGGTAGCCCACGGAATATGAACAGATATACCCAAGGCTCAACTTCTTTTGTACGAAAATACGGTCGACCGGATCTGTTCATTACATTTACATGTTATCCGCAGTGGGATGACATCGAAAACAATTTATTTGAAGGACAGTCAATAACTGATCGTCATGACATTACAGCACGTGCTTTTCGGCAAAAATTAAAAGCACTTGTTCGGAGCAGCAGCTGGCAGGTAAGATCATCTGTTCTCATGCTCCCGGTGCATACGCACACACCAACACACTCATGTTTGCCCCGCATACTGCTTATATGGCAATGCGTCGGTCTTTTGTAAGATTCGTCGTCGAACGCAGCAGCGCGCATCACTTGTATGCACCGGCCGTCAAATTGTCAAATCGGTTCGATAGCGGTTCTTGAGTTCATACTTATGTATTTTCTACAAGCACCAAAACACACAAGGCTTACGGCCACGGCCTTTAAAAATTGAAAGAAAAACATTGAACATAAACACAAACCCTAAACCCCAACAACGGAGTATAAATTTGTAAATGTGGAGTCAGAGTTGCCAAAAAAGCTCGGCAGCTTCCAACATTTTGGTGACCCCGACGTGATCTCCTTGTGGTTGTCGTGTGGAGAAAGTGTTCAAACATATAGTTAAATCTGTGTCTAAGGTTTAACTAAAAAAGTAGCGAACCAAAAGTCGTTGTGGCCGACCGTGACAGTTCTAACGGCCGGCTATTCGTTTTTAGCATTCCCTTTCACCGTCTGCTTCAGCCTGCCCACTGTTGAGACCGGCTGCATATAGTGCAAGCCGTTATCTTCTTCGTCTCTTCTATCGGTTGGTTCAGCCAGCGCTCGCGAGCGGCTACATTGACCACTCTCTGGTTTTTCGAACTCGAAATCAGATAAACATTTTTCGATCGTGGTTAACTGTTGCTTTTGGTCATCGCTCGTCGCATTGTCGGTCTTGGCTCATATACATATACATCATCATATACATCTTGCATACATATACATTTTTTTCGCCTTCGCTTTCATATATCGTTTCATCTCTCTATGTGCATTCGCCGCCTTTGAGAACAATAAAGTTCGCAACGTCAGATCTGCGTGGCCGGCGTAAAAAAGTTAGCGGAAATAAAAAACATTAAAACTACATAGTTAATCGTAAATCATAATCGTTCGATTCTTTGTAGTAATCAGACGTGTTTTTTTTGCGCTCCGCTTATCTGCCTTTAATCCTAAAGAAACAGCCGGTGTTTTTGGAATTTAATATCTGAATAGACTTCCTACAAATCCTTCTTGCTTGGATATTTTCCGTAGGCGCGTGTGCATGCCCACTTATTGTGTTTTTAAATATTATTTAATTATTTTCCTGAGTCAGTGGTCAATGTGTTTTGTTGTTTCTTTTCGTAAGTAGACACAAAATCAAAATCTGCCGCTCTCACCTAGTTGATTTATCTCTTTATCACTCTCTCCCTATTACCCAAACCATTATAACTGTTCTTCCTCTCTCGCTCTCGATACGTTCAGCGTAGTAGCACTCTCTCTCTCTCTCTCTCTCTCTCTCAACTAAGTAACCGCTCTCCTCTCTTTCTTATTGCTCTATCGTTTTATCTGGCACACTGGTCTGACACCAATTGTTTTGGAAATTTTATTTATTGATTTCTTAAAGTTACATTAATTATTTTCTCATAATGGAATACTCTGTTGTCTGTGCTAAAAAAACCTGCAAGAAGCAGACCCACGACCAACCGAGTATCCCCTGCTGGCTTTGCGATAGCGTAATGCACGCAAAATGCGCTGGGATTTCCGGTCTCGTGGGTGATGCCATATCCAAAAGGAACGGCCTGCACTACAGCTGTGAGGCATGCCGTCCGGTTGAGGGGGAGATGGCAGCGTTTATGAGGCAGACCCGGAAGGGCTTTAAGGAGCTGACCGTGGGCTTTAAAGAGCAATACGATCGGCTCCTAGCCATGGAGTCTCAGTTCAGTGGCTTCAAACTACTGACTGAGTCTCCTAGGCGCAAAAAGGTCACTCCGCGGGATCTGCATGTGCCAGCTGACCCTCGTCCGGCCGATGCTGCCAAGCTGACTCCGACCACTCCAATTGTGCAGCAGCTGATTTCATTCGCCTCTCCGAAGGCAACGACGGCTGCCGGCGATGAAAATTCGGTAGCCGAATTTATCGTGTCGGAGGGCATGCAGCCAAAATCGTCCGTAGCGTCCGTATCCGTACTGTCCGCAAACACATTAGCTGTCCCCTCAATTCCGACCCCACCAGTGAACATTCGTCCCGGACCACCGGGTATTAGCATCACAGGCGATAGGCCTGTGGTGCCAAAATTGGTGGGGATCCCACCAAAGAGACAAGTTTTTGTCTCACGGCTTGCCCCTGACTCCACAATTAAAGATGTGACGGCTTACATTCAAGGCCAAATAAAAGCCGCTGATGTTAAGGTGGAAAAGTTTAACTTCTCGTATGCCAGGGAGATAGCTTCCTTTAAAATAAGTGTCTCCCAAGCTCACTTTGACACCGTATGTTCTGCCAAATTTTGGCCGGAGCATTTGGTGGTGAAGGAGTTTAAGGCAAAAAAGAAGAATAGGCCCCCAATAACCTTGCCAACTAATCAGACCAGAGCCCCTTCGTCATCTTCCCGCTCCATTTCCACCCGTCCAAAAAACTAACAGACTCTCTTTTAGTGACCTATCAGAATGTTCGGGGCTTGCGTAGTAAGCTCAGCATTCTTTTCCGTGATAGTGTCGCATTTGCATCCCATGTTATTGTGTTTACCGAGACCTGGTTAAAGCCGGACATTCTTAGTTCCGAAGTTTTGGCAGATCGGTACACAACTTACAGAAAGGATCGTTCGTCTCGACGTGCAGGAGGGGTTCTGATTGCTGTGGACTCAAACTTCACGTCGGAACTTTTCACAGTCCAGATCGAGCAGGAACTGGAATTTCTGTGTGTAAGACTGATTCTTCCCGCTTTCTCAGTTTTCATAACTTGCTCGTATATTCCACCTTCTTCGGAAATCGCAATTTACGAGCAGCATTTGTCCGCCTTAACCGCTATTTCTTCCTCGCTATCTGACAAAGATCACATGATAGTTCTTGGTGACTTCAACCTGCCAGGAATTGATTGGTCTTCGGCAAATGAGTCTAATTGCCTGGTACCCATGGCACGACATGACTTTGTTGACGGCTTGATTGACCTATCTCTGTCTCAAGTTAACCATGTTAAAAATTCCTTGGGTCGATTTCTTGATCTGTGCTTTGCAACGGATCCGACCTTAGCGTTGTTAACTCGAGTCCCCCCGCTCAGTATACCTGAAGATGCCTACCATCCTACATTCGAAGTGACGCTCGACCTAGGACGAACTGTATTGAATCGGTCGGGTAGACTACCCCAATGTGTCCGCTGCTTTCGTAAGGCCGAGTTTACGAAGCTTAATAACCTCATTAGGGATTTTGATTGGTCCGCTTTATATTTGTACAGTGACATTACGACAGGCACAAACATTTTTTATGATGCACTGGACTCACTTTTTGTCTCTTGTGTCCCACTTTCCTGTCCGATTAGATCAGGGAAACCCCCTTGGTTTACCAAGGAGTTATCCCATCTAAAAAACGTAAAATCCAGACTGTATAAAAAATTTCAAGAAGTTGGCTCTCCTTCTTCTCTTTCTCACTATGTAATAGCTCGGTCAAATTTTTCAGTTCTTAATGCGCAATGCTATCAGAACTACCTATCTCGATGCAGGATAAGTTTCTCTAAGGACCCCAAACAGTTCTACGGCTTCGTAAACACTAAGCGTAGAACATCCGCACACCCATCCTCGCTATCATTCCTTAATACGTCGGCAGATAATGATCAGGCAATTGCCGATCTTTTTGCCCGTTTCTTCCAAACTACCTATTCGCAGGACGTCTACTCTGGTCAGCCGTATCCATACGGCTTACCGAGGTCGAACGGCATTTTCAGTCCTTTGCTAAATGAAAGCTCGTTGCTTCATGATCTACGAACAGTAAAGCCGGTGTTCTCACCGGGTCCGGACGGAGTTCCCGGCTGTGTACTCAGGTACTGTGCCGAGTCTCTGTGTGGGCCGTTGCTTAAACTGTTCAACCTCTCTATAAATTCTTCATGCTTTCCCCCGATATGGAAGGAGTCCTTTATAATTCCTCTCCATAAGAAAGGTAGCAAATCTGACGCGAACAACTATAGAGGTATATCTAAGTTATCCGCTATTCCTAAAGTGTTTGAGAAAATTTTAACTCCGCACCTGCAGCACCTATGCAGATCACTTATATCTCCGGCTCAACATGGATTTATAAGGCGGAGATCAACCACTACAAACTTATTGGAGTTCACCTCCTTTATAATTAAAGGCTTTCAAGGAAATTTACAGACGGATGTTGTTTACACCGATTTTAGTAAAGCGTTCGACTCTGTAAACCACTCCCTCCTTGCACAAAAACTTGACCTTTTAGGGTTCCCGCCCAATCTCCTTAGGTGGATCGCTAGTTACCTGTGTTCTAGGTCTCAAAGAGTCCTTTTCAAAAACTCCCTGTCCTCACCAGTTTTGGTGACTTCGGGTGTACCTCAGGGGAGCCATCTAGGCCCCTTACTCTTTACACTCTTTATAAATGACCTGCCTTCTGTATTAACATACTCTCGAGTACTTATGTATGCGGATGATGTTAAGCTCTGTGTCCAGTATAAGGACATTTCCTTCCAATCCAGGTTGCAGTCCGATCTCGATAGATTTCAATCTTGGTGTTGTGCAAATCTGTTAAACCTTAATGCTTCAAAATGTAAAGTAATGACTTTTCATCGTTCCAGCGCCTTTCTGGTTCCTTACACCCTTTGTGGTAGTTCTCTTGAGAGAATTACCCGGGTTGATGATCTTGGTGTTCTATTAGATCCCAAGTTAAAGTTTTCAGAACACATTTCTACCATGGTGAACAAGGCCATGGGCGTGCTTGGGTTTATAAAGAGGTGGTCAAAGGAATTTGATGACCCCTATATAACAAAGACTCTCTACACCTCTCTGGTTCGTCCGATTTTAGAATACGGCTCTTGTGTATGGTGCCCTCAGTACAACGTACACCAGGACCGTATAGAATCAGTTCAGAAAAACTTTTTACTTTTTGCTTTACGCGGCCTCAACTGGGATGCAGGTGTGAGACTGCCGTCTTACCCTAATAGATTGCTTTAAAATAAACCTTCCAACCTTAGCTAATCGTAGGAAAATGCTTGGTGTGATTTTTGTGCACAACTTGATCAGGGGTGACGTAGACAGCCCTGACCTGTTGAGCCGCATAAACTTCACGATTCCTATTAGAAGCACTAGGAATTATACACCCTTGTTTCTTCCGCTTTGTAGATCGAATTACGCCTTGCATGAACCATTTAGAGTCCTATGCTCTGATTATAATTCCCTCTACCATATTATCTCTACTACTAACTCCCTTCCTAGTCTGAAATTATTGATACTCTTATATCTTTCTCGTAATTAGCAATTGCTTAGTTTTTAGCTAAATTAGTTCTACTTTTCCTCGAACACTAGCCTAACAGCTATCTTTCCTGCATGTCCGCGATCGGTTCGGTTAACGAGTTGCGCGTTATGCGGCAGCGCCCCTCGGTCGGTTGGGCGGGAGGTGGGCTGCGTTCTTGCCTGGGATCCGCGCGTAACAGCCATCGGCTGGTGTCGCTTGGGCCACTTGATGGTGCAGTCATTGCATATCAACGTCCTAAAGAGTCAAAATGAGTGACGACAGTATAAGTATCGGGTCCGCCTCGGGTGGCGCACTTTTGACTGGTGCTCCGCCTGGTGAATTGTTGGCCAGCGCTGCCATCTACTAGCCGGATTGCTTTTTTGAAGCTAAAAACAAAGGCTATTTGCAACAGACTTCAGAAGCTCGTCACCCAATTGGACTTCGAAAAGCTGCGCCAAATGGATGAGTACGACCTGAAAGGAATGTTGAAATCACTGACGGAGCTGAAATCTAATTTTACTGTGGCACACACCAGTTTGGAGGAAGTGGATTTTGAATCAATGTCCAGTGAAATACCTGTGCAATTCGATTCGTCTTTATTAGTATTGAGGACGGATCTTCAGCGGGAGTTGAGCAAGCGTTCTCAGCCCGCGCATTGTTTGACGTTTCGCATGAATGCAAACGAATCCCAATCCCTTATATACATGGCAAATTGATTGCGCCTGTCACAACTACAGCTGCCCAAGTTCAGTGGAGAGTATACGGAGTGGACTAGCTTCTACTCTATGTTCACAGCGGTCATCGATAGTGAAGCGAAGCTTACTTCTATGGAGAAGCTGCAGCACTTGCGGTCCTGTTTGAGCGGAGTGGCCCTGGACACCAACAGTTCGTTGGAGATGACCGAGAATAATTATCGCATAGCTTTAGACATTTTAAAGGCCAGATTCTCTAACAAGCGTCTCATCTTACAGGCGCACATCAGAGCGGTATTTGGGCTGACTCGTGGCGACTCATCAGTGGGCAAATTGCGGGCGTTTGTGGATGCCGCCACCTTACATCTTCGCGCGTTGCAAGCGCTGAGATCAAAGGAGGAAATTGCAGACGCTTTAATCGTCTATGCAATTTGGCGGAATCTGGACAGAGCAGCGCAAACCAAATGGGAAGAAGTCTCGTCCAACCAAGGTCTTCCATCCTGGGAAAAATTGTCGACTTTTCTGGAGAACAGATGTCGCACCCTTGAGGGCATTCAGGGAAAGTGAAAGCCATGCAAGGGAAAGATGGTCAGGTTGGCAAGCGTGAAAAAACCGTGAGTACGAATCACAGAAAAGCGGTCGTAGCATCTAGCGCTCCCGCTACGGTTTGTTGTGTGATGGCTCGAGCCATACCATTGCAAATTGTGAGCGTTTCAGAAGTTTATCGCCGGATGAGCTCACAAGGAATCCAGGCGGCTAGGATTATGCGTGAATTGCATACGAAAGGGCCATCACGTGAAAGATTGCCGATCAAGTCCCTGCCGTACTTGCCGATTGAGGCACCACTCGATTTTACACTTCGTTCGCTCATCAGGTCAACTGTTGACCTTTTTCCTTCACAGGTGCTGGTCCCGCAGATATTTGACCTTTTCTTCTTCAAGCTATTCATAAAAACGGATATACATATAACTCTGTACCTATAGAACCCCTGCCTCAGTGTAGCTCTGACTTCCAGCAGAATACGATGTGTTTTCGAAAAATCGGCAGATTGCCGATTCTGGATCAGGTCTGAGCATTATTATAGCCAGAAGGAACAAGTTAAATTACAGTGGCTACCCAACGAGAGTCAAGCTATTCCCTCTCTCTCTCGCACACACTTCCATGTCTCTTGTATGTAGTTTTACATGTGTATGTGAAAATGTAGCAGCCGACGTAAAAATCATATGTAAATAAGAATGGAAACAGATAACTTCTAAAATATAAAACTACAGCATGGTGATCGACCTAATTTTTTGAAATTTTCCTTTTTTGGCCAAAATTTAATTCGTCTCTTTTGCGAACATATAATAATTTACTTAAATCACAAGCTCATATGGCCTTTGCCGCGGCTCTCAACGTTCCCTCTCGTTTTCATCGTGAGAAGTTGCACCAGTTGTTAGAGCGTCTGTGTTTTCTTCTAGTCTGAGTTGAACTCATCACTTCCATGTTTGTGTAGTTTTGACGATTGTTTCTTCGTTTTGCTGCATATTCTCGGCTGGTGGTACATTTCTATTTTCCGTTATGATTCTGCTGCGCTATACTCTTACGGGCAGCCTGCTTGAAACAACCGTTATTCTCGGACCTTCTTTTTGGTTTCTTCTGTCTCGCTTCCTCTGCTGGCGGCTTCTGAGACATGCGGCGCACAACTTTTTTTCCGTCTCTCTTTATCTGCCGGCGGCTTCTGAGACATTCAGTAAACCATTTTTTTCGCACTTTACACTGGCAATACGCGACCGGTTGAGCCTCCAAATGTAAGAAATTATTTGAATACTGCTTATTGATATTATTAAATCGCGAAAGGCATGTAAAGAAAGAATAATTGTGGTTGGATGTGACGGCTTTATCTCGGCTGATTTCTGCTGATGTCGGCTGCTGCTGCTGAACTCTGTCTGTCTTCTGTTGTACTCTTCTCCTTACTGCTTATTGATATTATTAAATCGCGAAAGGCATGTAAAGTAAGAATAATTGTGGTTGGATGTGACGGCTTGATCTCGGCTGATTTCTGCTGATGTCGGCTGCTGCTGCTGAACTCTGTCTGTCTTCTGTTGTACTCTTCTCCTTACTGCTGTTCGTTCTCCTTCTGCCGTTGCAGCTTCTCTCCTGCTTTATCTGCTGTTCATCTCGTTCTGCCGTTACTGGTTCTGCTGGTACTGCTGTTAATCCTGTTGATCTGCTGTTACTCTGCGCTTATTTCCTGTTACTCTGCTGCTACTGTTACTGCTGTTAGCCGACGCTCCTTCACACTAAGGACGAAAATATGTGGCATGCACAATTTTGATAGCACAAGAAAACTAAAAACGCAGAATCACAGAGAATGACCTTTTTTTACGCGTCATTTTGCTTTTTGAATTTCGATGGTACAGTGATCGTAGGTCGAGAATTTTGACAGAATCTATAGTCGCTTACCACTAAACGAAGATATACAAATTTGTTTAGAAATGAAATTTTAGAAATTTTTTTTAAATTTTAAGAAAATTTAAAGTGAAAATCGAATGTCACAATGTTACACATCATACCACTGTGCATCGAAAAGGAGACAAATTACACTACTCGACTAAATTCAACTTTTTTTCCGCTGTCGCCAAAAATTACTTTTACTGACAAATGCAGCTAAAAATCCGACTCAGATACTTTGTAGCTGCATCCCAACGTCTGGAAGATATTAAGCTTCCAAATTGCAATTTCATAATTTTTTTCCCGGTATTTTTTCACCGAAATTTTGACTTTGAAAGCTCAGGAAAAGTCGAAAAAAAATATTTGAATGCCTTGCTTTTTGGTTTTAGATAGACACATTAATTAGGTTCGTTTAAGGTATCGCTTATAAAAATATAAAATTAAACGGCTAAGTTATAACCGTTTGACCAAAACGACCCAAAACGACATTTACCTGAAAAAATACCGTCCGGTACGTTGTTGGTGCAACTTCCAAAAAAAGATTGCAAAAAACAAAAAGGACCTTTAATTTTGGTTTTATCGAGTCTTAGGTATTGATATATATAGGATATATAACCATCCTGTTCATATTAATTTGGGGTGTAAATGTTGTGGACAGTTACTTTTATAAATATAAATATACATAAATACCTGTTAGGGTCAACTGTTGACCTTTTTCCTTCACAGGTGCTGGTCCCGCAGATATTTGACCTTTCTCCTTTAAGCTATTCATAAAAAAGGATATACATATAACTCTGTACCTATAGAACCCCTGCCTCAGTGTAGCTCTGACTTCCAGCAGAATACGATGTGTTTTCGAAAAATACCACTTGTTTCTAATTGAAATGGACAACTCAAGCCGGTCAACTTCATGTGCTTACCGAGCAGACTCGTTTTGCTACATATGTGGAAAGTATATGACCAGCAAAGAAGAAAAAATCGTTTTTGTACCGAAAAGTTCCAAGAACAGTATAATGAAAACTATAAGATGTGGCCTAAAAGTATTGGCAAAGAGTGGGCTCCAAGCTGTATATGCAAAACGTGTAAATTGAATTTAACAGCATTTAATAAAGAGGAAATGTAAGTTACCCTAAATCACAAATCAAAATACTAAGCATTACTTTTTTTCTTACACATTTTTTTAGAAAACAATTTCGATTTGGAACTCTAATGCTATGGAGAAACCCAAACAATCACAGCTCTGAATGTTTCTTTTATTTATTCAAAACAACTGAAATTGGGGAAATTGTCAAAACAACTAATTTCCGGACGCGTCACTTGGTTCACGCACAGTTTTATATGACGAAGGATGGCATGTGCGTTTGCCACGACATTTTCGGCCTCTTCAAGGAACTGGGTGAAGATTACGACCCAAACGATTGGAGGTTATTTGTTGACAGCAGTAAAGAAATAAAATGAGATCTTAAAGAATCTTTGAGATCTAGGCGCTCATTTCGACGAATAGACAAAGCCGACAGGGTCGCGTGCGAGAGAGAGCGAGAGGGAACGATTACTTTCGAAATGGTTTCCTTCATAGTGGCTATATTAATAATCAGATCTGATCCAGATTCAACACTCTGATAGATATGATCATTCTCTAGTTTAGTTTTCTCGTATCTTTAAAATTGTGCATGCCACAGACTTTCGTCCTTTGATTTATTCCATTTTATTTGATGGTAAAATGCCATGAGCCAGACGAGCAAATATAGGTCGCCGAACGCGTTATTCAAATTATGTGGCATGTGGCATATTCAAATGATGTGCTATGCTAATGGCGAAGTGAGATTGCCAGCATAACAACATCGCATTAGGGATATCTAAGAAGTCGAAGCACTTTATGATTCATTTTCAACAATACAATCGGCATTTCAAATAACTCCTTTTGTTGCTGCTAAAATTATTAGAAATAATTGTATGCCGACATTTAATTAAATACTTTAACAGGAATACAACATCCACATATAATTGCATACATGTTACAGATACAGGGCCAGATGTATCATCAAGCTGGTGGGTTCGTTATTGACATACCCCGACGCTGATCACAAATTTTTGCAAATTTATTTTATTGGTGATGAAAATCGTGAATTGGATCAACCAACGTTTTGCAACTGTTTTAAATACAAGACTAGAAATTATTTGTGAGCTAAAATTGCTTAAATTCTAAAATTGCTCTCGATCGTATGCCATCTGATAATCACAAAATCGTAATAAGGGCTGTTAGAACACCTTTTGGAGAGCATGAAAGGCAATTCAATGCACCGACAATTGATGAGGTTGCAATTTTAATTTTTGGTGATCAGTTGCAATCCCGTGATATTGTATTTCATCGCAGAAATAGGCAATTGCAACGTGTTTCGGAACTTCATCGTAGTTACGATGCATTACAATACCCCATATTTTATTGTAAGGGTGACGATGCCAACCATATCAATATACCAATGATTGATCCACGAACAGGTAAATAATTGACCTATTTTCAGTGTTTTGACATTTCATCGTTTGTATAAATTTCTAAAGTAACATTTTGCACTTATGTATGTATTTTCAGGTCTACAGGTACAAAAAAAAAAGTAGTGCTATGGATTTTTATTCGTATCGATTGAGGATTCTCCCACAAGAACAAAATTATATCTTGAGATGTGGTAAACTATATCAACAATAAATCGTTGTACTAATAACTAAACGTCTCAATTGTATTCGTTTTAACCAAGCCAAATGAAGATGGGAAGAATATATTCATTTGCAAGATGCGATATCGAATGATACTAATTTTATCGACATAAGACATTTAACTATATTGCCATCTTCGTATAATGGTAGCCCACAGAATATGAACAGATATACCCAAGGCTCAACTTCTTTTGTACGAAAATACGGTCGACCGGATCTGTTCATTACATTTACATGTTATCCGCAGTGGGATGACATCGAAAACAATTTATTTGAAGGACAGTCAATAACTGATCGTCATGACATTACAGCACGTGCTTTTCGGCAAAAATTAAAAGCACTTGTTCGGAGCAGCAGCTGGCAGGTAAGATCATCTGTTCTCATGCTCCCGGTGCATACGCACACACCAACACACTCATGTTTGCCCCGCATACTGCTTATATGGCAATGCGTCGGTCTTTTGTAAGATTCGTCGTCGAACGCAGCAGCGCGCATCACTTGTATGCACCGGCCGTCAAATTGTCAAATCGGTTCGATAGCGGTTCTTGAGTTCATACTTATGTATTTTCTACAAGCACCAAAACACACAAGGCTTACGGCCACGGCCTTTAAAAATTGAAAGAAAAACATTGAACATAAACACAAACCCTAAACCCCAACAACGGAGTATAAATTTGTAAATGTGGAGTCAGAGTTGCCAAAAAAGCTCGGCAGCTTCCAACATTTTGGTGACCCCGACGTGATCTCCTTGTGGTTGTCGTGTGGAGAAAGTGTTCAAACATATAGTTAAATCTGTGTCTAAGGTTTAACTAAAAAAGTAGCGAACCAAAAGTCGTTGTGGCCGACCGTGACAGTTCTAACGGCCGGCTATTCGTTTTTAGCATTCCCTTTCACCGTCTGCTTCAGCCTGCCCACTGTTGAGACCGGCTGCATATAGTGCAAGCCGTTATCTTCTTCGTCTCTTCTATCGGTTGGTTCAGCCAGCGCTCGCGAGCGGCTACATTGACCACTCTCTGGTTTTTCGAACTCGAAATCAGATAAACATTTTTCGATCGTGGTTAACTGTTGCTTTTGGTCATCGCTCGTCGCATTGTCGGTCTTGGCTCATATACATATACATCATCATATACATCTTGCATACATATACATTTTTTTCGCCTTCGCTTTCATATATCGTTTCATCTCTCTATGTGCATTCGCCGCCTTTGAGAACAATAAAGTTCGCAACGTCAGATCTGCGTGGCCGGCGTAAAAAAGTTAGCGGAAATAAAAAACATTAAAACTACATAGTTAAAATGAGTGACGACAGTATAAGTATCGGGTCCGCCTCGGGTGGCGCACTTTTGACTGGTGCTCCGCCTGGTGAATTGTTGGCCAGCGCTGCCATCTACTAGCCGGATTGCTTTTTTGAAGCTAAAAACAAAGGCTATTTGCAACAGACTTCAGAAGCTCGTCACCCAATTGGACTTCGAAAAGCTGCGCCAAATGGATGAGTACGACCTGAAAGGAATGTTGAAATCACTGACGGAGCTGAAATCTAATTTTACTGTGGCACACACCAGTTTGGAGGAAGTGGATTTTGAATCAATGTCCAGTGAAATACCTGTGCAATTCGATTCGTCTTTATTAGTATTGAGGACGGATCTTCAGCGGGAGTTGAGCAAGCGTTCTCAGCCCGCGCATTGTTTGACGTTTCGCATGAATGCAAACGAATCCCAATCCCTTATATACATGGCAAATTGATTGCGCCTGTCACAACTACAGCTGCCCAAGTTCAGTGGAGAGTATACGGAGTGGACTAGCTTCTACTCTATGTTCACAGCGGTCATCGATAGTGAAGCGAAGCTTACTTCTATGGAGAAGCTGCAGCACTTGCGGTCCTGTTTGAGCGGAGTGGCCCTGGACACCAACAGTTCGTTGGAGATGACCGAGAATAATTATCGCATAGCTTTAGACATTTTAAAGGCCAGATTCTCTAACAAGCGTCTCATCTTACAGGCGCACATCAGAGCGGTATTTGGGCTGACTCGTGGCGACTCATCAGTGGGCAAATTGCGGGCGTTTGTGGATGCCGCCACCTTACATCTTCGCGCGTTGCAAGCGCTGAGATCAAAGGAGGAAATTGCAGACGCTTTAATCGTCTATGCAATTTGGCGGAATCTGGACAGAGCAGCGCAAACCAAATGGGAAGAAGTCTCGTCCAACCAAGGTCTTCCATCCTGGGAAAAATTGTCGACTTTTCTGGAGAACAGATGTCGCACCCTTGAGGGCATTCAGGGAAAGTGAAAGCCATGCAAGGGAAAGATGGTCAGGTTGGCAAGCGTGAAAAAACCGTGAGTACGAATCACAGAAAAGCGGTCGTAGCATCTAGCGCTCCCGCTACGGTTTGTTGTGTGATGGCTCGAGCCATACCATTGCAAATTGTGAGCGTTTCAGAAGTTTATCGCCGGATGAGCTCACAAGGAATCCAGGCGGCTAGGATTATGCGTGAATTGCATACGAAAGGGCCATCACGTGAAAGATTGCCGATCAAGTCCCTGCCGTACTTGCCGATTGAGGCACCACTCGATTTTACACTTCGTTCGCTCATCAGGTCAACTGTTGACCTTTTTCCTTCACAGGTGCTGGTCCCGCAGATATTTGACCTTTTCTTCTTCAAGCTATTCATAAAAAAGGATATACATATAACTCTGTACCTATAGAACCCCTGCCTCAGTGTAGCTCTGACTTCCAGCAGAATACGATGTGTTTTCGAAAAATACCACTTGTTTCAAATTGAAATGGACAACTCAAGCCGGTCAACTTCATGTGCTTACCGAGCAGACTCGTTTTGCTACATATGTGGAAAGTATATGACCAGCAAAGAAGAAAAAATCGTTTTTGTACCGAAAAGTTCCAAGAACAGTATAATGAAAACTATAAGATGTGGCCTAAAAGTATTGGCAAAGAGTGGGCTCCAAGCTGTATATGCAAAACGTGTAAATTGAATTTAACAGCATTTAATAAAGAGGAAATGTAAGTTACCCTAAATCACAAATCAAAATACTAAGCATTACTTTTTTTCTTACACATTTTTTTAGAAAACAATTTCGATTTGGAACTCTAATGCTATGGAGAAAAACAAAAAATCACAGCTCTGAATGTTTCTTTTATTTATTCAAAACAACTGAAATTGGGGAAATTGTCAAAACAACTAATTTCCGGACGCGTCACTTGGTTCACGCACAGTTTTATATGACGAAGGATGGCATGTGCGTTTGCCACGACATTTTCGGCCTCTTCAAGGAACTGGGTGAAGATTACGACCCAAACGATTGGAGGTTATTTGTTGACAGCAGTAAAGAAAGAAAATGAGATCTTAAAGAATCTTTGAGATCTAGGCGCTCATTTCGACGAATAGACAAAGCCGACAGGGTCGCGTGCGAGAGAGAGCGAGAGGGAACGATTACTTTCGAAATGGTTTCCTTCATAGTGGCTATATTAATAATCAGATCTGATCCAGATTCAACACTCTGATAGATATGATCATTCTCTAGTTTAGTTTTCTCGTATCTTTAAAATTGTGCATGCCACAGACTTTCGTCCTTTGATTTATTCCATTTTATTTGATGGTAAAATGCCATGAGCCAGACGAGCAAATATAGGTCGCCGAACGCGTTATTCAAATTATGTGGCATGTGGCATATTCAAATGATGTGCTATGCTAATGGCGAAGTGAGATTGCCAGCATAACAACATCGCATTAGGGATATCTAAGAAGTCGAAGCACTTTATGATTCATTTTCAACAATACAATCGGCATTTCAAATAACTCCTTTTGTTGCTGCTAAAATTATTAGAAATAATTGTATGCCGACATTTAATTAAATACTTTAACAGGAATACAACATCCACATATAATTGCATACATGTTACAAATACAGGGCCAGATGTATCATCAAGCTGGTGGGTTCGTTATTGACATACCCCGACGCTGATCACAAATTTTTGCAAATTTATTTTATTGGTGATGAAAATCGTGAATTGGATCAACCAACGTTTTGCAACTGTTTTAAATACAAGACTAGAAATTATTTGTGAGCTAAAATTGCTTAAATTCTAAAATTGCTCTCGATCGTATGCCATCTGATATTCACAAAATCGTAATAAGGGCTGTTAGAACACCTTTTGGAGAGTATGAAAGGCAATTCAATGCACCGACAATTGATGAGGTTGCAATTTTAATTTTTGGTGATCAGTTGCAATCCCGTGATATTGTATTTCATCGCAGAAATTTTTATTCGTATCGATTGAGGATTCTCCCACAAGAACAAAATTATATCTTGAGATGTGGTAAACTATATCAACAATAAATCGTTGTACTAATAACTAAACGTCTCAATTGTATTCGTTTTAACCAAGCCAAATGAAGATGGGAAGAATATATTCATTTGCAAGATGCGATATCGAATGATGCTAATTTTATCGACATAAGACATTTAACTATATTGCCATCTTCGTATATTGGTAGCCCACGGAATATGAACAGATATACCCAAGGCTCAACTTCTTTTGTACGAAAATACGGTCGACCGGATCTGTTCATTACATTTACATGTTATCCGCAGTGGGATGACATCGAAAACAATTTATTTGAAGGACAGTCAATAACTGATCGTCATGACATTACAGCACGTGCTTTTCGGCAAAAATTAAAAGCACTTGTTCGGAGCAGCAGCTGGCAGGTAAGATCATCTGTTCTCATGCTCCCGGTGCATACGCACACACCAACACACTCATGTTTGCCCCGCATACTGCTTATATGGCAATGCGTCGGTCTTTTGTAAGATTCGTCGTCGAACGCAGCAGCGCGCATCACTTGTATGCACCGGCCGTCAAATTGTCAAATCGGTTCGATAGCGGTTCTTGAGTTCATACTTATGTATTTTCTACAAGCACCAAAACACACAAGGCTTACGGCCACGGCCTTTAAAAATTGAAAGAAAAACATTGAACATAAACACAAACCCTAAACCCCAACAACGGAGTATAAATTTGTAAATGTGGAGTCAGAGTTGCCAAAAAAGCTCGGCAGCTTCCAACATTTTGGTGACCCCGACGTGATCTCCTTGTGGTTGTCGTGTGGAGAAAGTGTTCAAACATATAGTTAAATCTGTGTCTAAGGTTTAACTAAAAAAGTAGCGAACCAAAAGTCGTTGTGGCCGACCGTGACAGTTCTAACGGCCGGCTATTCGTTTTTAGCATTCCCTTTCACCGTCTGCTTCAGCCTGCCCACTGTTGAGACCGGCTGCATATAGTGCAAGCCGTTATCTTCTTCGTCTCTTCTATCGGTTGGTTCAGCCAGCGCTCGCGAGCTCGAAATCAGATAAACATTTTTCGATCGTGGTTAACTGTTGCTTTTGGTCATCGCTCGTCGCATTGTCGGTCTTGGCTCATATACATATACATCATCATATACATCTTGCATACATATACATTTTTTTCGCCTTCGCTTTCATATATCGTTTCATCTCTCTATGTGCATTCGCCGCCTTTGAGAACAATAAAGTTCGCAACGTCAGATCTGCGTGGCCGGCGTAAAAAAGTTAGCGGAAATAAAAAACATTAAAACTACATAGTTAAAATGAGTGACGACAGTATAAGTATCGGGTCCGCCTCGGGTGGCGCACTTTTGACTGGTGCTCCGCCTGGTGAATTGTTGGCCAGCGCTGCCATCTACTAGCCGGATTGCTTTTTTGAAGCTAAAAACAAAGGCTATTTGCAACAGACTTCAGAAGCTCGTCACCCAATTGGACTTCGAAAAGCTGCGCCAAATGGATGAGTACGACCTGAAAGGAATGTTGAAATCACTGACGGAGCTGAAATCTAATTTTACTGTGGCACACACCAGTTTGGAGGAAGTGGATTTTGAATCAATGTCCAGTGAAATACCTGTGCAATTCGATTCGTCTTTATTAGTATTGAGGACGGATCTTCAGCGGGAGTTGAGCAAGCGTTCTCAGCCCGCGCATTGTTTGACGTTTCGCATGAATGCAAACGAATCCCAATCCCTTATATACATGGCAAATTGATTGCGCCTGTCACAACTACAGCTGCCCAAGTTCAGTGGAGAGTATACGGAGTGGACTAGCTTCTACTCTATGTTCACAGCGGTCATCGATAGTGAAGCGAAGCTTACTTCTATGGAGAAGCTGCAGCACTTGCGGTCCTGTTTGAGCGGAGTGGCCCTGGACACCAACAGTTCGTTGGAGATGACCGAGAATAATTATCGCATAGCTTTAGACATTTTAAAGGCCAGATTCTCTAACAAGCGTCTCATCTTACAGGCGCACATCAGAGCGGTATTTGGGCTGACTCGTGGCGACTCATCAGTGGGCAAATTGCGGGCGTTTGTGGATGCCGCCACCTTACATCTTCGCGCGTTGCAAGCGCTGAGATCAAAGGAGGAAATTGCAGACGCTTTAATCGTCTATGCAATTTGGCGGAATCTGGACAGAGCAGCGCAAACCAAATGGGAAGAAGTCTCGTCCAACCAAGGTCTTCCATCCTGGGAAAAATTGTCGACTTTTCTGGAGAACAGATGTCGCACCCTTGAGGGCATTCAGGGAAAGTGAAAGCCATGCAAGGGAAAGATGGTCAGGTTGGCAAGCGTGAAAAAACCGTGAGTACGAATCACAGAAAAGCGGTCGTAGCATCTAGCGCTCCCGCTACGGTTTGTTGTGTGATGGCTCGAGCCATACCATTGCAAATTGTGAGCGTTTCAGAAGTTTATCGCCGGATGAGCTCACAAGGAATCCAGGCGGCTAGGATTATGCGTGAATTGCATACGAAAGGGCCATCACGTGAAAGATTGCCGATCAAGTCCCTGCCGTACTTGCCGATTGAGGCACCACTCGATTTTACACTTCGTTCGCTCATCAGGTCAACTGTTGACCTTTTTCCTTCACAGGTGCTGGTCCCGCAGATATTTGACCTTTTCTTCTTCAAGCTATTCATAAAAACGGATATACATATAACTCTGTACCTATAGAACCCCTGCCTCAGTGTAGCTCTGACTTCCAGCAGAATACGATGTGTTTTCGAAAAATCGGCAGATTGCCGATTCTGGATCAGGTCTGAGCATTATTATAGCCAGAAGGAACAAGTTAAATTACAGTGGCTACCCAACGAGAGTCAAGCTATTCCCTCTCTCTCTCGCACACACTTCCATGTCTCTTGTATGTAGTTTTACATGTGTATGTGAAAATGTAGCAGCCGACGTAAAAATCATATGTAAATAAGAATGGAAACAGATAACTTCTAAAATATAAAACTACAGCATGGTGATCGACCTAATTTTTTGAAATTTTCCTTTTTTGGCCAAAATTTAATTCGTCTCTTTTGCGAACATATAATAATTTACTTAAATCACAAGCTCATATGTATATACATATGTACATATATACTGACTGAGTACCGGGTACAAAGTAGAGCCGCGGCCTTTGCCGCGGCTCTCAACGTTCCCTCTCGTTTTCATCGTGAGAAGTTGCACCAGTTGTTAGAGCGTCTGTGTTTTCTTCTAGTCTGAGTTGAACTCATCACTTCCATGTTTGTGTAGTTTTGACGATTGTTTCTTCGTTTTGCTGCATATTCTCGGCTGGTGGTACATTTCTATTTTCCGTTATGATTCTGCTGCGCTATACTCTTACGGGCAGCCTGCTTGAAACAACCGTTATTCTCGGACCTTCTTTTTGGTTTCTTCTGTCTCGCTTCCTCTGCTGGCGGCTTCTGAGACATGCGGCGCACAACTTTTTTTCCGTCTCTCTTTATCTGCCGGCGGCTTCTGAGACATTCAGTAAACCATTTTTTTCGCACTTTACACTGGCAATACGCGACCGGTTGAGCCTCCAAATGTAAGAAATTATTTGAATACTGCTTATTGATATTATTAAATCGCGAAAGGCATGTAAAGAAAGAATAATTGTGGTTGGATGTGACGGCTTTATCTCGGCTGATTTCTGCTGATGTCGGCTGCTGCTGCTGAACTCTGTCTGTCTTCTGTTGTACTCTTCTCCTTACTGCTGTTCGTTCTTCTGCCGTTGCAGCTTCTCTCCTGCTTTATCTGCTGTTCATCTCGTTCTGCCGTTACTGGTTCTGCTGGTACTGCTGTTAATCCTGTTGATCTGCTGTTACTCTGCGCTTATTTCCTGTTACTCTGCTGCTACTGTTACTGCTGTTAGCCGACGCTCCTTCACACTAAGGACGAAAATATGTGGCATGCACAATTTTGATAGCACAAGAAAACTAAAAACGCAGAATCACAGAGAATGACCTTTTTTTACGCGTCATTTTGCTTTTTGAATTTCGATGGTACAGTGATCGTAGGTCGAGAATTTTGACAGAATCTATAGTCGCTTACCACTAAACGAAGATATACAAATTTGTTTAGAAATGAAATTTTAGAAATTTTTTTTAAATTTTAAGAAAATTTAAAGTGAAAATCGAATGTCACAATGTTACACATCATACCACTGTGCATCGAAAAGGAGACAAATTACACTACTCGACTAAATTCAACTTTTTTTCCGCTGTCGCCAAAAATTACTTTTACTGACAAATGCAGCTAAAAATCCGACTCAGATACTTTGTAGCTGCATCCCAACGTCTGGAAGATATTAAGCTTCCAAATTGCAATTTCATAATTTTTTTCCCGGTATTTTTTCACCGAAATTTTGACTTTGAAAGCTCAGGAAAAGTCGAAAAAAAATATTTGAATGCCTTGCTTTTTGGTTTTAGATAGACACATTAATTAGGTTCGTTTAAGGTATCGCTTATAAAAATATAAAATTAAACGGCTAAGTTATAACCGTTTGACCAAAACGACCCAAAACGACATTTACCTGAAAAAATACCGTCCGGTACGTTGTTGGTGCAACTTCCAAAAAAAGATTGCAAAAAACAAAAAGGACCTTTAATTTTGGTTTTATCGAGTCTTAGGTATTGATATATATAGGATATATAACCATCCTGTTCATATTAATTTGGGGTGTAAATGTTGTGGACAGTTACTTTTATAAATATAAATAATATATAAATATACATAAATACCTGTTAGGGTCAACTGTTGACCTTTTTCCTTCACAGGTGCTGGTCCCGCAGATATTTGACCTTTCTCCTTTAAGCTATTCATAAAAAAGGATATACATATAACTCTGTACCTATAGAACCCCTGCCTCAGTGTAGCTCTGACTTCCAGCAGAATACGATGTGTTTTCGAAAAATACCACTTGTTTCTAATTGAAATGGACAACTCAAGCCGGTCAACTTCATGTGCTTACCGAGCAGACTCGTTTTGCTACATATGTGGAAAGTATATGACCAGCAAAGAAGAAAAAATCGTTTTTGTACCGAAAAGTTCCAAGAACAGTATAATGAAAACTATAAGATGTGGCCTAAAAGTATTGGCAAAGAGTGGGCTCCAAGCTGTATATGCAAAACGTGTAAATTGAATTTAACAGCATTTAATAAAGAGGAAATGTAAGTTACCCTAAATCACAAATCAAAATACTAAGCATTACTTTTTTTCTTACACATTTTTTTAGAAAACAATTTCGATTTGGAACTCTAATGCTATGGAGAAACCCAAACAATCACAGCTCTGAATGTTTCTTTTATTTATTCAAAACAACTGAAATTGGGGAAATTGTCAAAACAACTAATTTCCGGACGCGTCACTTGGTTCACGCACAGTTTTATATGACGAAGGATGGCATGTGCGTTTGCCACGACATTTTCGGCCTCTTCAAGGAACTGGGTGAAGATTACGACCCAAACGATTGGAGGTTATTTGTTGACAGCAGTAAAGAAATAAAATGAGATCTTAAAGAATCTTTGAGATCTAGGCGCTCATTTCGACGAATAGACAAAGCCGACAGGGTCGCGTGCGAGAGAGAGCGAGAGGGAACGATTACTTTCGAAATGGTTTCCTTCATAGTGGCTATATTAATAATCAGATCTGATCCAGATTCAACACTCTGATAGATATGATCATTCTCTAGTTTAGTTTTCTCGTATCTTTAAAATTGTGCATGCCACAGACTTTCGTCCTTTGATTTATTCCATTTTATTTGATGGTAAAATGCCATGAGCCAGACGAGCAAATATAGGTCGCCGAACGCGTTATTCAAATTATGTGGCATGTGGCATATTCAAATGATGTGCTATGCTAATGGCGAAGTGAGATTGCCAGCATAACAACATCGCATTAGGGACATCTAAGAAGTCGAAGCACTTTATGATTCATTTTCAACAATACAATCAGCATTTCAAATAACTCCTTTTGTTGCTGCTAAAATTATTAGAAATAATTGTATGCCGACATTTAATTAAATACTTTAACAGGAATACAACATCCACATATAATTGCATACATGTTACAGATACAGGGCCAGATGTATCATCAAGCTGGTGGGTTCGTTATTGACATACCCCGACGCTGATCACAAATTTTTGCAAATTTATTTTATTGGTGATGAAAATCGTGAATTGGATCAACCAACGTTTTGCAACTGTTTTAAATACAAGACTAGAAATTATTTGTGAGCTAAAATTGCTTAAATTCTAAAATTGCTCTCGATCGTATGCCATCTGATAATCACAAAATCGTAATAAGGGCTGTTAGAACACCTTTTGGAGAGCATGAAAGGCAATTCAATGCACCGACAATTGATGAGGTTGCAATTTTAATTTTTGGTGATCAGTTGCAATCCCGTGATATTGTATTTCATCGCAGAAATAGGCAATTGCAACGTGTTTCGGAACTTCATCGTAGTTACGATGCATTACAATATCCCATATTTTATTGTAAGGGTGACGATGCCAACCATATCAATATACCAATGATTGATCCACGAACAGGTAAATAATTGACCTATTTTCAGTGTTTTGACATTTCATCGTTTGTATAAATTTCTAAAGTAACATTTTGCACTTATGTATGTATTTTCAGGTCTACAGGTACAAAAAAAAAAGTAGTGCTATGGATTTTTATTCGTATCGATTGAGGATTCTCCCACAAGAACAAAATTATATCTTGAGATGTGGTAAACTATATCAACAATAAATCGTTGTACTAATAACTAAACGTCTCAATTGTATTCGTTTTAACCAAGCCAAATGAAGATGGGAAGAATATATTCATTTGCAAGATGCGATATCGAATGATGCTAATTTTATCGACATAAGACATTTAACTATATTGCCATCTTCGTATAATGGTAGCCCACAGAATATGAACAGATATACCCAAGGCTCAACTTCTTTTGTACGAAAATACGGTCGACCGGATCTGTTCATTACATTTACATGTTATCCGCAGTGGGATGACATCGAAAACAATTTATTTGAAGGACAGTCAATAACTGATCGTCATGACATTACAGCACGTGCTTTTCGGCAAAAATTAAAAGCACTTGTTCGGAGCAGCAGCTGGCAGGTAAGATCATCTGTTCTCATGCTCCCGGTGCATACGCACACACCAACACACTCATGTTTGCCCCGCATACTGCTTATATGGCAATGCGTCGGTCTTTTGTAAGATTCGTCGTCGAACGCAGCAGCGCGCATCACTTGTATGCACCGGCCGTCAAATTGTCAAATCGGTTCGATAGCGGTTCTTGAGTTCATACTTATGTATTTTCTACAAGCACCAAAACACACAAGGCTTACGGCCACGGCCTTTAAAAATTGAAAGAAAAACATTGAACATAAACACAAACCCTAAACCCCAACAACGGAGTATAAATTTGTAAATGTGGAGTCAGAGTTGCCAAAAAAGCTCGGCAGCTTCCAACATTTTGGTGACCCCGACGTGATCTCCTTGTGGTTGTCGTGTGGAGAAAGTGTTCAAACATATAGTTAAATCTGTGTCTAAGGTTTAACTAAAAAAGTAGCGAACCAAAAGTCGTTGTGGCCGACCGTGACAGTTCTAACGGCCGGCTATTCGTTTTTAGCATTCCCTTTCACCGTCTGCTTCAGCCTGCCCACTGTTGAGACCGGCTGCATATAGTGCAAGCCGTTATCTTCTTCGTCTCTTCTATCGGTTGGTTCAGCCAGCGCTCGCGAGCGGCTACATTGACCACTCTCTGGTTTTTCGAACTCGAAATCAGATAAACATTTTTCGATCGTGGTTAACTGTTGCTTTTGGTCATCGCTCGTCGCATTGTCGGTCTTGGCTCATATACATATACATCATCATATACATCTTGCATACATATACATTTTTTTCGCCTTCGCTTTCATATATCGTTTCATCTCTCTATGTGCATTCGCCGCCTTTGAGAACAATAAAGTTCGCAACGTCAGATCTGCGTGGCCGGCGTAAAAAAGTTAGCGGAAATAAAAAACATTAAAACTACATAGTTAAAATGAGTGACGACAGTATAAGTATCGGGTCCGCCTCGGGTGGCGCACTTTTGACTGGTGCTCCGCCTGGTGAATTGTTGGCCAGCGCTGCCATCTACTAGCCGGATTGCTTTTTTGAAGCTAAAAACAAAGGCTATTTGCAACAGACTTCAGAAGCTCGTCACCCAATTGGACTTCGAAAAGCTGCGCCAAATGGATGAGTACGACCTGAAAGGAATGTTGAAATCACTGACGGAGCTGAAATCTAATTTTACTGTGGCACACACCAGTTTGGAGGAAGTGGATTTTGAATCAATGTCCAGTGAAATACCTGTGCAATTCGATTCGTCTTTATTAGTATTGAGGACGGATCTTCAGCGGGAGTTGAGCAAGCGTTCTCAGCCCGCGCATTGTTTGACGTTTCGCATGAATGCAAACGAATCCCAATCCCTTATATACATGGCAAATTGATTGCGCCTGTCACAACTACAGCTGCCCAAGTTCAGTGGAGAGTATACGGAGTGGACTAGCTTCTACTCTATGTTCACAGCGGTCATCGATAGTGAAGCGAAGCTTACTTCTATGGAGAAGCTGCAGCACTTGCGGTCCTGTTTGAGCGGAGTGGCCCTGGACACCAACAGTTCGTTGGAGATGACCGAGAATAATTATCGCATAGCTTTAGACATTTTAAAGGCCAGATTCTCTAACAAGCGTCTCATCTTACAGGCGCACATCAGAGCGGTATTTGGGCTGACTCGTGGCGACTCATCAGTGGGCAAATTGCGGGCGTTTGTGGATGCCGCCACCTTACATCTTCGCGCGTTGCAAGCGCTGAGATCAAAGGAGGAAATTGCAGACGCTTTAATCGTCTATGCAATTTGGCGGAATCTGGACAGAGCAGCGCAAACCAAATGGGAAGAAGTCTCGTCCAACCAAGGTCTTCCATCCTGGGAAAAATTGTCGACTTTTCTGGAGAACAGATGTCGCACCCTTGAGGGCATTCAGGGAAAGTGAAAGCCATGCAAGGGAAAGATGGTCAGGTTGGCAAGCGTGAAAAAACCGTGAGTACGAATCACAGAAAAGCGGTCGTAGCATCTAGCGCTCCCGCTACGGTTTGTTGTGTGATGGCTCGAGCCATACCATTGCAAATTGTGAGCGTTTCAGAAGTTTATCGCCGGATGAGCTCACAAGGAATCCAGGCGGCTAGGATTATGCGTGAATTGCATACGAAAGGGCCATCACGTGAAAGATTGCCGATCAAGTCCCTGCCGTACTTGCCGATTGAGGCACCACTCGATTTTACACTTCGTTCGCTCATCAGGTCAACTGTTGACCTTTTTCCTTCACAGGTGCTGGTCCCGCAGATATTTGACCTTTTCTTCTTCAAGCTATTCATAAAAACGGATATACATATAACTCTGTACCTATAGAACACCTGCCTCAGTGTAGCTCTGACTTCCAGCAGAATACGATGTGTTTTCGAAAAATCGGCAGATTGCCGATTCTGGATCAGGTCTGAGCATTATTATAGCCAGAAGGAACAAGTTAAATTACAGTGGCTACCCAACGAGAGTCAAGCTATTCCCTCTCTCTCTCGCACACACTTCCATGTCTCTTGTATGTAGTTTTACATGTGTATGTGAAAATGTAGCAGCCGACGTAAAAATCATATGTAAATAAGAATGGAAACAGATAACTTCTAAAATATAAAACTACAGCATGGTGATCGACCTAATTTTTTGAAATTTTCCTTTTTTGGCCAAAATTTAATTCGTCTCTTTTGCGAACATATAATAATTTACTTAAATCACAAGCTCATATGTATATACATATGTACATATATACTGACTGAGTACCGGGTACAAAGTAGAGCCGCGGCCTTTGCCGCGGCTCTCAACGTTCCCTCTCGTTTTCATCGTGAGAAGTTGCACCAGTTGTTAGAGCGTCTGTGTTTTCTTCTAGTCTGAGTTGAACTCATCACTTCCATGTTTGTGTAGTTTTGACGATTGTTTCTTCGTTTTGCTGCATATTCTCGGCTGGTGGTACATTTCTATTTTCCGTTATGATTCTGCTGCGCTATACTCTTACGGGCAGCCTGCTTGAAACAACCGTTATTCTCGGACCTTCTTTTTGGTTTCTTCTGTCTCGCTTCCTCTGCTGGCGGCTTCTGAGACATGCGGCGCACAACTTTTTTTCCGTCTCTCTTTATCTGCCGGCGGCTTCTGAGACATTCAGTAAACCATTTTTTTCGCACTTTACACTGGCAATACGCGACCGGTTGAGCCTCCAAATGTAAGAAATTATTTGAATACTGCTTATTGATATTATTAAATCGCGAAAGGCATGTAAAGAAAGAATAATTGTGGTTGGATGTGACGGCTTTATCTCGGCTGATTTCTGCTGATGTCGGCTGCTGCTGCTGAACTCTGTCTGTCTTCTGTTGTACTCTTCTCCTTACTGCTGTTCGTTCTTCTGCCGTTGCAGCTTCTCTCCTGCTTTATCTGCTGTTCATCTCGTTCTGCCGTTACTGGTTCTGCTGGTACTGCTGTTAATCCTGTTGATCTGCTGTTACTCTGCGCTTATTTCCTGTTACTCTGCTGCTACTGTTACTGCTGTTAGCCGACGCTCCTTCACACTAAGGACGAAAATATGTGGCATGCACAATTTTGATAGCACAAGAAAACTAAAAACGCAGAATCACAGAGAATGACCTTTTTTTACGCGTCATTTTGCTTTTTGAATTTCGATGGTACAGTGATCGTAGGTCGAGAATTTTGACAGAATCTATAGTCGCTTACCACTAAACGAAGATATACAAATTTGTTTAGAAATGAAATTTTAGAAATTTTTTTTAAATTTTAAGAAAATTTAAAGTGAAAATCGAATGTCACAATGTTACACATCATACCACTGTGCATCGAAAAGGAGACAAATTACACTACTCGACTAAATTCAACTTTTTTTCCGCTGTCGCCAAAAATTACTTTTACTGACAAATGCAGCTAAAAATCCGACTCAGATACTTTGTAGCTGCATCCCAACGTCTGGAAGATATTAAGCTTCCAAATTGCAATTTCATAATTTTTTTCCCGGTATTTTTTCACCGAAATTTTGACTTTGAAAGCTCAGGAAAAGTCGAAAAAAAATATTTGAATGCCTTGCTTTTTGGTTTTAGATAGACACATTAATTAGGTTCGTTTAAGGTATCGCTTATAAAAATATAAAATTAAACGGCTAAGTTATAACCGTTTGACCAAAACGACCCAAAACGACATTTACCTGAAAAAATACCGTCCGGTACGTTGTTGGTGCAACTTCCAAAAAAAGATTGCAAAAAACAAAAAGGACCTTTAATTTTGGTTTTATCGAGTCTTAGGTATTGATATATATAGGATATATAACCATCCTGTTCATATTAATTTGGGGTGTAAATGTTGTGGACAGTTACTTTTATAAATATAAATAATATATAAATATACATAAATACCTGTTAGGGTCAACTGTTGACCTTTTTCCTTCACAGGTGCTGGTCCCGCAGATATTTGACCTTTCTCCTTTAAGCTATTCATAAAAAAGGATATACATATAACTCTGTACCTATAGAACCCCTGCCTCAGTGTAGCTCTGACTTCCAGCAGAATACGATGTGTTTTCGAAAAATACCACTTGTTTCTAATTGAAATGGACAACTCAAGCCGGTCAACTTCATGTGCTTACCGAGCAGACTCGTTTTGCTACATATGTGGAAAGTATATGACCAGCAAAGAAGAAAAAATCGTTTTTGTACCGAAAAGTTCCAAGAACAGTATAATGAAAACTATAAGATGTGGCCTAAAAGTATTGGCAAAGAGTGGGCTCCAAGCTGTATATGCAAAACGTGTAAATTGAATTTAACAGCATTTAATAAAGAGGAAATGTAAGTTACCCTAAATCACAAATCAAAATACTAAGCATTACTTTTTTTCTTACACATTTTTTTAGAAAACAATTTCGATTTGGAACTCTAATGCTATGGAGAAACCCAAACAATCACAGCTCTGAATGTTTCTTTTATTTATTCAAAACAACTGAAATTGGGGAAATTGTCAAAACAACTAATTTCCGGACGCGTCACTTGGTTCACGCACAGTTTTATATGACGAAGGATGGCATGTGCGTTTGCCACGACATTTTCGGCCTCTTCAAGGAACTGGGTGAAGATTACGACCCAAACGATTGGAGGTTATTTGTTGACAGCAGTAAAGAAATAAAATGAGATCTTAAAGAATCTTTGAGATCTAGGCGCTCATTTCGACGAATAGACAAAGCCGACAGGGTCGCGTGCGAGAGAGAGCGAGAGGGAACGATTACTTTCGAAATGGTTTCCTTCATAGTGGCTATATTAATAATCAGATCTGATCCAGATTCAACACTCTGATAGATATGATCATTCTCTAGTTTAGTTTTCTCGTATCTTTAAAATTGTGCATGCCACAGACTTTCGTCCTTTGATTTATTCCATTTTATTTGATGGTAAAATGCCATGAGCCAGACGAGCAAATATAGGTCGCCGAACGCGTTATTCAAATTATGTGGCATGTGGCATATTCAAATGATGTGCTATGCTAATGGCGAAGTGAGATTGCCAGCATAACAACATCGCATTAGGGACATCTAAGAAGTCGAAGCACTTTATGATTCATTTTCAACAATACAATCAGCATTTCAAATAACTCCTTTTGTTGCTGCTAAAATTATTAGAAATAATTGTATGCCGACATTTAATTAAATACTTTAACAGGAATACAACATCCACATATAATTGCATACATGTTACAGATACAGGGCCAGATGTATCATCAAGCTGGTGGGTTCGTTATTGACATACCCCGACGCTGATCACAAATTTTTGCAAATTTATTTTATTGGTGATGAAAATCGTGAATTGGATCAACCAACGTTTTGCAACTGTTTTAAATACAAGACTAGAAATTATTTGTGAGCTAAAATTGCTTAAATTCTAAAATTGCTCTCGATCGTATGCCATCTGATAATCACAAAATCGTAATAAGGGCTGTTAGAACACCTTTTGGAGAGCATGAAAGGCAATTCAATGCACCGACAATTGATGAGGTTGCAATTTTAATTTTTGGTGATCAGTTGCAATCCCGTGATATTGTATTTCATCGCAGAAATAGGCAATTGCAACGTGTTTCGGAACTTCATCGTAGTTACGATGCATTACAATATCCCATATTTTATTGTAAGGGTGACGATGCCAACCATATCAATATACCAATGATTGATCCACGAACAGGTAAATAATTGACCTATTTTCAGTGTTTTGACATTTCATCGTTTGTATAAATTTCTAAAGTAACATTTTGCACTTATGTATGTATTTTCAGGTCTACAGGTACAAAAAAAAAAGTAGTGCTATGGATTTTTATTCGTATCGATTGAGGATTCTCCCACAAGAACAAAATTATATCTTGAGATGTGGTAAACTATATCAACAATAAATCGTTGTACTAATAACTAAACGTCTCAATTGTATTCGTTTTAACCAAGCCAAATGAAGATGGGAAGAATATATTCATTTGCAAGATGCGATATCGAATGATGCTAATTTTATCGACATAAGACATTTAACTATATTGCCATCTTCGTATAATGGTAGCCCACAGAATATGAACAGATATACCCAAGGCTCAACTTCTTTTGTACGAAAATACGGTCGACCGGATCTGTTCATTACATTTACATGTTATCCGCAGTGGGATGACATCGAAAACAATTTATTTGAAGGACAGTCAATAACTGATCGTCATGACATTACAGCACGTGCTTTTCGGCAAAAATTAAAAGCACTTGTTCGGAGCAGCAGCTGGCAGGTAAGATCATCTGTTCTCATGCTCCCGGTGCATACGCACACACCAACACACTCATGTTTGCCCCGCATACTGCTTATATGGCAATGCGTCGGTCTTTTGTAAGATTCGTCGTCGAACGCAGCAGCGCGCATCACTTGTATGCACCGGCCGTCAAATTGTCAAATCGGTTCGATAGCGGTTCTTGAGTTCATACTTATGTATTTTCTACAAGCACCAAAACACACAAGGCTTACGGCCACGGCCTTTAAAAATTGAAAGAAAAACATTGAACATAAACACAAACCCTAAACCCCAACAACGGAGTATAAATTTGTAAATGTGGAGTCAGAGTTGCCAAAAAAGCTCGGCAGCTTCCAACATTTTGGTGACCCCGACGTGATCTCCTTGTGGTTGTCGTGTGGAGAAAGTGTTCAAACATATAGTTAAATCTGTGTCTAAGGTTTAACTAAAAAAGTAGCGAACCAAAAGTCGTTGTGGCCGACCGTGACAGTTCTAACGGCCGGCTATTCGTTTTTAGCATTCCCTTTCACCGTCTGCTTCAGCCTGCCCACTGTTGAGACCGGCTGCATATAGTGCAAGCCGTTATCTTCTTCGTCTCTTCTATCGGTTGGTTCAGCCAGCGCTCGCGAGCGGCTACATTGACCACTCTCTGGTTTTTCGAACTCGAAATCAGATAAACATTTTTCGATCGTGGTTAACTGTTGCTTTTGGTCATCGCTCGTCGCATTGTCGGTCTTGGCTCATATACATATACATCATCATATACATCTTGCATACATATACATTTTTTTCGCCTTCGCTTTCATATATCGTTTCATCTCTCTATGTGCATTCGCCGCCTTTGAGAACAATAAAGTTCGCAACGTCAGATCTGCGTGGCCGGCGTAAAAAAGTTAGCGGAAATAAAAAACATTAAAACTACATAGTTAAAATGAGTGACGACAGTATAAGTATCGGGTCCGCCTCGGGTGGCGCACTTTTGACTGGTGCTCCGCCTGGTGAATTGTTGGCCAGCGCTGCCATCTACTAGCCGGATTGCTTTTTTGAAGCTAAAAACAAAGGCTATTTGCAACAGACTTCAGAAGCTCGTCACCCAATTGGACTTCGAAAAGCTGCGCCAAATGGATGAGTACGACCTGAAAGGAATGTTGAAATCACTGACGGAGCTGAAATCTAATTTTACTGTGGCACACACCAGTTTGGAGGAAGTGGATTTTGAATCAATGTCCAGTGAAATACCTGTGCAATTCGATTCGTCTTTATTAGTATTGAGGACGGATCTTCAGCGGGAGTTGAGCAAGCGTTCTCAGCCCGCGCATTGTTTGACGTTTCGCATGAATGCAAACGAATCCCAATCCCTTATATACATGGCAAATTGATTGCGCCTGTCACAACTACAGCTGCCCAAGTTCAGTGGAGAGTATACGGAGTGGACTAGCTTCTACTCTATGTTCACAGCGGTCATCGATAGTGAAGCGAAGCTTACTTCTATGGAGAAGCTGCAGCACTTGCGGTCCTGTTTGAGCGGAGTGGCCCTGGACACCAACAGTTCGTTGGAGATGACCGAGAATAATTATCGCATAGCTTTAGACATTTTAAAGGCCAGATTCTCTAACAAGCGTCTCATCTTACAGGCGCACATCAGAGCGGTATTTGGGCTGACTCGTGGCGACTCATCAGTGGGCAAATTGCGGGCGTTTGTGGATGCCGCCACCTTACATCTTCGCGCGTTGCAAGCGCTGAGATCAAAGGAGGAAATTGCAGACGCTTTAATCGTCTATGCAATTTGGCGGAATCTGGACAGAGCAGCGCAAACCAAATGGGAAGAAGTCTCGTCCAACCAAGGTCTTCCATCCTGGGAAAAATTGTCGACTTTTCTGGAGAACAGATGTCGCACCCTTGAGGGCATTCAGGGAAAGTGAAAGCCATGCAAGGGAAAGATGGTCAGGTTGGCAAGCGTGAAAAAACCGTGAGTACGAATCACAGAAAAGCGGTCGTAGCATCTAGCGCTCCCGCTACGGTTTGTTGTGTGATGGCTCGAGCCATACCATTGCAAATTGTGAGCGTTTCAGAAGTTTATCGCCGGATGAGCTCACAAGGAATCCAGGCGGCTAGGATTATGCGTGAATTGCATACGAAAGGGCCATCACGTGAAAGATTGCCGATCAAGTCCCTGCCGTACTTGCCGATTGAGGCACCACTCGATTTTACACTTCGTTCGCTCATCAGGTCAACTGTTGACCTTTTTCCTTCACAGGTGCTGGTCCCGCAGATATTTGACCTTTTCTTCTTCAAGCTATTCATAAAAACGGATATACATATAACTCTGTACCTATAGAACACCTGCCTCAGTGTAGCTCTGACTTCCAGCAGAATACGATGTGTTTTCGAAAAATCGGCAGATTGCCGATTCTGGATCAGGTCTGAGCATTATTATAGCCAGAAGGAACAAGTTAAATTACAGTGGCTACCCAACGAGAGTCAAGCTATTCCCTCTCTCTCTCGCACACACTTCCATGTCTCTTGTATGTAGTTTTACATGTGTATGTGAAAATGTAGCAGCCGACGTAAAAATCATATGTAAATAAGAATGGAAACAGATAACTTCTAAAATATAAAACTACAGCATGGTGATCGACCTAATTTTTTGAAATTTTCCTTTTTTGGCCAAAATTTAATTCGTCTCTTTTGCGAACATATAATAATTTACTTAAATCACAAGCTCATATGTATATACATATGTACATATATACTGACTGAGTACCGGGTACAAAGTAGAGCCGCGGCCTTTGCCGCGGCTCTCAACGTTCCCTCTCGTTTTCATCGTGAGAAGTTGCACCAGTTGTTAGAGCGTCTGTGTTTTCTTCTAGTCTGAGTTGAACTCATCACTTCCATGTTTGTGTAGTTTTGACGATTGTTTCTTCGTTTTGCTGCATATTCTCGGCTGGTGGTACATTTCTATTTTCCGTTATGATTCTGCTGCGCTATACTCTTACGGGCAGCCTGCTTGAAACAACCGTTATTCTCGGACCTTCTTTTTGGTTTCTTCTGTCTCGCTTCCTCTGCTGGCGGCTTCTGAGACATGCGGCGCACAACTTTTTTTCCGTCTCTCTTTATCTGCCGGCGGCTTCTGAGACATTCAGTAAACCATTTTTTTCGCACTTTACACTGGCAATACGCGACCGGTTGAGCCTCCAAATGTAAGAAATTATTTGAATACTGCTTATTGATATTATTAAATCGCGAAAGGCATGTAAAGAAAGAATAATTGTGGTTGGATGTGACGGCTTTATCTCGGCTGATTTCTGCTGATGTCGGCTGCTGCTGCTGAACTCTGTCTGTCTTCTGTTGTACTCTTCTCCTTACTGCTGTTCGTTCTTCTGCCGTTGCAGCTTCTCTCCTGCTTTATCTGCTGTTCATCTCGTTCTGCCGTTACTGGTTCTGCTGGTACTGCTGTTAATCCTGTTGATCTGCTGTTACTCTGCGCTTATTTCCTGTTACTCTGCTGCTACTGTTACTGCTGTTAGCCGACGCTCCTTCACACTAAGGACGAAAATATGTGGCATGCACAATTTTGATAGCACAAGAAAACTAAAAACGCAGAATCACAGAGAATGACCTTTTTTTACGCGTCATTTTGCTTTTTGAATTTCGATGGTACAGTGATCGTAGGTCGAGAATTTTGACAGAATCTATAGTCGCTTACCACTAAACGAAGATATACAAATTTGTTTAGAAATGAAATTTTAGAAATTTTTTTTAAATTTTAAGAAAATTTAAAGTGAAAATCGAATGTCACAATGTTACACATCATACCACTGTGCATCGAAAAGGAGACAAATTACACTACTCGACTAAATTCAACTTTTTTTCCGCTGTCGCCAAAAATTACTTTTACTGACAAATGCAGCTAAAAATCCGACTCAGATACTTTGTAGCTGCATCCCAACGTCTGGAAGATATTAAGCTTCCAAATTGCAATTTCATAATTTTTTTCCCGGTATTTTTTCACCGAAATTTTGACTTTGAAAGCTCAGGAAAAGTCGAAAAAAAATATTTGAATGCCTTGCTTTTTGGTTTTAGATAGACACATTAATTAGGTTCGTTTAAGGTATCGCTTATAAAAATATAAAATTAAACGGCTAAGTTATAACCGTTTGACCAAAACGACCCAAAACGACATTTACCTGAAAAAATACCGTCCGGTACGTTGTTGGTGCAACTTCCAAAAAAAGATTGCAAAAAACAAAAAGGACCTTTAATTTTGGTTTTATCGAGTCTTAGGTATTGATATATATAGGATATATAACCATCCTGTTCATATTAATTTGGGGTGTAAATGTTGTGGACAGTTACTTTTATAAATATAAATAATATATAAATATACATAAATACCTGTTAGGGTCAACTGTTGACCTTTTTCCTTCACAGGTGCTGGTCCCGCAGATATTTGACCTTTCTCCTTTAAGCTATTCATAAAAAAGGATATACATATAACTCTGTACCTATAGAACCCCTGCCTCAGTGTAGCTCTGACTTCCAGCAGAATACGATGTGTTTTCGAAAAATACCACTTGTTTCTAATTGAAATGGACAACTCAAGCCGGTCAACTTCATGTGCTTACCGAGCAGACTCGTTTTGCTACATATGTGGAAAGTATATGACCAGCAAAGAAGAAAAAATCGTTTTTGTACCGAAAAGTTCCAAGAACAGTATAATGAAAACTATAAGATGTGGCCTAAAAGTATTGGCAAAGAGTGGGCTCCAAGCTGTATATGCAAAACGTGTAAATTGAATTTAACAGCATTTAATAAAGAGGAAATGTAAGTTACCCTAAATCACAAATCAAAATACTAAGCATTACTTTTTTTCTTACACATTTTTTTAGAAAACAATTTCGATTTGGAACTCTAATGCTATGGAGAAACCCAAACAATCACAGCTCTGAATGTTTCTTTTATTTATTCAAAACAACTGAAATTGGGGAAATTGTCAAAACAACTAATTTCCGGACGCGTCACTTGGTTCACGCACAGTTTTATATGACGAAGGATGGCATGTGCGTTTGCCACGACATTTTCGGCCTCTTCAAGGAACTGGGTGAAGATTACGACCCAAACGATTGGAGGTTATTTGTTGACAGCAGTAAAGAAATAAAATGAGATCTTAAAGAATCTTTGAGATCTAGGCGCTCATTTCGACGAATAGACAAAGCCGACAGGGTCGCGTGCGAGAGAGAGCGAGAGGGAACGATTACTTTCGAAATGGTTTCCTTCATAGTGGCTATATTAATAATCAGATCTGATCCAGATTCAACACTCTGATAGATATGATCATTCTCTAGTTTAGTTTTCTCGTATCTTTAAAATTGTGCATGCCACAGACTTTCGTCCTTTGATTTATTCCATTTTATTTGATGGTAAAATGCCATGAGCCAGACGAGCAAATATAGGTCGCCGAACGCGTTATTCAAATTATGTGGCATGTGGCATATTCAAATGATGTGCTATGCTAATGGCGAAGTGAGATTGCCAGCATAACAACATCGCATTAGGGACATCTAAGAAGTCGAAGCACTTTATGATTCATTTTCAACAATACAATCAGCATTTCAAATAACTCCTTTTGTTGCTGCTAAAATTATTAGAAATAATTGTATGCCGACATTTAATTAAATACTTTAACAGGAATACAACATCCACATATAATTGCATACATGTTACAGATACAGGGCCAGATGTATCATCAAGCTGGTGGGTTCGTTATTGACATACCCCGACGCTGATCACAAATTTTTGCAAATTTATTTTATTGGTGATGAAAATCGTGAATTGGATCAACCAACGTTTTGCAACTGTTTTAAATACAAGACTAGAAATTATTTGTGAGCTAAAATTGCTTAAATTCTAAAATTGCTCTCGATCGTATGCCATCTGATAATCACAAAATCGTAATAAGGGCTGTTAGAACACCTTTTGGAGAGCATGAAAGGCAATTCAATGCACCGACAATTGATGAGGTTGCAATTTTAATTTTTGGTGATCAGTTGCAATCCCGTGATATTGTATTTCATCGCAGAAATAGGCAATTGCAACGTGTTTCGGAACTTCATCGTAGTTACGATGCATTACAATATCCCATATTTTATTGTAAGGGTGACGATGCCAACCATATCAATATACCAATGATTGATCCACGAACAGGTAAATAATTGACCTATTTTCAGTGTTTTGACATTTCATCGTTTGTATAAATTTCTAAAGTAACATTTTGCACTTATGTATGTATTTTCAGGTCTACAGGTACAAAAAAAAAAGTAGTGCTATGGATTTTTATTCGTATCGATTGAGGATTCTCCCACAAGAACAAAATTATATCTTGAGATGTGGTAAACTATATCAACAATAAATCGTTGTACTAATAACTAAACGTCTCAATTGTATTCGTTTTAACCAAGCCAAATGAAGATGGGAAGAATATATTCATTTGCAAGATGCGATATCGAATGATGCTAATTTTATCGACATAAGACATTTAACTATATTGCCATCTTCGTATAATGGTAGCCCACAGAATATGAACAGATATACCCAAGGCTCAACTTCTTTTGTACGAAAATACGGTCGACCGGATCTGTTCATTACATTTACATGTTATCCGCAGTGGGATGACATCGAAAACAATTTATTTGAAGGACAGTCAATAACTGATCGTCATGACATTACAGCACGTGCTTTTCGGCAAAAATTAAAAGCACTTGTTCGGAGCAGCAGCTGGCAGGTAAGATCATCTGTTCTCATGCTCCCGGTGCATACGCACACACCAACACACTCATGTTTGCCCCGCATACTGCTTATATGGCAATGCGTCGGTCTTTTGTAAGATTCGTCGTCGAACGCAGCAGCGCGCATCACTTGTATGCACCGGCCGTCAAATTGTCAAATCGGTTCGATAGCGGTTCTTGAGTTCATACTTATGTATTTTCTACAAGCACCAAAACACACAAGGCTTACGGCCACGGCCTTTAAAAATTGAAAGAAAAACATTGAACATAAACACAAACCCTAAACCCCAACAACGGAGTATAAATTTGTAAATGTGGAGTCAGAGTTGCCAAAAAAGCTCGGCAGCTTCCAACATTTTGGTGACCCCGACGTGATCTCCTTGTGGTTGTCGTGTGGAGAAAGTGTTCAAACATATAGTTAAATCTGTGTCTAAGGTTTAACTAAAAAAGTAGCGAACCAAAAGTCGTTGTGGCCGACCGTGACAGTTCTAACGGCCGGCTATTCGTTTTTAGCATTCCCTTTCACCGTCTGCTTCAGCCTGCCCACTGTTGAGACCGGCTGCATATAGTGCAAGCCGTTATCTTCTTCGTCTCTTCTATCGGTTGGTTCAGCCAGCGCTCGCGAGCGGCTACATTGACCACTCTCTGGTTTTTCGAACTCGAAATCAGATAAACATTTTTCGATCGTGGTTAACTGTTGCTTTTGGTCATCGCTCGTCGCATTGTCGGTCTTGGCTCATATACATATACATCATCATATACATCTTGCATACATATACATTTTTTTCGCCTTCGCTTTCATATATCGTTTCATCTCTCTATGTGCATTCGCCGCCTTTGAGAACAATAAAGTTCGCAACGTCAGATCTGCGTGGCCGGCGTAAAAAAGTTAGCGGAAATAAAAAACATTAAAACTACATAGTTAAAATGAGTGACGACAGTATAAGTATCGGGTCCGCCTCGGGTGGCGCACTTTTGACTGGTGCTCCGCCTGGTGAATTGTTGGCCAGCGCTGCCATCTACTAGCCGGATTGCTTTTTTGAAGCTAAAAACAAAGGCTATTTGCAACAGACTTCAGAAGCTCGTCACCCAATTGGACTTCGAAAAGCTGCGCCAAATGGATGAGTACGACCTGAAAGGAATGTTGAAATCACTGACGGAGCTGAAATCTAATTTTACTGTGGCACACACCAGTTTGGAGGAAGTGGATTTTGAATCAATGTCCAGTGAAATACCTGTGCAATTCGATTCGTCTTTATTAGTATTGAGGACGGATCTTCAGCGGGAGTTGAGCAAGCGTTCTCAGCCCGCGCATTGTTTGACGTTTCGCATGAATGCAAACGAATCCCAATCCCTTATATACATGGCAAATTGATTGCGCCTGTCACAACTACAGCTGCCCAAGTTCAGTGGAGAGTATACGAAGTGGACTAGCTTCTACTCTATGTTCACAGCGGTCATCGATAGTGAAGCGAAGCTTACTTCTATGGAGAAGCTGCAGCACTTGCGGTCCTGTTTGAGCGGAGTGGCCCTGGACACCAACAGTTCGTTGGAGATGACCGAGAATAATTATCGCATAGCTTTAGACATTTTAAAGGCCAGATTCTCTAACAGTGGGCAAATTGCGGGCGTTTGTGGATGCCGCCACCTTACATCTTCGCGCGTTGCAAGCGCTGAGATCAAAGGAGGAAATTGCAGACGCTTTAATCGTCTATGCAATTTGGCGGAATCTGGACAGAGCAGCGCAAACCAAATGGGAAGAAGTCTCGTCCAACCAAGGTCTTCCATCCTGGGAAAAATTGTCGACTTTTCTGGAGAACAGATGTCGCACCCTTGAGGGCATTCAGGGAAAGTGAAAGCCATGCAAGGGAAAGATGGTCAGGTTGGCAAGCGTGAAAAAACCGTGAGTACGAATCACAGAAAAGCGGTCGTAGCATCTAGCGCTCCCGCTACGGTTTGTTGTGTGATGGCTCGAGCCATACCATTGCAAATTGTGAGCGTTTCAGAAGTTTATCGCCGGATGAGCTCACAAGGAATCCAGGCGGCTAGGATTATGCGTGAATTGCCTAAGAAAGGGCCATCACGTGAAAGATTGCCGATCAGGTCCCTGCCGCACTTGCCGATTGACGCACCACTCGATTTTACACTTCGTTCGCTCATCAGATATCGCTCAATCCCCGCAACCCCAGCCAAGCCATACCGCCATGGTTGCGTTGTCACCCCCCCCTTGTTGCAAGCTCTCATATCACAAAGTCCGTCTGATGCTGTGCTGTCAGCTACTGTCGTCGTTCTCGTCAAAAACAGCTCTGGAACATTCGTCCCTTGTCGTGCACTTTTGGACTGGGGATCCCAATTACATTTCGTAGCCAGTCGTCTAACTAATCAACTTCGACTTCGAAAAACTAAATCGCACGCCGCAGTCTCTGGCATAGGCGATGCTTCTCAACAGAAGGCATCTCGGTGGATCTCGTTCCGAAGTCTCGGATTTCAGAGTTCACTAGCATCACAGCAGTCGTTGCCCAGAAGATCACGGATCATCGACATCGCTCGTCGATTAGCACAGCTAATTGGCATATCCCTTCGCATATCCAGCTTTCTGACCTTGCGTTCTACCAGCCGCAGAGGATTGATCTGCTCCTCGGAGCCGGACTCTTCTTCGAGCTGCTGTGTGTGGGACAAATTCAGCTGGCGCCTGGATTACCCTTGCTACAGAAGACCCATTTTGGATGGATTCTATCTGGTTGCGGGCATTTGGCCCCCATTCTCTCGTCGTTCATCGCAACCCAATCTTCGGATGACATCAATCACATCAATCACTCGGCTCGATGACTTGGTTCGTCAATTTTGGGAAGTGGAGCACATCTTTGAGCCGATCGCTAGGGCAACAAAGGAGGGGCTTCATTGCGAGGAGCATTTCGTTAGCACTCACACTCGTTTACCCTCCGGGGAGTACTCAGTCCGCTTGCCTTTAAAGCGAAGTGTGGAGTCTTTGAAATTCGGTCGAGGACGTACTGGATATTATGCGTCAAACCACGGATCTTCTTGCTCGAGGCAATTTTCATTTTTACATTTGCTCCAGAAATCGTTGTTGACAAGCACACTAAGCGTTCTATATTGTCAACCATTGCACGCTGCTATGACTCTATGGGATTGATCGGACCTACTCTGATCAGAGCGAAAATCATAATGCAGCGCATGTGGAGAGACAAGCTGCATTGGGATGAGAGTCTTCCTGAGTCGTTGGACTCGGCTTGGACTGATTTTTGCAAGGACTTCGCCACTGTGGGTCACGCCACCCTTCCTCGCTATGTACTTCAACCCAAGGCAAGGTTTGAATTGCATGCCTTTTGTTATGCCAGCCTCCAGGCCTACGGGGCTTGCATCTATGCTCGATCGTTTACAGATACTCCGCTGAGGTTCACTTGCTTTGTTCGAAGGCAAGGGTTGCCCCACTAAAAACCCTCACGGTTTCAAAGCTTGAGCTATGCGCAGCGTTCCTATTAGCGAATTTACTTCGCGAAATCAGGAAAATGGATACCTTTGATTGCCCAATCCATTGTTGGTCGGATTCAACTGTCTTGGTTGCGAGAGGAGCCATTTAGGTTCAACGTGCTTGTATCCAACAAAATCGCTGGAATTCAACAACTTACGAGGGGCATGGATTGGCGCTATGTGCCAACTGAGATGTACCCGGCTGACATTCTTTCGAAGGGAGCATCGCCGCAGGATCTCTTGCATTCTAGGTTGTGGATGAATGGATCTACCTTCTTGCAAGGCGAACGAAGTTGCTGGCCTGAACGGTGCTCGCCAGAAATAAATTTTCCGGAAATTCGACACCGGGTTTTGCTGTCGTCTGAGCGTGCCGACATCTCGCTATCCTTTAAGCACACCAACTCATTTGGAGGCATGCTGCGCATCTTCTGCTACATTCAGAAGTTCATCAGTTGGACGAAGACACCAGACCTCTCGTCTGACGACCTTCGAAAAGGATCCCATCTGTTATGTCGCATCGTTCAACGGGCCCATCTGTATCCTGAGTACCGTACTCTGCAGAATGGGAACTGCGTGCAGTCCTCCAGCAGTAGCGCCTCGCTTTCGTCTTTTATAGATGACGTTGGGCTAATACGCGTTGGTGGTCGCTTGCGGCACTCAACTCTCGGCTTCGATGCACTGACTTCGACTGGAAATTCATACCGCCCCGCTCGCCTCATTTCGGGGGCTTGTGGGAGGCAGCAGTGAAGATGGCCAAACAGCATTTCTATTGCTCCGTGGGATCGTCATTCTTTGGCTTCGACGAGCTGCGGACCATAGTCTGCCAAATCCAGGCGATAATTAAATCTCATCCTCTTATTTCCATTTCAGAAAACCCTGAAGATCTTGGCGTCCCTACACCGGGGCATTTCCTAATTGGTCGTTCGCTGATGGAGTGGATGGATGGTGATGGATCACTGGAGCTGATGTGGCCGTGCAAGTTGCCATATGCCGAATTTCGATAAATTCAGTTAGCCGAGGTGTAACCGTTTTTTTTTCCTACAAAACTACCAAAGATCTGTGTTTGTAACAGTTTTTAACGGTAAAATGGCATTTGGAATGGTGCCAAACGGCATATGAAGTTTTGGTCAAACGGTTGTAACTTAGCCGTTTATTTTTATATTTTTATAAGCGATACCTTAAATGACGCCTTAATAATGTGTCTATCTAAAACCAAAAATCAAGGCACTAAAATATTTTTTCGACTTTTCCTGAGCTTTCAAAGTCAAAATGTCGGGAAAAAATACCGAAAAAAATTATGAAATTTCAATTTAAAAGCTTAAAAAATTCCACATTTTTTTTTAATTCTTTAAAAAAAACTACATTATGAAAAAAAAAACATTCCTTAAAAACTTTTAAACATTCAAATCTATCAGTAAAAGTCATCTTTGACGACAGCGGAAAAAAAAAGTTTAATTTTGTCGAGCAGTGTTATCTAAGATCATCTGTTCTCATGCTCCCGGTGCATACGCACACACCAACACACTCATGTTCACCGCGCCTACTGCTTATATGGCAGTGCGTCGGTTAACTTGGGCACTCTTTTGTAAGATTCGTCGTCGATCGCAGCAGCGCGCATCATTTGTATACATCGGCCGTCAAATTGTCAAATCGGTTCGATTGCGGTTCTTGAGTTCATATGCATTTTGTACAAGCACCAAAACACAAAAAGCTTACGGCCACGGCCTTTAAAAATTGAAAGAAACACATTGAAAATAAACACAAACCCAAAACCCCAACAACGGAGTATAAATACTGTACATATATTAATTTGGCTGATAAAATTACTCTGGATCAAATAGATAACGTTATATCAGCTGAAATTCCTGATCAAATTGTTGATCCTGAGTTATTTCAATTTGTCGCTTAAAACATGTTACATTGTTCGAATCGCCATGTATGATTGATGGAAAGTATTCGAAACGATACCCAGATACATACTCAGATACAATAGCGGGCAATGACGGATATCCGTTGTATCGACGTAGGTCACCTAATGATAATGGCAAAACGGCAACCATTAGAATGCGTAACCAGGACGTTGAAGTTGATAGTCGTTGGGTGGTTCCATATTTTCCATTATTATTGAACATATTCAATGCTAATATAAATGATGAAATTTCTCAGTATCAAAAAAGGCGCTATATGAGTAGTAATGAAACTATCTGCATAAAAAACATTCTGTGGTTGTTTAATTGGCTGTGCGTCTTGTGAATGGCCAACGTGTTTATTTTAAAGTAGAAAATGTATTGGACAGAGCAGCACAACCACCAGCGACTACGTTGACAGTTTTTTACAAATTACGCGAAACTGATACATTTGCAATAAATTTGTTATATTCCTAAGTGCCTCAGTATTAAACGTGAATTGTCTCTTCTTGATTTGGTGGCTGGTGACGTTGATATTCGCGGTACTCTGTACCGTTGATGAGGGCGACGCGGTCTTTATGGCTGGGAAGATGTTCACCAGTTGCGAAATTGGTATTTTAACGTCTGTTTTTGTGCGCGAAGCGACTTGTTGCGTTATTGCAAATTTTGAAAATGTATCAATCGCGGTTAGGAAGTGTTTTCCTGCGGTGGAAAAAATGTCTATATGAATCAACTCGCCTACTCATGCCGGTATCGGCGTCACCCCTAATTCTTGCCTTCTAGGGTGTAGCTTTTTGAGGCGATTCTTTCCATTTTTGGAAAGAAGTAATCGCGCAGCACCTGCTTTACATTATCCTGGGCTGCCCGTTTGTCCCGACTGACGAAATCAATTTTGTGACGGGTTTTTTCAGCGAAGAGAATGTTTCGAGGGTGTGTCTGCCTCTTCCAGGATTATTTGATTCCAGAAGCAGTTCACTGGTTTGTCTGTGGCCTCAATTACATAAGTGAGCGAGGCTTCACTGTGAATTGTAGCTGCGTCGGATTGACTCTGGCTCTCTAAGGCATTAATATCATTCCTCGACAGCGCATCCGCTACATGGTTGCCCCTGCTTGGTTTGTATAAGACTCTCGCGTCACACTCATCATTTCTCGCTTTCCAACGGTTTATTTTGGAATTGGGATTTGTCACATAATGTCACTCTTTCCATATAGGTAGTGACGAAGCGAATCTAGGGCGCAAACTATGGCCAACAGTTCCCTTTCATTGGTCGCGTAGTTTAGCTCCCTGTCCTTCCTAGAAATCATGATTATGGGTCTATTGCCTTACGACAGCACCGCCCCAATGCCGCTGGCTGAGGCATCAGTGGTTAGGTCGAATAGCTGGTTAAAGTCTGGGTAGTAAAATATTCCTAAGTTTATCAAAGGCTTGCTTTTGTACCTCGTCAAACTGTATAGGAATAGACTTCGAGCGTTGCTTGCTGATTTTGCCGTTTTCTCCTTTCAAAATACTGAAAATTGACCTTGCAATCTGAGCGAAGTCCTTTACAAAGCTCCTTCAGCAGCTGGCAAGACACAAGAATGATTTTACCGCAAGCAGGGTGGAGGGTTGTCTAAACTCCTGAATGGCCTTGACTTTATCGGGGCTTGTTCTTGTGCCCTCAGTTGATACCACAAAACCAACGAATTCCACTTTTCCCCTGAAGAATTGGGACTTCTCCTTTGAAACCCTCATGTTTGCGTCGTGGAGGCTGCTGAGCACGGTGTCAATGTCTCTGACACTTGAAAAGTGCTGGATTCATTCCTGAGGCCGAATGGCAACCGGCAAAATTCACCTCCGTTTACCAAAAATGATGTCTTTTCGCGATCGCGTTCAGCTAGCGTGATTTGTCAGGTACCCTCACTTTTGGTCAAGGGCACTGAAGTATCTTGCCTTCTCCAGATTATCATGGAGAGTGTCATGGAGATACAAGGCATCGGGTACTTGTCTGGTATGGTATTTTAGTTAAGCTTGCGGAAGTCGAACCCGAACTGTCAGTGCCTTTTTTTCCGACAGCCCATATCGGGTTGTTGTACGGACCTGGATGGCCGAATGATCTTGTTCCTCAAAAGGTCTTTCACTTCATCGTTGACGAAGTCAGTGGCCCCTACAGGAAAAGGGAACATCTTTGAGTAGATTGGTTCCTCACCCTCGGTCCTAATTGTGGCTACTATTGCTGTATTAAAGGGCAGTATTTCAGTTGGATCTGCAAATGCCTTAATCCGGTTGGACTTCATTTTGAGAAATTCGTCCCTTAATTCTGGCGGAACTTCGATATCGTCTACTTTCGTGAAGTTGACACTGGGGCCCTTTTGGAATACGATATTTTCAGATTCATGCCCGAAGTGGAGTTTCTTTGTTTCCAAGTTTATATTGACGCAAGCCTTAGTCAGCGTGTCAAGCCCTACGACGCCATCAAAAGTTGATAGCTCTGGCAAGATGAAAAACGGGCTTTTAATTCCAAACATGGCTAGGAAACATTTTTGATTTACTTTGTTGAAGCCGTGTAGGGACTTTACAATGAATGGGACTTCTACAGGGACAATTCCTTGAAGTTCTTTTAGTGGCTTTGTGAATTTTTTCGCGGCCCCTGTATCTTTTAAGTTGTTTACTGTTCTTCCCGCTACCGTTCGCTTGACGAACGGGAGCAGGGACTCTCCCCTTACCCCGCATTGTTTTCCACATCGATCATCGACCGCCTCTGACGCCAACTGATCGTACTTTTGTTGGTACCGCTGTCTGCGCTAGTCGGAGAGTCTCTGGGATCCATCCGGCCTCTTGAACGCACCCTGTTGGTGCCCGATATAACGGTTTGTCCCAACCGGTGGGCCTGAATAGGAACCTAGTTGCTTTTGAAAGATAGTCGGTTGACGGAGTTTAGAGGAAGATGGGTCGGCATCCATCACTTCCACCTTATCTTGGCCACGGTGACCATTTGTTTGGTAAGTGCCTTGATTATTCGTGTAGAAAGGGTTTTTTGAGGGTCTTTTATAATGATCGGGCTCATTTTGCGTTCCCTGTTTGTATTTGTTCCTGTTCTGGCTCTTGTTTTCTAGCACTCTTGTGTAATTCGCCGCAAAGACGTGGTTATCGCGATTGGCTTCAATTTCTTGAGCCATGGCTAGAGCTGATGGCAAATCTTAAGGTTGCGCCGCAAACAGTGTGTCAGTGACGCCTCTTCTTAGGCCTGAAATGAAGACACGGAGAACGTCGGCCCTTTACTTTTCATTAATGTATTGCGATTTCTTATTCCCGATTATGAGGACCGTTTGGTAATGTTTTCAACTACCTACAAATCCCTCGTAAATTTTATAGACAGCCTTTGCTGCCTGGCGCCAGGAGACGTACTGTTCCTGGGCCCCAAGGAACCTTGGCAGCGTTTTAACAGCATCCAGAGCCTCATCGCAAGGTATATCTCGATTTAGGATGATCGGCTCGTAGATCTGGGTTCTCGGGGGCCTGAACTCTAACAGCCTTCAGTTGGTCAGTTACCGCTTGCAAGCGCTCCTCAAAGTTGGTTCTCTGCACAGCCAACGCAGCTCTGACTGCCGCAGATATGGTGGTTTCGATCTGTTCCGCATTCAATATTTCTATTATGTCCTGGTCCAATTTGAAAGTCTACCCTAAGTTCTTCGAACAACTCTTCTAGCTCGTTGATGTTATTTTAAATGGGCATATAAAAATTCCTTTCTGTTTTCGCCCTACCGCTTCTTTCTGTTTGTTTGTTTCAGCTGCGCCGGCGGCTGTTATTGTTTGTTTATTTTAAGAGTCAAATTCGAGCTCCCTCAAACACAGGTTTTTGTTATTGTCCGTCCCCAACGATGTATTTATGGTGCGGTGTTATGTTTCCCAGTCACACTTATCGCGACAAAAAGGTCAGGGGAAACAAAAATTTTCTGAGATTTTGACGCTTGAACGTTTTTGTACATATATGTATGAACGTTTTATTTGTTTGTTTCTTTTCTTCTTATTATTTTTTGTTTTCGTTTTTTAGAATGATGTTTAACTCTAAGTAATTTTCTATTCGTTTTTACTTTATTTTAAAGCTGGGTATCCAGCACCGCGGAAACGAAAAATTACTGCCAAACTTCATATAAAAAAAACTGGGCCAGTAATTTTTCGTTTGTGTTTTCTTGGAGTCAGTATCCAGCAAACGTAAACGGGATCCACGAATTCTTATCGATAGTATCGATATTCACACGAATGTGGACTGTTAGAACAGCTGATGAGGGTGCCAGGAAAATATATCTGCACATTATTACTGAAGTACAAGTGAGAGGTGGAGGCAAAATCTGTACGCAAAACCAAAAAGAGATATGAAAATTTTTAAATTTAGGAGAAGATTGCTTTAATAAAAGCAGTTGAGGCAAGACCATATTTTTGGCGGATCACGGAAAATAAGCATTTTGATAATTTTGACATTTTGGCGCCTCTGACTGTGCTGTACTCCTTCCTACAACAATATGTGCCGCTACCAACACAATCACTTCGTCAGAATTACATTCCTCCTTTTTTTAATTTTAGTTTCATTTTCATTTCGCTGTTTACAAAACACAGCTGATTCATGAGAGTGACCAACCTTTTTTTATGTTCTTGGTCACACTATTTCACTTAATTTCCACACAACCGAAATAAAGAGCATATTCCTGTCAGTAAAATTTCGCGGTGCTGGAGACAGGCCTTAAATTGCGATTGTTGAAAAAGGGTTTAACTTACATGTTCCTCTTTTTTTGGATATGCTCTTGTTTGTTGTGTTAATCTATCGCCTATGGATGTTGTTCCATACCTCTTTCCAGTTGTATTTGAGTTAATTATTCATTGTCTATCTTCGCCGCTGCCCAAAGCCGTCCGCTTTGGTGTAATAATTTTTTGGGTTGGTTAATTGCCTTCGTTTATACTCTTCTTAGTGTGTGTGTTGTCTCCGCGCTCTTTTGTTGGAGTGGTTTTATATTTTCACCTTTTTAACTTTTTCTTTTTTATTTTGAGCGGATCTCCGCACTCAATTGTTGATATTTTGAATCTCGTTGTTTTTTTTTCAGAGCGGGCGTTGTCTCCGCACTCTATGCTTATATTTTACAGCTTGTTCTTTTGTTAACTTTTGTTATTCAAACCTTTTATTTGCACTTTTCGAGCGGGCGTTGTCTCCGCACTCTATGCTGGTCTTTTTGGTTTAGTTTTTTTTTTTTACACTTATCGCTTAGCGGGCGTTGTCTCCGCGTTAATTGATTTGATTACTTCTCGGGCTTGGTCCGATCGCGTTGGGCGCCAGTAACAATTTAATCCAACACGCGTATATATTTTTATTACAATCTTTAATGATATTAAACTGGATAAGGTTGAAGCAAGTACAAAGAAATAATTATGATTAATTAAGATCCGCAAGACGAGAACAAATATGTTGCTGCCACTCGGCTGACCGCTAAAGACTAAACTTAAGTATCCTAAACTTCTAAAGGCAAGCCCTTCGCTGCCGCCCACGACGTCCGTTGCTATTCAGCCAACGGCCGGCATCCGGTCGATCGGTCGCGCCGTTCGCGATCCCACAGAGGGCGAAAACTGCTTATTCGACAATAATGCAGAGTTCGCTCCATCCAGTAGCAAATTCGGTTAACTCTCGTTAACTTGTATATGATGGTATCGTGTGTAAAGGGGAAAATAAAGAAACCAGTGCGTTGTCAAAGTATACATACATATTCAACACTCCTTCTCAACGTATTGTGTCCGATATTACAAATTTCAATTGAAATCTAAATTAACATAATCTCACTAGTCGAATAAATTTATCGTGCTTAACTTTAGACAGGTTTTTGGTTAATACATCGTGTTCAGGGCAGCCACAGACTGTTGCCGCGCACTGTGTGACTGATCTGCTCCGGATCCAACTCGCGCTCGTGTGCGTTCCCCCGATCCGCACGTCCCTCGAGCGGGGTACAGCTTGTAATCTAGAGAAGAGGGAGATTAGTTAATCGGCTGCTTTTCGGTTACGATTTATATGCAGTTATTTCGCACCACGTACGGCTTCGTGTTACATATATACATATATGTACATACCCCCTTACACACACCATTATATAGACCTAGAACTAAGAAATTGTAAATAAACGGAAGTGAATGAGAGTGAAGCCAAATCGACGTGTTGACTTTGTTCTGTTGTGCGTGTGATAATTCCCCGGATCCGCCCCCTACACACATTGGTCCTTCGAGCCGGATCTTCAACAAATAAGGAAAAGCTCACCCCAGCAAATCATAAGCATATCGCTCCATCAGATCACAGATAAGTACTACTCATACAACACCAGCATAAGTGCCGTGATTTCGTGTTCACGTGATTTCCACGGTCCGTGATATAAATATGTGAATACATCTGTATATACTTATCCACAAGTACCACTACTGTGCATTTTTCGCGCCCTGCTTTTCGGCAACTGCAAAATAAGTATATGTGCACACCGTGATCTTTTAAGTTTCTGACCTTGAGGATCGCAAGCATCCTCGTTTTTTTCTCCGTTTTGTATTATTTGGCGACAGCATATACGTAAATGTACAGATTTTAATACATTTCTTTGCAAATTTATAGTTTTAATTAAATTATAGTTAGAAAAGCCATGTGGCTGCCGAAAAGCAGATGCTGAGCATCTTTCTGCCGAAGAACAAGGCATGATTAAGGAAATGTGCGAAACTGGCTTTAAAATTAGTCAAATTGTCTGTTGGTTTAATTGACATAAATACATTATGGCTAACTTCTTCTAAAATGGAAAAATTATGTAAAAATCAAGCGTAGTGGCAGGCCTACAAATATCGACGACCGCTGTGAGAGGCGTATTTTCAATTTAGCTGTCCAAAAAAATATGTGCTGCTCGGATTTTTAAGGAAATTTGAATTTTAATGTATCAATTACACGGGTCTACCAAATTTTGGAAGAAAATGAAAACGCTCAATATCAATATCATCAATATCCTAAATTGATGCAGCGCCATATTACCGCCCGTTTCGCCTTTGCCGAAAAATATAATTTTTGGGAGTGAGAATTTCGGAAATTTATTTTTTCTGATGAAAAAAAATAACTGTCAGAAATATTGAGGATATGAGGATATGTGGCAAACACAAACATGCGAAACATTCTAAAAGCGGAAACACGGTGGAGGATCGCTTATGGTTTAAGCAGCATTCGGGTATGATAGAAGATCCCCACTGTGATTTATTCTTACCAAAACCAATGCGGACATCTACGTGGAACTTTTAGACACTGTCCTAATTAATTTTACTGAGGAGAACTATGGGGATAGATAGATTTTTCCACAGGACAATGCTCCGATCCATACAGCCCATAAGACAGGGACCTTTTTTTTGTTCAGAAACATACCATTATTGGAGTGGCCAGCAGTCATTCCCGCTTTAAGCCCCATCGAGGATCTATGGAGAATACTTTCCAACAAAGTCTATTGACGTCAATTTGAGACCATGAATGACCTCAATGGAACTTTGCTCGCAGAATAGGCAGAAATAGCTGCATAATCTAATAGATTCCATATCAACGCTGTAAAGACCCAACAGGGCTTTAAAAGCTCGCAATGATTTGCCACAAGGACTACTCGATTAAAGTCAGGACAGAGACATTGCCACTGGAGGCAGACCCATTCATGATTTCCATATTATTCCTTCCTTGCTACTGAAGGCCCTTCTATAATATTTATGTAGTTTTAAGTTAGTAGCAAGTTACATTTTTAAATACACCTGCCAACAAAGGCACTAAAAAAACGCAGAAATGAATAAATCGATAGGTAGAAGACGGGGGTGGTCACACTGAAAAAGAAAAAGAAAGATCGATAGCGGGGGTTGGAAGGCACCCACGCGAATAGAGGAACGACACTCTAAGGCAGACTACGAGCAAAAGCGCACGCAACGTAGCAACGAGAGACAAATCGCCGAAATCCGCAACTCTACACGTGCTTTGCTTAATTCGTACAACGCGCCATCGACTATCACGTCCCACGAGTTTTCAAAGTGCCTGACATACGAATTGATTACATCGCGTCGCCCACTATACATATATGGCTATACGATCTCAATCATCGGTAGCCATCAGATTCCAAATTTTCCCAACAACGTCGATTCCTCAAAGTAAGTTGAGCTTTTCTCGTGGGGCAGCCAGGGAAACCAGTGAGGGTTTACGTTTAATAATAAAGATTCTGAACAAAAATACGAATGTCCCAGTCTTTTCTTTATTCTGATACCCAAACCTCCCCCACTAGAAACCCCGTTGTCCTACGACCTGTCGCGATCACGCATGGTTCCGTAGTATCCCCATAGCTAATTACTGTCTTATAGTTACCAATCTTGTAGACTTACGAATCGTCGCAATCACGCACGGTTCAGTAGTAACCCCTAGTAGTTAATGACTGTCGCGATAACGCCTAATCAATCCTCGTTAGAAACCTGGTAGTCCTACGAACTGTCGCGATCACGCGTGGTTCTGTAGGTCCCCCAGTACGTAGCGACTGTCGCGACAACGCGAACTCAATCCTCGCTAGAGATCCCGAAGTCCTACGAGCCGTAGCGACAACGTACCGCCCTGCAGATTCCCCTGTCTCCCTCGAAGGCTAAGGCGGAGTCCCGTCACGATAATCTCCGACAGACCCGCCCGGTCATGATACAGTTACACGCCCTTGCCTAAGGTCTCCCTATCAACTAAAAATTTTCTTGCAGACGACCCTGGACAGCCTGAGCTTACCCCTGAATGAATTGGGTTCCTTGCAACATAAATAAAAGATAGGCTAGGTAATGGCAAAAAACAAATAAATTACTGAAATTAAAAAAATATTAAATATTACATAGTTTATTTCAAAATTTCGCCCCGTCCCTTTGCTCCCGTACAAAGGACGAAAGTCTGTGGCATGCACAATTTTGATAGTACAAGAAAACTTAGAACGCAGAATCATAGATGATGACCATTTCTATCAGAGTGTTGAATCTGAATCAGATCGGATTATTAATATAGCCACAATGAAGAAAAACATTTCGAAAGTCATCGTTCCTTCTCGCTCTCTCTCACAGGCGATCCTGTCTGCTCTGCCTATTCGTTCAAATGAGCGCCTAGTTCTCAGAGACTATAAGAGCTAGAGCAATCAAACTTTCTACCCAAGCTCCTGTGATATCGCTTCAATACAAGTGTATTTCAAAATTTTGCCACGCCCCCTTCCGCCTCCACAAACGACGAAAATCTATGGAATCCACAATTTTTAAGGTACGAGAAAACGAAAAACGCAGAATCATGGAAAATAACTGTGTCTAACAGATTGCCGAATCTGCCGAGTCGGATCATTATTATGAACAGAAGGAACAAATTAAATTTCAGTGGCTACGCAACTTCTGCCAAGCGCTTACTCATTCCCTCTCTCTCTCGCAAACACTTCCACGTCTCGAATATGTAGTTATACAAGTACATGTAGAAATGTAGAAGCAGATGTAAAAAGCATATGTAAAAAAAAGTGGAAACATGTGTAAAAATTCCAAAAATGGTTTGACTTCATTTTTTTTACCCGGTACTCGATGAGTATAGGGGTATATGTATTACATTTGTGGGGATAACGGTTGTGTGTAACGCACAGAAGGAAGCGTTTCCGACCCCATAAAGTATATGTATTCTTGATCAGCATCAATAGCCGAGTCGATCTAGCCATGTCGGTCTGTCCGTCCGTCTGTCCGTCTGTCCGTCCGTCCGTCTTCATTTGCGCCTATATCTCAGAGACTATTAAAGCTAGAGCAACCAAATTTTGTATCCAGGCTTCTGTGTTATCACACTACTCCGAATGTATTTCAAAATTTCGCCCCGCCCACTTCCGCCCACACAAAGGACGAAAATCTGTGGCATGCACAATTTCAAAGATACGAGAAAACTAAAAACGCAGAATCATAGAGAATGATCATATCTATCAGAGTGTTGAATCTGGATTAGATCGGATTATTAATATAGCCACTATAAAGAAAACCATTACGAAAGTTATCGTTCCCTCTCGCTCTCTCTCACACGCGACCCTATCTGCTTTGCCCATTCGTATTTTTTGACGCCTAGTTCTCAGAGACTATAAGAGCTAGAGCAACTAAACTCTCTATCCTAACTCCTGTGATATCAAACCAGCACGAGTTTATTTCAAAATTTTGCCACGCCCCCTTCCGCCCCCACAAAGGACGAAAATCTGTGGAATCCACAATTTTTAAGATAAGAGAAAACCAAAAACGCAGAATTATGGAAAATATCCGTATCTATCAGATTGCCGAATCTGGATCATATCGGATCATTATTATAGCCAGAAGGAACAAATTAAATTTCAGTGGCTACCAAACGGCAGCCAAGCGATTCCCTCTCTCTCTCGCACACACTTCCATGTCTCTTGTATGTAGTTTTACATGAGTATGTAAAAATGTAGCAGCCGACGTAAAAATTATATGTAAATAAAAATGGAAACTGATAACTTCTAAAATATAAAACTACAGCATGGGGTTCGTCCTAATTTTTTCAAATTTTCCATTTTGGCCAAAATTTAATTCGTCTCTTTTGTGAACATATAATTAATTAAATAAATCGTAAGCTCATATGTATACATAAATACGTATATACTGACTGAGTACCGGGTATAAAGTAGAGCCGCGGCCATTGCCGCAGCTCACAACGTTCCCTCTCGTTTAAATATAACTTTTTGCCCAAATTTTAATTCGTCCCTTTTGCAAACATATAATAAATTGCATAAATCGTAAGCTCATATATGTATGTACATATATGCTGACTGAGTACCGGGTATAATGAGAGCCGCGACCTTTGCCTTTGCCGCGGCTCACAACGTTACCCCTCGTTTATTCTTATATTATTTACTGAAATGTCTGAAATAACTGAATATATTTGTATACAAATTAAATAGTCGCGGTGGCAAATTGTGTGTAAAAATAACACTGTGATAGTTTTTTTAAAAAAACAAAAAAAAGACAAGACCAATCTCGTTTCCTCCTATTTCGGGTCGTACAAATCGAACTGCATCATTACTTTTCTGAGTTACAATCATGGTTTCATACAAAATTTTTTGTTGAAGTTTTTCATCAAAGTGGCCCATTGTAAGAGAAAGGCACATTTTTCTTCGGTCTCTAACTTTTGTAATGTTGACTTTTTTGGGAAACTTTCTTTGGCAGAGCTGCTCAGAATAAGTCCGTCTTTAAGTTCTTAGAAGACTGTATACCCCAAATTCAATGTTTTGGGTGTCCTTATAGCCAATATGTCGAAAAAACTGAAATATAACCTGTTCGGTTTTGCATCGCTGGTCCCAAGGTGCCAAAGCTCACCAATCTAGGCTCTCTCGGAACGTTGGCGTTCGTGCGTACCCACAGCATAGGGCTTGCGAGCGACGTGCGTGGGAGAGAGGGTCAGTCTGCTTGCGAATGTCACCGAGCACAGCATCACACCGATCTAGAAAACGCCGCTACCTACCGCTGTTCTCAAACCCAAATCATTGCAATTAAATTAATATAAACAAACTATTACGAAAGTGTTTGCACTGGCTACGGGAACCTCTCTTCATTGTCCTCTGCATATTCCGTTTATATATATTCAGGGGACACAACTGTTCATGGTGGCCGTTGAGGGGAACCCAGCCGCAAAACACTAACAATTTCATAGACATATTTCGACGCAGTTAAATCGCGGGCGAAAGGGTGCATTGGAGGAACGCAACAACCGCAATAACGGTGCAACCAAGTAACGTTTCAGTGCTTGCTTATTGCTTGATGACCCGCTCTCTTCGCTAACGTTTCAGTGCTTGCGTATTGCTGTACGCCCCGCTCTCTTCGCCCAAGGCTCATCGCTCCGCTCTCTTCGCCCACGGCTCAGCGCTATCGCTTTCTTCGCCTTCATCTCTTCGCTAAATCTCATTGCTTGCGTTTGGTGCGGGTAAGTGAAGAGAATTTGAGTGAGTTGTGTGCGAGATCAGTACCTAGAATTTCTAAACGAATTTTATATTGAGTTGGTGTTGAGTTGTGCAAGCGTTAAAGTTTAACGTAATATAAATATGACGGATCCAGATTCGAAGCATCTGCCATTACAAAGGCAGGTGAGGGTGCAGAAAGATCGTCACCAGTCTTTAAAATCCACATTGCAGAACTTTAGGAAAGATTCAGAGTCGAGAAAGACGCGTATTTACTTTCAGAAGCGTATGGAACAAGAAGGCGTTTCGTGAAACTCACGAAGAGCTTCTCAATTTGGATGGGTATGACGAATCGGATTACTGTACCAAAATGTTTTCTTCCGAGTTTGAGGAGCGTCATATGGAAGTGGTCTGTGTCCTAGCTGAGGAGTCCGAGAAGCGGTTTCCGGCAGCGGCAAACCTGCCCACCCTCTCATCCGAAAAACACACTGTCACGCCAGAAGTCCACTTAAAAAGAAGAAGTCCACACATGCCAGTCCCCAAATTTTCTGGTGCATGTATTGATTGGCCAGGGTTCCATGACGCGTTCTTAAGCTTGATCCATGAAAACTCTACTTTAAGCGGTGTGCAAAGGTTGCACTTTCTCAAGGAGGCTCTCCCGCCAGGTCGGGACAATGATATTCGCCAAATGCAGCTCACGGACGGTAATTATACCGTGGCGTGGAATATGATGGTCAAGAGATACAACAACTCTCGCCTAGTATTTTCCCATCATATGAACGCTATCTATGCTCTTCCCAGATTACAAAAGGAGACTGCTGAGTGCATAGGGACTATGCTCAGCACAGTCAATGTCAATTCCGCCGCATCCAAGCCTTGGATGGGGAGCGCAACCACTGGCTGGCCCACTACTTGGCATTGAAGTTACCAAAGGAGACTCATAGGGCGTGGGAGCATCATCAAGGCAGCAGCTCCACCGTACCCTCGTTCACGGAATTAGAATCGTTTCTGAACGACCGGCTTTTCATAATGGATGCGATCGAGAACCACAGCTCATCGTACGGCCCGTCAGACTCCACTAAGCGCGTTCGAGTGCATAACGTGCAGGACCGACCAAAGCGCTCAACTGTCCAATGCCTTCACTGCAATGGCGACCACATCCTACGTCGTTGTCCAGCCTTTCTGGCCCTGGACTGCTATAAGCGCAATGACATTGCGAGCAAAGCAAAATTGTGTCTTAACTGCTTAAGCCGATCCCACACACTTTCGCGCTGCACCAGCAATAAGGGTTGTCAAGTGTGCGGGCAACGGCACCATACGTTGCTACATTTTCCCGTCACTGCACAAGGTCAACCCTCGAACCTGTCGCTACCGAATACTGCCCGGCCTACGACACCGCAGTCACTCATGCCTTCGACTAGCAACCCAGTTTGCCCACCTGGTCAATCACACAGTGAGTCCTATCGTTGCTTTTCAGCCACTTCGTCGGATACTCCTAAGAGGCAGATTCTCCTCGCGACCGCGCGTATCCTCATACGGAATCCGATCAATGGACTTCAAGCTGTCATCAATGCTCTCATCGACCAGGGATCCGAGGCAACAATTGTATCCGAGCATGTGGCGCAATCCCTTCATCTAAAAAGAACGGGTACCCGCGCCTCCATTATTGGGGTGGGTCAGGGGGGTGGTCGCCGCAGCAAGTATATGGTGCATTTTCAAGCGTTTAGCAATATTAATCCACAGTTTTCGTTAGATATCTGCTCGGCATATGTGCTCAGTATATTAACGTCGTATCTACCTAGTGAAAGTTTCTCTCCGAAGCGCTGGGATCACATCCAGGGACTCCAGCTGGCAGACCCTCAATACTACCGATCAAAACGAGTTGATCTAATATTGGGAGCTGATTTGATGGCACAAATCATGTTGCCTGAAACCAGGCTTGGAGGGCCTAACGAACCTATGGCGCAGAACACGCATTTTGGTTGGATATTGTCAGAACAAACGCATGGGATGGAAGGAACTGCACAGCTGCGCTGCCATCAAATATTTGTAGAGACCGAATCGCTCCTTAGGAGATTTTGTGAGGTCGAAGCCGTACCGGAACGATCCATAGTCACCGAAGAGGATCGGTGGTGTGAATCGTTTTTCCAGAAGACATATGTGCGCAGGCCAGATGGACGCTACGTAGCAAGGCTACCGTTCAAAACATATCGGGATCCAAGCATGGTTCTAGGAAGATCTCATCAGATGGCACTCAATCGTTTTTTGCAGATGGAAAGGAAGCTGTCTAAGGCCCCTGAACGTTGGAAGCGATATAGCGACGAAATAGAGGAGTACTTCGCATTGGGTCAGATCAGTCCGGCGGTGGGCACTGAACGCAGTTTGACCATTCGAAAGTCCAGCGATGCACACATCACGTCGTGCGTGCTGCCACACCACGCCGTCTTTAAGGAGGAGAATACGTCCACAAAGCAACGTATAGTTTTCGATGCTTCTGCCAGGACTAGCAATGGACGCTCCTTGAACGATATACTTTGCACAGGACCTGCGCTACAAAACGACATGTCTTCGGTGATCCTAAATTGGCGGAAATATCGCTATGTATTCACAGCGGATATACAAAAAATGTCGTTGCATTGACGTTCACCCTGACGATGCGCAATTTCAGCGGATTTTATGGCGGGCGGAGGATGGAGTCATCAACACGTACGCATTGTCGACGCTGACGTTTGGAACAGCCTCGGCGCCATACACGGCTATCAGAGTCATTCATCAATTGGCTCAAGATGAACGAGGTTCGTTCCCGAAGGCTGAAGAAGTCCTCATGAACGAGATATACGTTGACGATAACTTATCGGGCGATCACACCATAGAAGGGGCAGAGGTAAAAAGGGCTCAAGTTGAGGCGTCTATAAAATCCGCCTGCATGGAATTGCGCAAATGGTCCAGCATGTAACGATCTGGGCTAGATGGTATGGACGTGAATAGGACGCACGTTTATGATCCCGGCTGGGGCTCGTCGGCAATTTGGGTGGTGTTCTGGTCCTATTCGGGTCGGGTGCCTTTGCTCATTATCAAATTCGGTTAGAAAGTGCGTGCAGCGACGAATGAATCAACGATACCGACACCATGACCACATAGTCGGATTTCTTCCCTTTCCCTCTGCCCTGCCTGAAACGCTGGTTCCCCGCCTCAGGTGTCATGGAGGACGGATCGCCCTCCCTTCCTTGGTCATTCCTATGTCCCCGGCATGATGGCTGAAATGACCCCTCAGCGTTTCCAGATTCCTCCTAGGGCCTTCTGCTAGCCGAAGGCAAACAAAAACTACGTGAAATTAAAACATTGTACAATTTATTCTACTTGGAAACAATATTGCCCGCCTCTTATGACTATCATTGAAAAATAAACAAACAAAAAATCCACCTACCAAAATATAAATAACTAAATATAATAAATGCAAATAAAGTTAAATGAAAATGACATAAAAATGAACGGATAAATATCTTAACTAAAGTAGAGAATGGCGAAATACTCGGACGCCCAAAAAGGCAGGTCGGAAGGGTGAGATAGGCTAGAGAAAGCCGAAGAAAACGGTGCGAGAACGAATTGAGAGAACTCGCTACGCTCTCTGCCGCGTCGACTCAAAGAGTGGGGGCAAATCTCTCCTCCACCTTTCCCTTTTACTCCAAACGACACATAACAGGGGAGTCGTCTTTCTTTTTGTATGTACTTGGTAATAAAATAAAACGGCTTTACTTAATCCTAACACATACGTAACAATTAACTTAAATTTCTATATATTTTCTTTCTTTTCTTTTCTTTCTGTGCCCCTGTGACCCAAAAAAAAACTGCTCCCGCGTTCGCTGCTTTCCAAGAAAATTCTCCCGAGGCTATGGCTGCTTCTCGCGCCCGATCTGGGCTGGCCGACGCCGACTAACTTCCAGCGCTCCGCTGCCAAGCCGGAATTTCGCGCTCTCCCTCTTCTGCTGCTACTGCTCACACGCCGGTCCGCTTCCAAAACCCCTGCGCCCCTTTTGGGCTGCCTTTTTGGGCTCTCCCGGGGCAGGGATCGCGTCTTCTTGCTGCGAAAAGCGCGCCGAATGCTCCGCAACTCCTCTCCTCTGGGACGCCTTCCGTCCAATCCAGAGCCCTGTTGGAGAAAAGGCTAGTATCCCTATTCGGAAATTCCCCGCGTGCGTACTCACTTGGGAATTAATTTAATTTAATTTTCGCACAAAACCACTCGCGAATCTTTGACTTTCTTATTCGTTCTTTTCACTTGTGCCTCGCGGAGAGTGAATCTAACTTTTCGCGTCGAGCGCCAACAGGAAAAGAGGCGGTAAAACCACCTCGACGCCAGCGGGAACCCTCGGGCCGTCTCAAAACGATCGATCACATCCCTGCAGTTTGACATCTTCCACTGTTAAACCCACTGGCCTTTCTTCGCCCCTTGACCTGACACTCAGACCTAACACACAGATGGCGCTTCCCCTGAAACCCATCCCGCTCGGGGTGACAACCAGATGGCGCTACCTATCTCTCCATTAGGCTGATCCAAGCGTTACAAGCAACGATTCAAGGCTATTGCGCTCGATCCCGGCAGAGCATCGCTGCAGTCAAACGCTATTGAGCTGGTATAATAGTGATCCCATAAAGGCGTTAGGAATGTACTGGCTCCCCAACAAGGACTGTTTTAAGTTTAAAATCAACTTTGAATTTACAGGAAGTTCTACCAAAAGGACGATCTTATCCAGCATCGCCAGGCTCTTTGACCCGCTAGGGTTAATCGCGCCTGTCATCATCTCGGGGAAGCTGATCCTGAAGGAGGTAACCATGGCCAAGACTGAGCGTGCAGACGGTACAAGGGCGTCCCTGGAGTGGGATGAAGCTGTCCCCGAACCTCTGGCAGAGCGTTGGAGAGCATTTCGAGACTGCTTGCAGAGGATCGGCGATATCAGCATTAGTCGATGGATTCATTACTCACCGGAATCTGTTTCGTCGATGCAACTACATGCGTTTTGTGATGGGTCCTCAACAGCATATGCAGCGGCCGTTTATCTCCGAGTGGAACATGTCGACGGGTCATGTTACGCATCCCTGCTTATGGCCAAAGCAAAGGTCACTCCCTCTAAGCCTTTGACTATCCCGCGTACAGAGCTAAGTGGTGCGGTATTGGCCATCAAGCTCGTAAAGTGGATAGTGGCTTCTCAGCGGCTTTCGTCGCTTCCGATTAGGACATTTTATTGGACCGATGCTACGATTGTCCTACATTGGTTGCAGGGTGTCGTTAATCGGTGGAAAACATTTGTCGCTAGCAGAGTTGTCTTTATATTGGACCATTCTACACCAAGTGAATGGGGTCACGTGAGCACGACAGAGAACCCAGCAGACTGTGCGACGAGAGGACTCGCCCCAGAGGAGCTGAAGGATTTCGAGTTGTGGTGGAAGGGACCAGGTTGGCTCCTGCACGATCAGTCCTCGTGGCCGTCCAAACAGGTGTCGGAGATCTCCTTGGCTGACCCCGCGTTGGGAGCCAAATCGGATAAAATTCACGTACGCCATGCTGTCCAGGGACTCTCAATCATAGAGAGATTTTCCACGTATACTCAAGCTGTAAGAGTCATTGCCTACATTCTGCGATTCAAGCACAACACGTGTAACAAGGGAAACCGGCGCACAGGTCCCTTAAGCATTGAGGAGCTAGACCAAGCTCTGGCTAGTATTGTACGCACCGTCCAACTTGAATCTTTCCCGGCCGATCTAGCCGCCGTGAGAAGGTCCGCGCCATTAACATCCAGGAGCAAGCTCGTAGGCCTATCACCGTTCATGGCCCACGGCATCGCAAGGATAAAGGGACGTTTGCGACACTCAGCTTTGCCATACGATCGACGTCATCCAATCATTCTGCCGGGCTCCCATCACTTCACAACATTGGTCATCAAGAACTCTCATTACTCGACACTACACGGAGGTGCGCAGTTGACTTTGGCGCACGCACGCCAACGGTTCTGGATCATCACTGGGAGGCAGGCAGTTCGTCGAGTGATCAGGAAATGTATGCGATGTTTCCGAGTGCGACCGCCAACGTCCACCCAGCTTATGGGAGATCTGCCTCTTCATCGAGTCAATCCGCCAAGTCGCCCATTCATCGCGACCGGAGTAGATTATACCGGCTCCATAGAGCTCAAAGCAGCGCGTCTACGAGGCAGTAGTGTGTACAAGTGTTACATTGCTATCTTCATTTGTCTAGCGACAAAGGCTGTGCACTTGGAAGCGGTGACAGGCCTCACTACCGAGCATTTCTTGCAGGCTCTGGACAGGTTTACAGGTCGGCGAGGGTTAGTCAAACACCTATATAGCGACAAAGGTACCAACTTTGTCGGTGCGGACAATGCTTTGAAGACGGTGCATGCTCAGCTTCGAAAGGATTTTGATGAGATGATCGCACCCAAGTTGGCATCCCAGCGAACAATTTGGCATTTTATTCCTCTCCAATCGCCCAACTTTGGTGGATTGTGGGAGGTCAATGTAAAGGCTCTGAAACACCACTTAAATCGAGTCATGGCGGATCGGCGGCTCACTTACGAAGAGCTATCAACGGTGCTCATTACTATCGAGTCATGTCTCAATTCGCGCCCTCTGTGCCGTCTCACGGCTGACGCTGATGACTTGGAGGTGCTGACTCCAGCACATTTTCTGATTGGAGACACAATGTTTGCTCCGCCGGAGTATCGGCCCAAAACCACGTCGTTCCGGGAGCAGTTCCTCATCCAGCAAACAATGATTCGCCACTTCTGGAAGGGTTGGAGTCGCGACTGGCTAGCTCATTTGCAGCAACGGCCAAAGTGGTTCCAGGAATCAGAAAACTTCAAGCTCAACGACCTCGTGCTAGTTAAGGATGATAGACTTCCGCCGTCACAATGGCTGCTAGGGCGTGTACTCGAGCTTCACCCAGGACAGGACTCATTGGTTCGCGTGGTTACACAAGGGCAGTTGAAGCGATCGGTATCAAAACTATGTCGACTGCCGATTGAGACATAATCGCATTCTCAATACGCACACTCAAATAACCACCTCTAATCTTATAAACATACGCTGGCGCACACATCTTGCTCTTATCCCTCTTTTCTAGAACCCTTAACCAAGAAGTTTTAGCGGATTGTCGCCGCGGGACCAAGGAAATCTTAATGCTAGATCTAGCATTGGCGGGCGGCATGTTCGGTTTTGCATCGCTGGTCCCAAGGTGCCAAAGCTCACCAATCTAGGCTCTCTCGGAACGTTGGCGTTCGTGCGTACCCACAGCATAGGGCTTGCGAGCGACGTGCGTGGGAGAGAGGGTCAGTCTGCTTGCGAATGTCACCGAGCACAGCATCACACCGATCTAGAAAACGCCGCTACCTACCGCTGTTCTCAAACCCAAATCATTGCAATTAAATTAATATAAACAAACTATTACGAAAGTGTTTGCACTGGCTACGGGAACCTCTCTTCATTGTCCTCTGCATATTCCGTTTATATATATTCAGGGGACACAACTGTTCATAACCCAATTTTTTAAATGTTTTTTCCCTCACGTTTTGTCAATATTTTAATTTAACCTTTGATACTTATACATTAAGTGACATCTTGTAATAGTACGAAACTTAAGCACAGACAACGTTTTGAGCAGACTAACCATTAGAAAAAAAACTTTAAAAAATTGGATTTGTTTAAAAAAGCTACTCTAACTATGTTTGTGTGCTGTTTTATTTTTGTTTTTATCTTTTAAGTGTTATTAATAAGTATCATACATTTGTACACAATATTTAAGTTAAATTTAATAAGACTCATCAACCAATGTCCAACACAAATCAGCAAGCAATGAGTCAATCTTTTTGCCGCTGACCAGTGACCAGGCGACTTGGTGAAATCTTTCTCCATGCTCATCGGATTCAGTTGGAACTTGCTGCTCAGAATGGTCCTTGTGACGGTGAAGGAAATGATTTTTTAAGGACATATTCACACCTATTTTTTCAAAAGCGTCTAACATGTCATCCACATATTTTTTCTAATCTTCAGACCGGTGCACTCCTAAGCAATGGTTTATAACGGTCATAACGGAGTCGTAACGGTCGTAACGGAATTCTCCGAATTTTGCGTTCTTCATAAGTTTTCTTATATCGGGGCCATTGAGAACACTTGAAAATAATGTTATGTTGATTTAGTTCTATTTGTGCGCTGAAAAAAGACTTAAAATACCTTCTTTTATTTTCGCAACACTTAGTCGTGGAAATATTTCTGTCAAACATTTAAAAGCTTCGCCATCTCAAATTATTGCTTTTATGAAATGTTTGACAATTCCCAATTTTATGTGCAGTGGTGGTAGCAAAATGTTATAAGCTGGTATCAGCGGAATATGTATAACATTTGCCACATTTAAATAAAATTCTGTGCGAAGCTTCCAATCACGCATTCTATATTGGTTTCTGCGGTACCTTGTGTCCCAATGACAAATGAAGCACATATTTTTAGTGTATACTGTCTGAAAACCAGTAAGCAAGGAGATAACTTTTGAATCCGCACATATCTTCCATTTATGCTGCTGATACTGAACTCTGTCCAAAATTAATGTCATTGCTTCGTATGTTTCCTTTGTGTTTGAGCTTATAGCGATTGGATTTTGTGTTGTCCACATACAGCAATACTGCTTTCAAACTCTTTTTCGACGAGTCAATAAACAAGCGCCATTGCTCTGGTTTGTACTCACAGTTCATGTATTGCATAACACCAGGAATATTTTTACAATACGAAAAAGTATTGTCGCCATTAACCTCAAAGAAATCTAAAAGCTCCTCCTGTCTTTACCGATCGAAGATGATGGGCTAGGCAAATCGCTTGTCTTTGCGATAATTTCAGTTGTCGTACCATCGTATTCAAACGGGCTTGAGAAATCTCCAAGTGACGACATGGGCTTTCAACTTCGGTTGGGTTATACATTGAGAGTAGATATGTAGGTTCGGTGGCAAATGTCGGCGGAATATATATCTCAGTTGGACTTTGACATCTTGGTATCGGAACATTTTCTGAGTGAGATACTGGTAGCTGTGCAGATTGAACACTTTTGTAAACTGTGTTTTTTTTGAGTCTTGCAAATTTGTTCTTGCACGCGTAGCAGTTACCAGTATGATGCCCTTCTGGATTTATCCAAATCATTGGGATGCCGAACCCCATTTTTAGGCACAGTCTTTTTGGCTGTTTTTGTTGTTGCATTGCGTGCAAATGATATTTGGCACCCAATCTACGTCTCTTATAACGGGCTCCAGAAGATATTTTGCGTCTACTCCGAGGGTTTGTAAATTTTCCTGCAATCAATGCTTAAATTTTGACTCTTGGGCAAACTAACATTAGATAAAATCTTATCAGCAGCATTAAACGGTTCTTTCAAACGGTACTTGTTTTTTCTTATCAGTGCAGCGGCAAAAAGCTTGACTCATTGCTCATTGAAATATTGTGTACAAATGTATGATTTATTATGATTATTAATAACACTTAAAAGATACAAACAAAAATAAAACAGCACACAAACATAGTTAGAAGAGCTTTTTTAAAAAATTCAAATTTTGTTATGTTATTTTTTCTAATGGTTAGTCTGCTCAAAACGTTGTCTGTGCTTAAGTTTCGTACTATTACAAGATGTCACTTAATGTATAAGTATCAAAGGGTAAATTAAAATATTGACGAAACGTGAGGGAAAAAACATTTAAAAAATTGGGTTATATTTCAGTTTTTTAGACATATTGGCTATAAGGACACCCAAAACATTGATTTTGGGCTATACAATCTTCTAAGAACTTAAAGACGGACTTATTCTGAGCAGCTTTGCCAAAGAAAGTTTCCCAAAAAAGTCAACATTACAAAAGTTAGAGACCGAAGAAAAATGTGCCTTTCTCTTACAATGGGCCAAAAAATAAAAATAAAAATTCTTTATATTTTATATTGTCTTTATGTATTTTATAGTTGTATATACATATATCTGAGCGGAATATCCAGATCACAATGAGGAGGGGTTCCCGGAGCCAATGCTCCAAACACCTTTGGTTATATTTAATTTAGAATTCAATGTTCTAATGAATTTAAAACAATAATATTGACGACAGCGGTAGGTAGCGGCGTTTGTTAGATCGGGGATATGCTGAGTTCGGTGACGTTCGTAAGCAGACTAGATCTTTCTCCCACGCACGTCGCTCGCAAGCCCTATGCTGTGGGTACGCACGAACGCAAATGTTCCGAGAGAGCCTAGATTGGAGAGTTTGTCACCTTGAAAACAGTAATGCAAAACCGAACAGTATTATTCGGCTTCTGTTATTGATTATAATTTTGTTCTCTTGATTTTTCTTAACCACTTGGTTTTTGTATCGAGGTTTAGGTTTCTTTCCCCTATTTTATAGTCTTTTCCTCTCCTATCCTTATTGTGTACCTCGAGCATTTTATTTTGAGCTGCTTCAAGTAGTAAAGGAATATCTCCTTGTTAGATTTTATTAAATAAGATGTCATAAGAAATCTGATTAATTGTAGAATGTATTGTGAGGTTGTATTTTTGCGCTGCCTTCAATTATTTCTGTGTAGCTTGTTAAGTTTAGTTCCTCTTTAATGCATCGTACCATTTCTGTTAGCGTGGAATGCGTAATGTGTAATTGTTCACCTTCCCTTGTCGGAATGGGAGCTACACCTATCGGAATTTTTACGGTCATTATATTTATTCTTGTTATATATCTCACAACTTTTTATACACTCTTTCAATTTTGTGTATAAGTTCGGCCAATAATACAATCTATTTATCTGTTTGTAGTTATCGTCTAGACCTCTGTGCTCTGCAATGTGTTTTTTCCAGAGCTCGCAAATGACAGTTGATCGTTTTTTCTTATATGCTCAGCTTCGTAACATAACCGAAAAGATTTTGCAGACACGATCTTGCTCTGAGCGGCTCTCTTTGTTTTGCTTTGAATCGGTTTTGGTCAAGCGCTTCATTGACTCATTTGTGTGACGCTCTCAAATGAGTGTAGCGTAAAGAGTAATACGATTTTCGCTCACACAAAGACTTTGTTTCTGTCTGAGTCTTTTTTATTTTGTGAGTGAAAGACACTTATTTGCAGACAACGAAAAAGTGTCAACAGTTATTTGCGAGGTCTGGTTTTTTCTATAATTAATGCTTTATATTCTGGGTTTCCTATGTCTTGCGAAATTTTCTCGTGAAGAAACATTTTTAAATTAAATTTTCCTTAATATTTTTTGGATAAGATATAAATCATCTAGGGTGCAATGTATTCCCGTGGTTAGGTTTGGCTGAATAAATTCTTTTAAAATAGTCAATAAATTGTCAACTGCAAGAAACTTAATTATATGTCGGGTATTGTCATGAACTCTTACTTGCTCATTAACTGTGAGTCTAGCTTTTGATATTAGTAACTGTGGCTTGAATTGGTTTAAAGGTTTCTTGAATGATGTTTTCAAAACTGTTTTCTGCTGAATGCTGAGTATTTGAATCTGAATCTATTTCTGTTTGATCAATTTCACTGTCTGTTAAATGATTTATCTGAATTCGTGATAATGCGTCCGCTACTATGTACATTGGTTGAGCCTGATTTATATATGATCTTCGGTGCAAAACTTTCAATAAAGTAATACCACCGTTTCATTTCTATATTTGGATTGTTCGGTGATATTTAAAAGGACAATGGTTGGTGATCTGTTTGAATTTTAATTCCGGCCGTATAAATAATGTCGCAAATTTTTTAGTGCCCATACAATTGCTTTTAATAGCTCCTTCTTTTTTGTAGCATAGCAGAGCATAGCTCTGTTTTATCAAAGGTTTTAGAAATAAATGTGATAGGATTCCCTTCTTTTTTTTTTGACGCTCTCCTTGAAACGTTCCCATTAACTCCACTTACATATGTAGATACTCTGCTAGTGGTTTGGCGATTGTTGCATAATTTTGGACGAAGTTTCTTTTTGTATAGTATCAATCTTTTCTGGATCTGTTTTGATGAAATTATGGGAAACAAAATATCCCAAAAGTTTTGTTTCTAATTGAAACAATTTGGTTTTTTCATGGAAAATTTTCATATTTTCAATCTATAATATCTTTATTATTTCAACTATGTACTCATAATGCTCATCAATAGTTTTTATACCCGGTACTCGAAGAGTATAGGGGTATATTAGATTTGTGCGGATAACGGTTGTGTGTAACGCACAGAAGGAAGCGTTTCCGACCCCATAAAGTATATATATTCTTGATCAGCATCAATAGCCGAGTCGATATAGCCATGTCTGTCTGTCCGTCCGTCTGTCCGTCTTCATTTGTGCCTATATCTCAGAGACTATAAAAGCTAGAGCAACGAAATTTTGTATTCAGGCTTCTGTGTATTCACACTACTCAAAGTATGTTTCAAAATTTTGCCCCGCCTCATTCCGCCCCCACAAAGGACGAAAGTCTGTGGCATACACAATTTTGAAGATACGAGAAAACTAAAAACGCAGAATCATAGAGAATGACCATTTCTATCAGAGTGTTGAATCTGGATTAGATGGGATTATTAATATAGCCACAATGAAGGAAACCATTTCAAAAGTCATCGTTCCCTCTCGCTCTCTCTCACACGCGACCCCATCTGCTTTGCCCATTCGTATTTTTTGACGCCTAGTTCTCAGAGACTATAAGAGCTAGAGCAACCAAACTTTCTATCCAAGTTCCTGTGATATCAAACCAGCACGAGTTTATTTCAAAATTTTGCCACGCCCCCTTCCGCCCCCACAAAGGACGAAAATCTGTGGAATCCACAATTTTTAAGATAAGAGAAAACCAAAAACGCAGAATTATGGAAAATATCCGTATCTATCAGATTGCCGAATCTGGATCATATCGGATCATTATTATAGCCAGAAGGAACAAATTAAATTTCAGTGGCTACCAAACGGCAGCCAAGCGATTCCCTCTCTCTCTCGCACACACTTCCATGTCTCTTGTATGTAGTTTTACATGAGTATGTAAAAATGTAGCAGCCGACGTAAAAATTATATGTAAATAAAAATGGAAACTGATAACTTCTAAAATATAAAACTACAGCATGGGGTTCGTCCTAATTTTTTCAAATTTTCCATTTTGGCCAAAATTTAATTCGTCTCTTTTGCGAACATATAATAATTTACTTAAATCACAAGCTCATATGTATATATATGTATATAAGTTAACACTTCCCACCAGCTGCAAAGTATCGGCAGAGTTTCAAAACGGAATTATGCTGATGCCGCACCCAAAGGGGTGGGGGCAGCAACTACATTGTCGCAAGAGTTTCTGCTGAAGAACCGTTGACCTGCACTCGAGTGGCCGGCGGATCATATTCCGCCGTTGCATAAACATCCGCTGTGGAGCTGATGGTCTGCACGAGTCGCTGACGGTGCAGAACGTCGGCCCGCTGCCAAGCAGCGCTGCCAAGAGATTGGGTAGTCTTAAGTAGAATTGTACTTTTGTATCTTTAGGTTAATCAGAATTATTCTCACTCCGAACCGAGCCAATTGTGCCGGAATAAATAATTAAATCTTAACTCTCGTGTTTGATTGCCGGTGGCCGATGCCACGGTGTTATTAACCTTAGCCGGGAACAAGAACTAAATAATTGGCGCCCAACGGGTCTAAGAACCCATAGTTAAACGGTCGAGTGAAAAACACACACACACAGAAGTGTAGTGAAAAATAAAAAAAAAATAATAAATAATGAAAAAAAGTGCCGAAGAAGTGAAAGGCAACTTATATTAAAACACTCAACACTCGGTTCGTTTTTTTGTGTGTTAAAACGAGTAGATATTCTCCCAGTGAGAAAAAAACAACAAGAGTGTGTGATAAAGTGGTGATTTTTTGTTGTTGTGTGAGTGCCGCACCAGAACGTAAGCCCGTGAAAAAACAAAGAAAACGAGGCCAAATTTAACAATACGGCGCCGCGTCTGCTGTCACCTACAGCGACGACCACAACACAGACCGAGGAAAGGAAAAGGGGCTGTAGGGAAATCCCTCGCTCTCATCAGTAATCTACAGAGGAAAAATAGGCTGAAGGGCTCTCCCTCGCCTAGGAAAATAGAAAACATCAAACTTCGTCAAGCAAACATCAGAACAGCCGAACAGAGTTCCCCCCAACCCCGCTCAACCGGACACCGCGATAATAAATAAGAAAAAAATGTAAGTGAATAGCTCACCGATTTCGGTTTTGTGTCAGCTTAATTAAACGAGAAATTGTAAAAATTTTAAGCAAAAATTGTTATAAGGAAAAGAGAAACATAAGTAAAGTAAATCTAGAAAAAAATAGTAAAAAATAATAATAATATAAATAAACAAAATAGAATGAAAATTTTTGTCTGTACCAAACAAAGGGAGCTTATTGAATATAAATAACGAGCACCACTCGTTAAGTTAGAACGCACCCCATGAGCGATAGAGAAGTTAGAAAAGACAGTGTCGACAGCCTAGAGTCCCTAATAGAAGGTCTCCACTTGGACGGACGGCCGCCACATAAGAAATCAGATAAAAAAAGTATGGAACAATTCGTACGGGAAATGGAGGCCGCCTTAGCAGGGCAGGCCGCGACATTTCAAGAAGAAATAAGGCAGTTGCGAACGGAGCTTACAGAATCTGCCCGGCAGATTCGGGCAGAGGTTGACCAATCCCGCGCACAAAGTGTGCCTCAGGTAGAGGTGTTTAAAAGGGTCCAAATTACTCCCGGGGTCGAATGTGACTTCCAGCTAGACATGGTGAAATCACTTCCAGACTTCGAGGGGAAGCAAGTAGATTATGTGGCTTGGCGTCAGGCGGCGATGGCCGCATTTGAGCCCTTCCAGCCACACGAAGGTAGTCATAAGCACTACATGGCGACAGGGATAATAAGAAACAAGGTGAAAGGGGCCGCGAACAACATTTTGTCATCTTTCAACACAGTGCTCAACTTCAGAGCCATTATCAACAGGTTAGACTGTTCCTACTCTGACAAAACGCCGATAGGCGTAATACAGCAGAGACTGACGACCATGCGTCAGGGCAACCTCGCACTGACAGAATATTATGATGAGATTGAGAAACAGCTCTCGCTCATCACAAACAAAAACGTGATGGCACATACTGCAGAGGCAGCAAGTGTGCTAAACCAGAGAGCCAGGGAGGACGCTTTAGAGGTTTTTATCTCAGGTCTGAGAAGGCCTCTAAAAGCGGCTGTGTTTCCGGCAAGGCCGACAGACTTGGAAACAGCTCTGGCCCTGGCCCAATCAGCTGAGTCCAGCGAAGACCGCAGCACCTGGGCTGCAAATTACGCCAGGATCATTGAGGAGAGGTCGGTCCGCACAAATGAGCGCAAGCACCAGGCGCCACAACAGGGAAATGGCAGGCAAAATAGGCCCCAAGAGCACTTCCCTTACAAGAGCCCCCACTACGTTAGGAGTCAGGGTACACCCAATGCCCAGCAAGGCAACTCATACCACCAGCCCAAATCTCAGGGCCAGTCCCAGGAGCCGATGGAGGTAGACCCTTCGTCCTCCAAGTTGAGACAGCCCTCAGCGTACCAGAAACCGTTTGGTCCTTCTGGCAAGCGCGACAACCCTTTCGGGAAAAGACAGAATGCGTCAGAACGCGCTTCGGGCAGCTGGCGGCAAAGGTTAGAGCACATTGCTACCGCTAGTGACAGATCACCGGCGGGTTACAACGAGACCGCCAACGAAGCAGTTGCCGAAATAGAGGCCGACGCCGAAATCGGCTACGAGTCCGATTCGGTTAATTTTTTAGGGGAAGATCCCTGCTGCCATTCATATGGCGGAAAGTAGCAGGGGTCACGCGTAAATTCCTCATCGACACGGGTTCATCGAAAAATTACATCAAGCCATTCGAAGGGCTTTTCGGTGTTACCCCCGTCGAAGCACCTTTCTCCGTTTTTTCAATCAACGGTTCCAACAAGATCACAGAAAAGTGTCCCTTGTTATTTTTCGGCAAAACCACGCCGTTTTTCATTCTGAAAACCCTAACAACTTTCGACGGCATTATCGGCCTTGACCTGCTAACGCAGGTGGGGGCTACACTGTCCCTCGAAAGTGGAACTCTCACGGTCGGTAACACTACCGAAACGATCAGGTTCCACAAGTGCACAGACGTCAACCATACTAACGTTATTGACATCGACGCACCTCCAGCCATTAAGGCAAACTTCATACAAATGTTGAAGAAGAGAAACAAGGCGTTCGCGGACCCTAACGAGTCGCTGCCTTTCAACACTTCGGTCGTGGCCACCATTCGCACGGTGGACGACGAACCAATTTATTCCAAACTCTACCCCTATCCGATGGGCGTTGCTGATTTTGTCGAATCCGAGGTTAAGAGCCTCCTAAAAGACAACATCATCCAAAAATCAAGATCACCGTATAATAATCCTATATGGGTGGTCGACAAAAAAGGCACTGATGAAAAGGGTAATAAGAAGAAACGTCTCGTAATGGACTTTCGGAAGCTCAATCAGAAGACTGTGCCTGACAAATATCCCATGCCAAGCATCTCGATGATATTGGCAAACCTGGGTACGGCCAAGTATTTCACAACCCTTGACCTGAAATCCGGGTACCACCAAATAACTTTGGCGGAACGCGACAGGGAAAAAACTTCCTTTTCCGTAAATGGAGGGAAGTATGAGTTTTGCCGACTTCCCTTTGGGCTAAGGAATGCCGGTAGCATTTTCCAGAGGGCAATCGATGATGTTTTGCGTGAACAGATCGGTAAAACATGTTACGTATACGTTGATGACGTAATTATATTCTCCAAGTCTCAGGACGACCATGTTAAACACGTCGACTGGGTACTGAAAAGCCTCTATGAAGCTAACATGAGAGTAGCTCAGGAGAAGTCGCAGTTCTTTAAGACGAGCGTAGAGTACCTCGGCTTTATCGTAACTAGCGAGGGCACAAGAACGGACCCTGAGAAAGTGAAAGCTATCCAGGAGTACGTCGAGCCAACGACGCTGTTCAGCCTAAGGTCATTCCTAGGCCTAGCAAGCTACTACAGATGCTTCGTGAAAGATTTCGCGGCAATCGCCCGTCCACTTTCGGACATCCTAAAAGGAGAAAACGGGACCATTAGCAAATACAAGTCTAAAAAAACCCCCATCTCGTTCAATGAGGCGCAGAGACACGCTTTTCAAAAACTAAGGGACATTCTGGCTTCAGAAAACGTAATGCTGATGTATCCAGATTACAAAAAGCCTTTCGACCTAACAACCGATGCGTCTGCCTACGGCATCGGTGCAGTACTCTCACAAGGGGGTCGCCCAATAACAATGATCTCCAGCACCCTCAAAGACAGTGAGCTAAACTACGCTACCAACGAGCGGGAGCTTTTGGCAATTGTATGGGCCTTGGGAAAGCTGCGCCATTACATTTATGGCGTCAAGGACATAAACGTGTTCACCGACCACCAACCACTCACATTCGCGGTATCCGAGGGAAACCCCAATGCAAAAATTAAACGTTGGAAGGCACGCATCGACGAGATCGGTGCCAAGCTCTTCTACAAACCCGGCAAGGAGAACTTTGTCGCAGACGCATTGTCGAGACAGAATATTTGTGCTTTAGAGGATAGCGCGTCGCGGTCAGATGCTGCGACGATCCATAGTGAAGCGTCAATGACTTACACGATTCACACAACAGATAAGCCTGTTAATTGCTTTAGGAATCAGATCATCCTAGAGCAGGCGCAGTTCCCATTGGAACAGGTTTTTGTTCTCTTCGGAGAAAAGACGCGCCATATCATACACTTCCCCTACAAGAACGTTCTCGTAGAGGTCGTTAAGTCCAAAATAAACCCCCAGGTCGTAAACGCGATCCACTGTGACTTCCCAATCGTAGCTGGCATTCAGCATGAACTAGTGAAAGCCTTTCCGTCGACTACGTTCTGGCACTGCAAGAATCTTGTCGCCGACGTTTTCGATGAGACCAAGAGAAAAGAGATTGTCGCCATTAAGCACAGTCGGGCTCACAGGGCCGCACAAGAAAATGTCAAACAAATCATGTCAGACTACTACTTCCCAAAAATGACTAAGCTCGCAAACGAGGTTGTCTTGAACTGCAAGATATGCTCCAAAGCGAAGTACGATAGGCATCCCAAAAGACAGGAGCTGGGGCCGACGCCGGTCCCCTCGTTCACTGGGGAGATGCTTCATGTAGACATATTCTCTACAGAGAAGAAGTACTTCCTAACCTGCGTGGACAAATTCTCAAAGTTTGCCATTGTCCAACCGATAACGTCCCGCACTATAGCGGACATCAAAACTCCGCTATTGCAACTCCTAAACATCTTCCCGAATACGAAGCAAATATATTGCGACAACGAACCGTCGATGTGTTCGGAGACCATCAGATCACTCCTCCGGAACAACTTCGGAGTACTCATTGTCAATGCTCCGCCCCTCCACAGTACCTCAAACGGTCAGGTGGAGAGATTCCATAGCACCCTGGTAGAAATTGCAAGATGCCTCAAAATGGATAGAGGGATCACCGACACAGTCGAACTTTTTCTCCAAGCGACAGCGGAGTATAATAGATCAGTACACACGGTCACCAACAAAAAACCCATCGACATTCTCTACGCTGTAGTGGCGAATACGAACAAAGAAGTCCAGAACAGAGTGCAGAAAGCCCAGATCGTGCAAAACAATCGGGCCAATCAGGCACGCCAAAACAGGAGTTTCAGGGTAGGCGAGAAGGTGTTAGTTAAGTCCAACAGACGCCTCGGGAGTAAGTTGACCCTTTTATTTGTGGAGGAAACAATAGAGGCGGACTTGGGGACAACTGTCCTAATTAGAGGGAGGGTGGTCCATAAGGACAACCTTAGGTAGCTACTCCGACTAGGTTAAGAAACACACTTTGGTGACGGTATTTCTTTTAGTTTTCCTTTTTTATTCTTTTACGTATTTTTATCCACAGGATTGTCTGGGTACTTCAGTTCGTCGCAATAGTATCGGCACGCATCACCGATTACACTCACTCAGATTACATACCAATTACGGACGGAACTGTACTGGTTTGGGACGGTCTTGACTATATCAAACACACGGCAAACTTGACCGAATTCGGTCGCATTGCCGACGAGACCGCGAAAATGACGAACGTTTTCCCTAGATCCCACATGAGACAGCTATTAGAGGCCAACTGTAACCACATTAGGGACATGTTGTCTGATATCGGCGTTCACCACCGGCTGGCTAGGAGCTTAGACTTTCTAGGAACGGCCCTTAAGGTCGTGGCCGGAACGCCGGATGCAGCCGACCTAGAAAATATTAAATTCACAGAAGCTCAGTTAGTACAGGAAAGCAATAGACAGATTTCTATTAATACCAAGGTGCAGAATCAATTAAATTCCCTCACTAGTACAGTTAATAAGATTCTTAGTATAAAAAAAACGAAATAATAAACTCAGAGCACCTTTACGAAACCCTATTAGCCAGAAATAGAATCCTCATAACAGAAATAGGGAACCTCATGCTTACAATCACCCTGGCCAAAGCCAATATAGTGAATCCATCCATTTTAGACCACGCTGACATAGAATCCGTTCTCGCTGACCAATTCACAGGGGTCACAATATCAGGCTTACTAGAAGTATCTAGAATTAAGATCTTACAATCCGCTAATATAATCCACTTAATAATCGAATATCCTAGAGTTAGTTTAGCTTGTAGAAAGGTCACGGTATTCCCGGTTGAGCACAATGGAACGGTACTGCAATTAGCAGACAACATCGTAGCTGAGTGCGACAGCCAAGTGTGGGCGCTCACAGCCTGCGTTGCCACAACCATGTCCACCTTCTGCAAGAAGGAGGCGAGGGGTTCCTGCGCGCAGGGACTGCACTCCGGTGGCATCGCTCACTGCATCTCTCAACCGAGCCATCTAGAGCCCATCACCCTCGTTGACGACGGCATAATCATCATCAACAACAGACCAGCCGTGATCAGCTGTGACTCAGACACGCGGATCACAACCGCCGGGACACAGGTGGTCACCTTCAACGACTTCGCGATTGTCAACGGCTCTCGATTCCGGAATCGCAACAACATCCCACAGCGACTTCCGGGCATAGCATCGGTGCCCGCCCTGAACATCACGGGGCACCAGGCGGTCCTAAGCCTACCATTCCTGCATCAGCTCAGCGAAAAGAACCTAAACTACATCAAGGAGGTCGAACAGGCCACCATGGGCCGGCTAAATCCATTCCTTGCCTTCGGGCTCGGCATTGCCCTATGTGGTGCCGTTGGTGGCATCGTACTTATCAGAGCGCATCTCAGAAGAAGGCAAAGCGCGAACCAGGTTAAAGAGATAGTCGAGAGGTTGCAAGCGGCGAGGACGACCGCTCTTTAAGAGGGGGAGTAGTTAACACTTCCCACCAGCTGCAGAGTATCGGCAGAGTTTCAAAACGGAATTATGCTGATGCCGCACCCAAAGGGGTGGGGGCAGCAACTACATTGTCGCAAGAGTTTCTGCTGAAGAACCGTTGACCTGCACTCGAGTGGCCGGCGGATCATATTCCGCCGTTGCATAAACATCCGCTGTGGAGCTGATGGTCTGCACGAGTCGCTGACGGTGCAGAACGTCGGCCCGCTGCCAAGCAGCGCTGCCAAGAGATTGGGTAGTCTTAAGTAGAATTGTACTTTTGTATCTTTAGGTTAATCAGAATTATTCTCACTCCGAACCGAGCCAATTGTGCCGGAATAAATAATTAAATCTTAACTCTCGTGTTTGATTGCCGGTGGCCGATGCCACGGTGTTATTAACCTTAGCCGGGAACAAGAACTAAATAATTTATACATTTGTACATATATACTGACTGAGTACCGGGTATAAAGTAGAGCCGCGGCCTTTGCCGCGGCTCACAACGTTCCCTCTCGTTGAAAATATTATTATGTCATTCATATAGACATGGCATCCATGTCGTCCATTTCTCTGTGAAAGATTCTGGGCGCATTTGTTAAGCCCATTCGCATTCTTAAGAATTCATATTTACCGTTATATATAGAAAAAGATGTTTTTTCTATATCTGATTCTCTCATCAATATCTGATAGAATCCCGATTCTAGATCAATAGTCGAGAAATATTTTGTTTTACCCAAATTGGATAGAATTACTGACGGATCCTGCATGGGATATTTGTCTGGTATGGTATTTTCATTCAGTTTCTTAAAGTCTATTACTTATCTATGTTTAGGAGTACCATCTTCATGGTACTACTATTACTGGGGAATTATGTATGTATATGGGCTCTTACTAGTCCTAATTATTCCGTCATCCAACATTTTACTTATTTCAATATTAACGAAGTCGTTCCCTGAATAAGAAGCATATGGATATTGCTTACCATGTTCAGTATTTATTTCCCCTTTTATATATTTACGTTCTAAACGGTCACTTTATATTTAATTTAATTTTATTTATTATTTAATTTAATTTAATTTATTATTTAATTTAATTATATTCAATTTATATTTTCGTGGTTTTCTTGTATTTTAGTGATAATTTCTTCTTGATTCATCTTCTTCAGGAAAAGACGAAAAAAAATATTTGAATGCCTTGATTTTTGGTTTTAGTTATCGCTAATAAAAATATAAAAATAAACGGCTAAGTTATAACCGTTTGACCAAAACTTTTTTTCAACTTTTCCTGAGCTTTCAAAGTCAAAATTTCAAAAATAAATACCGAAAAAAATTATGAAATTTCAATTTGGAAGCTTAATATCTTCCAGACGTTACGTTGCAGCTACAAAGTGTCTGAGTCGGACTTATAGCTTATAGCTTTTTTTAACTGCAAAGTTCAATATAACCAGTTGTAGGAAACTTAAGTTATGTGAAAAATAGAAGCACTACCTATGACAAATAATACCAAATTTATTAAAAATTCTTAAAAGAAAAACTACACCATGAAAAAAAAAACCATAATTCTTTAAAAACTTTTAAATCTCCAAATCTATTAGAAAAAGTAATTTTTGGCGACAGCGGAAAAAAAAAGTTGAATTTTGTCGAGTAGTGTTATCCACACCCTGATCTCTGGTTGCTTCTAACTGTTTTTTTAGATCTATTATTTCCTTGTGCACTTTTGAAATTTGAATTGCTATCCACTGCTTGATTAGATCTGTAGTCAGTCAGTCATCTGTAGTTGCTTCTGTATTCATCCTCTTACATTTTTGAAAATCATAAATTAGTTGATCTGTTGAAGAATGATCATCTCTAGCAATGCACGCATGTATTGACATACATATGAATATGTAATCGTATGAGTGAGAGACGTGACGAGACACGACGTTCTCTTATCTCCTTTTTGTTCTTCCTTCTTTTCGGTCTCTATCTGCCTGCGAGCAGAGCATTGAATTGAGTCACAAATAAACCTTACATATGAACGGTTGCGTCTTTACTTTGTGTTACACAAAACTTCCCTTACCACGGCAGCGAAATTCTGTCCAAGAGGTTATGGGCCCAGCATCCAATTTTGTAAATAAAAAGTAAAGTGATTGTTATAGTTACGAACTATTAACTTCGGTGTGACTCAGAGACTAAACGATAATCAGCTATGAGCGGGATTTATCAGATAGACAAATTGGAGGAGGGAAATTATGACTCATGGTGTATTCAAATGCGGTCTGTGTTGGTGCACGCTGAATTGTGGAGTGTGGCATCTGGTGACCTACTTCCAACGAATGTTCCCGAAGGTGTGAATTGGCAGGCTAAGGATGAAAAGGCGCTGGCCATGATCACATTAAGTGTATAAACTTCACAGCTGGGATACATTAAAAATTGCAAAAAGTCGTCCGAGGCATGGAAAAAATTAAAAAGTGTTCATCAACCAAGTGGACCTGTACGAAAGGTTCAACTGTACATGAAATTGCTAAGCAAACGCATGGACCAAAGGCAAAGCTTTTCAAGTTACATAAATGAATTCGTGGATATTCTTGATGGCCTTGGGTCAGTAGGAATCGAGCTAAATGATGAACTACGCGCAATCGTCTTACTGTCGAGCCTTCCAGAACAATTCGAAAATTTTGTTGTCGCCATAGAGACGCGCGACAGTCTGCCGACATTTGATGTTCTATGCGTAAAATTGAAGGAAGAAGGCGAGCGAAAGGGAAACGCAGAAGATCAAAAGGAATACGCAAAAGCATTTACCGCAATACACAACCCGGCCGCGCAGAGAACGCAAAAGAAGAGAAACAATAATATGATATGTTTCAAGTGTGGTGAGCGCGGGCATATGAAGGCTCAGTGTAAGAGAGAGAGCGCAAATGTGGAAAAGGCAGCAAAAGGCGAGAACAAGCAGTGCAGCCTATTAAATGCGTTGGACGCAGATAATTTGAAAAAGAGTATGTGGTGCTTGGATAGTGATGACACAAGCCACATGTGTTGTGAGAAACAGTTATTCACAAAGCTCGAGAATCACACAGAAATGATTGGTCTGGCTGACTCCGGATTTCTAAAAGCAGAAGGAAAAGGGGAAGTAGAGCTGAAGACAGAGATATGCACACTGCTGTTAAAAAATGTTCTCTATGTGCCTGTTAAGCTAGTGAGCTTTTTCACTAGCTGTTGAGATTTAAAAACGGTTATATATTATATGTATATACGTGGCTTAATGCCAGATTTATTTATGGGAAGTGTATATGGTTATGTCTGCGACGAGTGACGATCGATGATTTTGAGGGTTTGAATATTCGCTCAAGACTGAACGCAAGGGCTGGCGGCGTAATTGCCGTGCCCTAGGAGACAATGCTTAACGAGCGGGAGAGAGTACGATTGTAAAGAGCTAGCGCAGTTCGGGCTGCTGCTAAGCCGAGTAGACGAATTCTTATGTGTGTGATAAGCGAACGAAAACCGCTGCCGTGAGTAGGCATATGCGGTAACAATACAAATTTAATAAAGTGGGCATGGCAATAGCAAACATCGAGATGTGAATTTACTTTAGGCTTATACTGCTTGACCCGACATACTCCCCCCGTTGAAACCCTGTCCTTCAACAGCATCTTTAAGGGGCAGCAGACACAGCTTGTTGACGGCTCGTTTTATAAGTCCAGATGAGGTCTTCAGCACGGCGACTCGGGCAACGCCATCTCTTCCGAGTAGAAGCTCGACCACTCTCGCAAGTGGCCACTTCATGGGAGGAAGATTTTCATCCTTGACAATCACCATATCTGCGACTGCCAAACTGGGTTTCGGAGTGCGCCATTTTGAGCGTTGCTGTAGTGAAGTGATGTACTCTTCCTTCGATCGGGACCAGAAGAGCTGCTGCAGGTATGAAACGCGCCAGCCATCCAAGCGATCAAATTTTAGCTGTGTGACATCAGGCTCAGCGAACGAAGCAGGAGGGCCACCATTCAAGAAGTGCGCTGGAGTTAGGACATCCAGATCGGCAGGGCTCTCTGAAATTGGAACTAAAGGTATTGAATTAATTACTGCCGTGATGTGGCATAACAGCGTCCGTAGTTCGTCAAATCCAAGAACCGAGCTGCCTATCGCACGGTAGAAATGGTACTTGGCCGTCTTAACTGACGCTTCTCAAAGGCCACCAAAATGCGGGGAGCGCGGAGGAATAAGTGCCAGTCTATAGATTCCACCAAGCAAAAATCTAACACAGCCTTCCGATGATCATCGCTGAGGAACAGGCGTTTTAGCTCATTCCTAGCGCCGACAAAATTTGTTGCGTTGTTTTACCAAATTTGCCGCGGTTTCCGTCGGGTGCATATGAAGCGCTTTAGTCCATGAAGAAAAGCAAGTGTAGATAAATCTTTAATCAGCTCCAGATGAACAGCCTTGGCAGCGAAGCAAATGAAGACACAGACGTAACACTTGACTGGACCCTTATTGCGTGTCTCCGATTTGTAGAAAAATGGCCCACAAAAGTCGACGCCTGTGATCTCAACGGCATGAGAACCGTCGAGCCGCTCCTTGGGAAGATCCGCCATTATATGCTCCAATACTCTAGGCTTCATTCGAAAGCATCTTATGCATTTGTTCTCTGCCTTGTTTACAGTCTTCCTCCCCGCAAAGGGCCAATATTGGGATCGAATAAGTGCAAGCAAAGCTCGAGGTCCAGCGTGGAGATTCCGCTCATGAAAGTGAGAGATTATGGGAAGAGTTAGTGGATGGCTGCTGGGCAAGATAATTGGATGACGGCCATTAAAATCCAACGAAGAGTTCTTCAGTCGACCATCAACCCTGAGCAGACCAAACTGATCCATGAATGGCAACAATGATGCAAGGGAGCTAGATGGGGAAACTGATCCTCTGGACCGTAGCGACTTCATGTCCCATAGATGAGAACGCTGGACTAGTCGCAGCAATAATTGTGTTCCATGCTCAACGTCTGAGACAATCAGTCCGGGATGCCGAATGCGATTGCAAAACTTGTAAACGTATCCGAAAACGTGTTGCAAGGAAATGAACGAATTCGCATACTTGGAGTCAGCTACAATGTCAATGTAGGGAGATTTTACTAGAAGAATACTCCGGCGAAGCTCAAGGGCTGGCTTATCCGGTAATACTGTGGGCGGCCAGTCATCTGAGGGGCCACAAAGAAATGGAGGTCCATGAGCCCAAAGGAGAGAATCGTTCAGCTCAGTCGGAAGAGCCCCTCGAGACAGAATGTCGGCTGGGTTTAAACCTGTGGGAACATAACGCCATGTCATGTTGTCGGTCATTTCCTGAATCGCTGCCACTCTATTTGCGACGAATATGTTAAATCTTGACGACTCATCCCGAGTCCAGGAAAGTGCAACCGCCGAATCACACCAACAGTACAACCTTCCCTTGAAGACATGCATTCCGGCTATTTCAGATATGAGCCTTGCCAACAACTCAGCTCCACAAAGCTCCAATTTTGGAACCGTAAGTGTCTTCAGAGGCGCAACACGAGATTTGGCACAAAGTAAGTGACTGCTGGGATGCTGACCTTTTGACACGACATATATACATGCACCATAAGCCTCGATGCTGGCATCGCAGAATCCGTGAACTTCTAGCTCGGAGTCTGGAAGGAGAACAAGGCGAGGAAACTCAAGTCGACGAATCTGGCCAAAACTGCTGCACATTTCTTGCCACTCCGTACTTAGCGTGGCTGGGAGGCTTTCATCCCAGGCTAACTTCTCCTTGCACAAACGCTGAAGAAAGATTTTTGCTTTCGTAATTACAGGACCAGCAAGTCCGAGAGGATCGTAAAACCGCGCTATGGTTGATAACACAGAGTGCCTGCAGGGATTCGGAGACGATTCTAGGGCCGAGAATGAAAATAAAAGTTGATCAGAGACCGGGTCCCAAGCGAGTCCTAGTGTCTTAGTAAAATGGCTGCCATCATCGAACTTCAAATAAGTTTCTTTGTCCTCGTCAGGAACTCCATCCAGCACAGCGGGCACGTTTGAGCACCACTTCCTCAATCTGAACTGACCCCTGGACAAGATTGCAGCCGTTTGCTCACGAATGAGGATGGCCTCTTCCTGAGAGCTGGCGCCAGATATTAAATCATCCACGTAGAAATCACGGCGAAGAATTTCAGCTCCAACTGGAAAATCTACCTGCTCGTCGGTTGACAACTGATGCATCACTTGCACAGATAAATAAGAGGCAGGCTTCGTCCCATAAGTAACGGTATCCAATTGAAACACGCGCAAGTCCTCTTGCGTGGAGTTTCTCCACAGAATACACTGCAAGTTGCTGTCCTCGGGTGATACTCGTACGCACCGATACATCTTACAGATATCTCCCGTAATCGCAACTGCGTATGAACGAAATCGAGCAATAATATGAAAGAGTTTGGGTTGAATTACGGGGCCAGCCATTAAAACATCATTCAAGGAGTAGCCAGATGATGTTGAAGCAGATCCATCAAAAACGACCCGAAGCTTGGTCGTAGAACTCTCTTCTTTCATGACGCAATGGTGAGGTAGAAAATATCGGCAGTTGCTGATTGATTGAGCAGGAACAGGAGACATATGACCTAAGTCAAGATACTCATTTATGAAGGCAGCATACTGAGCCTTCACATCAGGGCGACGATTTAACTTCCGCTCAAGGGACAGGAATCTGCGACGCGCTTGATTGTAAGATTCTCCCAAGAGATCCAAACTATATTTAGCTGGCAGCCGAACGCAGTAATCGCCACTTTGTAATCGACGGACGTGCTGAACAAAATGAGCTTCACAATCCAGTTCTTCTTTGGTAGATTTTACTATTGGTTCGATGCAATTCTCAACCTCCCAAAACCTCTGAAGAAGCACTTCAAGTTGCTCATCTGAATTGTTATCCTCCGTAACAACGGCCGAAGCGCGAGCAACCATTAAAGAAGACCTATTTACACGAGAACAGGCTCCAGACACGACCCATCCCAAGCGAGTTTTCTGAATTGAAGGCAATCCTGGCAGTAGCTTGATCTGACCAACACAAAAGAGATCGTAAAATAGACTTGCTCCAATTAATAGATCGACGCGCTGAGGCCTATAAAACTCCGGATCCACTAGTGGTATGTTCGCCGGAATGTTCCAATTATGAGTGTCAATTCCAAAGCATGGCTGACGATCCGTTATGTTAGAAGCTACGATAGCAGTGACGAGAGCTGAGAAATCAGATGAGCGAGAATGCAAGCTAACACTGACCGAACATCCATCGGTGCCAAAGCTGGAGTCGCCAATTCCAGAAACTGCGGTTGATGATTTCATTTTCCGAAGCTGAAGCTGATTGGCGAAACGAGAAGTTATCAAATGCAACTGGGAGCCGGAATCTAGCAATGCTCTGCAGGGAACTAAAACTCCGGAACGATTTTTTACCAAAACTATGGCAGTGGCAAGTAGAACAACGTTATTATTGAGACCTTGGGCTATAAGTGCAGACGAAGTAGACGCTGAAGTAGAGGGTTCCGTGGTAAGCTGAGCCGGATCAGAATGAGGGGGCGCAAACGGAGACTGAGCATCAGTTGACTGACCTTGACCTGCAGCCGAATCAGGGTTACCGAAATGAAGCGTAGTATGATGCCTGCCGCCGCAGATACGACAGTGGCTCGAGGTGCACTGACTTAATCGGTGGCCTGTTCTAAGGCAATTAATGCAAAGGGACAGTCGTTTGGCTTCTTCTTAATGGCGATTTTCGGGGGACATTGCCTTGAACCTCGGACAATACTGAATTTCGTGAGCGCTGTTACTGCAGAGCACGCAGCCTGAGAAGGCTTGGCTAGTTGCAACCAAGGTGGACCTGGAATTGTTATATCTTCGATTCTTGCCCACCTGACTGCTCGGCACATAGTTTGCCCTAGCAAAATCCACTGTTTCCAATGCTCTGCATCGCTGTTCCAGGAATGAGGCCATATACTCCCATGACGGAATCGAGTTTGCATACGCTGGCTCCTCAAATCGCTCCTCCCACTTGGCTTGGCTCGCTGGATCAAGTTTACGAAGCAGCTCCTGCACGATGATGCATCCGGCGATCTGCTCGGAAGTGCCCAAACTCTGAAGCGCACGCATGTGAGCGTTAAATCCGTCCGACAGCTCTCGGAGCATTACCACTGAACCATTTTCGACAGCCTGGAGCCCTAGGACCTCATTTATGTGTGCCTGAAAAACTAAGCGTCGATTATTAAATCTTCTTTCTAATAATTGTAAAGCCACGCTATAATTGCCATCCGAAATTTGCAGCGACCGCACAGTCTCCAAAGCCGCATCACGCAGACAGGAACGCAAATGCTGAAACTTCTCCACATTGGTTAGATCAGGATGATTATCTATGATGGTTATAAACGTGGAGTAGAAATCGGTCCACTTAGCATATCCTCCGCTGAAAGTTGGCAGCTGTATAGGAGGCAGGGACGGTACCTGCCTACGTCGAACTGGAAAGTGCGAGCTGACAAAATCAGCGGTGATGTTTCCTTCAGCCATGGTGGAATGAAGAGGCATGTGTCCGCTAATCTTTGCTATTTCCCGCATAATTGACGCCTTCACCGTACTCGCAAGCGATTCGAACATATCAGCTGCTCCACTATTAATCTCGGATTGATCCAATTCCTCGAGCTCGGTGTGAAGCATCTCAAACCTTCCGATCAGCTTATCGAGTTGCTCTTGCTTCACAACGAGCATATAATAGTCTGCTACTAGAGACTCATTCTGGCACTCAGCAGCTAACCCTTTCATTTTTTCGCATAAATCCGTGGATTTGAGCTTTAAAAATGACACCCTGTTTTGCTCCCTGACCATTGGACTTTCGACAGCAGCGTCGGCAGCGTTGGCAGCATCAGCAACGTTGGCAGCAACAGCAGCATCGGCAGCATCCAGCTCCATAGCGGCGTTGGCAGCATCCATCTCCATAGCGGCGGCAGCTTAGCAAACATTTAATGCGGGAAGATGACCGCAAAGAGTAAAGCGCGTAATAAACGTCGCTAGCGGGAAGACGAACGAAAGGAGGACCGAACGCAGTGAACAAGAACCGCAAGCAACGCTATGTGCAAGGGCAGCCGGTGCGGGAATCGTTTCTTGCGGGAAGATGAGAGCAAAGAGCACCGAGCGCAACAGACTGGAAGAATTAGCACCGTAAGCCGAACTGCAAGGGAGGCCGGTGTATATATGTAGTATTATATAGTCGATGGCACTGGCAATTAAAATAATGATTTAGTATAGTTTGTGATTGCACTAATACATTTATTCTTGCACAAATCACGTCGGGGTCACCAATGTTAAGCTAGTGAGCTTTTTCACTAGCTGTTGAGATTTAAAAACGGTTATATATTATATGTATATACGTGGCTTAATGCCAGATTTATTTATGGGAAGTGTATATGGTTATGTCTGCGACGAGTGACGATCGATGATTTTGAGTGTTTGAATATTCGCTCAAGACTGAACGCAAGGGCTGGCGGCGTAATTGCCGTGCCCTAGGAGACAATGCTTAACGAGCGGGAGAGAGTACGATTGTAAAGAGCTAGCGCAGTTCGGGCTGCTGCTAAGCCGAGTAGACGAATTCTTATGTGTGTGATAAGCGAACGAAAACCGCTGCCGTGAGTAGGCATATGCGGTAACAATACAAATTTAATAAAGTGGGCATGGCAATAGCAAACATCGAGATGTGAATTTACTTTAGGCTTATAAGACTTGATCAGTAAAGGAATGGTGCGTGGCATTGAAAATATGGTTTACCCGGCGAACATGAATTGCAAAACATGTATGTTCAGCAAGATTCATGCGCAACCATTTCTTGTTGCAATCACCAGTAGAGCTCAAGATATATTGGAACTAATTCATGCAGATGTGTGCGGGCCCTTTGGCACACAGTCGCTTGCTGGATCGAAGTACTTTCTAACCTTCATCGATGACAAATCAAGGCGTGTATTTGTGTATTTTAGCGGTAGAAGGATGAAGTCTTCAAGAAGTTCATCGAGTTCGAGACAATGGTTGAACGGCAAACGGGAAAAAGTCTCAAATGTATCCGGAGCGACAATGGCGGCGAATTTGTCAACAAATTGTTTGATGAATTTTTGAAAAGTCAAGGGATCGAGAGGCAGCTGACAGTGGCATACACTCCACAGCAAAACGGCGTTGCTGAGAGGGCAAACCGCACTCTGGTGGAAATGTCAAGATGTATGCTGGCCCAGTCAGGATTGGGCGAATCCTTGTGGGCTGAGGCAGTCAACGCAGCTGTGTATGTGCGGAATCGATCACCGACCAAGGCGCTGACCAGTATGACGCCAATGGAAGCGTGGACTGGTAAGAAACCTTTTGTTGGCCATCTAAAAGTTTTTGGCTCCGTTGCAGTAGCTCTGGACAAGGGTCCAAGGAAAAGTAAACTTCAACCAAAAGGCAAAGAATATCGCATGATTGGATATTCAGTAGCAGCTAAGGGCTATCGACTGTATGACCCGGTGTCTCATCAGGTGATTGAGAGGCGAGATGTTCTATTTGACGAGATCCAAGACGACAAGGACTCAATCACGTTCGAGCTTTCGACGGCAGAAGTTAACATGCAGTCTGGCGGCGTCACTGATGATATTGACAGCAGCGGTGGAGACAGCAGCGATGGTACAAGCGTTGAAGGGGAGCATTCCAGTAGCAGCGATCCTGATGGGTACGAGAGCTCAACTGAAAAGGTGGAGTCAGATGAGCCAGCTCCTCGTGTTGGACCTGGCAGACCAAGACTAATTCGGACCGGCAAACCTGGCCGTCCGAGAAAGGAGTACAACGTTCTTGGTGCTCTGGTTGCCAACAACGTAAAGATTCCACTCTCCTACGAGGAGGCATTGAACAGTATTCATGCATCACATTGGTCCGAAGCGATGCAGCGATAATATGAAGCATTAATGGCAAACGAAACATGGCAGTTGGCAGACTTACCGGCAGGACAGCGAGCGGTTGGATGCAAATGGGTATATAGCCTGAAACGCGACAAAAATGGTCAGATCGAACGTTTCAAGGCGCGATTAGTGGCAAAAGGTTGCTCCCAGCAGTACGGCATAAACTATGCGGAAACCTTTTCTCCAGTTTGCAGATTGGAAAGCGTCCGATTTATTCTTGCACTAGCAGCGGAATTGAAGTTATATGTCAACCAAATGGATGTATGTACGGCATACCTCAATAGTGACCTGAGCGATACGGTGTACATGCAGCAACCACAAGGGTACATTGATCGAGCCTATCCAGCGAAGGCTATGCTGCTTAAAAAGGCAATATATGGATTGAAGCAGTCAGGAAGGGAATGGAATTCTAAGCTGAATGGCGTCCTGACTAATCAGGGTTTTGTTGCCTGTGAAAACGAGCCGTGTCTATACCAGCAGAGAGGGAAAGGTAACTTATCGTTAATCCTGGTATATGTTGACGATTTGCTTATAGAATGCCAGTCCAAAGACATGCACAGTATCAAATCCGCTATATCGAATGCGTTCGAATGTATCAAGGTGTTCCAGATCATCATAGACCACTCGCAATACATCAAGGAACTATTGCAAGCTCACGACATGGACAAATGTAGACCAGTTGCTACTCCGTTGGATGCGGGGATTGAAGAACAGTGTCAATAGGCTGATCCTGTCATGTATCAATCCATGATTGGTGAGCTGGCACTCACAACCAGACCAGATATTTTGCATTCAGTTGCAAAGTCGTCCCAGAGGAACAAAGATCCGCACGCAGAGCATCTGGCTGGTGTGAAGCACGTTTTGAGGTACTTGGCAACGACGATGAATTTCAAACTACACTACAAAGGTTGTCATCAGCCACTTACTGGATATGTGGATACGGACTGGATCGAACTAACCGGAAGTCGTATACGGGATATGTTCATTTTTTGACAGGTCGCCCAATTTCTTGGCGATCCGAGAAACAACGCAGCGTGGCACTTATCAGCACGGAGGCAGAATATATGGCACTGTCGGCTGCGTGTAAGGAGTCCATATTCTTACGTCGCTTAATCATCGAAATCGGTTGTGGAGATGAAGCTACCTCGACTACTTTATATGGCGATAATTTGAGCGCACAAGAGCTGGCTAGGAACCCAGTTCATCATTCAAGGACCAAGCATATTGATATAAGATATCACTTTGTACGTCAGGTTGTAGAAGAAGGTCAAGTTAACTTAAAGTAACTTAACTTAAATGATTGCAGATATCTTGACCAAGAATCTCCCTAAGAGAAAGCATGTCGAATTTACAAAATTGTTAAGTTTAAATTGAATTAAATGGAATTTGTAAACATGCACGCATTGAGGAAGGGTGTTGAAGAATGATCATCTCTAGCAATGCACGCATGTATTGACATATATATGAATGTATATATGACATGTATATGAATATGTAATCGTATGAGTGAGAGACGTGACGAGACACGACGTTCTCTTATCTCCTTTTTGTTCTTCCTTCTTTTCGGTCTCTATCTGCCTGCGAGCAGAGCATTGAATTGAGTCACAAATAAACCTTCCATATGAACGGTTGCGTCTTTACTTTGTGTTACACAAAACTTCCCTTGCCACGGCAGCGAAATTCTGTCTAACATGATCCACTTTTATTTTTAATATATTTTTCAACCTTACACTCTCTAAAAGTTTTACTAACTATAATTATATTGAAATGTTTTCTTATTTATTATTTTTTTTATATTTAAAATTTTCTGCATTTTGAATTAAAATTTGTTCTTGATGCTCACAAAATATCCGGTAGGTGTCGTCCTTTTCTGGGATTTCCGTCTTCGTTCAGTCTGTATAAACTTTTCACTGGGGTCTTCCTTCTTGTGATGTTTAGAGTCTTTTAACCTTATTATGTTTATTAAAAGATTTTTTTGGGTATGTAGATAATTGATGGAAGTGAGGATCCTCCCTTCAGCTCCGTTTTTTCTCTTTTGCATGTTGATTTATTTGGTGTTGGTATTTAATACGCGCCGAGCTTTCCAGTTGAATATCTTTCTCTTTTTCTCATTTTTCTTTTTTTTCATTGCGGATTTTCATTAATGGATTTTTTTTCATGTATTAATAATTATTTGGGTTTTTTTTGTAACCACGCAGCACTTTTTACTTTTCGGAGCTTTAGATATGCGTGGCCCCACATTGGGCGCCAATGAAATATGAAGTTTTGGTCAAACGGTTATAACTTAGCTGTTTATTTTTATATTTTTATAAGCGATACCTTAAACGACGCTTAATTAATGTGTCTATCTAAAACCAAAAATCGAGGCATTCAAATATTTTTTTTTCGACTTTTCCTAAGCTTTCAAAGTCAAAATTTCAAAAAAAAAAATTATGAAATTTCAATTTGGAAGCTTAATATCTTCCTGACGTTAAATTGGAGCTACAAAGTGTCTGAGTCGGATTTATAGCTGCATTTGTCAGCTTTTCAAAACTGCAAAGTTCAATACAACCAGTTATAGGAAACTTAAGTTATGTGACAAATAGGAAGCACTACCTAAAAAAAAAATATCAAATTTTTAAAACATTCTTTAAAAAAAAACTACTCTATGGAAAGAAAAAAACATTCGTTAAAAATTTTTAAACATTCAAATCTATCAGAACAAGTCATTTTTGGCGAGAGCGGAAAAGTCGTGTCGACTAATGTTATTACCAGGTAAGAAATTGTGTATTTATTTATTTTTCTTGAAATTTTAGAATAGTTTTTCTAAATATCAATGAAAAAAAAAACCGAAAATTGGCTGTAAAAATTATTAAATAATTTTCGCCAAGGGCGAGAGAGCGAGCTTTTATTGCCCCTTGCCCTAAACTAACTTACACTAGACTTTATACAATTTTTGAAAATACAATACAAATGTAATGTAAGACAATAATTTGAAATGCCGAAACACAGGCCCTGTTGGTAGAGGCCCCAACTTGTGGATGGCCCGCCTGAACTCCGCTCCATCACTTTTCCGGATATCGACGACTCTGACCATGCCGTCTTCCCCTGCGTGCGTGGCGGTTATCCTACGGCGGAAGATTGTCGTCTGCCGCGACGAAAGGGTCCCCTTTGTTTATGTTCGGTTGCCGCTGGTGCCATTTGCCCTGAATTTGCAGCCCCAGGACATACTCTTGGGACCATTGCCGCCAGAACGCTTGCCTCAGTGACGAGACAAGTCACCATCGCAGGTTTTTACACCTGCCTCCCATCGACCTCACATGTGAGGCGCTCGCGGCGGTATGAACGTAAATTCGCATCCGCTTTTTGATGCGAATTCGCGAATTCTGTCCCCGACTTCTCGAGTCTCTTGCACAGAGCACTGAGGTGGCGGCTCGCTCCGGCAAAGGTCGTCGCGTTGTCGCAGTGGATGATTTGGGGATATCCTCGGCGCCCGACGAACCTTTGGAAAGCCAATAAAAATGAGTCAGTGGTTAAGTCAGAAACAATTTCTAAGTTAACCGTTTGGACGCAAAACAAACAAAAAGCGCAATGTATGACTTATATGGGGGCCTTCCTCGAATTTTCAATGTCGTATAAACTTGACCACAAAAATCGAGGCCGCAAACTGCAAATGGGCAAATGGGATCTGCGGGTAAATTTCCCATAAGTTGTATTAAAGTAGCGCATACATGATCGGACTGTCTGACTGCAGACCTATGGATATCTCTTCCAACTGAGACAGTGTGTTTTTCAACATCTTCCACGCTATTTCTAAATGCAGCGGAATTGAACACTCTAAGCAGCTTGAGGTGTGACGAAAATCTCTCGATGACATCTACCAGATTTGATCTTTGCACAGCAGCGGTCAGCCGACCTCATTCTTTTTCTTCTCCAGGTAGGCTCGAAATGAGAGTTCTTGGGTCAGTTTTCTTCGTCATCCTTCAAAAATTATGGTGCTTCGAACCAGATTGACTGGACGATTTCGTCGACGTCACAACCTTTTGATACAGTATCTCCTCTGTTTCGTGGGTTCATGCCGCCACGTACCTTCATCTGACCACTCTTGAATCTCAGGCACTCGAAACGAACGTCGACAACGAGGATGGATGAGACCGAATCCAATGAAGAGTTAATTTAGAATCCGACCAATAAACAGTTCGTTCGATAGGGACCTTTAATAGGGGCTTGACTCTATGACAGAGATCTGCGAGAAGGTAATGGGCACATAACTCAAGCCTTGGGAGCGTTTTGGTCTTGAACGGCGCTACTTTTGACTTTGAAGTAAATAGGGATATTTTTAAACCTTCTGCAGTTTTGCTACGTATATAGACGCACGCTCCATAAGCTCTCATGGAGGTGTCAGCAAAGGCACGTATTTGCACCAGTGACATCGGATCGACAAAGGTTTGGATATCTCTTCCAACTGAGACAGTGTGTTTTTTAACATCTTCCACGCTGTTTCTAAGTGCAGCGAAATTGACTCATCCCAATCTAATTTGATAAGCCAAAGCTCCTGCAATAGGATCTTGCCTGCTATGATGATAGGGTTTAGCAAACCAAGGGTGTCGAACAATTTGGATGTCACCGATAAAATGTTTCGCTTCGTCGCTCAGAGACCCATGACAATATTATCAATTTTTAATTTGAAGGCATCTTCAAATGGTTGCATTGGGCAACCACGAGATTCCTAATGCCTTAGTTGACTTTGAGACCGAGATCGTTATGGTCGTGCTCTCAGATGCGGTAATATCGGGTGAATTGGAAACCTCTTTGCCAGCTCATACGAAGCGGTTTGAAGAAGTAATTGCCCCCAGCTCCTTTACGCATGCAGCACCAGTCAACATGTCATCAACGTAAAAGTCGGACCCGATAACGTCAGTAGCTTTACGGAATGGGGCCTTTGCAGATTCACTCAATCTTTTCAAACACCGGATAGCTAAAAATGGGGCTGGTTCACCATAAATATCATTCAAGGCCACCTGAGGCCACGCCTTACTTCAAACCAACCTGACCGCAACACCTGAGTAGTCTTCCGATAGTGATCTTCACACAACTGGTGCTCAGGTGTAGCAATTTTCGTTGGAGATTGCATTTCTTCTAGTGACCAACATTTTTGCAAGGTTTTATCAATAGACACTAGCAACTCTTCACTGCAACTCAAACTATTTGTAATTTGGGAAGCAGAACTCTTGGAAACATATCTTTACGAAACAACGTAGCCAGAACGGTCTTCTAAAGAAGGTTGATCCAGATTCAACGGAGGAGAAGCTCTCTCTTGGGGTGGTGGCAACGAGAGATTATTAGCAGACACTGTGTATCGATGCAATAAGGTGTGATGGGAGCGGCTACACACTCGACATTTATTGGCTCTGCATTTTATAACAGCGCGGCTTTCCCGCAGACAATTTATGCGTAAGGGTGCAGAATTGGCGAGCTCGAACCTTTGTATAACCGAGAGACGCGAAAATGAAGTGCAGTTCGAAGTGAAGTGAAGTGAAGTCTCTTCCGAATTGCAATAGCTACGTGTTTGCTGAGCTTTACTGTTGGTGGAAGTGGGAGCGGAAGAACAAGCAAACTCCTTTATTGGAACTCCTTTGTTGTTCCTAATGCTTCATCCGAGAGGCACAAATTCAAATGATTGAATTTCTCGATCACTGGTATACTTTCAAAAAGGCTGATGAAATTTTTAAACTCCGAATATTTACCACTAAATTTTGGTAAGGCCAACTTCGGAAGTCGAGCACGAGTTGGGGTACTTGATGCAGATACTGTATGCGTCGTATTGCTTGATACATCAATGGCGCCAATAAGCGACAGTATCTTAAGGCCTGCATCCAGCACCGCGAAATTTTACTGACAGGAATCTGCTCTTTATTTCGGTTTTGTGGAACTCAACTAGTGAAGTGTGAACCTAAAAAGTGATTTGCCACTCTCATGAATCAGCTCTGTTTTCTAAACAGCCCCAATTTTGAAAATTAAACTAAAATTAAAAAAAGGAAGAAAAGTAATTCTGACGATGAAGTGATTGTGTTGGTAGCGGCACATATTGTTGTAAGAAGTACAGCACAAAATGTCAAAATGATCAAAATGCTTATTTTCCGTGATCCGCCAAAAACATGGTCTTGCCTCAACTGCTTTTATTAAAGCAATCTTCTCCTCACTTTAAAAATTTGCATATCTCATTTTGGTTTTGCGCACAGATTTTGCCTCCACCTCTCACTACTACTTCAGTAATAATAGGCACATATATTTTCCTGGTCTGCATGTCAGCTGTTCTCTCAGTCCACATTCGTGTCGATATCGCGACAATTCTATAAGAATTCGTGGATTTCATTTACGTTGCTGGATACTGAGGCCAGGAAAACACAAACGAAAAATTCCTGGCCCAGTTTATTTTTATATGTATGAAGGTTGGCAGTAATTTTTCGTTTCCGCGGTGCTGGATAACCAGCTTTAGCTGTATGTGGGCACATGTCTTGTTTGTATTGGGTTTTTACAACGCCGCTGTCTAAGAAAACACCCATTACTTTAGAAATGATTGTAAGTTATGATTTTATGACGCTTGCCCAAAATTAAAATAATTGTATATATTGAGTATCCTCTATATTCTAATTTTATTTAATGTACTATAAACGAATATAATGAACGAATGTAAATATGTACAAATGCAAAATGTATATCAGACATGACATCAAATTATATTAATTTTCTGTAGGGTATAAGTTCGTCGCGTCAATAAGCAACACTCAGCAAATAATTTGTGTCTCAAGAAATCTCAAAAATGTTTGCTTGCAATTTCGGCAACTCTGCACACGTACACACACATATGGGCATTTCTCTGATGTCGCACGGGACGTTCGTACGCATTTCAATGTGTAAAAATGTAAAAAAAAAACCGATTTTCAAAATTGTTTTACCGTTATGATTCGCCACTTGTTTAGCTCTATAGCTGGTGCTAGGGGCGATTTTGGGCTACTGTTCGTTTTCGAGATATTTGCAAAAAAGCATTGTATTCGCACGGGACAAATATAGAAGTGGTTTTCGCGGCGACCAATTCAAACTGAGATTTCAGCGAAAGTTGAGGCGATATATTTATGAGAATTTCTGATTAATGTTCTGCATTGAGGACTCTTTAAGATGGTAATAATTTTAATCATGTATGGCTTGTAGTTTTTTTTAAATTAAATTTAAGCTTCTGTCGCACGGGACAAAAATTTCTTGGCTTTATAAATGTTACAAAAATTCCGTTAACCGATATTAAAAAAATGTTGTGGAATTTTTTTAGATAGTTCATTAAGTAAAGGAGACTTTGAGGAAAAACTTTTATCAAGAATTTTCTTTCTTATAGCTGGGTACCCAGCACCGCGGAAACGAAAAATTACTGCCAAACTTCATATAAAAAAAACTGGGCCAGTAATTTTTCGTTTGTGTTTTCCTGGAGTCAGTACCCAGCAAACGTAAACGGAATCCACGAATTCTTATCGATAGTATCGATATTCACACGAATGTGGACTGTGAGAACAGCTGATGAGGGTGCCAGGAAAATATATCTGCACATTATTACTGAAGTACAAGTGAGAGGTGGAGGCAAAATATGTGCGCAAAACCAAAAAGAGATATTCAAATTTTTAAAATGAGGAAATGATTGCTTTAATAAAAGCAGTTGAGGCAAGACCATGTTTTTGGCTGATCACGGAAAATAAGCATTTTGATAATTTTGACATTTTGGCGCCTCCGACTGTGCTGTACTTCTTCTTACAACAATATGTGCCGCTACCAACATAATCACTTCATTGTCAGAATTACTTTTCTTCCTTTTTTTAATTTTAGTTTCATTTTCAAAATTGGCGCTGTTTACAAAACACAGCTGATTCATGAGAGTGACCAACCTTTTTTTTGGTTCTTGGTCACTCTATTTCACTTAGGATACACACAACCGAAATAAAGAGCAGATTCCTGTCAGTAAAATTTCGCGGTGCTGGAGACAGGCCTTATAGGTGAACAAAATAATGGAAAACATGACAAAAAAATACCAAAAAAGTGAATTTTGCTAATTTTAATAGGTTTTAAGATCAAAGTTAATGAAATTATATGTCAATTAGTTAAATTGGCGAATTTTCAATATCTTTTAAAAATAAAATCCCGAGAAAACTATTTTCAAATGTGATTTTATCGAATTTTAATTTTTTGGCTTCCACCTCGTCAGAAAAATGCCCATATGTCATTAATATCCATATTCAACAATGATATATATATTTTTTTTTTGCGCATACTATTGTGATAAAATATATTATTGTATAATACAATAGACCATACAATTAAATATTTATTTGTGAATATATATACATATGTATATCAGCTAATTATATTAGATCGGTATTATATATTCGTATGACAACCCTGACTCTGTTTGCAAAACTTTTTTCGAATCTCGGCACGGCCCTTTACTAATACCACTAACCATACAGTATATAGATAGGACACTTCATACATGTTTTTGTCCGCACCATGCGGACCTTCATCAGCGCCCGAGAGAGTCGTGAGGGTGTATGTGTGAACATGCATTCTCACGTAATTTTCGTGTTTGCATGTGTGTATGAGCGCACACTTTAGCATTTTTAGAGTCGACCCTTTTTGAAGAAGCTTGCCTTATAATACCAGATTAATTGTTATTTTTGTACATGTTTAGATGCTAACTTTGTTTAATATCGAATATACTAATATAATGAGCTGATATAAGTGTATATACATATTCACAGAAATCAGAACTCGCAAATAACAGTTGATCGTTTTTTCTTATATGCGCAGCTTCTTAACATAACCGAAAAGATTTTGCAGACACGATCTCGCTCTGAGCGGCTCTCTTTGTTTTGCTTTGAATCGGTTTTGGTCAAGCGCTTTGCATCGACTCATTTGTGTGACGCTCTCAAATGAGTGTCGCGTTAAGAGTAATACGATTTTCGATCACACAAAGACTCTTAGCAAAAGACAGTTTGACTAAAAAACTCAACAGAAATGATCTTTGCCTTCGTGTGCATGTAAATACATACATACATGCATATAAATGTAAATGAGAACGCAACAATCGCGTGTGTTTACCCATACATACGCAAAAGACAATTTGCTTAATTTAACTCAAGCAAACGATCAGTGATTGACTGATTTCACTTGGACATGGGAAGAGGGAAATCTGTTTTTTTTTTGTTTTTATTATATAAATTATTATTATTATATATTACTGCCTATGAAAAAGCCGTCCGGCTCTCGACTTTGTCAACAAATTATTTTATTTCAGAGAATATGTACATCAATATGTTCACATGTATGTATATTTTATATATAGTATACCTTAATTATGTACATCTGTAATCACATGTGTATATGTACATATGTATAAACATAAATTCATATGTACATATAGACATAATGTCGCCGCTCAAATTGGCTTCCGATTGAAGATCGGTACCCAGGGAACACCACGAGGAGACCAAATGCAAATAAATAAATAAATAAAATAAATATGTACAAATGCAAAATATATATCAGATATGACATCAAATTATATTAATTGTCTATAGGGTATTAGTGCGTCGCGTCAACACTCAGCAAATAAATTGTCTCAAGAAATCTTCTCAAAAGTATTTTGCTGGCAATTTCGGCAGTTTTGCACACACATATGTATGTATGTATGAACGTACTTGCATGTTCTGTCTTTGGATGGACATTCGCATCAGAAAAATGGGGATGATTTCAAATTTGACTTCCAAATATGGCACTAAAATCTGTATGGACCCATTACCCATTTATGTATATGTCATTAATATCCATATTCAAGGATGATATATATATTTTTTTTAGCGCATATTACTTTCTTATATGTGATCAAATATATCATTGTATAATAAACTACACCATACAATTAAATATATTTCTGTGAATATATATACTTATATCAGCTCATTATATTAGTATATTCTATATTAAACAAAGTTAGCATCTAAACATGTACAAAAATAACAATTATTCTGGCAAGCGTCTTCAAAAAGGGTCGACTCAAAACAAAGTTGAGAGAGCACGAATTTCAGTTGTGCGCTCATACACACATGCAAACACGCTAAGTACGTGAGAATGCATAAAAATAAAAATACAAAGAGTGATCTTTATTTGTTTGAGAAGGTTAATCTAGATGGGCTTAAACCAGAGGCCGGTACGCAATACACTCACATGTTTTGTGCGTTTGTGTGCGAAGGCAAGAGACACGAAGCAACACGAAGGCAAAACGTTTCTTGCTTTGCACTGAAAGAAATGATTCCAGATAAGGAAAAATGTTTTGCGCTATGTGATGTTTCAATTTTGGGTGCAACATATATTAGAAAATATTTCGCTTTCAGTTCTAATAATTTCGTGGCACGCTCAGCCCCTACAAGTCCCTTGAACCGAGAATGCTTAATATCATAGTGCCTCTCAATAAAAAATAGTGCGCATCAACTTGCAACATATTTGCAAATCAAACATTGCGCCCCGCCATCCATATTTTCTAAAAAGAAAAAATTATGTTTCCACATTACATTGAACATTTTTGTCAGTGTACAATTTAATTTGCGCTGAAAAAAATTCATCTTTGTTCTCGCAACGCTGACGAACAGAATACGGAAGCAGCATGTGCATAGGCCCGAAGATATACGACTCATTTTCTCTGCCGCCGCGGGACCCGAGCAGACCCGAGCAAGACCAATATAAATGAAAATATTCCTGAACCTACTGAAACTGTGAAAATTGCTTTTGCCGGCACCGAGATCCCTTCGGCTCTCCAAATTTACAACATATGCTCACTGAAGGTCAGTTTTTTTTCCCGACAGTAAGGCAGTGCTATAATTGTGGCCGATCGAGACACACAGCCTCGCGCTGTAAGTGTCAAAAACGGTGCAAAAAATGTGGAAGAGTCGAATGTAATGAAAATTGTAACATCAACATATGCATTTTGTATCAGAGTGAGGGGCACAATGCTCTTGAAAGAAACAAATGTCAGGTCTGGGCTAGAGAGGTCGATTTGAACAAAATAATGACAATTAAAAAACTAGCCAGAAAAGAGGCCCTAAAGCAATTTTCTGTGCAACAAAATTATGACCGCAACCTAGAATACGATAAAAACTTTCCTGAAATAAATACCACAAGTAAATAAAACCAAAACGGAGTAAGTAAATAAAAACCAAAACGGATCTAATGATCGAACCCTCAATACGGTCAATGCAAATGAGCATGTCAATCAGGTCCTGAAAAAGCATTCCTACAGCAGTAGAGTTGTCCAACGCACGGTAGGCTTTGCGAAACAAAGGCCACACTACACACTGGATCCATTCACCGATGATTCAAGTGATCATACTTATCAATTTCTCAACAGGGAAAATAAAAACAGCCTCGTTTGTAGCAGCGTTATCCAAGAAATCATGGAAATAGTCACTCCTGTTCTGCTAATGTCAGCTAATGGCATTAACATACTCAAAACATCAAAGGATAATTCCTAAAGAATGGTTCTCAACAGGGCATGAATGATTTTGCAAAGCATATCGATATCTCTCATAACAACAATGACTGTTAAGATATTACAACTCAATTTTCAGTCACTAAAATGTAATAAGAATTACATAGAATACACCGTAAACTCTGGAGGATACAGCTTAGCTGTCTTCTCGGAAGTTTTTTCTCACGACACTTCTTTCAGAAAGATCTCAAATTTTAAAGAAACACAGAGATGATTGTTACGGTGGAGTAGCCATTGCAGTGAAAAATGGTATTAAACTGAAAACAGAAAACTATAACACGGAACACGATATTCTTATCGCCAAAACATGCAACCTAATCAGGAATTTTACCATTGTCTCGGTTGTGAGGAAGCGGTCCCTCACAACAAGGGAACGACCACCTTCGCCCAGGAGGCGTTAGGGTGATGGCCCAGAAAAGGGGAGAGCGGCGGGCCAAAGTCTGCCGATCTCGAGATCTTTAAGTTTTGGTTAATACTAGGCTGGAGCCTGATTGTTATTCTTTTATGTTTCTTAGTTCGTAAGCCTTTTTTTCTTTGACATTTCCATTTAGTAATAAGTTAGATCAAAAAAACTAGCAAGTAAGTAAAGATAGACGCAGGTTTCATTAGGGCGCAGGGGGTGTTAACATGGTCAGACGCTTCCGATCCCCTTTTAAAATTAGACAACAACGCCACCGAGCTACAGCAGCCAGAGAAAACAACAACGCCACCGAACACTAGCAGCCAGAGAAACAACAACGCCACCGAGCTACAGCAGCCAGAGAAAACAACAACGCCAGCAAGCAAAAGCAGCCAGAGAGAACGACAGCAGCCACAGAAAAAACGACAACGCCAGAATGATACAAGAGAACGCTACAAAGAGATACAAGAGAACGCCACGAAGAGAGCCGAGAGTCAACGGAAAGAGAGCAGAGCATCCCGATCGCTGTTCTCGCTGCCACCCACGTAACGGTAATCCGCGAGACGACAAAACGGCAAAACTACCACCGAATACCTAAAAAGAGGGACGCTAAGGCGAGTGATCGATCGCGCTATCTCTTACGCACTTGTAGCGGCGTAGGCGAGCCGAGGCGACAGAGCCGAAGCGCCGGCAGAGGCTGGAAGCAGAGGTCAGGCAGAGGATTGATTTTGACGCGTGCCGGTCAAGAAAGGGCTGGGGAGTGCGAAATGGAGATCGAGAGCGGATGGTCGTGCTCGCGGAAAAGTTGTGAGTCGCGAGTGCCGAGTGATCAAGAACCAAGGAGCACGTGGCAAAGACACAGGGAGTCGCACCAAGGATATCCAGGATACACCATCAGGTGAAGGAAAGGGGTAAGCTGAAGCCGTAGGCGAGGATGAGAGTAGAGAGATGGTGCAATAATAGAAGTCAGGGCCCCTAATAGAAGAATAAGATCTAACTGTTTCGGCTACACCCCTTCCCCCGGGCCAAGGGTCATACCGAGTGGCGAAGACCCACCGCCGCCCCCGTTCGTATTAGGTTGTGGGTCGTTGCGTGCGATCCCACGTACACCCCGACCCTGTAGAAATCCGCAATACTCTAAAATAGTGTACAATAAAGCGTCCAAGTAAAATCGACACCGTTATTCTTTTTGTGGTGTCTCGTGCACGTGCCCCGGGTTTTAACGGGTCTGGATTGAAGTGTGGCGGCTTGGCGATCAGAGTAGTACCCTCTCCTCTTCCCTCGGGAGTCGAACGGAGCGGCACTGTACGCGGGAAAGCCTAAGGCTGGCACGGTGTTCGCGACTTCGATTTCCCCTCCCCCGTATTCCCCCATTGTAATACTTCCTATAATTCTGGAGATCCCGCAAACGGTGTTGTACGCGGGAAAGCCTGAGGCTGGCACGACATCCGTGAGCGTGGATCCCCCCTCCCTCCAGGCCCTCTTCCCAAAGATCGCGTCTGTCGCCACGTAGGCGTAAAGCAGGGGTGTGTCGCCCGTCGCTCCGTGCTCCTATCCACCTCTCCAGGTCCTTTTTATACAAAATCTCTGTATGAGGACCGTACCCTGGCGTGACTGAGAGTCTGTACCCCGGCCACTAGACAGGAACTTCCTTACAGATGGCGCCCGAGCAGGGACCGGCGAGGTAGGATCAGTAATAAGAGTAGAGCGGGTGAAGGGATAAAGATTTTCAGCGATCAGTGCCGTGAGGCACAAGACTCCGCTTCCTCACGGTGGAAGCCGACCCGTCACCACCCCTTATATCAGCAGAGAAAGCAGAGCAAGCGATCCCGTCGTCCGTCTCGGAAAGAACCCGTTATAATTTTTTGCATTATATTAGGAGCGGAACAGCAGTAACCAAGGGAATAAAATCAATCAGCTGCAGCAGAGTGTACCGCATCTTTGACCCTCCGACTCAAGTACAGCTAAGGCTGGTTCCCTTCCCTTTCCCTAGCAACAGCGTCGACCCGCGTCCCTCACGCGTTGCGAAAATTGGCAACCTCGCATCCGCAGGCACGTGGGTGGAAAAGGGACGGCAAGTGACGCCAAGCGGATTTGCTAACGGTTGTCCGAAGACACGCGGCTGCCGGCATCAGTAACGGACATGTCGGTGAAAATTGGCAACCACGCACCAGTAGAGACGCGTGCGAAAGAGAGACGGCAGTCGGCGCTGGAGAACACAGCCAACGGTACTCTGTCTCTTCATTAACGGACGCGTCGGCGTAGTTTGGCGACAGGGAGACAGAACGGCCGCAGCAAAGAGAGGCGCTCAGGAGAGACGCGCAGCGACACGGCTACGAAAGCGCCAACGGCGCAGTAGCGGCGACAACCACGAATGTCGGATCGCTGGGCAGCGGCGATATGACCACAGGCACGCAGTCGATCAAGCGTCGGCGGTAGAGGACGGCGCCCAGGAGGGTAGCAGCGACGTCGTTGCGGGAGGAACGCCACGACCGCGCGGCGGCAGAGGAGTCCGCCCATAACCGGGCCGAGAGACTATATAAGACGGAGCTCGAGCTGGGATCAAGGAGTCAAGTTCGGGCCTTCACCGCGACAACATCGAGAATAAATCAAAGTAAAACCCGAACCCTCACCGCGAGAACCTAGTAAAACAAAAAACTAGCCAAGATCGATCCTTCGCCGCGACCCATCTAAAAGTGCCCCGCCGCGAGTATCCTTATTACGACCCGTGTCCTATACCAGGATCTAGTGTACCACCACCGCGTTGCGTATCCTGCCGCAGGATCAACCGTAACTGGTCACTCCACGATTACACAGGAGCGAACGCCACCATACAGTGAATCCTTTCGCAGGACCAATTGCCGCCGTAGTCCATCGCGATATCCATCCATAGGAGCCGACGCAGCCTAGCCGCTTGAACCAACCGTCACCGTATCCGCACGGGATATCCTATGAAGGATCAGCACCAGCTTTAACCGTGCCTGGCAGCCTTTGGGAGGCTTATCCGAGTTTCAAGGACCAGGATGGGCGCTCGTTGGATATCCTATCGCCGAAAGGACGAATTGCAGGGCTTGGCCCGGGAATTCGGACTCGAGGACTCAGGAACTGTGGAAGAACTGCGCTAACGATCCCGGAATATCCTACCGCAGGCCAAGGACCAAGTACCAACGTCACAGGACAACGCGTCGCTACGACCGAACCGCAGGTCGAAGAAGGGCACTATCAACAAAACTCTATCCGAGAGCCCTTGCAGGTGATCATCACGGAACCATATAATATGCCTCGACGCCCAGGACACGGTGCCGTCGGGCCACAAGGCGCCGAAAGCGGACGTCCGACTACGCACAACCATCACCAGTCTGGCTTCCGCCAGAGTCAGCGAGCCTCACGCCCCGGTTACGAAGAAATTTCGTACTCCCTACTGGCAGACAAGCTCCGTAACTGAGGACTCGCCTTTGACGGCCACACCGACCCGTTAGCATTCATCGAACGACTCGAGGAACGCGTAGAGTCGTATGGAGGCAGCCCTGAACAACTGCCGCGGGCCATATCAGGTCTCCTGACAGGAAAAGCCGAGGGCTGGCTCAGGACTTTTCACATGCAGGGCCAGAACTGGACAGACTTCCGCAAGGAATTCCTGGAGTTCTTCTTGCCTCCACGGTATTTCCAACGTCTGGAAGACACAATCCGAAGCCGGCAGCAGAGACCCAAGGAATCCTTCAGGGATTATATGATCGACCTACGTTTGATGATGCAGCGAGCCAGATACACTGAGGATCAGGAACTGGATAGGATTTACGAGAACCTTCGTTCGGAGTACCAGGACTTTCGATCCCTCACGGATCTGACACAGCTAGTATCCGTATACGAGACCGCCAGGGACCGTGACGCGCCGCGCACTACCGGATCAGCGCCGGACAGCAGGATCCGGACCCAGTTTTCAGACAACGGAACAACGTCTCAACGCACCCCAGAACCCGAGAAACCAGACGTCGCGAACCGAGTGATAAGTCAAGAGGAGGAACGGCCAATAAATGTGCGACGGGCCTGTCGGAACTGCGGCGAAGATGGACATTTCAGCAGCACGTGTTCCAATCGGCAGAAGCTATTCTGTTGGGAATGTGGCCGCCGGGACGTCAGGACGATCACTGCTGCCGCAAGAACGAGTCGGGAAACGGGTAGGGTCTCCATTCGACCGGGATCCGGACGGAGACGCGCACCCATTAACAGGAGAGCCCCACCCATTGAGGATGACTGGGGCAGGATCGCAGCGCTGGTGACCATGATGGGAAGGTCTTCTCAGCGACCCTCGACACTGGCGCAACTCGATCATTCGTCAGCCAACGGATGGCTGAAGAAATAGGGACGCAAGAGAACCAACGGACAGTGAGTACTCGAATCTGCCTCGCAGACGGAACAAAGAAAGAAATCACCCAGGCCATAAAAACGACGATACGCCTCGACCGACTGGAAACCCAGGTATTTCTCTTAGTATTGCCTACCATCCTCGACGACATCATCTTGGGACTCGACTTCTTATGTGGCATCCGAGCCAGGATCCACTGCGGACGAGCCTATTTGCAGCTAAAACTACGCCAGGACCCACCGCGCAGTCGACCCGAAACCACCGCCTTGCCGCACCGGCGGTCAATAACCTTCGCCGATCCGCTAATCACCACAACGACGCCTACAACAGATCCCACGACTTCAACTACGCAAGCCGGCCCAGAACCAATCCTTAAGACCTATCAGACGAGACACAAGGACCAAGCCGAGAATACTCCGTCTCTCCTCCAAAGGAGACCCAGCCCGGCTAGGACGGTGGAGATCGCACCCATGATGAGTTCCGTCATGACCAGTCCCCTCGTTCCTGACCAGGATCTAATGAGCAAGCAACGACAACCGATTTCGGCAGAGATAGCTGTGACTTCGCTGGATCAATCCAGGGCCAGCTCGTCTAACTGGGAATCTTCTTCGTCAACTAAGCAACGACAACAGACTTTGGCAGAGATAGCTGTGACTCCGCTGGATCAATCCAGGGCCAGCTCGTCTAACTGGAAATCAGCCTCAACGACCAAGCAACGACAACAGACTTCGGCAGAGATAGCTGCGACTCCGCTGGATCAGTCCAGGGCCAGCTCATCTAACTGGAAATCTCAATCATCGCCACGCCAAGAATCACCGATTTCGGCAGAGATAGCTGTGACTCCGCTGGATCAATCCAGGGCCAGCTCGTCTAACTGGGAATCTTCTTCGTCAACTAAGCAACGACAACAGACTTCGGCAGAGATAGCTGTGACTCCGCTGGATCAATCCAGGGCCAGCTCGTCTAACTGGAAATCAGCCTCAACGACCAAGCAACGACAACAGACTTCGGCAGAGATAGCTGCGACTCCGCTGGACCAGTCCAGAGCCAGCTCATCTAACTGGAAATCTCAATCATCGCCATGCTAAGAATCACGAACTTCGGCAGAGACAGCGGCGGCTCCGTTGGATCAATCCAGGGTCGGCTTGTCAAACCGAGAGTCGCCTCCCCTAGACCTAGCGAAAGCTACCAATTCGACCCCCCGCCAACTAAGACTAACCACGAAGCGACCAGCGTCAACAGGAACCAGTGCCGGCAACAGCAGGGACAAACAGACGTCAACAAGAAAACCAACGAAGCTTCACTCTGACACACCGCAGGGAACCGAGCCAAGCGAACCAGCCAAGAGACTCCGAGCCTCGCCGCGATCAGCCGATCGTAGTGGAGACATAACTCCAGACTACCGGTTGGAACCCCTCGCCGACGCCGTCATAGCACGGGAGCGGAACCCATTCCGAGCCGTGATACCGGAAGACTTCAACGAGGTAATTCTGGCTCACATCACAGCATCCCAATTGGAGGAGATCTCGCCTCTACAACCATCCCCGGGTTGTACACAAGCCCCTACACTCTGGGCTGCAGAATTCTTAGAAAAAGAACTGGCCAAGCTCGAAGGGCTAACAGAAGTCTCGCACCTCGCCGAGCACACGATCACCGTAAGGGACAACAAACCAATTAAACAGCGGTACTTCCCAAAGAACCCAGAACCCATTGTGCTCGTGGGGAAGAAAACGGGAGAGATGAGGATGTGCGTGGACTTCCGCCAACTCAATGCCAGGTCGATACCCGACGCCTATCCACTACCAAGGATAAACCATATCCTCGAGAAACTCCGCAATGCCAGCTACATTTCAACGTTGGACCTGAAGAACGGCTATTGGCAGATCCCCATGGCCCAGGGAAGCAGGGAGTACATGGCGTTTACTGTTCCAGGCAGAGGGCTTTTCCAATGGACGGTGATGCCGTTCGGCCTTCACTCCGCGTCAGCAACATTCCAACGAGCACTCGATAGTGTCATAGGGCCGGCCATGGAACCTCACGCCTTCGCTTATCTTGATGACATTATCGTCATCGGGGCTACGTTGGAAGAGCACGTCGAAAACCTACGAGAGGTATTCCGTCGTTTACGGGAGGCCAATCTCCGTCTGAATAGGAACAAGTGCAGTTTCTTTCATTGTCTACCTTGGACACGTCATCAGCGAGAAAGGGATCCACACGGACCCCGACAAGATAGCCGCGGTACAGAAGTTGACACCCTCGGGCACGATCAAGGAGTTGAGGCGCTGTATAGGAATGGCCTCGTGGTATCGACGTTTCGTACCCAACTTTGCCACGATGGTCCAACCCATGACCAGTCTTCTCAAAAAGGACACGAAATGGGAGTGGACGGAGGAGCAACAGCGAGCATTCGAGGATCTAAAAGAGAAGCTGACCCAAGCACCAGTGTTAGCTTGTCCCGACTTCTCGAAAAAGTTCACCCTGCAGACTGACGCCAGCGCCTACGGTATCGGAGCCGTACTGACTGAACAAATCGCCGGAGAAGAGAGAGTCATCGCCTACGCCAGTCGCCGCCTGTTAAGAGCGGAGGAGAATTATTCTGCCACGGAGAAGGACTGCTTGGCGATAGTCTGGGCGATCAGGAAACTACGATGCTATCTCGAGGGGTATCACTTCGATGTAATCACGGATCATTTAGCGTTAAAATGGCTCAACACCATCAACAACCCGACCGGACGTATCGCACGCTGGGCGCTGGAACTCCAGCAATTTCGCTTCGACATCCACTATAGACGCGGAAGTCAAAACGTCGTAGCGGATGCACTGTCACGCCAGCCGATAGACACGTTGAAACGAGTTCACGAGGTTGCAACCCCGTGCCCTTGGTTACGCCGCCTGATGAAACGGATCCAGGAACAACCAGAGAGGAGTTCAGAGTTCATCATCGAGAGTGGACAGATCTACAGGCGATCATGCTATCGCCCGGAGGGAGAAGACCCCATACAATGGAAGCTCTGCGTAGATAGCGACCGACGTCAAAGAGTACTCCAGGAGTGCCATGACCACCCCACGGCAGGGCACCTCGGGATTCGGAAGACAGCGACCCGTGTGACACAACGGTACTACTGGCCAGGACTCTACAGGGATGTGACCAAGTACGTCCAACGTTGCGAGAAGTGCCAAAAGTTCAAGGTGAGCCAGAAGAAACCCGCCGGATACATGCATACCCGCCAAGCCAAAGGCCCCTTCGATATCTTGTGTGCTCACTTCGTGGGATCCCTGCCACGGTCCAAACATGGCAACACTATGCTGCTCGTGTTCTTCGATGCTTTCAGCAAATGGGTGGAACTGGTACCCATACGTAAAGCCTCCTCTGCTCAGCTGGAGAAAGCCTTCAGGGAACACATCTTGAGCCGGTTCGGGACACCCCGAAAGTTCGTATGTGACAACGGGACTCAGTTCACCAGTAGATCCTTCACACAACGAGCTACGCAGACACAACAGAAGACCTACAACCTCAGAAGACGCGAATGGCGGCCGCACATCGGAGAGTTGGTCCTACTAAAACAGCATCACTTGTCCCGGGCGACGGATAATTTCGCCGCCAAGCTCGCTCCCAAGTACGAGGGGCCGTACACGGTGACTAAATTCCTCTCTCCCAACATAGTTCGCCTGCAACAACACCACGGAAGACGGCCAGCCTGGCGGACCTCAAGACGTATTACGCCGGGGGTCCTGACGACTGCCCACCTGTGACCGACGAGGAAGTTACCGGTCCGACGGCGCTACCGGTATCCGGATAAATTCAAATTCGCAAAGACCACTTATGGCGGCGCGCCGTCATAACGCCCTTGCCCCCGGAAGGGGCAGAAAAACAATATCATACGACGCCGTAAGCTACACGTAGATCCCCCTTCAGGATTAGTTTTAAGTCCGTTCCCACTAATGTAAATTGCACCATCAGGCTGGCTAGGTAAACGTAGGAAAGGTCATAGGCAGGGGTTAATCTTTTGAGGGTTCTTCGTCCACAGACTTTCACGATGAAACGAGCACTCAACGACGACGTCCCACCTCCGAGAGCCGAGGGGCAACGAGAAGGCCACTCCAGGGGAATGGCGCCCACACACACGTCGTCTACTAGGACCCCATCACCCCGGGCCCTACCACCAACCGCCTCATCACGGATGACCCCACCGGCAGCATCGTCGTCACCGAGCGCGTCAGCGCATCCACAGGCCGCCGCGAGCCTTAGGCTTCTTGCCGACCCCAACGACCGGAGCCACGCTTCCAGAGCTGGAACCCAAATCCAGTACGTCCTGGCAGGGGATACCCGAATGCCATGGGTGGAGTACGACCAGCCTTCGACGTCCCAGGCGGCGCTAAGACGTGTGCTCGACGCCAGGCCCACCCAGGCACCGGCATACCCGAGCCTGCCACCGGGAGCCAAAACGACCTCCGCCCGCAAATCGCCGCCGCCCAAGGTAGATGCTCGACGGTACCGTCAGTTACATTTCGGACAAATACAGGAGCAGTCGAGCGGCGACGAGGGCTTCGAGGGCGCCCGTCCCCTAGGCGCCGACTCACGCTGGGACCAGGATAGCGCGGTAGGCGCCGAAGAGAGCGAGGAGGAACATCTATACGATGGAAGGTTCGGTAAACTTCCGAGTATAGCTCCACCACTTCACGACATCGCAGCACTCAACGAGGCTCTAAGAGTTCTCCCCGCACCGATATACAGCGACATCAGCAGTGATGAGGAAGCCGACGGTACCCTCCCAGAGGCCGACAATGCACTCAAAAGGCCCGCCGGAGGACGTAAGCGGTACGAAGGACCCACGGACGAATCACCATGGGTCGCAGCGGCTGAAGCCTTCCAAGTGCTGCTCGCGGCGCGCGCCCAGGGGACTCCGGCACCACCAGAAGCATCCGCTCCAGGGGCAGTCTACGCCAGCTCCGAGGCCAGCTCGAACCACACGGAGGACCTTCCCAGCACTGAGGACGCCCCGTCCGAAGATAGCTCCAGCCGATTGGGGATCTCCTGGTCCGAGGAAGATTCCCTGGAGGACTTCGATAGTGGAGTAGACACCGCCGAAGCAGAGCAGCAACGGGAGGAGGGACAAAGAGCGGGAGCAGGAGGAGACGATGTGGACGGAGACGGGGCCCGGAGCAGCGACTCCTCTACCGAGACGTACGCACTCAGGACCCCATCGTTCAGTCCAATGAACTTGGAGTTCCCCTGGCTGCTCGTGCCCGGTCGCCGGCGTAGCGACACCGAGGAATGGGGGTCCGACGAGGCTATCCTCATCTCCAGCTCCAGTGGAGAGGAGACGAGCAGACCCACTTCAACGGACGGTCAGGCCACGCTAGGAGACGCTAGCGGGAGTTCATCACCCATCGTCATCTCCAGCGAGGAAGAGGAGGGCAGTCCAGCGCCAACGGGCCGTCAGGCCGTATCAGGGGAGCGCTACAGGCACCACACCACCATCGTAATATCAAGTTCCAGCGACGAGGAGGGCAACGGCCTCGGGTCTCGTCCGGGCACCAAGCCGCCGGCCCTTCGGCGTAGACCGCGAGATGGGTCAGAGAGGGCACCGATCGTCATCCTCTCTAGCGACACGGACGAAGCCTACAGGAAGGGGGCGACCAAGATCCCCGAGGAGCAGAAGCCAGACGACTCGGGCGAAGCCTCGAACGGGCAAACCGACGAGAGCGACCTCTCTTTCGAGCTCGAAGGACAGGCCGCGGGAGTACTGATGGCCATGTTCGAAGGAATCCCGGGAGCAGGGTCCAGGCCGAGTCGGAGTGGCACCAGGCACCTGCGGACTGGCGAGTGGATACGCCCGACTGGCATCTACCGCAAAGGATCATCGACCGGGTAGAAGCAATGGAGGAAGTCAGCCGTAGACGGAGACTGATGTGGACGGAGGAGGGGCAACGCAATAGGAGTGGTCAGGTCGACGTCTCGACTCGTCCTCCCCGAGGAAAGGAGGGAGTGTGAGGAAGCGGTCCCTCACAACAAGGGAACGACCACCTTCGCCCAGGAGGCGTTAGGGTGATGGCCCAGAAAAGGGGCGAGAGCGGCGGGCCAAAGTCTGCCGATCTCGAGATCTTTAAGTTTTGGTTAATACTAGGCTGGAGCCTGATTGTTATTCTTTTATGTTTCTTAGTTCGTAAGCCTTTTTTTCTTTGACATTTCCATTTAGTAAAAAGTTAGATCAAAAAAACTAGCAAGTAAGTAAAGATAGACGCAGCAAGCAAAAGCAGCCAGAGAGAACGACAGCAGCCACAGAAAAAACGACAACGCCAGAATGATACAAGAGAACGCCACAAAGAGATACAAGAGAACGCCACGAAGAGAGCTGAGAGTCAACGGAAAGAGAGCAGAGCATCCCGATCGCTGTTCTCGCTGCCACCCACGTAACGGTAATCCGCGAGACGACAAAACGGCAAAACTACCACCGAATACCTAAAAAGAGGGACGCTAAGGCGAGTGATCGATCGCGCTATCTCTTACGCACTTGTAGCGGCGTAGGCGAGCCGAGGCGACAGAGCCGAAGCGCCGGCAGAGGCTGGAAGCAGAGGTCAGGCAGAGGATTGATTTTGACGCGTGCCGGTCAAGAAAGGGCTGGGGAGTGCGAAATGGAGATCGAGAGCGGATGGTCGTGCTCGCGGAAAAGTTGTGAGTCGCGAGTGCCGAGTGATCAAGAACCAAGGAGCACGTGGCAAAGACACAGGGAGTCGCACCAAGGATATCCAGGATACACCATCAGGTGAAGGAAAGGGGTAAGCTGAAGCCGTAGGCGAGGATGAGAGTAGAGAGATGGTGCAATAATAGAAGTCAGGGCCCCTAATAGAAGAATAAGATCTAACTGTTTCGGCTACACCCCTTCCCCCGGGCCAAGGGTCATACCGAGTGGCGAAGACCCACCGCCGCCCCCGTTCGTATTAGGTTGTGGGTCGTTGCGTGCGATCCCACGTACACCCCGACCCTGTAGAAATCCGCAATACTCTAAAATAGTGTACAATAAAGCGTCCAAGTAAAATCGACACCGTTATTCTTTTTGTGGTGTCTCGTGCACGTGCCCCGGGTTTTAACGGGTCTGGATTGAAGTGTGGCGGCTTGGCGATCAGAGTAGTACCCTCTCCTCTTCCCTCGGGAGTCGAACGGAGCGGCACTGTACGCGGGAAAGCCTAAGGCTGGCACGGTGTTCGCGACTTCGATTTCCCCTCCCCCGTATTCCCCCATTGTAATACTTCCTATAATTCTGGAGATCCCGCAAACGGTGTTGTACGCGGGAAAGCCTGAGGCTGGCACGACATCCGTGAGCGTGGATCCCCCCTCCCTCCAGGCCCTCTTCCCAAAGATCGCGTCTGTCGCCACGTAGGCGTAAAGCAGGGGTGTGTCGCCCGTCGCTCCGTGCTCCTATCCACCTCTCCAGGTCCTTTTTATACAAAATCTCTGTATGAGGACCGTACCCTGGCGTGACTGAGATTCTGTACCCCGGCCACTAGACAGGAACTTCCTTACACGGTATACTTTGAGCCCTCACTGAGGACCGACACCTTTAAGCATATAATTCAAAATATTATAGAAAAATTGGAAAAAAAATGTTATTTTCGCTGGCGACTTCAACGCCAGAAATATGATTTATGATTATATGATTGGTGATTGTGTCACAAATGAAAAGGGTAGATTCCTAGAGAACATTATGAGGGATTCCGGCCACAAATGTTTACATGATGGAAGCTGTACTTTCAGACGTAATATTGACAGTCAATCTGGATCCGTGTTGGACTTAGCCTTCTCCAATTGTAATGATAATATGATATGGAGCTGTAGTTCCATTTTTGTTGGAGGCAGCCACCATCACCCAATCTCTTTTGTACTTCCTGAAAATATAGAGAAACTCAGACTCTTTCTTGCCAAGAACAGATTTCTCAGAAGACTAAAAGGTGCAACGCCAGCAGGAGATATAGCCAGCATTACCAACTGTTTTCATAATAATATCAGGGTCTGCACCTATGAAATGAGCAAAAATAGATGCCCCAAAGGTTGGTGGAATTCTGACCTACAGCTACTTTACCTTAAATTCACAGAGGCACAGATGCTGGCTCAAACGGCTCCATGCTTGACAAACTACATAAAAGCAGTTAACCTGAAAATGAAATGGAAAAAAGAGGTTAAACTCGCAAAAAAAAACTCATATGCCAACAAATTCGATACACTCAATCGACATCCAAACTCAAGAAAAGCATGGCTCTTCTTAAGGAATATCAAGTCCTTTAGCGACCCCGTTAGAACTAATTTCTGTACCGAATAGTCGTTGCCCTACCTCGATTTTATTGAGAGTCAAGTCTCTATTTCAGCAAAGATTCAACGTTTTTCTGCTCGACAACTTTCTCATAATTCTGATGCCTTTGACATAACGGACCTGTCTGCTGTTCTAAACAGAGGCAGAAGCCGTTGTAATTGTGGTTATAGACATAGACAACGCATACAACTGCGTTAATCTGCAAATATTACAAAGGATAATGGATTATGAGAATATTCCCACGCAATACATGGACTGGATAATATTTTCTTCTCTTCAAGGTTCCTTAAGCTCGGAGACGCTGTTAAGGAAATCAATGGTGGTCTGCCTCAGTGCTCGCCATTACTTTTTAACCTGTATACCAAAAGATTGCATCAAGTAAACGACTGCCATACGACCACTATTCAGTTCGCTGATGATTTTGCTATTATTTCAACTGGCATAAACACAATTGAAGCCTGCAAAAACTTACAAGGAAAGATAAATGACTTTCATCTACTCTGCCAAGACCTGAGTTTAAACTTCAACCCCACCAAGGCAGCCGTCATGTGCATTGGGAGGGGTAAAAGCAAAAATGTATCGATTACCTGCAAAGGCATTACATTTCCGATTAAAGATTCCATTTTTAGGCAGAGTCATTAGTGCCAATCTGTCAGACAAATTGCATATCGCAAAAATCAGGGACAACATTTTTAAATCTTTTATCAGATCTCAGAAAGAAAATGCCATTACCAGTTTTTCAAACTTAAATCTTGGCAACAACTAATCGCTCAATACAGCGCAGACGGAAAGCCTTCGCAGATGCGTAGGTGTCCCTCCAAAAACCTCTGCTCACCTGATTTTCGCTCTGTCTGGGATTGTGCCCCCAAAGCACAGAGCAAAAATTCTAACTGTCAAGGAACTACTGAAAGTCAAATCTCTGAACCCGAGCCTGTATAACAAAGTCACAATATCAAATGCTAAGACTGCCTACACAGCAGTGTATAATGAATTTTAGGTCTTTAGGGACCTCTTTGACAACTACAGTGAAAGCCTGAAATGTAAACACAGTCCTAAAGTTAATATATACATACTTCTCAATTTTCGACAACAACAAAAAGGACGTTTCAGACGAAGAATGCAAGGCTACGTATCAAGTTAAGCTGGCAGAATGGGTGACGGATGGGTGGAATATTATCTCTACTACTCTCTACATCTCTACTGATGCTTCCATCAGCGGTGATATAACAGGGATAGGTATTCTAGAGTACCCCAAAAATAGAAGCTATAAATTAAGGATGGAAACTAGTTCCTTTTCTGTTTTTGCAGAACTTGTAGGAATACTTACTGCCGTCATAATATCGAAGAAAAAGAAATACAATAAAACTGTTATATTTTGTGATAGTCAAGGTGCTTTAAAGGCTCTGAAAACTAACAAATCAAATTCGTACGTAACGGACGATATCCACCACAATATAAACATTTCCTTCACCAGCAAGTTCATTGTGCACTGGATACCAGGGCATAAGAATATTGCTATTAACGAAAAGACTGACCGTATAGCCAAATCAGCCATTAGTGTGGGTAGATTATTTTACTTACCTCTCTGCTTTGATGAAGTTATTAGAACTGTAAAGACTAGAGTCCAGAAAGACTGGAATAATGAGTATAAGGAAATATCTAAAACCAAAAGAGTATTTTTTTGCTTCTATTTACAATGATGTCCCAGTCAAACCGTGGCATTGGATCCTTGACTGGGGTGCCAAGAGCATTAAGGTTATAAATAGACTATTGATTAGACGTACATACGATCATGTTTTTTTACATAGAATAAAAGCTAGGAATACAAATATTTGTGAGGTTTGCAATGCTCTTGATGATGCTGAACACGAAATCTTCTCCTGCCAAATATATACCAGTATCAGAAAAAAATACAAAATCTTCAAACGTTTCCACAGCGACAGAGACTTACTGCTCACGAAAGAGCCTCTTTTCTATAGGAATACTACAGGAATACTATAATAACATAGTTGCACGTCAACAACACAATTAATCCAATAATAATCAGCCTCGTGCCCGCTGTTTAAATATTGAAGTATCTGGTCAGTGCAGATACATCATCTTGCAACCACTCAATTCGCTACATGGCGATCAAATACAAAAAAAAAAAAACAGATGCGTCATGTAACCTAGTCAAAACAAAAAAATCATTTATATGGTTGAGTATGCATAACAAAAATCAATGGATTTTTGCCACAAAGTGATCGTTAAAGCTATCAGCGGTATGTACAGATGGCAGTTCGGATATTACACTGCAACATTCAGGAATATTGACCGCAAAACCAGGATTTATTATTCGGAATTTAGTAATAACCGTAACAAGTCACGGCACCCTAGAAACCACGTTGCATTCATCATACGCTCGCTTTGGAGAGAATGACCTCAATGAAACAGTAACTGAACATACTACAACTACAATTACAAAGAATGATGAACGACTAAATAACAAGGAGCTGTATCAACTGGAAACAAAGCTATTACCACCTAATAGTTTTAAGTTACCTCACAATCTGGAAAGCATCGATCACCATCATGTTGCCATCTACATTACACTGATCTTTATAATAATTATTGTAATAATTAATCTGGTAAAAAGGTGGCAAAAGCCCAAACCCACATCGCAGAAAAGCCATACACCCAGACATTACACCAAGGCACCCGTTTGCAATCAATATTGATGATAGTTGAACCTACTATGTTCAACGCCCGGGAGGATGTACGATTTTAAGTAAAGTACAAAATCGTATGGTTAGTCCTAATTAAATAACTAGCCATAAATGGTTAAGAATTTCCATCCGCTGACCCATGTTTCCATTCGTTGACCTAAATAAACATGGAACATACACCGCTGACCCATATGCTGGTAAATATGATCTGCATTGGGTCAAATGTCACACCTTCTGTAAAACATCCTTTGCGACCGTCATAAAATATCTAAGACCTGAGCCATGATCTGCATTGGGTCAAATTTCCCACCATCTGTAAGACATCCTTTGTGACCGTCATAAAATATCTAGGACCTGACCCATATGCTGTTAAATTTGTAATAATTGTTTAGTCATAAATCAATATATATAGATATTCTACCTAAGACCCTAAGTAATCAAGTGTTGCCCACCAAAACTGTATATAAACCCTGCATATTTTACAATAAAATCAGTACGAAAGAAAACTCTGACGCATTCACATCTCCGAAGCCCAATTTGTTTCAAATACCGATTGCGGCGACATTTTGTTACTGGTACATGAACCGATGGCATACACATTCTCATTTTCAACATACGATTGTCAAATTGACGATCACTAGAATCAAGTGAGCCTACATCAACAGGTTCGTTTGATTCGTTCAGGCGTTACAAAGTCCAAATGGCAATACAGTGAACTGTAATGTCCTTAAACTCTTTCGAAAATGCTATCTGCCAAAAGGCATTCCTGAAATTAATTTTCGTGATTATGTTTGCTTTCGGTAATCTCACAAAAATTCCCTCAATACTGGCTAATGGATAGGTCAATTCATTTATTTTTCTGGCATCTAGGCATAAACGTACCTTTCGCACCTCCTAAGTCAAGCACTATATCAATTTTTTTAAACATAAGCGTTTCCACCGCCAGCGAAATTGGACAGAAACGTTGCATCACAGCTCTACCTTGACCAATTTCTATTTTATGTATCATCCAGGGTGTTCTTCCCAGACCTTGACGTGCAAAATTTGGAAACATATCGATTACCAATGCTAACCTTTGTTTCTGTTCTACCGTCAACGGATAATTCTCATCCAAATCGTCCTTGATTTCACTGTCTGAAGAGGGGTCGAGAGCATTTATTAATCCTGGTGCTAATTTGAATACTTTCCGAAAATCTATGCAAAGGATTACTCGCTTATCTCACGAAGGAATAATGAAAAAGAGAATAAGCTTCTTTTCCCTATTGTAGTCTACGTTGATCCACCCCGAGTCTATGACCTCATGATTTTTTCCATCTGCTGTCTGAACTACTGAAGATACTTTCTTGAATCGCTTATAGTCAGTCCAATTCTGATTACACTAGTCGACACGACTTTTCCGCTGTCGCCAAAAATAACTTTTTCTGATAGATTTGGATGTTTAAAAAATTTTAAAGAATGTTTTTTTTTTTCATAGAGTAGTTTTTTTTTATGAATTTTTTAAAAATTTGGTATTTTTTGTCATAGGTAGTGCTTCTATTTGTCACATAACTTAAGTTTCCTACAACTGGTTATATTGAACTTTGCAGTTAAAAAAAGCTGACAAATGCAGCTATAAACGTCTAAAACGTCTGGAAGATATTAAGCTTCCAAATTAAAATTTCATAATTTTTTTCAGTATTTTTTCCTCGAAATTTTGACTTTGAAAGCTCAGGAAATGTCGACAAAAAATATTTGAATGCCTTGATTTTTGGTTTTAGATAGACACATTAATAAGGCGCCGTTTAAGGTATCGCTTATAAAAATAAACGGCTAAGCTATAACCGTTTGACCAAAACGACTCAAATCTCATTTTATCTGAAAAAATACCGAAAAATACTTGAATTTATTTAAGTGTTATGATACTTAAATATTTTTATTGTTATTGCTTGTTACTATTTTTAAAATGGTTCTTTTACCTGTTGGGTAAATTTGGGGCCGATAATTTGCACCAAAGCTTCCAGAAACTAGGAATCCGACGTGATTTCCTGTTCAACCAGGATAATGACCCGAGAAATTCGTCCGGAATAGTGCAGTCCTAGCTTATCGGGAACTGCCACCACTTGATGATTCCCCCGTCCCAGTCTTCAGACTTAAATGTCATTGAAAATTTAAGGGCTGCGGTGGGGAAAAATACCCAAAATCACAGGATTTCTACCAAAAAGGACCTTAAAAAAGCTCTGCTACAGGAATGGAGTAAAATAATCCCGGAAACCACTGGAAAGCTGGTCTGTTCCATGATTAGTAGTTTAACAGCCGTAATAAAGGTTAAGGGATTACATACCAAGTTTTAAAATACCTGTTTAACCTTTTATTCGACTAATATTAAACTGGTTTGTGGCTGAATCTTTTAAGATCGGACTTGTATTTAAGATATATTTTAAGTTTTTATTTTATTTTTAAAACTGAGCAATATCTTATCAGCAAATAAATTTCCTTTTTTAAATGTGATAAAGCATACAACAAATTGGTGTTTAAACATTTTTTGTTTTTTCTCTAGTTTAAAATCTGTAGCACCTTAAAATTTTTATTTGACACTGCATCATTTAGGCCCTGAGTCACTGTATATCGTAGTTAGAGCGAGAGTACGTGGGAATCGAAATCGTTGTAAGCGGGGATGGAAGCGAGACTGATTATGCATGCTCAAGCCAGTGGCCGCCCGAGCGCTGTGTGCATCTCAATAGCGCCCACGCAAGAGCACACGAGAGCGAGTCGGGCACGGAGCGCACTCCACAGTGCGCGGCACCAGTCTGCAGCTGCCCTGAACAGAGAACAAACCATACAAAGAGGAACTGAATTCGGCTTATATGTAGCAGAAAAAACGAATAATAAACTATGTAAACTATGAAAAATACTATCGATACAACCAAAACACCTATAAGTATCCCTGAGGCAGTCGTCTATCCAAATGATTCCTTTCGATGTTAAGAAGGAGAGCAGCAGCAACAGTAATGCACACACGTTAGCTAGTAACATTATTATAAGAATACCTGTATTTTTATGTAAAACATGTGTTTTAAGGGTTTTCCCTATTTTTGCGTTGTTGAGTATTACTGCATAAAAATATTTAAAGTGGGCGATTCAAGAAAAAGTATAAACTCTTATACTCATGGGTTGTGCAGAGTTCTGATAAAGCAAAGACATGGCCTACAAATATGTGATATAAGCTCACAAAGTCTGCCAAAGAATATGTTAGATTTCAGATATATGTGTGTTTAAAGACTCTAAGATATAAATAAATAATATGAAATAATTATGAAATTTGAATTTGACATCTTAATATCTTCCAGACGTTAAGCTGCAGTGCCTGGGTCGGAATTATAGCTTCATTTGTTAGCTTTACAGAACTGCAAAGTATAAACAACCAGTTATAAGACACTTATGTTATTTGAAAAATAAAAGCACTACACTAAAAAAACTAAACCATAAAAAAAAACCATAATTCTTTAAAAAATGTTAAGTCTCCAAATCTATCAGAAAAAGTAATTTTGGGTCACAGCAGAAATGTCGTGTTACCTATTGTTATCACTGAAGAACATATATTAATAATATCAGAGCCGGGCTCAGAATAAATCGGTCATCTTTCCATTGATTCGGGAAAAGTTGCCACAATTGGAAAATATATTGTCGAGTTTTAAGAAAAATCATTTGAATTTCGTTCTTCTCTTGTGGTAAATGAATGTGTTGGAACTGCTGTGAACACCGGACATAAAAATGGAGTCGTTTGCCTATTGGAAAAAAATCTTAATCGACCCTTGCAGTGACTTGTGTGTTTGTTGCATGCGAATGAATTACCCCTTCACCATTTATTTATTTATTTATTTATTACTGTGGACGGTATTACAATAGGCCCAAATAGCATTATATTATTAGCATTAGCAAAATTGCAAAATGCTCGAAAAATGTCGTGATCTGAAACCAGAAGCTTTTTATACCGTACCAATTAAATTGCCAATCGTCGATAGTTGTTTGTTAAGCAGCGATCAAAAATATCTTTATGACATATGCTCCGCAGCTTCTTCAGGCTCTGTCTCACAAAACTTCGGTCGTAGAGACCTACTTGCTCGAACAATATTCTTCGAATATAGTTAAATCGGAACAGCAAAACCAACATAATCCCTAATAGATCTGGCCACTTTCGTTATGAAAGTATAAGCACCAACCTTGTTTGATATCAAAACAAAGTCATCTTGTAAATATAGACCCGTACGCATTTTTAACACGGTGAAAAGATGCTTATATTTGAAAGATTGTCCCAAGAGCACTGTTTTGAAATCAATACACAGAAATTCCTTTTTCCGCACCCAGAAAATATTTGAATTGCCATGTTACAAGATGATGCGTCTCATATAGGGGAACTGGTTATCCGAAAGATACTGAAGACGCGGAAGGAGGCCAAATAGTCAAAATTTTCATCTTCGAGAACTCCAAGTTAATGCTTTTGAAAATTGCAAAGTTCAATACAACCAGTTGTAGGGAACTTTGTTTATGTCAAAACTAGAAGCACTGCCTCTGAAAAAAAATACATTTTTAAAAAATTCTTTAAAAAAAAAATTAACAGAAAAAAACCATAATTCTTTAAATAGTTTTAAATCTCCAAATCAATCAGATAATATCATTTTGGGGGACAGCGGAAAAAAAAAGTTGAATTTTGTTGAGTAGTGTAACCAACAATTCGATAAGTTTCCTTGCCACACTCAAGCTGTAGAAATATGTATGTCAAGCTTGTGACAGAGGCTTCATTGTCTGTCTCTGGGCCAGAAGCTAGGGATGGGTTCATTCGTACCCGAATAAAAGCAAGGATGGAACTACCTCTGGTTATAACTAATTCTCAATTTTTCAACCAAGAAAATATATAGAATATCAAAAACTTTAAAATGGTTTAATTTAGCCTTCATTATTTAGCATTAAATATTATGAGTTTTAAGATAAAAAACGAAAATTATCATTAAAAATATATGAAATACAATTTTTTGGTATGTCTAAAAGTTGTTTCTCCAAATTAAAGTCTAGTGCGGAACCTTAAGAAATTTGTTTGAAGTTAACTTTTTGCACAGATACGTTTAAGAGTAGGGATCATCGATTAATAATACAGTAAAAATAAATTATACTCTCTCTTGGAGAATTGGCCCAACAAGCAGGTATTATTTAGTGATATTTGATTGGAAGTGCGGCAAGAAGCATTAAGCACCACTCTTAGCTTAGGATTCACTGGTCGGCTTCATCACGCAAAGATGTGGTATGTAATAGTGAAGCGAATATAAGTCCGGGCTGGTGACTAGTGACATGTGACCCAACCTTTCGTATTCGTTCAAGAACTCGGTGTATTGTGTGCGGATTTCAGGAGCTGGGATGGGTTGTCTTTAAAAAATAATTTTACGACAATGCGCCCCTTCTCATCGAATCGAGTTGATTGTAGATAGTGTTCCTTCCAAATACTCTGCTCAGGTTTGAGCTTTTTGACTTGGCAGCAGATTGTTTCGATTTCCCATAGTCGCTTTAAGTTAGTATCTGTATCTGTATCAGCAGTGTGTTGTAGACGATGGCTGCCGGCAACTACCCATCCAAAGAGAGTTTTTCGTATTGCAAGTAAGTAAGGACCCGGTTTGACTTAGCCAACTGCAAGAATGTCGAAAAATACTTCAGTGCCTAGCAACATGTCAACACGTCTTGGTAGAATACATTAGGGGAGTGTAAGGTATCGTGGCGTGTAAGGTATGTGTGGCGGACTTGTCATATCTGGCATGTAACGTCACATCTAAAACTTTTGATCACTGTGGTCGATGTCTTTTATCGTGCTGACATTTAATATGCAGTAGTATTAATGAGGGGACGTGTGCTTTGAACTCTAAGTGATTTTTAATAAAAAAGTAGTGAAAAAACTTACACTAATTTTTTTTGGATATGTGTTTTGACAGTGACAGAGTGAAGATATTTTGAAACTTGAGTCAGGGAAGTATTTGGGACGTATATTTAGCATAGCTCGCAAATAACTGTTGACTGATTGTTTTGCTTACGCTCTGCTCGCGAGAACAACCGAAAAAAAAACCACCCTTGTTCTCTCTCTGAGCAGCAGACTTATAAGCTATTTACACTTGGTGCGTTACCTATCGATATCGGAGAAGACGCAGAGAAGCAGAACTGCCGTTTACACTACAGCGGTTTTGCTTTCTTTGCGTCTTGGAAGAGGAAGACAAATTTGGTAAATAAAGTAAATAATGTTCAAAAATTAACGAAATATGTCGGAAACTGCGGTGACGCAAAGTGAGGAGAATCTTTTATAGTGCATGGAAGTGTCTGAGTTATCCTCAGAAAAGTTAAAATTCGTCTTGCAACTGCAACGTCCTCCTTACGTTTGGACCCTTGTAAGTAAAGAGCAGATAATGTTCTCGCTTTTCAATTAAATAATGTATTCTAAATTGCAATAGCCATGATATGGTTCATTTTAGGAGGAAGAGGTTGTGCAACTCCGAGCCTTTTTAAAAAAAAATTTCCGCATGGAGAGGAGTACTCTCAACATTCTTGTTGGACTGCTGCCCAATCTCAACTCTCGAATGACAATCCTTCTAGAGAAGAGAATAACCACAGCATAGCCCGTACGGTAGGGCGTCTTTTTGGTGTGAAAAGGGCCATTTTCTGCAGCATATTACTGGAGTTTTGTTGCGAGGTAGTTGCTGAACTCGCTGACAAGTATCTGCCAGCATACTTTCTTACCCTGAGAAGATCACGGAAACAGAAACGATTCAAAGACAAAAAATATGAAATCAACCGTATTGTTAAAGTGCTTGATTTAATAATAAAATTAGTTTCAACAATTTGTTCTAAGCATTACATATATTTTTGCCCCTTTTTACTCAGCTACAAATTTTACGCGGCTATATTTAAATTTGAATCTGCTGTTTTTTGTTGTTATTAGTGGTGATAGTTCCGTTGATTAGGCAGAAAAGTACGAAAATTGCTGTTATGCGCACAGAAATACCACAGAAATACTAAAACGCAACTGCGTCGGAAAGCGACGCAACTTTTTGCCATCACTAGGGCCCTATGCTAAAACTATGTAAAAAAAACTGCGTTTCTGAGAAGACGCAAAGAATCAAGACGCAGCCTCAGTGTAAACGGCACCTTAGTTTCTTTTCGTTTCGGTTTTCTGTTGAGCGCTTTACGTTCATCTGTTCGTGAGACGCTCTATTACCGAACATCGCGCAATGAGAGATACGAGTGATGCTCGCACAGAGAGTCTCACTAAAAGACCGATTGACCGATTCACCTCAAACGGTCTTTTCAATAATTTGTCTCCTTTTCGCTGCACAGTGGTACGTTGTGTCACATTGTGACATTCGATTTTCACGTTAAATTCTATTTAAATTTTAAACATACATTTTTATATTTCAAACTAATTTTTTTATTACAAAATGAATAGTTTCTTTATAATTAATTTATTTTGAATTAAGCTTAACAACTAATAACGAGTTAAGGTTTTGTGTGGCCAATAATACCTGTGCCAGCATACTCAAGTGTTGCGATTGCAGCATTAAATTTCTGAAAAAAATATAATATGTCTTCGTTTAGTGGTAAGCGACTATACATTTTGTCAAAATGCTCGACCTACAATCACTGTACCATCGAAATTTACAAAGCAAAGTGACGCGTAGAACCTTCGAGAGTTCACATACACACATACATTCGAAAAAGACTTTTTGGATTGTCGTTCAAGGGCAAACGGTCTTGGAAGGAGCAGAGCAAAAGAGACCGGAAAAAACTGCTCGTCGGCTGAGCACGAGCACAATTTTTGTACGAACAATGCAATCGGTTGCGCTCAGACTTTTTGCTCAAAGTGTCAGTGAAGAACTCTTATTTTACGACCGCACGAATCGGTTAACAGTTATTTGCGAGCTCTGATATTTAGGCCTTTGCCAACAGTTTTAGATATTTTAAATTTTTTTTTATTTGCGAAGTATGACAGTGACAACGTCATATTTCCACCAATAGCTTGTAAGGTATGATGGCGGACTTTTTGTTAGGTATAGTGGTGGATCATTTTTTAGCACGAGTTTCAATTGTCTTTGCCTTTTTGTGTACAGAAGTGTATAAGTTAACACTCAGTGGCGAAGATTTGCATTTTGGGCACCGGGTTCTTGTCTTTAGAAAAGAAAGGAAAAAAGAGCGGCTAAAAGAAGAACAACATCGGAGCAATCCACAGGCAAAAAGAGTGAAGCTCGAAAAAGAAGAAGAAAATGCTGTTAGAGATTTTCAATATACGTAAGTTCAGTCTTGTTCTGTTATTTTTCATTATTTCCAATAGTTTAAATAAATTATTTTCAGATCTACATAATGTTTTAGTTGTTTTAGTCCGCCACCATACCTTACAATTTTCAAAAATGCATAAAATTAATGGTTTAAGCGAAGAGCTGCAAAATTGCATTCCATTTAAATTTAAGCAACCGCTTTTGACAGAAATATGCTCAATAGATGTCAGCAACTGCCTGCTTTTGAAATTTTGAAAAATATTGATTTTAGAGATGCAAAAATCAAAGTGTTCGCCACTATACCTTACTCTCCCCTACATTCAGAGCTCGCAAATAACTGTTGACACTTTTTCGTTGTCTGCAAATAAGTGTCTTTCACTCACAAAATAAAAAAGACTCAGACAGAAACTAGATTTGTCGCGTTTGGCTTAGCTCGCTCGCGCTCTGAGCGAGACAGTTATTTCTGTTTTCGTTTCGCTCAAGTCAATCACTGATCGTTTGCTTGAGTTAAATTAAGCAAATTGTCTTTTGCGTATGTATGGGTAAACACACGCGATTGTTGCGTTCTCATTTACATTTATATGCATGTATGTATGTATTTACATGCACACGAAGGCAAAGATCATTTCTGTTGAGTTTTTTAGTCAAACTGTCTTTTGCTAAGAGTCTTTGTGTGATCGAAAATCGTATTACTCTTAACGCGACACTCATTTGAGAGCGTCACACAAATGAGTCAATGCAAAGCGCTTGACCAAAACCGATTCAAAGCAAAACAAAGAGAGCCGCTCAGAGCGAGATCGTGTCTGCAAAATCTTTTCGGTTATGTTACGAAGCTGAGCATATAAGAAAAAACGATCAACTGTCATTTGCGAGCTCTGATTACATTACATTACATGTTGGGTGAGATATTCAAAGTAGAAATTTCGGCATCAGGTTCATATGCTATGTGAAACGTGACAAAAAGAACCAATGATAGCTCAATCGGCAAAATGCGAGATTTAATAGAAGTTGTGGTCCTGGACTTCATCTATGTTAGTGTATCCCCGATTCTGCGGATTTGAACGTCATGTCTGTCTAACGGTAGGCGGAGTTTCTAAGAAAAAACATCGCTGAAGAAATTGACCATGGAGCAGACCCATTCTGTTGGAACCCATTGAGTCCTTGATCAGGACCATGGCGGTTGCCAGGATGTTGGATAAAGCTGCGCATCGACGAAGCGCCCAATCTTCTAGTTGAAATGATGCGGCACACAGAGTGGTAGTACACTAGGGTGTCGAATTGTTGGTCCCAGAAAACAGTTTTACCCGCGGGTTTAATAATTGCGTAACAGATTTATTGACTTCAGGTTAAAGTTGAGCGAATATAATAATATTGGCACAAAGGGTGCGTTCTGCTTCATTGGACTGTCACTCGCCGACTTTAACGTCGTCTTGGCGCTCGTTACAGCCAATAATTAAATTTTCTACATTTGTTGTTAAATTTTGACAAAATTAGGAGCACAAATTTGTTGTTTTTTTTTTTTTTGTCAGCTGTGTTTTCCAAGTATGGTAGATGGTGGATGGTGTCCTGTGGGAATCTAGGTTTCACATACTTCAAAAAATCACACCGTTCCCCGTAAATGTGCTGTGTGGGAAGAGGCTATTCCTTTCGTCTGCTGTTCCAAAGACGCAAAGACGCAGTGCAAGCGCCTCTTCTGCTTCTCTGCGTCTTTTCCGATAACGATAGGAAAAGTATGTGAAAAGCCTATTAAAAACACTTGAAAAAGGCGAAAGTGTAACAAAACATGTATTTAATGGTCGTATTTCACTACTCTTCAATTGAAGACTGTGAAACCAAATTTAAAAATGATTCCAATGTGAACTCATGTATGATTTATTATATATATTTAAGCTGGGTATCCAGCACCGCGGAAACGAAAAATTACTGCCAAACTTAATATAAAAAAAACTGGGCCAGTAATTTTTCGTTTGTGTTTCCTGGAGTCAGTATCCAGCAATGTAAACGGAATCCACGAGTTCTTATCGATAGTATCGATATTCACACAAATGTGGACTGTGAGAACAGCTGATGAGGGTGCCAGGAAAATATATCTGCACATTATTACTGAAGTACAAGTGAGAGGTGGAGGCAAAATCTGTGCTCAAAACCAAAAAGATATATGAAAATTTTTAAAATGAGGAGAAGATTGCTTTAATAAAAGCAGTTGGGGCAAGACCACGTTTTTGGCGGATCACGGAAAATTAGCATTTTAATTATTTTGACGTTTTGGCGCCTCCGATTGCGCTGTACTTCTTCTTACAACAATATGTGCCGCTACCAACACAATCACTTCATCGTCAGAATTACTTTTCTTCCTTTTTTTAATTTTAGTTTCATTTTCAAAATTGGCGCTGTTTACAAAACACAGCTGATTCATGAGAGTGACCAACCTTTTTTTATGTTCTTGGTCACACTATTTCACTTAAGTTCCACACAACCGAAATAAAGAGCAGATTCCTGTCAGTAAAATTTCGCGGTGCTGGAGACAGGCCTTTACATAAAATATGTATATCCGCTCATTTCATTCGTGTATTCTATTTTATACAAAATTAGCATCTAAAACCATCTGCACCCAGCCCGTCACAAGGGAACGTTGGGATTTTTGATAGACGGTGAAACTCCGATTCACATTGTCATTGTCTAACATCTGATGACAATAACAAAAACTGAGTTTTTGAGCGGAAGATTTTTTTATTTTTGCTTGGAAAATTCATAATAAAAGCGATTTTTTTAACTGTGGTTCAAAACTATTCACGTTATTGGATGGTGACATTTATTTATTTATTTTCATCATTTAAAAAACGAATAATGTTTGTTTGGCTGTTTATTAACTTCTGGATAAGCTTTTCCCGGCTTTCAGCACTCTCAACCTGCTTCCTATGGTGCTCCTTCGGCTCTTCTAGACGTTCTTTTGCTATTATCCGCAAGTACAGTCAAGGCATTCACATTGATGCGCATGGGTGGGGGCCCATTGCTGGCAGAAAATGTGCTGGAACTGCAAAACCTATCCAGGACGTACCCGCTTATTTTGTCCTCCAAAAATTATTGAACTGCATCTGTGAATTAAAGCCATCCTTCATCGAATCTGACATCTCCATATAAACATGGTGGCTTTTGCGTGCTCCCCGCAATTTGCTCAGGCTCTCCTGCCAAATATCGATGACCATGATATCCACTGCCTGTTATTCCTGATGATCTCTTATTTACTGTATTATATATCAATATCATTCAACACAACAGCCCCCTTAATGAGAATTAGGTTCTGCTTAATTAAAGTGTGCAACAAGAACAGCGGTATCTGCAAATATCTGCAGGTCTATTCAGATCTACCATTGCAAAACAAATAAAACAAATAAAATATGTTTAATTATTAAATATTTATGAATGCATTTTACTTACAACTATCCACACCCTTCTTGGCATACCTTCATTAAAATAATTTAGCATTGCAAAAAATTTTTTCTCATCGAATTTTTTTATTTGTCAAACGCCGCCATCAATGTTTGAAACATCATTTGTTACATTTTCCATATTTATTGTTAAATTTTTACAAAATGCAGAGTACAAAATGTCCCAAAGCGCTTCTACACAACATAAGACCTTGTACTTAAAACTTTGATAGCATTTAGTATGAGTACTCACAAACGACCACAACCTTCCTGGCTTTTATTCTTCTAAAGCGGCTGCCCAAAGATGGAGCTCCTTCTCGTCAAAGTCGCCGCTATAGTCGCTATCAAAATTCATTTCGTTCAACAACATCATTAGTTGTTGCCAGAAAATATTTTGCTGTTGAACCACAGTTAAAACAATTGCTAATATTTTTTTTTCAAATCCATTATTTTTCATATAAAAATAAAAATTCTTCCGCTTAGTGTGCCAGTGTGAATCGGAGTTTCACCGTCTGTCAAAAATCCCAACGTTCCCCCGACTGTGGTTCAAGAGCAACAAATGATGTTGCAAAAATTAATGGTGGCGTTCGACAAATAAATTGGAATTCGAGGGGGAAGAATTTTTTTCAATGCTAAATTATTTTAATGAATGTAGGCCAAGAAGGGTGGGGATGGTTGTAAGTAATAGAACTAACCATACAGTATATAGATAGGACACTTCATACATGTTTTTGTCCGCACCATTCGGATCTTCATCAGCGCCCGAGAGAGTCGTGAGAGTGGATGTGTGCTCATGCATTCTAACGTACTTGGCGTGTTTGCATATGTGTATGAGTGTGCTCGCGCCACCCTTCACTTAAGCATTTTTACAGTCGACCCTTTTTGAAGAAGCTTGCCTTATAATACCAGAATAATTGTTATTTTGTACATGCTTTAGATGCAAACTTTGTTTAATATAGAATATACTAATACAATTAGCTGATATACATATGAAAATATATTCACAAATATATATTTAATATATCATTCTTGAATATGGATATTAATGACATATGTGTGTGTACGTGTGCAGAGCTGCCGAAATTGCCAGCAAAATATTTTTGAGATTTCTTGAGACACAAATTTATTTGCTGAGTGTTGCTTATTGACGCGACGCACTTATACCCTACAGACAATTAATATAATTTGATGTCATGTCTGATATACATTTTGCATTTGTACATATTTACATTCGTTCATTATATTCGTTTATAGTACATTAAATAAAATTAGAATATAGAGGATACTCAATATATACAATTATTTTAATTTTGGGCAAGCGTCATAAAATCATAACTTACAATCAATTCTAAAGTAATAGGTGTTTTCTTAGACAGCGGCATTGTAAAAAACCAATACAAACAAGACATTTGCCCACATACAGCTAAAGCTGGTTATCCAGCACCGCGGAAACTAAAAATTACTGCCAACCTTCATACATATAAAAATAAACTGGGCCAGGAATTTTTCGTTTGTGTTTTCCTGGCCTCAGTATCCAGCAACGTAAACGAAATCCACGAATTCTTATAGAATTGTCGCGATATCGACACGAATGTGGACTGAGAGAACAGCTGACATGCAGACCAGGAAAATATATGTGCCTATTATTACTGAAGTACTAGTGAGAGGTGGAGGCAAAATCTGTGCGCAAAACCAAAATGAGATATGCAAATTTTTAAAGTGAGGAGAATATTGCTTTAATAAAAGCAGTTGAGGCAAGACCATGTTTTTGGCGGATCACGGAAAATAAGCATTTTGATCATTTTGACATTTTGTGCTGTACTTCTTACAACAATATGTGCCGCTACCAACACAATCACTTCATCGTCAGAATTACTTTTCTTCCTTTTTTAATTTTAGTTTAATTTTCAAAATTGGGGCTGTTTAGAAAAAAGAGCTGATTCATGAGAGTGGCAAATCACTTTTTAGGTTCTTGGTCACACTACATTAGTTAAGTTCCACACAACCGATATAAAGAGTAAAATTTTGCGGTGCTGGATACAGGCCTGTACATCGCAAACATCGATTACCATTACCATCGATTTTAACATCGATGTTTCTCCAGCTCTAGTTTTAACCAAAAGCACATTGAAGTTAATTCTGCAGATATGTCAAATCCTTACTTTAATGAATACGAAAATTTAGAGGCAAGTTTAATTTTTCATTTACCTATAAAAATAATAAATAAAGGAACCTATCAATGATAAAATTTTGTTTTTAGGTCCATGAGCTGATGTTGAAAGATCGACCCAGGCAGATAGCATACTGCAATGCCATTCTGGGCAACAAAGAAAAATTTAAAGATAAAGTTGTATTAGATGTTGGTGCTGGCACTGGGATACTTTCAGCTTTCTGTGCAAGAGCAGGAGCACGGTTGGTCTATGCCGTAGAAGCATCCAACGTAGCTACAAAAGTTGCTTTGGATCTAATGGAAGATAATGGTTTAACAAGCATTGTTAAAGTTATTCACTCTAAAGTAGAAGAGTTTGTCCTTCCTATTTCATCTGAGAAAGTTGATATTATTGTTTCCGAGTGGATGGGCTTTTATTTACTACATGAAGGTATGCTCGGTTCAGTCCTTTTAGCTAGGGACAAATTTTTGAAAAAAGGTGGACTAATGTTTCCCACAGAGTGTACGATTTTTGTGGCGCCTTGCTCTGTACCATCTTTGTTTGATTATTGGCAAAATATTGATGGTATAAATATGGACAGTTTTGCTACAAAGCTGAGAACGCAAAAGGCGACTAGACCAGAGATTACACAATTGGATCCCGAAAATTTGCTTCATGAGGGTGTCGTTCTTCATTGGATGAACTTACTCGATGTGGATATGGCCGAACTTAAAGAAGTTCGTTTCAAGGATGTCGTTGCAGCACAACGAGGGGGAAATCATCAAGGATTTTGCATATGGTTTGAGGTGCTATTTCCAGGCAATGAACCCGTGATTCTCAGCACATCTCCCTTCGCTCCGGAAACGCACTGGAAGCAGTGTGTAGTCGTTCTACCAAAAGACTCTTGCGAAGCCCTTGATGAAAAAGCACCAATAGCCTTTCAAATTTCTATGACACGCAATGCAAGTGACATGCGGAAGTACAATTTGGAAGTCGAGCTTCTCGATCCAATTATCGAAGAACACCCTGTGCCGTGTTCCTGTCACATGACTAAATGTATACTAACTGAAGCACACTTAAAAACTATGAGTACATCGTGATTTTATCATCGTTGTGCGAAACCAAATAAAGAGTAAACCAATTTAGTTAACGCTTTTAATACAAATACAATTTATATCTCAGTCAAACTTAACATCTATGAACTTTTTTTCTTAATTTTGCTATTATCAATTTAAAGTTCGTATTCCAAAATTAACCCAACAGCCGTTGCAATCTGCATTGTAGCTCTTTAAGACGCTGCTGTAATAGATTTGTGTCTGGCTTCTGATAACATATATTCAAGCAGGCAGCCACTATGTCCTGAGCCTTGCCAATAATTCGTCTTCTGTGAGAACAGTATTTAGAAATTTAAAAAATATCAATTTATATTTGCAAATTAAACATACTTTGAGCGGTACCAAATGGAATGTGCGTTGTCCGCAAGAAGAGAAACCACACGAATGGCGGAATGGATTAAGTGCCACTCGTTGCCTTCATTTGCCCAAACACGTTCATTCATTGAAATCATTCTGAAAAATATAGATAATTAGTAAAGCACGAAAACGTCTTCTCGCCCCCGTTGCAAGGATTTTAAAACATAACATACCTTGAGTAGTATTCCAGAAGTAGCTCCAGGTCTAGGTTCATGGTTAGGAGTTTTTCTGGGACAGTTCCTTCGGCCATACGTAGCTGACAAGCTCTAATTTCCAGCTCCCTTATCAAAAAAGCGAGTGGAAAGCAAGCACCCGATTCACCATATTCACGCACCAATAACTCAATTTTGCTGAACAACCGGTTCGTTCGGTCCTGAGTCGATCCTGGGTCTTCTAATAAGCTACTGATTATGTTACCCCACACCGATTCTATAAGCAGGGGATCGTTGTGGTGGGAGCAATTGAGTATCGACAATTGGCACTCCCAAAGATTAAATGGTTCAGCAAAATGCTGGTATAATTGTGTGATATCGTACAGCGCGTAATTTAATTCTTTTACAGCCGTTGTGGCGTCGGGCTTTTTTTTTGCCAACGCAGTCATATCAACAAGCACCGCTTTTTGAACTCGAGCTATTTCCAGCTGAAATTTGAAAATTAAAATGAAAAAAAAACGTAATTCAAAGTAAATTTATGCATACACGTTTATACAAAGGATCTTTACCTTGTCTTCTAGTTCCTTCAAGAATATCCCATTGGTTACAGAGGAGCCAACATTCCCGTTGCGCATACACATAACTGCTCTCACCAAATACTCAATGCGTTGTTCCAGTGATATGTTTTCACTGCGTGTAATTGCCAAATTATCTAAAATTTGTGCTGCCTGGGAATGGTATCCATTCTTCTCATAATACTTCCAAAGCAACTCAATTAAAATGACATTATCCGGATTACGTGTTACACTTCGGCGCAAAAACTCTCCCAAAGTTGGCTCAACCACTTCCAAAAGTTCAGTAAGCATGTCATGAGCGAGCAACCATTCGTAAAGAGTCACATGGACTAAGGGGTCTTTTATTTGGAGAATTTGTGCAGCGATTTTTGAAATTGATAGCTTTGATTTGCCGTTAGTATCACCCCCAGGGTCTACATTACATTGATCTTGAATAGATATATTATTGCAGGTAGCCTGGTAAACGTGATCAAGCATAAGTTGCACCTCTTTATAATAGTTCATACTGCAATAAAAAGTTTATGTTGCTCATCCAGATCTCATAGATTATCAATTTACTCACCGAGTGACAAAACAGGAATACCCTTCACGGTCTTCAGATGGCTCGTCGTTGTTATAGAAGTGAACCCCAACTTCTTCTGGATCGCTCTTTGATGCACAAGTGGCTGTCAGCTCGACTACACCCTCGAAGAAGTCGACGGAAATAAAAAGTTGACAAATGCTATGCAGCGGCAAAGTGGGCGCCGCTTCCCTACACATTTGCAACGTCGTTCTCAACGTTTGCTTCTTCTCCACTGGTGAGGTACAGTTCTTAGCACTCATTAGAAGCTCGGTCGCCTTGTAAGTAACAGCATCCTCATGCCTATAGAGATTCGGGCATAGCTCACGTAAACTCTTTGATACTTCCGAGACACTAGTTTTATCCTTCAGGTATAGATTGATCAGTGAAATTATTAAAAATGCGCACACCTCAGATCGTGTAAGCATCAAGTCGCGAAACGTGCAACACCTTAGCATCTTCTGGTGCTCTGGACTAAGCTGGAGACAAAGGTGTTGAAATGAATGCAAGTTCAGGATGCTCCACAGGGATATGACCTCACAAGCATGCTCTATTAAAAATTACTAATTAGTGGGCTGCATATTTTTTGCGATTTAATGTAACATAAAATTTACACTTACTGACAAAAAGGTTCAAAGCTGAAAGCGACCGTTTTTCCTCAACCTGAGCCTGCTCCGTTACGGTCCGTTGATCGGAAATGGGCAAATGACTGTTGGACATCAATATTGTTGTGTACCCATTCGGTCTGTCCAATTGATTGCTGAACGGCACTCGGGTAGAGGCTACAGATTTAAATAGCTTACATTACCCTCGTTATCAAATGTGACTGACTAATTTCGATTAAACAATTTTTTTTATAAATTGTGTACATAGAACTCCACGGAAAATATAAATACAACGAGCGGGAAGAATGAAGAATGAGTAAGCTCGTGGAAGGCGCTGCTATACATTGAAATTTCATCTTTTCCTTCAGGGTGTAATACTTTTCCTATTGCCATTTACTATGATCGTCAAACAAGACAGGCAGACAGACATTGCTATATCGACTGATTAACTATATGTATTAGAAGTCTACATGAATGGCAAAAAAAAACACATTAAAATGAACAAAGTCAAAATTGAATTGAGTGAATACTTGTACAAAACGAAATGAGAATGAGTGAGTGACTCAAGTCGTGTTTCCCTCTGCTGCACAAAAATATACCCGAAAAGAAACGAAGTGAGTGAGTGAGCAGCAGAAGTAATTAAATGTGGTATATTGAATACATTCGAATATTGTCAGCTGTTTTCTATATATATATGCATATATATATTCCTATATTATATATATTTTAATCAAATAAATATTAAATCTGCAAATTTCAACACAGAAAACATTTATAGACGGTCACAACTACACATTTTGTTAGTAAAATTAAAACACAAGCTTTAAACAAAACAAAACACAGAAACAACACGCTAAAATTTGCCGGCAAATACATACATTTTTTTCTGCAGCTTCGCCTTCCATTTCGAACGTCTGCTCACATTTACTCGAAGCACAAAGTGACTACGCAAAGTATTCTGCGAACTACTTGAGTAGTTCGAATGTTTTCGAAGTTTTCATTTCATTTTGCTCTTCTTTCGTTATACTCTGTCTTTCGACATGAGACACAACATGTTCTTCTTGCGAAACAGTAGTATACACATTCGTCTCATTCTGTCTTTTTCACTCACTCATATTCTACTCAATTCGAATGTACTCAATGTGGCTTTGTTATGAATGCATTCATGCAGACGTCTAATATGTATATACTTTATGGAATCGGAAACGCTTAGTTCTGGATTTTACACACATTCACTTTCACCTCAAATTTAGTATACCCCTACTCATTGAGTAACGGGCATAAAAATATGTATGTATGTATGTGAGCTACTTACAAGAAATATCATGCACAGAATGAACTTCCAGAAAACTACGCAATGAACGTAGGTCGGATAATAGGGAAGAACAATCGCTTGGACCTAATTTGGTACAGAAGTTTTCATCGACACAATTCAATTGCCAAATAGATCGCAACATGCGCGAGACATGTAGGTATAGTCCGTCATGTTTTGACGAAAAAACTATTTCTGCATTTTCGTGACCGATTGTCTGGGATGACTGTAAAATTCCAGCTGAAATTTTTTATTAATTTATTATTAGTTATCACCTTTTACCTGTTTGTAGAGTTTACGTACATTGACTAGTAGGCTGGCTGTACTGAAATGCGGCATATTGCGTAGAAGAGAGAGCTGATTTATTTGGCATTGGTGTCGACATGTACATGGGTAGCCGCTCTGTCGCCGCATTCGGAGCAAATGTTTGATTGGGGATGTTACGATTATTCAAATACTTTTGATTTTGAAAGCAGGGTTCCCCGCCGTACAGCATAAAAGCCTGGGTGGCCCACAACGCTATATCGCCGCCACGATATTTTTCAGAAGTAGCTAGCAATAAACACGTAGCACAGGCCTCGCGCTTATTTTGTGTTTGAAAAAACATTTTTACTTCCTCATGATGCGGTCCATTGCATGCCAGCAAGATCTGCAGCAGTATATCTGGCGATTTTAGCAGCTCTATAATATGAGTTCCTTGGTTTGTTAGCAAAGCGACTCGGCGCGGGTTGCGTGCCTTGTATAAAGGGGAATTAAGAAGAGGCATAGAGGGATCGTGTACCTCAGCTAAGCCCCAAACAATGCCATCCAAGCTTTCCAATGCTGTTGATTCCACGAGATACGTATGATTAACTGACGGAACAGAGCTAAGCGACCACAATAGGTCATGATCTTGCTGTTGAGTCGTAATCATTAACATTGTTTCCTCCGAGTAGTATGCTGCATGAACCTCCCTAGGCTTATTGGTGGTTGCGTTTGGTGTGTACCCCGGGGGAAGTCGAACATGAAGTAAGTAAAGTCCTTTCGGCACTTCCATTCCCGCTGATAGTTGTGTCTGACCACTGGCGAAATAATCGGTTTGCGGGCAGGGTGTTGCTGCGTTGAAAGACTGTTGCATATTTAGCGATGTGGTGGAGAAATACAGACGCACGCCACACTGCGTAACAGCGACAAGGTGCAGCTTGTTTGATTCATCTTCGATAAGGGGACATATGGCTTTAACAGCTTTGAAAATAGATGGGTCAACAGTCCTAAAAACAAAATGGTTCAGTTATTTGTACAGAAATCCACATTAATCGAGCATACGTAATCAAGTTGACTGCTTTGTTAGTAATATCACTTTGGGTGATCTTAGACAGCCTTCGCACATTTGCATAATTCGATCCGATATCCCAAGCCTCAATAGATCCATGTTCTGTTAAAATATATAGCAGTCTGCGACTATTGTCGATGGCAATTCGTTGTATAGGATCAACTTCCTACAAAATAATAAGAAAGTCAATAAAGCATTCAAATTTTTATAAGCTATATGTTCGTACCGAAAATACTTTGAGAAAACTAGGGACCATGTATGAGACCAGATTTTGGGAGAGGTTTATCTTCTTGCAACGTTTTCCAAACCAGCTAGATTCAGCTTGATAGAACACCTCATATAAGCAACCATCACGACCGCCTAAAAAAATGCGTCCGTCGTCTGTTCCTTTTATGACACTGATTGATACATTGTCAGTACCAATAACAAATATTGGTCTGTTCATTAGTTGCATTTCATTGTACGAATTCTCTCCAAATGTGACACCCAACACAATCACCTCTATAGGTGTCGTCAGAACTAAGAGATACATAACATCTTTCACAAAGACGTCAGGCTTCGGTTTTACCAATCCAACGCTCACAATCAAATGGCTTAAACCATCATAGTATGCAACATCGCGTGTTTGATTATATGTCCATATGTAAATCTCAGAATCAATGGTGAGCCAGGCGCGACCAATTTCAGGAAACAAACCCATGTTGCAATGACATTTTACATCTGCATATTATATTTGTAAATTTGTACCAGTTATCAATGTGAAAAGTGCCGCACTATACATACGCTTAAAGTGTTCCAGAATTTCATTTGGTATTGCAGATTTTGTGACAGTTCGCAGCTGTTTTAGGTTATGTGCATCATTTGATTTTAGGTACACAAGGCTCTGGTAGTCGTAGTCATTTAGTCCACTCATTGTGGCTCTGCCATGCTGGCTTACACCTGTTAACTAAAAACGAAGCTTTAAAATATTTTGACAGCGATATAGTATCTTGGAACTCACTTCCAAAAGACCAGGCTTTTGCTTGTCCAGATTATCGTGCCACTCCAGCATATTACCAGCTGTTGATAGAAATTCAAACTGCGCGGCCGTAGAAATCATTTTTTAAATAAGTTTGTATAAAGCACAAAGTATACTGCTAAGCGCGCAGCAACACAAATATATTAAAAAGACGTAAAAAAAACAAATGTGAATAAAGCCGGCTGTAATACAACGCCACTACACACAGATCCCGCCTTTTTTTTAGCGATGATAGTTCGGTAGTTTATAAATCATACATCGAAAGTAATACAATCGTTTGTATCCACTTCCCACTTCCACTTCATTTCTCAGAGCCATTCGATAAGATGGTATGGATATGCTTTAAATTGTCACTGGAAATATAAAGTTATGTTAATGCGTAATAAATGTTCTCTATAAGATATTAAATCAAACAATAAGTGGCAAATTCCGTAGTAATTTCTTCTAGAATCAGACTGATGAAATATTTAGATGTACATAAGTTTACATTACATAAATATGTTTACATATATATCGCCTGCCCTTGTATCTTAATATATACATTTGTACATATATATAAATAGAGATCTTTTTTTCCAACATATAGACTAAGAAACTGATAGATCAGAACACAGTGGGACCGATACACGAAAAACTGTGAATACCATCTCCAGCCAGCTATCAACTATTTCTTTCGAAAGATTTTCAGTGGTCAAAAAGCCGAAGCCAACCAAAGTCACAATTTTAAAATAATAAAAATATACTTTAAAAATGTTTGTTGTGTATATATAATATAATATATAATATATATAATAGTCATACAACAATTATTTTAGTTAATATTTTGAATAATGCAAATAATCATTCCTAATCATTGTGAGGTAGAAAAATATCTTAAAAATGGTGTATTGTAAAAATAATTACACAACAAAATAAGAATAAGTTCGAATAAAGCCGAATGTCAAATGTTTCAGTCCACGAAAATCTGAGTGTGAAACTGAGTTATTTATGAATGCAAGATTAAACTACGGTTTTGCAACCTCTCAGGTAACTGAATATATATTTTGTATTAATAAATAGCTTAATAGCCTGTTCAGGCCACCACCACAATCCATTCCGGGAATGGCCCGCAAAGTTTTTCCGTTTTGAAATTCCCAGTCAGTTTCACCATCCATTTTGGATGTTCCTGAACCGCACATTTCAATGCGATATTTAGCCGATGGTTTTCAAATACAACTCTGAAAAATTTACATTCAAGACGAAAAAATCGAATTCTCTGCCAAAATGTAAACAATAACTGACGAAAAGTACTGATATTCTTTATTAGCAAATGGCGTAGGTTTTTCAATCGCACAATCTGAATTTTCAGTTAAAGCCTTTTTACACTACCGCATCATTGTCGAAGATGCGGAAAAATGATGCGAGGCGTTTACTCTTAAGCCGCATCATTTCCACATCATTTTGTCAAATATTGGAGCCAACTCCACCGAACAAAATACAGCGTCAAAACCCTGAATAATTTCAGTACTTTGTAAAAATACTCGACAAAATACGGAAACACTTGCAAATGATGCAGCGCATGTTCCAACATGTGAACCGCATGATTGTCTTCTTCTATCCACAGGGCTCTTATGGGCATCATTGTCGCATGTTCCATTTAACGGAAACATCCACTGATGCGCCTTAATGCAAAAAGGGTTTAAGACAGATAAAACATAATTTTGTACATACAATTATTCTTGGATTGCAATTTACTTACAACTATCCACCAGCTTCTGGACATACCTTGTTTAATTTTGACAAAATGCAGAGCACACATTTTTCATTTGTTTTCAGCTGTGTTTTCCGACAGAGAGCCGAAAGACTTGCTTAGAAATGACTACGAAGACTACTTTTGAGTTTTGTCTATCATGCAATATATCTGTTCGCAGCAAATTTCATGCTGATAAAAATTATACATATATTGACATCCACAAATTCTGAGCGACGGACACCGAATGCTATTTGGAGAGATAAAAAAATCAAAAAGAGAGCCGAATCTCTAGAGATGTCTGAGTCACCATTGAAAATTAACGAACTCAACATCTCCATACGATTGGGGATCAAAACTGTTCGTGAGAAACATAAAAACTTAAATGATCTGATCAATAAAAAACCGCAAGCGAAAAATCTACGCACAAAAGAGTTGGAGCCGAAAGGTATATATTCAGTCAAAAAAAATTTATTGAAAATAGAAACAGGTACCTGGAATAAAAAAATGGAACTACAGAGAACATCTACGAAAAACAAACACTTTGAAGTTTTGTTTATTAAATCAGATATAAAATCAATCAAATATCTAGTAAATTGAACTAGTTCAAAAATAATCATTTGTCATTTGACTGTGACAATCTGGCAACACCTTTGATTTTAAACGTCAAAAATTCCTTTCCTTTTTCAGCCTTTTTCCGGTCGGTTTACGGAGCGTAAGTTGTAGAATTTTTGTTTAGAAAGAAATGTTCAAACATCAAAATAGCTGTTTTTGATTAATTTCTATTGAATATTGTACATGACAGTACAGATATCAGGCTTTTGATATTTTTGTAAATTTACTCATTTTTGCTAATCATACGAATATTGGACTGAGATTGTGTGAAAGAATGAAGGAGAATTATAAACACAAATGTGTACATGCGATTGCATGACGAAAATGTTTGTAGCTGTCAGCTGAACTGTGCATATGTGACATATGTACATATATCATTGTAACAAAAACTTCTGTATTAACATGTACATATGTATATATGAATAGTCTTTTATACTAATGAATATTTATCTATGGTTTTAGTGCCATCAAAATGCGGACGATCAACTCGAACCAGTGCGTGAAAATCCCCAAGGATATTAAGGCCTCGGTGAAGGCTCGAGTGGTAACTATTTCTGGTACACGCGGCACTCTAAAACGTAGCTTCAAGCATTTGGCCTTGGACATGTATATGTCTGATAAACGTACGTTGAAAGTAGAGAAGTGGTTTGGAACAAAGAAGGAGCTTGCGGCAGTGCGTACAGTCTGCAGTCATATTGAGAATATGATTAAGGGTAAGGAATCGCTAAAACAACATGATTGTGATGCTGATTTTTCTGTAATTACAGGAGTAACGTTTGGCTTTCAATACAAGATGCGTGCTGTTTATGCCCATTTCCCTATTAATTGTGTCACTTCTGAAAACAACACAGTTATTGAAATTAGGAACTTTTTGGGTGAAAAGTACATTCGTCGCGTAGAAATGGCACCTGGTGTGACTGTCGTAAACTCCACAGCCCAAAAAGACGAGCTTATTGTTGAAGGTAACGACATAGAGTCTGTATCTGGATCAGCAGCGCTCATTCAACAATCGACTACCGTCAAAAATAAGGATATCCGTAAATTCCTTGACGGCCTTTATGTCTCTGAGAAGACGACCGTAGTGAAGGTGGAATCTTAGACTATAGTCATTATATTGTGTTTCAACGTGAAATGTTAATAAACTAATGGCCGAAACGCAATGCGGATGAAAAAAATGTCTTATAAATGTTTAATTAGTGGTATTAGTTTCATCGTAATGTGTATGTGTTTATATATTTCTGCATATTTAAAATTATATGCAGTTTTCGTAATATATACGTACTGCTATATACATATATGTAATTTATTTGAAGTATTATATTGTGTACACATGTACAATATAACATGTAGCCACATACGAACACAGTAGGTATACAAAACATCACGGTTTGGGTAAATCGACCTGTATGTCAACCGTCAATAGTGCTATAACTCAAATGACTTGCTACCTTTGTGCAGGGATGCCTGAAAAGGTTAAGTCGCAGGAAAAAATCTTCTAAAAGGTTTGGTCTTAAAGTAGGAATACAAATTAAGCCAAAAAATAATGGCAATGCGATATTTTTAAAGTTATATTAAGACGAGATTAATATAATGTGAACCAATCAACTTAAAAATCAGACGTTGATTATGCGTAATAGAGGGCAATGGCATAGCTATTTTTTGGTCATATACAAAATCATTTTTTAAAGCCGCTGGTTAACTCAGAACTGGTGTCTACACCTGAAAGAGTTGAGTTATTAAATTTCAGCTACATGATTGTGTACATAAATTTTATTGTACTTAATTTTATTCATATGAACGACCTCTATGTGGCAGAGCAAGATACGATAACGACGCTGCAGTGTATAGAGTTGGCGACGATGTCTGCAGCAACTGTGGAGTATTTGGATCAAATTTCCAAGAAACGCATTTGGACACTGGTAAGGAATTGGCATTTCAATTTCTAGTGCTTCTATTTTATATTAAATAATGCATCCCAAATTATAATAGCTGCGATATGGATCTTTTTGGGAGGAGGACGTTGTGAATAAACTTAGAATCCTTTTTTAAGGAAAATTTCGCATGAAATTGCAAATATGTTGCGCTTCGTTTATATATATGTATATGTACATTACATATGTACATATGTATGTATGTAAGCAAAATTGCAATGCAAATGCTGTACTTCAATTAATTACTATAGTTTTTATTTACCAAATTTTTAATTGCAATTGTTTAGAATAATTTAATTTATTTCAATTTATAATAATTTAATTTAGCGTTTGGCTGCGTGTTTTTAAATAATAAAATTAGTTTAAAGTAATCTTTCTCCCTAGTCATATTTTTTACGCGACAAAATTTAAATTTTGACCTGCCAATTTTTATGGTTATTAGTGGTGATAATTCTACGACAGGCAGATCAGGGTTGAAATAATCGGAAAATCGGACAAACTCAACTAAACCCAACCAAAACTCAACTTTCTGCCACCTCTAGGTCCTCTATACTTCCCCAAGTAAAGCTGGGTACCCAGCACCGCGGAAACGAAAAATTACTGCCAAACTTCATATAAAAAAAACTGGGCCAGTAATTTTTCGTTTGTGTTTTCCTGGAGTCAGTATCCAGCAAACGTAAACGGGATCCACGAATTCTTATCGATAGTATCGATATTCACACGAATGTGGACTGTGAGAACAGCTGATGAGGGTGCCAGGAAAATATATCTGCACATTATTACTGAAGTACAAGTGAGAGGTGGAGGCAAAATATGTGCGCAAAACCAAAAAGAAATATTCAAATTTTTAAAATGAGGAAAAGATTGCTTCAATAAAAGCAGTTGAGGCAAGACCACGTTTTTGGCGGATCAAGGAAAATAATCATTTTGATAATTTTGACATTTTGGCGCCTCCGACTGTGCTGTACTTCTTCTTACAACAATATGTGCCGCTACCAACACAATCACTTCATCGTCAGAATTACTTTTCTTCCTTTTTTTAATTTTAGTTTCATTTTCAAAATTGGCGCTGTTTACAAAACACAGCTGATTCATGAGAGTGACCAACCTTTTTTTTTGGTTCTTGGTCACACTATTTCACTTGAGATCCACACAACCGAAATAAAGAGCAGATTCCTGTCAGTAAAATTTCGCGGTGCTGGAGACAGGCCTTAAAGCTGGGTATCCAGCACCGCGGAAACGAAAAATATATACAATATATTGTATGGTTAGTGATACAGGCCTTCAGTCAAAAAACGTGTCGATAGGACAACTATCGATAAGAATCTGTGGGGTTCGTTTAGCTTGCTGGATACTGAGGCCCGGAAAACAAAAACGAAAAATTCCTAGCCTAGTTTTTTTTTTATTGAGTTTAGGACTGTATCCAGCACCGCGAAATTTTACTGACAGGAATCTGCTCTTTATTTCGGTTGTGTGGAACTTAAGTGAAATAGTGTGACCAAGAACCAAAAAAAAGGTTGGTCACTCTCATGAATCAGCTGTGTTTTGTAAACAGCGCCAATTTTGAAAATGAAACTAAAATTAAAAAAAGGAAGAAAAGTAATTCTGACAATGAAGTGATTGTGTTGGTAGCGGCACATATTGTTGTAAGAAGAAGTACAGCACAGTCGGAGGCGCCAAAATGTCAAAATTATCAAAATGCTTATTTTCCGTGATCCGCCAAAAATATGGTCTTGCCTCAACTGCTTTTATTAAAGCAATCATTTCCTCATTTTAAAAATTTGAATATCTCTTTTTGGTTTTGCGCAGATATTTTGCCTCCACCTCTCACTTGTACTTCAGTAATAATGTGCAGATATATTTTCCTGGCACCCTCATCAGCTGTTCTAACAGTCCACATTCGTGTGAATATCGATACTATCGATAAGAATTCGTGGATCCCGTTTACGTTTGCTGGATACTGACTCCAGGAAACACAAACGAAAAATTACTGGCCCAGTTTTTTTTATATGAAGTTTGGCAGTAATTTTTCTTTTCCGCGGTGCTGGGTACCCAGCTTAAAACAAAATAAGCATATAAAAGATATTCAATATATACAATTATTTTTATTTTGGGCAAGCGTCATCATAAAATCATAACCTTCGACAGCGGCGTTCAGCGCTTGTGCAGAGCATGTTTTGTACCAGAGACAATATCAACAACATATCAGCTAAATTTTTTCAGCCTGCAATTCCACGCAATTCCTAGTGGCAAAAGCTCTGTATGTGAGACTGAGCTTTAACTGTATGTGTGCACATATTGTAGATCTGCTTGTTTGTATTTGTTTTTTACGACGCCGCTGTACCACTTATTCTGGTATTATAGGGCAAGCGTGAAGTGAAGGGTGACGTGAGCGCAAATATTAAAACAAAGTTGCGAACACGCAAAGTACGTGAGAATGCATGTGCACACATACACTCTAACGACTCTCTCGGGCGCTGATACCAGCCCAATCGCTGCGGACACCTACATGTATGAACTGTCCCATCTATATACTGTATGGTTAGTTATACTACTTTCAAACTGACCCTAAAAAACGCATTTTGCATTTAATTTTGCTTAAGAGTTCTGAAAAGCTGACAAATGAAGCTATAAATCCATACCGACTCTTTGTAGTTGGAACTTACGGTTTATTTATGTTTTAAAGACGTAACTTTATATATCTGCTACAATTTTAAGGGAGACCAAAGCGTACCCTTTAGACATTGTTTATAGACAATGAAATCGCCAATTAAAAATGTCTACTTTTCACAATCCAGACCAAAACTTTGTGTTTTATGCTCATCAGCTTCTTTTGGCCTGTGGTAATCGAGGTTACTAAAATTCCCACCGTTCGTCATTCACTGTGAGGGAAAAGCTATAAATTAAGTCATAATCAGTTTCAGGAATCCCACGCTTACTTTTTGATACGGGTCAACAAGTAATACCGATGTATCGATATAATATAAAAATAAAAATTTTCTAATTTCCACGTATGTACAGACAATAAACATTGTTTTTTTTTTCTCTATGTAGCTTTGTAATGTAATTTATTGGACGGACCATTATTTTAGACCGATGCATTATCAATAAATTTTTAAAATGCTATTTGACATCGGCACAAGTGAAATCTCTGATCAGCGAATGCAACGAATTGCTGAACAAGAGGTATGTGCGGTATTCAAATTAGATCTATTAAAATGAATTAAAGCTTTCATTGCTTAGGGTAAAGTCAATAAAAAACTCGAATCATTGCTGGATAAACAATGTCACATTGAAGCCAAAATGAGTGGAATCGGAAGAGCGATGCTTTTACTGCACACAGTAGACTCAGATTCTTCAAAGTTAAACATGCAAATTGTAAATACTGCAGAATTGGCTGAATCTGTAAGTGCAAAGGTACGTCGGTTAGATTTGGCCCGCTGCCGTGCATCTGAATGTCAACAACGTGTTCACGATTTAATTGATCTACAACTATGTAGCCAGGGAGTAGTGAAATCCGTTAGCGAGGAAGATTTCGAAAAAGGTGCCGCCCACATTGCACGGTTTCTGGCTATGGATCAGCAATTATTGCATCGAACGGCGGATGATGTATCGATAACATCCGTAAGCGACGCGGTTCAAACACTTGAAGATGCGACGGAAAAAATTAGAGAGCTAATATCTAAACGGTTTGATGATGCTGTTAGAAGCAATGATTTGTCTTCGGTGGAAAGATTTTTCAAAATCTTTCCATTAGTTGGCTACCATCGAATTGGTATAGAAAAATTTTCCACTTACATTTGTCAGAAGTTATCGGTTAAAGCCCAAAGAGAACTAAGAAATGTCCAAGATATAGCCAAAGCAGAATGTCGTTTGCAATTAGCCTATGCCGATCGATTGACTTCGATTTTGGAGAATTTTGCACGCGTAGTAGAAGTTAATCAGCCCATCGTTGAAGCATTTTATGGACTAGCGTATGTATCAATTCGATTCAAAATCGTAATTTCTTATATACATACATATGTTTAAATTTTTTTTTATCAATAGATCCGCGCCGCTAATTGATATGATTGTCATTTTGCAAGATGAATGCGACGTAGAGACAAAAAATGTATTGCTGGAATTTAACAAGAATAGACAAATTGTGTATCGCAGCAAAAAAGTATATGAATGCACTCAAAGGTCAAGCAATGGAACTGCCAGTAGTAACGGGATTCCTTCATTGGGTCATTATCGCAACCCCTCTGGTGGATCAGTAGACAAACTAAACATGAATGAAATTGATACAATTATAGCTGAAATAACGGTTATGCATTCGAGAGTGGAGTTGTATTTCCGTTTTATGCGTCGCCGAATGCAAGTGAGAGCCGCTTTAACTTAAATTCTAGCCTGTACTGAAAAACCTTTATTTTAGATTCATTTAGATGCATGTATCACCGAAAAAGAAGACCAGATAAATATTATAAACCGATATGAAAGAATTGTAAAGAATTCGGATCTTCGGCGACAAATGCAAGAAATTTTGAGCACTTATTTGCTTTTTGAGAGGTAGAATAAACAATTTTCTCTTTGTATTTATACATATAAACATGTTTTTTTTTATGAATTTGTAGATATTTCATGGAGGAAAGCGTACTTAAAGCCATCGGCCTTGACAAGTATGAAGTTGGACAGCAATGTTCATCTATAGTAGATGATGTTTTTTTCATACTTCGAAAATCCATTCGTCGTGCTTTGACAACGCAATCAATAAACGGAACATGTGCTGTTATTAATAACGTAGCTGCTTGTCTAGATGGCGATTTTATAGCTGCGCTCAAAACTCCTTTGAAAAGTGGTTACCCCTCTGGATATATCGACCTGGCTCAGGCTTATAACGCAATACAAACTACGTTTCAGCAAGGGAAACTGCATTCGAGTGATGCTGATCGAGGCCGAACTAATTTTTTAGTCCAACTGAATAATGCAGACATGTCGACTGAATATATCGAAACTCTGTGCCAGACCATGGAACAGGAAATCGCTGGAACATTTCCGTGCACGACCCCTGTTGAGCGACAATTGCTTGACACCTGCTTGACAGAACTTAAGAATGTTCGAGACGCTTTAAAGGCCACTGTGGATTTTGGAATGCAGCAACTTAGATCCAGCGCAATAAAGCCACGACTAAATCCTTGGATAAACAAATTTTTAAGCTATAGCCACAACCTTACAGAGGCAAGTTTGAAACAATTGCTTGCCAAATTAAAAACATTTTTAATCTGATAAGTAATTTTAGGAAGAACTTGGAATTTATGAAGCTGAAGAAACTTTTGTCCAGTTTTTTATCGTTCATCTGGATGGCCTCCTAAATTCTTTCAAAACGGCATTGAGCCCACGCAATTACGATGCGCTCGTTAGCATATTGGCAACGGAAGTCACAATACAGTTGGAGAGGGCTATTAAAAAATGCAGTTTTAACAGGGTAATTTTTTGTATATTAGTTTTGTTAAATTCAGACCTCATTTTATGTAAATTATTCTCTCAATTGGAAGCTTGGTGGCCTCGTTCTCGATCAGGAAGTTCGTGCTTTGGGGGCATATTTAACAGGAGCGACATCATGGTCAGTGCGAGATAAGATGACGCGAATTTCTCAAATCGCCACTGTCTTAAATCTAGAAAAGGTTTCGGAGCTCTCTGAATTTTTGAGTCCTGACGATAATCAAGAAATGCCGTCATGGCATTTAACTCCAAACGAAGTCCGTGCTATTTTAACCCTGAGGTAAATTTTACAATTAAATAATATGCATATAAAATGAACTAGTTTTATATTTTTTCAGAATCGATTTTCGTATAGAAGATATAAAACGTTTACAGTTCTAGAACTCATACATAGTATTTAAAGGTTTAGGTTAGGAAATGTTATGTGTGGAACTAAACCAATGATTAAAATCCAAACGCAATAAAAGTTGAGAAAGCGGTCCCAAACAAGATGTTGTTTTAATGTTCAGCAGTAGTTTCATAAGGCTCGAAATTTGAACTCTAAACCTAAAAATATATATAAAAATAATAATATTAAAATGTGCATTGAAGAAAAACACGACCAAAAAATCTGTAGATATCTACTCCGTATTTAATAAACGGAAGTTTAGTATAAAACCATCACTGTCGACGGTATTCCATGCTGTTATCGGTAATTTGAGTTATTTTCGTTAACGAATTAAATACGTTGGTTGTTATTTTGAAAAAAAGTGAATGCAGTACTGTAGCGTATACTATATATTTTAATCAGCGAGACATTTCCATCCCTCTTGATTTCTAGAAAAAAAATCGCAAGGGTCATTCTACGATTAACAGATTAACGGATATGATTGATTCGTCTGTATGGTAATCCAGAATATGGGCATTTCTCTGATGTCGCACGGGACGTTCGTACGCATTTCAAGTTGTAGCAATGTCAAAAAAAACCGATTTTCAAAATTATTTTACCGTTATGGTTCGCCACTTGACTAGCTCTATAGCTGGTGCTAAGGGCGATTTTGGGCTACTGTTCGTTTTCGGGATATTTGCAAAAAAGCATGGTATTCGCACGGGACAAATATAGAAGTGGTTTTCGCGGCGACCAATTCAAACTCAGATTTCAGCGAAAGTTGAAGAGATATTTTTATGAGAATTTCTGATAATGGTCTGCATTGATGACTCTTTAAAAAGGTTATAATTTTAAGCATGTATGCTTTGTAGTTTTTTTTAAATTAAATTTAAGCCTCTGTCGCACGGGACATGTCGCACGGGACAAAAATTTCTTGGCTTTATAAATATTACAAAAATTCCGTTAACCAATATTGAAAAAATGTTGTGGGATTTTTTTTAGATAGTTCAATATGTAAGGGAGACTTTGAGGAAAAACTTGTATCAAGAATTTTCTTTCTTATATGCGAAAAAAATAATGGAAAACATGACAAAAAAATACCAAAAAAGTGAACTTTTGCTAATTTTAATAGGTTTTCAGATCAAAGTTAATGAAATTGTATGTCACTTAATTCAATTGGCGGATTTTCAATATATTTTAAAACTAAAATCCGGAGAAAACTATTTTCAAATGCGTTTTTATTGAATTTTAATTTTTAGGCTTCGGTGGACCTCGTCAGAGAAATGCCCATATATAAACTTTATATGGTGGAAAATGCTTCATTCTCAGCAATACAAGTAAAAGAAGCGTTTTAACCTAAAGAATTATACATTGATCTACAGCCTAATCGCTATAAACAAAGACTATACAAAACCAAGAAGTTGCATGAGGAACCAAACAGCTGATCTATGGCGGGGTTTTATTTTACGCCCCATAAACAGAGACGCGGGTTTAAATGTTCTTTTAGGCTTCGTTTCTGACCGTTTCAACAATAAGTGAGCCTGGCGAAAGTTTGAGGTAACCCAGAATTAAGCATGTAGCGTGTATGTGTGCTGAATCATGCCCAAGCAATGCAGTTGTTTTTGCAATCTCGCGACTCTGTAGAATCTGGCTTGTTCCAGACCTTGTAGACGAAAAATAGGTCCATGCTGCGTCTTTACATGTTTAGTAGGATTTTTGGACTCCAAGACGATTTCAGCAATTGCCGAGCCGAAGTAGGTAGGCAATGAGAGGCAGTCAAGAGACGAGGTATAACATAATACAGAATAGGCGTACATTTTTGTATTTTATAGTCGGCGGACATGACTAGATTGACTTTTACGTGCATTTTGATCCACGATATATCGTGCGTGAATAAATTCATTCTGAAAGCGTACTCATACTCATATTTTTTACGTTAATTTTTAGCGTTTTGTTCAAGGACTTGTTGCCATTTTGATGATAATTTAAAAACTCCATTCTCATAAATGTTGGTGTTTTCTGTAAAAAAATTCGACCAATCTAGTTTCGCAGTCCTCATTTGAGTTGAATTTTTTTTCGCGAATACAATTTTGTAAGGACAACAAGAGATGATAGGATATGTCTTCTCCGAGCTGCCTAAGATTGTTGCGCGCCATTATGGATGTGTGTGGTCTAGCGTTGTCCTGATGTAGCACAAAACCTTATTGGCCAACTCAGGTCTATTGCAATGTAGAAATAGTCTAGTTGTTGAGGTCCGAGTTCATTGAATTAGTTAATTTCAACCAAAACCTTTGGAATATTGCGAATTATTAGCCGAGACAGTACATTTTCATTTTTATCGTAAAGATAAAGATCATTACAATGGAATCGTCATATCAAAAATCTGAAAACGTGGTGTTTTAAAGGGGAATCAAGGCTTTCCAAAAGGCCAAAGTGTAAATCAATGCGACAAATAGTTTCGCGATAAAAGCAAACCTAAGTTGGCACACAAAAAAATAGTGCATTACCTTTCCTCTAGATTATCCAACTCCTTTAGAAATCCATCGGATGTGCTTGCCTTCGCGCAGATACTGCTAAATTTTTCACATACATAAAAGAGTTCAAGAATATTTCCATAAATGGGGTTTTGGGACTGGCAAGTTGTTCGTCTGGAATTAATTTGTGAATCCTTTGAACCAGAAAGCAGAAAACACTGGGAAAGAACATTCGCTAGAAATACTGTATGCTTCCTTTGTATTTCTTCGAAATCGGCTTTGTTTCTTATGGCATTTATCAAAATACTGAACTGACCTAAAAGATATGTAATATAAACATCATGTGGAATTATAAATTTCATCAAACATTTTCTTTGCTAAACTTACTTTCGAGCACATCCACTTGAATGTAATATTGCATGTTATTCAAAAAGAACATAAGTTGATTGAGGAGATTCATCAGTTTCATATTTTTGGGCCCACAGATAGATTTTGACTCCAATATCTGTGTTGTCCATACTTGTTGCAGGTCGAATTGTAGTTTTCTTATTATCAATAAGAATCTAAATATCTGGTTATATCGCTCAATTGCCTTCGGCGAAAACAAAAGATTCAATGGCCATTCATATATATATTTCAAATGAAGATTTTCCAAGATTTGAAATTCGCAGTTTTCGTCGGATTCCCCATTAATTTTCTGAACACTAAGTGAGAAATGTTCCAAATCATCCGTAATGCCCATGACAGTTGCGGCAAGCTGCAATTAAGAGACATATAAATTTATGCATATGCAGGTATGTATTTTTTATGTTTTAACGAACCTCAAAAGATCTCGTGTAATTTTTTGAGCTGGAATCACTGTAGAAATCTGAAGTGCGGGTAAGTTGAGATAAAAACTCAAAGTAAAACTCTCCTCGCCCTAACAAATAGAAATCCTTTATTAATCCCATTTGGTGTTCTAAATCAACTTCGTTTAGGGCTATCTCTGACAAACGCATGCTAACATATTTTTTTATTTCGTTTACAACGCTTTCGATATGAAAAACATCAATTTTTTCATCATTGTTTAGATCGGCTACCATTTCAAGGAATACAGAATCTTTGCCATTCCACAGCTCGTAAATATCATCACGCGAACTGTCTGAAAGAGTCCGAGCCCAGTAGCCGTTTTTACTGGTTCTTGAAAAGCTTCGTCCCATTTTAAAAACTAGAACGGTTTGTCCTACGAATAGAACTTTCTCAGCCACGATAGTAGACACAAATCCTGGCAGCTGACTCATATTGATTTCATATTGCCATATATAGTCCTCAAAGTTAGCACCTGAATTCTAAAAATTAACAAATTCATTTTGAACTAAACTAATTTGTTAAACTTTAATAGAAGCTTACCAGTCGGGTATTATTAGTTGGTGATTTCGAGCAAGAAGTATTCGGGGATGAATCATCGAGTGAAGAGAATTTAATAAAAAATTCTAAATGAACATCGTCGATCACTCCAAAAATTAGCCAGTGTGCCAGACTTGAGAAAAATGCAAATTTTACTGGCTTCATGACTCTATAAAACATTAGCATATATGTAATAAAAAATCTTTATTTAATTTAAATTACTTGCATATTCGTAATTCTTTCCAGTTGAAAATCTCCATGCTCGGAATGCTGATGGAGGCTATGTAGCATTATACATCCATGTAGTTTTTGCATCCTTATTTCACAAATAAGTTTTCGCAAAAAAAGGAATATTGGGAGTTTTTCTTGCAAAGCATCATGAACAAATGCAAGCGAATTAGGCTTATTCTTTGAGCAAAATTGTTCAAGCTGTATGATTTTATCATAATATTCATCAAGAGCTGCCTTGATACCTTTCGCAAAATTTATGAAGTAAAAACCATGTGGGAGTTCTACGATAAAATTATACATCATTACAAGATATAATATTTTACAAGAATATTTAAGGCTTACCTTCAACATTATGCATTTCATTCATTATTAATTTTGTATATCTTTTGTCTTCATTTAATCCCAATAAAAGTGTGAACTGAACAACTTCTTGAAGATCATTAATAATGTTTAAAATTTCTATGAATAGTTGTCTTTCGCAAGGATGGATAAAGTGGTCAATAGCATTGTTGTCCTACAATATAATAAATGCATGCTATGTCTACATTAATGTAATCGTACATATCTAATTATTTAAGTACTTAGTGTCATACAACATACTATACATATTTTAGAATTAGATGCTTGCCAAATTCTTACCATAAAACTTTGTATGCCCACACCTTTCTTAGTTAAGCAAGATAACAATAAGTCGTGTATCATTTCTGTGCCTTCTTAATTACCATCAGCTTGTTTATTTTGTTCAGCGTAATCGCATCAGCACAGCAGTGTGACCGCGCCGAAAGCGATAACAAATACGACCTGGACCAATAATAAATACTATTAAATACCATTTATGTTTCCAAAAATACATTTTAAATATCACTAATTAAAATCAATCACTTTTAAAAAAAACTGAGCCAGTAATTTTTCGTTTGTGTTTTCCTGGAGTCAGTATCCAGCAAACGTAAACGGGATCCACGAATTCTTATCGATATTCACACGAATGTGGACTGTGAGAACAGCTGATGAGGGTGCCAGGAAAATATACGACTGTGCTGTACTTCTTCTTACAACAATATGTGCCGCTACCAACACAATCACTTCATCGTCAGAATTACTTTTCTTCCTTTTTTTAATTTTAGTTTCATTTTCAAAATTGGCGCTGTTTAAAAAACACAGCTGATTCATGAGAGTGGCCAATCATTTTTTATGTTCTTGGTCACACTATTTCATGGATATGAAAATTTGCAACATGAGGAAAAGATTGCTTTAATAAAAGCAGTTGAGTCAAGACCATGTTTAAGGGAGATCACGAAAAACATGCATTTTGATAATTTTGACATTTTGGCGCATACTTCTGCATATTTTTGGCAACAATATATGTCGTCACCAATACAATCACTTCATCGTCGGAGTCACTTTTGTTCCTTTTTTTAATTTCGATTGAATTTTACAAATTGGCGCTGTTTAAAAAACACAGCTGAATCATGAGAGTGACCAATCACGTCTTAAGTTCTTGGTCACACTATTTTAGTAACATTCCACACAAACGATATATGGGGATTTCTCTGACGAGGTCCACCGAGGCCAAAAACTTAAAATTCAATAAAAGCGCATTTGAATATAGTTTTCTCGGGATTTTATTTTCAAAAGATATTGAATAACCGCCAAATAATTTAATTGACATATAATTTCATTAACTTTGATCTGAAAACATATTAAAAGTAGCAAAAGTTCACTTTTTTGATATTTTTTTATCATGTTTTCCATTATTTTTTTCGCCTATAAGGTGCCGCTTACACAGAGGCTGCGTCTTGATTCTTTGCGTCTTCTCTCATAGCCTATTTACACTACGGTTGAGTTATTGAGTTTCGGGCAAAACTCGGGTTTCGTTTACATGGCGAAGCATAGGGGACCTAGAGGTGGCAAAAAAGTTGAGTTTTGGTTGCGTTTAGTTGAGTTTGTCCTATTTTCCGAATATTTCAACCCTGATATGCCTGTCGTGGAATTATCACCACTAATAACAACAAAAATGTACAGCTCAAAATTTAAATGTTGGCGCGTAAAAAATAATTTATTAATAAAAACCATATGTAGTCGATTTCTAAAATTCGGTCGGAAAAACTTAGAAAAACGCTTAAATCAATTATTAAGTATTATATTATTATAAACAATTGCAAATTTAAAAAATTTTAATTTTTGTACATATATAATGTAGATATAAATATAGCCAAAATTCAACATATTTGCAATTGCAGCCGTGCAATTTCCCTGCCCTGCGGAAACTTTCCTTTAAAAAAGGATTCCAAGTTTATTCGCAACGTCCATCTCCCAAAAAGATCCATATAGCGGCTATTTTAATTTGGGATACATATTTAATATAAAATAGAAGCACTAGAAATTGAAATGTCAATACGTTTCTTGGAAATTTTATCCAAATACTCCACAGTTGCTGCAGACATCGTCGCCAACTCCATACATTGCAGCGTCGTTATTGTCTCTTGCTCTGCCATATAGAGCATCATTAGTTCTTGGGTATTCATATTAATAAAATGAAATAAAACAAATTTTCGTAGACAAGCACGTGCCAGCAGCCGAAACTCAATAACTCAACTTTGGCATAGTGTAAATCAAAATTCTGAGTTATTGAGTTACCTGTCGATAAATGAGGTAACTCACTGTAGTGTAAATAGGCTATCAGTAACGGAGTTTTTTTTACATAGGCTTAAGCTGGGTACCCAGCACCGCGGAAACGAAAAATTACTGCCAAACTTCATATAAAAAAAACTGGGCCAGTAATTTTTCGTTTGTGTTTTCCTGGAGTCAGTATCCAGCAAACGTAAACGGGATCCACGAATTCTTATCGATAGTATCGATATTCACACGAATGTGGACTGTGAGAACAGCTGATGAGGGTGCCAGGAAAATATATCTGCACATTATTACTGAAGTACAAGTGAGTGGTGGGGGCAAAATATGTGCGCAAAACCAAAAAGAGATATTCAAATTTTTAAAATGAGGAAATGATTGCTTTAATAAAAGCAGTTGAGGCAAGACCATGTTTTTGGCGGATCACGGAAAAAAAGCATTTTGATAATTTTGACATTTTGGCGCCTCCGACTGTGCTGTACTTCTTCTTACAACAATATGTGCCGCTACCAACACAATCACTTCATTGTCAGAATTACTTTTCTTCCTTTTTTTAATTTTAGTTTCATTTTCAAAATTGGCGCTGTTTACAAAACACAGCTGATTCATGAGAGTGACCAACCTTTTTTTTTGGTTCTTGGTCACACTATTTCACTTAGGACCCACACAACCGAAATAAAGAGCAGATTCCTGTCAGTAAAATTTCGCGGTGCTGGAGACAGGCCTTTAAGCTGGGTATCCAGCACCGCGGAAACGAAAAATTACTGCCAAACTTCATATAAAAAAAACTGGGCCAGTAATTTTTCGTTTGTGTTTTCCTGGAGCCAGTATCCAGCAACGTAAACGGAGTCCACGAATTCTTATCGATAGTATCGATATTCACACGAATGTGGACTGTGAGAACAGCTGATGAGGGTGCCAGGAAAATATATCTGCACATTATTACTGAAGTACAAGTGAGTGGTGGAGGCAAAATATGTGCGCAAAACCAAAAAGAGATATTCAAATTTTTAAAATGAGGAAATGATTGCTTTAATAAAAGCAGTTGAGGCAAGACCATGTTTTTGGCGGATCACGGAAAAAAAGCATTTTGATCATTTTGACATTTTGGCGCCTCCGACTGTGCTGTACTTCTTCTTACAACAATATGTGCCGCTACCAACACAATCACTTCATTGTCAGAATTACTTTTCTTCCTTTTTTTCATTTTAGTTTCATTTTCAAAATTGGCGCTGTTTACAAAACACAGCTGATTCATGAGAGTGACCAACCTTTTTTTTTGGTTCTTGGTCACACTATTTCACTTAGGATCCACACAACCGAAATAAAGAGCAGATTCCTGTCAGTAAAATTTCGCGGTGCTGGAGACAGGCCTTTAAGCTGGGTATCCAGCACCGCGGAAACGAAAAATTACTGCCAAACTTCATATAAAAAAAACTGGGCCAGTAATTTTTCGTTTGTGTTTTCCTGGAGCCAGTATCCAGCAACGTAAACGGAGTCCACGAATTCTTATCGATAGTATCGATATCCACACGAATGTGGACTGTGAGAACAACTGATGAGGGTGCCAGGAAAATATATCTGCACATTATTACTGAAGTACAAGTGAGAGGTGAAGGCAAAATATGTGCGCAAAACCAAAAAGAGATATTCAAATTTTTAAAATGAGGAAAAGATTGCTTTAATAAAAGCAGTTGTGGCAAGACCATGACCATAAGCATTTTGATAATTTTCACATTTTGGCGCCTCCGACTGTGCTGTACTTCTTCTTACAACAATATGTGCCGCTACCAACACAATCACTTCATCGTCAGAATTACTTTTCTTCCTTTTTTTAATTTTAGTTTCATTTTCAAAATTGGCGCTGTTTAAAAAACACAGCTGATTCATGAGAGTGGCCAATCATTTTTTATGTTCTTGGTCACACTATTTCACTTAAGTTCCACACAACCGAAATAAAGAGCAGATTCCTGTCAGTAAAATTTCGCGGTGCTGGATACAGGCCTTTAGCATAAAGGCCTGTCTCCAGCACCGCGAAATTTTACTGACAGGAATCTGCTCTTTATTTCGGTTGTGTGTATCCTAAGTGAAATAGAGTGACCAAGAACCAAAAAAAAGGTTGGTCACTCTCATGAATCAGCTGTGTTTTGTAAACAGCGCCAATTTTGAAAATGAAACTAAAATTAAAAAAAGGAAGAAAAGTAATTCTGACGATGAAGTGATTGTGTTGGGAGCGGCACATATTGTTGTAAAAAGAAGTACAGCACAGTCGGAGGCGCCAAAACGTCAAAATAATCAAAATGCTTATTTTCCGTGATCCGCCAAAAACGTGGTCTTGCCTCAACTGCTTTTATTGAAGCAATCTTTTCCTCATTTTAAAAATTTGAATATCTCTTTTTGGTTTTGCGCACATATTTTGCCTTCACCTCTCACTTGTACTTCAGTAATAATGTGCAGATATATTTTCCTGGCACCCTCATCAGTTGTTCTCACAGTCCACATTCGTGTGGATATCGATACTATCGATAAGAATTCGTGGACTCCGTTTACGTTGCTGGATACTGGCTCCAGGAAAACACAAACGAAAAATTACTGGCCCAGTTTTTTTTATATGAAGTTTGGCAGTAATTTTTCGTTTCCGCGGTGCTGGGTACCCAGCTTAACGCCCTAGCGATGGCAAAAAGTTGCGTCGTTTTCCGACTCAGGTGCGTTTATTCGTTTTATTCGATTGGTTTGCATTTTTTCTTTGCGCATAACACTAATTTTCGTAATTTTCTGACCATCAGCGGAGCTGTCACCACTAATAACAACAAAAAACAGCAGATTAACATTTAAATTTTGCCATATAAAATTTGTAACTGAGTAAAAAGGCTCAAAAATACATGTAATGCCTAAAACAAATTGTTTCAACTGATTTTATTATTAAATCAAGCATTTCTACAATATGGTTTACTTCAAATTGTTTGCTGCAAATCGCATCTTTGAATCTGTTTGAGATGCCAAGATATTTTGGCACCTATTTTATCCAAAATAATAATGCGAATTGTTAAAATGTAATAGCTGTTTATTTATACAGGCGGCTGCTAGCGGAAGCCGATTGCTTGCTCTTAGCACAACCAGATAAATGTACCGAGATCCAAAATGTAACCAAAGCGCAGAGAGGTTAGCAGATTACTACAAATTGGCTCCATCGGCTAAACAAAGCTAGAGCCGAAGCGGTGTCTGCAGAGCGCCCTTTGCAGAGAGGGAGAGCGCAGCAGCGCTGGCGAACGTTGGTGTTTATTCTATATTCTAAATATGTATGTATTTTAAGTTAGGCCTGTTGTTTAGCGACGGGCCCGAACAGGTATAGCTAGTTGTAAGTAAAATGCAATCAAAGTAAATTGTTATGTACGAGACTATGTTGAATTTTTAGATATAGTTGCAGCTATTCGACAATATATTGGAGAAAACACGCAACTGCTCCATTAATTGGGTTCTGCTTAATTTAAGTGTGCAGCCTGAACAGGGCGAGCTGCATTTATCTGCAGATACATTCAGACCTGAAATTGCGCATTGAGCAATATGCTATAGAAAAACTTCCTGGCTCCTAGCTATTTTCTCGAAAATATCTGTTATTTTTATCAGTCATTGTTTACATATTCGCAGTGAATTCCATTTTTTCGTTGTGAATGACAATTTTTCAGAGTTTTATTTGACAACTATTGGCTAAATATCGCATAGAAACGTGCGACTTAGGAATATTTAAAATAGACGGTGGAAGTAACTAGGAAATTTTTGGAACGCCAAAAAACTTTAAATCTAGAAAATAGACGGTAAACGGTGCCAAATGTAAATAGCTTTTAACCTGGTTGCTTTGTGAATATAGAGCGTGCAAAAAATGACTTTTTTAAAATGGCTTCTTTTTAAGCAAAACGACGGCTTTAAATGCGCAATGCGCAAGAAAAGACAATAGCTGTGTATTTAACACGTTTGACGAATGCACTATAGGTCAAATGGCCGATTTTCTGATATAAATTCATTTTTCAAAAGTATTCAAATGAACTATATTTTGTTATGTACCTATTAAGAATACATCAAACCGTAATGTTGCATACCAGAAATGTTAACATTGTGTTCTGATGCTAAGTTAACAGCTGTTAAAACAGCTGTGTCAATCCAAAAGCCCGTAATCATAAATTGTGCAAACATTTTTGTCGAAATTCAAGTGGCTCAATTTTTGTTTTATTCAAATTTGATAATAAAAATTATAATGAATAGTAAACAGTGAGGCTTGTACTTTATGTTGGTAGATCTTTGTTGTTGGTATTGTTCGTGTTGTCTGTAGTGTTATTAAAAAGACGTCCCAAAAATAATTTGTTTTTGTTGAAACGTTATCTTTGGGGAGACTTTTAAAAAAATGTTAGCACTTGTTAGCCAAGTGACTATATACATGTTGTAGAGTAATATTTTGTTAATTTAGAACAGTTAAGTGTATTTGCTCTTTTTGTGCGCTTCTGCCAGAATTTAACATTTTATAGAACACCACCTATTTCTAAGCAATGCCTGTCTGCTTGATGAATCGCTGAAAGCTAAAGGGAGAGCTGATGAAGCGGATGCTGTTCTCCGTTATTTTAAATCACATACCGATTTGAATGCGTCCGACGAAGTTGAGCAGCATTTAAAAGAAAAGAGCCGTTTATTTTGCCAAAACTTAGCGAAAATATGGAAAAAATGTAGACGCCAGCTAGCAACATTTGAAAAAAATCATGCTGATTGGCTGAAAGCAAATACCTGCGTCAATTTTTGTTTGAAAAAGTGTCGACGCACCAAGCCACCTGGACGTCCCGCATTGCCTTACGCGTCGAAGGGTGTAATAGGTCAAAGACAGCAGGCATATGCACTTTCAAAATCAGCTAGAGGCGATGTTCGTTTGCTCCTTCAAGCAGCAAGCACGGCTGCTCGCAAACGAGGCCAGGCTGACCTTGCAGCTGTTTTAAAGCAACTTGCTTTTAGCCCAGGCAAGGCGAAGCATTGTAGACAAGCTATGATAGCAAATAAGAAGCCTGCACGATCTTCACCAGACGATGCATTGCCATTAATATTAGAGCAAGGGCTAACAAAAGAGCAATACGTAGCCATAAGAGAGGATACGAGAAATAAAAATTGTAACATTTATCCTCATTATAATGAAGTGGCTGAAAAAAAAAAGGAATGCGACCCCCCGATGATATTTCAGAAGCCGTAGCTAGGGTCAGCTTACAAAATCCTTACAAAATGCCTTCCTACGGAGGTCATTAGCCTGATTGCATGCGCTTTTGAAAGTGCAGAGCACATTCCTGTGGCTGAAGAAAGCACCGCAGAGTTCCCTGATGATTCCTGCTTTCAATATTTTAGCGACTTAGAGCTTAAAACGGAAGAAACTGTTGAGTAACGTACGGTTATTAATTGTATGACACACAGACATAAATAAAACATAGCTTTTTTCGTTACGGGCTATCTATGCGCCCATAAATGTTTGCCTTATTATACATTTTAAATATAAAATATAACTAGAATGAATATAAAAACATTATTTTAATATTTATTTAAAAACAAAAAATTTTGAAAAACAAATTTTTTTTATATATTTTTTTAGGGGCGTTAATAGGCAGAGCCACGCCCATTTTTTTCAAAACTCATTTCCAAATGAGGTCTTTAATGGTATCCAAAAAACTTTTCAGGAAAAACTTGAAAAACCTTCGAGTTATTAATTTATAACAGAAAATAGTCGTTTTGACCTATAGTGGAATGGCAAGAAACATCATGCAATTTGAACATTAAATTGCTAATGGTCAAAAAATTAATTTCTTGTACTTACAAATTGGATTTGATATTGCGTGTGCGTTTGGATAACCGATCAGGCTGCGTCGAGATGTATGCAAGAAACGGAAACTGTAGTTGCCCTTACAAAAATTTTGGGTTAAATTTGAGGTTTAATGAAAAGGAAAATTTATATAACGAAATCACCAGCTAAATTGTCCTTTTGATGTCGTCAAATTTATGTTAATGCATCTGTTGGGTATGTGTTTCGTAATATATATATTAATTCAGTACAATTCAGTAGGGGAGTGTAAGGTATAGTGGCGGACACTTTGATTTTTGCATCTCCCTCTCTCAAAAATCAAGATTTTTCAAAATTTTAAAAGCAGGCAGTTGCTGACATCTATTGAGCATATTTCTGTCAAAAGCGGTTGCTTACATTTAAATGGAATGCAATTTTGCAGCTCTTCGCGCAAACCATTAATTTTTTTGCATTTTTGAAAATTGTAAGGTATGGTGGCGGATCAACTAAAACATTATGTAGATCTGAAAATAATTTATTTAAACTATTGGAAATTATGAAAAATAACAGAACAAGATTGAACTTATATTGAAAATCTCGATCAGCATTTTTTTCTTCTTTTTCGAGCTTCACTCTTTTGCCTGTGAATTGCTCTGATGTTGTTCTTCTTTTAGACGCTCTTTTTTCCTTTCTTTTCTAAAGACAAGAACCCGGTGCCCAAAATGCAAATCTCCGCCACTGAGTGTTCACTTATACACTTCTGTACACAAAAAGGCAAAGACAATTGAAACTCGTGCTAAAAAATTATCCACCACTATACCTAACAAAAAGTCCGTCATCATACCTTACAAGCTATTGGTGGAAATATGACGTTGTCACTGTCATACTTCGCAAAAAAAAAAAATTTTAAATATCAAAAACTGTTGGAAAAGGCCAAAATATACGTTCCAAATACTTTACTGACTCAAGTTTCAAAAAATCTTCACTCTGTCACTGTCAAAACACATATCCAAAAACACTATTTATTTTTTTCACTACTATTTTATTAAAAATCACTTAGAGTTCAAAGCACACGTCCCCTTATTAATACTACTGCATATAAAATGTCAGCACGATAAAAGACATCGACTACAGTGATCAAAAGTTTTAGATGTGACGTTACATGGGAGATATGACAAGTCCGCCACCATACCTTACACGCCACGATTGTTTACACTCCCCTATTAGGTTCACGGGAATGTATGGAGATGCGAGAATTCGTATATTTGTCGTCCGAGAAAGACGTCGAACGATCGCAACGGGAGTGAGAGCGTAACTCAATAGCGCAGCTCAAGCTAGCTCGAGTGCCGTGTCCGCAAAAGTAAGTTGAGCGCGGAGCGCTCTACACAGTGCGCTGCAGAAGTTTGACGCTGACCTGAACATCCTCCCCCCCTTGCAGGATAGCAAAGTATAATTGAGGGTCCGGTATGATAGAAGGGAGTCTAAGGATGGCGGCGGTGTCCCTGGATGCTGGGATGCTGAAGCCAAGGGCGACGCTGCTGCAATTCTTCCGAAAGGCTGGCTGGCGGGCTCCCGAGGGCGGCGTTTAGTTCGGGATGCCGAACTCGACGGCGAAGGTGCTACAGTTCCTCCAACAGGCCGGCTGGTGGGGCTACGAGGGCGGCGTTCAGCTCGGGACGCAGGAGATGGCGACGAAGATGCTGAGGCTGAGGAGGCTGCACTACGAGACGCGGGTATGTGAAGGAGCGTGTGGTGATTCTTGCCATAATGCCTGCACAGCCCACCACTGCGACAGTCACCGCCGGAAAGCTGATGAGTTTGCAATTTGCGCAATACTTTGCGTACGGCTCGGAGCCTCTTCATAGGGCTCAACCGGAGGAAGTGGTGGAAATCCGTAGCTGATGCACTCCTGGGCAGACTCGGCACTGGTAAGAGTTCAGACCGCAGGCGCTTCGGCTCTGATACGGTCGGCGCGGGAACGTGGGCCCATCGCTCTGTGCGGAAATCTAGGATGAGATGACGGTGTTGACGAAGCATTAGTACTAAAGTTGTAACGGGATAAAGGCCCACCTTGGGCATTGGACATTGTCACGTGGTTACATTGATCTAAGTTCAAGTTCGGGCTTGAACTTAGCACGGAGTTCTGATCGCCCAGACAGTGATTATCTTCCCGTCGGTCAACCGTCCTAGCAATTCTGCGGAGAAGGCCGGAAGGGGATTGCTTTTGTAGGCTCAAGAGCCCGCGTCTCCTACCCTTTGGATAGGTACTCTAGACACCTTATTCGAAACGGATGCAACTTGTGGGGCTCTCTGAACGGCCGTATTAGACACTGGCCCAGAGAGCACCCAACCGACAACTGTTTCTTGCCCGAGGAGAGAGCCACATATGTTCGTAAGCCGTTAACAGTAAGCCGCTTAACAGTACGGATGGTAGAATGTCAGCTCCAATCAGGTTATCGATTGGTGAGCTCTCAAAAAATTTAGGATCCGCCGAGGGAAGGCTAGGCAAGTCTCTCAGCAAAATTTGAGAGATCGGATGCGAGGGAATTTTCGCTGCTACTTCCGGAATAACGTAAGCTGTAACGTTTAATTGTAAACCCGACTAAGTCGAAGAGCAGATGGAAAAATTGCAGAGCTTCTTCGACTGAGCTGATACAGTATGATTGATGCCGGAGACCTGTGCCTGGAAGGGTTGGAATGGCAGTGATCATGCTGACTAGACGTTCCGTAATGAACGTGGCCTCGGAGCCAGAGTCGATCAACGCGGGGGCGCTAAAATTGTTCCCCAAATGGCAAATATTAATCATGGCCGTGCTCAGAAGAACCGCACTTGTTCCGGAAGCGAAATAAGCCTGAACTTTGGACAGGGATTCGGAAGAACTCGTGTGTTGTACGGATGTGAAAGCTGGCTCGCTGGAACTTGGGTTGCCACGGTGCAGCAACGTGTAGTGCCGTTCCCCACAAGTGACGCAGTTGTGGGCGCTTTGGCATTCTCGGATCTGAAGTCCTCGTGCGAAGCAGTTCAGGCATCGCTGTTTCTGTCTAATGTAGCTGGAACGAGCATCAACGGTTATGTGGAGAAAGCGAGGACAATCACGGATTGGATGATTCTCTTTGGCGCAGAGATCACATGTCCTCCTCTGGGGATTCAATGTTGTCTCAAACGAGTGAACCTTCCTAGGAACAGGACTCCCCTGGGACTGGAAAGGGTTATTGTTAGAAGGTGGCGGATTTGGATCGCCTTTCTAACTATGTAGATTGGAAGGGTGGCCCTCGATCGCCTCTTGCGTCAGATACCGCTGACTGAGGAAGGAGTCCATCTCCTCATATGACGGCATTTCCTTCTTGTCGGTTATGGACTCTTACCACAACGCGCGGGTGAATCTCGGCAACTTTGAAGCGCAAATGGTCACGAGCAAGCTATACCAATTTTCAGTGGAGACCTTGGAGTGGGCGAGTGCGGTTAGAACCCCCTGGATCGTACTTTGGAGCTCTTTCAGAGCACGACTCGAATCGGACCCGATGTGAGACAAAGAGAGGAGAAGGTGAATCTGGTTGGTCACCAGGAGCCGTCGGTTCTCATATCGGTCACGAAGGGCATGCCGCCTCGAAGCCGTAGTTGGTCAGCGGGGATTTCTCAACGATGGCCTTTGGATCGCCACTGGTCGTGGCGAGGTAGTACAGCTTCTCCACGGGAGACAGCCTGGGATTTTGGATATAAATGGCTGTGAAAAGGTCCTGAAAAGTGGGCCTGCGAACGTAATCCCCTGCGAAAACTTCGATATCACAGTCGACAGCCGCCATTGGAGTCCGGCTGTGCAGGAAGACGGACTACTGGGCTGGCCGATTGGTCCGTAAGGTCGTCTAGGCACCGTTCATAGTCGTCATAGCATCTGCCATACAGGGCTTGGATCTTGGAGCCCACCTCCCGCCCAACCGACCGAGGGGCGCCGTCACATAACGCGCGACTCGTTAGCCGACCCGACCGCGGACATGCAGGAAAGATAGGTGTTAGACTAGTGTTCGAGGAAAAGAAGAACTAATCTAACTAAAAATCTAAGCAATTTCTATTTTCGAGAAAAATATAAGCGTATCAGTAATTTAAGACTAGGAAGGGAGTTAGTAGTAGAAATAATATGGTAGAGGGAATTATAATCTGAGCATAGGACCCTAAATGGTTCATGCAATGAGTAATTCGATCTACAAAGCCGAAGAAACAACGGTGTATTATTCCTAGTGCTTCTAATGGGAATCGTGAAGTTTATGCGGCTCAACAGGTCAGGGCTATCTACGTCACCCCTGATCAAGTTGTGCACAAAAATCACACCAAGCATTTTCCTACGATTAGCTAATGTTGGAAGGTTTATTAACAGCAATCTATTTGGGTAAAACGGCAGTCTCAGATCTGCATCCCAGCTGAGGCCGCGTAAAGCAAATAGTAAAAAGTTTTTCTGAACGGATTCTATACGTTCCTGGTGTACGTGGTACTGAGGGCACCATACACAAGAGCCGTGTTCTAAAATCGGACGAACCAGAGAGGTGTAGAGAGTCTTTGTTATATAGCGGTCGTCAAATTCCTTTGACCACCTCTTTATAAATCCAAACACGCCAATGGCCTTATTCACCATGGTAGAAATGTGCTCTGAAAACTTTAACTTGGGATCTAATGGAACACCAAGATCATCAACCCGATTAATTCTCTCAAGAGAACCACCACAAAGAGTGTAAGGAACCAGAAAGGCGCTGGAGCGATGAGAAGTCATTACTTTACATTTTGAAGCATTAAGGTTTAATAAATTTGCACAACACCAAGACTGAAATCTATCGAGATCGGATTGCAACATGGATTGAAAATAAATTTCCTTATACTGGACACAGAGCTTAACATCATCCGCATACATAAGTACTCGAGAGTGTGTTAATACAGAAGGCAGGTCATTTATAAAGAGTGTAAAGAGTAAGGGGCCTAGATGGCTCCCCTGTGGTACACCCGAAGTCACCAAAACTGGTGAGGACAGGGAGTTTTTGAAAAGGACTCTTTGAGACCTAGAACACAGGTAACTAGCGATCCATCTCAGGAGATTGGGCGGGAACCCTAGAAGGTCAAGTTTTTGTGTTAGGAGGGAATGGCTTACAGAGTCAAACGCTTTACTAAAATCGGTGTAAACAACATCCGTCTGTAGATGACCTTGAAAGCCTTTAATTATAAAGGAGGTAAACTCCAATAAGTTAGTAGTCGTTGATCTCCGCCTTAAAAATCTATGTTGTGCTGGAGATATAAGTGATCTGCATAGGTGCTGCAGGTGCGGAGTTAAAATTTTCTCAAACACTTTCGGAATAGCGGATAACTTAGATATACCTCTATAGTTGTTCGCGTCAGATTTGCTACCTTTCTTATGGACAGGAATTATAAAGGACTACTTCCATATCGGGGGGAAACATGAACAAATTTAATGACAGGTTGAATAGTTTAAGCAACGGCCCACACAGAGACTCGGCACAGTACCTGAGGACACAGCCGGGAACTCCGTCCGGACCCGGTGAAAACACCGGCCTTACTGTTCGTGGATTATGAAGCAACGAGTTTTCATTTAACATTTTTCATTTAAACGTCCAGCGAATAGGTAGATTGAAAAAAACGGGCAAAAAGATCGGCAATTGCCTGATCATTATCTGCCGACGTATTAAGGAAGGATAGCGAGGGTGGGTGTGCGGACGTTACGCTTACTGTTTACGAAGCTATAGAACTGCTTAGGGTCCTTAGAAAAACGAGTGTTAGGACCTGAAGTTTGACCGAGCCTTGACATAATGAGAGAGAGAAGGAGAGCCAACTTCTTGAAATTTTTTCTTAAGTCTTGATTTTAGGTAATAAGACGGGATAGTTCCTTTGTGAACCAAGGGGGTTTTCTCGATCTAATTGGACAGGAAAGTAGGACACAAGAGACAACAAGTGACAACAAGTGAGTCCAGTGCATCATAGAAAATGTTTGTGCCTATCCTAACATCAGTGCACAAATATAAAGCGACACATTAAGGTAGTCTACCCGACCGATCCAGTACAGTTGGTTTTAGGTCAAGCAACACTTCGAAAGTAGGATGGTAGGTATCTCCAGGTATAGTGAGCGGGGGGACTCGAGTTAACAACGCTAAGGTCGCATCCGTTACAAAGATCAAGAAATCGACCCAAGGAATTTTTAACATGGTTAACTTGAGACAGAGACAGGTCAATCACGCCGTCAACAAAGTCATGTCGTGACATGGGCACTAGGTTATTATGATGAAGCTTGCCCATTTTTTATTTTTTATATCTGTTCATATTTTGTTTAATGTACTATTAACGAATATAATGAACGAATGTAAATATGTATAAATGTAAAATGTATATCAGACATGACATCAAATTATATTAATTATTATATTATTATGCAGGTTCTGTCTTTGGATAGACATGCGCATCAGAAAACAAGGGATGATTTCAATTTGACTCGCAAGTATGGCACTAAAATCTGTATGGACCCATTTATTACCCATTTATACATATGTCATTAATCCATATTCAAGGATATATATATTTTTTTATCGCATACTACTTTCTTATATGTGATCAAATATATCATTGTATAATACAATACACCATACAATTAAATATATATTTATGAATATATATACATATATCAGCTCATTATATTAGTATATTCTATATTAAACAAAGTTAGCATCTAGACATGTACAAAATAACAATTATTCTGGTATTATAAGGCAAGCGTCTTCAAAAAGGGTCGACTCTAAAAATGCTAAAGTGAAGGGTGGCGCGAGCACAAAATTCAAAACAAAGTTGAGAGAGCACAAATTTCAGTTGGGCACTGATACACACATGCAAACACGTTAAGTCCGTGAGAATGCATGAGCACACATACACTATCCGACGCTCTCGGGAGCTCATACACACTTGCAAACACGCAAAGTACGTGAGAATGCATGTACACACATACACTTACACGACTCTCCCATGGCTCTCTCAGGCGCTGATGAACGTCCGCATGGTGCGGACAAAAATATGTATGAAGTGTCTTATGCTATTACATTAGCAGTCTGAACAGCTGACAAAATGATGCGACAATAATGCGGCAGTGTAAAAAGGCTATAAGACATCGTTTATTCTCTTTTTATACCCTTGGACTCATATATTATAGGGATATAGTATATTTGTTGTGATAGTGGATGTGTGTAACACCCAAAAGGAAGCGTTTCCGACCCCAAAAAGTATACATATTCTTGATCAGCATCAATAGCCGAGTCGATATAGCCATATCTATAGCCATATATTGCCATATCTTTCTGTGATTTCAGGAGCGACTAGATTTCAGAGACTATAAAAACTAGAGCAACTAAATTTTGTATCCAGATCCCTGATATTACACCGTTACAAGAGTATATAAAAATTTCGCCCACCTTCTTCCGCCCACACGTGGATATCGTTCGTGCGGAATTAGGATCGTTTGGATCTATTTCCTAAATTTCCCAATTTCTCGAACTAGCTGGGTTTTTCCTGTTCGCGTGTTGTCTTCATTGTTTGTTTTTGCGCCGGAAAACAAATTGAAAAAAATTCTTTATCACATCGCTCTCAATAGATTTAGCCTCCATTCAAATAAATCATTTCGATATATGAACTAGCTTTGTTTTATTATTATTCGGAAGTTTATCTAAAGGCGTTTAATTGGGCCGAGATATATGTATTTATACATTATCATATTTAATAATTACAATAAGTGATTAATGAATTAGAATTGGTCAAAGCCTAATATTCCGACAAATATATAACGAAAGTACGAATCTCCATTGGACTCAACTCAATTATATATCTCTGATTATCACTATATACACCTTTTGGTCCTGGGACTTGGTCATCTTTATTTAAATCGGAACGATCTGTGTGAACGTTCCGCTTAATACGGTTACTTTCAGCACCTAACGGTCCAAGTGGTAAAGCTTCATCAGAATATTTCACACCCAGCAACGGTTTTGCCGCACTTAATAAGTGTACAGCCTTTGCTGATTTTGAGAATGTTGCATATGAGTTGTATACATCTTCCTCAGAGTCAGGAACAAACTGCAATCGTTGAGTTTCATTTAACCAGGCATTTCCATCAAGAGTTGTTTCACGCATGTCAGCAATTTCAAAAGTACTTAGGACGTTCTTAACATTAATCTGTACGGATCTGGAATAATTTACATCTTCTCCTTTCTCCATTATATGTTCAAATCGTACAAGGAGTTGATTAAGGTGCCATGGTTCTAACGTGAGTAAATGTACGGATTTTGGCAAAACCAATGAAATTCCACTGAACTGAAAAAAAGTGTTTAAAGTCAATACAATATAATCAATCGAATACTCACTATATTTTTAAAAGACGTGCGCCATTCTTCTGCATTGTAAGATTTCATATTGCTAAAAAATTTCCATGTAGGCAACAAGTTTTCTATTTGTACAATCCGTTCAGCAGCTTTTAAAGAAATGCCTGCGCGAGTACCGGACTGACCAAAGAAAAAAAGGTGCTTGCCTCGTGCAATTAAACCTTCACCATGGCTTGTTTCATTTAATGCCTCCCCCACACCAAATGCATCGTCGTGTAGTAAGCGACGGTGCACCATCAATTCAAGACCACCATCTTGTAGTGAGCTTCCTCCTTGGGCTCTGTCCGGAAGAATTGCCATACGCGCTGTTGTGTCCTCCAAAGTAATTTTCGTTGTAACAGGGTAGTAATTACCTGATACTTCTTCGTACAGTTTTAAGTTCCATGTGTCACGGCTGTTTCGCTTTCTCTTTATCATTTCACGACCTTTGGTTATAAAATAGAAATCAAAATATGTAAACTAGTTAGAAATAATAGCGGTTAGGAGTACAAATATTAGCAGGTAATAACTCTTTATAAATATTTATTTTTTATGTTTAAAAATAATTGTGTTAAAAATAATGAATCGTCGATACGTTTAAACTCTCTGCCGCAATTAGTTTAGTCAAAGTTGCTGAATCTCAAATAATCTCAAGACAAAAATTCTTCGAATTTAAATGTTTTTTATCTTTCCATAGCTCAGTAAGATTTAGTGAAAATTTTACCACTGTACGATACAACTGTCTGAATCGCTTGATCCGCAACGTCAAAACAAATTAATTGTTTTTTTTTTTTTATTTCCGTCACCGGAAAGGGGCTTGTAATCCAATCGCATGCTTTTAAAGACCGAGATGAATGTACATATGTATGTACAAACTATTGGAAAGGATAAGAGCCGGGTTCCTGACTTGGGCAACGGTGCCGGCTATTTGTCGTTATAATAAAGTTAATATGGCTAAACTTGTCGGTAAAAAAAAATCGAGTTTCTCAAAGGCCGGTTAACAGCCAAAAAGCGCAAAAGACGGTATTGTTTTGATTATTTCATCAGCTGTCAATGTTCTGCTTACTTCTGTTCAAAATTTGTAAAAAAATTGTTTAAAGAATCAACATATTTTGCCTACACAGCCGATGTATTATGAAAATAACCCCTCAATAATTCATACATTAACCACCTACTATATTTACTGTGAAAAACACAATTTCAATTATTATTTTTTGCATTGCCTAACAGTGTTTTTAAACCCGGTACTCGAAGAGTATAGGGGTATATTAGATTTGTGGGGATAACGGATGTGTGTAACGCACAGAAGGAAGCGTTTCCGACCCCATAAAGTAAATATATTCTTGATCAGCATCAATAGCCGAGTCAATATAGCCATGTCTGTCTGTCCGTCCGTCCGTCTGTCCGTCCGTCCGTCCGTCTGTCCGTCCGTCTTCAGTAGCCCTATATCTCAGAGACTATTAAAGCTAGAGCAACCAAATGTTGTATCCAGTCTCCTGTGTTATCACACTACTCCAAGTGTATTTCAAAATTTCGCCCCGCCCCTTTCCGCCCCCACAAAGGACAAAAGTCTGTGGCATAGACAATTTTGAAGATACGAGAAAACTAAAAACGCAGAGATATAGAGAATGACAATTTCTATCAGAGTGTTGAATCTGGATTAGATCGGATTAATAATATAGCCACAATGAAGAAAACTATTTCGAAAGTCATCGTTCCCTCTCGCTCTCTCTCACACGCGACCATGTCGGCTTTGTCTATTCGTCGAAATGAGCGCCTAGATCTCAGAGACTACAAAAGCTAGAGCAACCAAACTTTCTATCCAAGCTCCTGTGATATCACTTCAATACAAGTGTATTTCAAAATTTTGAAACGCCCACTTCCGCCCCCACAAAGGACGAACATCTCTTTTAAAATCTCTATCTCTCTTTTAAGTCTTCCTCGTCTGCCTTGCCACGAAATGAGTAATAGCGATCCACGGCAATCAAAGTGTGAGCCATATACTAGCTGCTGGCAGGTGTTCTCCCTTTCTCTTTCCCACTTTGACCTTGTAACCCCCCTCTCCATCAATCAAGGGCGATGACCTGTCTGCTTACCCATGTCTTACCACAATCACCGCCCACCCCCATTAACAACTCAATCTGTCCCTTTCACCTAAAGAAAGAGAGAGAGAGAGAAGATGCCTAAAAATATCACATGTCCAAAACAATAAGCCCAGGCAATTATTTATTTACATAAATATATAAATGTATATATGTACATATATGTACATTCATATGTAAATATACATAATATAGTACATACATATTTGCATATTCTGATTGAATGAGCCGTTATCGGTAGGGGGGTGTACCTGCGATTGCATGTGTTCAACTCTTTGAAAAGAAAGAGAATCATCCATCAAAGAAACTGCGAAATCAAAACTAAACTGGCAAGCACGTGCGCTCTATTTCTCTCTCTGTTTCCCCTTCCACCTTCTGACCAAGACCCTCTCTCTCAACAAACAAAAGGGATGCGCGATGCGCTGTTTACATGTCTTAGCAAGATCCCCCCTCACCTCCTTCCAACCTCATCATCGCAGTAAACTAAATTTTATCCGTTATTGGAAGGGGAGGGGGAAACGCAAATGATTTCGCTCTAAAAATACATGTGGAAGGAATGAGAAAATCCCTATGTAATCCCTTAACCTTTATTACGGCTCTTAGCCAACTAATCATGGCCCAGACCAGCTTTCCAGTTTTTTCCGGGCTTATTTTGCTCCATTCCTCTACCAAAGCTTTTTTTTTGGTAGAAATTCTGTGATTTTGGGTGTTTTTCCCCAAAGCTCCGAGAAATTTGGAATCCGACATGATTTCCGGTTCTACTAGGATAATGACCCGAAACATTAGTCCAGAATAGTGCACTCCAAGCTTATCTGGAACTTCCCCCGCGTGATGATTCCCCCGTCCCAGTCTCCAACCTTAAATATTATTAAAAAATTTGTGGGCTGCGGTGGGGAAAAACACCCAAAATCACAGGATTTGTACCAAAAATGACCTTAAAAAAGCTCTGGTAGAGGAATGGAGCAAAATAAGCCCGGAAATCACTGGAAAGCTGGTCTGGGCCATGATTAGTTGGCTAAGAGCCGTAATAAAGGTTAAGGGATTACATACTAAGTACTAAAATACCTGTTAAAACTTTTATTCGAATAATATTAAACTGGTTTGTGGCTGCATCTTTTAAGCTGTGACTTGTATTTAAGATATATTTTAAGTTTTTATTTTATTTTTAAAACTGAGCAATATTTAATCAGCAAATAAAGTTACTTTTTTAAATGTGATAAAACATACAACAAATTGGCGTTTAAACATTTTTTGTTTTTCCTCTAGTTTAAAATCTGTAGCACCTTAAACTTTTCATTTGCCACTGCATCATTTAAGCTGTGAGCCACTGTATACGTCACAACATCTGCTGTCTTTCGCGAACCATCTGTTTGTCGTATGCTGACCGCCGAAATAGAGTAGATGGTCATCCCCACAGCCGACGCAACCTCATCTTTTAATTCACCTTGCATGTCTCTTTTATGAACAGTGTCAATTTGAGAGAGAGAGAGATAGAGGGAGGCTGAGAGAGCGCCCTCGCAAAATCATATGTTTGAAACCAAAACATTAACGCCACGCGATGGTATTAGAATTAGAAGGAGTTATTAGTAGGAAAGGAATTAGAAGTATATACAGAAACAGCTCAGACAGTCTTTCTCTTGTAAAAATTTAATTTTCCGTTACTCCCGCATGTTTTGACACCATTCGTTCTGCCTTGCTCCAAATTGCTCTATTCTCTTCTCTCTTGAGTCACTTTCGCGGAAAAAACGGCCGAGTTTCAGTAGGCATTTTTTGGGTACGACCAGTCGATATCGAGCCAAGGAGAGCGATAGAGACTTTTCCATAGTCGATTGTGAAAATATCCGTTTAATAACCACATTTAAACTAGTTTAGCTCTTAACTTATTAAATACAAGTAGTGCTTGCAAATTAAGCTACAGGGCTTTAGTTTTTCTGTGCCGATCGTCAGTTAGAAGCTATTTAATAGTAGCTAACTGTGACGGTGGTATTGGTATTTTCGGTATTGCTGCTGACGTCGCTGCTTTTCTGGAGACTGAGGCCGGACGTCGCTGCTTCTGTAGTGGCTTAGGACGAACGTCGCTGCTCTCGCCAGCGGACGTCGCTGCTTCGCAAAAAGTCGTATATTTTATTATTTCTTTTTCTTCTTTTTTGGTTTTTATATATTTACATATAATAATTCGTTATTTTATGTAATTATATATAATCAATAATTAATATTAATTAATTAAATTATTATATTATTTGATTATTAGGTTTATATTATTTCATTATCTTTTAATTTTTTCACATTTTACTTTATTATATATAACATATTTTATTATTCCTCGAAGGAATAGGCAATCTGCTTCTCAACAGTCTCAGAGACGTAAATTGCGAAACAGATCAAATAGAAATGTAAATTTTGATAATATCGAAATTGTTGAAAACAGGGAAGTTTTAATGAGTCAGTTTGTTGAACCGATTAGGAACCAGCAGCAAGCTAATGATGCACAAAATCAGGTGACTGCTGGGCAGGTTTTAGGTGTAGGTCAGGAAGAGCAGGCAGCCGTTGCTGGCGAACAGGTTGTGAATGCTGTAGAAAATGATGTTGCGATAAAAGGCCTGTCTCCAGCACCGCGAAATTTTACTGACAGGAATCTGCTCTTTATTTCGGTTGTGTGGATCCTAAGTGAAATAGTGTGACCAAGAACCAAAAAAAAAGGTTGGTCACTCTCATGAATCAGCTGTGTTTTGTAAACAGCGCCAATTTTGAAAATGAAACTAAAATTAAAAAAAGGAAGAAAAGTAATTCTGACAATGAAGTGATTGTGTTGGTAGCGGCACATATTGTTGTAAGAAGAAGTACAGCACAGTCGGAGGCGCCAAAATGTCAAAATGATCAAAATGCTTATTTTCCGTGATCCGCCAAAAACATGGTCTTGCCTCAACTGCTTTTATTAAAGCAATCATTTCCTCATTTTAAAAATTTGAATATCTCTTTTTGGTTTTGCGCACATATTTTGCCTCCACCTCTCACTTGTACTTCAGTAATAATGTGCAGATATATTTTCCTGGCACCCTCATCAGCTGTTCTCACAGTCCACATTCGTGTGAATATCGATACTATCGATAAGAATTCGTGGATCCCGTTTACGTTTGCTGGATACTGACTCCAGGAAAACACAAACGAAAAATTACTGGCCCAGTTTTTTTTATATGAAGTTTGGCAGTAATTATCCGTTTTCGCGGTGCTGGGTACCCAGCTAAACGCACAGAACAGACGACAAGTGGCCGATACTAACCGTCGGTCCAGACGTAGACGTAACCAAAGGTGTAGGGCCAGGGAACAGACCCAGAATAGTGCCGAACATACAGTTAGACGAGAATAGAGTAGCAAGCGACCAATACCATGCGTCGGTCCAGACGAAGACAGGACTTGGACTATAGGGCTACAGAGCAGGCACAAAATAGAGTAAGACATATAGTCAGACGAATGGACCCACAAATTAGGAGTGAGGAGCAAGTTGCCGATACTGTGCGTCTCTCCACACGAAGACAGGACTTGGAATATAGGGCTAGAGAGCAGGAACAAAATACAGTAGGACATATAGTCAGACGAATGGACCCACAAATTAGGAGTGAGGAGCAAGTTGCCGATACTGTGCGTCGCTCCACACGAAGACAAGACTTGGAATATAGGGCAGGAACAAAATACAGTAGGACATATAGTCAAACGAATGGACCCACAAATTAGGAGTGAGGAGCAAGTTGCCGATACTGTGCGTCGCTCCACACGAAGACAGGACTTGGAATATAGGGCTAGAGAGCAGGAACAAAATACAGTAGGACGTGAGGAACAAAGGACAAATACAGAGAGGCGACAGCGTATACGTAGAAATAATTAAAGGAGACGGATGTTAGAAAGAGAGCAGGATAGAATTCGTAGGGTCCAAGAAAGGAGTTTAGCTGATCGTAGGCGTATCTCGCGAGTGAGAGACACTCTGGCACGCCAATCTGCTCGTGTCGCAGCTCGACAATTAGCAATTGACGCTGCCAGAGCTGTATGTCAGAGAGTAAGCCAATATAGGAGCAATAGCAGTAATAGAGCTGAGCAAAATTTAAGAAACGCCTCCCGAATGCAGCATGAACTAGGAAATATCTCCCAGGAGGATAGATCACATATACGACCCAGAATAAGGCTTAGTGGCCTAGAAGCTCTAAAAGTAGCATATAATAGGAATGTAAAACTGGGTCCTGATCAGGTTTGCCTTTCTTGTAAAGGCTTGTGGTTCCCCAAACAAATTTCCAAGATTCCTCGCGTCGTTTTAGAAAGTGATTGCGAGTTTAGTGCTGAAATATTTGTTCTTGAAAGTCTTCTAGAATTCCCTTCTGACTGCCCAACATTAAAATTCTGCAGAACATGTCATAGTAACATTAAGAAGCGTAAAAAGCCTAAGCCTTTTTTCATCACTCTGTCTGCTGCTGAAACGCGGTGGCCAGAGTTGCTTGTTTTGCTCAAAAGCAATGTAGATAGAGAGATCATTAGCGAAGAAGAAGCAATGAATCTACAGTATAACGAAAAGGAGCGTCTCATCAAGGCAGATCGAGTTACTTGTGCTAGGTATTTTGATCATAGGTATCGTGAGCTTTTGAAAGTGATGAGGAATCCGGAGGGCATTTTCGGAGAAAACTTCGTCATCAAATTTTATTGGCGTGTTGAATTTCAACAAAGAGGTTCCCCCCACATTCACGGTATGTTTTGGCTGAAAGATGCCCCAGCAGTGGATTTTACCGGTACTGAGTCAATTTCAACAGTTGTAGCCTTCATTAATACACACATTACAGTAGATGTCACAGACTCAGAATTAGCTCCGTATGTTGAATACCAAAAGCATAGGCATACAAACATGACATGTTTTAAAAAAGTCAATAGAAGTGGAAAAAAAGTTTGTAGATTCGGTATTCCATACCCTCCAATGCCCCAAACGGAGATATTGAGTCCACTGCCGTAGGAAACTCCAAACCTTGATTTTCACCAAGGAAATTTTAGGAAAATTCAAGACCTACTAAATTCTGATCAATCCTCTGATATGATTGATCACTTGAGCATATTTGAGAATTTCCTTTCACACGAACAAGTGAGCCTCAATTACGAGGACTACAAATATGCAATATGTTCTGGTTTGAAGAAACCACAAATTTTTCTAAAGAGGTCGTTTGCTGAGATTAGCGTTAATGCTTATAATAAGCACATTCTTTCAATGCAAAGGGCCAATATGGATATCCAATTCATTTTGGACCCTTATGCATGCTGTAGCTATATAATAAATTATATAAATAAATCCCAAATGGGTATTTCTAAGCTTATGCGCGAGGCGGTAAGAGAAGTGCAAGGCGGCAATTATACGATTAGGCAAAAGCTACAGCATATTGGTCACAAATTTATTTCTGGCACTGAGATATCTGCTCAGGAAGCCGTCTATTGTTGTTTAGGCATTCCGTTGTCCGGAACTAGCAACAAATGCGTTCATGTTAATACTTTCCCATCAGAGCATACTTTCCCTCGAGTGCGAATGCTCAAATCGACAAGCATCCTACAAAATATGAATCACTGACATATTCGTCAAAGGATTGCTGGAGCGGTATGAACAAAGACCAATCAATCTTCAGGGCCTGTGTTTGGCCGATTTTGCAGCAAATTATTAATTTACCAAAAGCGGGAAAAGAGTTGGCCAAAATAGCGATGATGAAGAGGACGAAGAAAATGAGGCACCAGTAGCGTGTCTTTCTTCCTAGTGGTTTTATTAGGGAACGGACCAAGCCATCCATTTTAAAATATATGAGGTTTAATATAAATAGATAGGTCTAACTATTTTAGAGCATTAGTCATGCCGTTTTATCCGTGGAGAGATGAAGACAGAGATTTAGTAAGCGCTAATTGCGAGGATTTTTATAACAATCATCAGGATTTAGTTAGTTCAAATTTCCAAAAATACAATGCGTTAGCAGACTTAGAAGACGTGCTTAATAAGGCCATGGAAGCCGAAGCCAATAGGGGGGAAAATGTAGGTGAAGAGGCAGTTGATGAGATAATTGTTGAGCAGTTTAGGGCTTTAGCGATTCCCGAAATAAGTTCTCAAATAAATGTTCTGAACTTGAATGACCAGGCAACGGATGAAGATTTGAGTATTCGATTAGTTAAGCTTCCTCCGATTGTTTCCCTTACTTTGCCAGCCGGGTAATTAGATCGCTTAATTTGAAGCAAAAAGCCTATCTCACCCATGTTCTGCATAATGTAAGAAATAAGGCAGTTTTTTATGAGTTTGTAGGGGGCGGCGCAGGCGTCGGAAAGAGTAGAACAATATCTACCATTTTTCAGACCATTTCCCAGGAGTTTAATCGTAGACCAGGATCTAACCCAGAAACTGTTAAGGTACTTCTGTGTGCTCCCACAGGAAAAGCTGCATTCGGTATTGGAGGTGCCACATTTCACTGCATGTTTTCTTTACCTCTCAATCAGTCTAACCATGCCTTCAAACAGTTGGGTCCAGATTTGTTAAATACCTTGCGTTCAAGATTTATTGATTTTAAATTTCTAATAATTGACGAAATTTCTATGGTCGGTGAAAAAATGTTTTCGTATTTGGATAGGCGCTTAGAACAAATATTTTCAAGGCCCGAGAGTCCTTTTGGTGGCATTTCTGTTATCCTGTTCGGCGATCTTAGGCAGTTATGTCCAGTAGGTGATCGTTGTATATTTAAATCCTTATCAGGAGCGCATAATCCATACAGTGCGATAGTTGGCTCTAGTCTCTGGGATAGCTTCAAGTTTTTCGAACTTACGGAGATCATGCGACAGCGAGATGACCAAGCCTTTGCAACCTTTGCAATTGCTTAGGAGCCGAATAGTTGACGCAGTCAAGCCCCCCGAGATGCGATCTACTTATTTTATAGTAATAGCGAGACAGATAAGTACGATAGGGAGAAGCTATCATCGATCACGACTGCAGAATATACTTCAATAGCTTTAGACTGCATCAAAGCCGAACATCTTAACCCAGAAGCCAAAAGCAAATATCTGGACTCCGTTAGGAGTTTCAAAACTTCGAATACACAAGGTTTGTGCACTTCATTGGTTCTTAAAACCACGGCTAAATATATGATGACAGTCAATGTAGATACATCAGATGGGCTTGTTAACGGAGCCACTGGTGTTTTAATTCAGGTAGATCTCAGCTCATCCAATACCCCGAACTTCTTTGGATACATTTTCTTAAAGAAAGCGTAGGAGTTAACGCACGGTCAAAACGCAGCCACAGTAATGAATCTTCATGGACCCCAATTCAGAAAACTACAAAAAGTTTTCAGTACCACCAAAACGAACATGTTACTATTGACCGAAAACAGTTTCCGGTTGTAGCTGCAGAAGCATATAAGAAGCATATATTCATAAGAGTCAGGGAGCTACATACAGCAAAGTGGTCGTCCACACTTCATCCAATATGCAAAGAGAGGCGTTGTATGTAGCTTACAGTAGGGCCACCAGTGCGAACGGACTTTATATCGTTGGACCCTTCATTCCTCCGAAGCCCAAGCGGGACTGTCCAGTCGCGAAGGAAATGGAGAACTTACGTTCTGTCAAATTACTTCACACCCACTTCGATTGTTTACTCAATCCGTCCGACCTCAATATTTTCTTCCATAATACGGAAAGCTTGCACTGCCATTTTACCGATGTCTGTTCTGATCAGTTAATGCTCAAGTCTTCTATTTTGTGCTTCGTTGAGGCTTCCACTTACTCAAATGAAGCTTATATTATTGATGGCTATTCCACTGCAGTGCGGTTAGATTGCCCTTCCGTAGCCAGCGGAACTAGACAGAAAAGGGGCATTCTAATATTTGTTAGGAATGAACTTTTAGATCATTGCAGTAATTTTGAAAGTGGTCGATTTTATGCAAATTCCGAAAACTTAGTATCTCCATAGAAATCTGGATAGAAATTGCTTAGTGCTAGGAGATTTTAACTTGTGTCTTCATAACCTTTCAGGCTGCTGTAGGGAAATTTATGAATTCCTTTCAGAAAGGAATTGTAGGTCATTGTTAGGTTTGGACTCGTCCACAACCAATTGCGATACGCATATTGACTGGGCGTTTTCAAACATTTCCGATAGCAGGGCCACCGCGCGCACCTTTGAGATAGTTATCATAGTGGAATTCTAGTTAATGTTAGGGAGGCAGATTCGATTTGGATAGGTTTTATAGCTGGAAGGAGCGCCAGGGACCACCGCACGAACCGTAAGCCCGCACGGACCGGCAGGAACCTGCGGGGGACGTTTATTCTTAATTATAATATAACTTTAATATCTTATTTTTTTTTTTTTCAAATTTTTTGTTTTTTTGTTTACTTTTTTTTCGTTTTTTGTATCCGTTTTATTTTAAGTTTTTATTATTATATATATTTATTATTAATCATTTTTACGTCTTTAGGTATTCATTTAAGTATAGATCCTTTTTTGCGTATTTATGTATTCATTTTAGTATAGATATTTTTTTTGAAGGATTGGAATCCTATTTTTTATTTTTTGAGGAATATGGAGCTTAAAAATGCTTTTAAAAGCACCTCAAGTCGACTCGTAGGTCCCCAAGATTATATTTTGTATAGAGTGACCCCATTGCTTCGCGATGGCCTCCCCGTGGTGTTCCCTGGGTACCAATTTAATTTGATGTATTAAATTGGTAGCTGATTCGAGCGGCGTTTACGTATCAAATATGTATATTATATAAGTTACATACAAGTAAATCACAAGCTCATACATATACACATATACTGACTGAGTGCCGGGTATAAAGTAGAGCCGCGGCTATGGCCGCGGCTCACAACGTTCTCTCTCGTTTTGTTTGTGCTTTTCGTAAGTACACACATCATCATATTTTTTGCCGCTTTCACCTATTGATTTTTGTTGCTTTATCACTCTCTCCCTACTACCCACACTTGAATAAGTGTTCTTCTTCTCTCGCTCTCAATATTTTCTGTGCAATAGCGCTCTCTCTCTCTCTAAATTGCTGTAACCGCTCTCATTCTTACTGATTCCTCTTTCGGCGTTTATCTGGCACACTTGTCTGATATCATGGCTCCTAGCCATGGAGTCTCAGTTTAGTGGTTTACAACTACTGACTGAGTCTTCTAGGCGCAAAAAAGTCACTCCGCGGGATCTGCATGTGCCCCTCGGCCAGCCGATGCTGATAAGCTGACTCCAACCACCCCAATACTGCAGCAGTTGATTTCGTTCGCTAATCCGAAGCCAACGACAGCTGCTGGTGATGAAAATTCGGTAGCCGAATTTATCGCGTCAGAGAGCATGCAGCCAAAATCGTCTATAGCGTCCGTGTCCGTAATGTCCGCAAACTCATTAGCTGTCCCCTCAATTCCGACCCCACCAGTACGTCCCAGACCACCGCGTATTACCATCACAGACGATAGGCCTGTGGTGCCAAGATTGGTGGGGACCCCACCAAAGAGACAAGTTTTTGTCTCACGGCTAGTCTCTGACTCCACAACTAAAGATGTGACGGCTTTTATTTAAAGCAAAATAATAGCCGTTGATTTTAAGGTGGAAAAGTTTAACTTCTCTTATGCCATGGAGATAGCTTCATTCAAAATAAGTGTCTCCCAAACTCACTTTAGCACCATCTTTTCGGCCAAATTTTGGCCGGAGCATTTGGTGGTGAATGAGTTTAGGGCAGGGAAGAAGACTAGGCCCCCAATAACTCTGCCAACAAATCAGACCAATGCGCCATCTTCGTCTTCCCGCTCTACCAAAAAACTAGTAAATTCTCTTTTAGAATGTTCGATGCTTACGTACATAGTAGGCTCAGCATTCTTTTCCAGGATAGTGTCGCACTTGCATCCTACGTTATTGTGCTTACCGAGACTTGGTTAAAGCCAGACATTCTTAGTTCCGAATTTTTGGCAGGTCGGTACACAACTTTTAGAAAGGATCGTTCGTCTCGACGTGCAGGAGGGGTTCTAATTGCTGTGGACTCAAACTTCACGTCGGAACTTTTTACAGTCCAGATCCAGCAGGAACTGGAATTCCTGTGTGTAAAACTGATTCTTCCTACTTTCTCAGTTTTCATAACTGCTCGTATATTCCACCTTCTTTGGGTATCGCAATTTATGAGCAGCGTTTGTCCTCATTAACCGCTATTTCTTCCTCGCTATCAGACAAAGATCATATGATAGTTCTTGGTGACTTCAACTTGCCAGGAATTGTTTGGTCTTCGGTAAACGAGTCTAATAGCCTGGTACTCATGTCACGACATGACTTTGTTGACGGCTTGATTCACCTGTCTCTGTCTAAAGTTAGCCTTGTTAAAAATTCCCTGTGTCGATTTCTTGATCTGTGCTTTGTAACGGATGCGACCTTAGCGTTGTTAACTCGAGGCTCACTATACCTGCAGATGCTTACCATCCTACTGTATTGGATCGTTTGGGTAGACTACGCTTCGCTCCGCTGCTTCCGTAAAGCCGATTTTACGAAGTTTAATAACCTCATTAGGGATTTAATTTGTCCGCTTTTTATATGTGCAGTGATGAACATTTTCTATGATGATGCACTCTTGTGTCCCACTTTCCTAGATGTATTAAAATACTCTCGAGTACTAATGTATGCGGATGATCTTAAGCTCTGTGTTCAGTATAAGGAAATTTCTTTTCAATCCATGTTGCAATCTGATCTCGATAGATTTCAGTCTTGGTGTTGTGCAAATTTATTAAACCTTAATGCTTCAAAATGTAAAGTAATGACTTCTCATCGCTCCAGCGCCTTTCTGGTTCCTTACACTCTTTGTGGTGGTTCTCTTGAGAGAATTACCCGGGTTGATGATCTTGGTGTTCCATTAGATCCCAAGTTAAAGTTTTCAGAGCACATTTCTACCATGGTGAATAAGGCCATGGGCGTGTTTGGATTTATACAGAGGTGGTCAAAGGAATTTGACGACCGCTATATAACAAAGACTCTCTACACCTCTCTGGTTCGTCCGATTTTAGAACACGGCTCTTGTGTATGGTGCCCTCAGTACCACGTACACCAGGAACGTATAGAATCAGTTCAGAAAAACTTTTTACTATTTGCTTTACGCGGCCTCAGCTGGGATGCAGGTGTGAAACTGCCGTTTTACCCCAATAGATTGCTGTTAATAAACCTTCCAACATTAGCTAATCGTAGGAAAATGCTTGGTGTTATTTTTGTGCACAACTTGATCAGGGGTGACGTAGATAGCCCTGACCTGTTGAGCCGCATAAACTTCACGATTCCCATTAGAAGCACTAGGAATAATACACCGTTGTTTCTTCCGCTTTGTAGATCGAATTACTCATTGCATGAACCATTTAGGGTCCTATGCTCAGATTATAATTCCCTCTACCATATTATTTCTACTACTAACTCCCTCCCTAGTCTTAAATTATTGATACTCTTATATCTTTCTCGTAATTAGAAATTGCTTAGTTTTTCTTAGTTAGATTAGTTCTACTTTTCCTCGAACCCTAGCTAACACCTATCTTTCCTGCATGTCCGCGATCGGTTCGGTAAACGATTCGGCAATTATGCGGCAGCGCCTCTCGGTCGGTTGGGCGGGAGGTGGGCTGCGTTCATGCCTGGGATCCGCGCGTAGCAGCCATCGGCTGTTGTCGCTTGGGCCACTTGATGGTGCAATCATTGCATATTAACGTCCTAAAGAAGAAGCTGCCGCTTGCATAAAAGCGTAAGGCCAACAAGAATTTTGTATCAGACTTTCTTAGATCAGCTGTTCAAAAGCGTCAGATTTTTCATTTTTTGTTAAAGCTGGGTACCCAGCACCGCGGAAACGAAAAATTACTGCCAAACTTCATATAAAAAAAACTGGGCCAGTAATTTTTCGTTTGTGTTTTCCTGGAGTCAGTACCCAGCAAACGTAAACGGAATCCACGAATTCTTATCGATAGTATCGATATTCACACGAATGTGGACTGTGAGAACAGCTGATGAGGGTGCCAGGAAAATATATCTGCACATTATTACTGAAGTACAAGTGAGAGGTGGAGGCAAAATATGTGCGCAAAACCAAAAAGAAATATTCAAATTTTTAAAATGAGGAAAAGATTGCTTCAATAAAAGCAGTTGAGGCAAGACCACGTTTTTGGCGGATCACGGAAAATAAGCATTTTGATTATTTTGACGTTTTGGCGCCTCCGACTGTGCTGTACTTCTTTTTACAACAATATGTGCCGCTCCCAACACAATCACTTCATCGTCAGAATTACTTTTCTTCCTTTTTTTAATTTTAGTTTCATTTTCAAAATTGGCGCTGTTTACAAAACACAGCTGATTCATGAGAGTGACCAACCTTTTTCTTGGTTCTTGGTCACTCTATTTCACTTAGGATACACACAACCGAAATAAAGAGCAGATTCCTGTCAGTAAAATTTCGCGGTGCTGGAGACAGGCCTTAAAGCTGGGTACCCAGCACCGCGGAAACGAAAAATTACTGTCAAACTTCATATAAAAAAAACTGGGCCAGTAATTTTTCGTTCGTGTTTTCCTGGAGTCAGTATCCAGCAAACGTAAACGGGATCCACGAATTCTTATCGATAGTATCGATATTCACACGAATGTGGACTGTTAGAACAGCTGATGAGGGTGCCAGGAAAATATATCTGCACATTATTACTGAAGTAAAAGTGAGAGGTGGAGGCAAAATCTGTGCTCAAAACCAAAAAAAGATATGAAAATTTTTAAAGTGAGTAGAAGATTGCTTTAATAAAAGCGGTTGAGGCAAGACCACGTTTTTGGCGGATCACGGAAAATAAGCATTTTGATTATTTTGACGTTTTGGCGCCTCCGACTCCGATTCATGAGAGTGGCCAATCATTACAACAATATGTGCCGCTACCAACACAATCACTTCATTGTCAGAATTACTTTTCTTCCTTTTTTTAATTTTAGTTTCATTTTCAAAATTGGCGCTGTTTACAAAACACAGCTGATTCATGAGAGTGACCAACCTTTTTTTTGGTTCTTGGTCACACTATTTCACTTAGGATCCACACAACCGAAATAAAGAGCAGATTCCTGTCAGTAAAATTTCGCGGTGCTGGAGACAGACCTTAAGCCGAAAAAGTTCACCGGCCACCGCACTATGGTCCCAATAACAACTTTTGTTGGCCAAAATCTCATTTTTAAAATTTAACAAAACAACTTAGTTTTAACCACTCTGCATTGGAAAAAGAGTGACCTTTAAAGTTGCGTACCAAAAATTTTCATAGATGGCGCCCCATTCGAAAAATCTGCTCTGCAGCCGAGCTGTTGTTATCGAAAAACTCGTGCAGTGAAAAAGTTTATTACAATTTTAAATCTTTGATAAATTGGAAAAAAACCATTAAAAAACCATGATCAAATTTTTGTTATGCTTTTAATCGGTAGGGCTTTTATTACGTGTTTTGTAATATGAACCGTATTTAGTAATTGTGGTGACTTCGTAATTGTATCTTAAAGTGAGCCGTTCAAAATTACCCAAGTTGTAATGAAAACTAATTTTGAAAAGGTATACACAGTGAGTCCCACCTAGTCCCACCCTGAAACCTATTGTGTGTCGTAGATTAGTAAATCCTTGTTGAAATGTATATAGTAAGAAATTCCACATTTTAAATGCCTTGAAATTTGACTAAATAGATCATAACCTCAAATGTATCAATGAATTTGAATTTGAAAGCCTAATAATTTCCAGACGGTAAGCTGAAGCTACAAAGTGTTTAGGTTCGATTTATAGATGCATTTATGTGCTTTTCAGAATTTCACAGTTGAATACAGCCGGACGTGAGATAGTTGAGTTATGTTAAAAAAAGAAGCATTACCTCTGAACAAATTTATAAATAACATTAAAATTAAATTTCAGATTAAAAAAAAACGAGGTGGAGCGTTGTAAGCCTTCGCCGCTACTTTATACCCGGTACTCAGTCAAAACATGTTGGCAAAAAGGAATAATTACATTTTTGCCAAAAAAAATTGCAAAAATTAAATTGAACCATTAAAAATCAACATTAACCATTAAACCATATTATATGTTTTTCGGTTCCCATTTTGGTTTACATATGTTATCTACATGTATCTTATCTACATTTGACATCTACATATTCGTCTTTACATATATACGGTTCGTGGAAGTGTGTGCGAGAAAGAGTGAGGGAATGAGCGCTTGAAAGGCAATGCGTAGTGGATTTCACAGACTTTCGTTCTTTGTGGGGGCGGAAGAGGGCGTGGCAAAATTTTGAAATAAACTTGTACTGAATTGATATCACAGGAGCTTGGATAGAAAGTTTGATTGTTCTAGCTCTTATAGTCTCTGAGAACTAAGCGTCAAAAAATACGAATGGGCAAAGCAGGTGGGGTCGCGTGTGAAAGCGAGAGCGAGAAGGAACGATGACTTTCGAAATGGTTTTCTTCATTGTAGCTATAATAATGATCCGATCTGATCCAGAGTCAACACTCTGATAGAAATTGTCATTTTCTATGGTCCTACGCTTTTAGTTTTCTCGTATCTTCAAAATTATGTACGCTATAGACTTTCGTCCTTTGTGCGGTCGGAAGGAGCGCGGCGAAATGAAACACATTTGGACTAGTGTGATCACACAGAAGACTGGATACAAAATATGGTTGGCCTAGCTTTCATAGTCTCTGAGATATAGGCGCAACTGAAGACGGACGGACGGACGGACATGGCTATATCGACTCGGCTATTGATGCTGATCAAAAATATACATACTTTATGGGGTCGAAAACGCTTCCTTCTGGGCGTTACACATATCTAATATACCCCTATACTCTTCGAGTACAGGGTATAAAAATACGTCTTTAATGATTTTTAAAGCTCCAAATCTATAAATATAACTCTATTTGGCTCACAGCGGAAATAAGATTTTTACTTTTGTTTACTAATGCAATTTAAATATGCCTAATAAAAAAGCGGCGGTGCTACACCCCATATACATATATATCCAACAAAAAAAACCGAAATAAAAATATCATTCCGTTCGCGGTGTTGAGGCAATTACGTTGCCTATAATTTAAACAGTATAGAAAATGTTAAAATGTTGATGTTACATATATAATACACTCTTTTATACTAACGCTTATGCTGGCAGCGGCCGCTCGTGAAGAGGGCGACGCTGCTCGAATAAAGCACTGCTAATTTGAAGTCGAAAGCGCGAACAAGTGTTTTCTCTCTGTCTGTCCGGTTCCCGTGTCCCAAAATCTTAGAACCTACTGTGCTTAACGGCACGAAAAGTGTAAAAGTGCAGAATTTGGATTTGCACCAAACATTTTGGCGCCCCCGGGTGGACACTGGCATTCGTACTGGATAGAAGTTGGATTGGATCACTTGACGCTTTGTTGGATATCACCGTTGGATATCATCACTCGCTCGTTGTTGTTGCTGTTCCTGCTCGTCATTGGACCGCTGGACCGTCGCATCGCAAACTCTTGGTGCTAATCTTTGGTATTCCTGGTTGGTATGGACATGCATCGTTGTTCAAAGTACTCTCAACAAATGCCACAGGTAGATTAAATTGCCCAATGTAATTACCAACAATAAAACGGCCTGTTAATAAAGTATTTAACAAAGTGAAAGGCCAGTGATATGTATGTACACCTTTATATATATATTCAATTTCCATATTGTTTAACTTGAGTGATCACTGTACTTGTGGTCAACGACTCCTCAAAGAGGAGCCGACAATCAAAGAAGAAACGGCAATAGTTTCGCGCGCAAGCTCTGACCGCTGCGTATCATTTCTCCCCCTCGCCCCTCGACGTCACAGATTTTCGTTTATGCTTTGCACGAACGGTTTATGCTAGTACTTTCGTTTATGCATAGTTCTGTGCTCTCTCTTTCTCTCGCTCTCGTAACGGCCAGTATAGCCGATCATAGCAACGTATTGCATCGCATAGCAGAGCATAGCCAGCAGAGCCGAGCTCCTATGTTTTATGCTTGTTGCGGCTATTTCGTTTCGCTCTCTCTATCTCTCGGAAATAAAACACAGCATAGCAGCTAGAGAGCTAAGTCTCCAATTTGAGATCGGTAAATCTTGTTCGTGGAGCCTTTCTCACTCAGTTTAGAACTGTTCCCTTCACAGCGTCTGTTCTCATCTTCGGAGTGCACATTCGCATTCGCTGCTCTCAACCAAAAAAGTGTTTTCACCTTTGGAGTGCACATTCGCATGCGCTGCTATCACTTAACCAGAAACTGTTCCCATCACAGCATCCGTTCTCAGTTGTGGAGGCTTTGAGTGATTTTTCGTATTCGCTCGTCTCACTCAATTGAGCAGCTTGTTGCATCAGCTGTTCTAATCGTAGAGGTCATTAGAGCCTAATAAAGGTTGAGTGATTCTTGAGTGCATTCTAGTGTTTAATAAAAACAATTATAAGATAGATTCACAATGACTGGAAAACGTCGTGGTGGTTCCGGTAGCAATACATCTATCGTCGAAGAAGACGATTCAGGTGTGCTTCTGAGGAAGTTAAACGCAGTCAAACGGGATATTGACAGAACTGCAAAGGCAGTACAGAACAACAATATTTCATCCAATCAATTCGAGCTGGAATGTCGCTTAAGCATATTAGATGGCTACATAGATCGCGCATTCTCTTTGCAGTTGCAAATCGATGATATCGATCCAGACTTAGCATCGCGTTCCGAGCTCGAAGAAGTGTGCGTGTCAACTAAGGCGTTGTTAATGGCTATTAAAAGACCAAATCCGCCTACTTGTTTGAACGAATCAGTTCTAAATACCACCATGTCACACACAAGGAACCTGCCAAAGATGAAATTGCCCAAGTTTGGTGAGAATTATTCGGAATTCAAGAATTTCATTGGCATGTTTTCAAGCATCATTGATAGTGACACGTCGTTAAGCAACGTCGAAAAGTTCAACCATCACTTGAATTGTTTAGAGAACCAAGCATTAGGCACGGTTAAGGCTTTTCCGGTAACAGAGCAAAACTATTGCAAGGCCCTTGAAGCTCTAAAGCAGGTGTATGACAACGAGTGTCTCATGTTCCTTGATGGCGTAGCTGAGCTGTTTGAGTTACAGACGATGCAGGCACCGTCGGCAAGTGCATTACGGTCACTTATTGATACGGCATCTGCCATATACGAGTCATCGCTGTCAGTTGGGGATGACAAGGCTATTGCTCACACCCTGCTTATACACCTCGTTCTGTCGAAAGTCGACACAAAAACCCATTCAAGATGGAAAGAGAATTTAGATTACCAAAAGGTTCCGTCGTGGTCCGAATTTGTAGCCGCATTAAACAAGCGCTATCAGCATTTGTCAGCTGAAGAATCCACTTCCGGGCGGTTAAAGGGTCGTAAAGGTTCTCAAGAGTCAACAAATAGACATTCTGGGAAAACAGCGTTGGCTGTAGCCCAAGCAAGCAGAGGCCAGGACACAAATTGTGTGTTCTGTAAATCAGCGGATCATGGCATCTCGAATTGCTCGTCTTTCTCAGCAGCGTCTGTCAGTACTCGATTTAGATTTGCCAAGGGATGTCCCCTTTGCATCAATTGCTTGTGAAGAGGCCATAGTGTCTCAGCCTGCAAGTCTACACACTGCAGAGTATGCTCAAAGCCCCACCACACATTGTTGCATCGCTACAATGTTGACTCGGCGACAACGCCAACCGCCCGTGATGCGCTTGGGTCGAATCAGTTGTCGGTAAATCATGCCATGGCATCTCATTGTGATCAGGTAGTTTTGGCCAAAGCAATTGTGGACATAAAAGGTGGTTCTAGTCAGCGACAGCCAGCCAGGGTACTGCTGGATTCTGGCTCGCAAGTAAATTTCATTACCGAGGAGCTTGCTCGGAATTTACAACTGAAACGAATTCGCAAAGACGTTAGCTTATTGGGATTCGGAAAGTCGAGCATATGTGCACACCAAGTGGTGCAAACAACAGTGTGCTCTCGAGTCCAACAATTCGAAATAGCCACTGACTTCGTGGTTTTAAAGTCGATTTCGTCGTACCATCCTGAGAAAGCCGTTCCGTCAGACTCGCTGACAATCCCTAAAGGTTTCCCACTGGCCGATCCAGGTTTCCATAAACCCCAAAGAGTGGATCTGCTGCTAGGAGCTGACGCATTTTTTGAGATATTGAAAGATGGCCAATTAAAACAACAAAACGCGCTGACGTTGCAAAATACGGTTTTTGGGTGGGTGGTGTCTGGTCGCTGCAGATCCAACGGACCCCGAAGCAACGAAGCATGCTCTATGGTGAGCACGTTGCAGGAGTTGTGCCCCCTACAAAACCTCGTCAAACGTTTCTGGGAGTAGGAAAATGTTCCAAATGCATCTATAGAAAGACTGCATACCCCCGAAGAAACTTTGTGTGAGAAATCGTTCGTTGACTCCATCACACGATTACCCTCCGGTCGATTGCAAGTTTTTTTGCCATTCAAGTCAAGCCCGACATCTCTCGGTTCGTCATTCGAGACAGCCAGAAGACGATTTTTGTCATTAGAAAGGCGATTGTGCCAAAAACCTGCCATGGAATCCATGTTTATGGAATTCATGGAGGAATACGTGTCGTTAGGCCATATGACTGCAGCAGAAAACTTAATTCCGGTAGAGCCGCATTGTTTCATACCATATCAGTACGTGGAACGACCTCAGAGTACAACCACTAAGCTCAGAGTGGTCTTTGATGCGTCTTGCAAAACTACGAGCCACGTGGCGCTCAATGATTTGCTCATGGTCGGAGCAACCATCCAGCCGTGCCTATATGCCACGTTGCTGAGATTTCGCTGTCGCAAATACGCTCTTAAAGCAGACATTACAAAAATGTACCGTCAAGTCCAAGTTGACGAGGCGCAGCGCCGATTCCAATTAATTATTTGGAGACGAACAAGTTCTGACCCATTGCAAGTGTTCCGACTCAATACAGTGACGTATGGTACCGCCAGCGCACCATTTCTGGCTGTGCGGTGTTTAAAGTATCTGAGCGACACTCATTTAAATTCGCATCCAATTGGCGCGAAGTTTCTAGCGTCAGATTTTTATGTGGATGATCTCCTTACAGACACAAAATCCGAGCTAAGCATATTGCGTCAACAGTTGGTTGAAATCCTAGAGCCATCAGGATTTGTGCTGACTAAATGGGCTGCTAACTGTCAACTAGTCGATAGTCAGCAAGAAAATATGTTAATTTCGAATGGAGATCAGCAAGATTGTAAAACTCTTGGTCTGATATGGAACCCTCAGACAGACATTTTCAAATATAGTCTGAAGCCAATTATCTCGTCCGAAACCACAACCAAGAGGGCAATATTATCTGTCATAGCCAGTCTTTTTGATCCCTTAGGCCTGCTATGTTCAGTAATTACAAATGCAAAGATATTCTTGCAGGAAATTTGGCGATTAAGCCTTGGTTGGGACGATCCCATTCCCTCGAACGTACATAAAAAGTGGGAATCGATGTCCTTAGATATGCAAAAATTGCATGACGTCACCGTTCCACGATTTATAGGAGCCAGCGCAAACACTCGATGTCAAATACATGGGTTTGCAGATGCGTCCACGCGAGCATATGTCTGTTGTGTGTACGTTCGGGTTTCCCATGCTAATGGAGTGTCCGTTAAACTACTAACGGCAAAATCTAGGGTGGCACCCTTAAAGACCAAAACGATTCCAAGATTAGAGCTATGTGCAGCTCATCTTTTAGCAAAGCTGTGGGAGGTGGTTCGATCCATAATAGACTGTCCTATAGAGAAAGTCGTGTTGTGGTCAGATTCGGAAGTAATTCTGCATTGGCTACAAACTCATCCCTCCCAACTAACAACATTTGTGTCGAATCGAGTTGCGGAGATACAGGACATTACTTCGACAGCCCTATGGAGACATGTGCCCACCAAAGAAAATCCCGCAGATCTCGTATCTCGAGGATCATCGGTGGCCGACTTGAATTCGCTGTTGTGGTTCAATGGCCCGTCGTTCTTGCAACAAGAATCCAGACATTGGCCTCAAAATCCCCATTTACAGTTGACGGAAGCAAATGCGTTATTGGAGAAAAAGAAGAAGGTAGCCACGGCGCTCATCGCGGCCGATGTTGAGAAAAATCCCATTCTCACAATCATACAGAATTCGTCGTCATACATGAAAGTTGTTAATACAATTGCGTATATCCGCCGGTTCATCAATAGATGAAAGGGACTCACTTGGAGTAGTACCTGCCCGTCATCTGACGAGCTCGGCGCAGCGTTTCTAACAGCAGTTGAAGTGATTCAAAGAGACGTATTTTCGCAGGAAATCGACAAATTAAAGAAGTCATCCAAGTTACAGGTATCACTCCAGAAGCTAAATCCCTTCATGTCGGAAGAACAAGTGGACTCATGCTCATTTTCGTTGATGCGAGTAGGTGGTCGACTACTAAATGCACCCCTAACTCATAACGCTAAATTCCCAATATTAATGCCAAAAAATTTTAGATTTGTTACTCTCTACCTTAGCTATCTACATCGAGCCAATTGTCACGCTGGACCCCGTGCACTAGTGGGATTCCTAAGGCAATCAATTTGGCTAATAAATGCACGGAGAGAGTGGAGTGCCATTGTCCGGAAATGCGTACACTGTTTCCATTACAAGCCGAAGCTTCTCTCGCAAATCATGGGGAACCTTCCTGCTGATCAATTGCGTGGGAATCAACCTTTCGAAATTAGCGGAGTTGATTTGTTCGGACCGGTTTGTGTATCGCTTGGCATTCGAGGCAAGCAGCCTCTCAAAATGTACATAGCAGTGTTCGTCTGCTTCGCATCTAAGGCTGTACACCTAGAAATTGTGAAAGACTTGACAGCTAATACTTTCATTCTATGTTTATCCAGGTTTATTGGACGTCGTGGCCCTCTTGTCCGGCTATATTGCGACAACGCGACCAATTTTGCTGGTGCAGCTCGCATGCTCAAGGAGCGTATGGAGATCTGGGATGCCAAGGACGAGGCCCTCAAGGCGTATGCTGCGGCTCACTGTTTTTCGGTGGAATTTATCCCGCCCCGAGCCCCGCACATTGGAGGCCTGTGGGAGTCGGCGGTGAAGTCCGCCAAGCATTTGTTGCTCAGGGCCATGGGCAGCGCAGTGCTCAAGGAGGACGAGCTGCACACGGTGCTCGTGGACGTCGAGGCCGTGCTGAACTCCAGGCCACTGGTGGTCGACAGCGGCAGTCCCAACGAAGGGGAGGTGCTGACTCCCGCGCACTTACTCGTCGGCAGAACGCTAGTTTCGCTGCCGCCCGAATCAGAGCTGCCCAGACCAGACAGCAGCCTATCATATCTGCAACGATGGCAGCTCGTGTCTGCCATCAAGCAAAAGTTTTGGAGAGACTGGTCCAGAGAATATCTTCTCAGTCTTCAACAGCGAGGGAAGTGGTTGCAAGAGGTCGCCAATCTGGAGCCAGGCAAAGTGGTGGCAATCCACGAAGACAACGTGCCACCACAAAGGTGGCTGATAGGAGTAGTGGAGGAGGATATCCCAGGAGCGGACGGGAAGGTTGGCATGGCCGTAGTGAGAACTAAGGCCGGCTTATATAAGCGATCTATCATCGGTTGGCGTCCATTCCAATGGATTGAAGCCTTTGTATAGGCTGTCAATGCGGCCGATGTTGAGGCAATTACGTTGCCTATAATTTAAACAGTATAGAAAATGTTAAAATGTTGAAGTTACATATATAATACACTCTCTTATACTAACGATGCTTATGCTGGCAGCGGCCGCTCGTGAAGGGGGCGACGCTGCTCGAATAAAGCACTGCTAATTTGAAGTCGAAAGCGCGAACAAGTGTTTTCTCTCGGTCTGTCCGGTTCCCGTGTCCCAAAATCTTAGAACCTACTGTGGTTAACGGCACGAAAAGTGTAAAAGTGCAGAATTTGAATTTGCACCAAACACGCGGGTTATACATTTTAAGCAGAAAAAGTGGTCTCTGGGACTATAGTGCACCGGTTAGAAGTTAACCCACTCTTGCATGAGCCCTTGAGAAAAAAAAAGTTTCGTAATCGGACATTATAACGCTACGAATAATGTTAACCCGAAAACGAGACAACGGCCCTCATTGTATTTGTGTTAAATACTATTATTTTAAACATAAACATCATATTTAAATGTTTCAACACTTAGAATCTCACCATTTGAATCGGTGTAGAATATGCCCGCTGACTCGATTCCAGAGCTAAAGCGGGTAATGACTTCTTTTCCAGCGTCATCATCAATTGGAATCGGACCGATTAACCACTCGAACTCAGCATAACTTCTCGAACGATACACGCGCACTACTTGACTTATCCAATCATTGAATTTCTGATGGACCTCTTGAACAATTTCGCCTCTGTATACTTCTATGTCTACTTGGTTAGTGACAAAGTGGATTTTGTTTTGGTTTGGCCGGAAGATGTAAGCTCCAGATGAGCGATTCAAAAACTTCGCATTGTTTCCTTTAGCACCTTCATAGTACAGAAAATCTTGGCTAACAATTCGTGTTAGACTATCAGCAGTTACTTCTGATAGAAATCCAATAGAGTCAAAGCCTAATTTAATATGCTGTATAAAGAAATATTACTAAAAGATAAAACTTTAGATAGCTTAAGATTCAGATTTGCTTACTTCAAAATGATGTACGCTATAGACTTTCGTCCTTTGTGCGGTCGGAAGGAGCGCGGCGAAATGAAACATATTTGGACTAGTGTGATCACACAGAAGACTGGATACAAAATTTGGTTGCTCTAGCTTTCATAGTCTCTGAGATATAGGCGCAACTGAAGACGGACAGACGGACGGACGGACGGACATGGCTATATCGACTCGGCTATTGATGCTGATCAAAAATATATATACTTTATGGGGTCGAAAACGCTTCCTTCTGGGCGCTACACATATCTAATATACCCCTATACTCTTAGAGTACAGGGTATAAAAATACGTCTTTAATGATTTTTAAAGCTCCAAATCTATAAATATAACTCTATTTGGCTCACAGCGGAAATAAGATTTTTACTTTTGTTTACTAATGCAATTTAAATATGCCTAATAAAAAAGCGGCGGTGCTACACCCCATATACATATATATCCAACAAAAAAAACCGAAATAAAAATATCATTCCGTTCGCGGGTTATACATTTTAAGCAGAAAAAGTGGTCTCTGGGACTATAGTGCACCGGTTAGAAGTTAACCCACTCTTGCATGAGCCCTTGAGAAAAAAAAGTTTCGTAATCGGACATTATAACGCTACGAATAATGTTAACCCGAAAACGAGACAACGGCCCTCATTGCATTTGTGTTAAATACTATTATTTTAAACATAAACATCATATTTAAATGTTTCAACACTTAGAATCTCACCGTTTGAATCGGTGTAGAATATGCCCGCTGACTCGATTCCAGAGCTAAAGCGGGTAATGACTTCTTTTCCAGCGTCATCATCAATTGGAATCGGACCGATTAACCACTCGAACTCAGCATAACTTCTCGAACGATACACGCGCACTACTTGACTTATCCAATCATTGAATTTCTGATGGACCTCTTGAACAATTTCGCCTCTGTATACTTCTATGTCTACTTGGTTAGTGACAAAGTGGATTTTGTTTTGGTTTGGCCGGAAGATGTAAGCTCCAGATGAGCGATTCAAAAATTCCGCATTGTTTCCTTTAGCACCTTCATAGTACAGAAAATCTTGGCTAACAATTCGTGTTAGGCCATCAGCAGTTACTTCTGATAGAAATCCATTAGAGTCAAAGCCTAATTTAATATGCTGTATAAAGAAATATTACTAAAAGATAAAACTTTAGATAGCTTAAGATTCAGATTTGCTTACTTCGTTTCCAATTACTGTTATACTTGATGTTTTTTTTTGAGAAAAACTTGGGCTGAAGAATTGTTTAAAAGAATTAAAATGTTCAATATAATAAGTCCTATACCCTAATGGTGGAATGTTAGACGCTAAAAAGACTAGCTCGTACTGTGCATTTGAGTTTCTGTTTTTCATTTTCATTACAGCGGAGGGTACTGGCAACACCTGAACTTCCACAGTCAGACCTATAATTTAAAAGATATCGTTTGAGCTTATTTAAAAACTTTGTTTGATTTTCATCACCATACCCATATTATCAATTATTTTATAATTGTAGTGTGTAACAGGTACTCTTACATATTCATCGGTGAAATGTGCCAGTGGATTGTAAAGTGTCAATGCAAATCTTTTATTTGACTCAGATACGGGACAAGAAGTGATATTCAGCAAGGGGCAGATTTTAAAATCAAAAATATAATCAGAACTGGTCTCACTTGAACTTGTTTCGGATTGTACTGATAATTGATTCAGCACAGATCTTGTGCTCGCAGCACATGCCCCAATCCCAGCACTTAAACGTTTTGCATAATCAAACGCGACTTTTTGCTTTTCTGTGCCGGTTATTGCATCATGATGCTGCATGATACCAAGTGTTTCACGCATAAATGTCAAATGAGGGTCAAATTCAACCGATTTTTTTGGAGCAACTGCACTTAGTTGCTTGCATACTTGCAAGAAATGATTACCATCCCGCTCAAATCGTTTTAACGTTGGTCGCGATGTATAGTACCCCGTCCAAAAAGCATGAGGGTCAGATGCGTATGGAAAGAAGTCATCACTCTTAGTAGGCCATGTAATACCAGATTCGTGCAGCGACTTTAGATAACAAGATGGGGTCGAATATATTAAGTTTATATTTGACCCGTTTACCTGAAGCGCATTCGCATACCTGGAAATTAAAGATAGGGAATTATATACGTAATGGTTTCTCAACTCGCTACATTCCGTGTTTGTTAAGGAAAGCCCCTGCTCTTTTTATTACTTACTTTATTAATTTGTCCATATTTGAATACCACATTCCAGCGTTTTGGTAGTGAAAATCCTCACCCATAGTAATAAGTAAATGAGGTGTCCGATATGTTTCGGCCATTTTAGCAACAAAATCAAAGAAAACATCGACCTGTTTATATATATGTACATATACACATTTTTATACTTGGGTGGAAATCAATGCCATTAATTTTTTTTGCTTTCTGACAAAACATTTTAAACAGAATGTTCTTAGCTGAGAGGCTTTCGTTAACAGTAGACGGTGCACATAAAAGTTGAATTCAAATTACCGTATTAATTTGTCGAGATTTTTGTAATAAACTTGAGCGGCCTGGTATGTAAAATCACCACCCATTGTTATAATAACATTGTTGGTGCGGTAATATTTGCTTTGTGTTTTGACGTAATCCAAAAACGTATCGACCTGATCAAATGAATAGCACAATATGAAGCAAAAAAAAAAAATGGTAATAGTTTGAATATAATGCCTAATACAAAAAAATTAAATATGTGGAATCTTACCCGTTCTTTAACATTGTTATCGGGGCTATGTTTTCCATCTATTATGGGATCATCATTGCACAGAATATCAAAACAAAATCCATCCGGTGCTTGGTAATTATTGTAAAGGGCACCACTGAACAGATCAGATGACTTTCCTATTTTGAGAATGTAAATTTCATCACCGTAATCAGCGATCAATTGCCTTTATGATACAATTTTTGGCATACATTTTTGAATCACATGTAGCGTAAAAATAGTACGCTCTTTAGATAAGTAAGTAATGCATGATTCGCGTTCACCAGTACTTAAAACATAATCAATGCGATGCTTTACTGATCGCTGATCAAGCTGTGCAATATAATAAAAAAATAATAGGTAAAAAAATCAAAATACCCAAATTTGTGGATCCGTGCCATATCATTTCAGCGCTCTTTGTCATTAAGCGCTGGTCCTTATCCTGGTAATCTAATCGGCCAAAAAACATTCCATCGAATCCCATTTGCGCGAATATAGACGCCATCTCTCTTGAGTGACCAAATGGATCAATTTGCCATCCTACTCGAGGACGACCACATTCTCCAAAGGTATCATTCAGACGTCTAACATTTTTCTATTAATGGATTTCTTTTGTATAAAATGTTATATGCATACATGCCTTAGTCCCCAGGAAAACTGATCTATTATGCTTTGATAATGCGTTGTGGCTTCATCATTCATACTCCATGCTCCACCAACAAACTCCAGCCTTCCTTCGCTTACTAGTTTTTTTACGGAGTCTTGAACTGATGAAGTTTGTTCCTTCCACCATTTAAAGAAAAAAGCCGATTCAACGTAGATAAATCGTTTTTCTGGATCTTTGACCAAAGCGTCCACAACTGAATCAATAATATATTGCACACCAGCCTTTTGAATATTAGTCTCACTGCCATAGTAATATTGTTCAACCGTTTTTAACCATCCGACGTCATCATGGGTGTGTGCTATCAGGTGCACATTTAACATATTCTGTTTTGTAGGATGACAGCTCTGAAATTTTCAGACATTCGCTAGGGTTAAGATTAAATATATTTAAGACGTCTTTAAGCTGAAACATTAAAGCTATTTATCTTATGATTATAGACTATAGTTACTTACTTAATTAATAAATCACTAAGTATTATTTAAGGCGATGGCAATCTTTTTAATCTTTTTATAAAAATATTAGTTATTTTTATCATCATCAGAGCATTAGTATCAATTTCTGTGTTTATGCTTCAGAGCAATGACAAGATAAATAAGATGCAAGATGCGTAACGCCCATACAATTTCTTTGCTTTATGCAGTGAAATTTTCCATATCAGACAAAATACAAGCTATGTCGCTCGCATGAAGTAGAGAGAGCAGACGGATCTAGAAAAAAAATTTAGAGGGGAAAACACTTCTTTACCCCATCTTTGGGAATATGGCGTGAGGCTTGGGTAGTGTGTACCTGTGTCTGAAGAAACGCTACCGTGAAAACAAAGATGCGCACCCTGCAGGCAGGCGTTGTGGAGAAAGACCTATGACTGGAGGCCATCGTGGAGGCCGCCAAGCGATTATTGCTAAGCGACTCGGAAGCCGCGGAGAACGGAAACCTAACGTTGGTGATCATGATCATTATGCATCAACTTGCATAAAAGAAATATGTCGTCAGCGAAGCTCCTCATCTTCATGGCGCAAGGGCCCGCTGAAATAGCTTTAGTCCAGTAGCCCTGAATGTCGCTTCTCCTGTGAAATCTGGTGGTCGACTACCTCATTCGAGAGAAAGGCCCCAAAAATAACAGCTTATACGAACAAAATGGGCATACTTATTACAAGTGTATGTTCATCGACCCTCAGCCATAATGGAATGAACACTCAGGGAGATATGTGAGTAGGCAGGTGGAGTAGGACTCAGTGTCAACGCGGATAAGACGGACCTTTGTACCTCTTCACCAAGAGGTTCAAAGGTACCGGCATGGATCCCCCCGTAAATTTACCAAACAAGGCTAGCCCCTAAAGCATAGGTGAAATACCTCGGCACAGTACTGGATAGCAAGCTGGCATGGAGACCCTGTGTGTAGCGGAACGGGTAAAGGAGGCCACCATTGTGACTTATGCATGCAAGAAGACTTAGCTCAACTTCCCTGATGCATTGTATCTACTTCTCGGTGGTGCGACCAACTCTGCTGAAAGAACCCAGAGGCAGGCTCTGCTCTGTATCTCAGGCGCTGAGATCAACCGCAACTAAAGCACTCGAAACTATACTCGGAATCGACCCCCTGGACATCTTCGCTATTCTGACTGCAGGTAAGGCAGCACAGCGCCTGATGGCATCGGGGAACATATCGCCTCAAGAACACGTGCACAGTTCAAGTGTCATGGGCATGACCAGTTTCACTAACTACATTAAAATTAAATACTTTCATGGGAACCGAAGACTGGAAAACAGGACGCAAACCAGACGCAGCACCTCAACATATACACAGACGGACGAGTAGGAGCTGTCCTATACTGCACGAACCTTAAAATATGGGCGTCATATAAAAGCGTGATTCCCGATCTAAGTAGCATATTTGGCAAAAACACCACGACTCGCGAGAATTCAAAACTTCACTAGAATCCCCGTAAATAGGGGCCATACTGGCCTATTTAGAGTCCAAGCTGAGTGCCGCGCTAGTTAACCTAACCTAACCTACACTTGTTTCTTTTTATTTATTCGCCTTCTTCTCCCGAAGAAATTTTGGCGTCTACAACGGACAATTGAGCATGTGCGAATGGAAAAACTCCTGGCTCCCCGCTATTTGCTGGAGAATATCAGTTATTCCTGACAGTCATTGTTTACATTTTCGCAGTGAATTTCATTTTTTCGATGTGAATGCCAATTTTTCTGAATTTCATTTGAAAGATATCGGCTAAATATGGCATAAAAACGAGCGACTTACGAACATCCAAAATAGATGGTGGAACAAGCTGGAAAATTTTGTAAAGGCAAACCCTTACGTACCGTCCCTGAAATGGATAGTGGATATGGTGGCATGTGGAAACAGGCTATTTTCCTGTTTTTCGATATGTGTGTAACACCCAGAAGGAAGCGTTTCCGACACCATAAAGTATAAATATTCTTGATTAGCATCAATAACTGAGTCGACATAGCCATGTCTGTCTGTCCAACCGTCCGTCTGTCTGTTTGTACGTCTTCATTAGCGCATAGATCTCAGAGATCATAGAAGCTAGAACAGCAACATTTTGTATCCAGACTCCTTTGATATCACACTGTTACAAGTGCATTTCAAAACTTCGCCCTCCTCTTTTCCGCCCTCACTATATACGAAAATCTGTGGCATGCACTATTTTGATAGTACGAGAAAATTAAATACGCAGAATCATAGATAATGACGGTATCTATAAAACTGTAGAATCCGGATCACATCGCATCATTAATATCCTCTCGCTCTCTCTCACACGCTGTCCGCTCGTTCGTCTTTTCTAACACTTATTTTTTAGAGATTATGAGAGCTAGAGCAACCAAAATTGCTAGCCAAGCTCCTGTGATATCACTTCTATACAATTGTATTTCAAATTTTTACCACGCCCCTTTCACTCCCACAAAAGACGAAAATCTGTGGAATTCACAATTTTTAAGATACGAGAAAACCAAAAACGCAGAATCATGGAAAATAACCGTATTTACCAGATTGCCGAATCTGGATCAGGTCGAATCATCATTTAAGCCAGAAGAAGAAGCCAAAATTAAATTTCAGTGGCCACGGAACGCCCTTAGATAAAATTCACTTGGCCCCTTTTGAGAACGTATAAAAAATTACATAAATCATAAGCTCATGTACGTATGTACAAGTTAAAACTCCCCACCAACTGCAGGGTATCGGTAGAATTCCGAAACGGAAGAATGTTGATGCCGCACTCGAGGGGTGGGGGCAGCGACTACATTTTCACACGAGCTTCTGCCTAGAAGCCATTGGTCTGCACTCGAGTGGCTAGCGGATCATATTTCGCTGCTGCACAAACCACCGCTGTGGAGCTGATGGTCTGCGCGAGGCACTGACGGTGCAGAACGTCGACGCGCTGCTGAAGCAGCGCTGCCGCAAGGGTGGGCAGATTTAAGAATATCATTTTATATTTCATTTTACATCTATCTAGAAAAATGTAAGTGAATCTTCCTTTTGTCTGTACGACACAGACTAAATCTGTTGCACCCACGCTGGTAGAGGAACTTCCTAGAGTAGAAATAGCAGGGGGTGGTGCTTGTCAAGTCTTCTCGCACCTTTTGAGCTATAGAGCAGATAGTGACGATATCTCCAACACCTCCAACAGCGTGCAGCGGCTACGGGCTGTATTTGAACAAGTCCGCGCACAATTTTTGTCTAAAGTGGAAGTATTTAAAAAGTACAAATCATTCCCGGGGTCGTATGCGATTATCAGTTAGACATGGTCAAGTCACTCCCAGATTTCGATGGATAACAGATAGAATATGTTGTTTGGCGCCAGGCAGCGCTGGTCGCATTTGAACCTTTCGAGCCATACGTAGGTAGTAGCAAACACTTGATGGCCACAGGAATAATAAGGAACAAAGTGAAAGGGGCCGCAAATAACATTTTGTCCTCCTTCAAAACGTCCTCAATTTCAAAGCCATTATTAACAGGCTAGATTGCACTTATTCAGACAAAACGCCGGTGGGGGTAATACAGCAATACCATGCGGCAGGGTAACCTACCATTGACGGAATACTACGATGAGATTGAGCAACAGGTCTCCCTCATTACAAATAAAAACATAATGGTACACACCGCAGCGGCAGCGAGTGTGCTTAACCAGAAAGCCAGGGAAGGTTTGAGAAGGCCTCCAAAGGCGGCTGTCTTCCCGGCAAGGCCAAAAGATTTGGAGACAGCGCTGGCCCTTGCCCAATCGGCTGAATCCAGCTAAGACCGCAGTGCTTGGGCTGCAAACTACGACAAGGTCATGGAGAAGAAATCCTACCGTACGAATGATCGCAAGTACCAAGTGCCATAACAGGGTAGTGGCAGGCAAATAGGCCCCAAGACCCCACTTCTTACAAAAGCCCTCACTATGTTAGGAGTCAGGGTACCCCCAGCCCCCAACGCCCAACAGGGCAATTCATACCAACAGCCCAGATCTCAGGGCCAGACCCATGAGCCGATGGAGGTAGACCCGTCATCCTCTAAATTGAGACAGCCCTCGGCGTACCAGAAACCGTTTGGTTCTGGCAAACGCGATAACACCTTCGGGAAAAAGCCGAACGCGTCAGAACGCACTTCCGGCAGGTGGCGACAAAGGGTAGAGCACATCGGCATACAACGAGGCCGCTACCGAGGCAGTCGCCAAAATAGAAGCCGACACCGAAATCGACTACGAAAGCGGTTCGGTTAATTTTTTAGGGGAATATACCTGCTGCCATTCATATGGCGATAAGTAGCAGGGTTCACTCTTAAATATCTCATCGACACGGGTACATCAAGCCATTCGAAGGGCTTCCCGGTGTTACTCCTATCGAAACACCTTTCCCCGTTTTCTCTATCAAAAGATCCAACAAGATCACAGAAAAGTGTCCCTTGTCAATTTTCGGCAGAATCACGCCGTTTTTTCTTTAAGAAACCTTGACAACGTTTGACGGAACTATTGGCCTTGACCTGCTAACGCAGGTGTAGGCTACATTGTCTCTAGAAAGCAGAACACTCATAGTCGGTAACACAACCGAAACGATCAAGTTCCACAAATGCACAGACGTCAACCATACTAACGTTATTGACGTCGACGCACCTCCAGCCATAAAGGCAAGCTTCATGCAGATTCTGAAGAAGAGAAATAAGGCGTTCGCCGACCCTAACGGGTCACTGCCTTACAACACTTCGGTCGTGCGCACCATTCGCACGGTGGACGACGAACCAATTTATTACAAGCTCTATCCCTATCCTAGGGGTTTAGCCGAATTTGTCGAATCCGAGGTTAAGAGCCTTTTTAAAGACAACATCATCCAGAAGTCGAGATCGCCGTATAACAATCCTATAGTGGTAGTTGACTAAAAAGTCACTGACGAAAAAGGCAATAGAAAGAAACGTCTCGTAATGGACTTTCGGAAGCTAAATCAGAAGACAGTGCCTGAAATCCGGATACCACCAAATAACTTTGTCGGAACGCGACAGGGAAAAAACTTCCTTTTCCGTAAATGGAGGAAAGTACGAGTTTTGCCGACTGCCCTTTGGGCTAAGAAATGCGGGCAGCATTTTCCAGAGGGCAATCGATGATGTTCTGCGCGAATAAATCGGTAAAACATGTTACGTCTATGTTGATGACGTTATTATATTTTCCAAGTCTCAGGACGACCACGTTAAACACGTCGGCTGGAGGAGAAGTCGCAGTTTTTTAAGACGAGCGTAGAGTACCTCGGCTTTATCGTAACTAGCGAAGGCACAAGGACTGACCCTGAAAAAGTGACAGCTATCCATTAGTACGTGGAGCCAACGACCCTGTTTGAACTAAGATCATTCTTGGGCTTAGCAAGCTATTATAGATGCTTTTTGAAAGATTTCGCAGCCATCGCCCGACCTCTCTCGAACATCCTAAAAAGAGAAAATGGTTCGATTAGCAAGTATAGGTCTAAGAAAACACCCATCTTGTTCAACGAGGTGTAAAGACACGCCTTTCAACAACTAAGGGACATCTTAAATATAATGCTGATGTATCCAGACTACAAATAGCCTTTCGACTTGACAACCGACGCGTCAGCCTATGGCATTGGAGCAGTCCTTTTGAACAAGGGGGACGCCCAATAACAATGATCTTTAGGACCCTCAAAGACAATGAGATAAACTACGCTACTAACGAGCGGGAGCTTTTGGCAATTTTATGGGCCTTGGGGAAGCTGCGCCATTACATTTATGGTGTCAAAAACATAAATGTGTTTACTGACCACCAGCCACTCACATTTCTTAGGGAAGCCCCCAATGCGAAAATCAAACGTTGGAAGGCACGCACCGACGAAATCGTTGCCAAACTCTTCTACAAACCTGGTATGCAGCAACAATACATAGCGAAGTGTCAATGACCTACACGGTAGAGACGACAGATAAGCCTGTCAATTGCTTTAGGAATCAGATCATCCTAGAGCAGGCGCAGTTTCCTCTAAAACAGATTTTTGTTCTCTTTGGGGAAAAGACGCACCATATAATACACTTCCCAGACAAGGACGATCTTGTGCAGACCGTCAAATCCGTAGGAAACCCCCTGTTCGTAAACGCGATCCATTGTGAGCTCCCAATCCTAGGCTCCATACAGCATGAACTAGTAAAGTCCTTTCCGTCGACTACGTTCTGGCATTGCAAAAATCTTGTCGCCGACGTTTTCGATGAGAATGAGAGAAAAGAAATAGTCACCATTGAACACAATCGGGCCCACAGGGCCGCCCAGGAAAATGTCAAACAGATCATGATAGATTATTACTTCCCAAAAATGACTAAGCTCGCAAACGAGGTTGTCATGAATTGTAAAATATGCTCCGAGGCGAAATACGATAGGCATCCCAAGAAACAGGAGCTTGGGCCGACACCGGTCCTCTCGTTTACGGGAGAGATGCTTCATGTAGATATATTCTCTACAGAGAAGAAGTATTTCCAAACTTTTGTGGAAAAATTCTCGAAATTTTCCATTGTGCAACCGATAGCTTCCCGCACCATAGCAGACATCAAGACTCCACTACTGCAGCTCTTGAAAGCTCTTTGAAAACATAGTGCAAAAGGCTAAGATCGTGCAAAATAATCGGGTCAACCAGGCATGACAAAACAGAAGCTTCAGAGTAGGCGAGAAGATGTAAGTTAAATCCAACAGAGGCCTCGGGAATAAGTTGACCCCTTTATTTGTAGAGGAAACAATAGAGGCGAACTTGGTGACAGCAGGCCTAATTAGAGAGAGGGTGGTCCATAAGGACAACCTTAGGTAACTAAACCGACTAGGTTAAGAAATACACCATGGTGGCGGCAATTTTTTGTTTTTTCTTTTTATATTTTTTCACGTATTTTTATCCACAGGATTGTCTGGGTACTTCAAATCCTTACAAGAGTACACAAGAGTAGACATGTTGTCCAATATCTGTATTCACCACCGACTGGCTAGGAGCGTAGACTTCCTAGGGACGGCACTTAAGGTCGTGGCCCGGAAGCCAGATGCGTCCGATTTAGAAAACATTAAATTCACTGAAGCTCAGCTAGTGCAAGCAAGAAATAGACAAATTTCAATTAATACAAAAGTTCAAAATCAGTTAAATTTCCTTACCAACACTGTAAATAAGATCCTCAGTATAGAAAAAAAAAGAGATTGTATATTCAGAACATCTTTATGAAACCTTATTAGCCAGAAATAGAATTCTTATAACAGAAATAGGAAACCTCATGCTCACGATCACGCTGGCAAAAGCCAATATAGTGAGCCCATCTATCTTAGACCACGCTGACATAGAATCTGTTCTCGCTGACCAATTCACAGGGGTCACGATATCAAATTTGTTAGAAGTATCCAGAATAAAAATTCTACAATCCATTAATATAATCCATTTTGTAATTGAGTATCCTAGAGTTAGTTTAGCATGTAAAAAGGTCACGGTATTCCCGGTTGAGCACAACGGAACCTCCCTTCTGCAAGAAGGAGGCGAGGGGATCCTGCGCGCAGGGATTACACTCTGGCGGCACTGCTCATTGCCTCTCTCAACCAAGCCACCTGGAGCCCATCACCCTCGTTGACGACGGGATGGTCATCATCAACAAGAGGCCAGCCACCATCAGCTGTGACTCGGACACGTTGATGACAACCTCCAGGACGCAGTTGGTCACTTTCAACGACTTCGTAACCATCAACGGCTCCCGATTCCGGAATCACAACAACATCCAACAGTGACTTCCGGTCATAGCATCGGTGTCGCCCTAAACATCACAGGGCACCGGAGGGTTCAAAGCCTACCCTTCCTCCACTAGCTCAGCGAAGTGAATCTGAACTATGTACATCAAAGAGGCCGAGCAGGCCACCATGGGCCGGCTCAAACCAGTCCTTGCTTCCGGGCTTAGCATAGCTTTATGCGGGTCCATTGAAGGTGTCGTATTTCTCAGAGCTCATCTTAGAAGGAGGCGAAATGAGAGCCAAGTCAACGCGATAATCGAGAAGATGAGAGCCGCGAGGACGACCGTTCTTCAAAATAACCCACATGCACTACATCAATCAATCTCCCTGTATATGCCCCTCTTGCAATGACACCATATCAATCGAACACATCCTCACCAACTGCAATACCCTAAAACTTCAAAGACAAGCAATATTTAAAAACACCAACCCTCTCCAATGCTTAGCACATCCCACATCCTCAAACATATCAAACATTCTAAAATACTTAAGAACAACCAATTTATATCACTACATCTAAGAACATACAAATTAACTTAAATTAAGAAAACCACTCTCATCACCCCATGTACATTAATGTACATATATATGTAAATACAACACACAGTACTTTTAAAAGAACTTATACATAAACACATACAACTCTAAAGCTGAAGGCCTCTGCTGCCATAGCCACGTAATAAGCTAGCCTATAAGTTCACTATTACTAAGCTAGCTCTTAAATAAATAAATAAACAAGTTAATTTCAAAAATTTTAAGTTTTTGAAATTTTCCATTTGGGCCAAAATTTAATTTGTCCCTTTTGCGAACATATAATAAATTACATGAGTCATAAGATCACATATATACTGACTGAGTATAAAGGTATAAAGTAGACCCGCGGCTTTTGCCGCGGCTTACAACATTCCCTCTCGTTTTTTAATTATTTTTTTGCTAAAAATTTAACTTTTCCCTTTTGCCAACATTAATTGTAAGGTGCCGTTTACACTGAGGCTGCGTCTTGATTCTTTGCGTCTTTTCAGAAACGCAGTTTTTTTTACTTAGTTTTATAGCCTCTTTACACTACAGTGAGTTACCTCATTTATCGATAGGTAATTCAATAACTCAGAATTTGGATTTACACTATGCCAAAGTTGAGTTATTGAGTTATTGAGTTTCGGCTGCTGGCACGTGCTTGTCTACGAAAATTTGTTTTATTTCATTATACCCGGTACTCGAAGAGTATAGGGGTATATTAGATTTGTGGGGATAACGGATGTGTGTAACGCACAGAAGGAAGCGTTTCCGACCCCATAAAGTATATATATTCTTGATCAGCATCAATAGCCGAGTCGATATAGCCATGTCTGTCTGTCCGTCCGTCCGTCCGTCTGTCCGTCCGTCCGTCTTCATTTGCGCTTATATCTCAGAGACTGTTAGAGCTAGAGTAACCACATTTTGTATCCAATCTTCTGTGTTATCACACTACTCCGAATGTATTTCAAAATTTCGCCCCGCCCATTTCCGCCCACACAAAGGACGAAAATCTGTGGCATGCACAATTTTAAGGATACGAGAAAACTAAAAACGCAGAATCATAGGGAATAATCATATCTATCAGAGTGTTGAATCTGGATCAGATCGGATTATTATTGTAGCCAGAAGAAACAAATTAAATTTCAGTGGCTCCCCAACGGCAGCCAAGCGATTCCCTCTCTCTCTCGCACACACTTCCATGTCTCTTGTATGTAGTTTTACATGTGTATGTAAAAATGTAGCAGACGACGTAAAAATTATATGTAAATAAAAATGGAAACAGATAACTTCAAAAATATAAAACTACAGCATGGGGTTCGACCTAACTTTTTGAAATTTTCCTTTTTTGGCCAAAATTTAATTCGTGTCTTTTGCGAACATATAATAATTTACTTAAATCACAAGCTCATATGTATATACATTTGTACATATATACTGACTGAGTACCGGGTATAAAGTAGAGCCGCGGCCTTTGCCGCGGCTCACAACGTTCCCTCTCGTTTTATTAATATGAATACCCAAGAACTAATGATGCTCCATGTGGCAGAGCAATATATGGAGTTGGCGACGATGTCTGCAGCAACTGTGGAGTATTTGCATAAAATTTCCAAGAAACGCATTGACATTTCAATTTCTAGTGCTTCTATTTTATATTAAATATGTATCCCAAATTAAAATAGCCGCTATATGGATCTTTTTGGGAGATGGACGTTGCGAATAAACTTGGAATCCTTTTTTAAAGGAAAGTTTCCGCAGGGCAGGGAAATTGCACGGCTGCAATTGCAAATATGTTGAATTTTGGCTATATTTATATCTACATTATATATGTACAAAAATTAAAATTTTTTAAATTTGCAATTGTTTATAATAATATAATACTTAATAATTGATTTAAGCGTTTTTCTAAGTTTTTCCGACAGAATTTTAGAAATCGACTACATTGTTTATATGGTTTTTATACCCGGTACTCGAAGAGTATAGGGGTATATTAGATTTGTGGGGATAACGGATAAAGTATATATATTCTTGATCAGCATCAATATCCGATTCGATATAGCCATGTCTGTCCGTCTTCATGAGCGCCTATATCTCAGAGACTATTAAGGGTAGAGCCAATGTTGTATCCAGTCTCCTGTGTGATCACACTACTCCAAGTGTATAAATTTCGCCCCGTCCACTTCCGCCCGCACAAAAGACGAAAATCTGTGGCATGCACCATTTGAAAGATACAAGAAAACTAAAAACGCAGAATCATAGAGAATGATCATATCTTACAGAGTGTTGAATCTGGATCAGATTTGATTATTAATATAGAAACTATGAAGAAACCCATTTCGAAAGTCATCGTTCCCTCTCGCTCTCTCTCACACGCGACCCTGTCTGTTTTGCCTATTCATATTTTTTGACGCCTAGTTCTCAGAGACTATAAGAGCTAGAGCAACCAAACTCTCTATCCTAGCTCCTGTGATATCAAACCAGCACGAGTTTATTTCAAAATTTTGCCACGCCCCCTTCCGCCCCCACAAAGGACGAAAATCTGTGGAATCCATCATTTTTAAGATACGAGAAAACCAAAAACGCAGAATCATGAAAAATTACCGTATCTGGTAGATTGCCTATTCTGGATCAGGTCTGAGCATTATTATAGCCAGAAGGAACAAATTAAATTTCAGTGGCTCCCCAACGGCAGCCAAGCGATTCCCTCTCTCTCTCGCACACACTTCCATGTCTCTTGTATGGGTATGTGTATGTATGTGCATGTGTATTTAAAAATGTACCAGCCGAATTAAAAATTATAAGTAAATATAAATGGAAACAGATAACTTCTAAAATATAAAACTACAGCATACAGCATACAGTTCGACTTAATTTTTTGAAATTTTCCATTTTGGCCAAAATTTAATTCGTTTTTTTTTGCGAACATATAATTAATTAAATAAATCGTAAGCTCATATGTATACATAAATACGTACATATATGTACATATATGGTGTAGTTGGTTGGTATAGGTATGAAGTTGGTGTGTATTATATGTGTTTCTTGTAGAGATAAAATAAGGGGCATGTGTTTTTTAATTATTATTTGGAGTTCGCTGTAATTATTTGTGTAACCGTTTATGTTCCATTGAATGATCTTAATGCTCATTGGTTTTTATTTATGTTTTAAGGAGAGAAATGTGAAAGTATTGTGAGTCTATTTTTGTGGTAATTACAGCTTCTTACTCTGTCGCTGTCGCTGTTGTCTTTATGTTTTGCTTTTTTTGAAGTGTCTGTATTTGGTAGGTTGGGTTTTGTGGGTTTGAGCTTTGTTGAAAGGATGTTGTTTTTTTATTTAAGAAATATGAAAATTTGGTCAAACGGTTGTAACTTAGCCGTTTAATTTTATATTTTTATGAGCGATACCTTAAACGACGTCTAATTAAGGTGTCTATCTATCTAAAACCAAAAATCAAGGCATTCAAATATTTTTTTTTCGACTTTTTGTGAGCTTTCAAAGTCAAAAATTTGGGGGAAAATACCGAAAAAAATTATGAAATTTAAATTTGGAAGCTTAATATTTTCCAGACGTTAAGTTGCAGCTACAAAGTGTCTGAGGCTGATTTATAGCTGGATTTGTCATCGTTTTTTAACTGTAAAGTTCATGTATGTATGTAATATTTATAAGTAATATGTATGAATGTAATATTTATAAGTCCCGTTTCTGCCATTCCTGGCTCTCGTTTCTTTAATATTTTTCGCACTTCGGTTACGCTATGAGATTCAAGTTCGTTTGGTATTTATGTTTCCTTTCCTCCCTTGGAGAAATTTAGTGTCTTGTCTTCGGTGGCTTCTACTTCGATATCGGCCATATTTTTGATTTTTAATAATTTAAATGTTTGTAAAGTATTTTTTTTTTTATTAATGAGGTGCCGGCGCGAGTTTTTTTGCATGTGTCAACTTCCCCTCCACATGTGTAGTCTATTGTTTTTTTAATTAGAAATGGTGATACATTTTCAAAGGATTTGTTGTGTTTTCTGATAATTACAATGTATTTTGGGTTGTTTAGGTTTTGATATTTTATGTAGATTGGTGTTGTTGTTCTGTTTATGTCGGGCGGCAATCTGGTAAATACGGTAATTTTTAATGATTCTGCGTTTTTAGTTTTCTTGTATCTTAAAAATAGTGGATTCGACAGATTTTCGTCATTTAAGGGGGCGGGAGGGGGCGCGTTAAATGTTTGAAATACACTTATATTGAAGTGATATGACAGGAGCTTGGATAGAAAGTTTGGTTGCTCTAGCTCTTATAGTCTCTGAGATCTGGGCGCTCATTTGGAAGAATAGGCAAAACAGACAGGCTATATTAATAATCCCATCTGATTCAGATTCAACACTCTGATAGATATGGTCACTCTCTTTTATTCTTGTATTATGAAAATTGTGCATGCCACCAACTTTCGTTCTTTGTGTGGGCGGAAAGAGGCGTGGCGAATGTTTGAAATACGTTTGCAACAGTGTGAAATCACAGGAGACTGGATAGAAAACTTAGTTGCTCTAGCTTTTATAGTCTCTGAGATCTAGTCGCTACTGGAGACGGACTGAAGGACAGACAGACATGCCTATATCGACTCGGCTATTGATGCTGATCAGGAATACATACATATGTATGTATGTATATGTACTTTATTGGGTCGGAAATGTTTCCTTCTGGGTGTAACACACATCCACTATCGCCACAAATCTAATATACCCAAACACTCTTTGAGTGCCAGGTATACATAAATACTAAAACCACATAATACGTTATTTTGAGGTGCATTTAGTCTAGTTTAATTTTTGGTCTATTTATTTTTTATCTTAGCCACTTTTGGGGTCTTTTTTCTTATCTAGCTTATATTGGCACAGGGCTGTGCCAAGAAAATTTTTTCGCCCAGCATCTTTTATATAAAAATTGTGGTTGGATGAAAAAAAAGAGTTTAACGATATCTGAAAAAATGTATCAGGCAGGCTCCGGGTTTCACTCCCGTCAATTCATGTTTTCAAAAGTAACAGTGAAAATGTTGGTGAAAGTGAAACACAGAGCATGCCTGATTATCGTTACCCTGCAGTACGAGCCGTGAGCGATGACAAATGTCAACTACATGTCATCTAGGCATTGACGCCCGCTAAACCGAACCCTTGATTTTCTCTCTGTCTTTCTCTTTTCCGCGCGTGCCGCAATAGATCGGCTCTGCCGATCGTGCGCAGTAGAAGAGAATTTGGTTTTTTTTCTTTTCGTCTCTTTTGTGCGAGCGTCGGCAGAGCTCTCTTGCTTTGTTCTCTTTGCATTTTTTACAGCAAGAAGTAAGATTACATATTAAGTGAAGTGAATTTAAAAATAAATATCGTCAGGTAAGTTGATTTTTTCAATAAAAATATGTGTTGTGCGCGTCGTAATGGCAATCATAATTGTATACAATGCTAAATTTGTTTAAATTGTGAAAAAAAACAGTGTTCAATGTATCACTGCTTTCACATTATATTTATTTATTCTTCTTCTTTTCTTTCTTATATGTTTCGTTATGCTCCGTCTAATAAAGAAATAATTAAAGAAGAATAAATAAATATAATGTGAAAGCATAATCTGCGGATCGCCCGATATTTAAATTTTAAGCAAATAACAATAACAAAAACAAAAAATCAACCCCTTATATGCAAGGCCTGAGTCAAGCAGGTACATATTTTGGCGCGGTTTTTGTTTTTGTTGTTGGAGTAAATGCACAGCCCATTGCTAATCTACAGTGAGCATTGCTTTTTGTTTAAACAACTCATTTACAAATCGAACATATTTCTGGAATTTCTTTCCTTTTTTATATAATTGCGACCAAATTAATAGTATTTTATGGAATCATTTTATTGATGGATCAGTAAAATACGGAACACAATGGAACACACATCCTGGAAGGACATGGAAAGTAAGTCTTTACAAATCAAAAAACTATACAAAAACATAATAAAATAATCCATATTATTTCAGTGCCGATGCAATTGAAGTTACCCAACGGGGCTCATACTGACATACATACATATGTACATAATTGTAATTTTAAATAAAAGCAAAAGAAAATAAATGAATACACTCCTTACTTATATACGCCTTTTTTTTCATCTACATCTTCACTTATTATATCCCTAACATTTTCGAAAAAACCATCGCTTATTAAATGCATGATTTTTTGGAAAAAAAACATCACTTAGTGTATGCCTTATATTTCGGCTAAAATCATCACTTATAGTAAGCCTTACTTTTTCGAGAAAATCATCACTTATAGTAAGCCTTACTTTTTCGAGAAAATCATCACTTATAGTAAGCCTTACTTTTTCGAGAAAATCATCACTTATAGTAAGCCTTACTTTTTCGCACTTCTCGATGACCATGTCATCCCCTATGCTCCTAGGACATCGCCATGTTAAAGTGAGCAGTTCATCGTTCCGCGCGACATCACTTATGTCAGCAGGGGTGCTCACGCTGACATCGATGTGTCAGCAGATTTGTAAGCGATGGCCCGTACTGCAGGGTATACATACATACATACATATGTACATGTGGTTCAAAATCAGTTTGAAGATGCTTACTTCTCTGCGCTAGTGATACACGCTCTGCGTGTAGTCATAATACTCACCAGGATTTATACATACATATGTATGCACATACACATTTACGAATATATGTATGTATATACAAATATATATTTAAATTAAAATCACTATCGCACTTATGAAATATTTGTTACTAGAAATATGTATGTATATATATAAATAAATATATATGTATATATAATATGTAAATACACATGTGTAAGTAAGCCAGAGGTCGGTGCACAGGAAATTGTTCTGATGCTGCTCTCACACGTGTATAACCAAGGCATACTAAACAAGGTAGTCTAGCTCGCTCTCTTGCCCTCTTTTCAACTTCTTATAGCCTATTTACACTACAGTGAGTTACCACATTTATCGATAGGTAACTCAATAACTCAGAATTTGGATTTACACTATGCCAAAGTTGAGTTATTGAGTTATTGAGTTTCGGCTGCTGGCACGTGCTTGTCTACGAAAAATTTGTTTTATTTCATTTTATTAATATGAATACCCAAGAACTAATGATGCTCTATGTGGCAGAGCAAGAGACAATAACGACGCTGCAATGTATGGAGTTGGCGACGATGTCTGCAGCAACTGTGGAGTATTTGGATAAAATTTCGCATTGACATTTCCATTTCTAGTGCTTCCATTTTATATTAAATATGTATCCCAAATTATAATAGCCGCTATATGGATCTATTTGGAGGACGCTGCAAATAACCTTGGAATCCATTTTTTAAGGAAAATTTCCGCAGGCCATTGAAATTGCATGGCTGCAATTGCAAATATGCTGAATTTTGGCTATATACATTACAAATGTACAGAAATTAAAAATTTTTAAATTGGCAATTGTTTATAATTATTTAATTTATAATAATTCATTTTAGCGTTTGGCTAAGTTTTTCCGACTGAATTTTAGAAATCGACTACATTGTTTATATGGTTTTTAATAATAAATTATTTTTTACGCGCCAACATTTAAATTTTGAGCTGTACATTTTTGTTGTTATTAGTGGTGATAAGTCCACGACAGGCAGATCAGGGTTGAAATATTCGGAAAATCGGACAAACTCAACAAAACGCAACCAAAACTCAACTTTTTTGCCACCTCTAGGTCCCCTATGCTTCCCCATGTAAACGAAACTCGAGTTTTGCCCGAAACTCAATAACTCAATAACTCAACCGTAGTGTAAATAGGCTATTAAATTTCAGTCTGTTGTGCGCGACACATATCCGCGGACGATTTTTTCGCGTTCCCTCAGACTTTTTTGGGTTTTTACAATGGCACAAGAGAGCAAACTCATTTTTTCGCTTACTCTGTCTCTCTCTTCTGTCATCTTGAAGCTGAAATAAGAAGTTGAGCTCTCTCAGTTCGACTACCTTGTTTAGTATGCCTTGTGTATAACCATGTTTGGCACCAATACACTGTTCCGTGTTTTTTTATGTCTACTTACAAAAACGCATTAAAAACATGTAAATGTGTATTTACATATGTACATAATTATATATGCAAGCGGACTCCTGAAGTGAATATAACAATTTACGAACGATCAGTCAATAAATAACTGTTAAGATATTTGTAATGTTTTTGTTTAAAAATTAAACAATAAAGACAACGGTAGGGTATTTTCAGCGTTGACTCCAGAGCTTAATTTTTTTTGTATTTGTATTGTAAGTGCGCATTTACTTACCAGATAGCCGCACTTTGATACCGGTGACTCTTTAAATTTTTCGTTGTCTGCATTGATATTTCGCATATTAACATCACGTAGAAAGTAAGAAAATATGAATAATGATGCAAACCAATATATAGTTTCGCGGACCATGGTAGTTTTCTCCTTTCTATGCTATATGGACAAAATGAAAATAAATTAACAAACATAAATTCGAATAATTGTACACACATACATAACCTTTATATTAATGTACTTTGATAAGAAATCGGCTTTTCCTCTTCGTATGTTTCAACAACAACAACCAACCACATCGGAATGATCAAGCGGAGAACACAGCTCAGCTCGAGACCTAAAAATATACTTGAATGCTCAATAGCTTTGATACATACATACATATATGTATGTACATTCATCCATATGTACACTCATGGACAAAATAATAGGTGTGCATTTTTTTTCTATTTTATCTTCTTATATTTCATAAATACCTTCACTTATTTCAACAAATAAAAGTTTTTTCAAATTTTATATCAATTGTCTTTAAAAAAAAAGTAAAAAAGGCTTTACAAATCCTTTCATTTACAAGAAAATTAAATATTTTCTTAAATCCGTCAATTTTGGACTGGACACAATAATAGGTGTGCGAAGATAAAAATTTAAATTAAATCGATAATTCAATAGTTTTGGTTTTGATTTGTATTAAATTGATTATATGGCAGTTAATAGCCGGTATATGCACCATTATTTTGCAGGACTTTCTCCATGCCTTTTAGTATGGAGGATTTTAACTTGCGATAATTTCCAATTGGAATATTGTACCATACTTTTGGACATTATCCCAAAATTGGTTTCTATTTTGACAAAAAGTCTTTCCGATTTGAATGTATAAAAATTTGTATTTTTTTTTTAAATGTTGTATTTTTTGTTATAGGTAGTTCTTGTATTGTAGTGCGCTTGTTTCAAGCAGAAAAATCGAAATAAAAGACTAAAGTTCCGCCTAAAAGAACACTGTTATAAGAGTTAGAGTGACGGAATAAAGATGAGCTTTTCGCACGCCATCTGGCGCATGCAATTTGTCGTCGTGCGCAGAACTGACGTTTGTCGCGTAATCTTTTATGGCTGACGTTCGACTCTACGGTTTTCCTTTGATTGACATTTGGGAAGACGAAGAAAAAAAAAATGGAGAGGTCGATCCCTAAATTTCCGGGTAAGGTCGCTCTCTCTTCTGGTGGCCATCAAGTAAGACAGACGTGCCCTCGTGCCCTTAATAACACATAGAGAAAAAAAATTTTTTTTTTCGGTCCAAGTCACATATAAAAGAAAAACGAGAGGGAACGTTGTGAGCCGCGGCAAAGGCCGCGGCTCTACTTTATACCCGGTACTCAGTCAGTATATATGTACAAATGTATATACATATGAGCTTGTGATTTAAGTAAATTATTATATGTTCGCAAAAGACACGAATTAAATTTTGGCCAAAAAAGGAAAATTTCAAAAAGTTAGGTCGAACCCCATGCTGTAGTTTTATATTTTTGAAGTTATCTGTTTCCATTTTTATTTACATATAATTTTTACGTCGTCTGCTACATTTTTACATACACATGTAAAACTACATACAAGAGACATGGAAGTGTGTGCGAGAGAGAGAGGGAATCGCTTGGCTGCCGTTGGGGAGCCACTGAAATTTAATTTGTTCCTTCTGGCTATAATAATGCTCAGACCTGATCCAGAATCGGCAATCTACCAGATACGGTAATTTTTCATGATTCTGCGTTTTTGGTTTTCTCGTATCTTAAAAATGATGGATTCCACAGATTTTCGTCCTTTGTGGGGGCGGAAGGTAGTGTGGCCAAATTTTGAAATACACTTGTATTGAAGTGATATCACAGGAGTTTGGATAGAAAGTTTGGTTGCTCTAGCTCTCATAGTCTCTGAGATCTAGGCGCTCATTTCGACGAATAGACAAAGCCGACAGGGTCGCGTGTGAGAGAGAGCGAGAGGGAACGATAACTTTCGAAATGGTTTTCTTCATAGTGGCTACAATAATAATCCGATCTGATCCAGATTCAACACTCTGATAGATATGATCATTTTCTATGATTCTGCGTTTTTAGTTTTCTCGTATCCTTAAAATTGTGCATGCCACAGATTTTCGTTCTTTGTGTGGGCGGAAGTGGGCGGGGCGAAATTTTGAAATACATTCGGAGTAGTGTGATAACACAGAAGATTGGATACAAAATGTGGTTACTCTAGCTTTAACAGTCTCTGAGATATAAGCGCAAATGAAGACGGACGGACGGACAGACGGACAGACGGACGGACGGACGGACAGACAGACATGGCTATATCGACTCGGCTATTGATGCTGATCAAGAATATATATACTTTATGGGGTCGGAAACGCTTCCTTCTGTGCGTTACACACATCCGTTATCCCCACAAATCTAATATACCCCTATACTCTTCGAGTACCGGGTATAAAAAGAAGAAAATAGAATCTCAAAGTCGACCCGTCAAAAAAATTTAACAAAAGTTTCGTAAACTTCAACGCAAGTGGCACCTCCAACGCAGGCGCGGCCACAGCAGCGCAAGCAGTCCCTGTAACGCAAGAGAAGCCCCAGCAGCGCAAGCGCCCCCTACACCGCAAGCGCGGCCCCTGCATCGCAAGCGGCTTCTATACCGCAAGCGCGGCATCGCTAGCGCGACTCCGTTCGCCGGCAGAGAGCAGCCTACAGTGCAAACATCGCACCAGGTCCCCATGGCCATCGCCCCGTGCAAGAAAGGAATGTGCGAGGATAGATAGGCAAATCCCCAAAGTGAAACAAAAAAAAAAACTGTTCAACCTAACATAACCTACGAGAACCATTGTAAGTGTTCTCCATAAAGTTTTCAGGTTCGCTCCATCGCCGAAAATCTTTTGGACGTGGATGTTTCAATACGTAAGTGAACAAATATATTTTTTATAAAAAAAAAAAAAAATAATTTTAATATTCATTGGGACACTTACATATGTGCATATTTGCCATAGCAAATCATTTCTTTTTGTTTAAATTGATTGGTTTTGCCGAAGAAGCTTAAGCCCGATCGGCAACCCTAGAGCTTTCGAAGCTTCCTAAAAGCTCGAAACTTTACATTTGGCAGTAGAGCTTTACACCGGTGTGCATCAATTGAGTGCCAAATATCGACCGCCTTTAATTCAAGTACAAAAAATACAGATGAAGTAAAGTAAAAACAGATATATAGAGTAATCTCAAATGAAATCATTACATTTAGCATTAGCCCTATTCTTATTTGCAGAGAGACACGGGACTTGCTGTGCTTTGGCAACGGATAGACAAAAATGGATAACGAAAACGAAGGGAACATGTGCCTTTAAATAAGAACCTAACTCCGATATCAGAAGTGGGATCGGCCTCGCCACCAGACCACTCTGGCAATCAATGGCGTGCACTTTTCGAGGCGCAGAGCCGAAGTTTTATGGAGCTCATTCAATCGATGCAGGCATCAGGAAAGGCTGTTGAAAAAGCAAAATTTGTAACCTTGCCAAAGTAAAATCCCGACGCTGTGTGTGCAGATGCTGCGGCCTGGTGCAAAACGGTGGACGTAATCATGGCTGAGAATCCGATAGAAGGCAGCGCACTCGTGATGGCACTCAGTGAGTCGCTACAAGGTGGAGCATCACAGTGGCTATCGCAGATCTGCTACACGGGAATCAATCGAGAGCTGTTTGTTCAGCGTTACGAGGGTATAGAGACGCCGGCAGCCATTTTGATGAACATCTTCAACGGGTGCCCAAAGCCGAGCGAGTGCTTGCCTGTATATGGCAGCCGCTTAGTGACGTCACTGCTGTCTAAATGGAAAACAATGAATCTGGAAGAAATAGCGGTGTCCGTTGTGCTAGCGCACACATCCAAAAATAGACAACCGACTGCAGCGCTTGCTATTCACTACCAATATCAGAACACGCAGTGAATTGGAGCAGCATTTGCGAGCGTATGCGTTTGGCAAACGGAACGACTACTATAGTGTGGAATGTCGCTGTCCGACATTGCCAAAGTGGATTTTGCAAAGCTCATAAATAATGATCCAGAATTGTGTAAGTCAGACAAGGTCAGACTAGTCAAAATATTGGAGCCATATGCACACAGGTTTATAAAGACATCCCAAATAGTCGAGGGACAACTGGGGAGCTAGAAATTCGTTTGATGGATGTGAATAAAACCGTAATGAGGCGTCCGTATAGGCTTAGCTCAGAAGAGAAAACGTTGGTGAGAGGCAAAATACAAGAGCTTCTAGAGAAGGGTGTTATCCGTCCGAGCTGCTCTCCATTTGCGAGTCCAATGCTGCTAGTAAAGAAGAAAAACGGTGATGATCGACTATGTGTGGATTATAGAGAACTGAATGCGAATACGATTGCGGATAAGTACCCTCTGCCTTTGATATCAGATTAGATCAACAGACTGCGAGGCAGCAAATTCTTTTCGAGTTTAGACATGGCAAGCGGGTTTTATCAGGTACCCATACATTCTGATTCGATAGAACGTACTGCATTTGTAACACCTGAGGGTCAGTACGAGTTTCTTTCCATGCCATTTGGTTTGAAAAATGCATCTTCTGTCTTTCAACGAGCGATAACAAGAGCTTTAGGTGAACTGGCTTATTCATATGCCATAGTGTATGACGTTTTAGTTGTGGCCGGCACGAAGGAGGAGGCGTATGATCGACTTGAAAATGTATTGAACGTTCTGATTGAGGCCGGATTCTCATTTAATATAGCCAAATGCACATTTATGAAACTAAGTGTTGAATATCTGGGGTACAAAGTTGAAAATGGCGAACTAAGACCGAATCCGCGTAAGATAGAAGCTTTAGAAGCTTTGCCACCACTACAGTCAGTAACTCAATTAAGACAATTTATAGGTTTGTCTTCTTACTTTCGGCAATTTGTTCCACGATTCTCAGAGCAAATGAAGCCATTGTATTTACTGACCTCTAAGAACAACCAGTTTGAATGGGAATCAAAACACGAACAGGTACGACAGAAAATCATATCAACACTAGTGAGTGACTCCGTTCTGATAATCTATGATCCACAGTATTCTGTTGAGTTGCATACCGATGCTAGTTCGATAGGGTATGGTGCCATATTGATGCATAAGGTAAATGGCAAATCGAGGGTTATCGAGTATTATAGCAAATGCACTACAGCGGCAGAATCAAAATACCACTCATATAAGTTGGAAACGCTAGCCGTGTTTAATGCTGTAAAACACTTCCGTCATTACCTGCATGGCCGTCCTTTTGTGGTATACACTGATTGCAATTCTCTGAAAGCTAGTCGACATAAGGTTGAGTTATCGCCTAGGGTACATCGCTGGTGGGCATATATTTGCAATCATTTGATTTCAGTGTTGAATATAGGAAAGGGAATCATATGGCCCATGTAGACTTTCTCTCACGCAACCCCTTACCGGATGATAGACATTCAAATGTGGTAAAGAAGAAAGAATTGCGCGTGGAACTAGCGGAAATAACGAATAATTGGCTCCTAGCAGAACAGCAACGAGATCAAGAGTTAGCTGAAGTAGTTCTAAAAATGCAAAGTAATGAATTGCAGGATGAGATTGTAAGGACATATGAGTTTCGAGCGGGTATGCTGTACAGGAAAATACAAAGAAATGGTCGAATCAGGTTCCTGCCTGTAATACCCAGGGCGTTCAGGTGGTCAGTCATTAATCACGTACACGAAGCTATAATGCATCTGGGCTGGGAAAAGACATTAGATAAGGTGTATACTCAGTATTGGTTTGAGATGCGAAAGTTTGTGGAAAATTGCATCACATGCAAATTGACGAAACCTGTCACAGGCAAAGGACAAATAGAATTGCATTCAATACCGAAGATCGACATACCATGGCATACTATACATATTGATATTAGCGGAAAGCTGAGTGGCAAGAGTGACCGTAAGGAGTACGTGATAGTGCAGATCGATGCTTTCACTAAATTCGTGTATCTTCATCACACTCTTAGTCTTGATACTGATAGTTGCATAGAGGCAGTAAAATCTGCCATTTCTTTATTCGGTGTTCCTAATCGTATAATTGCTGACCAGGGTCGTAGTTTTGCAAGTAATGACTTCCGACAGTTTTGCTCTACGCAAAAGATTGATTTTCATTTGATAGCAACTAGCGCTAGTCGCGCCAACGGTCAGGTAGAGCGCGTTATGAGTACCATGAAGGCAATGTTGACGGCTGTGGAGACAAGTAAACGATCTTGGCAAGATGCAGTAAAAGATGTTCAGTTGGCTTTAAATTGTACAACGAATCGAGTCACCAAGGCCAGTCCATTGGAGATGTTAATTGGAAAGGAAGCAAGACCTTTGGGTATGATGCCCTTAGTGGAAGAAGAAAAAGTAGATGTAGAAGGTGTTAGAACTCGAGCACAACGAAACATGATAAGTAATGCTGAGTACGATAAACAGAGATTTGATAGATATAAGGCCAAAATTGTGAGATTTGGCGTAGGCGACCATGTCTTGCTCAAGTGTGAAGAACGTCACCAAACGAAGTTATATCCTAAGTTCAAAGGACCATTTTTGATAATTGAAGCGCTTGAAGGTGACCGTTATATGTTAAAATCTTTATCTAGTAAGAGAACGTATAAGTATGCTCATGAACAGTTGCGGGCTATGAAAAGTGGGCTAGTTGCAGCTGAGGTGGATCACCTGCTCGAGGGCAAGGATGATGAAGATGTACCATGCACTCTGGCACCGGTGAGTGCGTTGAATTGAATCATACACGAAGGCTACGACCGCACCACGATGGTCAACCGATGGCACAAGTGTAGGCTAATGAGTGTCGTACATGGCGTGCGGCGCGGTTGATGTCGCGTGGCGGATGTCAAGATGGTCTAAAGAGAGATCATGACGCAAAGAGTGCGTGAGAGCGTTGTATTGAGACAGCAAGAGCCTTAGAACGTGGTATGAATTCGATGATGTGATATTGAGATATGTAAAAAAAAAAACAGAGAGTGATGGTACGATGGTACAGTGGTACTAAAGAAGAAAAAAATGTTGAAGAGCAAGATTAAAAAAAAAAAAAAAAAAGAGAGAGCGTGTGACTCTAGTAAAATGTAAGAATAGAGATAAAGATTTGAAAATGAATTTGAGTTAAAATTATCGATAGTTAAACGAAATTGAAGAACAAATGTAAATTAAATGTTAAGTAACTTGAGCAAGGCAGGGAGCTACTAAGTATTTGGCTGTTATTATGTATGGCACAGCACACGAGGACGTGTGAGTGTCAGGAAGGCGGTGTCGGAGATTGAGAAGTAATAATTATTATGTTGGTAATTAAGTAAGAAATGTTAAATAAATGATATTCGAGCGATACTAGCTATCGATATTTTGTTTGGTGTGACCAAAGGGTGCTGAGAGCATAGTCTGAGAGTGAGAGAGTCTCAGATGAGTATGGCCCAAGTGTTGTTGTGTCAAGAAGGGCGAGAAGAAAAGAAAAGAAGAAAAAAGACGAACGAGAAAAGCGCCGGGTAAAGAGGACGAAAAAAAAAAGAGTCAGTCCAGTCAGTCGGTGCGTAGAGACAAAAAAGAGACACGGGACTTGCTGTGCTTTGGCAACGGATAGACAAAAATGGATAACGAAAACGAAGGGCACGATGTGCCTTTAAATAAGAACCTGACTCCGATATATGTATATAAAAAAAAAAAAAAAATATTGTATTTTTCTAATATTAACCATACACTATACATATCTACATATTTTATATCTCCTATATTCGTTTTACCTAGTTTATTATGCCCATGGCTTACTTTATTATATCAATAAACATTTGTAACGAATATTGAAATATGAATTGCTAAAATAATTTATTTAGGAGCCATGCAAGTAACGATGGGGGAAAGACGTAGTGGAAATGATTGACGTGGCAACGAAGGGATCATCCGAAAAATATACCCTACATCGGTGAATGGATGATCATGGTTGGGTGGGCAAAGCTGATGCAGTAACACCAGCACAGCAGAACGTCATGTCAAGCGAGGGTTGCATAGGTTGCACCCTGTACATGTGAATTCTTTCTTCTCCTTCCTTCCTATCCATACCTTTACCCCTCCTGATCCTCGTGTCAATTTAAAATTTCTTTAGCAAACAGAAGCACGCGAAGATGATGTTAAATATAATTTAGTAGCGAAGCGAGCACGTAGCGATGCAACCACCGTTGCAGGTGACATGTTACAGTATTTTTTACATTACTTAAGTTTCTTACAACTGGTTGTATTGAACTTTCAAATTTAAATTTCATAATTGTTCGGTGCAGCAGCTGGCAGTAGCTCTTAAGAATAACAATTAGTTCAGTTATATTTCTCTTACATTATTTAAGATCATCTGTTCGCATGCTCTCGGTGCATAAGCACACACTATCACACTAATTGTTCGCCACGCGTACTGCTTATTCGGTAAAAATTCGTCGTCGAACGTAGCATTGCGTATCATTGTAATACAAAGCGCGCCTGACTGAATTGTTCGCAAAACCGCTACAACGGTATTTTCCCTCGCCTACTGAACATTTGTACGCTGACAAACACGAAGTTTACGGCCACGGCCTTTAAAAATAAACACTAAAACATTAAAAATAAAGACATTAAAAATATAAATTTTGTAAATGTGGAGTCAGAGTTGCCAAAAAAGCTCGGCAGCTTCGAACAATAATTTTGTTCGCTATTTTTGACCGAAATTTTGACTTTAAAAGCTCAGAAAAAGTAGAAAAAGAAATATTTGAATGCCTTGACTTTTGGTTCTAGATAGACACATTAATTGGCCGTCGTTTAAGGTATCGCTTATAAAAATATAAAAATAAGTTATAACCGTTTGACCAAAACTTCATATGCCGTTCGGCACCATTCCTAATGCCATTTAACCGTTAAAAACAGTTACAAACACAGATTTTTGGTAGTTTTGTAGGAAAAAAAAACGGTTACACGTCGGCTAACGGAATTTATCGGCAAAATTCGGCATATGAAGTTTTGGTCAAACGGTTATAGCTTAGCCGTTTATTTTTATATTCTTATAGACGATACCTTAAAAGACGCCTAATCAATGTGTCTATCTAAAACCAAAAATCAAGGCATTAAAATATTTTTTTTTCGACTTTTCCTGAGCTTTCAAAATCATGAAAAAAAGCATAATTCTTTAAACAATTTTAAATTTCCAAATCTATTGGAAAAAGTTATTTTTGGCCACAGCGGAAAAAAAAGTTAAATTTTGTCGAGTAGTGTTATCAAATTTGTTGTTTGGTGCAAATCCAATGCTGCACTAAACACAGTTTGTGCCGCTTAGCACAGTTGATAAGATTTTATGTGGACACGGGAACTGGACAAACCGACAAAAAAACCTTGTGCGCTCATTTCTCTTCAAATTCTAAGAACGAAGCATGAGCTTCGTTCGTATAAGAGACAATATAACATTTCAACCTAACATTTCAACACAATATTTCAATTCTCGCACTTCTAACATAATTTAGCCTAATACTACAGGCAACGTATTTGCCTTAACATCGCCCGCGTTGACAGCATATCTTTAATCCGTTGGAATCGGCGCCAATCGATGGATGAATCGCCTATATAAGCCAGCCTTAGTTCTCACTCCTCCACTATTCCTATTAGCCAAATTCGTGGTGGCACGTTGTCTTCGTGAATTGCCACCACTCTGCCTGGCTCCAGATTGGCGACCTCTTCGAACCACTTCTCTCGCTGTTAAAGACTGAGAAGATAGTGTATGGACGAGTCTCTCCAAAATCTTTGCTTGATGGCAGACACGAGCTGCCATCGTTGCAGATACGACAGGCTGCTGTCTGGTCTGGGCAGCTCTGATTCGGACGGCAGCGAAGCTAGCATTCTGCTTAATTCTGCAAAATTCGTGGCGGCGTCGCAATATAGCTTGACAAGCGGGCTACGACGTCCAATAAACCTGGATAAACACACGTATTAGATGCCAAGTCATTAAGAATTTCTAGGTGTACAGCCTTAGATGCGAAGCAGACGAACATTTTTAGAGGCTGATTGCCTCGAAGCCAAGCGATACAACAAATCCACTCGCAATTTTCAAACGGTCGATTCCCACGCAATCGATCAGCAGGAAGGTTCCCCATGATTTGTGAGAGAAGCTTTGGCTTGTAGTGGAAGCAGTGTACGCATTTGCGGAATCTTAGGAATCCTACTAGTGCACGGGGTCCAGCGTGACAATTGGCTCGATGTAGATAGCTAAGGTAGAGAGTAACAAATCTAAAATTTTTTGGCATTAATATTGGAAATTTAGCATTGTGGGCTAGCGGTGCATTTAATAGACGACCGCTTACTCAAACCAACGAAAATGAGCATGAGCCCACTTGTTCTTCCGACATGAAGGGATTTAGTTTTTGCAGTGATGCCTGAAACTTTGATGACTTTTTTATTTTGTCGATTTCCTGCGAAAATTCTCTCTTTGAACCACTTCAAGTGCTGTTAGAAACACTGCGCCGATCTCGTCAGATGACGAGCAGGTACTACTCCAAGTGAGTCCCTTTCTTCTATTGATGAACCGGCGGATATATGCAATTGTGCTAACCACTTTCATATATGACGACGAATTTTGTATGATTGTGAGAATGGCATTTTTCTCGACATCGGCCGCGACAAGCGCAGGGGTATTCTTTGTCTCCAATAACGCATTCGCTTCCGTCAAATGTAAATGAGGATTTTGAAGCCAATGTGTGGATTCTTGTAAAAACGTTGGGCCATTGAACGATAACAGCGAATTTAAGTCGGCCACTGATGATCCTCGATGATCCTAGGTCTGCAGAATTGTCTTTAGTGGGCAAATGTCTCCATCGAGTCTCTCCATACCTGAGCCGCTGTTCCCTGACGTCTTTGAGGAGAAATTCTGGTCAGTATCGCCGCTTTGTGCATAGGCAGAGGCCGGAAGCGGATATTACAGCAGTTAATCTGTTGACAGCTGTGCCAGTGCTGACGTCAACCTCTACTACGGAAGCGCCAGTTCCTTCCACTTCAAAAAACCCCCAGTGAGCGGCGCCCATGGTTTCTGGTTCGCCGACTCTTTACAACATATTCTACATACAATTTCTCGCCTCTTCGCAGTCAGCAGTGGCCCGCTGCATCAATTTTGGCATACCTCTGCGGAACAACAACACAATACCGCTTCTTCGCTCTGCGCTTTGTGCGACATTCGCACGGCTGCTGTTGGTACAGACGTCGACGCTCTTGCTTCCGCTCTATTTCAACGTAGCGCGCCTCTGACATCGTCGTTACAACAACATACGACAACGCATGTCTTCGTGTGCTTTGCTTTCGCCGTTGCTGCACTCGACACTTAAGGAGAATCAGTAGCCCGTCGTTCACTCTTAAATGAAGAACTCTCGTCACCCTCAGTACCTAGAATGGATCTCCCTGCCGCTGCCCTTCCTAATCGTCTGATCGAGGAGGGTGTGCTGCGGTTTCGGACCACGGCGTTTGGCCATTTTGTACGCACGAGCCGCGCCCTTCTTGCTGTTTGTGATTTGCCAAACCCTCCTAAGAATTGTACTTCCGTGCTCACTAGCCGTACAGCCCGGCTACCTTCTGCGATCATGCATATGGACGTTACCAAATTCATTCGCATCTTCTTTCAGAACGGAGCGAATATGCGCACTAAGGCTCAAGCTACATACTTCGCAACCTCTATGTGTGATTTCGACGTCATCATCTTGGTTGAAACCTGGCTCAAAGATGACTTCTTCGACAGCGAGTATTTTGATCCCAACCTTTTCCAAGTGTTTCGTAAGGACAGAGATTGTGCCAAAACGAATCGCTGCAGAGGGGGTGGAGTCATTGTGGCCGTTAGACGCACGATACAGTGTGATCCGGCCGGTCGGAGACTCTTGTGGTCGTATATTCCGCCGAGTAGTATCTACGAGGTCTACAAGGCCCATATGCAAAATATAATCAACATGCATGCTAATTTAAAAGACCGTCAGCATCTCTGCGTTGTTGGCGACTTCAATTTGGGGTCGTTGGTGTGGTCCGCCGATCCGCAGTCATCGGCTGTGATCCCGACCAATGTGCATTTGCAGCACGAAATTCTTTGTATGGATGACTGTTTCAGTATGGGCTTAACCCAAGTCAACAATGTTTTTAATAGATTAAAAAAGATTCTAGATTTAGTTTTAGTTGGACCTGATGTCGACTGCCGTGTTACGCGCTGCGAACTGCCGATTGCAGAATGTGATATGCATCTTTGCTACTGCTACTAGCAGTTAAATTCTTTTGTTACTCGCCGCGAGCGGAACTTGATTTTGATTATTTTTTTACTGATGTAAGTCTAAATGCTATACGGGATGACATGTTTAATGTAAACTGGGCGTCTGTTCTATCGCATCCTTGTGTTGATGCTTCTTATAGTGTTTTCATTCAAACTGTTCGTCATTCTGTTGATAAAAATGATTCCAGAAGAGTGCGTGGCTCCTATAGGCTACCGTGGTATACGAAGGGTCTCGTAAGGTATAAGAATCTGCGCAATAACTTTTTTAACCGTTTTGATAAGACCCATGACCCTGGTGATTGGGCCAGGTTTGTGCAACATAAACTGGAGTTTTCGTTTTTAATCAAATTTTTATATAATCAATATATTGCTGACGTTGAGAGGGGGCTCAAAGTTAATCCCAGGTCATTCTGGGATTTTATAAATTCTAAAAGGTCAACGAGTGCTCTTCCTTCAGCTATGAATCTTGGTTTCCAAAGCTAGATCTTATTTTGAGCTACAGTGGGGAGCAAAAGTGAGTGCATGTTCACAAAACTGACTTTCATCGCCCATAAAAACATAACCATGCAAGATAATCAAACAAATCAAATTAGATTATCTTTATTATTTAATTCTTAATAAGTAGGATAAACAAAAAATAATATAAAAGATAAATTCAAAAAGTTTGAGAGGAAAAACAAAAATAACCCGCATAAACTCACTTTTGCACTTTTTAAGAAAATTAAATAATTTAATCAATTTTAATATTTTGTCCACAGACCCTTATTAGCTATAACCTGATTTACACGGTTTGGCATGCTCTCTACCAAATGTTCAATAGTAGCTTTTGGGATTCTATTCCACTCCGCTTTTACGCGTTCCCAAAGGTTATCCATATTTGTTGGTGCTGAATCGTAATGTCCGAGCTGTCTTTTCACTATTGACCATAGATTTTCAATAGGATTCAGGTCGGGACTTTGTGCTGGCCACTCCATCAGCTGAAAATACTGTTTTCCAATCCATGCTTTCACAATTTTCGCAGTGTGCTTCGGATCACCATCTTGTTGAAAAACACATTTCTCCCAAAAATTGGGAAGATAGGTGGTCAAAATTTGCAGGTAGTCCTCTTTTCGCATGATACCATCCACTAAATGTAAAGGGCCAACATTCCACCATGTGAAGCATCCCCAAACCATTATGTTTCCTCCGCCATGTTTAACAGTTTGCTTTACATGGTGCCTTTGAAGACGTTCCCCGGGTTTGCGCCAGCAGTATTGTTTTCCATCTGACTGGAATCGGTTAAATTTAGATTCATCAGACCAGATAACGCGTTTCCAATCATCAGCTGTCCAATTTTTGTGGTCCCGTGCAAATTTCAAACGCGCTTTAATGTTCTTCTCGGACAATGCCGGCTTTCTTTTTTTAACTGTTGCCACATATCCTATATTCTGCAGCGCTCTTCTAGCTGTCCATTTGCTAACATTTTTGTTAATGGCCATGGAAGCTCCCTTCGGTGTTAGCAGCTTGTTTTTTCTTATTTCGGACATCATTAGTCGAGCATCTGAGTCCGTTAATAATTTTTTGCGACCTGTGACTAACGGCTTCGGTTTCACATTTTGTCTCTTCTGAGCTGCGATTACCGCCGATTGGCTAATACCAAGCCTCTCGGCAATAGAACGTGAAGAACAGCCCTTTTCGGTCAGGCACACAACACTATTTTCAATATCTGTAGATATTTTTCTCATTTCTATTAAAAAACTCAGCGATTTCTTTTTAATTTGATAGCAATTAAAAATGTAGCTTTGACTACCACGAGACATATTTCAAATTGCACTTAGAACAGTAAGAATAGCATAAGAAGAAACATAAACTTAAATCTGCTGATAAGAGAAGTGCCAGAGCGAATATAGGTGGAAGACTTGAAACGTGCAAAAGTGAGTTTATGCAAGTTATTTTTGTTTTTCCTCTCAAACTTTTTGAATTTATCTTTTATATTATTTTTTGTTAATCCTACTTATTAAGAATTAAATAATAAAGATAATCTAATTTGATTTGTTTGATTATCTTGCATGGTTATGTTTTTATGAGCGATGAATGTCAGTTTTGTGAACATGCACTCACTTTTGCTCCCCACTGTATGTGCGACGTGGCATGATTCGGATGTTCTTGACTCCATCCCTTCGGTGGTCAATATTGGCACACTTGATATATTGGAGGCGGACATCTTGAAGGCTATTGATGATTTCGACAATTCTAGTAAACACGATAGTGATGGTATTTCTGCCTTCCTGCTCCACAATTTTGGTGATGCTTTCTGTGAACCGCTGTAAATTCTTTTCATAAATTCCTTGTTAAAGGGTCGGTTTATTGGTAAGTTGAAAGCTGCCACAGTCACTCCTGTTTTTAAGAAAGGCTCTAAGAATATTATCTCTAATTATAGGCCAATTGCCAAACTCAGCAACATCTCAAAGCTTTTTGAGTGTATCATTGACAAAAAGATAACTTTTCTCATGAAGTCATACATTAGTCCAAATCAGCATGGTTTTATGCCGGGTAGATCAACAACCACTAATCTGATCGCATTCAGTAATTTCTGCACACGTGCCTTTGAAAAGTACTTTCAAGTCGATGTTGTGTACACTGACTTTGCTAAGGCCTTTGACAAAGTGTCCCACTGTGCTCTAGTAGCCAAGCTACATCGGTTGGGTATTAATTCGAGCCTCAGTTGGTCTATATCATATCTTGAGCAGCGAGAGTATGTTGTATTGGTGAATGGAAAGCAGTCGGACCCATATTTGGCTACTTCCGGCCTTCCACAGGGCAGTGCCCTTGGTCCGCTGCTGTTCTCTATTTTTATCAATAACATACATACATATGTATGTCTTGGCATTTGAGCCTCTGAGTATTTGCTTTACGCTGATGATCTCAACATTTTTTGCACTGTCAAATCATTGGGCGACATTGGATGAAGTTGCTCGTTGGTGCACACGTAATTTGCTCCCACTTAATATTAGCGAATGTTATTTGATTTCGTTTTTCGTTTCCAGACCTCGTATTCTACAGATGGCCTTTCGCTCTTAAAGCAGACGGACATACTCGATCTAGGCATCTTGTTTGATTCAAAATTTTTGTTTTTGGATCAACTGAACTACATTTTGCCGAAAGCTTATGCTATGTTTGCCTTTGTTACGCGCAACTCATCCCAGTTCAGTCATCCATACACGAGGCTAAGTCTATATTCTTTCCTTGTGCGTTGAATACGCTTCAGTGGCTTGGATTGCGCGTATCAGATTGCGCGTATCGAGAGATTGCAGAGGAAGTTTTTGAAGTTTGCACTCCAGCCTTTGCAGTTTGCAATCCCATTGCCATCCTATGAGTGCAGATGTCGCCTCGTGCATCTCTCCTCTCTCGAAGATCGTAGGACCATTGCGGCTCAAATCTTTGTTTTTGATTTCTTAGTTGGGAATATTGATTGCCCTCACCTGCTTAGTAGGATTGGCTTCAATACGCCGGCCAGGTGCCTTAGGGACCATGCATTCTTTGCTATTGATCTCGACCGGAGCAACTACGGAAGTGACGAGCCAATATGTCGGGCTCTTTACCAGTATATCGCGCTGCCAACTGGTATGCGGTTAAACTTTTGCTTATTTTATCGTTAATTTGCTCTGTTTGATTTCTTACTTTCTTTTAATTGTTTAAGATAGATGCAAGTTAGTTTAGCCAGTTAAGGTTTAACCGTTGGCGCATAAATAAATAAATAAATATTGTTAGTTGGGAGAGATGAGTTTGTTTCCAATGTAGAACTTCTTCCGAATCTGACCACAATACGACCTTTTCTATGGGACAGTCTATTATGGATCGAACCACCTCCCACAGCTTTGCTAAAAGATGAGCTGCACATAGCTCTAATCTTGGAATCGTTTTGGTCTTTAAGGGTGCCACCCTAGATTTTGCCGTTAGTAGTTTAACGGACACTCCATTAGCATGGGAAACCCGAACGTACACACAACAGACATATGCTCGCGTGGACGCATCTGCAAACCCATGTATTTGACATCGAGTGTTTGCGCTGGCTCCTATAAATCGTGGAACGGTGACGTCATGCAATTTTTGCATATCTAAGGATATCAATTCCCACTTTTTATGTACGTTCGAGGGAATGGGATCGTCCCAACCAAGGCTTAATAACCAAATTTCCTGCAAGAATATCTTTGCATTTGTAATTTCTGAACATAACAGGCCTAAGGGATCAAAAAGACTGGCTATGACAGATAATATTGCCCTCTTGGTTGTGGTTTCGGACGAGATAATTGGCTTCAGACTATATTTGAAAATGTCTGTCTGAGGGTTCCATATCAGACCAAGAGTTTTACAATCTTGCTGATCTCCATTCGAAATTAACATATTTTCTTGCTGACTATCGACTAGTTGACAGTTAGCAGCCCATTTAGTCAGCACAAATCCTGATGGCTCTAGGATTTCAACCAACTGTTGACGCAATATGCTTAGCTCGGATTTTGTGTCTGTAAGGAGATCATCCACATAAAAATCTGACGCTAGAAACTTCGCGCCAATTGGATGCGAATTTAAATGAGTGTCGCTCAGATACTTTAAACACCGCACAGCCAGAAATGGTGCGCTGGCGGTACCATACGTCACTGTATTGAGTCGGAACACTTGCAATGGGTCAGAACTTGTTCGTCTCCAAATAATTAATTGGAATCGGCGCTGCGCCTCGTCAACTTGGACTTGACGGTACATTTTTGTAATGTCTGCTTTAAGAGCGTATTTGCGACAGCGAAATCTCAGCAACGTGGCATATAGGCACGGCTGGATGGTTGCTCCGACCATGAGCAAATCATTGAGCGCCACGTGGCTCGTAGTTTTGCAAGACGCATCAAAGACCACTCTGAGCTTAGTGGTTGTACTCTGAGGTCGTTCCACGCACTGATATGGTATGAAACAATGCGGCTCTACCGGAATTAAGTTTTCTACTGCAGTCATATGGCCTAACGACACGTATTCCTCCATGAATTCCATAAACATGGATTTCATGGCAGGTTTTTGGCACAATCGCCTTTCTAATGACAAAAATCGTCTTCTGGCTGTCTCGAATGACGAACCGAGAGATGTCGGGTTTGACTTGAATGGCAAAGAAACTTGCAATCGACCGGAGGGTAATCGTGTGATGGAGTCAACGAACGATTTCTCACACAAAGTTTCTTCGGGGGTATGCAGTCTTTCTATAGATGCATTTGGAACATTTTCCTACTCCCAGAAACGTTTGACGAGGTTTTGCTCACCATAGAGCATGCTTCGTTGCTTCGGGGTCCGTTGGATCTGCAGCGACCAGACACCACCCACCCAAAAACCGTATTTTGCAACGTCAGCGCGTTTTGTTGTTTTAATTGGCCATCTTTCAATATCTCAAAAAATGCGTCAGCTCCTAGCAGCAGATCCACTCTTTGGGGTTTATGGAAACCTGGATCGGCCAGTGGGAAACCTTTAGGGATTGTCAGCGAGTCTGACGGAACGGCTTTCTCAGGATGGTACGACGAAATCGACATTAAAACCACGAAGTCAGTGGCTATTTCGAATTGTTGGACTCGAGAGCACACTGTTGTTTGCACCACTTGGTGTGCACATATGCTCGACTTTCCGAATCCCAATAAGCTAACGTCTTTGCGAATTCGTTTCAGTTGTAAATTCCGAGCAAGCTCCTCGGTAATGAAATTTACTTGCGAGCCAGAATCCAGCAGTACCCTGGCTGGCTGTCGCTGACTAGAACCACCTTTTATGTCCACAATTGCTGTGGCCAAAACTACCTGATCACAATGAGATGCCATGGCATGATTTACCGACAACTGATTCGACCCAAGCGCATCACGGGCGGTTGGCGTTGTCGCCGAGTCAACATTGTAGCGATGCAACAATGTGTGGTGGGGCTTTGAGCATACTCTGCAGTGTGTAGACTTGCAGGCTGAGACACTATGGCCTCTTCGCAAGCAATTGATGCAAAGGGGACATCCCTTGGCAAATCTAAATCGAGTACTGACAGACGCTGCTGAGAAAGACGAGCAATTCGAGATGCCATGATCCGCTGATTTACAGAACACACAATTTGTGTCCTGGCCTCTGCTTGCTTGGGCTACAGCCAACGCTGTTTTCCCAGAATGTCTATTTGTTGACTCTTGAGAACCTTTACGACCCTTTACCCGCCCGGAAGTGGATTCTTCAGCTGACAAATGCTAATAGCGCTTGTTTAATGCGGCTACAAATTCGGACCACGACGGAACCTTTTGGTAATCTAAATTCTCTTTCCATCTTGAATGGGTTTTTGTGTCGACTTTCGACAGAACGAGGTGTATAAGCAGGGTGTGAGCAATAGCCTTGTCATCCCCAACTGACAGCAATGACTCGTATATGGCAGATGCCGTATCAATAAGTGACCGTAATGCACTTGCCGACGGTGCCTGCATCGTCTGTAACTCAAACAGCTCAGCTACGCCATCAAGGAACATGAGACACTCGTTGTCATACACCTGCTTTAGAGCTTCAAGGGCCTTGCAATAGTTTTGCTCTGTTACCGGGAAAGCCTTAACCGTGCCTAATGCTTGGTTCTCTAAACAATTCAAGAGATGGTTGAACTTTTCGACGTTGCTTAACGACGTGTCACTATCAATGATGCTTGAAAACATGCCAATGAAATTCTTGAATTCCGAATAATTCCCACCAAACTTGGGCAATTTTATCTTTGGCAGGTTCCTTGTGTGTGTCATGGTGGTATTTAGAACTGATTCGTTCAAACAAGTAGGCGGATTTGGTCTTTTAATAGCCATTAACAACGCCTTAGTTGACACGCACACTTCTTCGAGCTCGGAACGCGATGCTAAGTCTGGATCGATATCATCGATTTGCAACTGCAAAGAGAATGCGCGATCTATGTAGCCATCTAATATGCTTAAGCGACATTCCAGCTCGAATTGATTGGATGAAATATTGTTGTTCTGTACTGCCTTTGCAGTTCTGTCAATATCCCGTTTGACTGCGTTTAACTTCCTCAGAAGCACACCTGAATCGTCTTCTTCGACGATAGATGTATTGCTACCGGAACCACCACGACGTTTTCCAGTCATTGTGAATCTATCTTATAATTGTTTTTATTAAACACTAGAATGCACTCAAGAATCACTCAACCTTTATTAGGCTCTAATGACCTCTACGATTAGAACAGCTGATGCAACAAGCTGCTGAATTGAGTGAGACGAGCGAATACGAAAAATCACTCAAAGCCTCCACAACTGAGAACGGATGCTGTGATGGGAACAGTTTCTGGTTAAGTGATAGCAGCGCATGCGAATGTGCACTCCAAAGATGAAAACACTTTTTTGGTTGAGAGCAGCGAATGCGAATGTGCACTCCGAAGATGAGAACAGACGCTGTGAAGGGAACAGTTCTAAACTGAGTGAGAAAGGCTCCACGAACAAGATTTACCGATCTCCAATTGGAGACTTAGCTCTCTAGCTGCTATGCTGTGTTTTATTTCCGAGAGATAGAGAGAGCGAAACGAAATAGCCGCAACAAGCATAAAACATAGGAGCTCGGCTCTGCTGGCTATGCTCTGCTATGCGATGCAATACGTTGCTATGATCGGCTATACTGGCCGTTACGAGAGCGAGAGAAAGAGAGAGCACAGAACTATGCATAAACGAAAGTACTAGCATAAACCGTTCGTGCAAAGCATAAACGAAAATCTGTGACGTCGAGGGGCGAGGGGGAGAAATGATACGCAGCGGTCAGAGCTTGCGCGCGAAACTATTGCCGTTTCTTCTTTGATTGTCGGCTCCTCTTTGAGGAGTCGTTGACCACAAGTACAGTGATCACTCAAGTTAAACAATATGGAAATTGAATATATATATAAAGGTGTACATACATATCACTGGCCTTTCACTTTGTTAAATACTTTATTAACAGGCCGTTTTATTGTTGGTAATTACATTGGGCAATTTAATCTACCTGTGGCATTTGTTGAGAGTACTTTGAACAACGATGCATGTCCATACCAACCAGGAATACCAAAGATTAGCACCAAGAGTTTGCGATGCGACGGTCCAGCGGTCCAATGACGAGCAGGAACAGCAACAACAACGAGCGAGTGATGATATCCAACGGTGATATCCAACAAAGCGTCAAGTGATCCAATCCAACTTCTATCCAGTACGAATGCCAGTGTCCACCCGGGGGCGCCAAAATGTTTGGTGCAAATCCAAATTCTGCACTTTTACACTTTTCGTGCCGTTAAGCACAGTAGGTTCTAAGATTTTGGGACACGGGAACCGGACAGACCGAGAGAAAACACTTGTTCGCGCTTTCGACTTCAAATTAGCAGTGCTTTATTCGAGCAGCGTCGCCCTCTTCACGAGCGGCCGCTGCCAGCATAAGCGTCGTTAGTATAAAAGAGTGTATTATATATGTAACATCAACATTTTAACATTTTCTATACTGTTTAAATTATAGGCAACGTAATTGCATCAACACCGCGAACGGAATGATATTTTTATTTCGGTTTTTTTTGTTGGATATATATGTATATGGGGTGTCGCACCGCCGTTTTTTATTAGGTATATTTAAATTGCATTAGTAAACAAAAGTAAAAATCTTATTTCCGCTGTGAGCCAAATAGAGTTATATTTATAGATTTGGAGCTTTAAAAATCATTAAAGACGTATTTTTATACCCTGTACTCGAAGAGTATAGGGGTATATTAAATATGCGTAACGCCCAGAAGGAAGCGTTTTCGACCCCATAAAGTATATATATTTTTGATCAGCATCAATAGCCGAGTCGATATAGCCATGTCCGTCCGTCCGTCCGTCTGTCCGTCTTCAGTTGCGCCTATATCTCAGAGACTATGAAAGCTAGAGCAACCAAATTTTGTATCCAGTCTTCTGTGTGATCACACTAGTCCAAATGTGTTTCATTTCGCCGCGCTCCTTCCGACCGCACAAAGGACGAAAGTCTATAGCGTACATAATTTTGAAGATACGAGAAAACTAAAAGCGTAGGACCATAGAAAATGACAATTTCTATCAGAGTGTTGACTCTGGATCAGATCGGATCATTATTATAGCTACAATGAAGAAACCCATTTCGAAAGTCATCGTTCCCTCTCGCTCTCTCTCACACGCGACCCTGTCTGTTTTGCCTATTCGTATTTTTTGACGCCTAGTTCTCAGAGACTATAAGAGCTAGAGCAATCAAACTCTCTATCCTAGCTCCTGTGATATCAAACCAGCACGAGTTTATTTCAAAATTTTGCCACGCCCACTTCCGCCCCCACAAAGGACGAAAATCTGTGGAATCCATCATTTTTAAGATACGAGAAAACCAAAAACGCAGAATCATGAAAAATTACCGTATCTGGTAAAATGCCGATTCTGGATCAGGTCTGAGCATTATTATAGCCAGAAGGAACAAATTAAATTTCAGTGGCTACCAAACGGCAGCCAAGCGATTCCCTCTCTCTCTCGCACACACTTTCATGTCTCTTGTTTATATTATACATGTGTATTTAAAAATGTAGCAGCCGATGTAAAAATTATATGTAAATAAAAATGGAAACTGATAACTTCTAAAATATAAAAATACAGCATAGGGTTCGACTTAATTTTTTGAAATTTTCCATTTTGGCCAAAATTTAATTCGTCTCTTTTGTGAACATATAATTAATTAAATAAATCGTAAGCTCATATGTATACATAAATACGTATATACTGACTGAGTACCGGGTATAAAGTAGAGTAGGCCATTGCCGCGGCACACAACGTTCCCTCTCGTTGGTAATACTATTGGTCACTTTAATTTACCTATGTCATTTTTTGATGGTACTTTGAACAACGATGCATGTCCATACCAACCAGGAATATCAACGATCTGCACCAAGATTTAGCGATGTTACGGTCGAGCGGTGCAATGAAAAGATCAGGAACAGCAAGAAAAACGAGCGAGGGATGATATCCAATTGAGATATCCAACAAAGCGCCAAATATGATCCAATCCAACTTCTATCCAGTACGAGACCCAAATGTCTACCCGGGGGCGCCAAAATGTTTGGTGCAAATCCAATACTGCACTAAACACAGTTGATAAGATTTTATGTGGACACGGGAACCGCACAGACCGACAGAAAAACTTGTGCGCTGTTTCGACTTCAAATTATAAGTATTTTACTCTAGCAGCGTCGCCCTCGTCATGAGCGGCCGCTGCCAGAATGAGCTTCGTTCGTATAAGAGACAATATAACATTTAAACCTAACATTTCAACATAAAAGTTCCATTCTCGCACTTCTAACATAATTTAGCCTAATACTACAGGCAACGTATTTGCCTTTACAGATGTAATTTTATCATTTTCAAAAAATCTACTCGAAGTATTTTTATCATTCGCATTTACGTATTCGTGCTTTGGGCAGTCAACGTTTTACCTTAGCTTCCGAGTGAATTCAGCTTTTATAACTACTCCGTATATCCAGTTTACTCTGTTGTAAGGAAGTTCCTGTCTAGTGGCCGGGGTACAGCCTCTCAGTCACGCCTGGATCCCGTCCTTATACAGAAAATTTGTACAGTGAGACCCAGAGAGACTGATGAGAGCGCAGACCGCCAGGAGACCCACTCCTACTCGGCGATTACGTGTCGTCGGACGCGATCTTTGGGGAAAGGGGTTTCTACAGGAAAGGGAATCACCGCTCACGGATGTCGTGCCAGCCTTAGGCTTTCCCGCGTACAACACCGTTTGCTGAGTCCCCAGATGGTAGAATATTAATACGGGGAAGGGGAATCGAAGTCGCGGACACCGTGAAAGCCTTAAACCATCCTGCGTACAATATCGCTCCGTTCGTCTCCCTAGGGAAGAGGAAAGGATTCGAATCCGATCGCGGAGCCGCCATGCCTCGCTTCATACCTGCCAAGACCCCCGGGCGTAGATATTGGGTCCAATAAAAGAAGCAAGGAGTCAAATTTCATTTGGATACTTTATTGCGTAAGTTTCTAGCACACGAGGGGCGGGGAAAAATCAATATGCTGATCCCTAAAAGGGCCGGTGTATACGCGTGGTCGTGCGTAGCGACCATCAGCGTGAACAATTGCGCATGACCGAATGCATTACTACAAGAGGGGTCAGGGGTGGTTTTTTTTTACAACTGCATGTGACTCTCAAAGAAAAAAAGTGGGGAAACGATTAGGTTTTACTTTTATCCTAAGGACTCTGCCTCCTATCATTGCACCATCTCTTTTAACTCGTCCTCGCCTACGGCTTCAGCTTACCCCTTCTCCTTCGCTTACTGGTGGTTCTCCTCTTCCTGATCCCGCTCTATTGACTTCGCTGCGTGTCCTCTGGCTTTAGAGTATTTTCGCACTTTGTATACCCGGTACTCGAAGAGTATAGGGGTATATTAGGGGCAAAGCGGTTGTTTTGCAGGAGCGTTACCTGTGGGCTAGCAGAGACTTTATTCCTGACCTTTTTTGACATTTCGGCAAAAAGCTCAAAGCCTCTTCTCTTTTTGTTAGTCGTTCAATAGTGGGAGTTTGTTAGTGTGTTGCGGTTGTGCTGAGGCCTCATTCTACGGGGCCAGTATTTCCGACTGCTTTCCTTGTATTTTTTTTCGCCGCCAGGGTTAGTGCCACTACAGTTGGCAGTCCTTGTGAAGAGCCAGAGTCTATTGTAGCCACTGAGCTGATTGGCCTAGTTGATGCACCAGGGTCCGCGATCGGTGACCATCCTTACGCAAGAGCTTGATAATATATAATTCATTAATAAAGATGTTGCCGTCGTTGTTGTTGTTACTGTCGTTGTAGTAGTGGTTGGGGGTCCCATGGTATTCTGCCACCGAGCTCCATCCCTTGGCTGGTTTGTTAAGCCAAGGGATCGAGAGGAGGTGTTCGCCTCACCAATATCAATGAATTCAGGTTCAGATTCGTCATATCGGAATACCAGATCCATTGAATGCTTCTGGATGGTATCCATCGTGTCCACTCCATTCAAGTTTGTATGGTTTGGCGCGCTCACCAGCATTTCGATTCGTAATGTAGCGTTTACGGCCACACTCTAGATTAATATTCGTTATGTTTCCAGAACACTATTTTTACTGTCAGTATTTATCTGGGCACACTTTTTGAAATTAGTGTTTTTGGCAGTTTTCAAAACTTATGTTTTGGCAATATGTGGGATATAATGCGTCCACACTTCCCAGCTGAAACAGTGTTGTGTAGCAAGGGAAAACGTTCCCCGTATAGGAAAACCGCCTCGTCATCCCTGATTTATGCACAATCAGTGTTTGTACTCGCGCAGATAGCTTTAGTCTTCTCTGTTAAGTCCGCATCCAGCGCTCATTAGGTACACACCCGTATCGGCAGAAATCGGCCTCGAACTTTGTTCTCGTGCCAGTGTTTGGGGTTGAGGCCGACCCGGCCGGGCCCAGAGACGAGAGGGAACGATGACTTTCAAAATGGTTTTTTTTATAGTGGCTATATTAATATTCAGATCTGATTCCGATTAACACCCTGATAGATATGAAAATTCTCTATAATTCTGCGTTTTTAGTTTTCTCGTATCCTTAAAATTGTGCATTCCACAGATTTTATTCTTTTCTGTGGGCGGAAAGAGGCGGGGCGAAATTGAAAGTAGTAGTATTATGATAGTATGTAGTAGTAGTATGATAACACAGGAGATTGGATAAAAAATTTGGTTGCTCTAGCTCTAATAGTCTTTGAGATATAGGTGCTAATGAAGACGGACAGACGGACGGACAGACAAACAGACATGGCTATGTCGACTCGGCTATTGATGCTGATCAAGAATACATATACTTTATGGGGTCGGAAACGCTTCCTTCGGGGCGTTACACACATCCGTTATCACCACAAATCTAATATACCCCTATATTCTTCGAGTATCTAGTATAATTAGGCTCCAGCCTGAAAAACAACGAAACTAAACTTGAGATCGGCGAGCTTTGGCCCTGCTTCCTCTTGCCCCTTTTCTGGGCCATCACCATTGCACCCTCCTAGGGGCGAAGGTTGTCGTTCCCTATGTTGTGAGGAAACACTTCTTCACACTGTATATAAAAAATTGTTGCATTTTTTAAATCCATTATTGCGTGAACTATATTGAAAAATTCGATCGGCAAATTTCTAATAGTATTTCATCTTATGAAGTTAAGAAATAACTGTCGCCATCAAGTGAAATATTTTGCACAATGTACCATTTATTATGAATTAGCTAGGTAAGAAAGCTAAATTTGTATAACCCTTTTCCAATTAGTTACGTAAAAAACATAGTAAACATAAGGTACTTACATTCAAAATAGGTAAAAGCGGAAATATTAAAAAATAATCTGTAGTTGCGCAAGTTTCCATCAACTAGAATTATATTTTCCTACCACCTTTTCCAAGCAGGTAATTGGAATTGCAACATTTCTTAAAGACAAAAACAATATAAAGTCAGGTGGTACTTATAATACAACATGTTATCAATTAACAACACACACTACAGCCAAAGTTGTATGCGTTCTTCTTCTTCCTTATACCTGCAGCGTGTTTTTAACACGAGGTATCACTAGTTTTCTGGCTTACGTTTCCAAAATGCTGAGTTTCGGCAATTTATAATATATACATATGTGTTCGGGGCAGATCCTCAACGAACAGCGGCTGGCCAAAGAGCAGCTAGTTATTGGCCTTCAGCCGCATATTTACATTTCTACATATTTATACTTGCAAACATATTCTGTTAATTCTTGCACTTGCTTGCCCTGCTTAGCGCTCTCTCAAAGCTCGCTCTCTTCGTTATCTATGCTCGGCGTTAACTATGTTTGCCGAGCGAAGCGAAGCTGCGCCCAGCGATCAGAGCAGCAATGCTGTAAATGAGAAGGGCAAGCAAGGGCCACTCGCCGTTCAGACGTCATTAAAAGAACATTTGTAATTTTATTTCTGCGCTGCGTTTTATTTATTTGGAGTAATTATTCGGCCGATCGGGGATAAAAAGCATTATCCTCACATAAAATTTGGAGACCCCGACGTGATCGTCTGAATAGCGGGTCAAATATAACATTCGAAAGCCTCAACAAAATTTTCGGCGTTTTGCCCACAATTCGGTGCCAAAACATGTATACATCTTTACACCGTTGCTAGCTTTACAGTTTTTCGTCGCGGCAGTTCGGTCAGTGCAGTGCATTAGGCAGTGCAGTGAACTAACCAACACATACAAACGCAGCATAAAGCGGAATCGGACAGCTCGCACAGCTACATCGATTACCTGTAATCCCTTTGCTTGCGGTTCTCGCGGTTCGTTTATACGTATACAGGGTGCTTTTTCTCTCGCACTAAGTGGTTTCGTAAAGCCCCAACATGGCAGAGCCTGAGTCAAATAATGTCGCGAACGCGGTAATGCCTTGTGATGTTGATTTTTATAGGCAAAAGGCGGAGGCAATCGATCGTCAATTAAATGCCATGAACAGATTTCTCATCAAGGAAGAGCTGGCTTATCTGGATGAAACGGAGCTTCAAGCTCGCATAGAGCAGATTGAGCAAATGAATGATTTACTGCAATTAGCCAATGACGCCCGACTGGACTTCGCCAATATTTACATCAAGGTCAGGGTCCAAGCTGTCACGGGAGTTGGCGGTTACTCGCACGGTTAATGCTGCGCATTCCACGGCGCGGCACCCTCTCGAGGAGCATTCATCTGCGTTTGCCTATGACGTTATTGGCCGTTCTCGATTACCTGAGTTGCAGCTCTCGCGATTTGGTGGGGACTGTATGGTTTGGCCAGAATTCCACTCGATGTTTACGACAATGGTGCACAATGATTCACGTATACTAGTCATCGAGAAATTCCAGTATCTCCGTGGATGCCTAGATGGAGCTGCGTTGGATACGATTCGTTCTTTGGGTCTTTCTCAGGAAAATTATGAAGAGGCGTTAAATTGATTAAAGTTACGATTCGATAATAAGCTTATGCATTTTCAGGCACACATAAAGGCTATTTTCGGGCTGCAAGAGGTGGAAAAGGGATCGGCCATCGGTCTGCGTGCGCTCAGCGACAAAATCAACGTGCATTTACATGCCCTTCGGACTTTGGCAACACCTCAGGAGATCTCGGATGGATTGCTCGTTTGCATTGTAAGCAGGAAATTAGATCACAAGACGCAGGTGAAATGGGAAGAGAGCCTTCCGACCTTATGACCTTCGCGCGCTGATGCTGAGTTGCCGTCACCGACCGTGGTATCGAACGAGAATGATCCTGAAGTGCCCTAGTAGCAAGAAAATCTTCCAGCCCTCCCCCCTCAAGCTCCAACTCTCTGCCTAGCTAACATGTGTTGCTTGCTACTGCAATCGTATACATCAAAGGTCGTTGTGGATCGTTTATTCCATGTCGTGCCATTTTGGATTCCGCTTCGCAGGTTAACTTTGTAACATCGAGGCTCGCAAATAAGATCAATTGGATCCTCATCCGTCTCATGTTCAAATTGTCGGCATTGGAGAATCGATTCTACCTTCGAGCAAGGCTGTAAGCATCGTTCTGCAATCTCAAGAAGCAAAGTATCGCGGTTCTCTCTCTGCAATTATAACCTCCTCAATCACAGAAATGCAGCCTAACTTCGGATTGGACGCAAAGGATTGGCCAATGCCGAATCATTATTCTAACTAGCTGACCCTAACTTCTCTAAGCCCCAGCGGGTCGATCTGTTGATAGCTGCTGGCTTTTTTTTCGAGGTAATGTGCGTCGGGCAGATTCGACTGTCGGACCAATTACCAACATTGCAGAAGACGAAACTTGGCTGGATAGTGTCAGGAAGTATTAACAGCAGCGGGAATAGTCGTGCGGCGCTAGCAGTTGTTGAAAATTCTCCTAGCATCTTCCTTAATGATGCCAATTTGTGCGAAATCGTAAGACAGTTTTGGGAAGTAGACGGAGATTATTCGCCCTCATCAATTTCAGAAAAGGATGTTCAGTGTGAGCAGCATTTTGTTGCGAACTACGTTCGCCTAGATTCCGGAGCTTATTCCGTAAGGTTGCCAACTAGAATCAGTTTGGCGGAGTTAGGAGAATCATAACAGCAAGCGCTACGTAGATTTCTAAATTTGGAGAGATGCCTAGCAAAAAATCTGGAACTTAAGACAAAATATTCGAAATTTCTTCAGGAGTATCTGGATTTGGGACACATGTCGCCAACTATACGTCAGTCAGACCTCCTTCAGTACTTCTTGCCCCACCATTGCGTCCATAAGCTGGACGTTCCCGGCGCGGCCGCTACCGGCCCAATATCGAAGCGTTCGGTCCTGTCTACACTAGCTAGGTTCTACGATCCTTTAGGACTCATTTCTCCCATCATCACAAAGGCAAAAATATTTATGCAGTCGTTATGGAACGAAAACCTCAATTTGGACTGGGACGAAAGTCTGGCCCAGGATCTTCATACGGCGTGGAGCGAGCTAACCTTGCAGCTATCGATGGTTAAGAACTTCAAATTCCCACGTTACGTGCTTTGTCAGAAATCCAGAGTAGAAATGCATGCGTTTTGTGATGCGAGCCAGTCAGCATATGCTGCGTGTGTTTACATGCGGTCTGAAGCTGTTGGTAGTGTGCAAAGCCATCTCTTATGCTCCAAGTCCAGATGACTATCCCAAAGCTTGAGCTATCGGCTGCCCTCGTATTAGCTGAACTGGTTTCCACCATAGTTAAAGGATTATAAGTTCCATACCAAGTGCATTGCTGGTCGGATTCTTCCATGGCCCTTGCTTGGATTCGGGAATCCCCCTTGAATTTTAATATATTTGTCTCTAATCGAGTTGAGCGGATTCAGGAGCTCACTGCTGGAATGACTTGGCGTCACGTGCCCACGAAGTTGAACCCGGCCGACATTATATCGCGTGGTTCCACGCCTACTTAATTAATGGATAACAACCTTTGGATTTCTGGTCCACCATTTTTGCTTCATGGGAGCTCTGATTGGCCTACAGGCTCGCCATTGCCAGCTGAAGTGCCAGAACGTCGTCATGTATGATTGATTGTCTCAAAAGATAGGGATATATCGTACGATTGCAAATTTCAAAACTCATTCGGATCAATGCAGCATGTCTTTGCATATATCTATCGCTTTTACAGCCTCAAGGATAAAGGCTTACTGCGGGCGAAAGGTCAACTTACCGTAAATGACGTCAAAAATGGCACGCACCTACTCATAAGGGCAATACAGCAGCAGCAATTTTCTGAAGAGATAAGAGCCACCAAAAGGCGCGATGGCCGAACTGGATCCATTTCTGCACGGTTTCGGGTTGATTCGGGTTGGAGGCCGACTCCAAAATTCCGAATTGGACTACGACGCAAGGTATCTAATCTTGCTTCCCAAGGGACACCCTGTCAATGTCGCTATTATCGTTTTTTTCCACGAAAAATTTCTACACGCAGGAGCGCAAGGATTGCTCGGATTGATTCGTCAAAGGTTCTGGCCTATTGGCGGACGTGAATACGTGGCAGGCATCATCCGCAAATGTGTTCAATGTTCTCGATTGAAGCCAGTGCTGAGGGAGCATATCATGGGAAGTTTGCCTGAGGATCGCGTAAGGGCTAATCCAGCATTTCAAACAACAGGCGTGGATTTTTGCGGACCCTTTTATCACAAGTCGGAAGTCAGAAGCAGGCCTCCAATCAAATGCTATATAGCTGTCTTCGTATGTTTCAGCACCAAGGCGACTCATTTGGAAGTTGTTCGAGATTTATCCACAGCATCCTTTTTGGCAGCATTAAGGCGATTCATAAGTCTGCGTCCAAAACCTCGGATCATCTGGTCAGACAATGCAACAAATTTTGTAGCAGCAAAAAATGAGCTTTTGGAATTTCGGCAGATGTTCCTCAGCGATCCTCATACGTCAGCTGTATCAAATTTTTGCGTTTCCAGTGGGATCGATTGGAAGTTCATCCCCCCTCGATCGCCTCACTTTGGGGGTTTGTGGGAGGCGGCTGTTAAAGCAGCCAAATATCATTTTTATCGCATCGTGGGCACTTACATTTTCACCCATGATGAAATTCAGACCTTGACCTGTGAAATCTCTGCTTTACTAAATTCCTGGCCACTTTATGCAATTACAGAAAGTCCGGGCGATATGGATGCGCTCACGCCAAACCTCTTCCTTAATGGGGCACCGACTGCTGCATTCGACGAGCCAGACGTGACGCATCTCCAGTTCAGCCTCCTGAGTCGATGGCAGCGCTTGTGCCAAATGAAGCAGGCATTTTGGAGAAATTGGAGTACTGCGTACCTCTCGCTTCTTCAGGAAAGAAGCAAGTGGCGCTCCTCGTTTCCAAACATCAAGTCAGGAGCGCTCGTTATTATGAAGGAACAAACGCTGCCGCCGTTAAAGTGGCCACTCGGCCGCATTGAAAGCGTCATCCCACGGAAGGATGGAACCATCCGAGTAGCCGTCATCCGCACCCAAAGGGGCCTCTGCAAGCGGGCCGTTGAAAAGATAGCGGTCCTGCCCCTCCATGATGGTTCTGTTGAAAGCCGTTGCCTTCCAACGGGGGATGTATGTTCGGGGCAGATCCTCACCGAAGAGCGGCTGGCCAAAGAGCAGCTAGTTATTGGCCTTCAGCCGCATATTTACATTTCTACATATTTATACTTGCAAACATATTCTGTTAATTTTTGCACTTGCTTGCCCTGCTAAACGCTTTCTCAAAGCTCGCGCTTCTCTTCGTTATCTATGCTCGGCGTTAACTATGTTTGCCGAGCGAAGCGAAGCTGCGCCCAGCGATCAGAGCAGCAATGCTGTAAATGATAAGGGCAAGCAAGGGCCACTCGCCGTTCAGACGTCATTAAAAGAACATTTGTAATTTTATTTCTGCCCCGCGTTTTATTTATTTGGAATAATTATTCGGCCGATCGGGGATAAAAAGAATTATCCCCACAATATGAAAAATACATATATATTATAGCTATCGCGTGTATGTGGTACCGCGTGGACTTTGTGATATACTTCCGAGTTCTATTCCACGAAAGTTCAAAAAATACCAAAGTTTAGTGTATTTTTAAACGTTTCTACGTAGAAAATCAGCGTTTGTAATTGTTCCCGACAATTAAATAGTTAACAAAATGAACAGTTTACAAAATCGATAGAAAACAGTAAATTTGAAAATGTGACAAATCTTTTTTCAATTTAGCATACATTTAAAGAAAATTAAGAGCAATGTTAAGAACAAAAACTATATTAAAATAACTAAAATTTCCATTTTTCAAGTGATTACGACAACATTTTCTTTATTGACTGTGGTCGTGATAAGACATTGAAAAAATTCTCAACAATTCTCCCTATGAAAAGAAAAAAATGGGTCATGTAAAGTCATTTAAGGTGTGAATCTTCGAAGCAACATGTTTTATTATTTTAGCACAAGTTTCGAGTAAAATTGTATATTTTATTAGCGAACCCAGCGAACTTTGTCCAGTTCAACTTGAATTGAAGCCGAGTTGCTCAACAACTTCGGTTTCAGATAACGCCATTTGAGAGCATCCGTTCTATGTGTATTCGCCAGAAAATGTTTTGATTGGATTTTATATATTTCCATTAAGAAACGAATACAAAGGCTCAGGCAGATGAGTCAAAACGGACAATTTCGAAAATGTAGGCGGTACGAAATGATGATACGATTATATTCTTTTCAACGACTATAATTCAGTTTTTGATCTCAGGCCTAACTAATCTACAGAGGCAAAGCGGGGCGAATTAGTCAAGGGCGAGAGGACAAGCTTTTATTGCGCTCCCGCCTTGCCCCAAACTAACTTACACTAGACTTCATACACTTAAAATTCAATGCAAAACGACGAAATACCGGCCCCATTAAAAACCTGCAAGGCTTCAACATATTTTTAGCGGCGCCAACTTGTGGATGGCCTGCCGAAACTCCGCTCCATCACTCCTCAGGATGTCGACGACTCTGACCATGCCGTCCTCCGCTGCGCTCGTAGCGATTATTCTCCCGACGAGCCACGACGGCCACGACGATGAGGTCCCCTTTGTTTACGTTCGACTGCCAATGGTGCCATTTGTTCCGAATTTGCAGCCCCAGGACTTCTTCTCGGAACCGTCGTCGCCAGCATGCTTTTCTGACTGACGAGACAGATCGCCATCGCCGCAAGCAGCTGAGACTCTCCTGGTCCAGAGTCCGCAGTGCTGGGTCCTAACTTAGGGCTCTCAGCGGTATGTATGTTGACCTTTCTCAAATTTTCAATGTCGTATAAATGGGTGCACAGAAATCGACGCCGTAGAACGCAAATGGGAGGAGAGCACAGAGTCGATCTGCGGGCAAATTTCCCATAAGTTGCGTCAACAGTCACGGCTTGCATTTAAAGCATCGCATACATGATCAGACTGTCTGACTGTAAGACTTCTGAGCATTTACTGTCCAAGACAACGAGGATAGATGCGACCGAATCTTATCTGCACCGGTGACATCGGATCGACATACACAAACCGAGGTATGGATATCTCTTCCAATTGAGACAGTTTGTTTTTTAACATCTTCCACGCTGTTTTAAGTGCAGCGGAATCGACTCATCCCAATCTAATTTGATAAGCCAAAGTTTCTACAATAGAATCTTGCCTGCTATGATGATAGGGTTTAGCAAACCAAGGGTGTAAAACAACTTAGATGTCACAGATAAAATGTATCGTTTCATCGCTCAGAGACCCATGATAAAATTATCAATTAAAATTAGCATTAGGCAACAACAAGTCGGACCCGATAACGTCCGAATGAAACCGTTGCCGATTCAATCAATATTTTCAAACACCGAATAGCTAAAAATGGGGCTGTTCACCATCAGGTTATCATTCAAGGCCACCTGAGAGGACGTTTTAGACGACTCAAACAGATTGGATCTGATTTAAACAGCAGCCTTACTTCAAACCGACCTGATGGCAAAACCTTTCCATAGTGATCTTCACACAACTGCTGCTCAAGTTTAGCAATTTTCTTTGGAGATGGTATTCCTCCAAGTGAACAAAATACTTGCAAGGTTTTATCAATTGACTGCCAGAGGTAGGTTATTTGGGATTCTCCAGTAACTAACATTCACTTACTGGTCAGGGCTGGTCAACCTGAAATTGATTTGAGAATACAAAAATCGAAGGAGAACTAACTACCATTTAATCGCGACATCACCACCGTGTATATTTTATCCCTAACTTTGGAATTAACTTCACCAATATCAAGCAAGTTAACACAGGACTCCTCTCTACGAATCTGTAAACGGTGAGCAAGGTCCTCTCAAATAAAATTGGTTTAGCAGGGCTCTAGCCAAAACGTGGTGACCGCTCTTTGTTCGGACACTTACGATCGACGTAGCCAGAATTACCCTTTCCAACGATGACTCATGCAGAGCATGAGACGTGGAAGGTTGATCCTGATTTAACGGAGGAGAAGCTCGATGCAATAAGGTATGATGTGAGCGGCCACACACTCGACATTTATTGGCTTTGCATTTTAAAACAGCATGGCCTTTTCGCAGACAATTGATGCATAAGGGTGCAGACTTTGCGAACTCGAACTTTTGCATAACCGAGATACCCGAAAATGGAGTGCTGTTCGACACTACATGGTCTCCCGAATTGTATTGGCACTAAGCTTGCTGAGCTCAACTGTTGGTAGAAGGGGGAGCGGAAGAACAAGCAAATGAACTGCGATTATGCTGCTGGCTTAGAAAAACTTTATCCTGTCTTGCCTTAGTCGACTCTTCAGCAGACATATGCTGGTATCGACGATTCAAGACTTTTTCAAGGTCGGATTAAAGCGGCAATTTCTCATAAGTCGGCTGTGGAAATATTGTTTGTAAAAATTAGAAACTCGTTATCATATACTCGTTTGAGCCTATCCTTTTATACCCGGTACTCGAAGAGTATAGGGGTATATTAGATTTGTGGGGATAACGGTTGTGTGTAACGCACAGAAGGAAACGTTTCCGACCCCATACCATATATACTTTATATATATTCTTGATCACCATCAATAGCCGAGTCGATATGTCTGTCTGTCCGTATGTTCGTCTTCATTAGCGCCTATATCTCAGAGACTATAAAAGCTAGAGCAACCAAATTTTATATCCAGTCTCCAGTGTTATCACACTACTCAAAGTGTATTTCAAAATTTTGCCCCTCCCCCTTCCGCCCACTTAAAGAACGAAAATCTGTGGCATGGACAATTTAAAGATACAAGAAAACTTAAAACGCAGAATCCGAACAGAATTTTTTTCTTCCGGACAGAGCCCAAGGGGGAAGCTCACTATAAGATGGTAGTTTTGAATTGATGGTGCACCGTCGCTTACTACACGACGAAGCATTTGGTGTGGGGTAGGCATTAAATGAAATGAAGCCATGGCGAAGGTTTAATTACACGAGGCAAGCACCTTTTTTTCTTTGGTCAGTCCGGTACTCGCACAGGCACTTCTTTAAAAGCTGCTGAACGAATTGTACAAATTGAAAAGATTGTTGCCTATATGGACATTTTTTAGCAATATGAAATCTTACAATGCAGAAGAATGGCGCACGTCTTTTAAAAATATAGTGAGTATTCGATAGATTATATTGTATTGACTTTAAGCACATTTTTTTTAGTTCAGTGGAATTTCATTGGTTTTGCCAAAATCCGTACATTTATTTACGTTAGAACCATGACACCTTAACCAACTCCTTGTACGATTTGAACATATAATGGAGAAAGGAGAAGATGTAAATTATTCTAGATCCGTACAGATAATTGTTAAGAACGTCCTAAGTACTTTTGACATTGATGACATGCGTGAAACAACTCTTGATGGAAATGCCTGGTTAAATGAGGTGCCGTTTACACTGAGGCTGCGTCTTGATTCTTTACGTCTACTCAGAAACGCAGTTATAAATGGAACAAGGCACTTAATAAGTGTACAGTTTGTGTACAAGGCATTCTTAATAAGAATCAGTCCAAAAAGACCTTGCAAGTCTTTGTGTTAACGCCTAAGTGTGAACGCCTCGCATCATTTTTTCGCACTTTCCACAATGATGCGGTATTGTAAAGAGGCTCTTACGTCGCATCATTTTGTCAGCTATTGTTGGCTCCACCGAACAAAAATTACGTGATGCTGACTTTAATTTTCAAGTGGTACTCTTAAGGTTGGTATCAGCGCGTCCCAAAAGACCTTGCAAGTCTTTGTGTTACTATTTTGTTGCTTGCAATCAAATGAAATGTTGAGGAATGGCTTGGCCGTTCAAATTTAAATTGATTTTATTGTTTGATTCGACAAAAATACCCCGATACCGCGTCGAAACCCCGAATAATTTCAGTATTTTGTAAAAATACTTGTTAGAATACGGTAACACTTGCGAATGATGTGCCGAATGTTGTATCGTGCTGCCGCATTGCATTCTTATATCTACAGGGCTCTTATGGGCAACATTGTCTTTTTAACTAGCTGTTGCCATGATTGGTTATATGAAAGTCGAGCGGGTTTAAATAATAAGTACACTTTATTGTGATATATGTAGACCGTCGTTAACGAATGTATGTTTTTTACGTTAATTAGGTTTTCTTTTACGTCGATAGTCTTTCTGAAGCAAGTAATTCTCACAACCACACCGAAAGCATCCTTCTTCTCTTTTTCGCACGAACTATTGCCATTGTTATTCTTTTTGTGGGATGGAATCATTGTTCCGTTTAGTACTTTCGTTGCTTCAGTTGCAATTCGCTTTTGAATGTATCGTGCACAGATTTGGTACTGGCATTCCCAATGTCTACAGCAGGACTGCCGCACATGGCCCACATTGCGGTCGGGTAAGTAATAACTATATAATGCGTCAACAACTCTGCCAGCGTTTATAGGTAGCGAAGTTGCACAGTTTAGGCTCAGAAATCATTATATATGGTCTTAAAAAATGATTAATTAAAAGAGACCTAAACGAAGTGCATGTGTTTGGTGCGGGGTCGTGGTAATTTCTGAAGTTACAAACCGACTATATGTCACGTCATTACATGGCGGCCGTGACTTAGGTCTAAATTGACCATAATAACAACAACAACGAAAAATAATATGATAAAGGCGTCGAAATCTGATAAAGAAATAAGACGGTACGAAAACCAACAAAGGAAGATAAAGGTCACCCTGAAGAACTGGAGGAAGCCCAAAACTTTGCAGAAGAGCAAAGTAACTCAACGTAAAGCACTAATGCGAATTCCTTATTTTTCTTTTAATTAAAAAGAAATGAGGTATTGAATATTGAAATATAGATCACAAAACTGTAAACCATCCATATGCTCTATAAACCAACAATAATTTCAATGTTTCAAAAAAAATGCGAATATATACTTGAACTAGCTAAACCGGCCACGCGTTGCTGTGTTGTTATATTATATTGTAGTAAACTATTTATAAATAAGGTAGGTAGGGAAGATATTCTTAGATGTTTAGCAATAATATTTTTTCGAAGCAGCGGTCGTCATTACCTTTTAAGAATTCCAATTCCAGCTCGTTTATCTCTTAAGTTATCTATTGTCATGATCATCTGTTTTCACGCTCTCGGTGCATATGCACATATAATGGACCATGTTCCACATACCCATGTTCGCCGTGCGTTCTGCTTATATGGCAGTGCGTCGGGTAACTTGGGTGCACTCTTGTTACAAATTCGTTGTCGGATGCAGTATCGCGTATCATTCGTATACACCGGCCGTCAAATTGTGATATCGCTCTACAACGGTTTTTGATGTAATACATATGCATTTTGTACAAACACTAAAAAACACAAAGTTTACGGCAACGGCCTCAAGTATTGAAAATAAACATCGAAATAAAACCCTAAACCCCAACAACGAAGAATAATTTTGTAAATGTGGAGTCAGAGTTGCCGAAAAAGCTCGGCAGCTTCAAACATTTTGGTGACCCCGACGTGATAATCGTGTGAAAAAAGTGTTCAAAAATATAGTTTAATCTGTGTCTAAGGTTTAACTATAAATTTGTCGAAAAAGTAGTGAATACAAGGTCGTTGTGCCGGTGCAGTGCATACATACATATGTATATACATTTTTTCGTCTTCGCTTTCATAGCATCCCCCTACTGGCATTCGCCGCCGTTGAGAGCATAAAAGTTCGCTTCGTTAGATCTGCGCAGCCGGCGTGAAAAAGTTAGCAGGAAATATAAAACATTAAACATTCTATATATGTAAATTGTTAAACTGAGTGACGACAATTTAAATATCGAGTCCGCCTAGGATAGCACATCTCCGACTGGCGGTGCTCCGTCTGGTGAAGTGTTTGCCAGTGCTGATCCAGCTATTAGCTAGACTGAATTCTTGAGTGTCAAGGCAAAGGCTATCTTCGACCGACTTCAGAGGCTCGTTACCCAATTGAAAGTTGAAAAACTGCGCCAAATGAATGAAAACTAACTGCGAAGTATGTTGAGGACACTGACGGAGCTGAAAGCTAATTTTAACATCGCACACGACCAATTGGAGGAGCAGTATTTTCGAGCTTTTAGTAGCGAGTTGACGGGGCAGTTTGATTCTGCGGTGCTGCAACATGAGAATATTCTAGAGCGGGAGTTGAGCAAGCGTTCTCAGCCCGCACACTATTCCACGTTTCGAATGAATCCGAATCTCATTAAACGATCTGCTCATCTTAGGTCCCACCATTCAAGTCAAGCTATTTCACACAGTCATTCGTTTTCGTACATTTCCCATTGCTCTTACAGATGATATCGGTAAAATGTATAGGTGTGTGCGTGTCTCAATGCTCGACACCATGCTCCAATGCATACTATGGCAGGGCTTTCTTGAAGATAACATACAGATCTCCAAATTAAGTACAGTCACCTATGGGACTAAGCCTGCATCGTGTTTAGCTATTCGAGCTATGCATCAGCTGGCCATGGATGAGTCATCATCGTACCCATTGGGGTCGGAAACCATTCTACAGAACTTCTACGTGGATGACATGATATCTGGAGGAAATTCGGTCGAGGACGTACTGGATATTATGCGTCAAACCACGGATCTGCTTGCTCGAGGCAATTTTCAATTGCGAAAGTGGTGCTAAAACTCTCTAGATGTGCTTCGTACAGTCCCAGAGGCCGACAGAGAAAGCTTTTTGAAGCTGGATGATGGCAGTGATGTAGCTAAGGCGCTTGGGTTTATTTAAGAGCCCCATAAAGACTGATTTCTGTTTAAATTTACTCCACAAATTGCAAGCAGACTAAACGTTCCGTATTGTCAACCATTGCATGCTGCTATGACCGTATGGGATTGATCAGACCCACTCTGACCAGAGCGAAAATCATCATGCAGCGCATGTGGAGACAAGCTGCATTGGGATGAGAGTCTTCCTCAGTCGTTGGACTCGGTTTGGAATGATTTTTGCAAGGACTTCTCCACTGTGGGTCACGTCACCTTTCCTCGCTATATACTTCACCCAAAGGCAAGGTTTCAATTGCATGCCTTTTGTGATGCCAGCCTCCAGGCCTACGGGGCTTGCATCTATGCTCGATCGTTTACAGATACAGCCGCTGAGGTTCACTTGCTTTGTTCGAAAGCAAGGGTTGACCCACTAAAAACACTTACGGTTCCCACGCTTTGCGAGAAGAACCATCCAAGTTCAACGTATTAGTATCCAACAAAATCGCCGGAATTCAACAACTTACCAGGCGCTATGTGCCAACTGAGATGAACCCGGCCGACATTCTTTCGAAGGGAGCAGCACCACAAGATGTTGCATTCTAGGCTGTGGATAAATGGACCTATTGTCCGGGAAGGCGAACGAAGTCGCTGGCCTGAACGATGCTCGCCAGAAATCGATCTTCCTGAAATTCAACACGGGGTATTGCTGTCGTCTGGCTGGCGAAAAACCTCTAGCTGCATTATCCCGGACAAGGGTAATGCACTGTCGCTTGTTCCGTCCGAGGAAATGCAGTGTCTAGGTAAGGCAATGGCCCAGCATCTTCTCGACCTCAAGTCGGGGGAGCGGGGTCAGGGCCATGGCTAGAGGTGCCTGGCGGGTAGGCCTAAAACGCTAGGGGAAGAAGGAAACGCGGAAAGAAAAGCAAGCAAGGGTTGAGATGTCAATACAAACGTCGGTGGGAAGCGTGGCTGCTACCACCGTCGGGCACGGGGAGAAGCAATCCTCTCTGCGTGTCGCCAGTGGCCACATCCCGGGAGGATGACAGCGGCACAGTGGAAAATGGTCCACGCGCGGCTGTAGACTACTTGCTTACACAGATGGAAGAGAACCCAACAGCTCCCATGCCCACCTTCGATAGTGCTGGGTGGCTGAAGAGGGTCAAAATCCTGAAGTGTAAGGACGACCCGACGCTGAAGTGACTGACGCAAACGGTCTACCAACTGGAAGCGATGTGGGAGGGGGCCAAGCTGGAGGTGGTGAACAGGGAGCTAATCCCGTCCATACCAAAGGCGAAGGTGTTCTTCCCCATCGCAATCCAAGGGGACCGTACGCTGAAGCTCCTTCAGCGACAAAACCCCGAGATACCGACCGCTGACTGGAAGGTATTGCATACTGGTAGCCCACTACCCAACGAGGAGAACCAGCATGTGATCCTCCAGATAAACAAAGCAGCGAAAAACCAACTATACCCCAAATACGGGAAAATGGCATGCGGCATGGGGAGTGTCTACCTGCTCCTCAAAAAGCATCAGACCGGCGACAAGGACGCTCACACCCTGCAGGCAGGCGTAGTGGAGAAGGACCTCGGTATGGATACCATTGTAGACGCCGCTCAGGATCTGGCGCTAAAAGACCACGTTGGAAAAAAAGGACGGTGACCTGACCCTAGTAGTCAACCCGTCGAATGCAGGAGAGTCAGCTGCACATGACAATGAGTGTGCTGTAGCTCAACTTGCATAAGAGCCAGACAGCATCAGTGGAGCTCCACATTGCCATGGAGCAAGGGCCTTCTGACATAGCGTTGGCCCTAGATTGCATCAGGCAAGTTCTCAAATTACAGCTCATTCTACCCAACACCGAAAAGCAGGAATAGAACTGTCGTACTAGTGGAATCCACGCTTACCTTATGTCTCATTATGTCTCATTATGTCTCACCTGACAGTAGTTATGCCGGAAAGTGAGGAGAAGCGCCTTCTGGTAGTCTCCTAATACATGGCACACGACAGGTCTGCACCGCCAGAAGAACTAAGGAGTCTGGTGGAAGAAGCCGACTCCAAAGACTATCAACTGATCGTTGGCACGGACGCTAATGCTCACCATAGTGTGTGGGGAAGCCCCGACATTAACGACCGAGGTGAGCCACTCTTAAAATGTATATTAACAAATAAGAGTACCTACATATCTGGATGGAGGGTCCTTCAAAGACCTTCCTTCTCAGATCACAGGTACATTCAATTCAAGTGCGAATTTGAATACACTCCGAAAGTGAAAGTCTATAGAAACCCCCGTAACACAAACTGGGAGAAGTTTAGAAAGACAGTCACTTCGAAACTCGCTGCTAGTGGCATACCACACAGCATGCCCACCCTCTAGAACAAGAAAGAAATCCAAACCACTCTGGTGGAATCGGGACCTCTCTCTACAAAGAAATTACCTCGTGGAATTTTTCAAGCTCGCTAAACTAGCGAACGATGAAAACATTAACGAGGAATGCAAGACGCTACTAAGTCAGATGTCAGAGAGAGCGAAGAAGCGAGAATCGATGCGATGAGCAAAGCGAGAAGACGGCAGAGTGAGAGCTTTGCGAGAAGCAAGCTACGTTGCTCTCTTTTAGGTATTAATGTGAACGTGATGGATTCGGACGAAAACTTTTTTGCTTCAAGTGCGACAATTAACTTTGTGTTAAAAAATAAAACTGGCGTCCCCCGCTTAACTGTAATAGGAATGTAAAAGGAGAATTCCATAATTTATTTGATGACCTACGAAACCACCCAGAAAAGTTTTATAGCTATTCACGGATGTCTATTTGGACATTTGATTATATATTAAATAAAATAAGTAGTCGCTTGGAGAAGCGTTGGCCAAATTTTGTGACACATCCCATACTGCCTTGCCAAAAATTAATAATAAAATTGAGGTTAGTTTTTATATATATTTGAATTTTATTACTTATGTATTTAATTATACTTTTATTTATTTGATTCATTGTCATTATTATTATTAAATGAAAAATTAAAAATAGTTTTTTGGATCTCCATCCTGCACAATAATTACTTTTTCGGATCATATTCCGCATGTACGGAATAAGGCTGTCAAAGAATGCGTCGTTGTCGTCTTTCTCCTTGCTTGTATTTATTTTTTGTTCCAGCAACAATAATTTTTTCTGCTCAATAGCAACTAATTCCTCTGTTGCATTGAACTTTTGTTGTTTTTTTGGGTAGATGAATTGGTTCATCTTCATCAATAATTTCTCGAATTTCTTCAGAAATGGTCTCATCTAGAGAAATTTCAGAAAGAAATCCATGAGATGATGCGTCCATGCTAACTTCTGAAGAAGTATTCACCGAGGCAAAATTTCCACATGACTTACGCGGCTGCATTTGGTCTGTTAAAAAGAAAAGACTTTTAAAATGAGGCCAAGAAGTATAATTCGTGTAAGCCTCTTCTGAAATTCCACTCAATGCGGAATTGGTCCCGGATATTCTTCCATTTTTTTTTAAGCACTTATGTCTCATCATTGACATATTCATTTAAAATGGGAAAACTACTGTTTCACTTTTAGTGAAAGAGACTGTAATAGTACTTTGGGAGAAGCAACAACCTCTACATATGCTTCAGCTCACGAAGGAAATAATTAGCCAGGCGGCAGACAAATTTTGGACGCAGTGTAACTTTCCTAATTGTGCTGGAGCAATTGATGGAAAACACATTCGTATTAAGTTTAGCGAATTTTGGGTCTATGTTTTCTAATTATAAAAAGTACTTTTCGATAGAACTGCAAGGAGTAGCAGATGCCAATTGTAAATTTATTGCCATAGAAGTTGGAGGCTATGGAAAACAAAGTGATGGCGGAACATTTAATGCATCACAACTCTATATGCAGCTAAGAACTCGACAATTCTTTCCGCCAGATTCTTGCTTGCCTGGAACAAACAATAAGATGCCATATGTTTTTGTAGGTGATGAGGTTTATCTACTTCTCGAAAATCTTTTAAGGCCATATTCAAGAAGAGATATAAATGCAAACAACGAATATTTTAACAGTAGACATTCCGGTAAATGTGGACAACCTCTCCAAAATAAACGAAATTTTTTTCCTGGATAGACCCCGATTTATCATGAATTTAGGTTAAAAAAATTTCGTGGCGGTCGCTTCTAGTTTTTTTTTTAAATGTTTAAAGTTTATCTTTTTTAGGCCATTTTGCATAATACAATCATTGACCTTGAAGGGCCTTATGATGTCAATATAGAATCGCAACACTTTCATATTGACAACAAAAATCATAACTACGCCGAAACTTTCAATCATGTCAATTTAAGAACAGGCCAAATAATTAGAAACGCTTTTCGCGACTTTGCTTGCACACACAGACACACCGAAAAAAAATATGTAAAAACAAATAATGTGCAGGTATTAATAGATGTATACTTACTTTGTGTCTCCAGTATGCTTTCAATTTCTGTCCAATTTTTTCGACCAAAATTCTGTTATGATAGTGTCGGCTCTTTTGGTCCCATAGCGCTCATCATATGATTCCGATGTAGCTTATAGCCTTTTTACATTAGGGCGCTTCATTGGATTTTTCCGTTATCGCCTTATTACACTACCGCATCATTGTCGAAGGTGCGGAAAAATGAGGCGAGGCGTTTACACTTAAGCCGCATTATGTTAGCAGTTGGGCTTTTAAATGTAAACAAACGCATTGAATAGAGCACACACATTTTTACTAAAATTAAAAGAAATTACAAAATTAATAAGCGATTTATTTTTAAATGTCGAAAGCAATGCAGGAGGAACCCGATGCATGTGTAGATATCGTAGGCTCCACCGAACAACAATTACGTGCTGCTGATTTTAATTTTCAAGTGGCACCTTTAAAGTAGTAATAAGTTTGGACGCTAAACTTTAAATTGAATTTATTGTTTGATTCGGCAAAAATACCCCCATACCACGTCTATACTACGAATAATACGGTAATACTTGAAAATGATGCGCCGCATGATTAATAGTGCGGCCGTATTATTGCCTTCTTCTATCCACAGGTCTCTTATGGGCATCATTGTCGCATGTTCCATTTAACGGAACAATCCAATGATGCTGCCTAATGTATAAAAGGTTACTGTTTTATAATAGCCCTTTTACACTACCGCATCATTGTCGAAGGTGCTGAAAAATTATGCGAGGCGTTTACACTTAAGCCCCAGCTGACTTTAATTTTCAAGTGGTACTTTTAACGTTGAAATCAGCGTGTCCCGAAAGACTTTGCAAGTCTTTGTGTTAACATTTTATTGCTTGCAATCAGTCTTATTTTAATAATAATGTTCAGGAATGGTTTGGCCGCTTAACTTTAAATTGAATTTATTGTTTGATTCGACAAAAATACCCAGATACCCAGCGTCGATACCTCGAATAATTTCAATATCAATTTCAAATGATGCCATGCATGATTTATCATGTGGTCGCATGATTGTCTTCTTCTATCCACAGGGCTCTTATGGGCATCATTCTCGCATGTTCCATTTAACGCAAAAATCCAATGATATTGGACATTTTCACGTTCGTTTCTCTTTGTAGAATACAGACGTGTTTTTGTTTTGCGCTCCGCGTACTTTCTGCCTTTTTGCTTAAGCAACCGGTGTTTTTATTGAAAATAACCTTTAAAAATTCATAAATTAACAACCCACTAAATCATCTATCACTTAATCGCGAGTGCATGTCTGTTAACGTGAAAAACATAACTTAAATTATTTGCTTTTGCATCGTCTAACAGTGTGTTTGTGTTTGTGCTTTTCGTAAGTACACACATTATCATATTTAGCCGCTCTCACCTATTAGTTTTGCTGATCTATCACTCTCTCTCTATTACCCACACTTGAATAAGTGTTCTTCTTCTCTCGCTCTCAATATTTTCTGTGCAATAGCGCTCTCTCTCTCTCTAAATTGCTGTAACCGCTCTCATTCTTACTGATTCCTCTTTCGGCGTTTATCTGGCACACTTGTCTGATATCATGGCTCCTAGCCATGGAGTCTCAGTTTAGTGGTTTACAACTACTGACTGAGTCTTCTAGGCGCAAAAAAGTCACTCCGCGGGATCTGCATGTGCCCCTCGGCCAGCCGATGCTGATAAGCTGACTCCAACCACCCCAATACTGCAGCAGTTGATTTCGTTCGCTAATCCGAAGCCAACGACAGCTGCTGGTGATGAAAATTCGGTAGCCGAATTTATCGCGTCAGAGAGCATGCAGCCAAAATCGTCTATAGCGTCCGTGTCCGTAATGTCCGCAAACTCATTAGCTGTCCCCTCAATTCCGACCCCACCAGTACGTCCCAGACCACCGCGTATTACCATCACAGACGATAGGCCTGTGGTGCCAAGATTGGTGGGGACCCCACCAAAGAGACAAGTTTTTGTCTCACGGCTAGTCTCTGACTCCACAACTAAAGATGTGACGGCTTTTATTTAAAGCAAAATAATAGCCGTTGATTTTAAGGTGGAAAAGTTTAACTTCTCTTATGCCATGGAGATAGCTTCATTCAAAATAAGTGTCTCCCAAACTCACTTTAGCACCATCTTTTCGGCCAAATTTTGGCCGGAGCATTTGGTGGTGAATGAGTTTAGGGCAGGGAAGAAGACTAGGCCCCCAATAACTCTGCCAACAAATCAGACCAATGCGCCATCTTCGTCTTCCCGCTCTACCAAAAAACTAGTAAATTCTCTTTTAGAATGTTCGATGCTTACGTACATAGTAGGCTCAGCATTCTTTTCCAGGATAGTGTCGCACTTGCATCCTACGTTATTGTGCTTACCGAGACTTGGTTAAAGCCAGACATTCTTAGTTCCGAATTTTTGGCAGGTCGGTACACAACTTTTAGAAAGGATCGTTCGTCTCGACGTGCAGGAGGGGTTCTAATTGCTGTGGACTCAAACTTCACGTCGGAACTTTTTACAGTCCAGATCCAGCAGGAACTGGAATTCCTGTGTGTAAAACTGATTCTTCCTACTTTCTCAGTTTTCATAACTGCTCGTATATTCCACCTTCTTTGGGTATCGCAATTTATGAGCAGCGTTTGTCCTCATTAACCGCTATTTCTTCCTCGCTATCAGACAAAGATCATATGATAGTTCTTGGTGACTTCAACTTGCCAGGAATTGTTTGGTCTTCGGTAAACGAGTCTAATAGCCTGGTACTCATGTCACGACATGACTTTGTTGACGGCTTGATTCACCTGTCTCTGTCTAAAGTTAGCCTTGTTAAAAATTCCCTGTGTCGATTTCTTGATCTGTGCTTTGCAACGGATCCGACCTTAGCGTTGTTAACTCGAGTCCCCCCGCTCACTATACCTGAAGATGCTTACCATCCTACTTTCGAAGTGACGCTCGACCTAGGACGAACTGTATTGAATCGGTCGGGTAGACTACCCCAATGTGTCCGCTGCTTCCGTAAGGCCGAGTTTACGAAGCTTAATAACCTCATTAGGGATTTTGATTGGTCCGCTTTATATTTGTGCAGTGATGTTAAGACAGGCACAAACATTTTTTATGATGCACTGGACTCACTTTTTGTCTCTTGTGTACCACTTTCCTGTCCAATTAGATCAAGAAAACCCCCTTGGTTTACCAAGGAGTTATCCCATCTAAAAAACGTAAAATCCAGACTTTATAAAAAATTTCAAGAAGTTGGCTCTCCTTCTTCTTTTTCTCATTATGTAATAGCTCGGTCAAACTTTTCGGTTCTTAACGCTCTATGCTATCAAAATTACCTATCTCGATGCAGGATACGTTTCTCTAAGAACCCCAAACAGTTCTACAGCTTCGTAAACAGTAAGCGTAGAACGTCCGCACACCCATCCTCGCTATCCTTCCTTAATATGTCTGCAGACAATGATCAGGCAATTGCCGATCTTTTTGCCCGTTTTTTCCAAACTACCTATTCGCAGGACGTTTACTCTGGTCAGCCGTATCCATACGGTTTACCAAGGTCGAGCGGCATTTTCAGTCCTTTGCTAAATGAAAGCTCCTTGCTTCATGATCTACGAACAGTAAAGCCGGTGTTCTCACCGGGTCCGGACGGAGTTCCCGGCTGTGTACACAGGTACTGTGCCGATTCTCTGTGCGGGCCGTTGCTTAAACTATTCAACTTATCTATAAATTCTTCATGCTTTCCCCCGATATGGAAGGTGTCCTTTATAATTCCTCTCCATAAGAAAGGTAGCAAATCTGACGCGAACAACTATAGAGGTATATCTAAGTTATCCGCTATTCCGAAAGTGTTTGAGAAAATTTTAACTCCGCACCTGCAGCACCTATGCAGATCACTTATATCTCCAGCTCAACATGGATTTATAAGGCGGAGATCAACCACTACCAACTTATTGGAGTTTACCTCCTTTATAATTAAAGGCTTTCAAGGTAATTTACAGACGGATGTTGTTTACACCGATTTTAGTAAGGCGTTCGACTCTGTAAACCATTCCCTCCTAGCACAAAAACTTGACCTTTTAGGGTTCCCGCCCAATCTCCTGAGATGGATCGCTAGTTACCTGTGTTCTAGGTCTCAAAGAGTCCTTTTCAAAAACTCCCTGTCCTCACCAGTTTTGGTGACTTCGGGTGTACCACAGGGGAGCCATCTAGGCCCCTTACTCTTTACACTCTTTATAAATGACCTGCCTTCTGTATTAACACACTCTCGAGTACTTATGTATGCGGATGATGTTAAGCTCTGTGTCCAGTATAAGGAAATTTCTTTTCAATCCATGTTGCAATCCGATCTCGATAGATTTCAGTCTTGGTGTTGTGCAAATTTATTAAACCTTAATGCTTCAAAATGTAAAGTAATGACTTCTCATCGCTCCAGCGCCTTTCTGGTTCCTTACACTCTTTGTGGTGGTTCTCTTGAGAGAATTACCCGGGTTGATGATCTTGGTGTTCCATTAGATCCCAAGTTAAAGTTTTCAGAGCACATTTCTACCATGGTGAATAAGGCCATGGGCGTGTTTGGATTTATACAGAGGTGGTCAAAGGAATTTGACGACCGCTATATAACAAAGACTCTCTACACCTCTCTGGTTCGTCCGATTTTAGAACACGGCTCTTGTGTATGGTGCCCTCAGTACCACGTACACCAGGAACGTATAGAATCAGTTCAGAAAAACTTTTTACTATTTGCTTTACGCGGCCTCAGCTGGGATGCAGGTGTGAAACTGCCGTTTTACCCCAATAGATTGCTGTTAATAAACCTTCAAACATTAGCTAATCGTAGGAAAATGCTTGGTGTTATTTTTGTGCACAACTTGATCAGGGGTGACGTAGATAGCCCTGACCTGTTGAGCCGCATAAACTTCACGATTCCTATTAGAAGCACTAGGAATTATACACCTTTGTTTCTTCCGCTTTGTAGATCGAATTACTCATTGCATGAACCATTTAGGGTCCTATGCTCAGATTATAATTCCCTCTACCATATTATTTCTACTACTAACTCCCTCCCTAGTCTTAAATTATTGATACTCTTATATCTTTCTCGTAATTAGAAATTGCTTAGTTTTTCTTAGTTAGATTAGTTCTACTTTTCCTCGAACACCAGTCTAACAGCTATCTTTCCTGCATGTCCGCGATCGGTTCGGTTAACGAGTCGCGCGTTATGCGGCAGCGCCCCTCGGTCGGTTGGGCGGGAGGTGGGCTGTGTTCTTGCCTGGGATCCGCGCGTAACAGCCATCGGCTGGTGTCGCTTGGGCCACTTGATGGTGCAGTCATTGCATATCAACGTCCTAAAGAAAGAAAAAAAAAAAAATAATAATGTAAAAAGGGTATAACGGAAAAATCCACTAATGTTAAAAGGTATAAGTTGAAAAACAGGTGCCTAAAGAAAAAAAAATATATAATTAGGGCCAATGAATTAGACATCATCCAAAATTATTTGCTTGAATTTGTATTCTCATAATGCTTGAGAATAAAATCAATACTCAAAAAATCCAAATTTTAGTATGCAAGAAATTCCTGCAACGATCCGGCAAGGAAAGTACCAATAAAAGAGGTGTTCGGGGCAGATCCCCACCGAATAGTGGCTAGCCAAATATCAGCTATTTATTGGCCTTCAGCCGCATATTTCCATTGCTACATAGCCTGTTTGTTAATTCTTGCACTTGTTTGCCCTGTTTGCCGAGCGAAGCAAAGCTTTTATTTCTGCGCTGCGTTTTTATACCCGGTACTCGAAGAGTATAGGGGTATATTAGATTTGTGCGGATAACGGTTGTGTGTAACGCACAGAAGGAAGCGTTTCCGACCCCATAAAGTATATATATTCTTGCTCAGCATCAATAGCCGAGTCGATATAGCCATGTCTGTCTGTCCGTCCGTCTGTCCGTCTGTCCGTCTTCATTTGTGCCTATATCTCAGAGACTATAAAAGCTAGAGCAACGAAATTTTGTATTCAGGCTTCTGTGTTATCACACTACTCAAAGTATGTTTCAAAATTTTGCCCCGCCTCCTTCCGCCCCCACAAAGGACGAAAGTCTGTGGCATGCACAATTTTAAGGATACGAGAAAACTAAAAACGCAGAATCATAGAGAATGACCATTTCTATCAGAGTGTTGAATCTGGATCAGATGGGATTATTAATATAGCCACAATGAAGGAAACCATTTCAAAAGTCATCGTTCCCTCTCGCTCTCTCTCACACGCGACCCTATCTGCTTTCCCCATTCGAATTTTTTGACGCCTAGTTCTCAGAGACTATAAGAGCTAGAGCAACCAAACTTTCTATCCAAGTTCCTGTGATATCGAACCAGAACGAGTTTGTTTTAAAATTTTGACACGCCCCCTTCCGCCCCCACAAAGGACGAAAATCCGTGGAATCCACAATTTTTAAGATAAGAGAAAACAAAAAACGCAGAATTATGAAAAATATCCGTATCTATCAGATTGCCGAATTTGGATCATATCGGATCATTATTATAGCCAGAAGGAACAAATTAAATTTCAGTGGCTACCAAACGGCAGCCAAGCGATTCCATCTCTCTCGCACACACTTCCATGTCTCTTGTATGTAGTTTTACATGAGTATGTAAAAATGTAGCAGCCGACGTAAAAATTATATGTAAATAAAAATGGAATCAGATAACTTCTAAAATATAAAAATATAGCATACGGTTCGACTTAATTTTTTGAAATTTTCCATTTTGGCCAAAATTTAATTTGTCTCTTTTGTGAACATATAATTAATTAAATAAATCGTAAGCTCATATGTATACATAAATACGTATGTATATACTGACTGAGTACCGGGTATAAAGTAGAGCCGCGGCCATTGCCGCGGCTCACAACGTTCCCTCTCGTTATTTTTTCGGAATAATTATTCGGTCGATCGAATAAGAGAAAAATTTATAAATACAAATATTTTGAATATTAAATAAATATTTAAAATAATGAATAAAAGTTATTTCAGTAAGTATAAACAAAGGAACGAATGGAAAACTAGGTTCGATAAATCCTAAAAATCTTTAACACAAAATTGATCTTTTGAAGAGCATAAATTTAACAAGCATTCCGAAAAATTAGTAGATTTCTTCAACATAGCACGTATGTATATTAATACGTGACCAATACATGACTAGATAAGACTGGTCACTGGTTCCAGGTATCAAAATTCTTGATCAGGTTACGATCAAACTCAGTATCCGTAAAACAAAGGTATAATTGGAATATATCAATACCAAAAATATTAAACACTCCATGGACATTCGAAAATGATGAAGAACTGGAATCGACAGAATCAAGAGATTCATTCTTAACTCAGTGAAGCCAGAATAGCTTGAATTTTCAAACCCAGAAGAAGATTAAATAAATTCAACAATTCTTGCTATTTTAAAACAATCTGAATTTTCAGATTGAGATTTAGGATACCGCAATTGGCAATCTGCGAGCTTTGAAAAGTATGGGGACAAAGGAGAAGATTGCTGACTTTATTATAATACACAGCCTACTGCAGAGGGTAGACAGTACCACACAAGCCAAGTGGGAGGACACTCCGTCACTGGATGGGAGCAAAGATTCTGGAGCAAAGATGTCAGAAGTTGGAAAATTAGGAGCAGACTAATGAAATGTATGCGCCCGGCATTAAGGTGTGAGAAAAAAAACACTTAACAACATTAAGTATTTCGTAGCGACTGAGTCAGCAAATATTTATACTAAAACTCAATCGTGATTTCTGCTGAAAATTTTCTTTATTTGCCTCCGTCTGCGGTTTCTGCTCTCTCTTTGCCGTTATTCCGTTATTCGTTGGCGGGGCTCTGTGATGCATGATAGTGATGCTTGTTAGTGATGCTCGTCACTGTTCCCGTGAACCACCCAAGCGATCACGAATCCCTTCGGAATAAAGCTTGTATGTTGTGAAGGGTACTCCTTCACAAACCAAAGTTTCGACATACATTACTTCGGTTCCATACGTTCCCAATTGCGCTGGCTAGGGACATCTGCAAGATGTACAGGTGTGTCCAGGTATCTAAGCCGGATAACCTACAGTGCATCTTATGGAGAGATTCACCTCAGGAAAATGTAACGACGTTTAAACTCGACACGGTAACGTATGGAACCAAGCCAGCTTCCTATCTTGCAATTCTTGCGATGCTCCAATTGGTCGAAGAAGAAAAATCGTCATTCCCTATTGGCTCGGAAGTGTTGGCGTCCAATTTTTATGTCGACGATTTGATGACTGATGGAGAATCTGTGGAAGAAGAGAGTGAGAAGTTGAAGCAGACATCCCAGTTGCTGGCTCAGGGAAACTTCCCAATTCGGGAATGGTGCTCCAACGTTCCTGCCGTGCTTGAAGGAGTTCCTGACAAAGATAAAGAAACGCTGCTGAGTTTCGACGATGGCATCGATTTTACAAAGGCCCTTGGATAGGTTTGGGAGCCAGCATCCGATGAATTCCTCTTTTCCGTAGTACCCGCACAGTTGTTTTCAAAGCCGACAAAGCGCTCTATGTTGTCAACTATCGCTCGCTTTTATGATCCTCTTGGATTGATTGGGCCTGTCATTGCAAAGGCAAAAATTGGTATTGACGGTGCCCAAGCTGGAGTTATGTGGTGCTGACTTACTGTCTCAATTAATCAGTGAGATACATCAACTTAAATTATTTACTGGAAGCTTCTATTGCTGGTCCGACTCCACAACTGCCTTGTCCTGGTTTCGCAATGACCCACTAGTTTTAACGTCTTCGTTGCAAATCGGGTTTCGGCCATTCAGGAGCGAACTGCTCAGATGGAATGGCTCTACGTTCTAACCACTCAGAACCCTGCGGATATCTTGTCCAGAGGCGCTCTGCCATCTTTATCTACACAAGACCTGCCGGCACTGGAGCTTCGCAATAGAGTCCTCATAGCAATTTGCCCATTCGTAGACCTATCTGATGGCCGAACATTTTAAAATTTCTTCGGAAAGCTTCAGCGCACGTTTGCATACGTCTTCTTGAGGCGCAAAAAGTCATCGGGATTAACAGTGGATGACATCGTTGCTGGCACACGGTTACTCATTCGTTCAATGCAGAGAGTGCACTTATGGACTGACTACAAGGCTTTGTGGGATGGAGAGCAGGTACCGCCGTCGAGCTCTATTTCATCGCTCGCACCATTTCTGGATGAACATGGATTATTACGCGTCGGTGGACGGTTGGCGAACTCACCACTTGATTTCAACGCGTGGCATCCAGTTATTCTTCTAAGGCGTCATCCCATCACATCGGCTGTGCATTGTGCATTTTCATGAGCCAGTTGGAGGGCGCAAGACTGTGGCAAATATCGTCAATCGCTGCACAAGATGTTTTAAGGCCAAGCCGCGTTTACTTTAGCATATCATGGCTGACCTGCCAAAAGAGTGTGTGAATGCAATTTCCGCCTTTGTTGTTGCAGGCGTGGATTTTTGTGGTCCGTTCTTTTACAAGAGTGAGGTGCGAACCAGACCACCCATCAAATTCTACATTTGCTGATAACGCAACTAACTTCGTTGGAGTTTAGAACGAGATGGCGGAGCTGATGATGCTGTTCCTCTCCGAAAAGCACCAGAAGACAGTTCAGGAGTTTTGCGTCGCAGATCACATCGACTGGCGCTTCATTCCCCCTCGCCCTCCCCACTTTGGCGGGCTGTGGAAGGCAGCAGTGAATATAGCCAAGCATCACTCATCTCTCTTAATCATTGTTGCTTACTGTCGCCCTGCACGCTCTATCTCTATCTCTCTATAGCCCTTTCTTCGTCGTTCGTCGTCCAACAAGAGCTGCGTGGGAGGCACATCTTCGGAGCAGCACTTACTTAGGAATTGATTGTCTTCGTGAGCAAACGTCGTATTGTTAACATTCGCATCTCTCGCATAACTAAGTACATACAAGAAAACAAATCGAACAGACACGGATATACCTATACATTGAAATCAAAACAAATTGTGTTTTAATTAAGTTTTGTAGAAATACGTTGCTGGAGAACCTCAGTAGCTCAACATCTACAATGGCAGACTCATGAGCTGCCCAATAGGCGTATATAAAGGAAATTTCGCATGCAGTAACAGAAGTTGGTGGAATCTCAATTATTGATAAATCTCAAGACACAATTGTCGGTGAAACGTCCGACGTCGTAAAGGGAAAAATAACAAATGTATGCCACAAAGGTAAAAAATACACAAAATTTACAAATGAAATAGACAATTTACGCAAATTGTCTTTTTCGCGTACTCTCCGTTGGGAGTGGGGTTCTCTTAGCGAGGTCTGGGGTAGCCCGCTTTGTCTCGCCGCACTTTGGGCCATCGTTAAGATTACCGCCTGGGGTCAAACATTCATCGCCTTGTCTATTGTGAGGGTCACTCTCTCACAGTATTGAACTTTTAATTCTGAAAAGGTGATAAATGCAGCTACGAATCGGACCCAAAGATTTTGTAGCTTCAGCTTACCGTCTGGAAAAAGCTTTTAAACTGTAGTTTGATAAGTTTTTGTAGTAAATTTGTTAAAAATTTGTGTTTTAAAATCTGTGAATTTGATTTAGAATAGGTTTATCAAATTGGCGTAGTTTATAGTATCATTTGTAAAAAAAACTATGGGTAAACGGCTAAGATGCAGTCGTTTGACCAACCCTTCAGTAGAATGTGGTAATCAGTGCGTCTGTATTGCCTTAATTTGCAAACTGAAGCTAGAGCAACCAAATTTTGTACTCAGTCTCCTGTGTGATCACACAACTCCAAATGTGTTGCAAAATTTGGCCCCGCCCCTTTCCGCCCACACAAAGGACGAAAGTCTGTGGCATACACAATTTTGAAGATACGAGAAAACTAAAAATTGCAGAATCATAGAGAATGACCATTTCTATCAGAGTGTTGAATCTGAATCAGATTGGATCATTATTATAGATACAATGAAGAAAACCATTTCGAAAGTCATCGTTCATATAAGAGCTACCAAGCTTTCTATCCAAACTCCTGTGATATCAAACCAGCACGAGTTTATTTCAAAATTTTGCCACGCCCCTTTCCGCCGCCATAAAGGACAAAAATCTGTGGAATCCACAATTTTTAAAGTAAGGAAATGACCGTGTCTAACAGATTGCCGAATCTGGATCAGATCGGATCATTATTATGGACAGAGGGAACAAATTAAATTTCACTGTCTACTCAGCGCCTGCCAAGCGCTTACCCATTTCGCACACATCCACGTCTCTTGTATGTAGTTATACATGTGTATGTGAAAATGTAGCAGCCGATGTACAAATTATATGTAATTAAAAATGGAAACAGAGAACTTTTCAAATAAAAAACGTTCCCTCTCGCTTTTTTTTTTTTGTTTGAAGGCATTTATTATATATTGCTATTTTTTTAATTTATATTTTTTATTAGATTATAAGACGTCTTGGATTTTGCGAATTTTGCGGATTTTGCGGATTTTGCGGATTTTGCAAGACAGCTTCTTGGAGTATCGCATTCTTCTCTTTTACTAAAAAACTGTGTGCACTCAACATACACAATCCTATGAAGTAAAGAAGAAAGAATTAACATTCTGGCGTAATTCAGTCATCAGTCGAACGGTCCGAGGCCGGCAACGCACCTGGAAAGCAAGTCAAAAGGGAGAGCAATAATCAATAAAGATTGGTTAAAAGATAAAAAAAAATATATATATTTATATATATAAAATAAAATTGAGAAAAGTTATATAAATATATACAAAAAAAAATGAGAGGGAACGTTGTGAGCCGCGGCAATGGCCGCGGCTCTACTTTATACCCGGTACTCAGTCAGTATATACGTATTTATGTATACATATGAGCTTACGATTTATTTAATTAATTATATGTTCACAAAAGAGACGAATTAAATTTTTGCCAAAATGGAAAATTTCAAAAAATTAAGTCGAACCGTATGCTATATTTTTATATTTTAGAAGTTATCTGATTCCATTTTTATTTACATATGCTTTTTACGTCGGCTGCTACATTTTTACATACACATGTAAAACTACATACAAGAGACATGGAAGTGTGTGCGAGAGAGAGAGGGAATCGCTTGGCTGCCGTTTGGTAGCCACTGAAATTTAATTTGTTCCTTCTGGCTATAATAATAATCCGATATGATCCAGATTCGGCAATCTGATAGATGCGGCTATTTTCCATAATTCTGCGTTTTTCGTTTTCGCGTACCTTAAAAATTGTGGATTCCACAGATTTTCGTCCTTTGTGGGGGCGGAAGGGGGCGTGGCAAAATTTTGAAATACACTTGTATTGAAGTGATATCACAGGAGCTCGGATAGAAAGTTTGGTTGCTCTAGCTCTTATAGTCTCTGAGATCTAGGCGTTCATTTGGACGAATAGGCAAAGCCGACAGGGTCGCGTGTGAGAGAGAGCGAGAGGGAACGATAACTTTCGAAATGGTTTTCTTCATAGTGGCTATATTAATATTCCGATCTGATCCAGATTCAACACTCTGATAGATATGATTATTCTCTATGATTCTGCGTTTTTAGTTTTCTCGTATCCTTAATATTGTGCATGCCACAGACTTTCGTCCTTTGTGTGGGCGGAAGTAAGCGGGGCGAAATTTTGAAATACATTCGGAGTAGTGTGATAACACAGAAGCCTGGATACAAAATTTGGTTGCTCTAGCTTGAATAGTCTCTGAGATATAGGCGCTAATGAAGACGGACGGACGGACAGACGGACGGACAGACCGACATGGCTAGATCGACTCGGCTATTGATGCTGGTCAAGAATATATATACTATATGGGGTCAGAAACGCTTCCTTCTGTGCGTTACACACATCCGTTATCCCCACAAATCTAATATACCCCTATACTCCTCGAGTACTGGGTATAAAAATGGGGGATTGGATCGTCGGCACGATAGACCATCACGGCCACGTGATCGTAAGTCCTACACCCCTTCACAGCTCCCCTCACCGCTCTTCAAATATAACCAAAACTTTCCCCTCCCAAAGGGTTCTATGCGATGTTTTGAGAAAAGAAATTGACCATCGATGCAGCGGCAGCGCATATCCCCCACCCTTAGCGTTAGGCTAGGTAACTTGATCCGCAGATTCGAGGTTCCGAGTGCACAAGCAAAAGAAGTGCGAGACACTTACTAGGGAACCCGGCCGCGAGATAGACGTTGGTCCACGCAGCAAATCGTATTTAGCCCATATACACTTAATTATAAAAAAAAATCCACTGAGTAAGTATATTTGTCGGGAGGGAATCCAAACCTTAACACTGTAGCCAAGGTACGAACCCACGTTCAGTTCCCGATTCACTCTTAATCTTTCGTTAGGTCCTTCGAGTCTGATAACGCCTCGTATCCCCAACTTTTCTCGACCCCACGAGTGTGACCACGCCTCGTGTCCCACATCACCCCCAGCCCCGCGAGTGTGACCACGCCTCGCACCCGATACCATCTTCGAACCCGCGAGTGTGACTACGCCTCGCAAACCATCTCTGTCCAAGTCTTACGGGCGTGATTATGCCCCATTCTCCTCCACTCTCGTCTCTAGCTTAGTTAGGACCGACCCCCGTTTCCAGTAGAGGTTCCTGCAATTTAAAAATTTCTTGTAGTAGGATCCTGGGAAGACTGAGCTCACCTCAGCCTGGAATAGGAGCATTACGCGAAAGAGAGAGGGATGCAACGGGATCACGTGAGAAAGCAAAAAAATGTACGGTACACGATAGAACGGTGGGAAGCGACGGAAAAGCATGCCTGTTGGAAAAAAATATGGGAACCTTTGATCACATGGCCGCCACAGCAGCAAAGAGCACGCAAAGAACTTTTTCGCAAACGACCGCAGGCGGAGGCGGCATCCGGTATCAGGAACACCATCGGGTGCAACCAGGGACACGAGGACAGCGGAGACGACGGGAACCTCGGAGCCGAAGGCGTTTACGAGCAGCACTTGTTCATGATAGTTCATTGTGACTTCAAATTGCCAAGACTTTGTTGATAGATTGCTGGACCTATGAACTATGTGACAGATTCCTTGAGTCTATTACTTGATCTGTGCTTTGTATCGGATCCGACCATATCGTTGTTAGCCTGTGCCAGCCGGCTCACTATCTTAAAGACTCCTACCATCCTACTTTCAAAGTGTCTCTTGATATGCATAGGATCAAGCAATGATCATAAAATAAAAAAATCATAAATTCAAACGTAAAATATATGAAAAAATCTAATAATTTTTAGCTTTCAAACCAATTTTACCAAAAACAAACTAATTGAGACGCGGTTTTTTCTTCAATAATTGGGTATTTATTTTCAATAACAAGTCCACATACCACTCTTCCCGCGAACCACCGTCGGCCGCAGGCAACCCAATTCGCCGTCGGCGATCGTGAAGGTCGACTTACGGGTCACCCGAAGATGGAGAGACTCCGCTATTTTTTCTTATTATGTCTCTTAAAACGATCTCTTCCAACAATATATGTAAATTATAGAATATATTTTATATAGTATATGTTAGCAAAAAGGAAAAATTAAATATACGACAAACGAAATTTTGAATAATTAAGTCGAACCATTTTTGCAAATTTTATACATATTATCTGTTATACTTGTTATCTGTTTACATATGGGAATTTCTCTGACGAAGTCCACCGAAGCCGAAAAATTCAAATTCAATAAAATCGCATTTGAAAATAGTTTGCTCGGGATTTTATTTTTAAAAGATATTGAAAATCCGCCAATTTAATTAATTGATATATAATTTCATTAACTTTGATCTGAAAACCTATTAAAATTAGCAAAATTCACTTTTTTGTGGTATTTTTTTCGTATTTTATTTGTTATGTTTTCCATTATTTTTTTCGCCTATAAGAAAAAAAATTCTTGATAAAAGTATTTCCTCAAAGTCTCCCTTACATATTGAACTATCTAAAAAAAACTCCCAGAACATTTTTTCAATATCGGTTAACGGAATTTTTAAACATTTATAAAGCCAAGAAAATTTTGACCCGTGTGACATGTCCTGCGCGACAGAGGCTTAAATTGAATTTTAAAAAAACTACAAGCTACAAACTACAAACTGATTAAAATTATAACCATTTTAAAGAGTCATCAATGCAGAACATTAATCAGAAATTCTCATAAATATATCGCCTCAACTTTCGCTGAAATCTGAGTTTGAATTGGTCGCCGTGAAAACCACTTCTATATTTTTCCCGTGCAAATACCATGCTTTTTTGCAAATATCTCGAAAACGAACAGAAGCCCAAAAGCCCTTAGCACCAGCCATAGACTTAGTCAAGTGGCGAATCATACCGTCAAAATAATTTTGAAAATCGGTTTTTTTTTACATTTTTACACATTGAAATGCGTACGAACGTTCCGTGCGACATTGGAGAAATGCCCATTTGTTTTTTTTTTCATTTGTCTTCCCTACATCTCACATCTACATGGAAGTCTGTGCGTTGCGTAGCCACTGAATTTTAATTTGCTTCCTATGGCCATAATAATGATCCGACCTGATCCAGATTCGGCAATCTGGTAAATACGGTAATTTTTCATGATTCTCTGGATTTCGCAGATTAGCGTCCTTTGTATGGGGCGGAATGGGGCGTGTCAAAATTTTGAAATACACTTGTATTGAAGTGATATCACAGGAGCTTGGATGGAAAGATTGGTTGCTCTAGCTCTTAAAGTCTCTGAGATCTAGGCGCTCATTTCGACGAATGGGCAAAACAGACACATTCGCGTTTGAGAGAGAGCGAGAGGGAACGATGACTTTCAAAATGGTTTTCTTTATAGTGGCTATATTAATAATACGATCTGATCCAGATTCAACACTCTAATAGATATGATCAGTCTCTATAATCCTGCGTTTTTAGTTTTCTCGTATCTTTAAAATTGTGCATGCCACAGATTTTCGTCCTTTGTGTGGGCGGAAAGGGGCGGGGTGAAATACACTTAGAGTAGTGTGATAAAACAGGAGACTGGATACAAAATTTGGTTGCTTTAGCTTTAATAGTCTCTGAGATATAGGCGCTAATGAAGATGGACAGAGGAACGGACGGACGGACGGACGGACAGCCAGTCATGGCTATATCGACTCTGCTATTGATGCTGATCAAGAATATATATACTTTATGGGGTCGGAAACGCTTCGTTCTGGGCGTTACACACATCCGTTATCACCACAAATCTAATATACCCCTATACTCTTCGAGTACCGGGTATAAAAAAAATCGTATACACGTTTCTCTTGCGTAATATTAAAACGGAAATTTTGACTACTTATTTATTTCTTTATTCTTATTCTTTCGTCAATGGAGAATAATAGCACGATTTTGTAAGTGGTATCCGATATAATAAAACATTTATTTTTCTTTGGGTGAATTTTTATTTTGATGGAATTTGTCATGAAGTGATTGCTGAACTCTCTCACAAGTATGTACATACATATATGCCAGCGGAATTTCTTACCCTGAGATCACATAAACAGTGAAAGGATTCAAAGACATGGAATTTCCACTAAAAAATTAGAAATCAACCATATTGTTAAAATTCTTGATTTAATAATAAAATTAGTTTAAAGATGCTTTTCTTTTTACGCGGCAAAATTTAAATGTTAATCTGTGGTTTTTTTGTTGTTATTAGTGGTTATAGTTCCGCTGATAGCAGAAAAGTACAAAAATATGCTGTTATGCGCAAAGAAAAACCAAAACCAATCAAATATAACAAATAAACGCCCCCTGCGTCGGAAAACGACGCAACTTTTTACCACAACTAGGGCCCTATGTACAAAATAATCAAGAACAGCCTCAGTGTAAACGGCATATTAATTAACTTTATCCTCGATATCTTGCGTTATACGATTCTGTCCCTTAACTAGTTGAATGAGATGCAAGTCTAATTAACCTTATACAAAACAATAGACTGATTGGTTTTTAAATACATGTATTTATTGGTATATTATATATAGGTCGCATCCATTCACATGTTTTGTAACGATTTTGAGTACGTAGACTACAGGTACGAAGCCTTAAGGTTTCTTACTTGCTGCTTATTTCTTCTGTACTCTTGATGATAGTACCGCATACTGGTCTATAGTATATCATAATTAATGAGCTCTTTACAAGCCCTGTCTGGCAACTCTGTTCTGTACTCCCAGTCGACACCCTGTAAACATAAATATTTTTTATATGTATTACTATGCAATAAGATCCTGATTTCAAGATAATTGTATATATGTATATATATATATATATAATAAATCAAGCGCATTTTAAACATTTTAAATCGTAAAATCATCAATATCGTAAATATCAAAAGTACAACCAGTAAAGAGGTGTACGTTTGGCGTGACAAGGTTTATAAGCCATAGAGGTTTCACGACCATAAAATATTCATCTAGACACTTCATTTATGCTTATTTATGAAAAAAAGACTATGTACCATATGTTTAAGTTCTTTGCAAAATTAATATATACCTTATTGGGAACCGACAAATTTTTGAGTTAAAGCTGGGTATCCAGCACCGCGGAAAACAAAAATTACTGCCAAACTTCATATAAAAAAACTGGGCAGTAATTTTTCGTTTGTGTTTTCCTGGCGTCAGTATCCAGCAACGTAAACGGAATCCACGAATTCTAACCGATAGTATCGATATCCACACGAATGTGGACTGTGAGAACAGCTGATGAGGGTGCCAGGAAAATATATCTGCACATTATTACTGAAGTAAAAGTGAGAGGTGGAGGCAAAATCTGTGCTCAAAACCAAAAAAAGATATGAAAATTTTTAAAGTGAGTAGAAGATTGCTTTAATAAAAGCGGTTGAGGCAAGACCACGTTTTTGGCGGATCACGGAAAATAAGCATTTTGATTATTTTGACGTTTTGGCGCATCCGACTGCGCTGTACTTCTTCTTACAACAATATGTGCCGCTACCAACACAATCACTTCATCGTCAGAATTACTTTTCTTCCTTTTTTTAATTTTAGTTTCATTTTCAAAATTGGCGTTGTTTACAAAACGCAGCTGATTCATGAGAGTGACCAACCTTTTTTTATGTTCTTGGTCACACTATTTCACTTAAGTTCCACACAACCGAAATAAAGAGCAGATTCCTGTCAGTAAAATTTCGCGGTGCTGGAGACAGGCCTTTAGCTGGCTATCCAGCACCGCGGAAAACAAAATTACTGCCAAACTTCATATAAAAAAAACTGGGCCAGTAATTTTTCGTTTGTGTTTTCCTGGAGCCAGTATCCAGCAACGTAAACGGAGTCCACGAATTCTTATCGATAGTATCGATATTCACACGAATGTGGACTGTGAGAACAGCTGATGAGGGTGCCAGGAAAATATATATATATATATACATATAAATATATTACTGAAGTGCAAGTGAGAGGTGGAGGCAAAATCTGTGCTCAAAACCAAAAAGAGATATGAAAATTTTTAAAGTGAGTAGAAGATTGCTTTAATAAAAGCGGTTGAGGCAAGACCACGTTTTTGGCGGATCACGGAAAATAAGCATTTTGATTATTTTGACGTTTTGGCGCATCCGACTGTGCTGTACTTCTTCTTACAACAATATGTGCCGCTACCAACACAATCACTTCATCACTTAACTTAAAGGCCTGTATCCAACACCGCGAAATTTTACTGACAGGAATCTGCTCTTTATTTCGGTTGTGTGGAACTTAAGTGAAATAGTGTGACCAAAGACCTAAAAACTGATTTGCCACTCTCATGAATCAGCTGTTTTTTGTAAACAGCGCCAATTTTGAAAATGAAACTAAAATTAAAAAAAAGAAGAAAAGTAATTCTGACTATGAAGTGATTGAATTAGAAATCAACCATATTGTTAAAATTCTTGATTTAATAATAAAATTAGTTTAAAGATGCTTTTCTTTTTACGCGGCAAAATTTAAATGTTAATCTGTGGTTTTTTTGTTGTTATTAGTGGTTATAGTTCCGCTGATAGCAGAAAAGTACAAAAATATGCTGTTATGCGCAAAGAAAAACCAAAACCAATCAAATATAACAAATAAACGCCCCCTGCGTCGGAAAACGACGCAACTTTTTACCACAACTAGGGCCCTATGTACAAAATAATCAAGAACAGCCTCAGTGTAAACGGCATATTAATTAACTTTATCCTCGATATCTTGCGTTATACGATTCTGTCCCTTAACTAGTTGAATGAGATGCAAGTCTAATTAACCTTATACAAAACAATAGACTGATTGGTTTTTAAATACATGTATTTATTGGTATATTATATATAGGTCGCATCCATTCACATGTTTTGTAACGATTTTGAGTACGTAGACTACAGGTACGAAGCCTTAAGGTTTCTTACTTGCTGCTTATTTCTTCTGTACTCTTGATGGTAGTACCGCATACTGGTCTATAGTATATCATAATTAATGAGCTCTTTACAAGCCCTGTCTGGCAACTCTGTTCTGTACTCCCAGTCGACACCCTGTAAACATAAATATTTTTTATATGTATTACTATGCAATAAGATCCTGATTTCAAGATAATTGTATATATGTATATATATATATATAATAAATCAAGCGCATTTTAAACATTTTAAATCGTAAAATCATCAATATCGTAAATATCAAAAGTACAACCAGTAAAGAGGTGTACGTTTGGCGTGACAAGGTTTATAAGCCATAGAGGTTTCACGACCATAAAATATTCATCTAGACACTTCATTTATGCTTATTAATGAAAAAAAGACTATGTACCATATGTTTAAGTTCTTTGCAAAATTAATATATACCTTATTGGGAACCGACAAATTTTTGAGTTAAAGCTGGGTATCCAGCACCGCGGAAAACAAAAATTACTGCCAAACTTCATATAAAAAAACTGGGCAGTAATTTTTCGTTTGTGTTTTCCTGGCGTCAGTATCCAGCAACGTAAACGGAATCCACGAATTCTAACCGATAGTATCGATATCCACACGAATGTGGACTGTGAGAACAGCTGATGAGGGTGCCAGGAAAATATATCTGCACATTATTACTGAAGTAAAAGTGAGAGGTGGAGGCAAAATCTGTGCTCAAAACCAAAAAAAGATATGAAAATATTTAAAGTGAGTAGAAGATTGCTTTAATAAAAGCGGTTGAGGCAAGACCACGTTTTTGGCGGATCACGGAAAATAAGCATTTTGATTATTTTGACGTTTTGGCGCATCCGACTGCGCTGTACTTCTTCTTACAACAATATGTGCCGCTACCAACACAATCACTTCATCGTCAGAATTACTTTTCTTCCTTTTTTTAATTTTAGTTTCATTTTCAAAATTGGCGTTGTTTACAAAACGCAGCTGATTCATGAGAGTGACCAACCTTTTTTTATGTTCTTGGTCACACTATTTCACTTAAGTTCCACACAACCGAAATAAAGAGCAGATTCCTGTCAGTAAAATTTCGCGGTGCTGGAGACAGGCCTTTAGCTGGCTATCCAGCACCGCGGAAAACAAAATTACTGCCAAACTTCATATAAAAAAAACTGGGCCAGTAATTTTTCGTTTGTGTTTTCCTGGAGCCAGTATCCAGCAACGTAAACGGAGTCCACGAATTCTTATCGATAGTATCGATATTCACACGAATGTGGACTGTGAGAACAGCTGATGAGGGTGCCAGGAAAATATATATATATATATACATATAAATATATTACTGAAGTGCAAGTGAGAGGTGGAGGCAAAATCTGTGCTCAAAACCAAAAAGAGATATGAAAATTTTTAAAGTGAGTAGAAGATTGCTTTAATAAAAGCGGTTGAGGCAAGACCACGTTTTTGGCGGATCACGGAAAATAAGCATTTTGATTATTTTGACGTTTTGGCGCATCCGACTGTGCTGTACTTCTTCTTACAACAATATGTGCCGCTACCAACACAATCACTTCATCACTTAACTTAAAGGCCTGTATCCAACACCGCGAAATTTTACTGACAGGAATCTGCTCTTTATTTCGGTTGTGTGGAACTTAAGTGAAATAGTGTGACCAAAGACCTAAAAACTGATTTGCCACTCTCATGAATCAGCTGTTTTTTGTAAACAGCGCCAATTTTGAAAATGAAACTAAAATTAAAAAAAAGAAGAAAAGTAATTCTGACTATGAAGTGATTGAATTAGAAATCAACCATATTGTTAAAATTCTTGATTTAATAATAAAATTAGTTTAAAGATGCTTTTCTTTTTACGCGGCAAAATTTAAATGTTAATCTGTGGTTTTTTTGTTGTTATTAGTGGTTATAGTTCCGCTGATAGCAGAAAAGTACAAAAATATGCTGTTATGCGCAAAGAAAAACCAAAACCAATCAAATATAACAAATAAACGCCCCCTGCGTCGGAAAACGACGCAACTTTTTACCACAACTAGGGCCCTATGTACAAAATAATCAAGAACAGCCTCAGTGTAAACGGCATATTAATTAACTTTATCCTCGATATCTTGCGTTATACGATTCTGTCCCTTAACTAGTTGAATGAGATGCAAGTCTAATTAACCTTATACAAAACAATAGACTGATTGGTTTTTAAATACATGTATTTATTGGTATATTATATATAGGTCGCATCCATTCACATGTTTTGTAACGATTTTGAGTACGTAGACTACAGGTACGAAGCCTTAAGGTTTCTTACTTGCTGCTTATTTCTTCTGTACTCTTGATGGTAGTACCGCATACTGGTCTATAGTATATCATAATTAATGAGCTCTTTACAAGCCCTGTCTGGCAACTCTGTTCTGTACTCCCAGTCGACACCCTGTAAACATAAATATTTTTTATATGTATTACTATGCAATAAGATCCTGATTTCAAGATAATTGTATATATGTATATATATATATATAATAAATCAAGCGCATTTTAAACATTTTAAATCGTAAAATCATCAATATCGTAAATATCAAAAGTACAACCAGTAAAGAGGTGTACGTTTGGCGTGACAAGGTTTATAAGCCATAGAGGTTTCACGACCATAAAATATTCATCTAGACACTTCATTTATGCTTATTAATGAAAAAAAGACTATGTACCATATGTTTAAGTTCTTTGCAAAATTAATATATACCTTATTGGGAACCGACAAATTTTTGAGTTAAAGCTGGGTATCCAGCACCGCGGAAAACAAAAATTACTGCCAAACTTCATATAAAAAAACTGGGCAGTAATTTTTCGTTTGTGTTTTCCTGGCGTCAGTATCCAGCAACGTAAACGGAATCCACGAATTCTAACCGATAGTATCGATATCCACACGAATGTGGACTGTGAGAACAGCTGATGAGGGTGCCAGGAAAATATATCTGCACATTATTACTGAAGTAAAAGTGAGAGGTGGAGGCAAAATCTGTGCTCAAAACCAAAAAAAGATATGAAAATATTTAAAGTGAGTAGAAGATTGCTTTAATAAAAGCGGTTGAGGCAAGACCACGTTTTTGGCGGATCACGGAAAATAAGCATTTTGATTATTTTGACGTTTTGGCGCATCCGACTGCGCTGTACTTCTTCTTACAACAATATGTGCCGCTACCAACACAATCACTTCATCGTCAGAATTACTTTTCTTCCTTTTTTTAATTTTAGTTTCATTTTCAAAATTGGCGTTGTTTACAAAACGCAGCTGATTCATGAGAGTGACCAACCTTTTTTTATGTTCTTGGTCACACTATTTCACTTAAGTTCCACACAACCGAAATAAAGAGCAGATTCCTGTCAGTAAAATTTCGCGGTGCTGGAGACAGGCCTTTAGCTGGCTATCCAGCACCGCGGAAAACAAAATTACTGCCAAACTTCATATAAAAAAAACTGGGCCAGTAATTTTTCGTTTGTGTTTTCCTGGAGCCAGTATCCAGCAACGTAAACGGAGTCCACGAATTCTTATCGATAGTATCGATATTCACACGAATGTGGACTGTGAGAACAGCTGATGAGGGTGCCAGGAAAATATATATATATATATACATATAAATATATTACTGAAGTGCAAGTGAGAGGTGGAGGCAAAATCTGTGCTCAAAACCAAAAAGAGATATGAAAATTTTTAAAGTGAGTAGAAGATTGCTTTAATAAAAGCGGTTGAGGCAAGACCACGTTTTTGGCGGATCACGGAAAATAAGCATTTTGATTATTTTGACGTTTTGGCGCATCCGACTGTGCTGTACTTCTTCTTACAACAATATGTGCCGCTACCAACACAATCACTTCATCACTTAACTTAAAGGCCTGTATCCAACACCGCGAAATTTTACTGACAGGAATCTGCTCTTTATTTCGGTTGTGTGGAACTTAAGTGAAATAGTGTGACCAAAGACCTAAAAACTGATTTGCCACTCTCATGAATCAGCTGTTTTTTGTAAACAGCGCCAATTTTGAAAATGAAACTAAAATTAAAAAAAAGAAGAAAAGTAATTCTGACTATGAAGTGATTGAATTAGAAATCAACCATATTGTTAAAATTCTTGATTTAATAATAAAATTAGTTTAAAGATGCTTTTCTTTTTACGCGGCAAAATTTAAATGTTAATCTGTGGTTTTTTTGTTGTTATTAGTGGTTATAGTTCCGCTGATAGCAGAAAAGTACAAAAATATGCTGTTATGCGCAAAGAAAAACCAAAACCAATCAAATATAACAAATAAACGCCCCCTGCGTCGGAAAACGACGCAACTTTTTACCACAACTAGGGCCCTATGTACAAAATAATCAAGAACAGCCTCAGTGTAAACGGCATATTAATTAACTTTATCCTCGATATCTTGCGTTATACGATTCTGTCCCTTAACTAGTTGAATGAGATGCAAGTCTAATTAACCTTATACAAAACAATAGACTGATTGGTTTTTAAATACATGTATTTATTGGTATATTATATATAGGTCGCATCCATTCACATGTTTTGTAACGATTTTGAGTACGTAGACTACAGGTACGAAGCCTTAAGGTTTCTTACTTGCTGCTTATTTCTTCTGTACTCTTGATGGTAGTACCGCATACTGGTCTATAGTATATCATAATTAATGAGCTCTTTACAAGCCCTGTCTGGCAACTCTGTTCTGTACTCCCAGTCGACACCCTGTAAACATAAATATTTTTTATATGTATTACTATGCAATAAGATCCTGATTTCAAGATAATTGTATATATGTATATATATATATATAATAAATCAAGCGCATTTTAAACATTTTAAATCGTAAAATCATCAATATCGTAAATATCAAAAGTACAACCAGTAAAGAGGTGTACGTTTGGCGTGACAAGGTTTATAAGCCATAGAGGTTTCACGACCATAAAATATTCATCTAGACACTTCATTTATGCTTATTAATGAAAAAAAGACTATGTACCATATGTTTAAGTTCTTTGCAAAATTAATATATACCTTATTGGGAACCGACAAATTTTTGAGTTAAAGCTGGGTATCCAGCACCGCGGAAAACAAAAATTACTGCCAAACTTCATATAAAAAAACTGGGCAGTAATTTTTCGTTTGTGTTTTCCTGGCGTCAGTATCCAGCAACGTAAACGGAATCCACGAATTCTAACCGATAGTATCGATATCCACACGAATGTGGACTGTGAGAACAGCTGATGAGGGTGCCAGGAAAATATATCTGCACATTATTACTGAAGTAAAAGTGAGAGGTGGAGGCAAAATCTGTGCTCAAAACCAAAAAAAGATATGAAAATATTTAAAGTGAGTAGAAGATTGCTTTAATAAAAGCGGTTGAGGCAAGACCACGTTTTTGGCGGATCACGGAAAATAAGCATTTTGATTATTTTGACGTTTTGGCGCATCCGACTGCGCTGTACTTCTTCTTACAACAATATGTGCCGCTACCAACACAATCACTTCATCGTCAGAATTACTTTTCTTCCTTTTTTTAATTTTAGTTTCATTTTCAAAATTGGCGTTGTTTACAAAACGCAGCTGATTCATGAGAGTGACCAACCTTTTTTTATGTTCTTGGTCACACTATTTCACTTAAGTTCCACACAACCGAAATAAAGAGCAGATTCCTGTCAGTAAAATTTCGCGGTGCTGGAGACAGGCCTTTAGCTGGCTATCCAGCACCGCGGAAAACAAAATTACTGCCAAACTTCATATAAAAAAAACTGGGCCAGTAATTTTTCGTTTGTGTTTTCCTGGAGCCAGTATCCAGCAACGTAAACGGAGTCCACGAATTCTTATCGATAGTATCGATATTCACACGAATGTGGACTGTGAGAACAGCTGATGAGGGTGCCAGGAAAATATATATATATATATACATATAAATATATTACTGAAGTGCAAGTGAGAGGTGGAGGCAAAATCTGTGCTCAAAACCAAAAAGAGATATGAAAATTTTTAAAGTGAGTAGAAGATTGCTTTAATAAAAGCGGTTGAGGCAAGACCACGTTTTTGGCGGATCACGGAAAATAAGCATTTTGATTATTTTGACGTTTTGGCGCATCCGACTGTGCTGTACTTCTTCTTACAACAATATGTGCCGCTACCAACACAATCACTTCATCACTTAACTTAAAGGCCTGTATCCAACACCGCGAAATTTTACTGACAGGAATCTGCTCTTTATTTCGGTTGTGTGGAACTTAAGTGAAATAGTGTGACCAAAAACCTAAAAACTGATTTGCCACTCTCATGAATCAGCTGTTTTTTGTAAACAGCGCCAATTTTGAAAATGAAACTAAAATTAAAAAAAAGAAGAAAAGTAATTCTGACTATGAAGTGATTGTGTTGGTAGCGGCACATATTGTTGTAAGAAGAAGTACAGCGCAGTCGGATGCGCCAAAACGTCAAAATAATCAAAATGCTTATTTTCCGTGATCCGCCAAAAACGTGGTCTTGCCTCAACTGCTTTTATTAAAGCAATCTTCTACTCACTTTAAAAATTTTCATATCTCTTTTTCGTTGTGCGCACAGATTTTGCCTCCACCTCTCACGTGTACTTCAGTAATAATATGCACATATATTTTCCTGGCACCCCTGTCAGCTGTTCTCACAGTCCACATTCGTGTGGATATCGATACTATCGATAAGAATTCGTGGATTCCGTTTACGTTGCTGGATACTGACGCCAGAAAAACACAAACGGCCCAGTTTTTTTTATATGAAGTTTGGCAGTAATTTTTCGTTTCCGCGGTGCTGGATACCCAGCTTAAAGTTAAACAATTTACAGTTAAACTGTTAGGGTACAATTACATTTCAACTAATTAATCGAAGGGACTAAGGCACATACTCTGACCCGGTGGGGCTGATTACACTACTCGACAAAATTCAACTTTTTTTCCGCTGTCGCCAAAAATGACTTTTTCTGACAGATTTGGAGATTTCAAATTTTTTAAAGAACTATGGTTTTTTCATGAAGTAAATATAAGCTTCTAAAATATTAAGCTTCTAAAATGAAATTTTATAATTTTTTCGGTATTTTTGACTTTGAAAGCTCACGAAAAGTCGAAAAAAATATTTGAATGCCTTGATTTTTGGTTTTAGATAGACACATTAATTAGACGTCATTTATCGCTTATAAAAATATAAAAATACACGGATAAGCTATAACCGTTTGACCAAAACGACCCAAAAAATAAATAAATATTACCTGTGAAAATACCGTCCGGTACGTTGTTGGTCCAACTTCCAAAATGGGATAGCAAAAAAGGAAAAGGACCTTTAATTTTGGTTTTACCGAGTCTTAGGTATGGATGTATATCGGATATATACCCTACGTGTTCATATTAATTTGGGGTGTAAATGTTGTGGACAGTTACTTTTATTTCTTATACCTAAGCCTTGGTGAGGATAAATATTTATAAATACCTTTTATGGTCAAATGTTGAGCTTTTTCCTTCACAGGTGCTGGTCCCGCATATATTTGACCTTTCTCCTTCAAGCTATTCGTAAAAAATGATATATAACTCTATACCTATAGTATCCCTGACTCAGTGTAGTTCTGACTTCCAGCAGAATACGATCGTGTGTTTTCGAAAAATACCATTTGTTTCTAATTGAAATGGACAACTCAAGCCGGTCAACTTCATGTGCTTACCGAGCAGAGTCGTTTTGCTACATATGTGGAAAGTATATGACCAGCAAAGAAGAAAAAATCGTTTTTACCGAAAAGTTCCAAGAACAGTACAATGAAAGCTATAAGATGTGGCCCAAAAGTATTGGCAAAGAGTGGGCTCCACGCTGTATATGTAAAACGTGTAAATTGAATTTAACAGCATTTAATAAAGAGGTAAGTTACCCTAAATCACAAGCTATGAAGTGTACAAAAAATACTAAGCATTACTTTTTTTCTTACATATTTTTTTTAGAAAACAATTTCGATTGTAAACTCCAATGCTATGGAGAAAACCAAAAAATCACAGCTCTGAATGTTTCTTTTGTTTATTCGAAAATTCTGGGTTTGGGGTATGTTCGGAGCAGCCGCTGGCAGTAGCTCTTAAGAATAACAATTAGATAATTTAAGAGAAATATACCTGAACTAACATCATCTGTTCGCATGCTCCCGGTGCATACGCACACACCATCACACTCATGTTCGCCGCGCGTACTGCTTATATGCAGCGCGTCGGTTAGCTTGGGTTCACATTCGGTCAAAATTCGTCGTCGAACGCAGCATCGTGTATCATTACATACCCGCCGTCAAAATTGCCTAATAGCGCTACAGCGGTTTCTTTGATTTGCTACATACACGATTGTACACTGAAAACCACGAAATTTACGGCCACGGCCTTTAAAAATTTAAAACTAAACATTGAAATTAAACACAACCGATAAACCCCAACCACGGAGTATAAATTTTGAAAATGTGGAGTCAGAGTTGCCGAAAAAGCTCGGCAGCTTCCAACATTTTGGTAACCCCGACGTGATCTGTGAGCTTATCGTGTGAAAAAAGTGTTCAAACATATAGTTAAATCTGTGTCTAAGTTATAACTAAACATTTGTCAAATCGTAGCGAACCAAAAGTCGCTGTGGCCGACCGTGACAGTTCTAACGGCCCGCTATTCGTTTTTCGCATTCCCTTTCACCGTCTGCTTCAACCTGCCCAACGCACTGTCGAGACCGGCTGCATATAGTGTAAGCCGTTATCTTTTTCGTCTCTTCTATCGTCGGTTGGTTCAGCCAGCGCTCGCCAGGCTACGTTGGCATCTCTCTGGTTTTTCGAACTCGAAATCAGAGTTACATTTTTCGATCGTGGATAACTGTTGCTTTTGGTCATCGCTCGTCGCATTATCGGTCCTCGCTCTAGCTCTCTGTGCCGGTGGAGTGCATACGTATACATTTTTTTTCGCCTTCGCTTTCATATATCGTTTCATCTCTCTACGTGAATTCGCCGCTTTTGAGAACAATAAAGTTCGCAACGTCAAATCTGCGCGGCCGGCGTAAAAAAGTTAGCGGAAATAAATGAGTGACGACAGTATAAGTATCGGGTCCGCCTCGGGTGGCACACCTTCGACTGGTGCTCCGCCTGGTGAATTGTTGGCCAGTGCTGCCATCTACTAGCCGGATTGCTTTTTTGAAGCTAAAAACAATGGCTATTTTCAACAGACTTCAGAGGCTCGTCACCCAAATGGACTTCGAAAAGCTGCGCCAAATGGATGAGTACGACCTGAAAGGAATGTTGAAATCACGAACGGAGCTGAAATCTAATTTTACTGTGGCACTCACCAGTTTGGAGGAAGTGGATTTTGAATCAATGACCAGTGAAATACCTTTGCGATTTGATTCGTCTCTATTAGCATTGAGGACGACTCTTCAGCGGGAGTTGGGCAAGCGTTCTCAGCCCGCGCATTGTTCGACGTTTTGAATGAATGCAAACGAATCCCAATCCCTACAGCTACAGCACAACTACAGCTGCCCAAGTTCAGTGGAGAGTATACGGAGTGGACCAGCTTCTACTCTATGTTCACAGCGGTGATCGATAGTGAAGCGGAGCTTAGTTCTATCGAGAAGCTACAGCACTTACGGTCCTGTTTGAGTGGAGTGGCCCTGGACACCATCAGTTCGTTGGAAATGACCAAGAATCGTCTATGCAATTTGGCGGAATTTGGACAGAGCAACGAAAACCAAATGGGAAGAAGTCTCGTCCAACCAAGGTCTTCCATCCTGGGAAAAATTGTCGAATTTTCTGGAGAACAGATGTCGCATCCTTGAGGGCATTCAGCACGCCATGCAAAGGAAAGATGGTCAGGTTGGCAAGCGTGAAAAAATCGTGAGTACGAATCACAGAAAAGCGGTCGTAGCATCGAGCGCTCCCGCTACGGTTTGTTGTGTGATGGCTCGAGCCATACCATTGCAAATTGTGAGCGTTTCAAAGGTTTATCGCCGGATGAGCTCACAAGGAATCCAGGCGGCTAGGGTTATGCGTGAATTGCCTAAGAAAGGGCCATTACGTGAAAGATTGCAGATTGCCGTACGTGCCGATTGACGCACCACTCGCTTTTGCACTTCGTTCGCTCATCAGATATCGCTCAATCCCCGCAACCCCAGCAAGGCCTTACCGCCATGGTTACGTTGTCACCCCCTTGTCGCAAGCTCTCATATCTCAAAGTCCGTCTGATGCTGTGCTGTTAGCTACTGTCGTCGTTCTCGTCCAAAAACAGCTCTGGAACATTCGTCCCTTGTCGTGAACTTTTGGACTCAGGATCCCAATAACGTTTCGTAGCCAGTCGTCTAGCTAATCAACTTTAACTTCGCTGTCGCCAAAAATGACTTTTTCTGATAGATTTGGATGTCTAAAAATTTTAAAAGAATTTTTTTTTTGTCATGGAGTAGTTTTTTTTAAAGAAATTTTTGGTATTTTTTGTAATAGGTAGTGCTTCTATGTGTCCCATAACTTAAAGTTTCCTTCAACTGGTTGTATTGAACTTTGCAGTTAAAAGCTGACAAATGCACCTATAAATCCGACTCAGTTGCAATTTAACGTCTGGAAGATATAAAGCTTCCAAATCGAAATTTCATAATTTTTTTCGGTATTTTTTCCCCGAAATTTTGACTTTGACAGCTCACGAAAAGTCGAGTTTTTTGGTTTTAGATAGATACATTAATAAGGTAAGTAGTGCCGAGTGATTTCTGCGGTGAGTGAGTACGGTGGTGTTTTTTTTTTTTTGTGTGCGGATAAGCTAACAAACTTGTTGTGCTGTGCGAAGCGATTGAAAAGTGGAAGACTAAATTTTCCTTTTGAGAAACAATTACATCTCTTAATTTTATTCTTTTATTCTTTTATTTTTTTTTTTTTTTTTTTTTTTTTTCCTTTTTATATAAGATAGAAGTAAGTTTTTGGCAAGCTGGTCAAACCAGCGACAAGCATGGCGGACGCCGATCACTCGGCGTCAGCCAAGACGAGAATTATAGATGCGGACAAAGGACAGAATAAACGACCACACGGAATGGACAAAAAACTGACAAGACTAAGTACAAACACAAAAAAATTATTACTTGAAGATTTAACACAGAAAAATAAAGGGTACAAACACATATGCATACAAAATGACAATACACTCACACACAATGACTATGACGAAATGGACGTACATGAGGAAAATGAAAATGCTACACACACTGACACATGCGGAATAAAAGAAGGAGAGAAGGCAAAAATACATATGGACAAAACAGATGATTTATTATACATGGGAGTAAACGCGGACACAGTGGCGGCAAATATTACAGTGCAAAGTGTGAATATAAATGAAGAAATTAGGGATGCCAATAATAAACAAAATGTAATCTCAGGTATTTCAAAAATTGTGTCGTCTGCAGCAGGTTTTTTAAAGGAAAGAAATGAAAGGGAGATTATTCTATACAACGAAAACCATGTCGGCGAAGCTGCAGTATTAGTCTCCACCAAAGAGTGTGAGGCCTTTCAAAACAAAAGGGCAAAAAATGGACTTTTTCTTTTTGAAAAAATAAGGCACCTGAAAATCTCAGGTTTTAAAGAAATTGTGGCTCTAGCGGCCACCTTATATAAAATATATTTTACAAAGGCTAGTGATGCCAATAAACTAGTAAGAAATGACGAATTAAAAAAAATGAAATTAATAGCCTTCATACCCAGAAACTTTGTGGAAACTTTCGGTGTAATTAGGGGTGTCCCTCTCAGTTTTTCGGAGGACGAAATCAAAGAAAATATTATGACTGACTTAAAGGTAAGAACAGTTGAAAGATTATGTAGACGAGAAAGATTTTTAGATGGTGAAAACAAAATGGAAATAAAATATGTGCCAACCGAGACAGTTAAAATTGGTTTTGAGGGGTCGGATATTCCTGAAAAGGTTTCAATTTTCGGAGTATGCTCGATGAGGGTTACCCACTACTTCCCCAAGGTCAGACAATGCTTCAACTGTGGAAGACTGGGACACACATCTGCACGTTGTCGCTCGCCTGGTAGATGCAATAAGTGCGGTGTGCAGGAATGCGATGGCGTCTGTAACATTATAAAATGTATCCTGTGTAATGGGAGAGATCATACAGCCAGAGATAGGGAAAGATGTCCTGTATGGGAAAAAGAAACAGACATAACAAAAATAATGACAATTAAAAAAATTGCTCGTAGGGAAGTCCTAAGTACATATTCAGTGCAACAAAACTACAACCTTTTGACAAATTACGAAAAAAATTTTCCAGAACTTAACAAAAGCCTTCAGGAAAGGCAAAACAAGGACAACAAAGTAAACGAAGTGTTAAAAAAACACAGTTATGCTAGTAGACTAATTGAAAAACCAAAGATACCTAAACAAATACCACATTTTCAGCTTGAGCCCTATACCAATGACTCAAGTGACCATACTCCTATCTTTCCACCGAAAATGGGTGCGGAAAATGAAACAATAGAACGAATAATTAAATTACTCAGGGAGATGAACGGATCACCAGGGAACAATGAAATTGAACAATTTAAAAAAAGAGCAACACAAAAACAAAAAGAAAATCTAGGAAATAAGAATTCTTCAAGTCAAGATAAAACCAAAGATATAAATATTTTATAATGGGAATGAAAATACTTCAGCTAAATATACAATCATTGAAAGCAAATAAAAATGACCTAGAATTTTTCCTAAATTCAAACAATTTTGATGTAGGAATGCTTTCAGAAGTTTTTTCTCATGACCTTAGCTTTAGGAAATTAGCAAATTTTGATTTATTAGAAAAACATAGGGATGATGGCTATGGTGGAGTAGCTATAGCTTGTAGAAAAAGTATGAGACTTAAAAAAATGCAATATAACTCGCAGTCCGATATTGTTCTGGCAAAATCCACGAAAAAGGATCAAAATATGACCTTTGTATCGATCTATTTTGAGCCTCAGATGAGAACAATGGATTTTAAAAGGGAAATAGACTCTTTGATTGAACATGTAGACAACTCGGAAAAGGTAATTCTTGCTGGTGATTTCAATGCCAAAAGTAAGGCTTTTGGAGATACAACGACAAATAGCAAAGGAAGGTATTTGAAAGAAAAAATGGAGAGTGCTGGTTTTAGACTAGCGAACGATGGCAGTAAAACCTTCAAAAGAAACATCGATTCGACTACCGGATCAGTGCTAGATCTAACTTTTGCAAAAGGATGTGTAATAACGAATTGGAAGTGTGATAGCTTCTTCTTAGGGGGAAGTCATCACCACCCAATTAGTTTTGAAATTTTAAACACTCCAGGCAAACCAAGTTTTTTTCTTTCAAAAAGCAGGCTTATGACCAACTTAAAAAAAATTGATACATGTAAGGACATTGAAACCTTAACAAAGGACATAAACAAAGGAATTAAATCTGCCACGTACAAAATAAAAGAAAATCGCACTCCAAAACTTTGGTGGGGCAATAATTTAAAAACCCTGTTCCAGAAGTTCACAGAAGCTCAACAGAAAGCCTCTAATGAACCATGTTTTGAAAATTATTGTTTAGCGGTAAACTCGAAGATGAGTTGGAAAAAAGCGGTTAAAATTGCAAAAAAGACAAGTTATGCGAGAAGGATAACTGAATTAAATGTGAAGTCGAATAGTAAAGAAGCATGGCGTTTTCTGAAAAACATTAAGAATTGCGAACAAGAGAGTCAGGAATCTTTTGACATTAGGCAAGCAAATAAATATTTAGAACATCTTGAAGAGCAGATACCTAGTGAAGCTAAGGAAGTCGAGAGTCAACTGTGGGAAAAAAAAGACAATTTAAATCCAAATTTCAGTCCAAATGACCTCGAGTTAGTATTAGGTAAGGGTAAAAAAACTGCTGGTGGGATAGACCAAATCACGTATGACATGCTATATGCTCTAAACCCAGGCGTTAAGAAGGAGTTAGTAAGCTTCTATAATGCCAAAGTAAAAAACTGTGATATTCCTGCCGAATGGCGAATAATCAAAGTGATCCCGATACCAAAGAAAAATAAAGACTTGACCAACATTAAAAATTTTAGACCAATTTCTCTTATATCTGTGATAGCAAAAACAATTAACAGTATGATTAAGGTTAGGCTAGAACAATATATTAATGACAACAAAATACTCCCCTATAGGTCATATGCCTACCAGAAAAACAAGTCTGCGGCTATGTGTTTAAACGACTTGATAAACACGGTGGCAATGGAGACGAGGAAAAAAAAATCAGTGGTTGTGATGGCACTAGATTTGAATAATGCATATAACTGCGTTAATTTAAATTTTTTAAAAGCCATTCTGGAAACCGAAAACTTTCCAAAGGTTTTTACGGACTGGGTCTTAAATTTTATGTCTAAAAGGGTGCTAAAGTTGGGAGATGCGACTCAAACTGTACATGGTGGTATTCCTCAGGGGTCCTGTCTGTCACCTCTACTTTTTAATATGTACACAAAAAGACTTCATCAAATAAATGACAACAAAACTCATGTTCTGCAATTTGCAGACGACTTTACAATTATTTCCTTGGGTATTGATTTAAAAAATGCCACCGAAAATCTCCAAAGTAAAATAAATGACTTCAATTTACTATGCAAGGATTTAGGTTTTAGTTTTAATCCAAGTAAGTCTGCGGTTTTGAACATGGGTAAGGGAAAAAAGTTATCTATATGTATTAAGGTTGACAACATAGACATACCCTGCAGGAAAAGTACCACGTTTCTCGGCAGAGTTATTAATGCCAATATGTCAAACGTAACCCATATAAAAGAAGTTAAAAAATTCTCAAGACAAAGTGGAAGAATCATACAGCTAGCAACAACAATAAAATCTGGATTAAAACCCAGAGTAAGCACAAACATTTTTAAATCCTTTGTACGAACAAAACAAGAATATGCTATGACCACTTTTGCAGACATGGGAATAGGTGCAACAAAAGACATGGACATTGCACAGGCGGGGGTGTTAAGAAGATGTGTAGGGGTACCTCCTGACACGAGCAAACACGAAATCTTTGCATTAGCAGGAGTAATGCCACCGTCTTTTAGGGCGAAATGGCTTACAGCCAAAGAACTGTTCAAAATAAAAACTTTCAACCCGGTTTTCTTCCAAAGATTGTTAGAGACTGAAGCTAAAACAAGCTATACCCTAGTTTTAAGAGAATTCAGATATTTTTTTAGTAACACGAGCATGGCTTACAATTACAGAGCTAGTAGAAAAATAAATATAAAAGACAAATTTTTAAAACAAAATAAAAATGAATATGCTGACGAAGAAATTAGAGCCAGGTTTTATGAAATTCTAAGTAAATATAAAACAGAAGGATGGAATATAATCTCCACAGATGCATCTGTCACCTCAAATGGCAGTGGTATAGGAATTTTTGAAATACCGAGTAGGAAGTCACACATGTACAAAATGGAAATACCATTGTCATCGGTGGGGGCAGAGCTAGTTGGAATCAAGCTAGCATGTGATTTAGTTAAAAAAGAAAAATACAAAAAAACTGTAATTATGTGTGATGGGTTAGGTGCAATAAAATTAGTAAGTAAGAAAAATACAGACTCATTTATAGTAAAAGAAATCCATGACATAATTGAACACTCAGAAGCAGATATTGTGGACATTTTATGGTTTCCAGGACACAAAGGAATCGATATGAATGAAAAAGCTGACAGTTTAGCGAAAATAGCGGTAAATAGAGGAGATTATGTACGTGTACTTTTTAGCGTAAAGGAGGCTTTAAGAGAAATAAATAATAAAATAATGGAAGGCTGGAACGATGATTATATAAACAAATGCCAAGCTAAAGGCTCGACACTTTTGAAATATTTTCCGAATTTACCAAATAAACCATGGCATCACAATTTAAAATGGAAAGCAAAAAGCATAAAAGTTATAAACAGACTAATGACAGACCACACGTATGACAAGGTCTTCCTGCACCGCATCAAAGCATGCGATACAAATATATGTGAAACCTGTAATGTAATAGAATCAGCTGAACATCTCATATTTAATTGCCAAAAACTTACTAGTATCAGGAAAAATTTTAAAATCTTTAAATACTACCAAAATTTAGATCAAATTCTCCTAAAAAAAGAACCTCTACATTTGAGGGAGCTTGCCAAATTTATAAGTGCAGCTGACTTTTCCTTTTAAGATCCACTGGTCTTTGTACTACTTTTGACTGCCACAAATCCACGTATAAACTCTTCCAACGAAAATCTTTACTCTTTTAATTAAAAAATTTAAAAAAAAAAAAAAAAGGGTAAACACCAAAGAAAAAAAGATTAAAATAACAATAATTAAACATTAAAAAAAAATTTATAAAAAAAAAAAAGAATATATAAAAATTATTTAAAAAAAAAAAAAAAAAAACAAAAACAAAATAAATAATATTAATAAAAAAAAAAAAAAATAAAAAAAGAGCTTCCAAATTAACAGGAAGACAGAACATAAGAACATTTAAAAAAAAAAAAAATAATAATAATAATAAGAATAATAATTAAAAATTAAAAATAAAAAACAAAACGAAAAGAAAGGAGAAAAAGCTTGAAAAATCTTAGAATGAACTCCTTGAGCAAGTTGGAAACCTGCTCATGCACTACAAGTATCTGATCAATGCAACCTTTTAGTTGCGATCAAAACACAAATCATCTAACGGATGATTAAAGTCAAAAAAAAAAAAAAAAAATAATAAGGTAAGTTAAGGTACGTTTAAGGTATCGCTTATAAAAATATAAAAATAAACGGCTAAGTAATACCCGTTTGACCAAAACGACTCAAATCTCATTTTATCTGAAAAAATACTTGAAATTATTTAAGTGTTATGATACTTTTATTGATATTATATTATATTATATGATATTTTTATTGTTATTGCTTGTTACTATTTTTAAAATGGTTTGTCTGTCGGCTTTTGTCATTAAAGTCAGATTCTCTTATGAGAGTCCACACATAGTCGCCCAACATATTGTCATTCCAAACACCTTGATACCCTCGTTCCATAGCTTTTAATTGTTGGTGAAATCTCTCTCCGTGTTCATCACTAACATCCCCAAGGTTTGACGGAAAAAAGTCTAAGTGGGAGTGCAGGAATGGATTTTATGCGTTTTAATGGCGATATTTTCTCCAAAGGAGGAGCGGGAAGCGTAAAGCCTTGACGAGACTCTTACGGGTATTTATATCTCTCACTTACCCCAAACTTACCCCCAGATTTTTCGAATAAACAAAAGAAACATTCAGAGCTGTGATTTTTTGGTTTTCTCCATAGCATTGGAGTTTACAATCGAAATTGTTTTCTAAAAAAAAATATGTAAGAAAAAAAGTAATGCTTAGTATTTTTTGTACACTTCATAGCTTGTGATTTAGGGTAACTTACCTCTTTATTAAATGCTGTTAAATTCAATTTACACGTTTTACATATACAGCTTGGAGCCCACTCTTTGCCAATACTTTTGGGCCACATCTTATAGTTTTCATTGTACTGTTCTTGGAACTTTTCGGTAAAAACGATTTTTTCTTCTTTGCTGGTCACTTTCTACTTTCCACATATGTAGCAAAACGACTCTGCTCGGTAAGCACATGAAGTTGACCGGCTTGAGTTGTCCATTTCAATTAGAAACAAATGGTATTTTTCGAAAACACACGATCGTATTCTGCTGGAAGTCAGAACTACACTGAGTCAGGGATACTATAGGTATAGAGTTATATATCATTTTTTACGAATAGCTTGAAGGAGAAAGGTCAAATATATGCGGGACCAGCACCTGTGAAGGAAAAAGCTCAACATTTGACCATAAAAGGTATTTATAAATATTTATCCTCACCAAGGCTTAGGTATAAGAAATAAAAGTAACTGTCCACAACATTTACACCCCAAATTAATATGAACACGTAGGGTATATATCCGATATACATCCATACCTAAGACTCGGTAAAACCAAAATTAAAGGTCCTTTTCCTTTTTTGCTATCCCATTTTGGAAGTTGGACCAACAACGTACCGGACGGTATTTTCACAGGTAATATTTATTTATTTTTTGGGTCGTTTTGGTCAAACGGTTATAGCTTATCCGTGTATTTTTATATTTTTATAAGCGATAAATGACGTCTAATTAATGTGTCTATCTAAAACCAAAAATCAAGGCATTCAAATATTTTTTTCGACTTTTCGTGAGCTTTCAAAGTCAAAAATACCGAAAAAATTATGAAATTTCATTTTAGAAGCTTAATATTTTCCAGACGTTAAATTGCAGCTACAAAGTGTCTGATTCGGACTTATAGCTGCATTTGTCAGCTTTTTTTTAACCGCAAAGTTCAATACAACCAGTTGTAGGAAACTTAAGTTATGTGACAAATAAAAGCACTACCTGTGGCAAAAAATACCAAATTTTTAAAAATAAAATTACTTCATGAAAAAACCATAGTTCTTTAAAAAATTTGAAATCTCCAAATCTGTCAGAAAAAGTCATTTTTGGCGACAGCGGAAAAAAAAAGTTGAATTTTGTCGAGTAGTGTAATCAGCCCCACCGGGTCAGAGTATGTGCCTTAGTCCCTTCGATTAATTAGTTGAAATGTAATTGTACCCTAACAGTTTAACTGTAAATTGTTTAACTTTAAGCTGGGTATCCAGCACCGCGGAAACGAAAAATTACTGCCAAACTTCATATAAAAAAAACTGGGCCGTTTGTGTTTTTCTGGCGTCAGTATCCAGCAACGTAAACGGAATCCACGAATTCTTATCGATAGTATCGATATCCACACGAATGTGGACTGTGAGAACAGCTGACAGGGGTGCCAGGAAAATATATGTGCACATTATTACTGAAGTACAAGTGAGAGGTGGAGGCAAAATCTGTGCGCAAAACGAAAAAGAGATATGAAAATTTTTGCTTTAAGGCCTGTCTCCAGCATCGCGAAATTTTACTGATAGGAATCTGCTCTTTATTTCGGTTGTGTGGGTCCTAAGTTAAATAGTGTGACCAAGAACCAAAAAAAAGGTTGGTCACTCTCATGAATCAGCTGTGTTTTGTAAACAGCGCCAATTTTGAAAATGAAACTAAAATTAAAAAATGGAAGAAAAGTAATTCTGACGATGAAGTGATTGTGTTGGTAGCGGCACATATTGTTGTAGGAAGAAATACAGCGCAGTCGGAGGCGCCAAAATGTCAAAATGATCAAAATGCTTATTTTCCGTGATCCGCCAAAAACATGGTCTTGCCTCAACTGCTTTTATTAAAGCAATCATTTCCTCATTTTAAAAATTTGAATATCTCTTTTTGGTTTTGAGCACAGATTTTGCCTCCACCTCTCACTTGTACTTCAGTAATAATGTGCAGATATATTTTCCTGGCACCCTCATCAGCTGTTCTCACAGTCCACATTCGTGTGAATATCGATACTATCGATAAGAATTCGTGGATCCCGTTTACGTTTGCTGGATACTGACTCCAGGAAAACACAAACGAAAAATTACTGGCCCAGTTTTTTTTATATGAAGTTTGGCAGTAATTTTTCGTTTCCGCGGTGCTGGGTACCCAGCTTTAACTCAAAAATTTGTCGGTTCCCAATAAGGTATATATTAATTTTGCAAAGAACTTAAACATATGGTACATAGTCTTTTTTTCATTAATAAGCATAAATGAAGTGACTAGATGAATATTTTATGGTCGTGAAACCTCTATGGCTTATAAACCTTGTCACGCCAAACGTACTCCTCTTTACTGGTTGTACTTTCGATATTTACGATATTGATGATTTTACGATTTAAAATGTTTAAAATGCGCTTGATTTATTATATATATGTATATATATACATATATACAATTATCTTGAAATCAGGATCTTATTGCATAGTAATACATATAAACGAGAGGGAACGTTGTGAGCCGCGGCAATGGCCGCGGCTCTACTTTATACCCGGTACTCAGTCAGTATATACGTATTTATGCATACATATGAGCTTACGATTTATTTAATTAATTATATGTTTGTAAAAGAGACGAATTAAATTTTGGCCAAAATGGAAAATTTCAAAAAATTAGGTCGAACCCCATGCTGTATTTTTATATTTTAGAAGTTATCAGTTTCCATTTTTATTTAAATATAATTTTTACGTCGGCTGCTACATTTTTACATACTCATGTAAAACTACATACAAGAGACATGGAAGTGTGTGCGAGAGAGAGAGGGAATCGCTTGGCTGCCGTTTGGTAGCCACTGAAATTTAATTTGTTCCTTCTGGCTATAATAATGATCCGATATGATCCAGATTCGGCAATCTGATTGATACGGATATTTTCCATAATTCTGCGTTTTTTGTTTTCTCTTATCTTAAAAATTGTGGATTCCACAGATTTTCGTCCTTTGTGGGGGCGGAAGGGGGCGTGGCAAAATTTTGAAATAAACTCGTGCTGGTTTGATATCACAGGAGTTAGGATAGAGAGTTTGGTTGCTCTAGCTCTTATAGTCTCTGAGAACTAGTCGTCAAAAAATACGAATGGGCAAAGCAGATAGGGTCGCGTGTGAGAGAGAGCGAGAGGGAACGATAACTTTCGAAATAGTTTTCTTTATAGTGGCTATATTAATATTCCGATCTAATCCAGATTCAACACTCTGATAGATATGATTATTCCCTATGATTCTGCGTTTTTAGTTTTCTCGTATCCTTAAAGTTGTGCATGCCACAGATTTTCGTCTTTTGTGTGGGTGGAAATGGGCGGGGCTAAATTTTGAAATACATTGTGAGTAGTGTGATAACACAGTTGCCTGGATACAAAATTTGGTTGCTCTAGCTTTAATAGTCTCTGAGATATAGGCGCAAATGAAGACGGACGGACGGACAGACGGACGGACAGACGGACGGACGGACAGACCGACATGGCTAGATCGACTCGGCTATTGATGCTGATCAAGAATATATATACTTTATGGGGTCGGAAACGCTTCCTTCTGTGCGTTACACACATCCGTTATCCCCACAAATCTAATATACCCGTATACTCTTCGAGTACCGGGTATAAAAATATTTATGTTTACAGGGTGTCGACTGGGAGTACAGAACAGAGTTGCCAGACAGGGCTTGTAAAGAGCTCATTAATTATGATATACTATAGACCAGTATGCGGTACTACCATCAAGAGTACAGAAGAAATAAGCAGCAAGTAAGAAACCTTAAGGCTTCGTACCTGTAGTCTACGTACTCAAAATCGTTACAAAACATGTGAATGGATGCGACCTATATATAATATACCAATAAATACATGTATTTAAAAACCAATCAGTCTATTGTTTTGTATAAGGTTAATTAGACTTGCATCTCATTCAACTAGTTAAGGGACAGAATCGTATAACGCAAGATATCGAGGATAAAGTTAATTAATATGCCGTTTACACTGAGGCTGTTCTTGATTATTTTGTACATAGGGCCCTAGTTGTGGTAAAAAGTTGCGTCGTTTTCCGACGCAGGGGGCGTTTATTTGTTATATTTGATTGGTTTTGGTTTTTCTTTGCGCATAACAGCATATTTTTGTACTTTTCTGCTATCAGCGGAACTATAACCACTAATAACAACAAAAAAACCACAGATTAACATTTAAATTTTGCCGCGTAAAAAGAAAAGCATCTTTAAACTAATTTTATTATTAAATCAAGAATTTTAACAATATGGTTGATTTCTAATTTTTTAGTGGAAATTCCATGTCTTTGAATCCTTTCACTGTTTATGTGATCTCAGGGTAAGAAATTCCGCTGGCATATATGTATGTACATACTTGTGAGAGAGTTCAGCAATCACTTCATGACAAATTCCATCAAAATAAAAATTCACCCAAAGAAAAATAAATGTTTTATTATATCGGATACCACTTACAAAATCGTGCTATTATTCTCCATTGACGAAAGAATAAGAATAAAGAAATAAATAAGTAGTCAAAATTTCCGTTTTAATATTACGCAAGAGAAACGTGTATACGATTTTTTTTATACCCGGTACTCGAAGAGTATAGGGGTATATTAGATTTGTGGTGATAACGGATGTGTGTAACGCCCAGAACGAAGCGTTTCCGACCCCATAAAGTATATATATTCTTGATCAGCATCAATAGCAGAGTCGATATAGCCATGACTGGCTGTCCGTCCGTCCGTCCGTCCGTTCCTCTGTCCATCTTCATTAGCGCCTATATCTCAGAGACTATTAAAGCTAAAGCAACCAAATTTTGTATCCAGTCTCCTGTTTTATCACACTACTCTAAGTGTATTTCACCCCGCCCCTTTCCGCCCACACAAAGGACGAAAATCTGTGGCATGCACAATTTTAAAGATACGAGAAAACTAAAAACGCAGGATTATAGAGACTGATCATATCTATTAGAGTGTTGAATCTGGATCAGATCGTATTATTAATATAGCCACTATAAAGAAAACCATTTTGAAAGTCATCGTTCCCTCTCGCTCTCTCTCAAACGCGAATGTGTCTGTTTTGCCCATTCGTCGAAATGAGCGCCTAGATCTCAGAGACTTTAAGAGCTAGAGCAACCAATCTTTCCATCCAAGCTCCTGTGATATCACTTCAATACAAGTGTATTTCAAAATTTTGACACGCCCCATTCCGCCCCATACAAAGGACGCTAATCTGCGAAATCCAGAGAATCATGAAAAATTACCGTATTTACCAGATTGCCGAATCTGGATCAGGTCGGATCATTATTATGGCCATAGGAAGCAAATTAAAATTCAGTGGCTACGCAACGCACAGACTTCCATGTAGATGTGAGATGTAGGGAAGACAAATGAAAAAAAAAAACAAATGGGCATTTCTCCAATGTCGCACGGAACGTTCGTACGCATTTCAATGTGTAAAAATGTAAAAAAAAACCGATTTTCAAAATTATTTTGACGGTATGATTCGCCACTTGACTAAGTCTATGGCTGGTGCTAAGGGCTTTTGGGCTTCTGTTCGTTTTCGAGATATTTGCAAAAAAGCATGGTATTTGCACGGGAAAAATATAGAAGTGGTTTTCACGGCGACCAATTCAAACTCAGATTTCAGCGAAAGTTGAGGCGATATATTTATGAGAATTTCTGATTAATGTTCTGCATTGATGACTCTTTAAAATGGTTATAATTTTAATCAGTTTGTAGTTTGTAGCTTGTAGTTTTTTTAAAATTCAATTTAAGCTTCTGTCGCGCAGGACATGTCACACGGGTCAAAAATTTCTTGGCTTTATAAATGTTTAAAAATTCCGTTAACCGATATTGAAAAAATGTTCTGGGAGTTTTTTTTAGATAGTTCAATATGTAAGGGAGACTTTGAGGAAATACTTTTATCAAGAATTTTTTTTCTTATAGGCGAAAAAAATAATGGAAAACATAACAAATAAAATACGAAAAAAATACCACAAAAAAGTGAATTTTGCTAATTTTAATAGGTTTTCAGATCAAAGTTAATGAAATTATATATCAATTAATTAAATTGGCGGATTTTCAATATCTTTTAAAAATAAAATCCCGAGCAAACTATTTTCAAATGCGATTTTATTGAATTTGAATTTTTCGGCTTCGGTGGACTTCGTCAGAGAAATTCCCATATGTAAACAGATAACAAGTATAACAGATAATATGTATAAAATTTGCAAAAATGGTTCGACTTAATTATTCAAAATTTCGTTTGTCGTATATTTAATTTTTCCTTTTTGCTAACATATACTATATAAAATATATTCTATAATTTACATATATTGTTGGAAGAGATCGTTTTAAGAGACATAATAAGAAAAAATAGCGGAGTCTCTCCATCTTCGGGTGACCCGTAAGTCGAAATTCACGATCGCCGACGGCGAATTGGGTTGCCTGCGGCCGACGGTGGTTCGCGGGAAGAGTGGTATGTGGACTTGTTATTGAAAATAAATACCCAATTATTGAAGAAAAAACCGCGTCTCAATTAGTTTGTTTTTGGTAAAATTGGTTTGAAAGCTAAAAATTATTAGATTTTTTCATATATTTTACGTTTGAATTTATGATTTTTTTATTTTATGATCATTGCTTGATCCTATGCATATCAAGAGACACTTTGAAAGTAGGATGGTAGGAGTCTTTAAGATAGTGAGCCGGCTGGCACAGGCTAACAACGATATGGTCGGATCCGATACAAAGCACAGATCAAGTAATAGACTCAAGGAATCTGTCACATAGTTCATAGGTCCAGCAATCTATCAACAAAGTCTTGGCAATTTGAAGTCACAATGAACTATCATGAACAAGTGCTGCTCGTAAACGCCTTCGGCTCCGAGGTTCCCGTCGTCTCCGCTGTCCTCGTGTCCCTGCTTGCACCCGGTGGTGTTCCTGATACCGGATGCCGCCTCCGCCTGCGGTCGTTTGCGAAAAAGTTCTTTGCGTGCTCTTTGCTGCTGTGGCGGCCATGTGATCAAAGGTTCCCATATTTTTTTCCAACAGGCATGCTTTTCCGTCGCTTCCCACCGTTCTATCGTGTACCGTACATTTTTTTGCTTTCTCACGTGATCCCGTTGCATCCCTCTCTCTTTCGCGTAATGCTCCTATTCCAGGCTGAGGTGAGCTCAGTCTTCCCAGGATCCTACTACAAGAAATTTTTAAATTGCAGGAACCTCTACTGGAAACGGGGGTCGGTCCTAACTAAGCTAGAGACGAGAGTGGAGGAGAATGGGGCATAATCACGCCCGTAAGACTTGGACAGAGATGGTTTGCGAGGCGTAGTCACACTCGCGGGTTCGAAGATGGTATCGGGTGCGAGGCGTGGTCACACTCGCGGGGCTGGGGGTGATGTGGGACACGAGGCGTGGTCACACTCGTGGGGTCGAGAAAAGTTGGGGATACGAGGCGTTATCAGACTCGAAGGACCTAACGAAAGATTAAGAGTGAATCGGGAACTGAACGTGGGTTCGTACCTTGGCTACAGTGTTAAGGTTTGGATTCCCTCCCGACAAATATACTTACTCAGTGGATTTTTTTTTATAATTAAGTGTATATGGGCTAAATACGATTTGCTGCGTGGACCAACGTCTATCTCGCGGCCGGGTTCCCTAGTAAGTGTCTCGCACTTCTTTTGCTTGTGCACTCGGAACCTCGAATCTGCGGATCAAGTTACCTAGCCTAACGCTAAGGGTGGGGGATATGCGCTGCCGCTGCATCGATGGTCAATTTCTTTTCTCAAAACATCGCATCGAACCCTTTGGAAGGGGAAAGTTTTGGTTATATTTGAAGAGCGGTGAGGGGAGCTGTGAAGGGGTGTAGGACTTACGATCACGTGGCCGTGATGGTCTATCGTGCCGACGATCCAATCCCCCATTTTTTTTGTATATATTTATATAACTTTTCTCAATTTTATTTTATATATATAAATGTATATATTTTTTTTTATCTTTTAACCAATCTTTATTGATTATTGCTTTCCCTTTTGACTTGCTTTCCAGGTGCGTTGCCGGCCTCGGACCGTTCGACTGATGACTGAATTACGCCAGAATGTTAATTCATATATATTTTAAAATAATAGCAGCTATACTATTAAACTTCTTTCTTCTTTACTTCATAGGATAGTGTATGTTGAGTGCACACAGTTTTTTAGTAAAAGAGAAGAATGCGGTACTCCAAGAAGTTGTCTTGCAAAATCCGCAAAAATCCAAGACGTCTTATAATCTAATAAAAAATATAAATTTAAAAAAAAATAGCAATATATAATAAATGCCTTCAAACAAAAAAAAAAAAAACGAGAGGGAACGTTTTATATTTGAAAAGTTCTCTGTTTCCATTTTTAATCACATATAATTTTTACATCGGCTGCTACATTTTCACATACACATGTATAACTACGTACAAGAGACGTGGATGTGTGCGAAATGGGTAAGCGCTTGGCAGGCGCTGAGTAGACAGTGAAATTTAATTTGTTCCCTCTGTCCATAATAATAATCCGGTCTGATCCAGATTCGGCAATCTGTTAGACACGGTAATTTCCTTACCTTAAAAATTTTGGATTCCACAGATTTTTGTCCTTTGTGGGGGCGGTAAGGGGCGGGGCGAAAATTTGAAATACATTCGGAGTATTGTGATAACACAGAAACCTGGATACAAAACTTTTTCTAGCTTTAATAGTCTCTGAGATATAGGCGCTAATGAAGACGGACGGACAGACGGACGGACGGACAGACAGACATGGCTATATCGACTCGGTTATTGATGCTGATCAAGAATATATGTATATACTTTATGGATCTTGTTATGTATTAAAGAAATAAGAACAAAGCAATAAGGAAAATCAGCCATTTGTACTGTATACACACACACACACTAACACTATTACACCCGAATGTATGTATGCCTTCTCTCTTCAAATAAAGTCAGTTCTAAGCTAGTTCTCAACATGAACACAACGTTTCCTCCGTACTCAGACACAACATATTGGCGACGAGTGAAAAAAGTGCCTCAGAATCATCATTTTGAGTATTTCGTGTCGGTAGTCTAACCAAATAGAGATCGAACGATTAAAAAACAAAGAAAATATGGATACAACAAACATCAAAGAATTGTTGGCTCAACAGCAACAATTCGCAGAGGAATTGATAAAAAAACAACAAACATGGATGGAGGCCTTTCTCGCAGAAAACAGTGCAGTTAACAGACCTGCAGAGTCAACAGTTTGTCCGCCGTTCCCAAGTTTTAATAAGGATCAACAAAATTGGGAGACGTATTTACAACAATTGGCGCAGCATTTCGCCGCGTACTCCGTTATCTCCGTCGACAAGAAAAAAGCATATTTTCTGTCGTGGGTAGGCACACATGTTTTCGAACTTGTCAAGAATCTCTTCGGTAGCGAAAATTTGGACCAGCAGTCGTACGTGCAAATCACAGACAAATTTACAGAGCACTTCAAACAGAAGCGTCACATTGTTGCTGCTCGCTATGAATTTTTTAAACGTCAGATGCGGGACTCACAATCTCATAAGGAATGGGTAGCCGATCTACGTGGTATTGCTCGTGAGTGTCAGTTTTCTTGCAACGCAAATGGGTGTACATACAATTATGTTGACGAAATGATACGCGATCAAATAATTGTACACACGCCATTCGAAGCAATACGCACAGCCGCATTGCAAAAGCTTCAACCGTCCCTCGCAGACGTGCTCTCAATTGCCGAAACATACGAAGCAACATTAAAAACAGTAGCAGTCATAAAGGAGAGCGAGAAGAGAACACTGGACATGAACGCTGTACACACACATAAGAAACATCAACAGAAACGCAGTGGTATGGAAGCAAAGGGAGGCAAGAACTCTCTTAAATCTTGCTCCGGTTGTGGAAATACACATGCTCGTGAAAACTGTAAATTTCGCGATGCTATTTGCCATAAATGTGGTCGAAAGGGACACATAGCTATCGTTTGCATGTCAAAGCAGTGCAAAGATATGAAAGAGAGAGATAATCACAAATACCAGCATAAAGAGAAACACGCAGAATCAATTCAAACACTTCACACCGTCTCAAGCCTAGTGAAGTTCGAGGGAAATAACCTGGAAATCTTCAACGAAATTATTCCTTTTCAAATGGATTCTGGCGCAACGGTATCAATTATCAATAGTAAAACATACAAAGAACTCAAAAGTCCAAAGCTGCAGAAGTGTGACCGTATATTGCAAGCGTTTGGCCAACAACAAATCCCCGTGCTGGGTGAACTGCACACTGTGGCAAAGTGTGGCAATAAATCGGCAAATGTTGTCATAATCGTGGCAAATGTAGAAAACTCAAACAATCTGTTCGGAATGGATTTGTTCAAGACATTCAATTTCGAAATTCAACAAATTTCAAATGTGAGTGAGGCGCAGGGTTCTAAATTGACTGATCTTTGTAACAAGTACAAGGGAGTATTCGAACCGGCTATTGGTACAATAAGAAACTTTAAGGCAAGCATCTACTTAAAGCAAAATTTTGTGCCAAAATTCTACAAAAGCAGACAAATTCCATTTGCTCAAATGGAACAGTTTAAGGAGGAAGTAAAGCGTCTCACAGATGCCGGTATTTTGAAGGCAGTCAAGTTCAGCAACTGGGCATCGCCCATAGTACTAGCATCCAAGCCAGGTGGAGCACTACGGATCTGTGGCGACTTTAAACAAGGTGTCAATTCCCAATTGGACATCGAACAATATCCGCTGCCAACACGTGAGTCTTTATTACATACAATCCGTCACGGCACTCATTTCTCCAAAATCGATCTGAAAGACGCATATCTACAAATGGAGTTAGATGATGCAGCAAAAGAAATTATGGTCGTCAACACGCCGTTGGGCCTTTTCCAGTACCAACGTCTACCATATGGAATATCGAGCGCCCCAGCTATATTCCAACGTCATTTGGAACAACTTCTCAGTGGCATAGAAGGTTGTGGAAATTATTTAGACGACATCATCATTTCAGCTCCAACAGTTGAACAGCACCTTGCTCGCCTCGAACAAGTTTTATGCATTCTAAAAGAGAATGGCATCAAATGCAAGAGGGAGAAGTGTTTCTTTTTGAGAAACGAAATTGAATATCTCGGCAGAAGAGTAAGCATGAAGGGCATCCTCCCGGATACCACGGGTCTAGAGGCTGTAAAACAATTAAAGCCTCCCACTAATCTACAGCAGCTGGATGCTTTCATGGGAAAAGTCAACTACTACTGCAATTTCATCCCCAACTTTTCTCAGCTAGCGTCTCCGCTCAATCAGCTTCGGAGGAAAAACGTAATCTTCAAATTCGGACCCGAACAGCAGCAGGCTTTCACAGCATTAAAAACGCACATTCTTAATGCTACAGAGCTAGCACATTTCAACGAGCATCTACCGCTTGTTCTAGCCACCGATGCATCTTCATATGGCATTGGTGTAGTCTTGTCACACATTCAAGCAGATGGCAAGGAAAGGCCAATAGCATTTGCATCAAAAACATTAGATGTCCATCAAGTTCGATACAGCCAAATAGAAAAGGAAGCACGTTCGATTATATTTGGGGTAAAGAAATTTCATCAGTACCTTTACGGCAGGAAGTTCATTCTCATTACTGATCATAAGCCATTGGTCACCATATTCAGTCCAAACAAGCATCTTCCAACAATGACTTCTAACAGACTTCAGCGTTGGGCTATAATTTTGATGGCCTACAACTTTGAAATTAAATATCGCAGCACCACAGCTCATGGAAATGCAGACGCACTCTCACGTCTTCCTATCAGCTCAGATGAAAAGTTTGACACGGAAGAGGCATGCTACAATGTCGTTGAGATGTCATGTCCCATAAATGCCGACATAATCAGGCACAAGCTAAACAGCGACCGTATTCTGCACAAGGTCTATCAATTTGTATCTACTGGTTGGCCAGAACAACAGCATGATCTCGAGATATTGCCATATTTTAATCGTAGATTTGCCCTGACGATTAACAACAACCTACTATGTCTCCATTCTAATGTGAATAGAATCATTATTCCGGGAGCACTACGGAATAATATTCTCAATCTCCTCCACGAGGGTCATTGGGGAATAGTACGAATGAAACAACTGGCTCGACAACATGTGTGGTGGCCAGGTATCGATGAGGAGATCGCTACAATTGCAAAGAATTGTAGCGTGTGCAAGATAGCAAATCCAGCCCCACTAAAGCAATTCGAGAGCTGGCTAAAAGCGACATCCGCCTGGGAAAGGATACACATCGACTTCGCCGGTCCTATATTTGACTCCATGTGGTTAATCTGTGTCGATGCACATTCTCAGTTCCCGTTCGTAGTAGAAATGACATCGACAACAACTGGAAACACTATAGCCGCACTTTCAGCCATATTTGCTATTGAGGGTTATCCGAAGACTTTAGTCAGCGATAATGGGCCTCAACTCACTTGAGACTCTTTCAACCAATTTTGTCAGCAACATGGAATAAGCCACATCACAACAGCACCATTCCATCCAGCATCAAACGGACTTGCTGAGCGTTTCGTCCAAACATTCAAAACGTCCGTCAGCAAAAATATAAAGGATGGATATCAAGTCAACACAGCCGTAACGAAATACCTCAGTTCGTATCGCTTCACACCTAATTCAGAAGGCAAAACACCAGCAGAACTTCTTCATGGTCGTCCGGTTCGCACGATCTTAAGTCAACTTTTCGAGAAGCGAACTGAAAGCAAGCAGAAACAGCCCGCGAAATATTCTCCGAACCAAACGGTTTTTGCAAAAAACTATGCAAGGGGAGAAAAATGGATAAAAGCTATCATTGATCGGCCCATCGGTCGTATGTTATTTATCCTTCGTACATCCACAGGTTTCATCAAGCGCCACATAAACCAGATAAAGCCAAGATCTGAGCCTGATGACTGCACTTCCAGCTCCAACGACGACAACAATCAGATTTGGTGGACACCTGAATTCTCAAGTCCGCCTACAAATCCAACAACACCAGCCCAAGAAGAAGAACCGTCATCGAATCCGATCCAAAATTCTCAATCCATTTCTGGGTTCAACGAAGACCCGGGATCATCTCAGCAAGAGGTTCTTCAGCCACCCCAGCAACGCCGTTCGGGTATCCCCATCCGTAGCAGCACTCGCGAACGCCGAGCAACCAGCCGCTACTCTCCTCAGGATCACAGGAAGAAGAAAATTACTAACAAACCGTAATTTAAGGGGAGAGATGTGTTATGTATTAAAGAAATAAGAACTAAGCAATAGCAAAATCAGCCATTTGTACTGTATACACACACACACACTAACACTATTACACCCGAATGTATGTATGCCTTCTCTCTTCAAATAAAGTCAGTTCTAAGCTAGTTCTCATCATGAACACAACGTTTCCTCCGTACTCAGACACAACAGATCTAATCTAATATACCCCTATACTCTTCGAGTACCGGGTATATAAATTATAATTCTTTAGAAAACGTAAATCTCCATATCTATGAGAAAATGTCATTTGGGCCACAGCGGGAAAAAAATTCTTTCAATTTTGTCGAGTAGTGTTAATTAAGCTTCCTCCGTTTGTTTCTCCAACTTTTTTAGTTTCAATTTGATCACTTAAATTGAAGCTTATCTAACCCATGGTTGGTAAGAGTAGGACAATATCTACAGGAGCTTAATCGCAGAGCAGGATCTAACCCAGAAATTGTTTAAGTTCTTCTATGTGCTCGCACAGGAGCTGCATTCGGTTTCATAGGAACCGTACTTCACTCCATGTTTTTTTTACCTCTCAATATGTCTAACTAGGCCTTTAACATATGGGTCCAGAGTTTTTAAATACCGTGCGATCTTAAAAATCTTATAATTGACCAAATTTCTTAAGTCGGAGAAAATTTGTTTTCATATTTGGATAGGCGCCTAAAACAACGAAGGCCCAAGAGTCCTTTTGGTGGCATTTCTGTTATCGGGTTTGGCGATCTAAGGCAGTTTGTCCAAAAGGTGATCGTTGGATATTTAAATTTTTATCAGGAGCGCATAAGATTGTCAATTTTTTAGGAATCGAATAGTTGAGAGCAGTCAAGATTCAAGAGATGCGATCCATATATTTTATATTTTATTTTATAGCAATAGCTAGACAAATAAGTACACACATAAATAAGTAGGTCCGACCTCAATATTTTCTTCTATAATACGGAAAGCTTTTACAGCCATTTTACCGATGTCTGTTCTGATTAGCTCAGGCTCAAGTCTTCTATTTTGTGCTTTGCTGAGGAAGCCTCATACTCAAATGAAGTTCATATTATTCCTGTCTCTTCCACTGCAGTGCGGTTAGACTGCCCGTCCGTAGCCAGCGAGCTAGACCGAAAAAAGGCATTCTAAAATTTTTATAGTAATCTATTATATTCAAATTCTGCAATTTTAGCATCTCCAGGGTTCGAGTCTACTTTGTTTTAATACAAATCTTTAGGTTTTATTGTTATTAGTAGAAACGCCGAGTATCCGTTGCCAAAGTTCGAAGTAGAATTTAAGGACTTATTTCAAATAAATCAGCTAGCTATTAAATACAAATTGCTTAGTGTTACAAGATTATTTTTCTGCCTTCATAAACTTTCAGGCTGCTGTAAGGAAATTTATGAATTCCTTTCAAGTAGGTATTTGTTAAATGTGTTACGGCGTTTTCAAACATTTAATGATATTATTACTTTAATCTTTTATTTTGCGGTAGCTTCTTTTGAATTTGCTGTTTCTATATAAATGAATTGTTAATATGGTTTGTGTGCTAATTAAACGTTTCACTCCACCATAAGTGACCCCATGTTCTTTGCTGCAACCCAAAATACATACATACGTATGTACATACATATGTAGGATACGTGTGTAAGATTGTGTTTGCAATCTTGCATATTAAATTTAAGCTGGAGATGGAGTATTCTGGTTCATAAGACACGTATGAACACGGAAAATAATAATATTTTGAGGCACGTACTGAAATGATTTTTCAATTGAATGGCAAGGTATAAATTCATTAGCTCTGTTATACATAGCAGCACATTTTGATTTGTACAAATAATTTGTATTTTAGGTGGTACTCGTATAATGCAAGTGTATATTATAAAATTAAAATATCGATTATGTAAAATATATAATATGAATTACTTTTGCTATGATTAGTCAGATCAAAGTGCGTGCTTTTCAACCCTGAAATTTAAAACAAATTGAGATATTCGGGATTAAGTGGCTTTACTCCCACACTCCAATGCAAATTTTAGCATTTCTAGAGCTCTCCAGTCTCTAGTTCAAGCTGTATAACTGCATTGTGAAGTAATGTACATATGCAATCATATAGTATTCTAATGAAAAAAGTTTCACCCTCTAAAGTTGGCAGGTTAACATCAAAGTTTTCAACACCATAAAGTATATACATATATATATATATATATATATATGTATGTACATATCTAAAACGTAGTTACAGTAGCTACGCTACCATGTGATTCTGTAAACCAGTCTAGGCCTAGCTACATGACTAGTTCGTTATAACAACACGTAGTCCATGACCCACCCATTTCAATGTAATTTCCCTATTCCATTTAACTAGAGCACGTCATTGCAGTGGAAGTCTTCGCCGCTCTGCATCCATCCGTACTAGTCCATGACTAGTCCATACGGACTGGTCTATGAGTGTACCATTAGGACTGGTCCATGACTAGTCCATACGGACATGCTTATGCCCACTAGGCATAAGTAATAACACAATTTTTTAATAAGTTTTTTTATATAGTTATTAGTTTTTATTTCAAATTCGGATTATCCGTAGTGCCCTTTTTTTGCCATGCGATTGCTTGTCGCAAACATTGATCAGTTGCTTCCCCAATGACCCAGTGCCCCGTATACATTTTTAAGGTCCTTTTCGAATTTTTTGTTTAAGACACCATTAACGTTAAAGTCCATTTTGAATTCATCGATGAAAACATTTTTATATTTTTAATGGTGCCACCAAAGTATAGCAGCGAGTTTATAAACTTCACCTGTTGGAAAAGTAAATATGTAGATTCATTTAATGACAATGTCCATTTCAAGAAATTAATAAAGGATTCTTACATAACACTAGTCAGCACGATATTTCAGCTGTAGCCCAAAATGACTTTATCTGATAGAATTGTGGTTTTTTTTATGGTTTATTTTTTTTAGGAATTTTTAAAAATCTGTTTTTTTTTCAGAGGTAGTGCTTCTATTTTTCAAATAACTTAACTTTCTCTTAGCCATTAAACTTTGCAGTTCTGAAAGTTTCTTTTTCGTTTGTGTTTTCCTGGCGTCAGTATTCAGCAACGTAAACGGAATCCACGAATTCTTATCGATAGTATCGATATTCACACGAATGTGGACTGTGAGAACAGCTGACAGGGGTGCCAGGAAAATATATGTGCACATTATTACTGAAGTACAAGTGAGAGGTGGAGGCAAAATCTGTGCGCAAAACCAAAATGATATATTCAAATTTTTAAAATGAGGAAAAGATTGCTTTAATAAAAGCAGTTGAGGCAAGACCATGTTTTTGGCAGATCACGGAAAATAAGCATTTTGATTATTTTGACGTTTTGGCTCCTCCGACTGTGCTGTACTTCTTCTTACAACAATATGTGCCGCTACCAACACAATCACTTCATCGTCAGAATTACTTTTCTTCCTTTTTTTAATTTTAGTTTCATTTTCAAAATTGGCGCTGTTTACAAAACGCAGCTGATTCATGAGAGTGACCAACCTTTTTTTATGTTCTTGGTCACACTATTTCACTTAAGTTCCACACAACCGAAATAAAGAGCAGATTCCAAAGCTATTTTCAAATGCGATTTTATTGAATTTGAATTTTTCGGCTTCGGTGGACTTCGTCAGAGAAATTCCCATATGTAAACAGATAACATGTATAACAGATAATATGTATAAAAATTGCAAAAATTCGACTTAATTATTCAAAATTTCGTTTGTCGTATATTTCATTTTTCCTTTTTGCTAACATATACTATATAAAATATATTCTATAATTTACATATATTGTTGGAAGAGATCGTTTTAAGAGAAGAGATCAGTCTTCCCAGGATCCTACTACAAGAAATTTTTAAATTGCAGGAACCTCTACTGGAAACGGGGGTCGGTCCTAACTAAGCTAGAGACGAGAGTGGAGGAGAATGGGGCATAATCACGCCCGTAAGACTTGGACAGAGATGGTTTGCGAGGCGTAGTCACACTCGCGGGTTCGAAGATGGTATCGGGTGCGAGGCGTGGTCACACTCGCGGGGCTGGGGGTGATGTGGGACACGAGGCGTGGTCACACTCGTGGGGTCGAGAAAAGTTGGGGATACGAGGCGTTATCAGACTCGAAGGACCTAACGAAAGATTAAGAGTGAATCGGGAACTGAACGTGGGTTCGTACCTTGGCTACAGTGTTAAGGTTTGGATTCCCTCCCGACAAATATACTTACTCAGTGGATTTTTTTTTATAATTAAGTGTATATGGGCTAAATACGATTTGCTGCGTGGACCAACGTCTATCTCGCGGCCGGGTTCCCTAGTAAGTGTCTCGCACTTCTTTTGCTTGTGCACTCGGAACCTCGAATCTGCGGATCAAGTTACCTAGCCTAACGCTAAGGGTGGGGGATATGCGCTGCCGCTGCATCGATGGTCAATTTCTTTTCTCAAAACATCGCATAGAACCCTTTGGGAGGGGAAAGTTTTGGTTATATTTGAAGAGCGGTGAGGGGAGCTGTGAAGGGGTGTAGGACTTACGATCACGTGGCCGTGATGGTCTATCGTGCCGACGATCCAATCCCCCATTTTTTTTGTATATATTTATATAACTTTTCTCAATTTTATTTTATATATATAAATGTATATATTTTTTTTTATCTTTTAACCAATCTTTATTGATTATTGCTTTCCCTTTTGACTTGCTTTCCAGGTGCGTTGCCGGCCTCGGACCGTTCGACTGATGACTGAATTACGCCAGAATGTTAATTCATATATATTTTAAAATAATAGCAGCTATAAAATTAAACTTCTTTCTTCTTTACTTCATAGGATTGTGTATGTTGAGTGCACACAGTTTTTTAGTAAAAGAGAAGAATGCGGTACTCCAAGAAGTTGTCTTGCAAAATCCGCAAAAATCCAAGACGTCTTATAATCTAATAAAAAATATAAATTTAAAAAAAAATAGCAATATATAATAAATGCCTTCAAACAAAAAAAAAAAAACGAGAGGGAACGTTTTATATTTGAAAAGTTCTCTGTTTCCATTTTTAATTACATATCATTTTTACATCGGCTGCTACATTTTCACATACACATGTATAACTACGTACAAGAGACGTGGATGTGTGCTAAATGGGTAAGCGCTTGGCAGGCGCTGAGTAGACACTGAAATTTAATTTGTTCCCTCTGTCCATAATAATTATCCGATCTGATCCAGATTCGGCAATCTGTTAGACACGGTCATTTCCTTACTTTAAAAATTGTGGATTCCACAGATTTTTGTCCTTTATGGCGGCGGAAAGGGGCGTGGCAAAATTTTGAAATGAACTCGTGCTGGTTTGATATCACAGGAGTTTGGATAGAAAGCTTGGTAGCTCTTATATGAACGATGACTTTCGAAATGGTTTTCTTTATTGTATCTATAATAATGATCCAATCTGATTCAGATTCAACACTCTGATAGAAATGGTCATTCTCTATGATTCTGCAATTTTTAGTTTTCTCGTATCTTCAAAATTGTGTATGCCACAGACTTTCGTCCTTTGTGGGGGCGGTAAGGGGCGGGGCGAGCCGTACTTCACTCCATGTTTTTTATACCTCTCAATATGTCTAACTATGCCTTTAACTATGGGTCCAGAGTTTTTAAATACCGTGCGATCTTAAAAATCTTATAATTGACCAAATTTCTTTAGTCGGAGAAAATTTGTTTTCATATTTGGATAGGCGCCTAAAACAAATATATTCAAGGCCCAAGAGTCCTTTTGGTGGCATTTCTGTTATCGGGTTTGGCGATCTAAGGCAGTTTGTCCAAAAGGTGATCGTTGGATATTTAAATTTTTATCAGGAGCGCATAAGATTGTCAATTTTTTAGGAATCGAATAGTTGAGAGCAGTCAAGATTCAAGAGATGCGATCCATATATTTTATATTTTATTTTATAGCAATAGCTAGACAAATAAGTACACACATAAATAAGTAGGTCCGACCTCAATATTTTCTTCTATAATACGGAAAGCTTTTACAGCCATTTTACCGATGTCTGTTCTGATTAGCTCAGGCTCAAGTCTTCTATTTTGTGCTTTGCTGAGGAAGCCTCATACTCAAATGAAGTTCATATTATTCCTGTCTCTTCCACTGCAGTGCGGTTAGACTGCCCGTCCGTAGCCAGCGAGCTAGACCGAAAAAAGGCATTCTAAAATTTTTATAGTTATCTATTAGTCTACTTTGTTTTAATACAAATCTTTAGGTTTTATTGTTATTAGTAGAAACGCCGAGTATCCGTTGCCAAAGTTCGAAGCCGAATTTAAGGACTTATTTCAAATAAATCAGCTAGCTATTAAATACAAATTGCTTAGTGTTACAAGATTATTTTTCTGCCTTCATAAACTTTCAGGCTGCTGTAAGGAAATTTATGAATTCCTTTCAAGTAGGTATTTGTTAAATGTGTTACGGCGTTTTCAAACATTTAATGATATTATTACTTTAATCTTTTATTTTGCGGTAGCTTCTTTTGAATTTGCTGTTTCTATATAAATGAATTGTTAATATGGTTTGTGTGCTAATTAAACGTTTCACTCCACCATAAGTGACCCCATGTTCTTTGCTGCAACCCAAAATACATACATACGTATGTACATACATATGTAGGATACGTGTGTAAGATTGTGTTTGCAATCTTGCATATTAAATTTAAGCTGGAGATGGAGTATTCTGGTTCATAAGACACGTATGAACACGGAAAATAATAATATTTTGAGGCACGTACTGAAATGATTTTTCAATTGAATGGCAAGGTATAAATTCATTAGCTCTGTTATACATAGCAGCACATTTTGATTTGTACAAATAATTTGTATTTTAGGTGGTACTCGTATAATGCAAGTGTATATTATAAAATTAAAATATCGATTATGTAAAATATATAATATGAATTTATTTATTTATTTATAAAAGTTAGCTATAATTTAAATTAACACTAACTTAATATCTAAAGCGCTGGCTGCAAAGGCCTTCGGCTTGTTAGAGGTATTTAGGTGCTAGTATTTGTATATTTACATATTTACATTTACATATTACATTAACATATATATATTGTTTAGTTTAATTAGGGTTATAGGAGGTGATATATGTTCGTTTTTTTTAGGAATTCAATAACTTTTGAGATGTTTTCTATAGTTGGGTTTTCGAGGATGGATATGGGGCATGTGTTTTGGAAGATTTGGTTTTTGAGGTGGGAAGTTGCGGTGCAGTTAGTGAGGATGTGTTTAATATTAAGTTCGTCTGTTGTATGGCAGTTAGGGCAGGGTATGATGTTGCCAGGGTTGTAGTAGTGTTGTTGTGTAAATCGTGTGTGTCCTAGTCTGAGCCTAATTATTTTAATTTGGTCACTACGTGTGATCCCTTTTTTATTCGTATTTTTTAGGTACAGGTTTGTGTATGTTAGGTTTGGGTTTAGCTGTTGGTACCATCTGTTGCAGAGATCTATGTTTTGTTTAATTTTTTCTGCTAGATCATTGGCAAGGAATTTGTTTATGTCTGTTGTGTTAAGGTTGAGGGTGTAATGTAGGGGCATATGATATGTAGATTTGGCTGTAGTGTCGGCTAGTTCGTTACCTTCAATACCCCAGTGGCTAGGTATCCAAAGGAGTTTTATTTTAGGGGCGATTTTGGTGAGGAGGGTTCTTATGGTAATAGGATATAAATTATTGTTGTTGATGTTGGAGATGGATTTGATCGATGAGAGGGAGTCGGAGCAAATGATGTATTTTCCTTTTCTTTTTTGAACTAATTTTATTGCCTCAAGAATGGCTATGGTTTCGGCTGATAGGATGGATGAGTAGTGGGGTAGAATGCATCTTTTAAGGATTTCGTTTTCGGTGGTAATGGCAAAAGTTGCTGTGCTGTTTGTGTGAATTTGTGATTGTTGTATTTGTCTTTGAGTTTAAGAAATTGTTGTCTGTATGTGCTTGGTGGTGTGTTGGGTTTGCTGAATTTTTGTAGTGTAGTGTTGATAAGGGAAGGGATAAATTGCCATTGGGGGGTGATTGCTTTTTTTGGAAGTGGGAGGTAGGGAATGTTGTGTTCTTTGCATGAGATAATGACTTTTTCCAGTGTTGACGTTAATTTACTTATTTTTTTGTTTCCGTTTTTTTTAATATATTTGTGAAGAGGTGAGTTTGAACTGTTTAGTACTGTTTTGGTTGTGATAAGGTCTCTTTTTTGTCCTATTGTTGGTATGTTTGATTCGAAGAGCAAATTGGGTATAGGGGTTGAGCGTTTAAGTTTAAGGCTGGTTGAATTTGTTTTATGTGTGAGTACCATCTGTATTTGTTGTTTATTGTAAGTCCTAATATTTTTAGGCTAGTGACTGAGGGGATCGGGGTATTGTTGCACGATATGTTGCAGGTACAGTTCTGAATTCGGCAAATGTGGAGGTGTTTGCAATTTTGGAGGGAAAGTGATGCTCCTGAATATGAACACCATTCGTGAATGTTAGAGAAGAGGTTGTCTAGGTTGTATGTTTGGTTTTTTTTTCTATTGAGGGGAATGATTAGGAAAAAATCGTCAGCGTAGGCGCTGAATTGTATATCTTTTTGCAGGCTGATGATGTGTGATAGCTTGTTGTATGCAATTAAGAAAAGAATGACCGATATTGGTGATTCTTGGGGGATACCATTGTGGAGTGGGTATGGGCGGCTTATAATGTTTTTAATTTTTGTTCTTATTTGCCTGTTAGACATAAAGTTTTTAATGAAGTTTATTATTTTTGGTCCAACTTTCCAGGTGTTTAGCTGGTCAATTATGGTGTGCACTCCGACCCTGTCGAAAGCCTTTGAGAAGTCAAGGGCGATGACAGATGTGTGCTTTTTGGATCTCACCGACCTGGTTATCAGATGGTCTGCGAAGAGCAGACCGTCTGCAACCGATTTGCCATGCTTAAATCCGGATTGGTTGGGATGGATAAGGTTATTCTGTGTTACGAACCACCATAGGCGTTTGGCTATTATTTTTTCTAAGGTTTTGGATAGGCAGCAGTTTAGTGAAATTGGTCTATAGTTGGCTATTATTGTTTTATTTGAGTTGGGCTTTTGTATGGGGATGACTAGGTTGGTTTTGTATGATTGCGGGATGAAGTTGTTGAAAATAATATTAAATAGGTTAGTGATTCTTGTTTTGAGTACGTCGGAGGTGTTTTTGATCATAGGGTACGATATTTGGTTAAGGCCGGGAGTTGTTCCTTTAAGGGAGTGCAATGCAGATAGTAGTTCTATTTGTGTAATTGGTAATCTTATTGTTTGTGCTGTCGGACAGGGTATAACTGTAGTTGTTGAGTCTGAATATTTGTTGGCAGTGAAGTTTTGGTTAAAGTTTTCGTCTTTGGAGTGGTCTGACCAGTGTTGGGCAAAAAGATGAGCTATTTGGGTTGTTTCTGTCGTGTGTAAATTGTTGGTTGTATCTGTGATACAGTGATTGGTTTTAGTGGGGTTAAGTCCACAGAGACGTCGGATGCTTGCCCAGATTTTGTCTGAGGGGGTGTTGGGGTCGATTGTGGACGTGAAATCGGTCATGGCTTTAGTTTTGGATAATTTTAGCTCTCTTCGGAAGAGAGCGTTAGCTCGTTTATAACTGAGGAGATTTTCCGTGCTGTTGGAACGTTTGAAGTTCTGCCAGGTTTTAAATTTATTTGCCCTAAGTTTGGTTAGGGTCTTGTTCCACCAGGGAGTGTTTTTGCTGAAGCGATGCGGGGTTGTCTGTGGTATACTGTGGTGTGCCGCTTGTAGAATTATTTTGTTTATGGTTGCTGCTTCTCTATTGATGTTCGTGCTTTAGGGTATCAGTTCACTTAAATCATTAGTTATTTTTTTGAATCGTGGCCAATCTGCTTCTTTTATTTTGAAAAAGGGTCGAGAGAAGTTTGTTGTTTGTGGCTGTGGGAACAAGGATATTAGGATTGGGAAATGATCGCTACCATGAAGGTCATCGACTATTTTCCAGTTAGTGAAGGGGGTGACTTGGGGAGAGCACAGCGAAAGGTCTATGTGGGTGAATGTATTGTGTGTGGAAAAGTGGGTTGGGGAGCCGTCGTTGAGTATAGTGAGGTTGGCGGTTTGGAAAAATTTTGATAATATTCTTCCTCTTCTGTTGTCCTGGGGTGATCCCCAACTGTGGTGCCAGCTATTGAAGTCGCCTAGGATAATTTGGTTGGTATTGTGCGTTTCAAAGTGGTCGTTTAAACATTTGAGTGCGAAAGGTTTGTTGGGAGGGATGTATGTTGAAAGGATGTTAATTTTTGTTTTTGATGCAATTTCTATTCCGAGTGTTTCTAGGTCTCGAGATTGGTTTGACTAAGAATGTTGTATGGATTTGTGGACTAATGTGGCTACTCCACCAAATCGGTTGGATGCTGTGTTGGAATAAATATGGTAATTTACTGGGACGGGGGAGGTGGTATTTGTGTTGAAATGGTGAGTCTCTTGGAGACATATGATTTGTGGAGAGTATTTTTTTATTATAACTAAGAGTTCATTGTAGTTGTTTGTGTATCCTCTAATGTTCCATTGTAGTATTTTGAGCATTGCTATAGTTTTGAGTTTAAGTTTTTAAGGTTGTTATTTGATTTTGTTTTGGATTTAAGCTAAAGTTAAGTATAGGATTTTTGTTTTAAATAGATTCGCTGTCGCTGTGTTGGTTCTTGTTTTTGGCTGTTCTTGGTTTGGTTTTTGTTTTTGTTTTGGGGGCCTTAAAGTTAGTAGATAGGGGACTAGACTTATCTTTAAGGAATATTCTTAGTTTTATATCTTCGGTGGGCTGCAATGTATGAGATTTGTTTTCCGTATTGGGAGTGTTACTGTCTGTTTCCATGTCTTCTGCTACGATATGCTGTTGTTGATGTTCTTTTTGTAGCTGTATTGTTTCGGTTGATCGTGCTGTGGTTGACTGGGTTGTGGGTGCGTTATGGTTATGGGATGTGGAAGTAGATGGGGAGTTTCTTAGCTGCTGCGTGGCGCTGGTTTGTGTGTGTGTGCATGGGGAATTGGGTGATGTGTGTGTTGGTGCGTGTGTTGTTGTTGTAAGCGATGTTGATTGTGCAGCTGTTTTAGCGTAGGTATTTTTCAACTGCTGGCTGTGTCTATTGTGGTATATATCTAGCGCAGTTTTGTGATCGACTTGTTCGGTGATTTTTATTGCAGTTAATTCCTGTTGCTTAAGGAATGCCGGGCATTTGCGGTCGAGAGGGCTATGTTGGTAGTCTACTTCGGGGTTATTTTTGCAGTTTAGGCAGTTCCTCATCTTTTTGCAAAGTTCTCCTTCGTTTGTGTGATTTCCTTCTGAGCAGTTTTTGCATGTTTGTGGACTCTTACAGATGGTGGCAGGGTGACCAAAACGTAGACAATTTTTGCATTGAAGGGGAAGGGGGATATAGGGTCGCACTCGGACGATTTCGTATCCGATGTTAATTTTTTCGGGTAATTTGTGTGTTGCGAATGTTATTATAATAAGTCCCGTTTCTGTGAGTGTGTTGCCTTCTTGGTTTATGTTGTTTGGTTGTTTTTTTAGAATTTTTCGTACTTCTGATACGTTCTGCGCTTTTAGTTCTTGTAGTATTTCGTTCTCGGTTATGTAACGTAGTACATTGCAGTATATTACGCCTTTTGTAAAGTTTAGTGTTTTGTGTTCTGTTGCAGTAATGTCTATGTCTGTCATTTTGGTTAGCCTAAGTAATTTTAGCGCTTGCAGTTTAGTTTTAGTTTTGATAAGAAGAGAGCCGTCTCTTATTTTTTTGCACATTTCCACTTCCCCTCCACAGGCATAGTCTATGGTTTTTTTAATAACAAATGGTGATACCTTTTCGAACGATTCGTTATCATTTCGTTTTAAGACAATATATTTGGGTTCGTTTAGTTGTGCGTTGTTGTTTGTTTTGCTGAATTTGCTTATGTCCGGTGGTTCGTGCATGGTTATTGTTTTTGGGCTCAAGCCCGGTGTAACTGTTTGTTATGTGTTTGTTTTTGTTTTTTTTTTTGTTTTCTCTTTTGGTTTTAATATTTGTTTGTCACTCGTTTGCTGGTAAGATTTTGCGTTTGCGTTTAGCGGTTCTTATACAGTTGCAGCACGTCTTGTCTCTTGAGAGGTTGAAGTGATACTGTAATATAAATTACTTTTGCTATGATTAGTCAGATCAAAGTGCGTGCTTTTCAACCCTGAAATTTAAAACAAATTGAGATATTCGGGATTTAGTGGCTTTACTCCCACACTCCAATGCAAATTTTAGCATTTCTAGAGCTCTCCAGTCTCTAGTTCAAGCTGTATAACTGCATTGTGAAGTAATGTACATATGCAATCATATAGTATTCTAATGAAAAAAGTTTCACCCTCTAAAGTTGGCAGGTTAACATCAAAGTTTTCAACACCATAAAGTATATACATATATATATATATATATATATATGTATGTACATATCTAAAACGTAGTTACAGTAGCTACGCTACCATGTGATTCTGTAAACCAGTCTAGGCCTAGCTACATGACTAGTTCGTTATAACAACACGTAGTCCATGACCCACCCATTTCAATGTAATTTCCCTATTCCATTTAACTAGAGCACGTCATTGCAGTGGAAGTCTTCGCCGCTCTGCATCCATCCGTACTAGTCCATGACTAGTCCATACGGACTGGTCTATGAGTGTACCATTAGGACTGGTCCATGACTAGTCCATACGGACATGCTTATGCCCACTAGGCATAAGTAATAACACAATTTTTTAATAAGTTTTTTTATATAGTTATTAGTTTTTATTTCAAATTCGGATTATCCGTAGTGCCCTTTTTTTGCCATGCGATTGCTTGGCGCAAACATTGATCAGTTGCTTCCCCAATGACCCAGTGCCCCGTATACATTTTTAAGGTCCTTTTCGAATTTTTTGTTTAAGACACCATTAACGTTAAAGTCCATTTTGAATTCATCGATGAAAACATTTTTATATTTTTAATGGTGCCACCAAAGTATAGCAGCGAGTTTATAAACTTCACCTGTTGGAAAAGTAAATATGTAGATTCATTTAATGACAATGTCCATTTCAAGAAATTAATAAAGGATTCTTACATAACACTAGTCAGCACGATATTTCAGCTGTAGCCCAAAATGACTTTGTCTGATAGAATTGTGGTTTTTTTATGGTTTATTTTTTTTAAGAATTTTTAAAAATCTGTTTTTTTTTCAGAGGTAGTGCTTCTATTTTTCAAATAACTTAAGTTTCTTTTAGCTATTAAACTTTGCAGTTCTGAAAGTTTCGTTTTCGTTTGTGTTTTCCTGGCGTCAGTATCCAGCAACGTAAACGGAATCCACGAATTCATATCGTTGTTATTGACATCCACACGAATGTGGACTGTGAGTACAGCTGATATGGGTGCCAGGAAAATATATGTGCACATTATTACTGAAGTACAAGTGAGAGGTGGAGGCAAAATCTGTGCGCAAAACCAAAAAGAAATTTTTAAAATGAGGAAAAGATTGCTTTAATAAAAGCAGTTGAGGCAAGACCACATTTTTGGCGGATCACGGAAAATAAGCATTTTGATTATTTTGACGTTTTGGCGCCTCCGACTGCGCTGTACTTCTTCTTACAACAATATGTGCCGCTACCAACACAAAATAGGCGCTGTTTAAAAACCACACCTGATTCATGAGAGTGGCCAATCATTTTTTAGGTTCTTGGTCACACTACATTAGTTAAGTTCCACACAACCGAAATAAAGAGCAGATTAGGTTAGGTTGCTCCGGACGGCCCTCTACGGGGCCTATCATAGGCCAGAATGGCCCCTAGTCATCCTAGAACCTTACGAGGGTATTTCTGAGGTTCCGAAGTCCCCCAGAATCGAGGTGTATCTAGCAAAGGCAAGCAGTTTCCCTGGCGACTTCTTGGCGGTATCCTCCAGTGATACCAGAATCGGTGCACCCAGGTATATTCTCCATGCCCTTGAGAGAGCCGGACACCAGCAGAGTAGATGTCCCAGGGTTTCGACAGCCCCGGGTTCATTGCATTTCCTGCAGATGTCGCTGTTGGTGATGTTCAGCCTGGTTGCATGTGACGCAGCCAGGCAGTGACCTGTTAGTATGCCCACTAGCAATCTGCAATCCTTCCGTGGAAGGTGCAGCAGGTAGTGGCTGAATTTATCATTGCGTTCCTTTCACATGATTTTCGAGGTTCTGCAGGTGGTGGTGTTCTTTCACCTGCTGTCTGTCTTCACTTTGGCCTGCTTCTCCAGGTCACTTTGTAGCGTCCTTAGGGAGACCGGCACGCTTTCGGTCCTCTCGTTAACTAGCCCTACGCCTTCCTTAGCCAGAACGTCCGCCGCTTCGTTTCCTTCAATGCCCTGGTGATTGGGAACCCAATAGATCTGCACTGACTTAGTCGTGCTTAGTGAGTCTAGTGCCTCCCTGCTTGCCAGGACACTTCTGGAACTGACCGCGGACGACTACATGGATTTTATCGCCGCTTGGCTGTCAACGAATATGTTAACCGCATTGTGTGGTCGCTCTGCGAGGTGAGCGACCTATTCTGCCTTCTTGATGGCGAAGACTTCCGCCTGGAATATGCTGCATCGATCGGGTTGCTTATAAGACGACTTTATTTCAGGGTTCGTACTACTCCTTCATTCATCTTGGAGCCGTCAGTGTATATGTTGCGGTGTTGAGTCTGGTCGCGTCCCGCTTTCCAGTCTTCGGGTCCCATAAAGAGGTTTGTTTTTACTTCAAGGCACATTTGGGGGATCATGTAGTCAGTGATACTGATCATGTCCATTCCAATTGAACTGTGCCCGAATCATTGGGGAGACATGTTCCCCGACGCAATCAAGCGCTGTGCTGCCTTTCCTGCAGTCAGCCTAGCGTAGATGTCGAGGGAGTCGATTCCGAATATGGTTTCGAGTGCTTTGGTTGGCGTTGACCTCAGCGCGCCTGTTATACAGAGCAGAGCCTGCCGCTGGGTTCGTTCCATCAGCTTGTGATACGTCTAAGGAGCAGATTCCTGTCAGTAAAATTTCGAATTTATTTTGAATTTATGTCAGAATAATGGCCGTCTGGTCCAATGTGCACTTGATATGATATGATAACTTATTTTACTCTATCAAAACTAAACGATTCATGCGCTAAAAAAAATTTTGTTCAGTGAGATCTCTAACAAAGTGGGAGAAATACGAATAATATCCTTAAAAAATGACTTGGATACAGTGATCCAAATATATGTACATGTTTATTATAAGCTCGTTCATTTGGTTTTTCTTCCAAAAAATGGGATGAATTCATTTTCCGAAGGAGAAAAGAAAGAAAGACACTTTAGAGTATTGCAGGACAATGCTCAAAGTTTTAAAATGAGATGTTAATCTGATTGATCCGAATATCAATGAAAGCGATTTTTCTGATCATGTCAGTTTGATACCGACGAAAATTTTTAAATGGAACTACAGCGCTATTTAAACTCAATAACATTCCTTACACGCAACTTTTCTGTTTTGGGCTGATGGAAAACTAACCAAATGGCTTATTCAAAATTATTTAAGCTAGCATGCAAAATATTGGCTGTACTACTGTACTAGTAGCGCCGCATCAGAATGAGTTTTTTCAAACACCAAAAGCTTACTTTGTGAAAAAAAGTGCTTTAGGAAAATACTCAAATATGGTTAATAAAATCATGGTTTTATATGACAATTTGAACCATTTTGTAATCTACATTTTTATTTTAATTACTATTTTTAGTTATTTTGTGAATTTTTTATTTTTAATATATTTTTACCTTATATCTATTTATCTGCATACGCGGATGACGTGGCAATTATCTTCTCGGGCAAATACCCTCAAACACTCTGCGACTTAATGACCGCAAAGCTCGCGAGACTGTCAAGATGGACAGAATTGCGAGGTCTTGGAGTAAATCCCTCAAAGACAGAACTTATGCTATTCACTAGTAAATACAAGATTCCGTCTCTAAACCCCCCCATATTAAATGGATGCAGGCTCTCCTTTAGCGACAGTGCCAGTTACCTAGGGTTGGTAACTGACAAAAAGCTAAACTGGAACCTGAACATCAAAGACAGAGTGAAGAAGGCCACGATAGCCCTCTACACTTGCAAAAAAGCTGTTGGCTTGAAATGGGGCATGAACCCAAGTATAGTCCAATGGTTATATCAAGCTATAGTTAGGCCAATAATACGTTATGGAGTTACAGTATGGTGGCCGGCTTTATCAAAAGGAACGATCACCAGGCAGCTCGACAAAGTTCAACGAACAGCCGCCCTCTGCATCAGCGGAGCTCTTCGCACCACTCCAAATGATGCGCTTGATGCCATTCTATGCCTCCAAAGCCTTGCCCTTGCAGGGAAGGAAAGGGCACAGATGGCAGCAATACGTATGAGAGACTCCGACCAATGGGCATCACAGCACACAGGTCACTCCTCAATATTAAACAGCAGTTCTGTCCCCACCAAAACGGACTACTGTGTCCCAAGGAAATACACAGATGCAACCCCTTTCGATGCAATTATCCCCCACAGCGACGAGTGGAGTGAGGGACTTCCAGGCCCAGAAGGGGCCCTAAACATCTTCATAGATGGGTCAATTCTGAACAACAGAGTCGGAGGAGGTATATACTCCGACCAGCTAAACATTAGGCACTCCTTTATACTCCCTGATCACTGCAGCGTCTTCCAAGCGGAGGTCATTGCAATCAAGGAAGCCCTAAACTGCCTTCAGGAAACTACCGCCACGGTAACCCTCGTAAATATCTACAGTGATAACCAAGCTGCAATCAAATCGTTTAATGCGATCTCTGCAAACTCGGCCACCGTTGCAGATTGCCGCAAATCTCTTCACGAGATGGCTCAGCAATTTGTTATCAACCTTATATGGGTCCCGGGCCACCGGGACATCGAAGGCAACTGTATTGCAGACGAGCTGGCCAGACTTGGCACTACAATCCCCCTTCTCCAAGACAAGGAGGATACTCGTATGCCGATGGCCACATGTAGGCTCATAATAAAGGAGCAATTTAAGCAATTAATAGACAACAAATGGCAATCAGTACCACGTTGTCGAGTAACCCGGCAAACATGGCCAACCATAGACAGAAAGCGCACCTCTGAGCTATGCAAGGTCGACAGACGAAGGTGCAGCGCAGTCATAAGCTCCCTAATGGGACACTGGCTAATAGGTACCCACGGTAATAGACTGGGCACAGTAGCTGCAGAAACGAGGAAGAGGAGGAAACGGTGGTTCTGCTCTGTTCTGCTCTTGCCCAGCTCTCAGCAGAAGAAGGCTGCAGCACTTGGGCTCGCCCTTCATATCAGACATCTCTGTAATGTCCACCATATGTCCCAGAAAGATAGCTAACTTCATAAGAGCTGCAGGCTGGGACAACTGTTGATCCCTAGGTCTCACAACGCGAAAAGGGGAAGATTCCCCCGCGGTACCACAACGGGCCAGAAACGGCTTAAGTGTGCTAGGCTCCCGGTCCGTCTGGCAGCCGCTGTAGCCTAACCTAACCTACCTTATATGAAAAACCTTCCTTTAATTTTAAAATTAAACTAATAAATGAACCAGCTTCAATTTTGTATTTGTGAATTGAATTTTAATTTTGTATTGCTTTCCCGTTCTCTCTACCAGAAAAGGGAGAGTGAGAGAAAAAAAAACGGATTTCTTCGGATCTAACACAGTAAAAATTACAAAACCGGATTCGTGGAGCTCGTTTTGGAAGAACGATCCGGTCAAGCCGAATCCTATTGCACCAAACGAAATCCCACCTTCTCCATTCGGTTGCTCGTTAATGCAGGACTCTAGTGTCTACTATAAGTATTTTTGAACACTCTCTCCATATTTAATGCAACCACATTGCAATGTCCATTATCATTGTTCAAACTTTTCCCAGTTTTGTGATTCAAAATAGTTTTATTGTTTTTAAAGTATTCTCTAATCAACTGAATATCCACTTTAAGCTTTTTACCTATTTTCCCAGCATATTTTTCCCTCAGTAGGAAGTATCCCTAACGAAAGAATTCATTAGCTCGAATTGACGTAGAAGAGTACAATCCGTATTTGGAGAAAGAATTTGAGACCTTTACTTAAGCGAGAAATATAAATATAACACTCGTATATGAATATAGTGTAGAGGCGTATTTTGGTATTGTACCTAGACTACGATATGGGATTAAAAAGAATACACAAACTGAATAGGTTTTTTTTTGTTAAGAAACGATTGTGAAATTTTATTATTATCTTTAATTATTTTACTATGTACACATATATATTGCTTTATGCTTATAAATGTAGGATGCAGCTAATTTAAATTTGATTTCAAACTACGATTTCTTACGTTTTTGTTTTTACTTCGCAGAAACAGGCGGGCGAACAGATAAAGATACAAAGATATATATCAGAGTTATGTATATTGACTTGGAGTACCAATGTAATAAAAAATATATATGTATACATATGTATATGTACATACATACATATCTGCTCCAATACTGCCTATAAAATAAAACAACAGAGTATGCTTGTTCTGTTAAGATTAAATTGAGAAAATTTTTGTAGTGAGTGAAATTAGAAACTTAACATAACTTATAAACTAAATATAGGTATAAGTATAAGACTGCATAAAGATTGATATTGTATTAAATGTCTTTTCAGTTCATCCACTTTTGGTTTATTTAAAACTTCTGGGGTTTTAAAATAATATGTTTTTAATATCTACGCAAAAGAAAACTGGATGATCGAGATTTTTATACTCACATTGACTATAAACAATGTCTTTATATATATGTACACATGTGTGTATATGTATATGTATATGTATATATATATAAGTACAATACAATTGTAAAATGTAACACCACATATGTGTAAATTCAATCATAAAGGCACATTTTGAATATCCTAATTTTTAGAGTTATCAGTTAACTATTTTCTATTGGCTTATTGGACCAACGTGGACCCATTCATGTTTATTTAGAGATGCGGTCGGCAAGCTCCTATCTTAAGTACATAAGAAAATGCCCTGCTGCTGCACTGCCGCTCACGTACACATGTATTACATTGGTTGGCACCAATACATTGTTCCGTTTTACCGCAAATAAACGCATTAAAAGCATCTGAAATATGCTAGCCGACCACTGACTTTTAGTTACATGTTATACATACATACATATGTATGTATGTACATACATATGTATGTATACTAAGTTCATAATAGTTCAAATACATTTACATCTGTATAGGTATTTATATTTAATATTATAGTAAATTATTATGAACAATGTACATAAATATATAAGCTTAAAAAATCATAGGAAGGCTAACTTCGGGGACCGAAGCATTTGATACTCATGCAAATATATCTCTGCAATATCAGATATATAAAACATTCATTCAATTTTTAAACAATTTGAATTGGCTATAAAAATACATGACTCTTTATATTTATAAAGTGACAACATTTCCTCTCAAAAAAACATATTTTTCGATTGATCGTGCCTTTGACCATTGTACCTTTTCAGTTTCTGACGGTGGTGCTAGCTGTATATGAATGCCAGTGAAAACTTTAACTGATGCTAGAATTTGAGAGACGGAAACAAGCTGTCATCTTTATCAGAAGTCATGTACTTAATGTGATTGAAGATGTTTTCTTTTGTGCTTTGCCAATATTTTGTCAAAACTCTACAAGGTTATAAGAACAAATATGCAATGAATTATTGCTGCTTAAGAAGACCGTGAGTTCTCCCAATCTGTGCAAGCCCAATAAGGAAATTCAGTTTCGTACTCCCATCCAGGACCCTAAAACGAAAAGAGTATTTATTTATTAAGAAAAAACTTGTGTAATAAAATCTTGCAGTCAGACAAACCTTGTATTTCCAGGCGTGCAGATACATAATAAGGTCCTTAGACTTGGGATCACGGTAATGCACTTTGCACTCATAACAATGCGCATCTGCTGTGACTTTATTTAGCTTGATCCCAATGTCCGCATTGCCACCATCGACGGCGTGGATAGTGTCGGATGCCTGCAGTACTGAAGAAATTTCGGTAGGATCCTTTACATCAGTACATGAAAATTTCTTTGAAAAGTTAGGAGGCTCTAATTTTCTAACGACCACTTCATCTCCGGAAGGTTCTATGCAAGGCGGAGTAGTTTCTCGTGAATTTACACCCAAGTCGTCATCGCTATGCTGAATATCTACAATTAAAGTGAAAGTACAATATATATGCATTATTAATTAACAGGAGCGGTGCCATTTCTTATATAATTGTATATATTTATTTACCAACCGAAAGTTTGGACGCTACTAAGGCTCTCCCCATCTGTTTCGTCCTTAGAATTTTTAAAAATAGATATATCGGAATCACAATCTATTCCTAACCAGTTTTCCGCGTTGTGGATGTTAATGAGATCTCTTATAAGCTCATCGTCTGACTTTCCACCAATATCCCCGAAACGCCCCTTTAAAGGGCCGAAAACTTCATGATTGTATAGAGGATCGTTAAGAATCGGATAGCCTATAACGTACATTTTCGTTAGTTTAAAGCTCATTACTCGTGGGTTATGTTTTGTCTCACCTAGATATTGCAAATGTACTCGAATCTGATGCATCCGTCCAGTAAGTGGTTTGCACAGTACCACACTAGTTTTGCCGTTTTGCGAAAGCTTTTGGAAAGTGGTGGTACAATCTTTCCCTCGTTGCGAGACTTTACATACGCCAATCTTGTAACTTACTACCTCAATTGGTTCATTACATTCTATGATTTCACTAAAAATTAAAAGGAAAAACATAAATAACTACAGGATGACTTATATACCAGCTATCTTTTTATTGAACTTACTCTGGAAAAATTCCCTCCACTCTACATATGTACTCTTTTTCTACTTGTCTATTGCGAATTTGCTGCTCCATTTGTCTTGCTTTCTTTGGGCTGCGTCCAAACAGTAATAGGCCAGATGTCAACCGGTCAAGTCTATGAATTGTGCGCAGATTCTTCAGGTTGAATTCCTTAGCGAGAATAAAAACAACAGTATTGTGCCTATAGCGGCCACAAGGGTGTACCTAAAGATACACATAAGGAACGAAAGATATTTATTTATTATTAAAAAAAGGTATTTTCTATAAATGCTGTATTTTTGCTGTATGTATTTTTTTGTAGTCAAATAGGGAAATAATTTAATTTTGTATACAATACTCAATTCGACTCAAACACTCGAATATTTACGCTCGAATAAACTAGCCTTAACTTTATGTTTTAGATCGATAGTATTTCACGAGCGACATCTGCATTCATATGAATGTACATATATGGGAGGGTTAAAAAAACGAATCACATTATAGTATCTTATTTAATTAAGTTGTAATTGCATGGAAATCCCTAATTAATTTAATTTATTCCTTCGGGCTATAAAATCCCGATCTGATCTAAATCCGGTAATCTAATAGATATGATCATTCTCTAAGATTCAGATCTGTAAGTTTTCTCCTATCTTCAGAATTGTGGATGCCACAAACTTGCGTCCATTGTGGGGGCGGAACGGGGCGCACACAAATTTTGAAACAAATTTCTTTCAGAGTAATATCGCAGTAGTCTGGATAAAAAAATATGGTTCTAGCTTTTAAAGTTTCTGAGAACAATGCATCAAAAAAGATGGACGGACAGACAATCATAGCAATTTTGACTCGGCTATTGATGTTGATCAAGAATATAAATGTACATACATATGTACATACTGTTTCGGTTCGGCAACAATAACGTCTTCTCCACTTTCACAACAAAGTCTCAATCAACAAATAAAATCACAGTCTTCAACGACACTTACAGGTATTGATGCAGGCTTGTTTACAACTACAAGGTCCTCATTCATATGCACAATTTTAATTGGTTGACTTGTCACAGGAACTTCGTGTCTGCAAGTATACCAATAAATCTGAAGTTAGATGAATTATCATTACATGCGATGCATAGGGGGAAATAAATGAAATATTATAATTGTAATAGCAAAATCTTTCATATTCACAAACATTGGCGCTACTGCTTTCGCATTGCGCATTTCGAATTTTACTTATCAAAACGGAATCATTTTCCTCTGCGAAATGAAAATTAAAAAGCTCTTTATACAAAAAGAACCTATAAAAAAAATCCTACAAAAAATATATGACTTATTGATCCATTAAGATAAATTGGATTCCATCACCATTAATAGCTTGTGACAACTCAATCTATATATATTTTTTTTAACCCAACCTTAAATTTGAGTCGAAAAAAATTCAAAACATAATTGCAACAAATTAATTGTAGCAGGTGAATTTTAAATTTGCATGCTGTTTCTCAAGTTCGTCAGACATGTAAAATACACAAGTTTTGCATCTAAGATATCTTGATCATCTTGAATCGCGCCCTTTCTGCCATCGTTTTATTTCGTAGTTTGCTTGAATTTATAGAAAACAACCAAGCAGCTGGTTTTGCTTGTCAGAAACAATGAGATAATAAAACAGATCGATAACAAGAATATGTGTAAATGAAAAGTAAATGTTTTGGTTGAAAACAGTAAAAAAGTAAAAGCGTCTTACTTTTAATTTTTACAAGAACTTTCCATTAAAAACGAAAAGAATTTGATTTTTTGAAAACTGGAGCATTTATTTAATTTTTTTCAAAAGCAATTTGGAACCTGTTTGCAAAAGTGAACCCCGGAGCCGTCCCGATTGAAGCTTTAGCTTACTTTCTGCAATATGTTAAACTTTCAAATTGAAAATTTATATTTTTTCCGGTATTTTTGTCATTACTAGGAACAGTAAAAAAAAGTTCACTGCATGTGTTTTTTTTTTATTAGAAATTTTCTTTTTTATGCTACACAAATTCATATATTTGTTTCGATTGCGCGATTGTGAAAAAATGTATTCCTTTTTTTCTCTTCTGGAAAAAAGTCTCAGCCCTACAATGAACGGCAACGAGGTAATTGTCTCAGTCGGAGCTCAGTTCCAAGCTCGAGATATTATTGTCTATCGACGAAACAATCAATCGAGCTTTTTGCTCCACTAATACCTTCTATTAGACGATCAAACCTGGGAAGACGTACACGACTTGCAATAAGTAGTCAGAATGTCCATTATATCCTAACGCATAAAAGAATGAAGACGTGCCTATATTGCACAGGTTTGCGGTTCGCAATTACATCAAATGCGACCAGTAGACTTGAATCGCGCTGCTTTCGAATACGCCTGCTTTCGACATTGTGAATGCCAGCGGCAAATCGTTCGATGCACGATGCATTCAATCAAGTATTGCAACGGGCGTAAGACTATAATCGAGATGAGCTGGCCGCTGTTGAATTCCGACCAGAAGGACATGATGGAACGGGAGGAATTTATTTTCTCGATGTTCTCGGTGGGATAGGCAAGACATTCGTCATTTCGTTGATCCTGGCAACAATTTGGTCGAGATCTCAAATTGCATCCTCTGGAATTGCTGCTACATTGTTGGAAGGCGGTCGAACTGTACATTCCGCTTTAGAACTGCCGACAAATATTCTCACGGTTGACTAGCCAATGTGCAAAATCCCAAAGAATTCGGTAACAGCGAAAATAATGCGCGAATGCAAAATGATCAATTGGGATAAATGCGCAATGGCGCATAAGTTCGCCGGGTCCGGTAGTACATATGTATATACCCTTTATACAAATGTATTTTTGTATCTTTTTCTGTTTTCAAAGTCAAGATCATATAAAAAAACGACAGGGAACGTTGCTACTTTATACCCGGTACTCAGTCAGTATATACATATGTACATATATACCTATGTATATATATGTATGAGCTTGTGATTTATGTAATTAATATTTAATATTAAAATTTGGCCAAAATGGAAAATTTAAAAAAATTAAGTCGAACCCCATGCTGTAGTTTTATATCTGAAAAGTTCTCTGTTTCCATTTTTATTTACATATCATTTTTACATCGCTGCTAAATTTTTACATACACATGTATAACTACTTACAAGAGACGTGGTAGGTACGAGAGAGAGAGGAAATGAGTAATCGCTTGGCAGGCGACTTAAATTTAATTTGTTCCTTCTGGCTATAATGATGATCAGACCTGATCCAGATTCGGCAATCTGGTAGATACGGTAATTTTTTATGATTCTGCGTTTTTAGTTTTCTTGTATCTTAAAAATTGTCGATTGCACAGATTTTCGTCCTTTGTGGAGGCGGAAAGGGGCGTGTCAAAATTTTGAAATACACTTGTATTGAAGTGACATCACAGGAGTTTGGATAGAAAGTTTGGTTGCTCTAGTTCTTATAGTCTCTGAGATCTAGGCTCTCATTTCGACGAATAGACAAAGCTGACAGGGTCGCCTGTGAGAGAGAGCGAGAGGGAACGATGACTTTCGAAATGGTTTTCTTCATTATGGCTATATTAATAATCAGATCTTATCTAGACTCAACACTCTGATAGATATAATCATTCTTTATGATTCTGCGTTTTTAGTTTTCTCGTATCTTTAAAATTGTGCATGCCACAGATTTTCGTCCTTTGTGTGGGCGGAAAAGGGAAATTTTGAAATGCACTTGGAGTAGTGTGATAACACAGAAGACTGGATACAAAATTTGGTTGCTCTAGCTTTAATAGTCTTTGAGATATAGGCGCTAATGACGACGGACGGACAGACAGACAGACATGGCTAGAATCATAGAGAATGACCATTTCTATCAGAGTTTTGAATCTGGATCAGATCGGACTATGATTATAGCCACAATGAAGAAAACCATTTCGAAAGTCATCGTTCCCTCTCGCTCTCTCTCACAGGCGACCCTGTCAGCTTTGTCTATTCGTCGAAATGAGAGCCTAGATCTCAGAGACTATAAGAACTAGAGCAACCAAACTTTCTATCCATGCTCCTGTGATATCATTTCAATACAAGTGTATTTCAAAATTTTGCCACGCCCTCTTCCGCCTCCACAAAGGACGAAAATCTGTGCAATCGACAATTTTTAAGATGCAAGAAAACTAAAAACCCAGGATCAGGAAAAATTACCGTATCTACCAGATTGCCGTATCTGGATCAGGTCTGTTCATTTTTATAGCCAGAAGGAACAAATTAAATTTAAGTCGCCTGCCAAGCGCTTACTCATTCCCTCTCTCTCGCACAAATCCACATCTCTTGTATGTAGTTATACATGTGTATGTAAAAATGTAGCAGCCGATGTAAAAATTATATGTAAATAAAAATGGAAACAGATAACTTCTAAAATATAAAAATACAGCATAGGGTTCGACTTAACTTTTTGAAATATTCCATTTGGGCCAAAATTTAATTCATCTGTGTTGCGAATAATAATAAATTACATAAATCGTAAGCTCATATGTATACATATGTACATACATACATATATACTGACTGAGTACTGGGTATAAAGTAGTCACAAAGTTCCCCCTCGTTTGTAGTATATTGTTTAGTAGTTTCGTTTTTATCAGTATTTGTAGTAGAGCCGTTAATGCTAAATTACCTGTGAACTATATTAGCGAGAAGATCGTTGTGTTTCAGCCGGTAGTCAATGGAAACTTTCTCGAAGTTAACTGTCAATGTGCCTGCTTGGATACAACGTTCATACTCTTCAGAAGGGTGTGCGCGGAACTCCCGTGAAAATATATCCAGAATCTTTTCTCCCACCCAACGTCCTTTTGTGAATGTTGTAAAGGTGAAATAGTACGGAAAGACTTTTCTAAGACCTTTTTAATAATTAAAATTAATATAATTCCATTCGTCAAGAAATACCTTACCGTTTTCAATATAGTAGGACGTTTCTTGATATCGCTCATCCGTAAATCCGGGTCTTTTGGCTTTCAGAGCCTTCGTTTCAAGTTTGGCCTTAAATATTTATTATAATTTATTATAAGTTCACAGGGGGTGGATTATGATTTTCACCAGATGTTTGCAACGCAGAAATGGCTTAATCTCCGAATTGCCTAATCTCCGAACTGTGGATGCTGGAGCCTTTTTCTTGGCGTTACAAACATCTAATCAAAAAAAATATTTGATATACGAATTTAAAACGGCCTACTTTTTTTAAATCCTTAATTGTATCGCTATTATCAGTTTTCCTCTTTTCTGGTATTTTGATTTTCTCATATTCAGACTCCCTGGTAGATATAATCTGTAGGAGTAAATGAGTGAAAATAACATCATGAATACAATAATTACTTTCTTAGCAATTAATTAATTAAATAGTTTTTTAGTTGGAACATTATAACAAGGCTACTTGTTAAAATTGGCGAATCAGGGTACTCAAGCAAATAGCTTTCAACGCTTAACTAAAAAACAAGTCTTTGGAAGAAACACTTGTTCGTGAAGCCAGAAGAAAGAAATCGTTAAAAACAAACGTTCTTCCAAAGACTTGCTTTTAACGATTATAATAATGATCCGATCAGATCCAGATGCTGATATTTGATAGAGATTGAGATTTGATATTTTGTAGATACAGCCCTTAAAATCTATAATTAGTTTGGATAGAAACAGACGGACAAGCAGGTGGGCATCGCTAGGGTCTGCTGAACAATTATATAAATCATACACACGTCAAACGTTAAAGAACAATCATTGTATTTTTGTATGCATTTTGAGCGCATTCCTTGCGAACTAACATACCCTATAAATCAATTTTTGTTTTCATTATAGCTGTACAAAATATATTACATTTGTAATATGTACTTTTTATTGGAGTGAAACTGGCTATAAAAACAAATAAAATTATTTATTCCTGGGCTTTGAAACTATAAAAAATGAATTATAAAGAAAATAAAAGTTCTATCACTTCTTGAAATTTAATTTTATGGTCGTAAAGACCAAACCTTACTCAGTTTCTGCCGGTACAGTATCACAAAACTTGGGTAGCAATGACCCAGTGACCTTGACATTGTTTAGATCATATACCAGAACTGTTATAAGTTTTAAAATAACCGTTACAAAACAGCACATATTTATTTTTAATTTTTTATTTATTATTTATAATTTATTATATGTTCGCAAAAGAGACGAATAAAATTTTGGCCAAAAAGGAAAATTTCAAAAAATTAGGTCGAACCCCATGCTGTAGTTTTATATTTTAGAAAATATCTGTTTCCCTTTTTATTAACATATAATTTTTACGTCGTCTGCTACATTTTTACATACACATGTAAAACTACATACAAGAGACATGGAAGTGTGTGCGAGAGAGAGAGAGAGGGAATCGCTTGACTCTCGTTGGGGAGCCACTGAAATTTAATTTGTTCCTTCTGGCTATAATAATGCTCAGACCTGATCCAGAATCGGAAATCTGCCAGATACGGTAATTTTTCATGATTCTGCGTTTTTGGTTTTCTTGTATCTTAAAAATGATGGATTACACAGATTTTCGTCCTTTGTGGGGGCGGAAGGGGGCGTGTCAAAATTTTGAAATACACTTGTATTGAAGTGACATCACAGGAGTTTGGATATAAAGTTTAGTTGCTCTAGCTCTCATAGTCTCTGAGATCTAGGCGCTCATTTCGACGAATAGACAAAGCCGATAGGGTCGCGTGTGAGAGAGAGCGAGAGGGAACGATGACTTTCGAAATGGTTTTCTTCATTGTGGCTATATTAATAATCCGATCTGATCCAGATTCAATATTCTGATAGAAATGGTCATTCTCTATGATTCTGCGTTTTTAGTTTTCTCGTATCTTCAAAATTGTGTATGCCACAGACTTTCGTCCTTTGTGGGGGCGGTAAGGGGCGGGGCGAAAATTTGAAATACATTCGGAGTAGTGTGATAACACAGAAGCCTGGATACAAAACTTGGTTTTTCTAGCTTTAATAGTCTCTGAGATATAGGCGCTAATGAAGACGGACGGACGGACAGACGGACGGACAGACAGACATGGCTATATCGACTCGGCTATTGATGCTGATCAAGAATATATATACTTTATGGGGTCGGAAACGCTTCCTTCTGTGCGTTACAGACATCCGTTATCCCCACAAATCTAATATACCACTATACTCTTCGAGTACCGGGTATAAAAAGAAGGCCTTTGCCGCGGCTCACATCGTTCCCTCTCGTTTGCATTTGATACAGTGAAACACCCCTAACTCCTGTAATTTTAATTATCAATATTTCGAACTCATGCTGTGGCAACAGCGTTTGGGAAGCAAATTAAGTCCAATTCTTCATTAGTCGACGTTTATAAAAGTCGGTCTGAGTAATCGGTCCAAAAATGAAAATAAAATATTTTCATACGCATCTTTCACTCCACAAGTAACGGATAAATTGATTCAAATTTGGAAACCTTGCTTAATAAATATTTTAAAGTACTGGTTCGAATAGATAATGCTATTTATAACAGTTGCTGTCCAGAAAATTTAGGCAACATGAAACCTGGACCTATCATTCATTCTCGTTGGTTAACCAAAGCTAGTAGACATCTGCGATTTTAAGTAGCTACAAATTCACTTTCCGAACATTTTAAAATTTTCGCAAAGTTTGTTCTGTGTACTTACTTCAATATAAAGTACTATAACTCAGGGTTATATGGCAGCGCAAACCTTGCACATTTTTTTACTTAGCGCACTGTTTTCCCAGAAGCGCAAATCGGTAAACACCGTTTACAATCTCAAAACCAACGTTTGACTTATTGAAACTTCGACTCATGGAGAATATGACGTAATTTGCTCTCCAGACATTATGGGTTTTTCACGGTAAAAAATACAAAAAACGCTTTTTTTAAATCCGGAAGCTCTAAATTGATTTTAAATTCATGGTTTATCGTCAAATCTCTTTTGAATTCGTCGTAGATTATGATTTGACAACCCCATGGTGCATTTTTTTTTATCTCTTACTAATTGACCCACTATAATAAACATATTTGATGTGCGCATTTCCGCGGAATGGTCAACCGAGTCTACAAAATTAAAAGTCAATAAAATCACAATTCCATATACTTCAATCCTGATATTATTTCCAAAATATATGGAAACTGAGCTAAATTAACCAATAGGCATATAATTTCATCAACTTTGATTGAAAACCTATCAAAATAAGCCAAACTTCACTATTTCAGCATTTGTTGGTATTTTTCTAGTAATTTTTGAGATTATATTATTCTCCTATTTTTTCTCCCTGGAAAGCCTAGAAAGCTGTCTATTAAAAAAATATGAATTGATTTATGGGAAAGTGTGAGGTGATAACAGTAGAAAACATATGGAATAATCGTACGACTTTTCCTGAGTTCTCAAAGTCAAAATTTCAAGAAAAAATACCGGAAAAAAAATGAATTTTGAATTTGAAAGCCTAATATATTCCAGACGTTAAGCTGCAGCTACAAAAAGTCTGGGTCGGATTTATAGTTGCATTTGTCAGCTTTTCAAAACTGTTCAATGGAACAAGTTATAGGAAACTTAAGTTATGTGAAAAATAGAAGCACTACCTCCAGAGCTCGCAAATGACAGTTGATCGTTTTTTCTTATATGCTCAGCTTCGTAACATAACCGAAAAGATTTTGCAGACACGATCTCGCTCTGAGCGGCTCTCTTTGTTTTGCTTTGAATCGGTTTTGGTCAAACGCTTTGCATTAACTCATTCGTGTGACGCTCTCAAATGAGTGTCGCGTAAAGAGTAATACGATTTTCGCTCACACAAAGACTCTCAGCAAAAGACAATTTGACTAAAAAACTCAACAGAAATGATCTTTGCCTTCGTGTGCATGTAAATACATACATACATACATGCATATAAATGTAAATGAGAACGCAACAATCGCGTGTGTTTACCCATACATACGCAAAAGACAATTTGCTTCATTTAACTCAAGCAAACGATCAGTGAGTGACTTGAGCGAAACGAAAAGAGAAATAACTGTCTCGCTCAGAGCGCGAGCAAGCTAAGCCAAACGCGACAAAAACAGTTTCTGTCTGAGTCTTTTTTATTTTGTGAGTGAAAGACACTTATTTGCAGACAACGAAAAAGTGTCAACAGTTATTTGCAAGCTCTGACTACCTCTGAAAACCAATACCAAGTTTTTACATTTTTTAAAAATAAAACTAAACTTAAAAAAAACCATAATTCTTTAAAAATTGTTAAATCTCTAAATCTATCAGAAAAAGTCATTTTGGGCGACAGCGGAAAAAAAAGTTGAATTTTGTTGAGTACTGTAAGTGGGAAAAACATTGTATTCAAAAAACAAAAAAAAAGGATTACCTCAAAAAACTGTAATTTTCTGATTTTAATACGTCTTTACATCAATTTTATTGAAGTTACATCTTTATAATAGTTAAATTAGTTAAGTTTATATGTATGACTCGAATTTTAATAATGAGTCATATGTTGTTCGCTGCATAACAAACTGTTGCTATGGCGTAGATCTATTGGTCATCTAACTAAAAGGGTAATGTTCGGACAGTCTTGTTAACCATGGAATATATTAGATTTCTTGCTTGCATTATAAGATAACATTAGACATTTTTTTTTTATTTAAAAATCGATGTAAATACCTCTAAATGGCAAGATAGCTAAGTACTAATGTTACTGTAGTGTTTCATATTACGTAAGCTCATTAGAATACCTAAATATTGTTCTACAAATAGTATATAGATTTGTACACTTGAGAATATCTACTTGCCTTTGACGCTTATGTGTTCGGGGTGCCTTCCCAGAGCGACTATCCGCTGACGTTTTTATTTTATTTTTGTTCTTTGTTTTCTTTGGCAGTGCGCCCAACGAATGATGAAAAGATGCCTGCATGCCTGAAAAGCCGCGCGGGAGAGCCGCATGCCACGAAAGATGACGGACGACACAGCCTAGCGGTCAAATCCCCTCAAGCAATCTCACAACTACAATGGTTCTGATATGTGTTTACATGAACATGTAAGCATAAATGTAGAAATACGTGTGCACGACAATGGACAAAAAATACACATAAAAGTCTCCGATCATATACATATTCCGTCCTAAACTTAGATGTGCTTCTGTACTATCACGAAGTAAATAACGAAGTAAGAACGCAGTAGTCGGTGCTTCTTATATAAGACATTCATAAATTAGGAACCAAACACCAAAAATTAGATGTCAAATTTCATTTGAAACCCAAAAAAATCCCACTTCTCTTAAATATGGATGGATATATATGTACATATATGTATATGTTTATACGTACATATATGTATGTACTTTATTGGGCCAATTGTACTCTACGAGCACGTCATATGAGTATTTATATGAGCTAGCATATAAAAAATCCTGACTATAAGTAGATGATTTTATCTATATAATTTTTTGATTGGTAGACAATGAGACATTCATATACAAACATTCTTGAGTGTACTATTTATTTACTACACATGAAAACAATAAAAATACATTTAGACTTCACTTGTTATTAAAGGAGCATCATAATTTCGATTGTCATACAATTTTTCTTATCGTCCTATGCTATGATACCACATTAGTGTTATTATTCTTTTTAAGCCAATTTAAATAAATCGGAATTATCTCAATCTTGGTAGTGCATATATCTTGAGACAGAACAATGCTGTAACGTAGAATAATTTTCCTATGATAGCAATTTTAAATAATAATCTGCTCGGTGGGGGATACAATAGTTTACGTCGAAAAAGGAAACAATAAATCTAAAAAACATATATTTATGTATTTTAGCTTACAATTAATTATTTATTATTCTTTAAGCGCGGAAGGGCAGCGTGGCAACTGCAAATTCAATTTTTTTTGTATGCGTATAATGCTAACAAACTTGATTAAGTGTGATATCACAGGAGTCTGTACACAAAATGTGGATTCTCCTGCTCTTATATTCTCTGAGACCTAGGCGTCACACACGACGGACAGACGGACTATCTATGTAGATATATCCACTCGGGTATTGATGCTGATAAAAAATAAATACATTTATGGGGACTATATCGGAAGCGCTTCGTTTTAGGTGTTACAGACATCCAATTCTACTACAAATCTAATATACCCTTCAAATAGGTATGCAAATTGATTAAATCATTCAACTGCAGACACTTGTTACCAGCGATATTTTTAACACACACACACATTATTTAAATTATTTTTTATACATTTTTCATATGCATACATATGTCTAGAGAACTCTTATACTATAAAATAATTATGTATTTAAATCCAATTATATCCAATTCACAATATGCCGAAAGAGTATATTGTGTTTTCAGACGTTTGGGGATATATGTATGTACATATAAACTAAATGAATCAATTAAAGGCAAGGCAGTTGTATATTTATACAAAGATATTTATCCCCTGAACTAACCCTTAGACATATAGCATTTAGTATTTACAATCACCTGAACTCTGCTAACCTGTAATCTTAATTTTTAATTTTATTATAGTTTATCTTTAGTTCTCTCCTTAATTTATAATTTGTATAGCATTATTAGCAGATAATTGTTAATTAAATAAATAAAATAAAAAAAAATAAAAAATAAGAATCAGTTTTTCTTCATTCTGGCATGCTATAAAACTTCGGTCAGTCGTGTCATAACCTAGCACCATTCTAGCAGGCCACTGATAATATTTATGAGAACGCACAAAAATCTCCTGGAGCAGAAGGGACACAGGGAAACATTGCGAAACGTTTCTTCATCGCTTTCGCACCACTCGTTTAAGCAAGGTACTATTGGAAGAACGAATGCCATCACCTGTCTGGAATACAGCGCGTGAAAAATGGCAGCTTCAGCTTACCGTCTAAAAATATTAAGCTTTAAAATTCAAATTTGGTAACCTCAAGAAAAGTTAAAAAATAATATTTTTTGGGCTATATTTACACCCGGTACTCGAAGAGTATAGGAGTATATTAGATATGTGTAACACCCAAAAGGATGAGTTGTCGACCCCATAAAGTATATTCTTGATCAGCATCAATGGCCGAGTCGATATAGCCATGTCTGCCTGTTTGCCCGTCTTCATTAGTGCCTAGATCTCAGAGGCTATTAAAGCTAAAACAACAAAATTTTGTATTATGACTTCTTTGATGTCACACTGTAACAAGTTTTTTCGAAACTTAGGACAAAAATCTGTGGCATGTACAAAATTTTGAAAATACGAGAAAAACAAACGCGCAGAATCATGTAAAATGACCGTATCTACCAGATTCCCGAATCTGGAACAGGTGGGATCATTATTATTTCCAAAAGGATTTGTAGTTGTAGAAATGTAGATGACAGATGTAAAAACCATATGTAAACAAAAATGGACACAAAAAACGTATTATACATACATATACATATGTATATTTTTGGCTAAAATTCAATTTCTCCCTTTTGCGAACATATGTATAATAAATTACATAAATCGTTAGCACACATATGTACTGACTGTGTACCGGGTATAAAGTAGAGCCGCGGCCTTTCCCCCTCGTTTTAACTTGGGTCTGTGCATCTCTTTGTCAGCAGCCGGTTTCAAGAATAGGTGATTGGCAAACAATCAACTCAACTATGTCCAGTAACGGTTGTGTGGAACTACTTATATGTATCTTGGCAGAACTCTTATTAAAAGCTGTTAGCTCCTTTGAAAAATCCAGAATAGGAAACTTGCTAGTTTGCTTCTGCGGTGACTCTGTTCAGATCGGGAATACTCGTAAAATGGAAAACAAATACATTCGAAGATTTGTCTGCCAGAGTCTCTTAACGCTATTAATGTGCCTTTGGTTTCAGTTACTTTATTGTCATGGTCATACGCTCGTTAGTATGGAGTCATAGACATTCGACTCTGTAAATTACACTAACTCGTCTATGCATGAAGTATTCACTTAACAATGGAAAAACGTCGTGGCTACTGCCACAATGATGAGCGTCTGGCTATGCTGTAGACCTTGAGTAACACAGGTAATGCTTTCCGCTCACCATTTGGCTTACGAAATTATCGAATTTCGAAATACAGTCAATGAATAACGAAACTAAGCTTTAGCGACGCGGAAAATCGAAACGTAAAAACAAAGTAACGAAGATGTACATAAGTACATATGTTTGTACATATGTATGTCTGTAGTACACATTTTAATAGCAAGGTATATATCTTTAATAATACATTTCTTTTTATTGTTGCAATAGCCTGTACAAGAGTGTACTAGTTGAACTACTATAAAAAACATATGTTATAGTCTAACATTACTCGCAGGCTGGATTAATGCATGTACACCTTAAATCCCAGTCTCACAAAATTTTAACAAAAAGAAAGACAAGGCAGTAGTTGCTAGTTGATGAACATACAATAATAAATCAATTTAATAAAAATGGTTATACGAGTATTCGTTTAGACAGATCAGCTTACCTTTTTATTAATCAACAATTCAACGTTTGGTACAACTTTGACGGATGAAAGAGTAGATCCTTGGTTTCTCAGTCCAATGACGCCGCTCATGTTGAGGTTAATAGATGACAGGTGACGAAAATCTGATGGCAGACAATTTAGTGACTGAACGATCGCGCATGCCGACGGGGATGCTCGCGGAGTGGCTTGTACTGACATGGACAGAGAAGATGTCTGATGGCTTAATCCTGGTCCAGCTGGTGCTAAAAGTGTTTCTTGTGGGCCCACGGAGATACCTGAAGCTGGTGCATAGTAAGCACTCACAGGCAAGGGCGAGAACAGGGAAGATGGCATCAAATGGGTTTGTGTGTGGCTGTGGGGGTGTGATTGGGGACACGGATTTAGCTGTCCTGGGTAGCTCGCCACCTGAGTTGCACTTAGTAATGTTGGCCCAAAATTATATGCGGAACTCATTGGGAAAGGGGCTCCGGCTGCTGCGCTAGGATGCAAAGTCGGCTGCTGATAGTTCGACGGAGGAGCGGCTGCCGTATTTGGTGAGAGCTGTTGTTGCGCTTGAGGCTGAGTTGCGAAAATGCCTCCCACTGACGAAGCTCCAACTTTATCCAAAAACGGCGCCTGGATTTGCATTATTTTCGGCTGATGCTGTTCCGCGGCCAGAGACCATGGCAGATACCACGCGCAAGACGATTGAGAGTTCTGCATTTTGTTGAAACTCGTTCTCAGCTGTAGGCGGGAGTTGTTTGATTTTGCACGCATGTACATATGTATTTATGTATGTATTTAATGGTCAATGGTCAATTTGAAAGAATAATAGTTCTGAAATACATACACACATATGTATTTGAGACTGTTACATCGTTTCTTTAATTTATAGAACAATAAATTCGAACATTACAATAGAATGATTGAAATTAATTATGAAATTGTTATACATATGTACATATATTCACATATGAAATTACTGCAAAAGTGAATAAATAAATAGTGTATTAATAAATAGTAATAAAAGGTTATTTAATTTGTATTCGAAATATTTTTTAAATCTAATACATAAGTAGCTGAGCAAATTCATACATACTGTGTTCTTATGTACATATGTATGTATGTACATATGGATATATGAATCTATCTAGGCAGGCTTACTTGTAGTTTCTGTTAGCGGAAAGGTGTTAAAAAAGATGCCCGTTATTATTTTTGTACTTGATTTCAATAAGTAAATTATAATATGAAAAATATTTGTTGAAAAGCGCAAGTAAGGGATTTTAAATATTTAGCTATTCAATGCGAACTTCTAAACAGAGCCCTTTCTGATCTGATCGTTGACGGTATTTGTCAAGCGATGGCAAATGGATAGTGGCAGCAGAATGGACCCTGGATATATGTACACATGTTGGTTTTTTTATTAGTACAAACAATCTATAGGAATTGTATAGTGGGTTTTGTGCTCGATATACACACATATGTACATATGTATGTACGTACATACAAATAACTAAATGTATGCATGTATTAAATTAGAATATGTGCTACCTTAGGCGACGTAGAATTTTCGGTTATGTACATATTTATGTATGTATGCTTACGTGTGTGTGTATAGAGACACATATACATATTAGACCTCCGGACGTGCACATTACACGCGACAGAGTGCTGCCTGCCAAGAAAGAAAGCATAGAACAAAAATGATCAAGAATGAGTGTACATACATATGTATGTACGAATGTGCATACATATATCAACGAATAAATACAATACGCACACCAAATCGGCTTACTTTGTTACGAAAAGAAAAATGTACATTTCTCGGAGCCCTCATGCCAATTATTAAATAAATAGGTTGCTTTAATTACAATGTAAGTCCAGCACGCATCTTGGCGGTTTCATTTTTCATAAATTTGTTCTAAGGAAAACTACATTCAAAAATAAAGCTACTACAAAAATTAAGATTTTTGGGTTTATCCGCTGTTATGTGCTTTTATGAATCAGTGAGACAAAAAACATTTATATACATAAATGTACATACATACATACATATATAGAATTGCCAGGGCACTCAATGGTAGCTCCGCTATAAACTAAGTTATTTATGAGTACACGTGAATTGTGATTAACTAGAAATATTTTTATTTCGTTAATTCGCAAGAATGTCTACATATTTATATAGTAGACGCTTTTAAACATTCCTATAATCGTTCTCGATCGTCTGATTTTATGCTACGAGTCATTCTACATCATTATTAGTTTTTTAAATCAGAATCATACAAGTATGTAAAGCTACATATGTAAACAATGTAGAATTTGGAAGAGATATTTGTACTGTATTAAAAAAGGTTCCTGTGTGAGCGCTTATGTATGTACATACATATGTATGTATGTAAGTGTTTCGTTTTGGATATGTTGAAGAAAACTACAGCAGTGGGCAAGAAACTTCAAATTTACACAAAATACATTTTGTGATGTACAGAAGAATTTAACAAGCTTTTTTTACTACTAAGAACATTTAAGGAACTTTCTTTATAAGATGAAGCTGTATGAGTGCGGAGTAATGGAAAATAGTAAATTTGTTTGGTATTTTAAAATGACTTACTGTAATGCTTGTTCTATTTTTGAATTTAAAGCTCACTTAAATAGGCTACAGTTATACCTGCTATACCGCTAAATGTATCTGTATTCCCCAAATTATAGTCAATGGGAAAGTTTTTAATCATTATTGGAGATCCTGCATGTGCATTGCTCATTGCTTACATTTAATCAAAAGAAAAAGCAGGGATGAATTTTTTTTATTGCAATTCCACACAAAAAATTCATTTGATTTTTTTGTAATATCCTATTTAATTTGGTATCCTTGGGTCCGTGAAGAATGGCACTAGTATAAAAATGTAGGCAGCATTCACTAATATGAAATAATATCACGGTGCAACAAAACTTATTAATTCTATCAGCAATCATATATGTACACACATACATATGTATACTATTTTAAGCCGTCAATCTACTATTTGTATAACACGCGCGTGCATTTTTAACCAACCAAGTTAACACTATGCCAAATTTCCGTTGTTTCTTTGTCCGCGCCCGACTTGCGTATGACGGAAAGATTACTATAGGGCCGGAGACTATCGTGAGTTACGATTTGAAATTTTATAATCCACAACGGCCGAAACGGTGTGAACAAACCTGTTCTCTCGGCTGTGGTTGGTTCGCAGAACATGTTTGTTGTTGCACATTGCTCAAAACTTCTGTAAGGTATGTTGCTCTAATGAGATATAGAGCTTTGCAATAAATGTGATAAATTGAATCAATATATGTAGGTCCTCTATACCCACATCGAGATATCACACAAAATTGCCGAGACCAAAGAGCTTTCTTTCTCAATTTCGCAGCATTTGAAATGATAATATTAATTTAATCGTAGACAGAATATTTAATATTTTTTTTAATATGTATTATCAGAGCAGCATTTTCCTTATTCGAAAACCCAAAGCTGTAAATTTCACAACAGAGTTCTCGTTGTGTTCGATGGTGCACCTCACTTCTTTACTTACCCTGCATGCAGAACTTTTTGGAGACTGTTCGTCGAACATAAGAGAGCGCTCGAGCTTTTCGGATTCTGCTCTGCGCTCATTGGAGAGTTTTTTTGAGCTATCCAAAAAGTTCGATGCTTGATGTAACAAGCTCGAGAGTCCGTTTTGACCATGACCATTTATATACACAATAAACGTAGTGTCGGTAAAAACAATGCAACTACTTTTGTGCTAGTTTTTTCCTTTATTTCAGCATTTTGTGGGAGGGGAAAACATTCTAATGGCGAAAAACGCAAAATAATTATTTAAAATCATTTAAAAAAAAAAACGAAAAAATGGCGACGAGAAACTTCATTCAATATTATCAGCTACTAATAAAGAGGATCGGTATCTGCTGGACCAAACAGATCCATTTGTGAACAATTCAGAATCGTGTCGAAGGTACATACATATGTATGTGTAACACCCAGAAGGAAGCGTAACCGACGTCATAAAGTAAAAGTGCATACATACATACATATGTATAAGTCCACTTCTCTGATATTGCACTGTTACAAGTGCGAATTATAGTACACGTTCAAAGTTTGCACCAACCCTTCCGACCAAAAATACAAAATTTTTAAAATACGCGAAAATTAAAAATCAGAACCGTTGAGAATGACCATATCTAGCAGATTTTTAGCTCACATCATTTTTATAGCCAGACGTAAAAATGAAATTTCAGTTGTTACGAAAGCGTAGCTAGGCACTCTACCCTATACAGGCACACATACTGTATGTACATATATTGGGCATAAATATAAAAGTTATAATGTCCCTCTCATCGTATTTGAAATTATACCAAAATACGACATATAATAAATCGTGAACAGTCGTACAAAAAACTAGAATTTTAAATTGTTTAATTTTAACAAAATTTTTAAAGTGTTCAAGTCTAATGAACTGCTGCATTTATCAGAATTGCATGGTTCATTACATCCAGACGTAAAATACTTAAGTTGTGTAAGTTTTTATACATAAAAAAAATCTTTCCATTAAAAAAATTGTTCATTTAAAAATCGTAAAGCACCAATTTTATCAGAATTAGTTTTGTTTGTGGAATAAATAAAATTTCAATTTTGTTGCCTGTTTGCCTGTTGTTTTAGTTATTAAACTGGTTCATATTTATATTACAAAGAATATCTTAAATCTTACACGAGTCTATTTAGGTTTAGATAACACTAGTCGACACGACATTTCCGCTGTCGCCCAAAATTATTTTTTTTTGATAGATTTGGATGTTTAAAAATGTCTAAAGAATTTTTTTTTCCAGGTTTAGTTTTTTTTTTTTACGAATTTTTTAAAAATCTGTTATTTTTTGTCATAGGTAAAGCTTCTATTTTTCACATAACTTAAGATTCCTATAACTTGTTCCATTGAACTTTGCAGTTTTGAAGTTTATGAAATTTTGGTCAAATTTTGGGAAGTTTGGTTCCTATAACTTGTTCCATTGAACTTTGCAGTTTTGAAGTTTATGAAATTTTGGTCAAACGGTTGTAACTTATCCGTTTATTCTTCGATTCTTACAAACAATACGCCTGATTAATGTGTCTATCTAAAACCAAAAATCAAGGCATTTTGAATCTTTAAATCTATCAGAAAAAGTCATTTTGGGCGACAGCGGAAAAAAAAGTTGAATTTTGTCGGGTAGTGTAATAATAAACTATATAACAAGGATATAAAATATATGAGATATTAGTAGATTAATACTCTCATATTCTTTATATAATACATATGTATGTACATATATATGTTCCCAACTTGTTTTAGTGTTGAAGATGCGGCCTTCTCTGCGTTAAGTAGTGTTTCGTGACCAAAAATGTTAAGTAAAGTTAATCTGCTTCCTAAACGTTTCAACTCAAGTCGCGTTTATTTTATACATAAATACGTCTGAAATACAAATGTCTGAATGGTAATTTAAATATTCTACATTTCTTCATATGATTGTGCATGCTGACTGCACACAGAGCCTAGTAATGGTCATATTCTACAATATTTCTATTGAAGAAAAAGAGACTAGCAACCTTATGGATGCAGTGATCGTTAAATGTATAAAATGCTCTAGTATGGTATGGTATGGTCAAAACAGATCATACTATTCTGTTTTCAACCCATACATTTTCGATTTTTTAAAATAGTTTTTGGAGGAGAAGAAAGAAATTAAGAGAGTATCGTACGCCAAGAGTCTCTCCATCTTCGAGTGACCCGCAAGCCGACGGTGAATTGGGTTGCATGCGGCCGACGGTGGTTCGCGGGAAGAGTGGAATGGGACGTCACTTCACTTGTCGAAGTACGCCAAAAAGCCACTGCACTCGTTTCTTGGAAATAAATACCCTATTAATCGAAAGAAAAACCGCGTCTCACAACTAAATTTTCATTAAGTTTTCACTTTTTCGCACATTGTAATAATTTAAAAATAGGTTGAGCCCAAAGTCTATCAGAAAAAGTGGGTTTAATAGTTTTTTGTTGCATCCTGTTATTAATTAGTAAGAAGACTATAAGGTGAAGCTTTGAGTTCCGATGTGAACTACTACATATACGATATTTTCAACCGATTAAAAATAATGTTACTTATTATTACATCCCTTATCGCTTTGTTTAATACATAAAATTATACAAATTTTTCGTGAAACTTTATTCTGTTCCTCCCAAACGGAGAAACATATTTTGATAAAATTTTGTTTGTATATTTGGTAGAATGTAATGTCCCTAACGCAGGATAAGCCCAAAGCTTCGCTTTGTAGCGTTCTAAGGGAGGCAGGCACGTTTTCGGTTCCTTCGTTCACTGTCCCGACGGTTTTCTTAGCCAGACCGTCCGCCGCTTCGTTTTCGTCGATGCCCTGGTAACTGGGAACCCAGTAGATCCGCACTAACTTAGTCGTGCTTAGTGAGTCTAGTGACTCCCTGCTTGCCAGGACACTTCTGGACCTCACCGCGGACGACTGTACGGATTTTATCGCAGCTTGGCTGTCAACATATATTTTAACCGCATTGTGTGATCGCTCTGCGAGATGAGCGACTTCTGCTGCCTTATTGATGGCGAAAACTTCTGCCTGGAATTTGCTGGACTCCATACAGCAGAGCTGGTCGCATACCGAATTGTAGATCCAATGCATCAGGGCGGGTGACAGGTCCCATTTGCTGCTAAGCTTCATCTTGGATGCATAAAGTGCAATAGTGGCGTTCTTCACCCGTTCTACTACGTTAGGTCTCCATGCCAGTTTGCTATCCAGTACTGTGCCAAACTATTTGGCAAGTGCTTTAGAGGTTACCCTTTTCTGGTTGATTTTCGGGGAGATCCATGCTGGTACTTTGTACCTCTTGGTGAAAGGGATCAAGTCCGTCTTATCCGGGTTGATACTGTGTCCTACTCCACATAATTTTTATTTTGTTTGTAATTAATTTCCTATCCTATGTTTTATCCTAACGCTAAAAGGTTAGGTTAGGTTACCACGGACGGCCCTCAACGGGGCCTCTCATACACCAGAATGGCCCTTAGTTTTCCGGATCTTTATATGGACCTTACGAGTGTGTTTCTGAGGTTGCGAAGTCCCCCAGAATGGAGGTGTTTTTAGCAAAGGCAAGCAGTTTCCCTGGCGACTTCTTGGAGGCATCTTCCAGTGATACCAGCATCGGTGCGCCCAGGTCTCTTCCCCTTGCCCTTGAGAGAGCCGGACAGCGGCAGATGATATGTTCCAGGGTTTCGACAGCCTCGGGTTCATTACATTTCCTGCAGATGTCGCTGTTGGTGATGCTTTGCCTGGTTGCATGCGACGCAGCCAGGCAGTGACCTGTTAGTATGCCCACTAGCAGTCTTCAATCCTTCCGTGGAAAGTGCTGCAGATAGTGGCTGAGTTTATCATTGCGTTCCTTGCACATGATTTTCGAGATTCTGCAGGTGGTGGTGTTCTTCCACCTGCTGTCTGTCTTCATTTTGGCCTGCTTCTCCAGGTCGCTTTGTAGCGTCCTTAAGAAGACCGGCACGCTTTCGGTTCTTTCGTTTACCAGCCGGACGCCTTCCTTAGCTAGAACGTCCGCCGCTTCGTTTCCTTCGATGCCCTGGTGGCTGGGAACCCAATAGATCTGCACTGACTTAGTGCTTAGTGACTTAGTGGTGCTTAGTGAGGCTTGTGCCGCCCTGCTTGCCACGACACTTCTGGAACTGACCGCGGACGACTGCATGGATTTTATCGCCGCTTGCCTGTCAACGAATATGTTAACCGCATTGTGTGGTCGCTCTGCGAGCTGAGCGACCTATTCTGCCTTCTTGATGGCGAAGACTTCCGCCTGGAATATGCTGCATCGGTCGGGTTGCTTATAAGACGACTTTATTTCAGGGTTCGTACAGTATAGGCCAGCTCCTACTCCTTCATTCATCTTGGAGCCATCAGTGTATATGTTGCGGTGTTGAGTCTGGTCCCGTCCCACTTTCCAGTCTTCGGGTCCAATGAAGAGGTTTGTTTTTACTTCAAGGCACGTTTGGGGGATCATGTAGTCGGTTGAACTGATCATGTCCATTCCAATTGAACTATGCCCGAATCTTTGGGGAGACATATTCTCCGACGCAATCAAGCGCTGTGCTGCCTTTCCTGCAGTCAGCCTAGCGTAGATGTCGAGAGGGTCGATTCCGAGTATAGTTTCGAGTGCTTTGGTTGGCGTTGACCTCAGCGCGCCTGTTATACAGAGCAGAGCCTGCCGCTGGGTTCGTTCCATTACCTTGTGATACGTCTTCTTTTCAGTAGCTTGCCACCACACTAGGACTCCATACAGCAGAGTTGGTCGCACTACCGAGATGTAGATCCAATGCATTAGAGCGGGTGACAGGCCCCATGTGCTACTAAGCATCTTCTTGGATGCATAAAGTGCAGTGGCCTTTTTCACCCGCTCTACTACATTGGGTCTCTATGCCAGCTTGCTGTGCAGTACTATGCCGAGGTATTTGACCTGTGCTTTAGGGGTTAGCCTTGTTTGGTTGACTTTCGGAGGGATCCATGCTGGTACCTTGTATCTCTTAGTGAAGAGGATGAGGTCTGTCTTATCCGCGTTGATACTGAGTCTTACTCCATCTGCCCACTCACATATCTCCCTGAGTGTTCGTTCCATTATAGAGCTGAGAGTCGATGGACCCATGCTTATACGCTTATATCGTCCGCATATGCTGTTATTTTTGGGGGCTTCCTTTCGAATCTCTTGATGAGGTTGTCGACCACCAGGTTCCACAGGAGGGGTGACAGGACTCCACCCTGGGGTGTGCCCCTGTGTGCACCTCTGACCATGGAGGCGGTGCCCCACTCTGATTGCACCCGTCTACAACTTAAAAGGTTTTTTATCCAGAGGTTGATTGACGGGTGGGTTGTTTCTAGGCAGTCCATTTTGGCTTCTGTTGCGGCATTATTAAATGCTCCGGATATATCTACGACTACTCCAAGTGCATATTTCTTAGTGTTAAGGGCTTTCTCAACGGTAGCTACTAGCGAGTGTAGTGCTGTTTCCACCGATTTCCCCTTGGTGTAGGCGTGCTGGTTGGTTGACATCAGTCCCCTTACTTTGGTTCTGATGTATAGATCCAGCAGCTTTTCTAGTGTTTTCAGTATGAAAGAGGTTAGGTTTATCGGTCTGTAATCCTTGGAACTCACTCACTTAGCTGCCCTTTCCTGCTTTTGGGAGGAAGACAACTCTAGAGGTTCTCCATTGGATCGGGATATAGCCTGTTCTTAGGCATGCTTCGTATATTGCGAGAAGCCATGGGGTGATCACCCCTTTAATCACTTGCAGTATGGCTGGAAATATTCCGTCCAGTCTAGGTGCCTTTATGCCCGTTAAGGAATCTATAGCCAATTGGATTTTCTTGGAGGTTATTAGGTCTGTTGGGGGTGTTTGTTCTTCAGTTGCTAGGTCTTGATGCGTTCGGGGCATCGGTAACCGCGGTGCATCCTGGAAAGTGGGTTTCCATTAGTGCCGCCAGGGCTTCTTTGCTGCCCTTCGACCACTGTCCGTTGTCCAATTTGAGTTAACTTTTTTTGTGGGTTGCTTTGACAGCAGCTTCCTCAGTCTAGCCGTTTCAGGCACTTTCTTAATACTGGAGCAGAAGTTTTCCATGAGGTTATTTCTTTGTAGAGAGAGGTCTCGATTCCACCATGGTGGTTTGGACTTCTTTCTTGTTCTAGAGGGTGGGCATGCCGTGTGATATGCCTCTAGTAGTTCCGTAGATAGGGTCTCTAGGGACTTCCCTATGTCCTCCGCGGATTTCACTGAGCCTGGGCTCGCGAGTTTCGAAGTGATTGTCTTTCTAAACTTCTCCCAGTTTGTGTTCCGGGGGTTTCTATAGACTTTCACTTTCGGAGTGTATTCAAATTCGCACTTGAATTGAATGTACCTGGGGTCTGAAAAGAAAGGTCTTTTAAGGACCCTCCATCTAGATATGTAGGTACTCTTTCTCGTTACGAGAGTTAGATCTAGCACGTTTGACGAGATGGGACCCACGTAAGTGTATTCCTCTCCCACGTTTGCTACATCTATGTTATTGGTTAATGTTAAATCTAACAGTGACTCACCTCGGTCGTTAATGTCGGGGCTTCCCCACACACAATGGTGGGCATTAGCGTCCGTGCCAACGATCAGTTGGTAGTCTTTGGAGTCGGCTTCTTCCACCAGACTCCTTAGTTCTTTTGGCGGTGCAGACCTGTCGTGTGACATGTAGCAGGAGGCTACCAAAGGCGCTTTTCCTCACTTTCCAGCATGACCACTATCAGGTCGTCTGTGCTGTAATGAGACATAAACTAAGCATCGATTCCTCTTCGTATGGGTTCTTTTCCTGCTTACGGGCGTTGGGTAGAGTAAACTGTAGTTAGAGAACTTTAGTCCGGCCACCAAATTGCCATCCACGGCTCCTGAACCAAAACTATGTCAGCGGGCCCTTGCTCCATGGCTATGTGGAGCTCCGCTGACGCTATGCTGCAGCTGCAGCACACTCAGTGTCATGTGCGGCTGGCTCGCCTGCCCTTGACGGGTTGACTACTAAAGTCAGGTCACCATCTTCTTCTTCTAACGAGTCATCGAGCGCCAGACCCTGGGCGGCCTCTACCATGGTATCCAGACCGAGGTCCTTCTCCACTTCGCCTGCCGGCAGGGTGTGGGCGTCTTTATCGCCGGGCTGACGCTTTTTGAGGCGCAGGTAGACACTCCCCATGCCCCACGCCATTTTCCCGTATTTTGGGTATAGTAGATCCTCCGCTGCTTTGTTTATCTGGAGGATCACATGCTGGCCCCCCTCGTTGGAAAGTGGGCTACCAGCATGCAATACCTTCCAGTCAGCGGTCGGTATCTCGGGGTTTTGTCGCTGAAGGAGCTTCAGCGCGCGGTCCCCTTGGATTGCGATGGGAAAGAGCACCTTCGCTTTTGGTATGGACGGGACTAGCTCCCTGTCCACCACCTCCAGCTTGGCCCCCTCCCACATCGCTTCCAGTTGGCAGACCGTTTGCGTCAGCCACTTCAGGTCGTCCTTGCACTTCAGGATTTTAACCCCGTTCAGCCACCCAGCAATATCGAAGGTTGGCATGGGAGCTGTTGGGTTCTCTTCCATCCTTGTAAACAGGGAGTCTACCAGCCGCGCGTGGACCATTTTCCATTGCGCCGCTGTCATCCCACCAATTCTCATCACGTCTATCGATAAGAACTACGATCAGGTGTCTCTTGGACACATCGCTGATCCTTTCGCTTGACCCCGGTTTAGCCTGTTTAGGTGCACGTTCCGCTCTCTTAGGCCCGCATTGCCTCTTGCTCGCCGAAGTGACGGCACTATCGTTCGAGCACTGCCTCTTGGTAGCAAGCAACTCTTCCACCTTGTTGGCATGCTCACTCGTCGATGCCTTCAGCTGTGGCACCTGCGCGTAGTATTTACGGCCCTCCTCTACCTTCAACTCGGCCCAAGCTAGCTTGGATTTCTCCTCCTGGGAGATATCCGCCTTGCCTTGCAACCGGCTTACTATTTTGAAGGATGCCTTGTATGCCGCTTCCATGTCTGCCCTGAAGGTCATTACGTGGTTGATGTTTTTCGGGGGGACCACCCCCTTGCGTTTTAGGCCTACCCGCCAGGCACCTCTAGCTATGGCCCTGACCCCGCTCCCCCAACTCGAGGTCGAGAAGACGCTGGGCCCATTGCCCAGCCAGTGGAGGGTTCAGCTAGAGGATTTTCGCCAGCCAAAACGCTACAAGTTTTAACTTATTTTTTTTTGAGCTAGTGGCTTAAGCTTTATAATAGGTTTGGAATAGAATTTTCTTAAACTAATACTTATTCATTAACATTTTGACAACACTGCTTATAAATTAGATTTTAGTGAACATTGATTTTTATTTTAATTTTCTTGTTTAGTTTTTTAAGTTATTTTTTAGTGGTTATGTTTTTTCTTATTATTCATTTATTTAATAATAAGCTGTTTTTTGTTGTTGTTGTACACCACCAGATTCCACAGGACGGGCAACATGACTTCACCATGGGGTGTGCCCCTGTGAGCTCCTTTGCCCATGGAAGCGGTGCCCCACTCTGATTGCACCCGTCTACAACTTAGAAGGTTTTTTATCGAAAGTTTGATTGCTGGGTGGGTGTTGGTTGTTCCTAGGCAGTCCATTATGGTTTTTGTAACCACGTTATTAAGTGCTTCGGATATATCTACGAATACTTCTAGTGCATACTTTTTGTTGTTGAGGGCTTCCTCGACGGTAACTACTAATGAGTGTAGTGCTGTCTCCACCGATTTTCGTTTGGTGTAGGCATGCTGTTTCGTTGACAACAGTTCCCCCACTTAATTTCTGATCTGTAGTACCAGCAACTTTTCTAAGATTTTCAATAAAAAATTAAAAGAATAAAGATTACACTAGTCAACACGACGATTTAAATCTCCAAATTAAAACAAAGACATTTTGGGCCACAGCAGAAGTAAAAAGTTGAAAGCGCTCTAGTGGCAAATGATCTGTACGTGAGGCTGAGCTTCAACTGTATGTGTGCACATATTGTAGTGCTGCTTGTTTGTATTGGTTGTTGACGACGGCGCTGTCAAGGAAAACACCAATTACTTTAGAATTAAATGGCGATTATTATTTTCTGATGACTCCTGCCCAAAATATAAAAAATGTTATATTTATTTTCTATATCCTTTATATGCTAATTTTTTTTAGTGTACTATAAACGAATATAATGAACGAATGTAAATATGTTCAAATGCAAAATGTATGTCAGATATAACATCAAATTACAATGAATAGTCTATAGGGTATTACTGCGTCGCGTCAACAAGCAACATTCAGCAAATAAATTTGTGTCTTAAGAAATCTTCTCAAAAATATTTTGCAGGCAATTTCGGCAGCTCTGCACACGTACACACACATATGTACTTACAGTTCCGTGCGTACGCATACAAGCAAGCTCATTCTATTTTTAGATCGCCGAGCGCACTGGAGCGAGCGAGACAGCGCTCTTTGTAAAAACAACCCTCCCTACAAAACAGAATTTTATGAGCGTGAGACATCTTAGTGTTTATATTGTCTTTGCCATGGTGAAATCCTGTCGACCCTCCTGTGGAATCTGGTAGTTGACAACCTCATCAAGAGATTTTAGAGGAAGGCCCAAAAAAAAACAGCTTATTATTAAATAAATTAATAATAATAAAAAAACAAAAATTTAAAACTAATATAAAATAAGAAAAACATAACCACTAAAAAATAACTTAAAAAACTAACCAAGAAAATTAAAATAAAAATCAACGTTGACTAAAATGTGTTGTCAAAATGTTAATGAATAAGTATTATTTAAAGAAGATTCTATTGAAAACGTATAATACAGCTTAAGCATCTAGCTCAAAAAAAATAAGTTAAAGCTTGTAGCGCTTTGGCTGGCGAAAATTTGTCTTTATATTGTCTTAGGTTGAGTAATGTTATCGGTCTGTAATCGTTGGGGCTGATATGGCTGCACTATTCTGTCTTTGTGAGAAAGACAAGTCCCAAGGTTCTCCATTTGTACAAAAACTCAAAAAGACTTTCACACTTTAGACGACTCAACAGGTAAGGAGAACTGTTACGAATATGGAATTTCTCCGTTGCATTGCAGAATAAAGTGCATGCATCGCTGAGACATGTGCGAAAGGATCACAAAAGGATTTGGAAGATAGAAAATATAGTTCCAAAATGTTAAGTTTATTAGATATTAACATTAATGTTGATGATTATCTTTTTGAAAATCAGCCATCAATAGCAAATATTACCGAGAATATTACCGAGAATATTACCGGGAACGTTGTTTGCAGCTGCAAAGACCGCGGCTCTACTTTATACCCGGTACTCAGTCAGAATATACGTGATCTTATGATTCATGTAATTTATTATATGTTCGCAAAAGCGACGAATTAAATTTTAAACCAAATGGAATATCTCAAAAAATTAGGTCGACCCCTTAGGTCGTTGCCAGATTTTCATATATTAAATGCTATCTGTTTCAATTTTTGTTAAGCTGGGTACCCAGCACCGCGGAAACGAGAAATTACTGCCAAACTTCATATAAAAACGAGAGGGAACGTAGTGAGACGCGGCAATGGCCGCGGCTCTACTTTATACCCGGTACTCAGTCAGCATGTACATACGTATTTATGTATACATATGAGCTTACGATTTATTTAATTAATTATATGTTCACAAAAGAGACGAATTAAATTTTAGCCAAAATGGAAAATTTCAAAAAATTAAGTCGAACCCTATGCTGTATTTTTATATTTTAGAAGTTATGTATCTGTTTCCATTTTTATTTACATATGATTTTTACGTCGGCTGCTACATTTTTACATACACATGTATAACTACTTACAAGAGACGTGGTAGGTACGAGAGAGAGGGAATCGCTTGGCTGCCGTTGGGTAGCCACTGAAATTTAATTTGTTCCTTCTGGCTATAATAATAATCCGATATGATCGAGATTCGGCAATCTGATAGATACGGATATTTTCCATAATTCTGCGTTTTTAGTTTTCTCGTATCTTCAAAATTGTGTATGCCACAGACTTTCGTCCTTTGTGGGGGCGGAAGGAGGCGGGGCAAAATTTTGAAATAAACATGTGCTAAATTATATCACAGGAGTTTGGATGGAAAGTTTGGTTTCTCTATCTCTTATAGTCTCTGAGATCTAGGCGCTCATTTGGACGAATGGGCAAAGCAGACAGGGTAGTGTGTGAAAGAGAGCGAGAGAGAACGATGACTTTTGAAATGGGTTCCTTTATTGTGGCTGTATTAATAATACGATCTGAACCAGATTCAACACTCTGCTAGAAATAGTCATTTTCTATGATTCTGCTTAATTAGTTTTCTTCAATATCTTAGTATCTTGAAAATTGTGTATGCCACAGATTTTCGTCCTTTGTGCAGGCAGAAGGGGGCGGAGCGACATTTTGAAATACACATGGAGTAGTGTGATAACTCAGGAGACTGGGTACAAAACTTGGTTGCTCCAGCGTTTGTAGTCTCTGAGATATAGGCGCTAATGAAGACGGACAGACGGACGGACAGACAGACAGACAGACATAGCTATATCGACTCGGCTATTGATGCTGATCAAGAATATATACTTTATGGGGTCGGAAACGCTTCGTTCAATGCGTTACACACATCCGTTGTCCCCACAAATCTAATATACTCTATACTCTTCGGGTACCAGGTATAAAAATATCTTTTAAACTATTTTTCAACTTTCTACTACGATCCACCATTTTTTAAATTTACTTTAGTAGTTTTGTATGCACAATAAACAAATAACCCAAAATAAAAACATAAGTTTGATTGAATATACGATTGATATATGTATGTATTTTTCCTTGTGGTTTTTGGTTCTGAAAGGCTTGCATACCAATTTTCATCAGAAGGAACAGCAATTTGGAGACCAAATATTGCAAGAATCATTCGAAATAATAGAGCGAAGTAGTACGGTAAGTAATTGACACTAACAAATAAAAATGGCAGACAACGCCAATAAGTACCTCGAGCATGTACGTATGTCCGCGTACGATCGAAATAATTAATACTTCGCTTATCCGAAAGGTGCTATGGACAAAGAATGTCCCCATTGTCATCTCTCATATTCAGACATATGTAAGTCAGATAGCATGTGTAGCGCATGATAGAAATACATATCTATCGAAATAGAGGCACATTGAGACAGACTCAAACCTGTTTCTGACATCCATTAGCACATTCAATGCATGCTTCCAAAAGACATTGTTTGGTGAAAAAAATTGAACAGAATACTGCGGCAAATGATGTGCATTCAAATGAAAATATATTGCAGTCAGCTAGTGTATGTATAAATTCTTAAGTTTTTCATCAAAATATGAATTTTATTGAATTCACCATTTTTGGTAATACCACCACTAATGGAAGACAGTAAGTTTTCCCACCCTTCTAAAGGCTTTCCTTGTAGTAGGCACTCCCTGAAAATTTACATTAGTAAAAAAAGTAACGCTTATCCAAGTAAAACACGATGTCGTCATTTTATTAAGGTAAACGCAACTTAATGCTCTTATGTATGAATGTATTAGAAGATATATAGTCCTGTTGTATACACGTGTATATAAATATATACACATATACATAATACGTTTGTAAGATTGTTATTTCGTATATAAAATACCCGTATACATATATAATATACACACATACGTACAAACACACACACACAACTCGGAACAAATATTTAATGGGTGAACGCGAACACACCTAAAAAACATCGTGCTGATTTAATCACTTTCTTCGTCTTCACAAACGAACGTCAACTTCCAATTTCGTATACGAGCACGCACCATCCCCCATGCCAGGAGTAGCGTTACGGCCAGTGGACATTAAATGTTGCCTTAAATGACGAACTCGCCTTTTATACCCTTTTAGATGTTTGTATATCTGCTACACTATCGTTTTAAGCCAATATGAAGTTATTGTTGTGCTTAAACTCTAACCTGTGTCAAAAACATAGTTTGGAACTATTATAGAAATGGTCTAATTCTAAACTTTTGACATAGACATAATCATATTAAATTAAATTGAAAGTACCGAGTATACTCGTATCTTCGTATACTTATACTAACGATTGTATTACTGCTGCATGTCCGATCGAGTTGAAAGGGTAGTTAAAGTTTCGGATTCCAAGGCCCTACTGCCAAGCCTTCTTTTTTTATCCTGTCGTGACCAACAGCTTTTTAAGGAATGCCCTATAACTTTTAGACGATGGCTTGTGTGCCAGAAAGAAAAAACAAGTCACAGAGTCAGACATGCAATGCTAAGCTCCCCTACCCAAATATTATTAACTAACTATGCTTACTTTTAAAAACGTTTCGAATCAATGTGATGTTTTCATTCAGGTTTTTAAATCGTTCCAATTTTAATCGATTTGCGCACAATTGAAATCCTTTTTAGAGTCAGATTTGTAACCTTGCTTTTTTAAAGCACACATACATAGTTTCATTTAAAGGGGGAAGACGGCATTTTAAATTTATTTTCTAGAAAGATAGAAATGACTTAATTGGTAAAGCCAAACTAAGTAATCTATATTGAATGAGATTTACATTACGGCACTGCTAAATAAAATAGCTAAAATAAGTTAATTCCTTTTATAAAAACATGATCTTTCCTTAATACATTGTCAAGATTGCTACCGCAAAGTATTAATTAGATACTTGAACAAACAAAAATTCAAAAACTAAATGAATTCTTATTCAATTACAGAAAACAAAACAACCAATTGGAAAAAATGTAGTTCTTTTGGTATAAATCGTTTTTATAATTTTACTTAATTTTTTTGCCTTCGTTTGGTCAAATTTCTAAATGACCGTTCAAAAAAATATGATTTGGTAAAATATTTGTTTTACCCGAAGAGTATAGGAGTATATTATATTTGTGGTGATAACGGATGTGTGTAACGCCCAGAAGGAAGCGTTTCCGATCCCATAAAGTATATATATTCTTGATCAGCATCAATAGCCGACTCGATATAACCATGTCTGTCTGTCCGTCCGTCCGTCCGACCGTCCGTCTTCATTAGCGCCTATATCTCAGAGACTATATAGAGCAACCACATTTTTTATTCAGTCTCCTGTGTTATCACACTACTCTAAGTGTATTTCAAAATTTCGCCCCGCACCCTTCCGCCTGCACAAACGACGAAAATCTGTGGCATACACAATTTTGAAGATGCTAAGATATTGAAGAAAACTAAATACGCAGAATCATAGCGGAGGACCATTTCTATCAGAGTGTTGAATCTGAATCAGATCGGGCTATTAACATCGCCATAATGAAGAAACCCATATCGAAAGCCATCGTTCCCTCTCGCTCTCTCTCACGCACGACCCTGTCTGCTTTTCCCATTCGTCCAAATGAGCGCCTAGATCTCAGAGAATATAAGAGCTAGAGCAATATTTATTTGGTTTAATTCCTATTATAGCCAGAAGGAACAAATTAAATTTCAGTCGCTACGCAACGCCTGCCTCTCTCGCATATATGTGTACATATATGTACATATATGTACATCCACGTTTCGTATGTGGTAGTTATTCATGTACATGTATAAATGTAGAAGCTGATGTAAAAAGTATATGTAAACAAAAATGGAAACAGATAACTTTTGATATATAAAAATCTAGCATCGACGAAGGGTTTGACCTAATTTTTGAAATTTTCCATTTGGGCCAAAATTTAATTCGTCCCTTTGGCGAACATATAATAAATTACATAAATCATAAGATCACATATATTCTGATTGAGTACCGGGGATAAGGAAGGCCGTGGCGAAGGTCACGGCTCATAACGTTCCCTATCTTTTTTTTTTAAATAATCGCATTGACGGCATTGACGAAAATATTCGACCTGACTACAAGAGAATGCAGTGTTGTAATATTTTTTCGGGAAAGCCTGGCCACAAAATGGCGAATTGCAGAACTAAACTACGATCCAGTAGAGAAATGAAGGGGCAGAAAAAAAAAACACGAGCGTGACTTGTTTTGGTTGTGGCCAACAGGGACATTACTTATGTATCAATGTTCAAAAAAAGAGACGCACAGTGGGGCCTTCGGTAATTTCAGACTGTTAAACAAATAACTTCTGAATGAAATCAGATATCTTTATGATATAAACGGCTTTTAAGGAAATTCTTTTTAAATTTTTTTTGTACAAGTAAACTTTGCTACGATATTTTGAATGTGTCAAGTGGAACTTTGTTCCGGTTTTTGATAATTTATTTGTTTGGTCTCGTGAACATTTATCTGGCCGGGTATAAAAGCAAGCGGCTTCAGCTATCCGCTTGTATGAATGAATCTTATAACATCTTTAAGAGGCTTGTAGCTGTATTCCCTTCAATCATCAATGGTTCTCAGCCTGTAAGGTTTTAGGGCTTATTCGCTAGGAGAGGCCCCTAAAACTGTGCGCGGGGCAGATGTCATTGGTTGCTCCCTCCGTGGGTTATGCAGCGCTTGCGGCAGGCTGAGACAGGAGGAGCAAGCGTTGACATTTGGTTGTCACTTGGCTGGTTCGAGAGGGCTCTGGTCACCTCGGGGCGGAACCATATTTCTTTTGGAATTTGGATCGCAAGCGGACAGCATCAACTGCTCCAGAGAGCATAAAAGAATAAAAATAATAAAATAAAAAAAAGAGAAAAAATAGAATAAAAAAAAAGAGAAAAAAAAACCCTGCAAATTGTTTTTGTTCGAAAGAGCTACTGCACGACTAATAGTTTAGAAAGGCGCGAGTGAACTACAAGAGGAGCTGTGTTTAGCTGAGGTACCGTTTTGGGGAATCTTTCGGCCACTTCGGCCCACGGGCTTGGCACCCACATACTCTACCGGACGAAGCAGCTCGAAGTGGAACAGCTGAGTCGCGACGCGCAGCGATCGGGAGGCGAGAGACGCCAGCTACGACGTCGCCGGGGCTGCGGAGTATCAATCGGGAGTGCATAGCCCCAAGCGTGTTGGCAGAGTGCCCTAGGAGTTGTTGAGTGTCCCTGTTCGAGCCCGTGTCTCGCCGTAACCCCCCAATCAATTGGCCTAGCGATAGAGAGGCAACAGAGGGCCGAGTATCGCGTACAACAACAAAAAACTGGCAGTTTAGTCCCAAGGGGGCCTGAGGAATTTCTGCCCAGCCAAATTCAAGGGCAGTGACCCCCGGAAAAAAACAGAACTAAGAGACCTGTGTCCAAAGTAAAAGAACAGGGAGAAGGGGAGAAGGGGACAGAAGGGCCCGCAAAAGTCCCGTACGAAGAAGGGAGGGAGCAGCCGCCGCGTTTGCCAGCTTCGTTTACTGTAGAAGGAAAGAAGGAGAAAGATAGCAGCCTAAGTTAGAGATAAGCTAGCATAAGAGTAGTAAAGAATAGAATAAGAAAGTAAATATGAAGTAAGAACCATTTGGAGTAGGCAAGTCGTGAAGGGAAAGAATGCCTTTAGGATCGGAAGCGGGGGAAGGCGAATAGCCGTGTAATGCTCGATAATATTTAAAATAAGACAGCAACAAAGATAGTCGGGTAGGCCTCTCACGCTCAGAAAAAAAAGCAAAATTAAAAAAAAAAAAATAGAGAAAAAACAACAATGCGTGTTACCAAACGAGAAATGCCCCCCCAAATTATTCAACTATAAAATTTTAACTCAGCTTGCAGCTGCCAACAGAAAGCGCTTTCGGCGGTGGAACGCAGCCAAAGTGAGTGTTTACTACATCTTTTTTAATTACTCTGCATTCATATTTGGTGGCGTCGGAGGCTCATGCCCGAATATCTCCCGGGGAAGTTGTTTGATTACGCTTCCGTACTAGGTCGATCATCAATTAAGTTTTTTTTTATTCTAGCTTGCATGCTATCTATACCCAAACCTCGGTCATTCCGAATAATTCGTTAGATTTAGTTTTGTAGGTATAATGGTACTAGTTTTAAGCACATCTGCAGCCGTATCATGTTTAATTTAGTTTTAAATAAAATAACCTTTATAATGTTTAACTAGATTTTTTTATATGATCTCCCCTCTGAAGCCCCTGTAGGTTCTGCCCGAGTATTTAGGGGGTCATGACGGATACTCCGGAGGAATTTCGGAACCAAGGCAGAGGGGGCAAATTGGTCCACGAAACCATCTGAGGATAGTCCGTCCGTCTAATTGTCAATTGTGCTATTCATGTGTTCGTATGAAGTGTTCTCTGTCCGGTAACCATTTTTTTGGCTTGTCTTGCACGATATCATTTTAAACGAGAGGGAACGTTGTGAGCCGCGGCCTTTGCCGCGGTATGTACATATATACATAAGTATACATATGAGCTTGTGATTTATGTAATTTATTATATTAATATTAAATGGAATGGAAAATGAAAAATTTCAAAAAATTAAGTCGAACCCCATGCTGTAGTTTTATATTTTAGAAGTTATCTGTTTCCATTTTTATTTATATATCATTTTTACATCGCTGCTACATTTTTACATACACATGTATAACTAATTACAAGAGACGTGGTAGGTACGAGAGAGAGAGGGAATGAGTAATCGCTTGGCAGGCGACTGAAATTTAATTTGTTCTTTCTGGCTATAATAATGATCAGACCTGAAACAGATTCGGCAATCTGGTAGATACGGTAATTTTTTATGATTCTGCGTTTTTAATTTTCTTGTATCTTAAAAATTGTCGATTGCACAGATTTTCGTCCTTTGGTGGGGAGGAAAGGGGCGTGTCAAAATATTGAAATACACTTGTATTGAAGTGATATCACAGGAGCTTGGTTGCCCTATAGACTCTGAGATCTAGGCGCACATTTGGACGAATGGGCAAATCAGACAGGGTCGCGTGTGAGAGAGAGCGAGAGGGAACGTGACTTTCGAAATGGTTTTCTTCATAGTGGCTATATTAATAATCAGATCTGATTCAGATTCAACACTCTGATAGATATAATCATTCTCTATGATTCTGCGTTTTTAGTTTTCTCGTTTCTTCAAAATTGTGCATGCAATTAAGTCGAACCCTATGCTGTATTTTTACACCCGGTACTCGAAGAGTATAAGGGTATTGTTGGAGCAGAGAATAAATAAAGAAATAAAAACCTATGTTAAAAACTCTATTTTAAGAGAGAAGAGAGCCGCCAGCCTCTCAATCTTCGGGTGACCCGCAAGCCGACCTTTTCGATCGCCGACGGCGAATTGGGTTGCGTGCGGCCGACGAGGGTTGATGGGAAGAGTGGAGTGGGACTGGACTTCACTTGTCGAAGTACGCCCAAAGCCACTGCACTCGTTTGTTAACAATAAATTGAAGTTGAATCGAAAAGAAAAACCGCGTCTCATTCAATTCATTTAGTTTGGTTGTAATCTAAAAATTATTAGATTTTTCACGTATATTAGATTTGTGGTGAGAACGGATGTGTGTAACGCCCAGAAGGAAGCGTTTCCGACCCCATAAAGTATATATATTCTTGATCAGCATCAATAGCCGAGTCGATATAGCCATGTCTGTCTGTCCGTCCGTCTGTCCGTCTTCATTTGCGCCTATATCTCAGAGACTATTAAAGCTAGAGTAACCAAGTTTTGTATCCAGGCTTCTGTGTTATCACACTACTCCGAATGTATTTCAAAATTTCGCCCTGCCCCCTTCCGCCCCCACAAAGAACGAAAATCTGTGGAATCTACAATTTGTATAATACGAGAAAACGAAAAACGCAGAATGATGGAAAATATCCGTACCTATCAGATTGCCGAATCTGGTTCATATGGGATCATTATTATAGCCAGAAGGAAAAAATTAAATTTCAGTGGCTACCCAACGGCAGCCAAGCGATTCCCTCTCTCTCTCGCACACACTTCTATATCTCTTGTATGTGTATGTTTATGTGTATGTGTATGTATGTGCATGTGTATGTATAAATGTACCAGCCGAAGTAAAAATTATATGTAAATAAAAATGGAAACAGATAACTTCTAAAATATAAAAATACAGCATTGGGGGTCGAAATTTTTTGAAATTTTCCATTCTGGCCAAAATTTAGTTCGTCTCTTTTGCGAACATATAATTAATTATATTAATCGTAGGCTCATATGTATACATAAATACGTATGTATATTAGAGGTCTGCATGAGTCCACTCACAGCATACGTAAAATTGAATGTATTCGAATGAATTCAGCTGACTGATTACGAAGCACACAATGAATTGAATGTGTATGAGTGACACACCACACTGTGTCTCATAACTAACGGCATTCAACGAAATGAGCGAGAATAAATAAGTGCGTAAAACGGAATGAAAAATTTGGCGAAGCTGAAGACATTCGCATGTATTCGAGTTGTGGCATAGATTTTGTGTGTATTCATTTCTTTAGCATCGCCCAAACGAAACACACGCGAAATGAACGGAGACAACGGAGCGAAAGCCGACACGGTATGTATTGTATTGTTGTTGTAGTTTAGTTTTTGTTTTGTTTTTACAAGTGTGTTATTTATGTGTATGCTATCTGTATTATGGTTAATAAATTGTTTTCTTTGTGATTAGACTAATAACTGTGAACTTGTGACCTGTCCATAAATGTTTCCTATGTGTTTTTTCAGATTTAATTCAGTTATTTTTTAAATATACATGTAGGTTTTAAAAGAAAATGATTCAGATGAAGTAAAAGAGAAACTTCAAAGTGGCATGTATACGTTAATTGAAAAGAGAGGACGAAGCGAAGTTTGGCAGTTTTTTTCGAAGATAAAAAAGGAAAATGGAGAGGAGCTGGTGGACGTAGTAGCCTGTAAGATGTGTTTTACAGTTTTGAAATTTACAGGTAGTACGTCGAATTTAGTAAAACACAAGTGCTATGTAGTCAACAGCAGCAAGGCGCAGAAAACTTCGACCACTGTTGAAGTGAATTCGGAAGTGAAGCAGGAGGGCGTAGTTGTCGTAACCGAATGGGTGGTTAAGAATTGTCGTTTGTTAAAAATTATTGACGATTCGGGGCTTAAAAAGTTTGCGTCGTTCCTAATTAAGGGGCAACTTTTGGACCCACCGTCGATACATTGTATATGCTGACTGAGTACCGTGTATAAAGTAGAGGCGCGACCATTGCCGCGGCTCAAAACGTTCCCTCTCGTTATATTTTAAAAGTTATCCGTTTCCATTTTTATTTACATATAATTTTTACACTGCTACACTTTTACATAGACATGTATAACTACATACAAGAGACGTGGATGTGTACGAGAGAGAGCGAGGGAATAAGTAAGCGCTTGGCAGGCGATGCTGAGCGACTGAAATTTAATTTGTTCCTTTTGGCTATAATAATGATCAGATCTGATCCAGATTCGGTAATCTGGTAGATAATTTTTCATGATTCTGCGTTTTTAGTTTTCTTGTATCTTAAAAATGGTCGATTGCACAGATTTTCGTCTTTTGTGGGGGCGGAAGAGGGCATGTCAAAATTTTGAAATGCACTTGTATTGAAGTGATATCACAGGAGCTCGGATAGAAAGTTTGGTTGCTATAGCTCTTATAGTCTCTGAGATCTAGGCGCTCATTTCGACGAATAGGCAAAGCAAACAGGGTCGCGTGTGAGAGAGAGCGAGAGGGAACGATGACTTTCGAAATGGGTTTCGTCATAGTGACTATATTAATAATCAGATCTGATCTAGATTCAACACTCTGATAGATATGATCATTCTCTATGATTCTGCGTTGTTAGTTTTCTCGTATCTTCAAAATTGTGCATGCCTAAGATTTTTATTCCTTTGTGTGGGCGGAAAGGGGCGGGGCGTAATTTTAAAATACATTTGGAGTAGTGTGATAACACAGAAGACTTGCTCTACCCTTAATAGTCTCTGAGATATAGGTGCTAATGAAGACGGACGGATGGACAGACGGACGGACAGACGAGCGAACAGACAGACATGGCTATATCGACTCGACTATTGATGCTGATTAAGAATATATATACTTTATGAGGTCGACGTGATTTTAAACATTGGTTTGTCGCGTTTCGTTAAAAACATACAAATTGAACAATACTTTTGTTGCTGTGTATTTTAACTATCAAAAAATACATTAGGTGCATTAGTTTGATGTGCAAATTCAGTGAGAGTGCAGTTGTCTGAGATTCCGTTAGTTTGACCATCGTGCACCGTGGTTTAAGCGGTATTCCAATTTCCGTAGGCAAAGCACACAAGGTAGCGTGTAAAAGAAAGCGAGAGGGAACGATGCCTTTCAAAATGTTTTCTTTATTGTGGCTAAATTAATGATCCGATCTTATTCAGATTCAAGACTCTGATAGAAGTGATCATTCTCTATGATTCTGCGGTTTCTCGTATCTGCGGTTTCTCGTAAAATTGTATATGCCACAGATGTGGCCGAAAAGAGGCGTGGCGAAATTTTGACCACACACTTGTGTTAACACAGGAGACTGTATACAAAGTTTGGCTACTCTAGCTTTAATAGTCTCTGAGATCTTGGCTCTAATGAAGACGGACAGACGGACGGACGGACTTACGTACAGACATGCCTATATCGACTCGGCTATTGATGCTGATCAATTATGGGGTCGAAAACTCTTCCTTCTGGGTTTACACCCATCCACTATCACCACAAATCTAACATACTCCTATACTCTTCGAGTACCGGGAAATTTTACGAGTATGCGGCGGGAGGCACTGAAGTTTGTTGCATTTCGAGACATACAAACATACAAACGTCTACCTCACTTGCTCTCTTTCTCCGATTTTGTCCTTCTGTTTGCAGCCGTGATTCTCGTTCAAAATCGCTCTGGCGTCTTAGTCACAACAGCATCTCGTCACATTCAGCTTAGAATAACTCAAGTCGGTTCTAAGCTGGGTGATACCATTGTATACTATACTGACGGGACCAACGCCAGCATTTGTATGCATTCTCGCACTTTTGACTTCACAACTACATACAATTACTGCTATCATCGCCTCCGATTGCACTAGTCGACACGACATTTCCATTTTTTTTTACATTTTTTTCTAGTTTTAGTTCCGAAATTTATCAGAAAAAGTAATTTTGGGTCACAGCGCAAATTTCATGTATACTAATGTAGTCAGCCAGTGTGGAAGATGCTTCAGAAATTGTTAATTCTCGCACTTGCTGAGATTTGCTGATTCTCATCAACAAAAATTGGCAGTTAAAAATATAAATTTTTGCGCGTAAAAAAAAATGGCTGGGGAAAAAGGTGCAAATTGTGTGGGAATGGTCCTTTACAATATAGTAAACAACAACCTTCACCCCAAGAGGGTGCAACGGTGATGGCCCAGAAGAAAAGCGAGAAGAAGCGGGCCAAAGTCCGCCGATCTCGACTGTTAATTTTTCAACTTCAGGCTGGAGCCTAACGTCATTATGTTTTGTTTTTTTTTTATTTTCTAGTGCATAATTCTCCCTGTTTTATATTTTATTTAGGTTAGGTTACAGCGGCTGCCAGACCCACCGGGAGCCTGGCACACTTAGGCCGTTACCGGCCCGTTGTGGTACCGCGGGGAATCTTTCCCTTCTCAGATTGTGAGACCTAGAACTCAACAGTTGTCCCAGCCTGCGGCTCTTACAAAGTTAGCTATCTTCCTGGGACATATGGTGGACATTTCAGAGATGTCTGATATGAAGGGCGTACCCAGGTGCTGCAGCCTTCTTCTGCTGAGAGCAGGTCACGAGCAGAACAAGTGTTCCACCGTTTCCTCCTCTTCCTCATCTCTGCAGCTACGACAAAAGTCGTTGTATGGGGCTCCCAGTCTATTAGCGTGGGTACCTATTAGCCAGTGCCCCGTTAGAGAGCGCGTGACTACGCTGCACCTTCGTCTGCCGAGCTTGCATAGCTCCGAGGTGCGCTTCCTATCTATGGTTGGCCATGTCAGCCGAGTAATTCGACATCGTGGTACTGATTGCCATTTGTTGTCTATTAATTTCTTATATATATCCTTTATTATGAGCCTACAAGTGGCCATCGGCATACGAGTGTCCTCCTTGTCTTGGAGAAGGGGGATTGTAGTGCCAATTCTGGCCAGCTCGTCTGCTATACAGTTGCCTTCGATGTCCCGGTGACCCGGGACCCATATAAAACTGATAACAAATTGCTGAGCCATCTGGTGGAGAGATTTGCGGCAATCTGCAACCGTGGCCGAGTTAGCAGAGATCGCATTAAGCGATTTGATTGCTGCTTGGCTATCACTGTAGATGTTTACGCGATTTACCATGTCGGTAGTCACCTGAAGGCAGTTTAGGGCTTCCTTGATTGCAATGACCTCCGCTTGGAAGACGCTGCAGTGATCAGGGAGTCTAAAGGATGGCCTGATGTTTAGCTGTTCAGAGTATACGCCTCCTCCGACCCTGTCGTTCAGCTTTGAACCATCTGTGAAGATGTCTAGGTCCCCTTCTGGGCCTGGATGTCCCTCACTCCACTCGTCTCTGTGGGGGATAATTGCATCGAACGGGGTGTCTGTATATTCCCTTGCGACACAGTAATCCGGGGACGGAACTGTTGTTTAGTATGGAGGAGTGACCTGTGTGCTGTGATGCCCATTGGTCGGAGTCTCTAAGACGAATTGCTGCCATCTGTGCCCTTTCCCTCCCTGCAAGGGCAAGGCTTGGGAGGCATAGAATGGCATCCAGCGCATCATTTGGGGTGGTGCGAAGATGATGCAGATGATGCACTGATGCAGAGGGCGGCGTTCGTTGTACTTTATCGAGCTGTCTGGTGATCGTCCTTTTGGATAAGGCCGGCCACCATACTGTAACTCCAAAAAGTATTATTGGCCTAACTACAGCTTGATATAACCAACTGACTATACTTGGGTTCATGCCCCATTTCAAGCCAACAGCTTTTTTGCAAGTGTAGAGGGCTATCGTGGCCTTCTTCACTCTGTCTTTGATGTTTAGGTTCCAGTTTAGCTTTTTGTCAATTACCACCCCTAGGTAGCTGGCACTGTCGCTAAAAGAGAGCCTGCATCCATTTAATATGGGGGGGGTTTAGAGACGGAATCCTGTATTTCCTTGTGAATAGCACAAGTTCTGTCTTTGAAAGATTTACTCCAAGACCTCGCAATTCTGCCCATCTTGACAGTCTCGCGAGCTTTGCGGTCATTAGGTCGCAGAGTGTTTGAGGGTATTTGCCCGAGAAGATAAGTGCCACGTCATCCGCGTATGCCACAACTCTGCAGGCCCCCCCTTCCAGGTCGCATAGAATCTTGTTGACTGCTAAGTTCCATAAAAGGGCGGATAGGACGCCACCTTGCGGTGTGCCTCTACTGACATACCTTGTCTGGGTGGACGATCCCATCGATGATGTCACCGTCCTGCATGTGAGCAATTGATCAATGAGCATCACCAAGTGACGGTCCACCCCAAGGTCAGTCAGCGCTTCCGTGATGGCACCTGGTATGACGTTGTTGAAAGCTCCCTCGATATCTAGAAAAGCTATTAGAGAGTATTCTTTGAGGTGTAGAGATTTCTCTATCCCCGAAACTACTTTGTGAAGTGCCGTTTTCGTGGATTTTCCTTTCCGGTAGGCGTGCTGTGCTCCTGACAACAGTTGAGGATCTATAGTTGTCCTCAATTGTAGCCCGACTAGTCTCTCGAAGGTTTTGAGAAGGAAGGATGATAGACTGATCGGTCTAAAGTCCTTTGGTGTCGAGTGCGAAGCTTTACCTGCTTTAGGGATAAAGACTATTTTTGCCTTAAGCCAAGCGTGTGGTATACTCCCCACTGCCAGTATCTTCTTGAAGATACTTTGTAGCCACTTGATGGCCGTGTCACCGGCTTTCTGTAAATGGGCCGGCATGATCTGGTCCGGACCAGGGGATTTGAACGAATTGAAACTGTTAATTGCCCAGCTTATGTTCCGTTTTGAGAAGATATGCTCCAATGAGGTGATCGGACCCTCACAAGGGATGCGAGTCGGCTCATTGGTGGAGCATCCTGGAAAATGAGTGTCGAGTAGAATGTGTAGGGACTCCTCACTCGAGTTAGTCCACGTACCGTCGCTACTCTTTAGGTATCCCACCGAGGGGGTCATTTTGGAGAGGATCTTGCGCAGTCCTGCAGCTTCTGACGTTTCCTCGATTTCAGAACAAAAACTTTGCCACGAGGCCCTTTTTGCCTGTCTGATTTTTTTCTTGTATAGGGCCAGACTATTTTTGTAGTCTGCCCAGTGATCTTCCTCGTTTGCGCTTTTGGCCCTGTTGAAGAGGGACCTGAAGCTTTTCCGAAGGATATCTATCTGTTTTGACCACCATGGGGGTTTCTTTTTCCCCATGCGTTGGTTGAGTGGGCACGCAGCCGTGAAGGCGGTGTTGCATGCTTTAGTAAACCTGTTCAGATGGTTTAGATCGTGCTCTGTGTTCGGGCAGATTGGTGACTTGGAGGGAAGTAGTTCCTCCATTACTGTGGCATATTTTTCCCAGTTCGCTTTCCTTGGGTTAGCAAAGACAGTGGGTTTTGCGGTCTCGAGAGATAGTGTGGTCTCGATGTACCTGTGGTCCGAAAAGGAATGGTCCCCCAGAACTTTCCAGTTCTTTACTGTGTCTGTCAGTTTGTGAGACACTAATGTCAGGTCAATTACCTCTTGTCTATTCTTAATTATAAACGTAGGATCATTGCCCCGATTGCAGATAAGAAGATTAAAGTTTAGGATGAAGCTGAATAATGACTCACCCCTTACATTCGTATCCAAACTCCCCCATTGGGTGTGATGGGAGTTGGCGTCGCAGCCTATATCCGACCTTTCGCTGTCTGTGGTGATCTTACGAACTAGGTCACCGGGAGGGTCGCTTTCCTCATGTGCCATGTAGGACGACATCAGCCTTATGTTAGAACCTTGTAGCTCAAGGCTTGCTGCTGTGTTGTCACCATTGCTATAGTTATGGAGCAGAAAGATATTTAAGTGCTTTCTTGCTAGAATACAGGTACGGATTTTACCTTCTTTTTGAGCTACAATAAGCTTGTACTCCTTCGTCGCTAATCCACAGACCTTGTCTCCTACTACCCAAGGCTCTTGGATTAGGACTACATCCGCTCCGCTCACTACCAAGCGGAGAATAAGGGCAGCAGATGCTGCTTTACAGTGGTGGAGATTTATCTGAAGGAGTCTTAGAGACATCGACAGAATTCTCCACCACTGTGTTGTCGGCGTCCGAGTCGTCCTCGATTGTGTCGTCGCGACACATCGCCCCGAACTCCCGCATAAGCACCGTATCGGAGGAATAGCCGCCATGGGCTGACTCAGGCTCGTCGTCGGGTGCTTCCATCTCCGAGGCAACGTCCTGCTCGACTGGGTTGTCGACAGGGCGTGCCTCGGCCGCTGCATCCGACTTGTAGATCCTGATGCTTACCGCGCTGAACCCAAAGTTCAGCTCACCGTTCTTAGCCTCGATTGGGGCCAAGGATTCCTTATTAAGGATTAGCACCGCCTGGTGCATCGGACCTTGCGCCGCTTCGACCTTGACTACCCTCCAGTCGGATGTGGGTAGTTCCGGGTTGCATCGCTGCAGCATCTTGAGGATGCGCTCCGGCTCCTTTATGGTGGCGGGCACCCAAACTCTCGCCATAGACCTACTGGGCACCTCGCTCCAGTCGACTGCGACGAGCTTCGCCCCTGGGTAGACCTCACCGACTTGCGCCACCGCTGCTTTGTACAGCTGGACGGAGCGCTCGTCTTCGCAGGCTATTATTTTTATGCACCCCTGGTACCACCCCATGTCTTTACAGACCGGAGGGGGGCCGGGTTGCTTATCCAGTAGCTCGAAGCAGCGGTCGGCCAGTGCCGCTTCCACCCACTTCCACTGGTTCCTGGGGATCTTAGAGTCCACGCTGCCTTTATCCAGGACGCCGATCAGCGTCCTTTCCTTGGCAATCTGCGCGAACGACACGTTCGGCAGCACTCTGGAGCGCTTCGGAGCCGGTCCAGGAGTCTCCTGTGAGCGCTGCCTTTTTGTTTGAGGAGCTGCGATCTTCGACGGGGCAACCCTTTTTGGTGCCTCTTTGTCGAAGTTGGGCAGCACCTTGGATGCCCATTCGACCTTCTTCCGCCATTGGTCGGGCTGGACATCGTGCTCGCATTTTGCCGACGGAGTATGTTGCCAGCACTCCTCCTATCGGCATACGTGTATATTTTGGCTTGGGCGCTAGTCGATGGCAACTCGCCTTCCGTAGCCTTACCAGCAGGTAGGGCAGCCGCAGGATTGCAGAGCCGCTCCACCAAGGCATCGGTTTTGGGAGGCGATTTGCCACCCACCCCAGAATTGGGATGGGACCCCTTGAGGTTCGCCCTAGCGTCTTCCGCCGCACAGGTTTTACCTGCTAAATCGAGGGTCGGGCCAGGCCTATGGGCCGATGCCTTTCCCTGTGTGGGATTACTCCCTGTTGGCAGTTGAGCAGCGCCAGACTCGTTTTTGTTTTTGTTTTGTTGTTTTTTATTCATATTTGATCCCACGATTTGCAAAGAAGGGGCGGTCCCGGATAAGGCATCATTAGAACAGTGGGCTGCCAAGTCCCTGAGCTCTCCGTTCGAGACTGGGCTAGTTTTTGAACCGGGCCCCAGCCAGGCTGACTCTCGGCACGGGTCGAATGACACCTTAGCCCAGCCCGGTGTGAGGTGAGTGTGGAGGATGGGATGTGGGTAGGTATTGTGTGGGGAGTAGGAGTGTGTGAGCTACTTATACGAGGCGGCACCACAAGCGCATTGTCAGTGTTGCTGCTTCGCGAACACCCGCAGGCTGTCCGGGACTGCTTATTTCGGTGCTTTCCCTAAGGATTACTGTTTATTCGCAGCTGGCCTACCCTCAAGGGTAGGTCATTCGCTATCCGCAACCTGCGACCCGTCCGGTGGCCTCAGCTAGGCCCCCTCCGAGCCATCTCACATGCTCGTCAGACCAGATATATTTTATTTAGTAATAAGTTATGTTTAAATATATCAGCGAGTAAGTAGGGTAGTTTCATTAAGGTGGAGTCAGGTCGGGAGGGCATATTACTACAGACGAATGCTTCAAGTCCCTAACGACGCCTAACAAACGAGAGGGGGGGATCGATCGTTCTATCTTCCACGCAAAAGCGAGTAAAGCGACAGGGCCGAAGCGCCGGCAGACGCTGGGAGCAGAGCTAGAGCAGATAGGTTTTTGACGCGTGCCGGTCCGCAAGGGCTCAGGAGTGAGAGATAATTCCGTAATAATTCCCAGTAATTCCCCGTATTCTTCCAACGTTCAACGGTCCCACCGTACAAATTTTCTGTATCAGGACTGGACCGGAACCAGGGCCACTAGACCGGAACTTCCTTACAAAATATACATACAATCGTTAAAAACAATAAAGTAATTTTATTATTATTAAAAAACCATATTAACAATGTGGTCGATTTCTAATATTCGGTCGGAAATGAAAATAAAATAAATTAAATGGTATATGTTAACTACGTGGACAACCTCTCCAAAATTACCGAAATTTTTTTCCCGTACAGACCCCGATTTATCATGAATTTAGGTATTTTCGTGGCGGTCGCTTCTAGTTATTTTTTTTAAATGTTTAAAGTTTAGCTTTTTTCAGCCCAAAAATGGATTGATAAAACGGGGTCTATCCAGGAAAAAAAGTTCGTTAATTTTGGAGAAGTTACCAAATTGTATCCAAATACCCCACAGTTGCTGCAGACATCGTCGTTAACTCGCTACACTTTAGCGTCGTTATCGTATCTCGCTCTGCCACATAGAGCATCATTAATTCTTCGTCGTTCATATTAATAAAATTAAATAAAACAAAATGTATGTACAAGTTAACACTTCCCACCAGCTGCAGAGTATCGGCAAAACGGAATTATGCTGATGCCGCACCCAAAGGGGTGGGGGCAGCAACTACATTGTCGCAAGAGTTTCTGCTGAAGAACCGTTGACCTGCACTCGGATCATATTCCGCCGTTGCATAAACATCCGCTGTGGAGCTGATGGTCTGCACGAGTCGCTGACGGTGCAGAACGTCGGCCCGCTGCCAAGCAGCGCTGCCAAGAGGTTGGGTAGTCTTAAGTAGAATTGTACTTTTGTATCTTTAGGTTAATCAGAACTATTCTCACTCCGAACCGAGCCAGTTGTGCCGGAATAAATAATTAAACCTTAACTCTCGTGTTTGATTGCCGGTGGCCGATGCCCCGGTGTTATTAACCTTAGCCGGGAATAAGAATTAAATAATTGGCGCCCAACGGGTCTAAGAACCCATAGTAAAACGGTCGAGTGAAAAACACACACACAAAGAAGTGTAGTGGAAAATAAACAAAAAATAATAATAAATAATGAAAAAAAGTGCCGAAGAAGTGAAAGGCAACTTATATTAAAACACTCAACACTCGGTTCGTTTTTTTTGTGTGTTAAAACGAGTAGATATTCTCCCAGTGAGAAAAAAACAACAAGAGTGTGTGATAAAGTGGTGATTTTTTGTTGTTGTGTGAGTGCCGCACCAGAACGTAAGCCCGTGAAAAAACAAGAAAACGAGGCCAAATTTAACAATACGGCGCCGCGTCTGCTGTCACCTACAGCGACGACCACAACACAGACCGAGGAAAGGAAAAGGGGCTGTAGGGAAATCCCTCGCTCTCATCAGTAATCTACAGAGGAAAAATAGGCTGAAGGGCTCTCCCTCGCCTAGGAAAATAGAAAACATCAAACTTCGTCAAGCAAACATCAGAACAGCCGAACAGAGTTCCCCCCAACCCCGCTCAACCGGACACCGCGATAATAAATAAGAAAAAAATGTAAGTGAATAGCTCACCGATTTCGGTTTTGTGTCAGCTTAATTAAACGAGAAATTGTAAAAATTTTAAGCAAAAATTGTTATGAGAAAAAGAGAAACATAAGTAAAGTAAATCTAGAAAAAAAATAGTAAAAAATAATAATAATATAAATAAACAAAATAGAATGAAAATTTTTGTCTGTACCAAACAAAGGGAGCTTATTGAATATAAATAACAGGTGTGGTGCTCGTTAAGTTAGAACGCACCCCATGAGCGATAGAGAAGTTAGAGAAGACAGTTACGACAGCCTAGAGTCCCTAATAGAAGGTCTCCACTTGGACGGACGGCCGCCACATAAGAAATCAAATAAAAAAAGTATGGAACAATTCGTACTGGAAATGGAGGCCGCCTTAGCAAGGCAGGCCGCGGCATTTCAAGAAGAAATAAGGCAGTTGCGAACGGAGCTTACAGAATCTGCCCGGCAGATTCGGGCAGAGGTTGACCAATCCCGCGCACAAAGTGTGCCTCAGGTAGAGGTGTTTAAAAGGGTCCAAATTACTCCCGGGGTCGAATGTGACTTCCAGCTAGACATGGTGAAATCGCTTCCAGACTTCGAGGGGAAGCAAGTAGATTATGTGGCTTGGCGTCAGGCGGCGATGGCCGCATTTGAGCCATTCCAGCCACACGAAGGTAGTTAAAAGCACTACATGGCGACAGGGATAATAAGAAACAAGGTGAAAGGGGCCGCGAACAACATTTTGTCATCTTTCAACACAGTGCTCAACTTCAGAGCCATTATCAACAGGTTAGACTGTTCCTACTCTGACAAAACGCCGATAGGCGTAATACAGCAGAGACTGACGACCATGCGTCAGGGCAACCTCGCACTGACAGAATATTATGATGAGATTGAGAAACAGCTCTCGCTCATCACAAACAAAAACGTGATGGCACATACTGCAGAGGCAGCAAGCGTGCTAAACCAGAGAGCCAGGGAGGACGCTTTAGAGGTTTTCATCTCAGGTCTGAGAAGGCCTCTAAAAGCGGCTGTGTTCCCGGCAAGGCCGACAGACTTGGAAACAGCTCTGGCCCTGGCCCAATCAGCTGAGTCCAGCGAAGACCGCAGCACCTGGGCTGCAAATTACGCCAGGGTCATTGAGGAGAGGTCGGTCCGCACAAATGAGCGCAAGCACCAGGCGCCACAACAGGGAAGTGGCAGGCAAAATAGGCCCCAAGAGCACTTCCCTTACAAGAGCCCCCACTACGTTAGGAGTCAGGGTACACCCAATGCCCAGCAAGGCAACTCATACCACCAGCCCAAATCTCAGGGCCAGTCCCAGGAGCCGATGGAGGTAGACCCTTCGTCCTCCAAGTTGAGACAGCCCACAGCGTACCAGAAACCGTTTGGTCCTTCTGGCAAGCGCGACAACCCCTTCGGGAAAAGACAGAATGCGTCAGAACGCGCTTCGGGCAGCTGGCGGCAAAGGGTAGAGCACATTGCTACCGCTAGTGACAGATCACCGGCGGGTTACAGCGAGACCGCCAACGAAGCAGTTGCCGAAATAGAGGCCGACGCCGAAATCGGCTACGAGTCCGATTCGGTTAATTTTTTAGGGGAAGATCCCTGCTGCCATTCATATGGCGGAAAGTAGCAGGGGTCACGCGTAAATTCCTCATCGACACGGGTTCATCGAAAAATTACATCAAGCCATTAGAAGGGCTTTTCGGTGTTACCCCCGTCGAAGCACCTTTCTCCGTTTTTTCAATCAACGGTTCCAACAAGATCACAGAAAAGTGTCCCTTGTTATTTTTCGGCAAAACCACGCCGTTTTTCATTCTGAAAACCCTAACAACTTTCGACGGCATTATCGGCCTTGACCTGCTAACGCAGGTGGGGGCTACACTGTCCCTCGAAAGTGGAACTCTCACGGTCGGTAACACAACCGAAACGATCAGGTTCCACAAGTGCACAGACGTCAACCATACTAACGTTATTGACATCGACGCACCTCCAGCCATTAAGGCAAACTTCATAAAAATGTTGAAGAAGAGAAACAAGGCGTTCGCGGACCCTAACGAGTCGCTGCCTTTCAACACTTCGGTCGTGGCCACCATTCGCACGGTGGACGACGAACCAATTTATTCCAAACTCTACCCCTATCCGATGGGCGTAGCTGATTTTGTCGAATCCGAGGTTAAGAGCCTCCTAAAAGACAACATCATCCAAAAATCAAGATCACCGTATAATAATCCTATATGGGTGGTCGACAAAAAAGGCACTGATGAAAAGGGCAATAAGAAGAAACGTCTCGTAATGGACTTTCGGAAGCTCAATCAGAAGACTGTGCCTGACAAATATCCCATGCCAAGCATCTCGATGATATTGGCAAACCTGGGTACGGCCAAGTATTTCACAACCCTTGACCTGAAATCCGGGTACCACCAAATAACTTTGGCGGAACGCGACAGGGAAAAAACTTCCTTTTCCGTAAATGGAGGGAAGTATGAGTTTTGCCGACTTCCCTTTGGGCTGAGGAATGCCGGTAGCATTTTCCAGAGGGCAATCGATGATGTTTTGCGTGAACAGATCGGTAAAACATGTTACGTTTACGTTGATGACGTAATTATATTCTCCAAGTCTCAGGACGACCATGTTAAACACGTCGACTGGGTACTGAAAAGCCTCTATGAAGCTAACATGAGAGTAGCTCAGGAGAAGTCGCAGTTCTTTAAGACGAGCGTAGAGTACCTCGGCTTTATCGTAACTAGCGAGGGCACAAGAACGGACCCTGAGAAAGTGAAAGCTATCCAGGAGTACGTCGAGCCAACGACGCTGTTCAGCCTAAGGTCATTCCTAGGCCTAGCAAGCTACTACAGATGCTTCGTGAAAGATTTCGCGGCAATCGCCCGTCCACTTTCGGACATCCTAAAAGGAGAAAACGGGACCATTAGCAAATACAAGTCTAAAAAAACACCCATCTCATTCAATGAGGCGCAGAGACACGCTTTTCAAAAACTAAGCGACATTCCGGCTTCAGAAAACGTAATGCTGATGTATCCAGATTACAAAAAGCCTTTCGACCTAACAACCGATGCGTCTGCTTACGGCATCGGTGCAGTACTCTCACAAGGGGGTCGCCCAATAACAATGATCTCCAGGACCCTCAAAGACAGTGAGCTAAACTACGCTACTAACGAGCGGGAGCTTTTGGCAATTGTATGGGCCTTGGGGAAGCTGCGCCATTACATCTATGGCGTCAAGGACATAAACGTGTTCACCGACCACCAACCACTCACATTCGCGGTATCCGAGGGAAACCCCAATGCAAAAATTAAACGTTGGAAGGCACGCATCGACGAGATCGGTGCGAAGCTCTTCTACAAACCCGGCAAGGAGAACTTTGTCGCAGACGCATTGTCGAGACAGAATATTTGTGCTTTAGAGGATAGCGCGTCGCGGTCAGATGCTGCGACGATCCATAGCGAAGCGTCAATGACTTACACGATTCACACAACAGATAAGCCTGTTAATTGCTTTAGGAATCAGATCATCCTAGAGCAGGCGCAGTTCCCATTGGAACAGGTTTTTGTCCTCTTCGGAGAAAAGACGCGCCATATCATACACTTCCCCGACAAGAACGTTCTCGTAGAGGTCGTTAAGTCCAAAATAAACCCCCAGGTCGTAAACGCGGTCCACTGTGACTTCCCAATCCTAGCTTGCATTCAGCATGAACTAGTGAAAGCCTTTCCGTCGACTACGTTCTGGCACTGCAAGAACCTTGTCGCCGACGTTTTCAATGAGACCGAGAGAAAAGAGATTGTCGCCATTGAGCACAATCGGGCTCACAGGGCCGCACAAGAAAATGTCAAACAAATCATGTCAGACTACTACTTCCCAAAAATGACCAAGCTCGCAAACGAGTTTGTCTTGAACTGCAAGATATGCTCCAAAGCGAAGTACGATAGGCATCCCAAAAGACAGGAGCTGGGGCCGACGCCGGTCCCCTCGTTCACTGGGGAGATGCTTCATGTAGACATATTCTCTACAGAGAAGAAATACTTCCTAACCTGCGTGGACAAATTCTCAAAGTTTGCCATTGTCCAACCGATAACGTCCCGCACTATAGCGGACATCAAAACTCCGCTATTACAACTCCTAAACATCTTCCCGAATACGAAGCAAATATATTGCGACAACGAACCGTCGTTGTGTTCGGAGACCATCAGATCACTCCTCCGGAGCAACTTCGGAGTACTCATTGTCAATGCTCCGCCCCTCCACAGTACCTCAAACGGGCAGGTGGAGAGATTCCATAGCACCCTGGTAGAAATTGCAAGATGCCTCAAAATGGGTAGAGGGATCACCGACACAGTCGAACTTTTTCTCCAAGCGACAGCGGAGTATAATAGATCAGTACACACGGTCACCAACAAAAAACCCATCGACATTCTCCACGCTGTAGTGGCGAATACGAACAAAGAAGTCCAGAACAGAGTGCAGAAAGCCCAGATCGTGCAAAACAATCGGGCCAATCAGGCACGCCAAAACAGGAGTTTCAGGGTAGGCGAGAAGGTGTTAGTTAAGTCCAACAGACGCCTCGGGAGTAAGTTGACCCCTTTATTTGTGGAGGAAACAATAGAGGCGGACTTGGGGACAACCGTCCTAATTAGAGGGAGGGTGGTCCATAAGGACAACCTTAGGTAGCTACTCCGACTAGGTTAAGAAACACACTTTGGTGACGGTATTTCTTTTAGTTTTTCCTTTTTTATTCTTTTACGTATTTTTATCCACAGGATTGTCTGGGTACTTCAGTTCGTCGCAATAGTATCGGCACGCATCACCGATTACACTCACTCAGATTACATACCAATTACGGACGGAACTGTACTGGTTTGGGACGGTCGTGACTATATCAAACACACGGCAAACTTGACCGAGTTCGGTCGCATTGCCGACGAGACCGCGAAAATGACGAACGTTTTCCCTAGATCCCACATGAGACAGCTATTAGAGGCCGACTGTAACCACATTAGGGACATGTTGTCTCATATCGGCGTTCACCACCGGCTGGCTAGGAGCTTAGACTTTCTAGGAACGGCCCTTAAGGTCGTGGCCGGAACGCCGGATGCAGCCGACCTAGAAAATATTAAATTCACAGAAGCTCAGTTAGTACAGGAAAGCAATAGACAGATTTCTATTAATACCAAGGTGCAGAATCAATTAAATTCCCTCACTAGTACAGTTAATAAGATTCTTAGTATAAAAAAAAACGAAATAATAAACTCAGAGCACCTGTACGAAACCCTATTAGCCAGAAATAGAATCCTCATAACAGAAATAGGGAACCTCATGCTTACAATCACCCTGGCCAAAGCCAATATAGTAAATCCATCCATTTTAGACCACGCTGACATAGAATCCGTTCTCGCTGACCAATTCAGGGGTCACAATATCAGGCTTACTAGAAGTATCAAAAATTAAGATCTTACAATCCGCTAATATAATCCACTTAATAATCGAATATCCTAGAGTTAGTTTAACTTGTAGAAAGGTCACGGTATTCCCGGTTGAGCACAATGGAACGGTACTGCAATTAGCAGACAACATCGTAGCTGAGTGCGACAACCAAGTGTGGGCGCTCACAGCCTGCGTTGCCACAACCATGTCCACCTTCTGCAAGAAGGAGGCGAGGGGTTCCTGCGCGCAGGGACTGCACTCCGGTGGCATCGCTCACTGCATCTCTCAACCGAGCCATCTAGAGCCCATCACCCTCGTTGATGACGGCATAATCATCATCAACAACAGACCAGCCGTGATCAGCTGTGACTCAGACACGCGGATCACAACCGCCGGGACACAGGTGGTCACCTTCAACGACTTCGCGATTGTCAACGGCTCTCGATTCCGGAATCGCAACAACATCCCACAGCGACTTCCGGGCATAGCATCGGTGCCCGCCCTGAACATCACGGGGCACCAGGCGGTCCTAAGCCTACCATTCCTGCATCAGCTCAGCGAAAAGAACCTAAACTACATCAAGGAGGTCGAACAGTCCACCATGGGCCGGCTAAATCCATTCCTTGCCTTCGGGCTCGGCATTGCCCTGTGTGGTGCCGTTGGTGGCATCGTACTTATCAGAGCGCATCTCAGAAGAAGGCAAAGCGCGGACCAGGTTAAAGAGATAGTCGAGAGGTTGCGAGCGGCGAGGACGACCGCTCTTCAAGAGGGGGAATAGTTAACACTTCCCACCAGCTGCAGAGTATCGGCAGAGTTTCAAAACGGAATTATGCTGATGCCGCACCCAAAGGGGTGGGGGCAGCAACTACATTGTCGCAAGAGTTTCTGCTGAAGAACCGTTGACCTGCACTCGAGTGGCCGGCGGATCATATTCCGCCGTTGCATAAACATCCGCTGTGGAGCTGATGGTCTGCACGAGTCGCTGACGGTGCAGAACGTCGGCCCGCTGCCAAGCAGCGCTGCCAAGAGGTTGGGTAGTCTTAAGTAGAATTGTACTTTTGTATCTTTAGGTTAATCAGAACTATTCTCACTCCGAACCGAGCCAGTTGTGCCGGAATAAATAATTAAACCTTAACTCTCGTGTTTGATTGCCGGTGGCCGATGCCCCGGTGTTATTAACCTTAGCCGGGAATAAGAATTAAATAATTTACACAAGCAACTTTTGCATAGGTAACTCACTGTAGTGTAAACAGGCTATAACTTTTCCGCACTTCTCGATGACCATGCCATCGCCTATGCCCCTAGGATATCTCAATGTTAACGTGAGCAGTTCATCGTTACGCACGACATCACTTACATCACTTAAAATCCGTTAAAAATTGTATCAAAGCAAGCAGGAATGTTTGTGGGCGCTGGAGATCTACAATAAATCACCACAATCAAACATTTTTTATTCCCTATTTATTCAATTATATTTCATAAAAATTCCCTCTTCTCGACAGCCTTTGTTATAGCCTATTTACACTACGGTTGAGTTTTTCGTAGACAAGGACGTGCCAGCAGCCGAAACTCAATAACTCAATAACTCAACTTTGGCATAGTGTAAATCCAAATTCTGAGTTATTGAGTTACCTATCGATAAATGAGGTAACTCACTGTAGTGTAAATAGGCTATTAATTTCATATCATCGTCGCAATTTTCTTACAACTTGTTTCGTTTTTCCTTTTTTGCACTGTGTTGTTTTCGTACTCCCACAGATTCACGCAAAAAAAACTCAGTTTTAAATCTACATATTTGATTTAAAAATCTAGTGACCGAGTTTTTGTTTGTCGATCTGAGAACTACTTTCGGAATGACCCTAAGAAAAAAAAGGTTGAAAAAAACATTTCTGTATCCGTTTCATACGAATACCAACAATGATTCTGTTCGCTAGTACTTTTTTCGGAACTGAGTACTAGGCTTCATGCAACAATAGGAATACCCTTAGCTTTTTAATTCTGTTGCTTGCAATCATTGTAGTAACACATTCCTATCAATTTTCATACATTGTAATGACATTTTTCCGACAATCAAAATCTATTTTTTACATGGCAAATAACTATTATTATAATAAATGGGTACATGTTTTAGCAGTGGGAAATATACATTTAAAATTGTCCTTTTGTGCTTAAGTACATACATATATATTCCTATGTTTATACGTACATATGTATGTATGTATGTACTAATTGACACGTGCAAATGAAATTTGTTGTTAGACCTGTTGTAGTGATAACATACATATAATTTTTACCGATATAACTAATTATTGAAGGTGTTCCGGTTCAACGCAGTTTTAAAGAATGATAAATCCATAATTTTTGCAGAACGCTCATATCAAACAAGGTGATGAAATATTAAACATTGCGAATATTTTTCGAGCTGTGTTGTCCACAAACTCTACCATAGGAGAATCAATCAAAACTAACATGCTCAATGAAGAAGCCCAGTCCCCCAAATCCACCCATAACGGCGATCTTCAAGTAAGCAAAATCTGTAACTGAAATATACATATACGTACATACATATGTATGTACATACATACATTTATGCACAGTGGATAACATTAATATCGGGATTTTGAAGTTTCGGCAGTACCCATTTTCTCTGCCGTTTTCTTTAATTTGATATAAATTCTCAGTATATGTATGTACCTCTGTGAAAAGGTAATTTAACAAGCTTTTAAATTGTGTTTTCTTTTAGTTTTATACATTTTATTTGCGTTTAAAGCTGGGTACCCAGCACCGCGGAAACGAAAAATTACTGCCAAACTTCATATAAAAAAAACTGGGCCAGTAATTTTTCGTTTGTGTTTTCCTGGAGTCAGTACCCAGCAAACGTAAACGGGATCCACGTTTTCTTATCGATAGTATCGATATTCACACGAATGTGGACTGTGAGAACAGCTGATGAGGGTGCCAGGAAAATATATGTGCACATTATTACTGAAGTACAAGTGAGAGGTGGAGGCAAAATATGTGCGCAAAACCAAAAAGAGATATTCAAATTTTTAAAATGAGGAAATGATTGCTTTAATAAAAGCAGTTGAGGCAAGACCATGTTTTTGGCGGATCACGGAAAATGAGCATTTTGATAATTTTGACATTTTGGCGCCTCCGACTGTGCTGTACTTCTTCTTACAACAATATGTGCCGCTACCAACACAATCACTTCATTGTCAGAATTACTTTTCTTCCTTTTTTTAATTTTAGTTTCATTTTCAAAATTGGCGCTGTTTACAAAACACAGCTGATTCCAACCTTTTTTTTGGTTCTTGGTCAGACTATTTCACTTAGGATCCACACAACCGAAATAAAGAGCAGATTCCTGTCAGTAAAATTTCGCGGTGCTGGAGACAGGCCTTAAAGCTAAAAAAAAACTGAATATCAATATTATCTACTGTATGTAGATATATATGTACATACATACATACAACATACAACCAGTGACTCGAAAAGAATATCGACGACTAATAAATCTAAATATTCGCAAGAGAGTATTAGTAAACATTCTAAAATACCAAGATATTCAAGAGAATAATAATTTTATAAATAATATAAATATATCAATTTTCTATAAAATTTATAAGATCTATGTACAAGTGGATGTATAACTTATGTGGAACTGTCGAATACTCAATCTGGTAATTGTTGAGTATGTGGAGAATCTCTCCAAAATTCACGAAATTTTTTTCCTGGATAGACCGCGGTAATTTTTTTTTTTAATGTTTAAAGTTTAACTTTAATTGCGCGATTTTTTTAGAAAATATTTTCCGCCCACGTCGCTGCTTTTTCATTATTATTATACAGCACAACTAATGTTGGCCATAGTGTCGAGACAACTCTTATTCATTGACCACTTATAGCTAGTTTAGTTTAGTTTATAGTTAACTTCGCAATATAAATAAACAGAAAAAACCACACACAAAATCAACAACAACAACACAGCAAGTGACCCGCGCAAGACATTTTTGGCTCGAAAAAAGTTAAACTTTAAACATTAAAAAAAAAATTATTCTGTATTTTGCCAACCGAGGCCCAACGCAGGTCGAAAGTTTGAAATTGACCGAAGCATGGCTAACTTACAATAAAAATAAATATTTAAAAATAAAGCTCATCCTAACTCTGAATCTTATATGAAAAAGTGTATGCCTTTAAAATAGTTCAAGATATTGCAGCGCATATCTTTTCAACATTTTCACAATAAAATTGGTGTTACACTAAAACCATTGTGTTTCATAGAAACAAAGACATTTAAAAGTATCTGTTTTGTTAGAAACTGTTTTACCTACCTTCATATTTTTATCCGCGAAATTGTCATAATTATTTCTCATTTCAACCTTCCCACGCTATTTGTTGGAGTTGGTTGTGGCTCTGCATCACTCTAGTGTCATTATTGTGGTTCTCTAATGAGCTACTTTTGTCAAGTTGGCGGGCAGCAACATGGTCGTGATGTTTCCGCATTTATTTGTGTCAGTACCTTCTGCTTTTATGCAGTGGCAGCTTTGGCTTCTTAAGTGTGCCTCCCTTTGTTTTTCATTCCGTGCCTTTAAGAATACTTTTGCCTACCGTTTTTTATATCGTTTTAAAAACTTTAAAGCACTCCTGCCGCCATTAAAAAAAAAATGTTATCAAATACCAAGATATTGCATTATGAACAAATTCCATTTCCATTTTTGTTCAATGCTTCTGGGTACGTGTGCGTATGTACATATAAACAAAAGCTCTGCATAAATCCGCAGTATTAATCAAATCACAGCTACATATATGTACATATGGGCATTTCTTTGATGTCGCACGGGACGTCGTTCGTACGCATTTCAATGTGTAAAAATGTAAAAAAAAAAACCGATTTTCAAAATTGTTTTACCGTTATGATTCGCCACTTGACTAGCTCTATAGCTGGTGCTAAGGGCGATTTTGGGTTACTGTTCGTTTTCCAGATATTTGCAAAAAATCATGGTATTCGCACGGGACAAATATAGAAGTGGTTTTCGCGGCGACCTATTCAAACTCAGATTTTAGAGAAAGTTGAGGCGATATATTTATGAGAATTTCTGATTAATGTTCTGCATTGCTGACTCTTTAAAATGGTAATAATTTTAAGCATGTATGGCTTGTAGTTTTTTTAAAATTAAATTTAAGCCTCTGTCGCACGGGACAAAAATTTCTTGGCTTTATAAATGTTACAAAAATTCCAATAACCAATATTGAAATTTTTTTTTTGTGCGATTTTTTTATAGATAGTTCAATATGTAAGGAGACTTTGAGGAAAAACTATTATCAAGAATTTTCTTTCTTATAGGTGAAAAAAATAATGGAAAACATGACAAAAAATACCAAAAAAGTTAACTTTGCTAATATTAAATCAAAGTTAATGAAATTATGTGTCAATTAACTAAATTTTCGGATTTTCAATAACTTTTAAAAAATAAAATCTCGATAAAACTATTTTCAAATGTGATTTTATTAAATTTTAATTTTTTGGCTTCGTGGACCTCGTCAGAGAAATGCCCATATGTACATATCATGCGCCTTTAATGTGTTCGATCATTAAAAATCCTGTCTTTACTCAGATTTGAATCACCCCCAATCCCTAAAAACCGGATCCGTGCACTGCGGATTAATATCGGTAAGTTTCGTTCAAATATTTCTGAAGTGATTAGACACATACTACGCAGAAATGATGTCTCGTTCTATTTACCAGACAACCAAGTTGAGAGTGACAGAAAAAACTGAACTTTTCGGAACTGACACAGTACAAATTACGTATTGTCCTCGTTAAGTCCGTTTTGTTAAAGCAGATGTGTACAAATTTTGTATCTGTTTCCCTATAGGCATGGCGCATAGATTCCCTTGACGTTAGTCGACGGAAATTTTGACATATATCAAATAAGTTCTTTTACTATCTTATTTCTTGCTTTCCTGAACCTAACGGAAAACCTTTTTATAAGCAAAATGTTTGGTAAATCCGTTTGGTAACCAAACTACCTACAGATCTGACTCTGGCACACGCGGCATAAAACTTTCCGTGCAAATAACAGTCATCTTGCAAATCTATACAAGTCATTTTTAATACATGCGCACGCTCAAACACACTCGGGCGCCTCTACAGGTGGTAAAATTGGACGACAGGAAGCCCACTAAGAAACACCAGTGGCAGTCCCACAGACATGCACGGTTTTTATGTTTTTAAATTAGTTTTTTTTCTAGGCTTAGTTAATTTAAAGACGTTTAGAAATTTGATATTTATTTAGAGTTTATTTTTTCAGAGTTAGTGCTTTTTGTTTCAGACAACTTAAGTATCTTATAAACACCTAAAGGAAATGAGTATATGTGCATAGAAATATATTCAGTTAATAAATTAAAGCTATTAATTTTTTTTCAACATATTTTTTAATAAACAGAAATTTTAGTAAGTAGTATAAAAATAAAAAATTATAATGTAATTCTTTTAGTATTACCAAAATAAAAAACAGTTTAACTTCATAGGAAATAAGTATAAGTGCGAAATTTATTTGTTTTCCGCCATTATCTAGCACATCTTTTATTCGCGTTGGCATGGAATCTATTAGATTATGCAGCGTGTTTGGAGATATTTCTGCGCATTCTGCGAGCAAAGGTCTCTTGAGGTCAGCCATGGTCTCAAATTGACGGATCTATAGACTTTTTTGAAAAGTATTCCCCACAGGTGCTCGATGGAGCTTAAATCGGGACTGACTGCTAGTAACTCAAATAATGGTCCGTTCCTGGACGAAAAAAAGGCCTTTGTCTTATGGGCTGTAAGGATCGGAGCATTGTCCTGTTGAAAAACTATTTATCCCCATAGTTCTCCTCAGCAAAACTAATTAGGACACTGTCTTAAAGCTCCACGTAGATGTCCGCATTGGTTCTGGTAGGAATAAAGCATAGTGGAGATCTTCCATCATACCCAAATGCTGCTCAAACCATAAGCGATCCTCCACCCTGATTCCGCTTGTGGCATGTTTCGCGTGGTTGCCTCATACCCCTCCAATATTTTTGACAGTGGTCAGGGCCATCCAAGTTACATTTTTTTCGTCAGAAAAAATAAATTTCCGAAATTCTAACTTCCAAAATGTATATTTTTCGGCGAAGTCCAAACGGGCGTTTAGATGGCGCTGCATCAATTTAGGAACATGCTCCTTGGAAGCATATTGAGCGTTTTTATTTTCTTCCAAGATTTGGTTGACACCCGTCTCCTTGATACATTTAAATTCGAATGTCTTTAAATATCCAAGCAGGACATAATTTTTTGGACAGCTTCATTGAAAATATGCCTCTTGCAGCGGTCGTCGATATCTGTACGCCTACCACTACACTTCCATTTTCTATAATTTTCCCTATTTTTGAGAAAGTTAGCGACAGTGTATCTATGGTGATCAAGCCTACAGCCAATTTGACTAATTTTAACGCCAGTTTTGAGCATTATGCCTTGTTCTTCGGCAGAAAGATAGTCAGCACGTGGCATTTCTAACTATAATTAAGTTAAACTATTCATTTGCAAAGAAATGTATTAAAATCTGTACATTTACGTCGATGTTGTCGCTAATAAAAAGAACGGAGAAAAAAACGACGATGTTTGCGCTCCTCAAGGTCAGAAACTTAAAAGATCACAGTGTGCACATATACTTATTTCCTATGAAAACGGCTCGCAACCAGCAATATATGGGATATATGTATACAATTCTACAAATTAGTAGAAAAACAAGGTTTGGCGTAGAATAAGTGAACGTTACAGTTGTATGAACAAGTGCCGTTATTATTTCAAAATATAAAAGCCAAAACAAAAAATGCACATATACTTATTTCCTTGAGGTATTTGATTCTGTTGATCTTTGCAATTCAGACTATTTTTCTACAAACAAATATAAAAAAAAAATTCAATTTAAAGTTTAGCGGCGAAGTCGTTTCTAAATATTTAAATTAAAATAAGTCTGATTGCAAAAAAAAAATGGTAATACAAATACTTACAGGGGTCCACAAAGATTTTTTGGGATGCACTTCAAACCTTAAAAGTACCACTTGAAAATTAAAGTCAGAAGCACGTAATTTTTGTTCGGTGGAGCCAACGATAGCTTCACGTATGTATGTACATCGGACCCCTCCTTAACAAGCTCCAAAAACAACAGGGTGCTCGTAGTGAAACTACCAAATGCACCGTTTTACATATTGAAAAATAAATCGCTTATTATTTTGGTAAATTCTTTTAATTTCATTAAAAATACGTGTGTTCTCTTCTTACTCAATGCGTTTGTTTACATTAGCAGGCCAAAAAGCTGACAAAACGAAAAGGGAAAAGAAGCGGCTTCTGTGTAAACGCCCCGGAAGTAAAAAAGGGCAATTAAGCAGGCCATCCACAGGAATATCTGTTCATCGAACACACTCAATATAGATCCATTTCTATTCCGTCGAGCAAACAAATGTTTGTCGAACACGGACATACACAGTTGAATTTCCGTCGAACACAGAAATTTCGGAGAACAAAAATTCAATTTTTTCATTGTTATGGTTGCAGGATACGTAATCGGCTCGTTAGTTGACTTACTTATTCCAAGCCCAACAAAATTAAGTCGTTAAAGTTTGCGCAATTTTTATAAGAATCATTGAAAATAAAAAATCGAATGGATTATATATTATATTCTTAAATACTCATAACAGTAAAAAAAAATTTTTAAAACAAAACTACAGTTCATAAGGTATATCATGGACAAGATATAATCCAGTATCAATTGTATCAAACTTCCTATTGTGGAATTATCAAAAGAAGCGCACGAATCGAAAAACAAGAAATAAAAGAGATATGCATACATACAAATACAGTTGCGAAAAAAATAATAGCACCACTGCAACACATTTTGTTCCAGACACAAAAAAATGGAATAAATGATGCGATTTTTGTACATTTTGATTTTTTTTATATTGTTTAGTATTCCCCATAAACAAAAACTATGTTTCCGTTTTTCAAATTTTGACCGTTATATATTTTTTTGGGATTTTAAGAAAAAAGCACCAAAAAATGACGAAAAAAAAAATAGCACCACTAGCCATTTTCTTAGTGAATCTTCTATATTTCTCAAACTTGTCTTTGTAAAAGGCACGTATTCATTAGTTTTGACTAAGATTTAACTGTTTCTGTCATAAAAGTTAATAATAATCATTACAATGGGACGTGGATAGCACTGCACTGGGGAGATGCGAGATCTGATCAAAAAACTGATTTTAGACGGCAAAACTTACAGAGAAGTTGGTCGATTGGTATGAAGCATTAAGAAAATTATCAAAAACACCTTAAACTATGAAGAAAAGGCTGAAACACCTGGACAAAAACGATCTATGACCACTTTTCATGGCAAAAGACAGATTCGACAGAGTAAGAAGGGTCTCTTCAAGTCAGCTACCGAGCTTAAAGAAGAGCCTAAAATAAATCCGACGGATCAAACAGTTAGTACCTATCTTAGCCAACATAATATAAACGCCTGCAGCCCAAGAAAAATTGTACCTTTTAAACGCGACACATATTACCAAGCGCATGAAGTTTGCCAGTGCTCAAGCAAATCGGACATCCCAACAATGGACGAATATTCTATGGTCAGATGAGTCCAAAGTTTTTTGTTTGGTGGAAAATGATTTCGATAATTCATTAGACGTCCAAGGAAAGTAGAATACAAACTTTAGTACACCACAAAAACTATTAAGCATGGAGGGTGTAGTGTACTGGTATGGGCTTGTTTTTTCGACTTTGGAGTAGGTCCAATAGGTTGAATAAAACCCATCATGGAATAGCACGTGTAGGTGAATATCGTGGAGACAGTAATGCTATCCTTTACAGAATATGAAAGTCCGCTCGTATGGGTCCTTTAACAGCACTATGACCCCAAACATACCAACAGGGAAGTAAAGGAATGGTTCAGGGCAAACTGTGTGAACTTTTTGGAGTGGCCTGCTCAGTCACCTGACCTGATCCTATCAAAAATCTGTGGTCATACGTTAAGAAGGCGGTTGCTACTTCCAAGCCAGCCAATATCGGAACATTTTGGGTATAAATTAAAGAGTCCTGGTCCTAAAACGATGCCAGGACTTGATTGATTCCATGCCAAGGCACTGCGAAGCTCTTATTGCCAAAAAAGGACATTTTACCAAATATTAAATGATAAATATAGATTTAGTAATAATAGTTCAAAATAGTTAACTGAGGAATTCGTTACTTTTTGGTCATTATTTTGTTTGTAATTTAATTTTTGAAAAGTGGTGCTATTTTTTTTTTCGCCTAATTTGACCACTTTCATGGAATTTTCTTAAATAACTTAAAAACGTTAATAAGAAAAAGATTTTTTCTTGCATTCTTGGATTTGTAAGAGTCTTCCATTTCTAAAAATGTGCTTGACGTTTTCTTAAAGTTAAAAATGTGAGTTGGGCAACAACTTAAACATTTGTTGTGGTGGTGGTGCTATTATTTTTTTCGCAGCTGTACATAGATACACGAACACTTGCAAGTTTTCTCGAAGGCGAACCAACAAAGATTTTTGCATCACCGATCACAAAATTTCACCACTGAGAGATCTATTAAGATGTGACATCCTTTCCGGATATGAAATAAGTATTTTCCTGAAATAGTTGTCCTGTTTGACATTATTGAAAATTGTTTTGATGAAAATTAAAAGATTTCATTAAATTAATTTATTTAAAATGGCTTGGCTAAAATATATTTTATATATTTGTGTCTTCTAATATGTTTGTATGTATAGCTAGCTAGATTTTAAAATAAACGAGAGGGAACGTTGTGACCGCGGCCTCTGCCGCGGCTCTACTTTATACCCGGCACTCAGTCATTTGGATCTCGATTGTACATTTATCTGGCCGTCTGGGTCACCAATGTTTGAAATGCCAAGCTTTTTTGGCACCAATTTTTTTTGTCCAAAATAATACACGAATTGTTCAAATTTAATAGCGTTTATTTATACTGGCGGCTAGCGGAAGCCGATTGCTTGCTCTTTGCCCGGCCGGGTTCAAATGCTAGCAATGCGCAGAGAGGTTAGCAGATTACTGCAAATTGGCACCGTCGGCTAAGCAAAACTAGAGCCGAAGCGGCGGCTGCAGAGCACCCTTTACAGAGGGAGAGCGCAGAAGCGCTGGCGGACGTTGGTGTTTACAGTGCCTTGTATTCTAAATATGTATGTATAGTTCTAAGTTAGGCCTGTTGTTTAGCGGCTGGCCCGAACATACTCCCCCGTTGGAAGCCAGTCTTTCAACAGACTCCTTGAGGAGCAGTACATATAGCCGGGTAACGGCCCTCTTGATGTTTCTTTTGACAGTCTTTAAATCAGCTACGCGGCACACTCCTTTGACGACCCTTGAAGACCTCGACCTTTCTAGCTAGTGGCCAACGCATTGGAGGAAGATTTTCGTCTGAAGGAAGATTTTTCACCTGACAATAACGGGATTTATCAATCCAAGAGGGTCGTAGAAACGAGCAATCGTAGACAAACCCGATCGCTTGGAGGGCTTCGAATTTGTTTCCAGCGCGGACAAGGCAAAAAGCAGCTGATCTGATGCAGGGTCCCATGCTAAGCCAAGAGTTTTCGTTATGTCACTTCCATCATGAAACCTTAAGAATTTCTCTCTGTCATCTTCAGGCGTTCCTTCAAGTACTTCCTGATGACTAGAGCACCATTTCCTAAGCTTAAAATTACCACAAGACAGTATGGCTGAGGTTTGATGCATCTTTTCCACGACCTCAGCGACAGACCTGCCGCCCAAGATGAGATCATCCACGAAAAAATCCTGTTGCAGAGCAGTTGAGCCAAGAGGATAGGACTCACCCTCGTCAATGGCCAGCTGGTGCATTGCGCGAACTGCTTAAAACGATGCAGCTTTAGTGCCATACGTGACGGTGTCTAATGTGTAGACCTGAATCTTGGACTGGATAGAATCTCGCCATAGAATGCACTGATAGTTGTTTTCAGGTGACGACTGGATATGTGCGAAACCGAATTAGTATGCGGGTTAAATAACAGGGCCTGCCATCAGCGCATCATTTAGGGAATATCCAGTTGATGTAGCTGCCGAACCATCGAAAACGACACGAAGCTTTGTCGTTGTACTATCCTTCTTCAAAACAGTGATGAGGCAAGAAATATTTGTAGAGACTATGAGAATCAGGGTTGACTGGGGACATATGCTTCAGCTCATTATACTCCCTCATAAAGGCAGAGTACCGCTCCTTAAGTGTAGGATTACGATCCAACTTTCGCTCCAAATTGGTGAATCGTCGATGCGCCTGACTGTAAGATCAACCTAAGCGATCAGCATTAGCCTTTAATGGGAGACGAATTGAATACTCCCCTGATGGCAAATGTGAGAGGTGGCCTACGAAATGCGCTTCACAATCTTATTCTTCCTTGGTATTCAAAACGGCGTCCGCACAAGTCTCGACCTCCCAAAACATACGGAGAGTTTTATCCAACCTTGAATCCATGTTAGCTTCTGACTCCGGACTCCCTTTGTCCCCCGCCAGATACGATCCACCCAAGTCGGGTCTTCTGCAGAAGGGGCAGACCATCGCTGAGTTTGATTTGCCCAACGCAGAGGAGATCATAGAAAATGCTATCCAGCAGATCCACCCGCTGAGGGTTGAAAAATGTAGGATCAGCAAGTTGAATATTTGATGGAATATTCCAATCGGCTACATTGACTGCCAGACTTGGTTGACAATCGGTGATCGTAGGAGCTATAAGGGCAGTAAGCGTAGTGCTATAGTCAGGTGTGCGAGAATGCATACAAATGTTCACGGTGGATCCCTCAGTAGCCACGCTGGTATCGCCGATGCATCGCAGACGATTGAGTTCTCCTAAGCTGAAGCTGATGGGCGAACCTGGATGTGATGAGCTGAAGCTGAGATCCTGAATCTAGTATGGCACGACAAGGAACTAAAACGCCAGACCGTTTCTTTACGAGAACCACAGCGGTAGCCAGCAGCACAACATCGGATTAAAGATGCCTCCCACCGCATACTCGACATTTTCCTATGTTGCATGCCTCGCCTTCAGGCAATTGAAACAGAGGGAAAGCTTCTTCAATTTTTTGTGGCGTTCTAGCAGGAATATATATACCATGTCCCGCTGACTGCCAAAAACTGCATCCTGACGAATGGGTGGAAGAATTGGAGGCAACAAACGTTTTTTTTAAATGCGAATTATGGTTTTTTCCCACCTGAGTGGTACTAGCGGGTGCCGCTGTAGCGTATTCCAAATTCTCCATTTTCTGGCACCGCTTCTCCAAGTATCCCTAGAACTCTCTGGTTGTAGGTATAGCATCCGACGACAGTTGTTCTTCCCACTTCATTTGCGTCTTAAGCTGGGTACCCAGCACCGCGGAAACGAAAAATTACTGCCAAACTTCATATAAAAAAAACTGGGCCAGTAATTTTTCGTTTGTGTTTTCCTGGAGTCAGTATCCAGCAAACGTAAACGGGATCCACGAATTCTTATTGATAGTATCGATATTCACACGAATGGGGACTGTGAAAACAGCTGATGAGGGTGCCAGGAAAATATATCTGCACATTATTACTGAAGTACAAGTGAGAGGTGGAGGCAAAATCTATGCTCAAAACCAAAAAGAGATATGAAAATTTTTAAAATGAGGAGAAGATTGCTTTAATAAAAGCAGTTGAGGCAAGACCACGTTTTTGGCGGATCACGGAAAATAAGCATTTTGACATTTTGGCGCCTCCGACTGTGCTGTACTTCTTCTTACAACAATATGTGCCGCTACCAACACAATCACTTCATCGTCAGAATTACTTTTCTTCCTTTTTTTAATTTTAGTTTCATTTTAAAAATTGGCGCTGTTTACAAAACACAGCTGATTCATGAGAGTGACCAACCTTTTTTTATGTTCTTGGTCACACTATTTCACTTAAGTTCCACACAACCGAAATAAAGAGCAGATTCCTGTCAGTAAAATTTCGCGGTGCTGGAGACAGGCCTTTAGCATGTTGATTATCATGCAATTGGATATCTCCAAATCCGTTCCCAATGTCTGCAAAGCACGCATATGCAATTTGACTGCATCCGAAAACTCCCGAAGCCTTTTAGAAGAATCCTCTTATTGTGTGCCTGAAAAACAATTCGTTTGTTACTAAAACGCTTATTAAGTATATTCAGAGCCACACGATAATTGGCACTGGAGAGTTCCAAAGATCGAACTGAATCCAAAGCCACATCAGCGAGGCTAGAGCGAAGGTGTTGGAACTTCTCGATGTCACTGAGATCCGCATCCGCGTCTATGAGCGAATTGAACATCGCCATAAAATGCGAATATTCGACGTATCCACCAGAAAACTTGGGTATTTTTAGCTCAGGAAGTCGCTTCTTGTGAGACATGATGATGGTACTGCGCGCAGCAGCTCGCGAGTGGCCTAGTTCGAGAGCAGCCAGTAGCTCAGACTTCAACGATATAAAGAGCGTATCAAAGTTGTTGGGCATCTCACTCCCAATCTCGTCTTGATTGAGCGCTTCCAGTTCATTGTGCGCCTTATTAAACTCCTGTCGAATTTCTGCCAGCATTTCAGTGCGAACGTCTATTTCCGTGGCGTTCAAATTATCGATCTTATTGCCAGCGACGTCACAATATTTCCGCCCGAGTCTGAATTTGGATAGCTTTCCATGTTTAACCGTGGGAAATACAACGAACCAGCGGAGAGTAGGTAACCGTTTAAGCGACTGCGTACAGAATCGAGAAACAGAAAGTGAAGACACGAAAAGTCGAAACCGTGGCTTCAGTTGTGCAGAGAATGAGAGATTCGACGATTATGCGACGGTACACAGTAGCTGAAACGAGAATGAGAGACTGACCGTGACTGCGGCTGAGCATAGAATGAGAGATTCGAACGGTTGAACTAACGAAATCTCAGACGGCCGCACTTTCACTGAATTTGCACATAAACTGTTTTTTAAACGTTGCACAAATGTATTTGTTTGGGTTTAAACTGCACAGAACCGAACACTTGTATTGAAGTGATATCACAGAAGCTTGGATAGAAAGTTTGGTTGCTCTAGCTCTAGCTCTTATAGTCTCTGAGATCTAGGCGCTAATAAAGACGTACTGACGGACGGACGGACGGACAGACAGACAGACGGACGGACAGATGGACAGACAGACATGGCTATATCGACTCGGCTAACATTTTTTATTGTTTTTTTTCCAAGTTTGGTTTTTTTAAAGAATTAAAAAAAAATTTTTTTTTTTTTTCAGAGGTAGTGCTTCTAGTTTTTATATAACTTAAGTTTCCTACAACTGGTTGTATTGAACTTTTTCAGTTTTGAAAAGCTGACAAATGCAGATACAACGAGAGGGAACGTTGTGAGCCGCGGCAATGGCCGCGGCTCTTTTTTATACCCGGTACTCAGTCAGTATATACGTATTTATGTATACATATGTATGAGCTTACGATTTATTTAATTAATTATATGTTCACAAAAGAGACGAATTAAATTTTGGCCAAAATGGAAAATTTCAAAAAATTAAGTCGAACTCTGTAGTTTTATATTTTAGAAGTTATCTGATTCCATTTTTATTTACATATGATTTTTACGTCGGCTGCTACATTTTTACATACACATGTAAAACTACATACAAGAGACATGGAAGTGTGTGCGGGAGAGAGAGGGAATCGCTTGGCTGCCGTTGGGTAGCCACTGAAATTTAATTTGTTCCTTCTGGCTATAATAATGATCCGATATGATCCAGATCTGATAGATATGGCTATTTTCCACAATTCTGCGTTTTTGGTTTTCTCTTATCTTAAAAATTGTGGATTCCACAGATTTTCGTCTTTTGTGGGGGCGGAAGGGGGCGTGTCAAAATTTTGAAACAAACTCGTGCTGGTTCGATATCACAGGAACTTGGATAGAAAGTTTGGTTGCTCTAGCTTTTATAGTCTCTGAGATATAGGCACAAATGAAGACGTACAGACAGACAGACGGACAGACGGACGGACAGACAGACATGGCTATATCGACTCGGCTATTGATGCTGATCAAGAATATATATACTTTATGGGGTCGGAAACGCTTCCTTCTGTGCGTTACACACATCCGTTATCCCCACAAATCTAATGTACCCCTATACTCTTCGAGTACCGGGTATAAAAATGTATTTGACACTGCGTCAGTGGGGGTGGGAGTCATTGTAGCTGTCAACAAGATTCTATATGACCTGCAGGGGGGAGGTTGCAAAGTTGTGATATACGTGGATGACGTTGCAATCTTCTTCTCGGGGAAATACCCTCAAACGCTTTGCGAATTAATGACCGCAAAGCTGGCGAGACTGTCAGGATGGACAGAATCGCGAGGACTGGAAGTTAATGCCTCAAAGACGGAATTTGTGTTATTTACAAATAAATACAAGATTCTGCCTCTCAGCCTCCCAATATTAAACGGATGCAGACTCTCCTTCAGTGACAGGACCAGTTACTTAGTGTTGGTAATTGACAAAGAGCTTAACTGGAACATAAATATCAAAGACTGTGAAGAAGGCCACGATAGCCCTCTACACATGCAAAAAATCGATTGGCTTAAAATCGAGCATGAATCCAAGCATAGTCCAATGGATGTATTAACCAATAGCACTAGTCAACACGACATTTCCGCTATCGCCTAAAATGACTTTTTCTGATAGATTTGGAGATTTAAATTTCGTTCAAGAATTATGTTTATTTTTTTATATTTCAATACTTAATTTGAATTTTTAAAAAATGTATTTTTCTTTAGAGATAGTGCTTCTATGCGCCATATGCATCAGCGAAGCTATTCGAAGCTATGCCTCCAGAGCTTTGCCCTCGCAGGAAAAGAGCACCAATAGAAGTACCGTCCCCATGAAAACGGACTACTGTGTCCCAATACACAGACACCCCTTTCAATGTAATCATCCCTCGAACTTTTACACCGAACAGCTAAACATAAGGCAGTCCTTTAGGCTCTCTAATCAATGTATCGTCTTCCAATCGTAGGTCATTGCAATCAAGGAAGCACTGAACTGCCTTCAAGAAGTTATCGCCAAGGTAACTCGCGTAAATCTATATAGTGATAGCCAAGCTGCGATCGAATCGTTAATGCAATCTACGTGATTGCCGCAAATCTCTTCACGAGATTTCTCAGCAATGTGTTATAAGCCTTATATGGGTCCCGGGCCACCGGGACATCGAAGGTTATTGTATGTCAGACGAGCTGGCCAGATCTGGCACTACAATCCCCCTTCTCCAAGATAAGGAGGACACTCGTATGCCGATAGCCACATGTAGGCTGATAATAAAAGAGCAAGATAAGCAACTAAAAGACAACAGGTGGAAATCAGTCCCACGTTGTCAAATAACTCGGTAAACATGACAAACCATAGATAGAAAACGCACCTCTGAGCTATGCAAGCTCGGCAAACGAAGGTGCAGCGCAGTCATATGTTCCCTCACGAGACATTGGCTGATAGGTACCCACGCAAACAGACTGGGCGCCCCACATAATGAATTTTGCCGAAGCTGTAGAGAAGAGAAAGAGGAGGAAACGGTGGAACAATTGTTCTGCTCATGTTTAGCTCTCAGCAGAAGAAGGCTACAACATTTTGGCTCGCTCTTCTTATATTTGGTTATATTGAACTTTGTATTTCTGAGAAGCTATAAATCCGAACCAAACACTTTGTGGCAGCAGCTTACCGTCTGGAAATTGCGATATACTATTCCGAAATTTTGACTTTAAAACTCAGGAAAAGTAGAAAATATTTTTTGGTCTGTTTTTTTTTTGTTTCTAGATATGCACATTAGTTAGGCTTCGTTTAAAGTATCGTTTATAAAAATCTATGGGTAAACGGCTAAGTTGCAGACGTTTGATCAAACGTTCGTATGCCGTATTTTCCAGTTAAATATAGCCCGTTATCACATCCACCATCCATTACGGGGATGGTCCGTAAGGTTTTTCCGAAATTTCCCCGTTAGTTCCACCATCCTTTTTGGATGTTCCTTAACCGCATGTTTCTATGCGATTCTATGCCAACTCGGAAAAATTGGCATTCACAACGAAAAAATGGAATTCACTGCGAAAATTTAAACAATAACTGACAAAAATAACTGATATTCTTCAGCAAATGGCGAGGAGCCAGGAGGTTTTTTAATAGCAGATGCTAAATTTTCTTCTTCTGCGGGAGATGAAGACTTTTTTATTTGTTTAAGCAATGTTTTGCAATGACAGATCTAAATATTTCTGCAGATAAATGCAGATCGTGCTGCTCAGGTTGCTGCTCACTTGAATTAAGCAGAGCCCAATTCTCATGAATAGAGCTGTTGCGTTTTTCCGTCAATATTGCCGACGGATCGGCCGTTCCGCAAGGTTTGAATTTTGATATGTTATCGAATCGTCGCAATTTTCTGGAGAGCCGATGCACACATACGCAAACCTATATCTGAAGTTAATTGATATGGAATAAATTTTGAAGACTGTGACGAAGACAAAAAGTGCCGTGCCGCTTCTAAAACATAAAAGTTTACTTGTATTACAATTTACTTAAAACTATTCACACCCTTCTTGGCACACTTTCATTAAAAAATTAGCATTGCAAAAAATTTTTCCTCATCGAATTCATTTATTTGTTAAACGAAAAAATAATTACATTTTCCATATTTTTTGTTTAATTTTAACAAATTCAGCACATATTGTTTATTTGTTGTTGTCAGCTGTGTTTTCAATGGATGGTGGGGATAGTGGTCTGTGGGAATCGGGGTTTCACATTTGTCAAAAACTGTCGCCGTTCCCCGTAAATGTTTTGTGTAGGAAAAGCCGACCGATAACCGCTTTTTCTAAATTTCTACAAAGCTGTGCTTGTAACAGTTTTTAACGGTAAAATGGAATTCAGGGCATCCCAAATTGGTAGCATTACCAAACGAAATTTAACGGCAAAATGCGGCATTAAAAGTTGTACCGTTGCGAAATTTCGAATGATTCAAATTCCCAAACATTATTATAATCTACCCCACCTTTAGCAGTAAATTATACGGTGGAGTTCCTGGCAGCTAGTTCAAAAATTCCGTGGGATCGTTGATCGCTTTCTCCTCGTCGGTTATGCTGTCAACGGATTTTTATAATTGCAGGTCTCCAGCGATTTGACTTTTAAGAATGAAATTCAAGCTATCGACGTCCTTAAAAATCCTCAAAAAATGTGCTCTCTAGCATAATGGCTAACTTTGGCGGGCCTGCGACACCTGAGCAGACGTCTCATCTACTCTCTGACATTAATGCTATAAAGTCCACTTACATAGGTTTACATGCGAGGCGAATTCGTTTTGTACACACCAGAGAACGGCAAGGGTGTCACTCTGACACTCTACTCACACCCATTGAATTTTGTGTGCCGGTGCCACTCATTACCCTCAAGAAACGTAAAACACTCCCACCCACCCTAAACCATGCCGGTGTTTGCGAGTGCGTACTTCGGGCACACGCTCACACATTGTGCATTGCTTCTTTTTCACCAGACACCCAGATATTTTTTGTAGATGCGAGCCGGTCATTTTCACACTCATAACGAATGTAGGAGAAGCAAGGATTGAGCAAAAAAACGACACATATTTTACCCGGGTGCCTTTAAGACGCTCGGGTGTTGTTGCACTGATCTACTGATTTTTTCCACTGATTTACACATATTAGCGGTCTAGTTCAATCGCTAAAGGGTTTAGAAGGCATACATATGTACATATGTAAATATATGCTAATGTATGCATGTATAAAGAAAATTATGGGTACAGCAAAAAGCAAGGGTGCAGAAAGAACGCACAAGAAATAACAAAAACACCCATGCCACGCAATACGTTTTTTGTCTCGAGTAGTGTGTTTCCTTTTTCACCCATTCATTTTGCATGAGTACTTGAGATCGGCCTCAACGCATGTATACATACAAAAAATCACTCGGACACGATCTACGCTTGTGCGTAAAAACACCCGACACAATACTCAGGCTCAATCGCTTGCACCCTATTTGCAGTACCAGAAGACACCCGGGTGTCAAAAATACTCACAAACACCGGGTGTACTTTTGGGTGCGGTGGCTCATTGCCGTTCTCTGGTACACACTGTGCACGGAAATAGAAGACGTCAAACAGATATTTTTCGTCTGTCCATGATTCGATGCAGAGCGGGAAGAGCTCAGCCATTTGGAGGCCCTTTTTAGTGTATGACGCACGTAATGGATATCCTACTAGGTTAGGTTAGGTTAAGGCGGCTGTCAGGCTCCACAGGAGCCCGTCGCACTTGGGCCGGTTTCGGCCCGTTGTGATACCGCAGGAGGTGCTCCCCTGTTTTTCCCACCTCATGTCAGCAGTTATCCCAACCTGATGCTCTTATGAAGTTTGCAATCTTTCTGGGACAGATTTTGGACATTTCTGAAATGTCTGAGACATAGGGCAAGCCCAGGTATTGTAGCCTTCTCTTGCTGAGAGCCGGACAGGAGCAGAACAGGTGTTCTACCGTTTCCTCCTCCTCCTCATCTCTACAGCTTCGGCAAAAATCATTATATGGGGCTCCCAGTCTATTAGCGTGGGAGCCTATCAGCCAGTGCCCCGTGAGGGAGCGAATGACTACGCTGCAGCTTTTTCTGCCGAGCTTACAAAGCTCTAGTGTGCGCTTCCTGTCAATGGCCGGCCATATTTGCCGGGTTATGCGACATAATAGTGCTGAGCGCCACGCATTGTCTGCCCGTCGCATATATATCTCTTTTATGATAAGCTTACAGGTGGCCATTGGCATACAAATATCCTCCTTATCTTGTAGAAGGGGTATTGTGGTGCCAGATCTGGCCAGCTCGTCCTTGCAGTTGCCTTCGATATCCCGGTGACCCGGGACCTAAATCAGGCTAATGTCATATTGTTGAGCCATCTCGTGAAGAGATTTGCGGCAATTTGTCACTGTTGCCGAGTTCGAAGAAATCGCGTGAAGTGATTTGATCGCAGCTTGGCTATCGCTGTAAATGTTTACAGTTGTTGTTGATAATGAAGCCTTTGCGGCTGTTTGAAGGAGCTTCAGTGCCTCCATGATCGCAATGACTTCCGCTTGGAACACACTGCAGTGATCTGGGAGCCTGAAAGAGTGCCTAATTTGGAGCTGTTCGGAGTAAATTTGAAAAATTGAAATTGAAGGGGGGTGATAGTGTGTTCCCTTGGGACGCATTAGTCCGTCTTCGTAGGGACGGTTCTGCTGGTAAGTATTGATGAGTGACCCCTGAGATGTGACGTCCATTGTCCGGAGTCTCTCAGCCGTATCGCTGCAATTTCTGCCCTCTCTTTTCCCGCAAGCTCGAGGCTCTGGAGACTTAGGATGGCGTTTAGTGCATCGTTCGGGGTGGTGCGTAATGCTCCACTAATGCATAATGCTGCGGTTCGCTGAACCTTGCCAAGTTGTTTGGTTGTCGATCCTTTTGATAGGGCCGGCACCACACTGTAACTCCATAGAGTAGAATTGCTGTTACAATTGCTTGGTATATCCATTGGACTACGCTTCGGTTCATGCCCCACTTCAAACCAATAGCTTTTTTGAAAGAGTATAGGGCTATCGTAGCCTTCTTCACCTTATCTTTTACGTTCAGGTTCCAGTTAAGCTTCTTGTCAATTACCAACCCTAGGTAACTAGCGCTGTCGCTGAAGGAAAAACTACATTCATTTAGTATAGAAGGGTTAATGGGCGGAACCTTGTATTTGTTTGTGAATAGCACGAGTTTCGTTTTTGAGGGATTTACTCCCAATCCTCGCGATTTTGTCCATTCTGACAGTCTTGCGAGCGTTGTGCTCATAAGGTCACAGAGTGTTTGAGGGTATTTCCCCGAGAAACCAATTGCGACGTCATCCGCGTATGCCACTACTTTACAGCCCCCCCTCCAGATCACATAGAATCTTATTGACTGCTATGTTCCATAGAAGGGGAGAAAGGACACCACCTTGCGGGGTGCCTCTGTTGACATACCTTGATTGAGTGGACGATCCCATCGATGATGTCACCGTCCTGCATGTGAGCAAGTGACCAAGTGACCGTCCACTCCCAGGTCAGTCAGTGCTTCCGTAATGGCTCCTGGGACGACGAGGAAGGCTATTAAAGAGTATTCCTTGGGGTGTAGGGATTTCTCTATATATGAGACTACTTCATGGAGCGCCGTTTCCGTGGATCTTCCTTTCCGGTAGGCGTGTTGTGCTCCTGACAACATTTGAGGGCTAAAAATCGTTCTCAGATGTAGTGCGACCAATCTCTCGAATGTTTTGAGGAGAAAGGACGATAGGCTGATTGGTCTATAGTCCTTTGGAGTTGAGTGCGAGGCCTTTCCCGCTTTGGGGATAAAGACTATTTTCGCCTTGAGCCATTCTTGTGGTATGGTCCCCACCGCTAGTATCTTCCTGAAGATATATTGTAGCCAGTTTATAGCCGAGTCTCCGGCCTTTTGCAATTGGGCCGGAATGACATGGTCCGGACCCGGCGATTTGAACGGATTAAAGCTGTTTACCGCCCAGCTTATGTTCCGTTTGGTAAGGATGTGGTCCATCGTGGCTATTTGGCCTCCTCTGCGGATTTGCGCCGCCGGGTCGATGGTTGTGCACCCAGGGAAGTGGGTTTCAAGCAGTACGTGAAGCGACTCCTCGCTGGAATTGGTCCACGTACCGTTATTCCTTTTAAGGTACCCTACCGAGGGGGTGGTTTTTGAGAGAAGCTTGCGCAACCTTGCGGCTTCCGACGTCTCCTCTATCTTCGAGCAGAATTTTTGCCAAGAGACCCTTTTTGCTCTTCGTGTTTCTTTTTTGTATTGGGCAAGACTGACTTTGTAGTCTACCCAATGTTTCTCCTCGTTAGCGCTTTTGGCTCTGTTAAAGAGAGTCCTGCAGCTCTTTCTTAGGATGTCGATTTGTTTCGACCACTAGGGGGGTTTCTGTTTACCCCTTGTCTTGTGTGGCAGGCAAGCCGCCGTGAAGGCCTTGTTGCATGCTTTCGTGAACCTGTTCACTGTACGATCTAACTCGTCTTGAGTGTCTGGGCTGATTGGTGGTTTATTGGGGAGAAGGTTCTCCAAAACCGAGCTATATTTAGGAATTTAGGAATATTTAGGAGAAGGAATGGTCCTCTAGGACTCTCCAGCTTTAGACCTTGTCTAACAGATTGTGAGATACAAGTGTGAGGTCAATAAACTCCTGTTGGTTTTTTATAATAAAAGTGCGGTCGTTACCCCTGTTACATATTGTTAAGTTCGAGTTTACGATAAAGCTAAAAAGTGACTCACCCCTTACATTTGTGTCCGTGCTCCCCCATTGAGTATGGTGAGCATTGGCGTCGCAGCCTATTAGTAGGCTTATGTTGGACCTCTCGCTGTTGCTGGCCAACTTACAGACGAGGTCATTGGGAGGATCGCTTTCCTCATGGGCAATGTAGGACGACATCAGCCTCAGATGTGTCCGCTTTAGCTCTAGGCTTACCGCTGTATTGTCGCCATTGTAGCAGAAAGATATTAAGGTGCTTTCTTGCAAGAATGCAGGTACGAGTTTTACCTTTGGTTTGGGGTACAATGAGCTTGTACTCTCTCGTCGCCAACCCACAGACCTTGGCTCCGGCTATCCAAGGCTCCTGGATTAGGACGACGTCGGCTCCGCTTGTATCCAAGCCTCAGAGACATCCTCAGGAATCTCCACCACTGTAGTGTCTGCATCTGAGTCGTCGGATACTTCGTCTCGACACATCTCCTCAAAATCACGCATCAGCTCTGCGTCAGAGGAGTAGCCTTCTTTTGTCGGCTCCAGCTCGTTGTCGGGTGCCTCGATCTCCGAGGCAACATCCTGCACGACTGGGTTGTCGACAGGACGAGCATCGGCCGAGGCAGCGTCCGACTTGTACACCTTTATGGCGACCGAGCTGAAGCCGAAATTCGACTCTCCTTTTGCTGCCTCTATGGGGGCCAGCGAATCCTTGTTGAGGATGATGACGGCCTGATTCGTCGGCCCCTTTGTCTCCTCTACCTTGACCACCCTCCAATCTTGGGTTGGCAGTGTTGGGTTGCACCTCTGCAGCATCTTGAAGATGCGCTCAGGCTCCTTAATAGTAGCCGGCACCCATATTCTGGTCCTTGGTCTGCTGGGCACCTCGCTCCAGTCGACTGCGACGAGCTTCGCCCCTGGGTAGACCTCACCGACTTGCGCCACCGCTGCTTTGTACAGCTGGACGGAGCGCTCGTCTTCGCAGGCTATTATTTTTATGCACCTCTGGTACCACCCCATGTCTTTACAGACCGGAGGGGGGCCGGGTTGCTTATCCAGTAGCTCGAAGCAGCGGTCGGCCAGTGCCGCTTCCACCCACTTCCACTGGTTCCTGGGGATCTTAGAGTCCACGCTGCCTTTATCCAGGACGCCGATCAGCGTCCTCTCCTTGGCAATCTGCGCGAACGACACGTTCGGCAGCACTCTGGAGCGCTTCGGAGCCGGTCCAGGAGTCTCCTGTGAGCGCTGCCTTTTTGTTTGAGGAGCTGCGATCTTCGACGGGGCAACCCTTTTTGGTGCCTCTTTGTCGAAGTTGGGCAGCACCTTGGATGCCCATTCGACCTTCTTCCGCCATTGGTCGGTCGGGCTGGACATCGTGCTCGCGTTTTGCCGACGGAGTATGTTGCCAGCACTCCTCCTATCGGCATACGTGTATATTTTGGCTTGGGCGCTAGTCGATGGCAACTCGCCTTCCGTAGCCTTACCAGCAGGTAGGGCAGCCGCAGGGTTGCAGAGCCGCTCCACCAAGGCATCGGTTTTGGGAGGCGATTTGCCACCCACCCCAGAATTGGGATGGGACCCCTTGAGGTTCGCCCTAGCGTCTTCCGCCGCACAGGTTTTACCTGCTAAATCGCGGGTCGGGCCAGGCCTATGGGCCGATGCCTTTCCCTGTGTGGGATTACTCCCTGTTGGCAGTTGAGCAGCGCCAGACTCGTTTTTGTTTTTGTTTTGTTGTTTTTTATTCATATTTGATCCCACGATTTGCAAAGAAGGGGCGGTCCCGGATAAGGCATCATTAGAACAGTGGGCTGCCAAGTCCCTGAGCTCTCCGTTCGAGACTGGGCTAGTTTTTGAACCGGGCCCCAGCCAGGCTGACTCTCGGCACGGGTCGAATGACACCTTAGCCCAGCCCGGTGTGAGGTGAGTGTGGAGGATGGGATGTGGGTAGGTATTGTGTGGGGAGTAGGAGTGTGTGAGCTACTTATACGAGGCGGCACCACAAGCGCATCGTCAGTGTTGCTGCTTCGCGAACACCCGCTGGCTGTCCGGGACTGCTTATTTTCAGTCATCTGCCTAGAGATGACCGATTATTCACAGCTGACCTACCTCTTTTAGGAAGGTAGACCTTTCGCTATCCGCAACCTGCGACCCGTCCGGTGGCCTCAGCTAGGCCCCCTCTGAGCCACCTCACGCGCTCATCAGACCAGAGATATCCTACTAAGCTGTAGAACAATTAGGATGCCGTGAGCATCCAAGCCTCCCAAAAAGTGACGCCGAGCGTTTATTGCCTTGGCATGGATGAATTGTGTGCATTCGTGCGGGAGCATCAGTCGAATAGACATCAGTGAAGTCAGCAACAGGATAACATTTCTTCCGGCGTTTAAACTTCTGCGATGCAACGTAATGGCATTTGCAAACGGATCGCTTTCGCATATCGAAAAGAATTTTGTCTGTGATGTTGTCTCTGTTCTTTGCGCTTCGTTTTCGTCCGTAAAGTACACACGCTGGCCGTTCTCCAAGCGAACAGGCAAATGCACGAATGCTGTTTCTTCTCCTGAAGTATGAATTCGCACTTAGTTGTAGAATGAAAAATAGGTGATGACTTGTAAACAAACCTGTCGTTGGATTGACCATCTTTATATTAATGTGATAGCCATCCTCTTCACGACAGAACATCAGTGGGTATTGAAGTGAATTATATGACCGACGAGTTTCGTTCACGCGCAATTGTCCACCATCCCGACGTTTTACAATAATATCGCGTGATTTCATATTCTCTCCAACAATTACCACTATAATTTTATTTCATTTGGTTATTTATTTGGTCTTTTGTCTTCTCTGATACCGATTTTTTGGTTATCAGAATGCATTTTTTCCATGCGGTTTTGAAGAATTAAGTCACGAAGATTTTGAAACTGTTCTAAAATTTCAATTGCTGAATCACAAACCAAATAGATGTGAAGGTACTTATGATATTCGTTTGGTGGTGCTAACAAAGCGTCCGCTCAATGGTGAATTTGCATTTAAATCCAACAATTAGCTGTCAAGTTTGACTTAACATGAATTGCAACACCTCCGTATGTCCCTCACGGTCCTATCGAAAAACATTGGACGTAAACAAAGCTTCGAACACATATGTTGATGAAATCAACATTTGAGTTAGTAAAAAGTATCTAAATTCATCTATCTTCTTTCTTACGCAGACTTTGAGCAATAATATGGCAAATACTAATTCCTGTATTTTGCTTGCTAAAAATACGGGTTCAATTATGACTGTTCGCCTCTGAACTCATATTCATGTGCATTTTGCAGGAAAATTATACACAACAAGGAATCGCATAGACAAATTAAAAGAGAATATAAATAAAAATATAATCAGTAAACTCTTAAAATTAAAGTTGAATATGATCGTGATTGAAGTGATCGTGTGTATCGAGCAGCATTTCAATGCGATTCCTCAGTTAATTTCTCTTCGCATTTTCTAGTCGCATTAATCAAATGTAGATATGTAACTCGCTTGTGAGCATTTTGTCACATTCAAGTGTACGGAAGAAAAGCATGGATTATGTTAGCTTGATGTCAAATTGATATTGCCACCATTGACCATACTATATGGCTTCACCATACCACCCAAAGGCAATAGCTGTCACGTGCGAAACATGTAGCACAAAACATCGTTCCAGTACCGTAGAGAGCGAGGATCAAGTGGATGTGATGGGAATTCGGCAAGGGAGAGAACGGGAGAAAACTGAAGATGACCAAACCAAAAATATTGTATAGCAAAATGAAACTTAAATGGTTGCTTTGTTTCGTTCACATTCCATACAAATGACTGCCCCAACGTTTTGCATAAAGTATTTGTTTTGCCAATTTTAATGTTTAAATACAAAGTTTAAATACGAAATCACTCGATCTCTTCGCTCATGCACCAACCTGTCCCACTTGCTTCGCTGGTTTAAGCAACAAAAATTTAGGTGCAGAATCTATGATGACTCAAATTCATTGCTACTTCTAATATCCTTAAACGCAAAACAGTTTCAAAAGCAAAAAAAACAAAAAAATAATACCCTCTATGGACTTTGATTTATTAGCAACTTGCGTCCAGAAACTATTTAACTATTTAAGGGAAATATTACAAAAAAAATGTATATATATTTTTACATAGGAAAATATGCATTGCCAACAAAGTTAACCTTTCGCAACTTTCTAGACATCGTACGTAGCACCATGTACTCGTGTAGACTACATTTTGAACGATTTTTCTTTTCAAATGCATTGTCATTTTTCGTTTAGAAGTTTAATTTTCTGCACATGTGTTGGGTTGCCTAGATATCTTTGTCGTAATTGGTATGGCCTAAGGCACCAGCGATCTGTCCACCAGCGAACGTTCTGAAACGTTTTTACAGTCAATATAAGCCGGATTAAAAAATTAAAAATAGTTTTTTGCTGAACACATCTGGAATCCAAAGCAAACTTTTTGAACTCGGATTGACACAGGTTGGGATAAAGTCATTACGAGAAAAACGCATTTGAAAACGACCGCGCAGCTTTGGCACTTACCTTGGTGCTCATATTCGGAACTAATTGTAGTTTAGTTTTGAAACCTAAAACACATATTCGAATACCGATTTTTTTAACTATCTAAACCAAAAAACCAGTTAAACCAATTGTATAGGTGGCTCAAAAAATCGATATTCCAGAATATGTATCTTAACCCATTCCATTGTGGGTCACACATGAAAACCCATTCCCTTCAGAAATGCACATAAAATGCACTGAACATAAAACTAGTTCTGATACTTTTTACTCAACAAAAAATACAGAAGAGATAGCATAAAAAATATACATTTAAACCAAAAAAAAGCATTTATTTATTTTCAATAAACAGCTTATAAGAGCTATTTGCAATTTCATAACCTAGTCCAATTTTAAAAATGCTAGATCTATCCTGAAATAAGTTAAACGGGCAGCACTAAACGGCGTTCCATTAACGCAAATTTATTAAACTACTCAACAGAATTCTTTTTTCAATAGAGCCAGTTATAGGGAACTTAAGTTATGTGAAAAATAGAAGCACTATCTCTGAAAAATATACCAAATTTTTACAAAATTCTTAAAAAAAAAAATAAGAAATCTAGAAAAAAAAACCATAATTCTTTAACAACTTTTGAATCTCCAAATCTATCAGAAAAAATCATTTTGGGCGACAGCGGACATGACGTGTTTACTAGTGTTATTAGTCAGTAGTCAGTTCATATGGCTGTGTATAACCATGACCAAAATACTTTGAGAATAATACTAAGATCCGAATTATCCGTAATTATTTTTTTCCAGGTGCTATCAACAACACAAAAAGATCTATCTACGTTGCAAAAAAAACGTAATACAATCCCCACTGTTGAATTAGTTAATGCAAAGAGAGTCAAATTAGACTCCAAGTCCCCCAAAACTAAAAGACCTGGTTTGACCGATGAAAAATATGATGAGACGTCTTATTATTGTGAAAACGGTAAAAACGTTAACATTAAATGAATATATTTTTGATAATTTTGTATAATTTCAAGGTCTTCGGAAGGTTTATCCCTATTTTTTCACGTTCACGACATTTACAAAAGGTCGTTGGGTTGGCGAGAAAATTTTAGACGTGTTTGCTCGGGAGTTCCGTGCGCAACCTGCAGAAGAATATAAGCGCAGTATAGAGACTGGAAAACTAACCGTGAATTATGAAAAAGTTTCTTTAGACTATAGACTCAAGCACAATGATCTACTTGCAAATATCGTTCATAGGTATAAGCGTATACGTATTTACAAAGCACGTTAAATAATACCAGTCAAATATATTTTGTATTAAAGGCATGAAGTCCCTGTAAGTCTGCAGTCTATTACTATAGTGTACATGGATGAAGACATTGTGGTTGTAAATAAGCCGGCCTCAATACCAGTAAGACCATTATAACACAATAACTAATCGCAAGGAAAATGTACTTAAGCGAACAAAATTACCAGGTACATCCATGTGGTCGATATAGACATAATACTGTGGTGTTCATACTGGCTAAATCCCACAACCTGAAGAATTTAAGAACTATACACCGACTAGATCGTCTTACATCTGGCCTTCTTATATTTGGGCGCACCTCAAAGAAAGCCCGTGAATTGGAACAACAAATACGAAATAGACAAGTACAAAAGGAATATGTTTGTCGCGTGGAGGGTCGTTTTCCCGAGTAAGCTACACAAATGCCGTAGTATTTTACGCTATACACTATATACTTTTTACAGTGGGATAATTCAATGCAATGAACCTATTCAAGTTGTCAGTTACAAAATTGGAGTTTGTAGAGTATCGCCAAACGGCAAAGACTGCAAAACAACGTTCCGAAAAATTTCTGAAGTTGGTGACTGTAGCATTGTTCTGTGCAAACCACTCACCGGACGAATGCACCAAATAAGAGTACATCTACAATATTTAGGTAAGAACGTATTTAGGTTGGTTGAATGCAACAACGCCAACAACAAGAAAAAAGTGCGATAACGTTTACAGGATTTATTACACTTCTAACGCCTGATCGTTATATGCAATTGCACCTTCAGGCGCTATCGCACTATCGCACTGTGAATGCTTAACTGTTCACACTCTATTATGTTGTACTTGTTTGGATAAGCCTAGGGATGTGGTGATAAAACCATGTACCCACTGTAATCTTTGTATAGACTGTTTTAAAATCATACAAACAAATGCGCGCAAAAATGGTTCACCTTCCTTTAAAGTTTGGCAAACAAAATATTAATATTAAAATCGAGATTTATATTATTAATATTTTGTTTGCCAAACTTTAAAAAGTTTACGTTATAAATAATCTAATATTAGAAAAAAATATACCTCTCACCTATTTAAACTAATTAGAACGTAAATTCATCAATTCTAACGTAACCCAGATAATAAATTATAAAAAAAGAACAATAATGACTGCCAGGCGTTATCGCACGTTAAGAAGTGCAATAATGCCTGTAGACCAGAGGCCGGCAGCGTCCTATGCACTGTGCATAGGAAAAGGCCTCGAGGCAGCGCAGTCGGCGCACGCACGGTGTAAATACTTCGTGTAGCGTCGGCCCTGCGCAAATGCGGCTTCGGTGTTCTGCTCGGATGTCGCAGCGGCAGAGAAAATGAATTGTGTCGCTTCGTGTCTGTTGCCTGCGCACAAAAACGCACTGAGAACATGTCAATGCCTGCGCTCCGACCCCTGCTGTACACGTTATTGCACCAGGTGTTGTTGCACGCACCCATTTAGGTACACCCAGCGACAAAAAAAAAGCCGCACTCTAAAATTGCATGCATGTATGACTTCTCTAGCCTAGGGTTTCCCTAAAGGTTATTCGAAAAGTTTTTATTTTTTTGAGTCAATAAATCAATTTCTAACAAAAGTGCATAGTACGTTTTTTGATATCATATTTATATAATTAAAAACAAATATTTTTCTCAATCACACTTTTGTCAACGGTCATTTAATATTTTAAACAAACACAGAAAAAAATTTACTAAAATTATAAAAACGATATTTTTAACAAAACCAACATTTTTAGCAATTCGTTATTTAATTTTCTTTAATCTAAAGCTGGGTATCTAGCACCGCGGAAACTAAAAATTACTGCCAAACTTCAGGTTGTCAAAAAAGTCTTGCGGTATTTTTATTGAATTTTCAATTGTTCATAAAATTGCTTATAATAATGCGATTTAAGTCAAGTATGCGCCGTTTTGTTCGATGACGAGTTCCCAACGAGATGCCAACTTCATAATGCCCCTCTTATAGAAGCTCCCTTCCCTATTGTCAAAAAACTCGGAGAGCCAATTTTCACAGGATTCTCTTGTGGACAACTTCCGACTACCAAGCTCGTTCGTCATGAACAGAAATAGGTGGTAATCACTTGGTGCGAGATCCGGACTATACGGTGGATGCAAAGAACCTCCCATCCGAGCTCCTGGAGCTTCTGGTGCGTCACCAAAGATGTGTGTGGCCTGGCGTTGTCCTGATGGAAGACAATTCGGCCTCTGTTGATCAAAGATGGCCTTTTCTGCATGAGTGCTGCATTTAAGCGGTCCAGTTGTTGGCAGTACAGGTCCGAATTGAGCGTTTGGCCATAGGGGAGCAGCTCATAGTCGATGATTCCCTGCCAATCCCACCAAACACACAGAAGAATCTTCCTGGCCGTCAATCCAGGCTTGGCCACCGTCTGGGCAGCTTCACTGCTTTTCGACCACGACCGTTTGCGCTTCACGTTGTCGTAAGTGACCCACTTTCATCGCCAGTCACCATCCGCTTCAAAAACGGGTCGATTTTGTTGCGATTCAGAAGCGATTCGCATGCATCCATACGGTCAAAAATGTTTTTTTGCGTCAAGTCGTGTGGCACCCATACATCGAGCTTCTTTTTGAATCCAAGCTTCTTCAAATGGTTTATAACGGTTTGATGACTCATACCCAGCTCTTGGCCGATGCTACGGCTGTTACTATGCCGGTCTCTTTCGATCAATTCAGCGATTTTATCGCAATTTTCGACCACAGGCCTTCCGGACCGTGGCACTTCTTCGATCACCTCTGCACCAGAACGAAAACGTTGAAACCATCGTTGTGCGGTGGAAATGGAAACTGTATCGGGTCCATAAAATGCACAAATTTTATTGGCAGCATGAGATGCATTTTTGCTTTTATCGTAGTAGTACTGTAAAATATGCCGTATTTTGTCTTTATTTTGCTCCATGTTTGCGACGCTATAACTCACGAACGACTAAAAGCAAACAACAATTAGTCAAACACGTGTTAGCACGTGAAAAGAGCTTTCCAAAAAGCTCTAACGTGAACCGAAGCGACGAATACAACTAGAACTACGCGCTTGCAAAGACAAGCTTGCGTAAATACCGCAAGACTTTTTTGACAACCTTAAACAAAACTGGGCCAGGAATTTTTTATTTGTGTTTTCCTGGCCACAGTATCCAGCAACGTAAACGAAATCCACGAATTCTTATCGATAGTATCGATATCGACATGAATGTGGACTGAGAGAACAGCTGACATGCAGACCAGGAAAATATATGTGCCTATTATTACTGAAGTACAAGTGAGAGGTGGAGGCAAAATCTGTGTGCAAAACCAAAAAGATATCTGCAAATCTGAGATCTGAGGAGCAGATTGCTTTAATAAAAGCAGTTGAGGCAAGTTGAGACCATGTTTTTGGCGGATCACGGAAAATAAGCATTTTGATTATTTTGACGTTTTGGCGCATCCGACTGCGCTGTACTTCTTCTTACAACAATATGTGCCGCTACCAACACAATCACTTCATTTTCAGAATTACTTTTCTTCCTTTTTTTAATTTTAGTTTCATTTTCAAAATTGGCGCTGTTTACAAAACACAGGTTCTTTGTCACACTACATTAGTTAAGTTCTACACAACCGAAATAAATAGCAGATTAGGTTAGGTTGCTCCGGACGGCCCTCTACGGGGCCTATCATAGGCCAGAATGGCCCCTAGTCATCCGGATCTTTGTATGAACGAGGGTGTTTCTGAGGTTCCGAAGTCCCCCAGAATCGAGGTGTTTCTAGCAAAGGCAAGCAGTTTCCCTGGCGACTTCTTGGAGGCATCCTCCAGTGATACCAGCATCGGTGCACCCAGGCATATTCTCCTTGCCCTTGAGAGAGCCGGACACCGGCAGAGTAGATGTTCCAGGGTTTCGACAGCCTCGGGTTCATTGCATTTCCTGCAGATGTCGCTGTTGGTGACTAGTGCCTAGTGCTAGTGCCTCCCTGCTTGCCAGGACACTTCTGGACCTCACCGCGGACGACTGTACGGATTTTATCGCAGCTTGGCTGTCAACATATATTTTAACCGCATTGTGTGATCGCTCTGCGAGATGAGCGACTTCTGCTGCCTTATTGATGGCGAAAACTTCTGCCTGGAATTTGCTGGACTCCATACAGCAGAGCTGGTCGCATACCGAATTGTAGATCCAATGCATCAGGGCGGGTGACAGGTCCCATTTGCTGCTAAGCTTCATCTTGGATGCATAAAGTGCAATAGTGGCGTTCTTCACCCGTTCTACTACGTTAGGTCTCCATGCCAGTTTGCTATCCAGTACTGTGCCAAACTATTTGGCAAGTGCTTTAGAGGTTACCCTTTTCTGGTTGATTTTCGGGGAGATCCATGCTGGTACTTTGTACCTCTTGGTGAAAGGGATCAAGTCCGTCTTATCCGGGTTGATACTGTGTCCTATTCCACATAATTTTTATTTTGTTTGTAATTAATTTCCTATCCTATGTTTTATCCTAACGCTAAAAGGTTAGGTTAGGTTACCACGGACGGCCCTCAACGGGGCCTCTCATACACCAGAATGGCCCTTAGTTTTCCGGATCTTTATATGGACCTTACGAGTGTGTTTCTGAGGTTGCGAAGTCCCCCAGAATGGAGGTGTTTTTAGCAAAGGCAAGCAGTTTCCCTGGCGACTTCTTGGAGGCATCTTCCAGTGATACCAGCATCGGTGCGCCCAGGTCTCTTCCCCTTGCCCTTGAGAGAGCCGGACAGCGGCAGATGATATGTTCCAGGGTTTCGACAGCCTCGGGTTCATTACATTTCCTGCAGATGTCGCTGTTGGTGATGCTTTGCCTGGTTGCATGCGACGCAGCCAGGCAGTGACCTGTTAGTATGCCCACTAGCAGTCTTCAATCCTTCCGTGGAAAGTGCTGCAGATAGTGGCTGAGTTTATCATTGCGTTCCTTGCACATGATTTTCGAGATTCTGCAGGTGGTGGTGTTCTTCCACCTGCTGTCTGTCTTCATTTTGGCCTGCTTCTCCAGGTCGCTTTGTAGCGTCCTTAAGAAGACCGGCACGCTTTCGGTTCTTTCGTTTACCAGCCGGACGCCTTCCTTAGCTAGAACGTCCGCCGCTTCGTTTCCTTCGATGCCCTGGTGGCTGGGAACCCAATAGATCTGCACTGACTTAGTGCTTAGTGACTTAGTGGTGCTTAGTGAGGCTTGTGCCGCCCTGCTTGCCACGACACTTCTGGAACTGACCGCGGACGACTGCATGGATTTTATCGCCGCTTGCCTGTCAACGAATATGTTAACCGCATTGTGTGGTCGCTCTGCGAGCTGAGCGACCTATTCTGCCTTCTTGATGGCGAAGACTTCCGCCTGGAATATGCTGCATCGGTCGGGTTGCTTATAAGACGACTTTATTTCAGGGTTCGTACAGTATAGGCCAGCTCCTACTCCTTCATTCATCTTGGAGCCATCAGTGTATATGTTGCGGTGTTGAGTCTGGTCCCGTCCCACTTTCCAGTCTTCGGGTCCAATGAAGAGGTTTGTTTTTACTTCAAGGCACGTTTGGGGGATCATGTAGTCGGTTGAACTGATCATGTCCATTCCAATTGAACTATGCCCGAATCTTTGGGGAGACATATTCTCCGACGCAATCAAGCGCTGTGCTGCCTTTCCTGCAGTCAGCCTAGCGTAGATGTCGAGAGGGTCGATTCCGAGTATAGTTTCGAGTGCTTTGGTTGGCGTTGACCTCAGCGCGCCTGTTATACAGAGCAGAGCCTGCCGCTGGGTTCGTTCCATTACCTTGTGATACGTCTTCTTTTCAGTAGCTTGCCACCACACTAGGACTCCATACAGCAGAGTTGGTCGCACTACCGAGATGTAGATCCAATGCATTAGAGCGGGTGACAGGCCCCATGTGCTACTAAGCATCTTCTTGGATGCATAAAGTGCAGTGGCCTTTTTCACCCGCTCTACTACATTGGGTCTCTATGCCAGCTTGCTGTGCAGTACTATGCCGAGGTATTTGACCTGTGCTTTAGGGGTTAGCCTTGTTTGGTTGACTTTCGGAGGGATCCATGCTGGTACCTTGTATCTCTTAGTGAAGAGGATGAGGTCTGTCTTATCCGCGTTGATACTGAGTCTTACTCCATCTGCCCACTCACATATCTCCCTGAGTGTTCGTTCCATTATAGAGCTGAGAGTCGATGGACCCATGCTTATACGCTTATATCGTCCGCATATGCTGTTATTTTTGGGGGCTTCCTTTCGAATCTCTTGATGAGGTTGTCGACCACCAGGTTCCACAGGAGGGGTGACAGGACTCCACCCTGGGGTGTGCCCCTGTGTGCACCTCTGACCATGGAGGCGGTGCCCCACTCTGATTGCACCCGTCTACAACTTAAAAGGTTTTTTATCCAGAGGTTGATTGACGGGTGGGTTGTTTCTAGGCAGTCCATTTTGGCTTCTGTTGCGGCATTATTAAATGCTCCGGATATATCTACGACTACTCCAAGTTCATATTTCTTAGTGTTAAGGGCTTTCTCAACGGTAGCTACTAGCGAGTGTAGTGCTGTTTCCACCGATTTCCCCTTGGTGTAGGCGTGCTGGTTGGTTGACATCAGTCCCCTTACTTTGGTTCTGATGTATAGATCCAGCAGCTTTTCTAGTGTTTTCAGTATGAAAGAGGTTAGGTTTATCGGTCTGTAATCCTTGGAACTCACTCACTTAGCTGCCCTTTCCTGCTTTTGGGAGGAAGACAACTCTAGAGGTTCTCCATTGGATCGGGATATAGCCTGTTCTTAGGCATGCTTCGTATATTGCGAGAAGCCATGGGGTGATCACCCCTTTAATCACTTGCAGTATGGCTGGAAATATTCCGTCCAGTCCAGGTGCCTTTATGCCCGTTAAGGAATCTATAGCCAATTGGATTTTCTTGGAGGTTATTAGGTCTGTTGGGGGTGTTTGTTCTTCAGTTGCTAGGTCTTGATGCGTTCGGGGCATCGGTAACCGCGGTGCATCCTGGAAAGTGGGTTTCCATTAGTGCCGCCAGGGCTTCTTTGCTGCCCTTCGACCACTGTCCGTTGTCCAATTTGAGTTAACTTTTTTTGTGGGTTGCTTTGACAGCAGCTTCCTCAGTCTAGCCGTTTCAGGCACTTTCTTAATACTGGAGCAGAAGTTTTCCATGAGGTTATTTCTTTGTAGAGAGAGGTCTCGATTCCACCATGGTGGTTTGGACTTCTTTCTTGTTCTAGAGGGTGGGCATGCCGTGTGATATGCCTCTAGTAGTTCCGTAGATAGGGTCTCTAGGGACTTCCCTATGTCCTCCGCGGATTTCACTGAGCCTGGGCTCGCGAGTTTCGAAGTGATTGTCTTTCTAAACTTCTCCCAGTTTGTGTTCCGGGGGTTTCTATAGACTTTCACTTTCGGAGTGTATTCAAATTCGCACTTGAATTGAATGTACCTGGGGTCTGAAAAGAAAGGTCTTTTAAGGACCCTCCATCTAGATATGTAGGTACTCTTTCTCGTTACGAGAGTTAGATCTAGCACGTTTGACGAGATGGGACCCACGTAAGTGTATTCCTCTCCCACGTTTGCTACATCTATGTTATTGGTTAATGTTAAATCTAACAGTGACTCACCTCGGTCGTTAATGTCGGGGCTTCCCCACACACAATGGTGGGCATTAGCGTCCGTGCCAACGATCAGTTGGTAGTCTTTGGAGTCGGCTTCTTCCACCAGACTCCTTAGTTCTTTTGGCGGTGCAGACCTGTCGTGTGACATGTAGCAGGAGGCTACCAAAGGCGCTTTTCCTCACTTTCCAGCATGACCACTATCAGGTCGTCTGTGCTGTAATGAGACATAAACTAAGCATCGATTCCTCTTCGTATGGGTTCTTTTCCTGCTTACGGGCGTTGGGTAGAGTAAACTGTAGTTAGAGAACTTTAGTCCGGCCACCAAATTGCCATCCACGGCTCCTGAACCAAAACTATGTCAGCGGGCCCTTGCTCCATGGCTATGTGGAGCTCCGCTGACGCTATGCTGCAGCTGCAGCACACTCAGTGTCATGTGCGGCTGGCTCGCCTGCCCTTGACGGGTTGACTACTAAAGTCAGGTCACCATCTTCTTCTTCTAACGAGTCATCGAGCGCCAGACCCTGGGCGGCCTCTACCATGGTATCCAGACCGAGGTCCTTCTCCACTTCGCCTGCCGGCAGGGTGTGGGCGTCTTTATCGCCGGGCTGACGCTTTTTGAGGCGCAGGTCGACACTACCCATGCCCCACGCCATTTTCCCGTATTTTGGATATAGTAGATCCTCCGCTGCTTTGTTTATCTGGAGGATCACATGCTGGCCCCCCTCGTTGGAAAGTGGGCTACCAGCATGCAATAACTTCCAGTCAGCGGTCGGTATCTCGGGGTTTTGTCGCTGAAGGAGCTTCAGCGCGCGGTCCCCTTGGATTGCGATGGGAAAGAGCACCTTCGATTTTGGTATGGACGGGATTAGCTCCCTGTCCACCACCTCCAGCTTGGCCCCCTCCCACATCGCTTCCAGTTGGCAGACCGTTTGCGTCAGCCACTTCAGGTCGTCCGTGCACTTCAGGATTTTAACCCCATTCAGCCACCCAGCACCATCGAAGGGTGGCATGGGAGCTGTTGGGTTCTCTTCCATCCTTGTAAACAGGGAGTCTACCAGCCGCGCGTGGACCATTTTCCATTGCACCGCTGTCATCCCACCAATTCTCATCACGTCTATCGATAAGAACTACGATCAGGTGTCTCTTGGACACATCACTGATTCTCTCGTTTGACCCCTGCTTTGCCGGTTTGGGTGGAGGTTCCGCTCTCTTGAGCCCACGTTGCCGCTTTCTCGCCGGAGTGACGGCACTATCGTTCGAGCGCTGCCTCTTGGTAGCAAGCAACTCTTCCACCTTGTTGGCATGCTCACTCGTCGATGCCTTCAGCTGTGGCACCTGCGCGTAGTATTTACGGCTCTCCTCTATCTTCAGCTCGGTCCAAGCTAGCTTGGATTTCTCCTCCTGGGAGATATCCGCCTTGCCTTGGAGCCTGCCTACTATCTTGAGGGCCGCCTTGTATTTGGATTTTTCCTTCATTCCCTCCCTCGAACGCTTCGGCCCTTCCCGGCGCAGGGAGCTGGTGCCTGGTTCAGGCGAGCGAAGAAGGCTATCCTCTTCTGTTTTGCTGATGGATAGCACGCTCTCCAGGTCCGAATCTGCCTCGACAACGGCACCTGCGCGGCTCATCTTACAGCGGGGGGTTGTGGCAGTAGTATTAAAACTGACGTGACCTGCTCCCGTCACGTCCGAGGTGTGGCCACTGGCAACACGCAGAGAGGATTGCTCCTCCCCGTGCCCGCCGGTGGAAGCAGCAACGCTTCCCACCGACATTTGGGTTGACTGATATTTATCGGGGGGTCACCCCCTAGCGTTTTAGGCCTACCCGCCAGGCACCTCTAGCCATGGCCTTGACCCCGCTCCCCCGACTCGAGGTCGAGAAGACGCTGGGCCATTGCCTTAGCTAGACACTGCATTGCCTCGGACGGAGCAAGCGACAATGCATTACCCTTGTCCGGGATAATGCAGTGCCCATTGCCCAGCCGGCCTTTTAGGTTCTTGGTCACACTACATTAGTTGAGTTCCACACAACCGAAATAAAGAGCAGATTCCTGTCAGTAAAATTTCGCCGTGCTGGATACGGGCCTTAAACATAAAGCAGCATCTTTCAGAGGTTTTTTTTTTAAATTATAGATATATTAAAAAATATTTGGTGGATTTGGCTTTTATTACACATTTAACCCTATGGTGCATCGAAATGACTTAATGTCCAATTCCGCCTTCAAAATGTTAACTTGTCGGTGAAAAATAATTGAAACTAGTTGAATACATTTTGAAAAATAACAAAACGTCAGAGAATCTCTTACAGAGCGCGCTCGATGGCAAGGTGCAGAATCGTCCTCAAAAATGGGATCTTCTGTCTCACTTTGTGATTCCATGCTGGACACAACTTCACTCATACTTTTTTGAATTCACCATACTCTTAATAATGATTCAGTTTTATATTTAGACGACGCTGTATAGTTCGAGCTAAAATTTCTTTCGCAAATCGTTGCTGAACTTCAGAAGCTATCTCTACAGCATTTTTGAATCGATCATGTCAGCTCGTTTTCTCAATAATCCGATTTTTCCTTGCACTTGTACACTTTTTCCTTCCCGATCCTTTTGTCCTCTCCACTGAGTTTTATTGAACCTAATTCGATCCGGTATTTTCCGAATTGAGAGACTTTGTTCAGCCAAGGCAATCATTTTTGAGTTTTCAGTCACCGTTTACCCTTAGGCATACTTCTAAAGACTCCGAAGTAAAATATTTTGCAAAAATAGTTTCCAGTAACTGAGACCACAGAAATAACACACAAAAAGAAGAAAACATTCACAGGGACTCCCAAAAAACAAATTAGACGAATCGAATAACATTTCGCGAAACTCCACGATAGAGAAGTCAGAAATGCATGAAATTTCAGAGTGCGGCTTTTTTTGTCGCTGGGTGTACGTTTGAATGCTGATATGAACATAAACTCACAATTTTATTGGCAGGTTACCCCATTGTAAATGATCCTTTGTACAACCACGATGTTTTTGGACCCACTAAAGGACGAGGAGGCGACATTGGAGGAAAAAGTGACGATCAGCTGATCAACAATCTAATAAAAATTCATAATGCCGAAAATTGGCTGGGAGTTGAAGAAGGCGGAGATGTATCAATGGAAAATTCATTTAAGGGTGATGTTAAACAATTTTTACAAAATGATGATTCAATTGAGATAGGAGCCCAGAATCCTAATTCAACATCATTGGTTACTTCACTTGCAGATGTAGGTAAAATTGCATATGTTCAAGCAGAAATTCTTTTAAAATCATCTTTCGCTTTTATAGGTTACCACAAAGACTGATCAAGAAGAATCAATCGACCCATTTGATTTAAATAAAACAACATATGATCCATTTTGTCATGAATGCAAGGTTAACTATAAAGATCCCAGTGCCAAAGATCTTCTTATGTACCTGCATGCTTGGAAATATAAGGTTAATCAATAACATTGTACCTCTTTTAATTTTATGGTTCGATTTGAAAACAATATTTTTTAACAAGAATTCCGCGTTCAGCTTTAATATCCATAGTCATCCATAGTTAATACATAGTCATACATATCGGTACATATCAGAGAACGGCAATGAGCCAACGCAACCACCCGTTGTTTGTGAGTATTTTTGACACCCGGGTGTCTTCTGGTACTGCAAATAGGGTGCAAGCGATTGAGCCTGAGTATTGTGTCGGGTGTTTTTACGCACAAGCGTAGATCGTGTCCGAGTGATTTCTTGTATGTATACATGCGTTGAGGCCGATCTCAAGTACTGATGCAAAATGAATGGGTGAAAAAGGAAACACACTAATCGAGACAAAAAACGTATTGCGTGGCATGGGTGTTTTTGTTATTTCTTGTGCGTTCTTTCTGCACCCTTGCTTTTTGCTGTACCCATAATTTGCTTTATACATGCATACATTAGTATATATGTATGTATATATATATGTACTCCTATTCCCTTTAACGACTGAACTAGACCGCTAATATGTGTAAATCAGTGGAAAAAAATCAGTAGATCAGAGCAACAACACTCGGGTATCTTCATGACACCCAAGTGTCTTAAAGGCACCCGGGTAAAAAATGTGTCGTTTTTGTGCTCAATCCTTGCTTCTCCTACATTCGTTATGAGTACGAAAATAATCGACACTCCTCTACGAAAAATGTCTGGGTGTCTGGTGAAATAGAAGCAATGCACAATGTGTGAGCGTGTGCCCGAAGTACACACTCGCAAACACTGGCATGGTTTAGGGTGGGTGGGAGTGTTTTACGTTTCTTGAGGGTAATAAGTGGCACCGGCACACAAAATTCAATGGGTGTGAGTAGAGTGTCAAAAAGTGACACCCTTGCCGTTCTCTGGTACATATACAATGACAACTGGCTTGCTTCATGACCAGCTATGTAGTTTAATTAAGCCGCATAGTTTAATTTAACTTAACTCAAAAATTTGTCGGTTCCCAATAAGGTATATATTAATTTTGCAAAGAACTTAAACATATGGTACATAGTCTTTTTTTCATTAATAAGCGTAAATGAAGTGTCTAGATCTATATATTTTTTGGTCGTGAAACCTCTATGGCTTATAAACCTTTTCGCGCCAAACGTACACGTCTTTACTGGTTGTACTTTCGATATTTACGATATTGATGATTTTACGATTTAAAATGTTAAAAATGCGCTTGATTTATATTAATATAAAAGGAATATAAGTACATATTATATATATATATATATATATATATATACAATTATCTTGAAATCAGGATCTTATTGAATAGTAATACATATAAAAAAATATTTATGTTTACAGGGTGTCGACTGGGAGTACAGAACAGAGTTGCCGGACTGGGCTTGTAAAGAGCTCATTAATTATGATATACTATAGACCAGTATGCGGTACTACCATCAAGAGTACAGAAGAAATAAGCAGCAAGTAAGAAACCTTAAGGCTTCGTACCTGTAGTCCACGTACACAAAATCGTTACAAAACATGTGAATGGATGCGACCTATATATAATATACCAATAAATACATGTATTTTAAAACCAATCAGTCTATTGTTTTGTATAAGGTTAATTAGACTTGCATCTCATTCAACTAGTTAAGGGACAGAATCGTATAACGCAAGATATCGAGGATAAAGTTAATTAACATGCCGTTTACACTGAGGCTGTTCTTGATTATTTCCGTCTTCCCGGAAACACAGTTTTTTGTACATAGGGCCCTAGTTGTGGTAAAAAGTTGCGTCGTTTTCCGACGCAGGGGGCGTTTATTTGTTATATTTGATTGGTTTTGGTTTTTCTTTGCGCGTAACAGCATATTTTTGTACTTTTCTGCTATCAGCGGAACTATAACAACAAAAAAACAACAGATTAACATTTAAATTTTGCCGCGTAAAAAGAAAAGCATCTTTAAACTAATTTTATTATTAAATCAAGAATTTTAACAATATGGTTGATTTCTAATTTTTTACTGGAAATCCCATGTCTTTGAATCCTTTCACTGTTTATGTGATCTCAGGGTAAGAAATTCCGCTGGCATATATGTATGTACATACTTGTGAGAGAGTTCAGCAATCACTTCATGACAAATTCCATCAAAATAAAAATTCACCCAAAGAAAAATAAATGTTTTATTATATCGGATACCACTTACAAAATCGTGTTATTATTCTCCATTGACGAAAGAATAAGAATAAAGAAATAAATAAGTAGCCGAAATTTCCGTTTAAATAGTACGCAAGAGAAACGTCACGTCATCACGTCTATCGATAAGAACTACGATCAGGTGTCTCTTGGACACATCACTGATTCTCTCGTTTGACCCCTGCTTTGCCGGTTTGGGTGGAGGTTCCGCTCTCTTGAGCCCACGTTGCCGCTTTCTCGCCGGAGTGACGGCACTATCGTTCGAGCGCTGCCTCTTGGTAGCAAGCAACTCTTCCACCTTGTTGGCATGCTCACTCGTCGATGCCTTCAGCTGTGGCACCTGCGCGTAGTATTTACGGCCCTCCTCTATCTTCAGCTCGGTCCAAGCTAGCTTGGATTTCTCCTCCTGGGAGATATCCGCCTTGCCTTGGAGCCTGCCTACTATCTTGAGGGCCGCCTTGTATTTGGATTTTTCCTTCATTCCCTCCCTCGAACGCTTCGGCCCTTCCCGGCGCAGGGAGCTGGTGCCTGGTTCAGGCGAGCGAAGAAGGCTATCCTCTTCTGTTTTGCTGATGGATAGCACGCTCTCCAGGTCCGAATCTGCCTCGACAACGGCACCTGCGCGGCTCATCTTACAGCGGGGGGTTGTGGCAGTAGTATTAAAACTGACGTGACCTGCTCCCGTCACGTCCGAGGTGTGGCCACTGGCAACACGCAGAGAGGATTGCTCCTCCCCGTGCCCGCCGGTGGAAGCAGCAACGCTTCCCACCGACGTTTGGGTTGACTGATATTTATCGGGGGGTCACCCCCTAGCGTTTTAGGCCTACCCGCCAGGCACCTCTAGCCATGGCCCTGACCCCGCTCCCCCGACTCGAGGTCGAGAAGACGCTGGGCCATTGCCTTAGCTAGACACTGCATTGCCTCGGACGGAGCAAGCGACAATGCATTACCCTTGTCCGGGATAATGCAGTGCCCATTGCCCAGCCGGCCTTTTAGGTTCTTGGTCACACTACATTAGTTGAGTTCCACACAACCGAAATAAAGAGCAGATTCCTGTCAGTAAAATTTCGCCGTGCTGGATACGGGCCTTAAACATAAAGCAGCATCTTTCAGAGGTTTTTTTTTTAAATTATAGATATATTAAAAAATATTTGGTGGATTTGGCTTTTATTACACATTTAACCCTATGGTGCATCGAAATGACTTAATGTCCAATTCCGCCTTCAAAATGTTAACTTGTCGGTGAAAAATAATTGAAACTAGTTGAATACATTTTGAAAAATAACAAAACGTCAGAGAATCTCTTACAGAGCGCGCTCGATGGCAAGGTGCAGAATCGTCCTCAAAAATGGGATCTTCTGTCTCACTTTGTGATTCCATGCTGGACACAACTTCACTCATACTTTTTTGAATTCACCATACTCTTAATAATGATTCAGTTTTATATTTAGACGACGCTGTATAGTTCGAGCTAAAATTTCTTTCGCAAATCGTTGCTGAACTTCAGAAGCTATCTCTACAGCATTTTTGAATCGATCATGTCAGCTCGTTTTCTCAATAATCCGATTTTTCCTTGCACTTGTACACTTTTTCCTTCCCGATCCTTTTGTCCTCTCCACTGAGTTTTATTGAACCTAATTCGATCCGGTATTTTCCGAATTGAGAGACTTTGTTCAGCCAAGGCAATCATTTTTGAGTTTTCAGTCACCGTTTACCCTTAGGCATACTTCTAAAGACTCCGAAGTAAAATATTTTGCAAAAATAGTTTCCAGTAACTGAGACCACAGAAATAACACACAAAAAGAAGAAAACATTCACAGGGACTCCCAAAAAACAAATTAGACGAATCGAATAACATTTCGCGAAACTCCACGATAGAGAAGTCAGAAATGCATGAAATTTCAGAGTGCGGCTTTTTTTGTCGCTGGGTGTACGTTTGAATGCTGATATGAACATAAACTCACAATTTTATTGGCAGGTTACCCCATTGTAAATGATCCTTTGTACAACCACGATGTTTTTGGACCCACTAAAGGACGAGGAGGCGACATTGGAGGAAAAAGTGACGATCAGCTGATCAACAATCTAATAAAAATTCATAATGCCGAAAATTGGCTGGGAGTTGAAGAAGGCGGAGATGTATCAATGGAAAATTCATTTAAGGGTGATGTTAAACAATTTTTACAAAATGATGATTCAATTGAGATAGGAGCCCAGAATCCTAATTCAACATCATTGGTTACTTCACTTGCAGATGTAGGTAAAATTGCATATGTTCAAGCAGAAATTCTTTTAAAATCATCTTTCGCTTTTATAGGTTACCACAAAGACTGATCAAGAAGAATCAATCGACCCATTTGATTTAAATAAAACAACATATGATCAATTTTGTCATGAATGCAAGGTTAACTATAAAGATCCCAGTGCCAAAGATCTTCTTATGTACCTGCATGCTTGGAAATATAAGGTTAATCAATAACATTGTACCTCTTTTAATTTTATGGTTCGATTTGAAAACAATATTTTTTAACAAGAATTCCGCGTTCAGCTTTAATATCCATAGTCATCCATAGTTAATACATAGTCATACATATCGGTACATATCAGAGAACGGCAATGAGCCAACGCAACCACCCGTTGTTTGTGAGTATTTTTGACACCCGGGTGTCTTCTGGTACTGCAAATAGGGTGCAAGCGATTGAGCCTGAGTATTGTGTCGGGTGTTTTTACGCACAAGCGTAGATCGTGTCCGAGTGATTTCTTGTATGTATACATGCGTTGAGGCCGATCTCAAGTACTGATGCAAAATGAATGGGTGAAAAAGGAAACACACTAATCGAGACAAAAAACGTATTGCGTGGCATGGGTGTTTTTGTTATTTCTTGTGCGTTCTTTCTGCACCCTTGCTTTTTGCTGTACCCATAATTTGCTTTATACATGCATACATTAGTATATATGTATGTATATATATATGTACTCCTATTCCCTTTAACGACTGAACTAGACCGCTAATATGTGTAAATCAGTGGAAAAAAATCAGTAGATCAGAGCAACAACACTCGGGTATCTTCATGACACCCAAGTGTCTTAAAGGCACCCGGGTAAAAAATGTGTCGTTTTTGTGCTCAATCCTTGCTTCTCCTACATTCGTTATGAGTACGAAAATAATCGACACTCCTCTACGAAAAATGTCTGGGTGTCTGGTGAAATAGAAGCAATGCACAATGTGTGAGCGTGTGCCCGAAGTACACACTCGCAAACACTGGCATGGTTTAGGGTGGGTGGGAGTGTTTTACGTTTCTTGAGGGTAATAAGTGGCACCGGCACACAAAATTCAATGGGTGTGAGTAGAGTGTCAAAAAGTGACACCCTTGCCGTTCTCTGGTACATATACAATGACAACTGGCTTGCTTCATGACCAGCTATGTAGTTTAATTTAGCCGCATAGTTTAATTTAACTTAACTCAAAAATTTGTCGGTTCCCAATAAGGTATATATTAATTTTGCAAAGAACTTAAACATATGGTACATAGTCTTTTTTTCATTAATAAGCGTAAATGAAGTGTCTAGATCTATATATTTTTTGGTCGTGAAACCTCTATGGCTTATAAACCTTTTCGCGCCAAACGTACACGTCTTTACTGGTTGTACTTTCGATATTTACGATATTGATGATTTTACGATTTAAAATGTTAAAAATGCGCTTGATTTATATTAATATAAAAGGAATATAAGTACATATTATATATATATATATATATATATATATATATATATAATTAATGAGCTCTTTACAAGCCCAGTCCGGCAACTCTGTTCTGTACTCCCAGTCGACACCCTGTAAACATAAATATTTTTTTATATGTATTACTATTCAATAAGATCCTGATTTCAAGATAATTGTATATATATATATATATATATATATATTCAATAAGATCCTGATTTCAAGATAATTGTATATATATATATATATATATATATATATATATATATACAATTATCTTGAAATCAGGATCTTATTGAATAGTAATACATATAAAAAAATATTTATGTTTACAGGGTGTCGACTGGGAGTACAGAACAGAGTTGCCGGACTGGGCTTGTAAAGAGCTCATTAATTATGATATACTATAGACCAGTATGCGGTACTACCATCAAGAGTACAGAAGAAATAAGCAGCAAGTAAGAAACCTTAAGGCTTCGTACCTGTAGTTCACGTACACAAAATCGTTACAAAACATGTGAATGGATGCGACCTATATATAATATACCAATAAATACATGTATTTTAAAACCAATCAGTCTATTGTTTTGTATAAGGTTAATTAGACTTGCATCTCATTCAACTAGTTAAGGGACAGAATCGTATAACGCAAGATATCGAGGATAAAGTTAATTAACATGCCGTTTACACTGAGGCTGTTCTTGATTATTTCCGTCTTCCCGGAAACACAGTTTTTTGTACATAGGGCCCTAGTTGTGGTAAAAAGTTGCGTCGTTTTCCGACGCAGGGGGCGTTTATTTGTTATATTTGATTGGTTTTGGTTTTTCTTTGCGCGTAACAGCATATTTTTGTACTTTTCTGCTATCAGCGGAACTATAACAACAAAAAAACAACAGATTAACATTTAAATTTTGCCGCGTAAAAAGAAAAGCATCTTTAAACTAATTTTATTATTAAATCAAGAATTTTAACAATATGGTTGATTTCTAATTTTTTACTGGAAATCCCATGTCTTTGAATCCTTTCACTGTTTATGTGATCTCAGGGTAAGAAATTCCGCTGGCATATATGTATGTACATACTTGTGAGAGAGTTCAGCAATCACTTCATGACAAATTCCATCAAAATAAAAATTCACCCAAAGAAAAATAAATGTTTTATTATATCGGATACCACTTACAAAATCGTGTTATTATTCTCCATTGACGAAAGAATAAGAATAAAGAAATAAATAAGTAGCCGAAATTTCCGTTTAAATAGTACGCAAGAGAAACGTCACGTCATCACGTCTATCGATAAGAACTACGATCAGGTGTCTCTTGGACACATCACTGATTCTCTCGTTTGACCCCTGCTTTGCCGGTTTGGGTGGAGGTTCCGCTCTCTTGAGCCCACGTTGCCGCTTTCTCGCCGGAGTGACGGCACTATCGTTCGAGCGCTGCCTCTTGGTAGCAAGCAACTCTTCCACCTTGTTGGCATGCTCACTCGTCGATGCCTTCAGCTGTGGCACCTGCGCGTAGTATTTACGGCCCTCCTCTATCTTCAGCTCGGTCCAAGCTAGCTTGGATTTCTCCTCCTGGGAGATATCCGCCTTGCCTTGGAGCCTGCCTACTATCTTGAGGGCCGCCTTGTATTTGGATTTTTCCTTCATTCCCTCCCTCGAACGCTTCGGCCCTTCCCGGCGCAGGGAGCTGGTGCCTGGTTCAGGCGAGCGAAGAAGGCTATCCTCTTCTGTTTTGCTGATGGATAGCACGCTCTCCAGGTCCGAATCTGCCTCGACAACGGCACCTGCGCGGCTCATCTTACAGCGGGGGGTTGTGGCAGTAGTATTAAAACTGACGTGACCTGCTCCCGTCACGTCCGAGGTGTGGCCACTGGCAACACGCAGAGAGGATTGCTCCTCCCCGTGCCCGCCGGTGGAAGCAGCAACGCTTCCCACCGACGTTTGGGTTGACTGATATTTATCGGGGGGTCACCCCCTAGCGTTTTAGGCCTACCCGCCAGGCACCTCTAGCCATGGCCCTGACCCCGCTCCCCCGACTCGAGGTCGAGAAGACGCTGGGCCATTGCCTTAGCTAGACACTGCATTGCCTCGCACGGAGCAAGCGACAATGCATTACCCTTGTCCGGGATAATGCAGTGCCCATTGCCCAGCCGGCCTTTTAGGTTCTTGGTCACACTACATTAGTTGAGTTCCACACAACCGAAATAAAGAGCAGATTCCTGTCAGTAAAATTTCGCCGTGCTGGATACGGGCCTTAAACATAAAGCAGCATCTTTCAGAGGTTTTTTTTTTAAATTATAGATATATTAAAAAATATTTGGTGGATTTGGCTTTTATTACACATTTAACCCTATGGTGCATCGAAATGACTTAATGTCCAATTCCGCCTTCAAAATGTTAACTTGTCGGTGAAAAATAATTGAAACTAGTTGAATACATTTTGAAAAATAACAAAACGTCAGAGAATCTCTTACAGAGCGCGCTCGATGGCAAGGTGCAGAATCGTCCTCAAAAATGGGATCTTCTGTCTCACTTTGTGATTCCATGCTGGACACAACTTCACTCATACTTTTTTGAATTCACCATACTCTTAATAATGATTCAGTTTTATATTTAGACGACGCTGTATAGTTCGAGCTAAAATTTCTTTCGCAAATCGTTGCTGAACTTCAGAAGCTATCTCTACAGCATTTTTGAATCGATCATGTCAGCTCGTTTTCTCAATAATCCGATTTTTCCTTGCACTTGTACACTTTTTCCTTCCCGATCCTTTTGTCCTCTCCACTGAGTTTTATTGAACCTAATTCGATCCGGTATTTTCCGAATTGAGAGACTTTGTTCAGCCAAGGCAATCATTTTTGAGTTTTCAGTCACCGTTTACCCTTAGGCATACTTCTAAAGACTCCGAAGTAAAATATTTTGCAAAAATAGTTTCCAGTAACTGAGACCACAGAAATAACACACAAAAAGAAGAAAACATTCACAGGGACTCCCAAAAAACAAATTAGACGAATCGAATAACATTTCGCGAAACTCCACGATAGAGAAGTCAGAAATGCATGAAATTTCAGAGTGCGGCTTTTTTTGTCGCTGGGTGTACGTTTGAATGCTGATATGAACATAAACTCACAATTTTATTGGCAGGTTACCCCATTGTAAATGATCCTTTGTACAACCACGATGTTTTTGGACCCACTAAAGGACGAGGAGGCGACATTGGAGGAAAAAGTGACGATCAGCTGATCAACAATCTAATAAAAATTCATAATGCCGAAAATTGGCTGGGAGTTGAAGAAGGCGGAGATGTATCAATGGAAAATTCATTTAAGGGTGATGTTAAACAATTTTTACAAAATGATGATTCAATTGAGATAGGAGCCCAGAATCCTAATTCAACATCATTGGTTACTTCACTTGCAGATGTAGGTAAAATTGCATATGTTCAAGCAGAAATTCTTTTAAAATCATCTTTCGCTTTTATAGGTTACCACAAAGACTGATCAAGAAGAATCAATCGACCCATTTGATTTAAATAAAACAACATATGATCCATTTTGTCATGAATGCAAGGTTAACTATAAAGATCCCAGTGCCAAAGATCTTCTTATGTACCTGCATGCTTGGAAATATAAGGTTAATCAATAACATTGTACCTCTTTTAATTTTATGGTTCGATTTGAAAACAATATTTTTTAACAAGAATTCCGCGTTCAGCTTTAATATCCATAGTCATCCATAGTTAATACATAGTCATACATATCGGTACATATCAGAGAACGGCAATGAGCCAACGCAACCACCCGTTGTTTGTGAGTATTTTTGACACCCGGGTGTCTTCTGGTACTGCAAATAGGGTGCAAGCGATTGAGCCTGAGTATTGTGTCGGGTGTTTTTACGCACAAGCGTAGATCGTGTCCGAGTGATTTCTTGTATGTATACATGCGTTGAGGCCGATCTCAAGTACTGATGCAAAATGAATGGGTGAAAAAGGAAACACACTAATCGAGACAAAAAACGTATTGCGTGGCATGGGTGTTTTTGTTATTTCTTGTGCGTTCTTTCTGCACCCTTGCTTTTTGCTGTACCCATAATTTGCTTTATACATGCATACATTAGTATATATGTATGTATATATATATGTACTCCTATTCCCTTTAACGACTGAACTAGACCGCTAATATGTGTAAATCAGTGGAAAAAAATCAGTAGATCAGAGCAACAACACTCGGGTATCTTCATGACACCCAAGTGTCTTAAAGGCACCCGGGTAAAAAATGTGTCGTTTTTGTGCTCAATCCTTGCTTCTCCTACATTCGTTATGAGTACGAAAATAATCGACACTCCTCTACGAAAAATGTCTGGGTGTCTGGTGAAATAGAAGCAATGCACAATGTGTGAGCGTGTGCCCGAAGTACACACTCGCAAACACTGGCATGGTTTAGGGTGGGTGGGAGTGTTTTACGTTTCTTGAGGGTAATAAGTGGCACCGGCACACAAAATTCAATGGGTGTGAGTAGAGTGTCAAAAAGTGACACCCTTGCCGTTCTCTGGTACATATACAATGACAACTGGCTTGCTTCATGACCAGCTATGTAGTTTAATTTAGCCGCATAGTTTAATTTAACTTAACTCAAAAATTTGTCGGTTCCCAATAAGGTATATATTAATTTTGCAAAGAACTTAAACATATGGTACATAGTCTTTTTTTCATTAAATGAAGTGTCTAGATCTATATATTTTTTGGTCGTGAAACCTCTATGGCTTATAAACCTTTTCGCGCCAAACGTACACGTCTTTACTGGTTGTACTTTCGATATTTACGATATTGATGATTTTACGATTTAAAATGTTAAAAATGCGCTTGATTTATATTAATATAAAAGGAATATAAGTACATATTATATATATATATATATATATATATATATATATACAATTATCTTGAAATCAGGATCTTATTGAATAGTAATACATATAAAAAAATATTTATGTTTACAGGGTGTCGACTGGGAGTACAGAACAGAGTTGCCGGACTGGGCTTGTAAAGAGCTCATTAATTATGATATACTATAGACCAGTATGCGGTACTACCATCAAGAGTACAGAAGAAATAAGCAGCAAGTAAGAAACCTTAAGGCTTCGTACCTGTAGTCCACGTACACAAAATCGTTACAAAACATGTGAATGGATGCGACCTATATATAATATACCAATAAATACATGTATTTTAAAACCAATCAGTCTATTGTTTTGTATAAGGTTAATTAGACTTGCATCTCATTCAACTAGTTAAGGGACAGAATCGTATAACGCAAGATATCGAGGATAAAGTTAATTAACATGCCGTTTACACTGAGGCTGTTCTTGATTATTTCCGTCTTCCCGGAAACACAGTTTTTTGTACATAGGGCCCTAGTTGTGGTAAAAAGTTGCGTCGTTTTCCGACGCAGGGGGCGTTTATTTGTTATATTTGATTGGTTTTGGTTTTTCTTTGCGCGTAACAGCATATTTTTGTACTTTTCTGCTATCAGCGGAACTATAACAACAAAAAAACAACAGATTAACATTTAAATTTTGCCGCGTAAAAAGAAAAGCATCTTTAAACTAATTTTATTATTAAATCAAGAATTTTAACAATATGGTTGATTTCTAATTTTTTACTGGAAATCCCATGTCTTTGAATCCTTTCACTGTTTATGTGATCTCAGGGTAAGAAATTCCGCTGGCATATATGTATGTACATACTTGTGAGAGAGTTCAGCAATCACTTCATGACAAATTCCATCAAAATAAAAATTCACCCAAAGAAAAATAAATGTTTTATTATATCGGATACCACTTACAAAATCGTGTTATTATTCTCCATTGACGAAAGAATAAGAATAAAGAAATAAATAAGTAGCCGAAATTTCCGTTTAAATAGTACGCAAGAGAAACGTGTATAAGATTTTTTTTATACCCGGTACTCAAATATTATTGAGGTATATTAGATTGTAACGCCCAGAACGAAGCGTTTCCGACCTCATAAAGTATATATATTCTTGATCAGCATCAATAGCCGAGTCGATATAGCCATGTCTGTCTGTCCGTCCGTCCGTCCGTCTGTCAGTCTTCATTAGCGCCTATATCTCAGAGACTATTAAAGCTAGAGCAACCAAATTTTGTATCCAGTCTCCTGTGTTATCACACTACTCTAAGTGTATTCCAAAATTTCGCCCCGCTCCTTTCCGCCCACACAAAAGACGAAAATCTGTGGCATGCACAATTTTAAAGATACGAGAAAACTAAAAACGCAGGATTATAGAGACTGATCATATCTATCAGAGTGTGGAATCTGGATGAGATCGTATTATTAATATAGCCACTATAAAGAAAACCATTTCCAAAGTCATCGTTCCCTCTCGCTCTCTCTCAAACGCGAATATGTCTGCTTTGCCTATTCGTTGAAATGAGCGCATAGATCTAAGAGACAATAAGAGCTAGAGCAACCAAACTTTCTATCTAAACTCCTGTGACATCAATTCAGTACGAATTTATTTCAAAATTTTGACACGTTCCCTTCCGCCCCACAAAAGACGAAAATCTGTGGAATTCACAAGTTTTAAGATAAAAAAACCAAAAACGCAAAATAATAGGAAATTACCGTACCTACCAGATTTCCGAATCTGGATCAAGTCTGATCATTATTATAGCCAGAAGCAACAAATTAAATTTCAGTCGCTACGCAACTCCTGCCAAAAGCCTCTCTCTCTTGTACACATCCACGTCTCTTGTATGTAGTCATAAATGTGTATGTAAAAATGAAGCAGCCGATGTACAAATTATATGTAAATAAAAATGGAAGCAGATAACTTCTAAAATATAAAAATACATCAATTTTTTGAAATTTTCCATTTGGGCCAAAATTTAATTCGTCCCTTATGCAAAACATATTAAAAATTACATAAATCGTTCGATCACTTATATTCTGACTGAGTACCGCGTATAAAGTGGGCCCTTGACGCGGCTCATAACGTTCCCCCTCGTTTTACATAGTTTCAGCATAGGGCCCTAGTGGTGGCAAAAAGTTGCGTCGTTTTCCGACGCAGGTGCGTTTATTCGTTTTATTCGATTGGTTTACATTTTTCTTTGCGTAAATCAGCAATTTTCACACTTTTCAGACTATCAGCGGAATTAATAACAACAAAAAACAGCAGATTAAAATTTAAATTTTGCCACGTAAAATTTTTAACTGAGTAAAAAGGGTCAAAAATACATGTAATGCTTAAAACAAATTGTTTCAACTAATATTATTATTAAATCAAGCATTTCTACAATATGGTTTACTTCAAATTGTTTACTGCAAATCCCATCTTTGCATCTTTTCCCTGTTTCCGTGATCTTCTCAGGGTAAGAAATTCTGCTGGCTGTACTTATCAGAGAGTTCAGAAATCACTTCCTGACAAAATTCCATCTAAATCCTACACACAATGGCTTTGGACACACAGAATAAGTTCCTTATTGTGCGACATTCCGCAGGCGATCCCATTTAGCGCTATGTCTATCTTGTTCACCAAAGGGATTGCCTGTCGAAAATGAGTATCCTGTTTATTTCGTTGATTTTGTCAAATTATTTACTTTGATTATATTGATTAAATATGTCTTCCTCTTAAAGACACAAAGACGCTATAGTATAAACGCCAGTTCTGCTTCTCTGCGTCTTTTCCGATAGCGATAGGTAGCGCACCAAGTGTAAAAAGCCTATTAAAGTGACAACAACGAATACGTCTGTTTTGATCCAGCTGTCTTCAACTTTGACAATCGTTGCAAGTTTCAACTGGTTAACAATAAAACAGCAACATTATATCGCGTAACCCAAACGAACGCTCACATGGTATGGTTAAAAACGCAGCACACAAATTGGATAGTTTCAACCCACGATACTATGCAACTTCAAGCAATATGCAACTGATCTTTGCCAACTGGAAGGAATTGGTTTCACTGTCTCCTGGATGGCACCACTCAGAATACAGATATAAGCATCAGTGCTTTCCTCATACTAACAAACGAAGTTCAGAAAACCTACACTCGATGTGGCAACGTAAGCTTATCAATGAAGGCACCCTGGGCACCAAAGTTGCAACTACACAACCAAACGAGGGATTCAGGATACAAAGATTTTTATGATCTACACCTGATACTAGCAACAATCAACCGCCAAAACTTGCCACACGAGCTCACGACAGTGCAGCACTATCAAATTGCTGCCTACCTGCATCGTGTACATTATCCTGAAAAGATCTCAATAATGGAAATCAAGGCCCTCGGGAAGTAACCCAAAGGAACTGGACTAACATCACCGCTTCAACACTTCAACGGCCGGGAGAATTTTCCGTTGCAGACGGTTACCGAATGCGCTCTTTTCCCATACAATGAGATTACCACTCTTACCTATATGAGGAGACGAATTTATTCAATATAATCAGTATCTGAATCATCAGAGGCTGTCGTCGTGTCTTCAGACCTCAACTTACATAACATAGCTTCACATCTCCGCGGTCAAACTGGTTCGAGTTATAGTTGCGACGATAAAACTGTAGACGGTTTCGGTACGGTGTGCAACTAAACTTACAAAAAACTATACACATTAACAGTAAGTAACTAAATATAGCTAGGTATATACATATACTTGGGTTCATGCCCCATTTTAAGCCGATATCTTTTTCGCATGTGTTGTGGCCTTTATGGAAAGGCCAGGAGATTGTCGCTGAAGTAGAGCCTGCATCCATTTTAAAATGCATCTATTTGTGAATAATGCATGTTGTTCTCTCGAGAGATGAACTCACGGTCCGCGATATTTTGTCTATTCCGACAAGGAGACTTTGCGGTAATTAAGGAGCAGAGTATTTAAGGGTAATTCCCCGAGACGATAATTGCATCGTGTGACTCCTCACTAAAGTTTGTCCGCGTAACATCGTTTTTTTAAAGGTACCCCAACGGGGAGGTCTCGTGTTGCCTCTGACATTTCCTCAATCTCAGATCTATATTTTTGCCAAAAGGCTGTAACAAACCATGAATGGACGTTACAGCTCGCCGCACCGCACCGACAACGGATAGATAAGAAGTACTATAAGTCTTACTGTCTTATGTTTGTTCCCTTATGTATAGATATAAGACTTTTTTTTTGTCAAGCCTAAACAGACGAGTACTTTTGGAACCACCCACTTTTCTTCTGCCACACGCGCGCCTTTCGGCCACGTGATCGTCAGTCCTACACCCCTCACATCCCTCCACAGCTCTCCCCACCACTCCTCAAATATAACCAAAACTTTCCCCTTCCACTAGGTTCGATGCGATGTTTTGACAAAAGAAATTTACCATCGATGCAGCGTCAGCGCATATCACCCCACCCTTAGTGTTAAGCTAGGGAGCTTGATCCACAGATTCGATGTTTCGGTTGCACAGGCAAAAGAAGTGCAAGACATTTACTCGGGAACCCGGCCGCGAGATAGACGTTGCTCCGCGCAGCAGCTCGTATTTAGCCCATATACACTTAATTATAAAATTACATACTTAAGCTACTCGTCGTTAAAAAAAAAATCAATAACCCCCACGAGTGTGACAACGCCTCGTGTCCCACCTTACCCTCAGCCTCGCTAGTGTGACCACGCCTCGCACCCGATACCATTTTCGACCCCGCGAGTGCGACTACGCCTCGCAAACCAACTCTGTCCAAGTCTTCCACTCTCCTCTCTAGCATAGTCAGGGTCGACCCCCGTTTCCAGTAGAGGTTCCTGCAATCTACAAATTTCTTGTAGTAGGATCCTGGGAAGACTGAGCTTACCTCAGCCTGAAATAGGAGCATTACAAGTGGCGCCCGAGCAGAGACCTGTAGGAAACTTTAGCAGTGGGTGAGGACTAAAAACCCACGGCTACTAAAATCCAAGACTTAGGCAGGACAAATCAACCTCACGTTCCCCGCGTACCCGCAAACTCAAACTCCGACCGCGACGAAGGTGCGACCGTACCGCGTTGCGTAAAAATCTCAACCAAAATCCCACAGTTCCAACGGTGCGGGTCGCGTGAACGACAGTAGATACACACGGAGTGACGGTTCGCCCACGGGCCAACCCCTTTTCATAATACGCGAATGACTCCTGTGGCGACGGTGATCGCGAAGAAAGAAATACCAAACCATAAAGTAAAGGAAAGCGAAACAAAAAAAAAGGAACATTCCATAGACCCCAACGTGGGGAAAAATTCAGGTGAGTACTACTCTGGGGATTTTGTCTCTAATCCGGGGGTAGGCACCGGCTGGATTCACAAGCGCCGACGGGAAGAGTTAGAAAGGTTCGCGGTCGAATTCGGGCTCAGCAGTGAGGGTACTGTAGGAGATATGCGGAGGAGCTTCGCCGCATTGTTTGAGGGGGCCCTCGAACAAGAAGCCTGGGTTCGACAAAGTCCTCACTGCGTGCCAAGTCACCTCAGCCCAGTACTTCCACCCATGCGGAAGGGTGCACGGAGATACCCAAGCTCTGGCTAAAAGTCCCTGAAAACGCAGAAAACCAAACCGGCGGTCACTCCACCGTCGGGACAGGGGCTGAGTCACTAAGACCTTCGTCTCCAGACCAACGATTTCCGTCCGTGAAGAGAGTCCGACCTACGAACTATAGACCCCAGGCGGAAAGCGACCTCGCAGCGGGATACGAGTGTAGCCACGCCGCCCAAATGGCGGAACCCATACGGAAGTCGGGAATCCAGTTCGACGGACAGGACGATCCTGTATCCTTTATCGAACTTCTCCAAAAGCGCGCGCTTTCATACGGGGTAGATACTGACCTTTTACCCCGCGCCATGCAGAAATCCTCACTGACAGAGCCAGTCGCTGGTTCCGAACCAGCCGACCGCAAAGCGTCCCATGGGTCGATTTCCGCAAGGAATTCTTGGCGTTCTTCTTGGCTCCGCGGTATTTCGAGCAATTGGAGGACCAGATCCGAGACCGCAAGCAAGCGGTAGGCGAATCTTTCAAAGACTTCGTCATCGAGCTCCGCTTACTCATGCACCACGCCGGGTACGACACCACCAAAAAAACTCTACAGGATCTACGACATTTTACCGGCGTACCAGCTGTATGTGCGAAGGCACGAACTACGAAGCCTGACGCAGCATCCAGGAACGGAATGCACCGGTAATTCCCCTCCCCCGCGGAACCCACTGCGGCCGACGGCTCGGTGCGGGAGATCACGTACCACATTCCTACAACTCCGATGCCGTCGCCCCATGGCAAACCCCCCGTGGTCACTGCCAGTCAAGTTCACACCACAGGAACGAAAAATCCGAGATCCAGGACAGCCCCGGAAAACTCGCATCCAAGGAAGGAAGGAAAGCACAAATTCCCAGGCCGCAACGGAACGCACGATTCCCAGGCCAAATACGAGAAGCACAAACCTTAGGGCTGCGACGGAACACACGATTCCCAGGCCAACGACAGGTGACACAGACTCCCACATAGCAACGCCGAATGTAAGGAGATGAACCGAAGCCTACGGCGCGGTGATCCCCATAAAGGAAAAGGAAACCAGAGCAGCCTCCTAACAGGCAATCCTCCCTCTACAACCAAGGTCGCCGCTTAACAACCAAGCGCCAAGACGAGAGACTAACGTAGACACCGTGGCCACCACTAGCAATTACGCTTCCTCTCCAACACGAATTACTCCTGAACAAGCGTTCCAGCCACTGGACCAGAGTACCCCCCTCCAGGATCTGGAAAGAAGACTGGTAGTCTTCAGAGACCCCAACCGGGGTCCGGAAGTCCGATCGCCACCAATCTCAGGGAGTACTCCAGCAACGCCTAATACCACGTCCCAAACGTTCATCACTCAAACAAGCTGTTGGTCCAGCGCCACCGGCGTCATCGAGACTCACACGGTTTTACACCAGGCTGAATACGACTCTACCCCAGTGTTGAGGACAGCCGCAAACTTCTGCATCGCACTGTGGAGGGCTCTCCGCGCCCGACTCGCTCTCGCGCGCTCGTGCACACGGCACTCGGGTGAGCCGCCCGGAGCTTGAGCGGGAGTTGTTAGTTACGCTCCCACCCCCGCTACGATCGTTCGCCGTCTTATTCGGAATACATATGTACATACGCCTTCGACTACATGCATATGTACATTTTGTGAACCTTAGTTACTACTTATTACTGAAAATAAACTGAATTACTATATATTGACTGGCTTGGAACTGTGAATACCTGGCGATCCGTTCCCTTCAAATATTGGTCCTTCGAGACGGATCTTCACCAACAAGGAGAAGCGCACCCCAGCAAGCTTAGGCGGATCGCTCTACCAGGAGAACAGAGATAAGTACGATGCACAAAACACCAGTGAGGTGCCATGTTTTTTTTTTTTCTGTCCAATTCCAAGCGGCTATTCTGTCCGTTCCCCGATCTTTTGCTCCTCCTAACTACGTTCATCAGTACACCCACACACCAGAATTAAAGGCACCTACATCCATATATATTGAACTGCATATTCGTGTCCGCATTTGTTCATATACATATACATATACATATACATATACATATACATATACATATACATATATATATATACGCATACATATACATATATATTGGCTTCATATTCTTGCGTCTGCATATATATATGTCTATGTACTAATCCTCACTTAAACGAACCTACATCGATATATATTCAAATGCACATTCTTGCCCGCATTTGTCCATATCCGTATACATATATTTAACTGCATATTCTTGCCCACGTTTATCCATACCCGCAAACATATATATTAGCCGCAATTAATACCAAAGGGTTGTTGGGTCCCTTTTCCGTGTCCATCCGCCCGACACTTCCGCTTCCGTTTCTTTGTTCTCAGCGGGTGAGGTCAGAACATGCCCACTGGTGACGAGGACAGCAAAAAACTTTTGCCGTTGCCCGCTCCAGGTAGTAGGACACCACGCAGTGTTTCCGCCCAAGGAACACCTACCTCGGTGACTTAACCAATAAAGTCACCCGGTACGCCTAAACCTGGTACGAGTTCCGCTGCAAAGAGCAAATCGGTCCTGTTCCCTTCGCCAGTCACGATAAAGGTACCAGCTCTTCCACCTACCAGACCCATCAGCTCTCGACGCACTTCTCCAATGGCCCAAACAGCACTCACCTCTGCACGGGCGAAATTGGTAGCAGCCATCGGCAGGCTGACCGGTTTGGAAGACCGATTTACCGCTTCCGGTACCAGCACACCATCCCCCACTATCGCTCAGGTCCGCAGAGACCAATTACGGAGCATGTGGGCAAAGGTGGATGCGGAGTTCGAGGTCTGCTCCATAGCGTCGGTTGACGAGAATATTGACACCCAACGAGAGATCCAAGCCATGTATGGCAGGTGCTATGACGACTATGAACCTTACTGTGCAATCTTCCCAGCCGGACTCCAACGGCGGCTGTCGACTGCCACCCTGTGACATCGAAGTTTTCACGGGGGATTACGTTCGCTGGCCCACTTTTTGGGACCTCTTCACAGCCATCTATATCCATAATCCTAGACTCTCACCCGTGGAAAAGCTGTACCACTTAACTACGAAGACCAGTGGCGATCGAAAAGCCATCGTTGAAGAATCCCCGTTGACCAACGACGGCTTCGAGGCGGCATGGAATTCCCTCCGTGACCGGTATGAGAACAACCGGCTCCTGGTGACCAACCAGATAAATATTCTCCTCTCGCTGTCCCCAGTTGTTTCCGAATCGAGTCGTGCTCTTAAGGAGCTCCAAGAGACGATCCACGGGGTGCTAACCGCAATGGCGCATTCCAAGGTCTCTACCGAAAACTGGGACAGTTTGTTGGTAACGATTTGCACCTCCAAATTGCCCAAGTTGACCCGGGCCTCGTGGGAAGACTCCGTCACCACAAAGAAGGAGATGCCCCCATGGAAGGAGATGGACTCCTTTCTGAGTCAGAGGTGTCTGACATTAGAGGCCATCGATGGCAACCCTTCCCATGCACCCAGTTCGAAAAGCGACCCGAACCCGCCACCCTCTAGAACTAATCCGTTCCGGTCCCCAGGGAGTCCTATTCCTAGGAGGGTTCACTCGTTCAAGACAACAGTGATCCCGAAGGGGAGGAAGTTTGATCTCTGTTCGAAAGAGAATCATCCAATCCGTATGTGTCCTCACTTCCTCAACTATATTCGCCAAAAACAGCTCTGTCTAAACTGCTTCGCAAAAGAACATAGAATTCGTGAATGCCAAAGCGCGCACAACTGCATCACTTGTGGAGAACGACACCATACGTGGCTGCACCGGGGCACTTCAGTGCCCAGATAACCATCTTCCACATCTTCCACATTCGTCCGAAATGCACTCCAGCGTGCAAAACTTCTTTGCCTACAGCAACCGGGCCGTCCTTCTTGGCACGGCCATCATAAACGTTTGTCACCTCGGCACAAATGTTCGCGCCCGAGCTCTAATTGACCCGGGCTCCGAGGCGACGCACTATCATAAAGTTGCCTTTCGGCAGAATCCAAGCACAAATATCGGGCCTTAATCAGACAGTGTCCTTTCAGTCCAAGAGGCTCTGTCACTTTCTTATACGCTCCCCGACAAAGCCGAACTTGCAGCTCGACGCCTCCGCCTACGTTCTTTCGGAACTGGCAGGCAACCTTCCGTCCTATCCGATCCCGCAGGATTCGTTGCGAGACTTGCCGGATCTCCCATGGGCTGATCCGAAGTTTTACGAATGCTCGCACGTAGACGTCCTGATTGGAGCCGACCTCCTTCCATTCATTCTCCAAAGTGGCACACAGACCAACATCTGTGGATCCCTCCTTGGACAAGAGACCATTTTCGGATGGATCCTTACCGGCCCAATATCCAATACGGCACAAGGCCATATCTCGTCATACCCTACGCAAGTGAGCGCCACACTTGAAGCCCCCTTAGAGGAACTCCTCACAAGGTTTTGGGAGGTGGAGAGCATACCTACTAATATGGTAAGCGAGTCCGATTCCTACTGCGAGAGCAATTTCCTGCGATCCACTAAGAGAACCGCCTCCGTGAAGTACGTAGTGACTTTACCGTTCCGCGACCCGGACCATCCCGGGTCAAGTCTGGGATATTCCAGATCAATTGCGCTGGCTCAGTTTCTGAGAAACGAAACACGTTTGTTGCGAGTCTTTCGGTTAAAAGAGCAGTACGACGCCGTGATCCGGGATTATTTAGCGCTCGATCACATGACCGAGGTTCCCCCGATTATTACCTCCCGCACCACGCCGTACATAAGCCTGAGAGCACGACCACGAAAGTCCGCGTGGTATTCAACGCATCCAGCCCCTCGACTAATGGTGTAAGGCTCAATGATATGCTGCATGCTGGTCCGGTCCTACAATCGGACTTAACCCTGCAGATCCTGAGGTGGCGGTATTTCCGGTTCGTGTTCAATGCCGACATCACCAAAATGTATCGGCAAATCTGGGTTGATCCGAACCACACTCCTTTCCAGCGTATTCTTTTCCGAAATAAGGATGGAGAAATCCGCGATTACGAGCTCAATACCGGCACCTTTGGGGTCAACTGTGCTCCCTTCCTTGCCATCCGGGTCTTGCAATAACTTGCGTACGACGTCCAGTCCCGGTTCCCTAGAGCAAGTCATATCATTCGGTCTTCTATGTATGTCGACGACATACTAGCCGGGGCAGATTCCACAAGGGAGGCTCAGTTGGCTATCCGCGAGCTGCAAGCCGCCCTGAGTTCTGCAGGTTTTCCGCTGAGAAAGTGGACTTCCAATCACAAGGCCCTTTTAACTGGGTTGCCGAGTGAACACCTTCTCCATAGCGATTTCCTGGAGATTGAGGCTGAGAGCATGGCCAAGACCCTCGGGATTCGCTGGACGGCGACCTCAGACGAATTCTTCTTTGTCCCTCCTAAATTAGCGCGAGAACAACCCTACGGACAGTGCTTTCTCACATCGCGAAGTTGGGAAAAACTTCATGCAGGAGATATGGTTGCAAGAGTTGGGATGGGACGAAGATCTTCCCAACGAGATGTGTCTGCGCTGGTAAAGTTTCTTGGACAGCTACTCCGTGGTCAACCAGATCCGAATTCCAAGATGGATTGGTGCGCAACCATCGGTAAAAATCGAGCATCATGGATTCTGCGATGCATCCGAAAAGGCGTATGGTGCCGCAATTTGCGTTCGCGTCGAGGTGGGACATCGCGTCGAAGTGCAACTTCTCACCGCTAAGACGCGAGTCGCCCCTCCGAAGACCGTATCGCTCCCCCCGTTAGAGCTGTGTGGTGCCGTGCTCCTGTGCGACGGCTGGTGACGGCTATCCTGTCGAATATGCCTGCGGCACGCACGGCCTGTCGTTATTGGACCGATTCCACCATAGACCTCGCTTGGCTGAGGAAGCCCGCGTGCCACTGGGCTACCTTCGTAGCAAACCGAGTGACAAAGATAGCGCAAGCTACAGAGATCAAGGAGTGGTCTCAAAGATAGCGGGTGACAAAGATAGCGCAAGCTACAGAGATCAAGGAGTGGTCTCACGTTCCGTCCGAACAAAACCCCGTCATCCGACTGTCTCGCCCTCTCGCTCAATTTACACACCGGATAACGCTCCACGGCGGCAACCGATTGATGGTGCGTCTTATTCGATCCAAGTATTGGATACCAAGGCTTCAACATTTGATGAAAGGGATCGTGAACTCCTGCAAGGTATGCACCATTTAGAAAAAGAAGTTGCAAACCCAAATGATGGGAGACCTTCCATCACTAGCCATCAACGCGTTTCATGCGTTTCATCCCTCCAGGAGCTCCACATATGGGAGGTCTGAGGGAGGCCGGAGTGAAGAGTTTCAAAACCCTCTTCTATAAAGCCACGTCCATTCGGAAGTACACGTTTGAAGAGCTGTCCACACTGCTTGCGAAGATAGAAGCATGCTTCAATTCCAGGCCCCTCTCGCCTTTGTCCGAAGATCCGACCGAACTGTTAGTCCTCAATCCCGGACACTTTCTTATTGGGGGACTCTTGATGGCTACAGCCGAGCCCGAAATGAAAGGCGACATTAAATCGATGATTAATCGATGGCAGCATTTGAAGGTCCTCAACCAGCAGTTCTGCCAGAGGTGGAAAGAGGATTACCTCAAAGAGCTCCATAAACGCACCAAGTGGCAGACGCCTACGCCTAATTTTCAGGTTGGCGATATTGTCGTCGTTAAAGAGTACAACGTGCCGTCTAATGAATGGCGGCTCGGGAGAATTCTTCGCGCCCGACTCTCTCTCGCGCGCTCGTGCACACGGCACTCGGGACGCCCGGAGCTTGGGCGGCCACTAGCTTGAGCGGGAGTTGTCAGTTACGCTCCCACCCCCGTTACGATCGTTCGCCATCTTATTTGGAATACATACATACGCCTTCGACTACATACATATGTACATTTTGTGAACCTTAGTTACTACCTATTACTGAAAATAAACTGAATTACTATATATTACTGAACATAAACTGAAGTGAGTGAAGTGGAATCCATAGGTCGCTGATATCAATTGACTGGCTTGGGACTGTGAATACCTGATGATCCGCCCCCTACAAACACCCAGTATCCAACCAAACCCACGCAAGCACCCTTTCCCTAAACGATACCACCCCAGTCGTCGCCAACATAAGGGAATACCCTCGGGAGACGGAACCACCGAGCGCGTTTGACACGACCATCCTCCCGGAAGATCCGAGTCGAACTTTCAGCTTAGGGACCGACGAACAAATTGAGGATGAGCCGGAACGAACCAACGATCCTTGGAACCAGGAATTACTGGACGAGGAAGTGCCCGAAAATCTTCGAGATACAACAGACCTAACGGAGCACACTATCGTCATGCGAGACAACTGACCAATAGAGGTATTACCCCAAGAACCCTGCAATGAGGTGAATTATCGACGAACAAGTCGACAAGTCGATTACACTCCGCATCGGCAACGTTTCAACGGACGCACAGTGGATCCGCTTGTATGGAGCAACGGCCAAAAATGCTTTAAGTGAGAATATCGTAATGAAATTTGCATGACAATTTTTTTAAATTATTTCCATTATATGACAAAAATACTAGCCAGGTCGGATAACTATATCATATAGCCCCCATAGGAATAATCGAATGCAAAATATTATTTTTTGGCCAATTTCGGCCAAATTCACACAGTATGCATATAATGCCATTTTCGATGCCCAAATCAAATTTCATTCAGATCGGGCTACTATATCATATAGCTGTCATTGGTCATGTCTCCATACGAGCTGATCTACTGTACATAACGTCAAATAAAATGTTAGCTCCCTCTTAAAATTCCTTTTATTTTTTAATAAAAGAGGAAAGAAATTTTAGAACAAAATATGTATTTTCATGAATTAAAAACAAAACATAGCAAAATGTAAATTAGAAAAAAACAGTGAATTAAAAACTAAGTTTAGAATAAAAAACGAGAGGGAACGTTGTGAGCCGCGGCCGCGGCTCTACTTTATATCCGGTACTCAGTCAGTATATACGTATTTATGTATAAATATGAGCTTACGATTTATTTAATTAATTATATTTTCACAAAAGAGACGAATTAAATTTTGGCCAAAATGGAAAATTTCAAAAAATTAAGTCGAACCCTGTATTTTTATATTTTAGACAGAGCTCGCAAATAACTGTTAACCGATTCGTGCGGTCGTAAAATAAGAGTTCTTCACTGACACTTTGAGCAAAAAGTCTGAGCGCAACCGATTGCATTGTTCGTACAAAAATTGTGCTCGTGCTCAGCCGACGAGCAGTTTTTTCCTGTCTCTTTTGCTCTGCTCCTTCCAAGACCGTTTGCCCTTGAACGACAATCCAAAAAGTCTTTTTCGAATGTATGTGTGTATGTGAACTCTCGAAGGTTCTACGCGTCACTTTGCTTTGTAAATTTCGATGGTACAGTGATAGTATGTCGAGCATTTTGACAAAATGTATAGTCGCTTACCACTAAACGAAGACATATTATATTTTTTTCAGAAATGTAATGCTGAAATCGCAACACTTGAGTATGCTGGCACAGGTAGTGTTGGCCACACAAAACCTTAACTCGTTATTAGTTGTTAAGTTTAATTCAAAATAAATTAATTATAAAGAAACTATTCATTTTGTATTAAAAAAATTAGTTTGAAATATAAAAATTCATGTTTAAAATTTAAAGAGAATTTAACGTGAAAATCGAATCTCACAATGTGACACAACGTACATCGAAAAAGAGACAAATTATTGAAAAGACCGTTTGAAGTGACTTTTTCAGTCAATCGGTCTTTTAGTGAGTCTCTCTGTGCGAGCATCAGTCGTATCTCTCATTGGGCGATGTTCGATAATGGAGCGTCTCACGAACAGATGAACGTAAAGCGCTCAATAGAAAACCGAAACGAAAAGAAACGAAGTCTGCTGCTCAGAGAGAGAACAAGGGTGGTTTTTTTTTTCGGTTGTTCTCGCGAGCAGAGCGTAAGCAAAACAAACGGTTAACAGTTATTTGCGAGCTCTGATTTTAGAAGTTATCTGTTTCCATTTTTATTTACATATGATTTTTACGTCGGCTGCTACATTTTTACATACAAATGTAAAACTACATACAAGAGACATGGAAGTGTGTGCGAGAGAGAGAAGGAATCGCTTGGCTGCCGTTGGGTAGCCACTGAAATTTAATTTGTTCCTTCTGGCTATAATAATGATCCAATATGATCCAGATTCGGCAATCTGATAGATACGGATATTTTCCATAATTCTGCGTTTTTTGTTTTCTCTTATCCTAAAAATGATGGATTCCACAGATTTTCGTCTTTTGTGTGGGCGGAAGGGGGCGTGACAAAATTTTGAAATACACTTGTATTGAAGTGATATCACAGGAGCTCGGATAGAAAGTTTGGTTGCTCTAGCTCTTATAGTCTCTGAGATCTAGGCGTTTATTTGGACGAATAGGCAAAGCCGACAGGGTCGCGTGTGAGAGAGAGCGAGAGGGAACGATGACTTTCGAAATGGTTTTCTTCATAATATTCCGATCTGATCCAGATTCAACACTCTGATAGATATTATTATTCTCTATGATTCTGCGTTTTTAGTTTTCTCGTATCTTTTAAATTGTGCATGCCACAGATTTTCGTCTTTTGTGTGGGCGGAAGTGGGCAAGGCAAAATTTTGAAATACATTCGGAGTAGTGTGATAACACAGAAGCCTGGATACAAAATTTGGTTGCTCTAGCTTTAATAGTCTTTGAGATATAGGCGCTAATGAAGACGGACGGACGGACGGACAGACCGACATGGCTATATCGACTCGGCTATTGATGCTGATCAAGAATATATATACTTTATGGGGTCGGAAACGCTTCCTTCTGTGCGTTATACACATCCGTTATCCCCACAAAACTAATATACCCCTATACTCTTCGAGTACCGGGTATTATAAATTAAAAAGAATCATCTAATAAATCGAAAACAGATTTTCATATAGTTGATTTGGGTTTTTTAGGTAGTTGTCTTTGTCCTGTGATAAATGGATCTGATCTTAAAATTAAATTGTTAATAACATCTGTATTTGAAAGTGTGCGTGAAATTTTCCGACTGTGTTGAAGTCTACATTTTTTTATTTCCTTATTATTGGACTCGGCAGCTTCCTCTGATATCTCTCCAATCGACAATAATGCATACTGTATTAGAGCAGAACCATGTACTAGCACCTTATGTACGGTCACCGGTAAATAATACCATGGATAAGCAGTTATTAAATCATTTGCAGTATCCAGTGCGTAATTGTTAAATTTTTCTGCATTGAAATTATATCCAGATCCGATGGCTTGCAATATAGTTGCACATTTATGAATTAATCTCTCATCAATACCAGTAATTTCGGAGCTCAATGCTACATTTGCAATGAATTTCCTAGCGATATTTCCATCGTTAGATGATCCCCTGCCTCCATCTCTAGGTTTGTCCACAATTATTCCCATCTTTTCCCTAAATTCCTTTTGAATTTTTTTTTTCTCGCTTATACAGAAATCTTCATTTCTGCATCTCTTACTTGCCACATTTTGGCCTCTAATTTATATGAAATGTGCAAGAAGTATTCAAAGAAGCGTATATAAGAGTGTAGTGGAGACCTTTGGCTTTGCAACGCATATATAACACTTTGTCGACGATGACTCAGATAGGGCGTTGCACAATTTCCCATCTACCATAGTAAGATGCAAACTATGGTAATCCGAATTTTTCTATTGAAAATAGATATTTCGGTTGGTCTTAATTTGGTTTTTTTTTTCCTAAAATATTGTTCTTCTTTAATCGACAGTTCGGTCGTCTCTTTCTTAAACTGTAACCTGATTGGACGACAGTAACGAGTAGAAGATGGTCGGGGGTTTTTCCAAATTATTTGACCATCTATTTGCGCAACAAGCTGCAGAGGAACTTATGATGTTACAAACAAGCTCCTGTCGTTCAACTTAGCGTTTGAAAACTTTTGTTTGTATTCGCTGTGCCCGATCCAATAAATCCCCATTTCCCGATTAAAAGTACATTTTTAGTAGAATCTTCAGTGACCGTTGGAACAGTATCAGCAAGAATTGGTGTTTCGTCATTCCGGTCTCCATTAAAAAAGAAATTACTTCTGTCGGATCCGCTGGCTTTGACTTTGACTTTCGTTCCGTCATGCAGAAACAGCGGTCTCATAAATTTCGACCAGCTGAGCTATACGCCGACGCTTTGATCTCCTGGAAGACTCCATAAAATTTAGTTTTTGACGGTCACGTGGAGCACTTTTCGCATTTTCCTGGTGTATTTTTTCATAATTTTTAATAAAATTGATTCCTTTGTAATGAGCCAATCAGACTCGTATTGCAGAATGGAAGACTTCATACGTCTAAAATCAACAATTTTTTTACAAATGTACTCAATAGGTTGAGTAAGCGCATTGGATTCTTCTAGTAAGCCCTTGTTTAAAAAAAATTTTTTTGTACATCAGCAATTACTTCTCGTAATTTTTCAGCGTTTGTGCCTTTTTTGGAGCATCATAAATTAAAAATATATAGGCGTGCGAACACACACTGACATATTTTGCCTACCAAATTGAAAGTTAAAAACAAAAAATTAATAAATATTAAGAGATATTTATACAAATTGGACACCACAAGTAAAGACGAAAACAAACACACAAAAAAAATACAGAGTCTCTGCTGGGCAATTTTAAACTTGAAAAAGTAAGAAGATGCGTTAGATTATTGAATATTTCACACACATCTGCAAGTTAAAGCTGACTTAAACACTTTTATCAAGTAAAAAGGTTATATAAAACATTAATTTGATAATGGATTAATGGATTTAATTGGACATTAATGGATAAATGCACAACATAGTTTTTAATTATTTACAAAAATAAAATAAACACCTTTAACTTCAAAATCTGTTGATAAATTATTAAATTTTGATCACAACAAGAATATGCGAACCACTTGAAACTGACTTCGTTTCGAATGTTTATGCAATTGCTCAGCTTTGAGTTACAGCTGAAAGTACCGTTATGTTTCCAGAAAAAACCGGTTGGCCGTTGCAAAGATTGAACATTTTAGAGACAATTTGTTTACACATTTTTTTTATGCGTTGTGACAATATTTTTTGATATTTGGCCTTTGGCGGAACAACTGTGGGACGTTAGACACGGTCATAAGCGCAGATATGGAACCTTATGCATTCGCTTACTTAGACGATATTGTCATCATCGGAAAGGATTACACGGAACACCTAAACAACGTAAAAGAGGTCTTCTCTCGACTTCTCAAGGGAAACCTACGAATAAACGCAGAAAAGTGTTTTTCACTTTTTCAACGACTCATAAAATACTTGAGACACGTGATCAGCGAGGAAGGTATCCATACTGACCCTGACAAGGTAACTGCCGTAAGAGATTTGAGACTACCCACAAACTTTAAGGAACTCCGACAATGCATGGGGATGGCGTCGTGATACCGACGATTTGTACGTCAGCTGACGACTTAATAAAGCGAACTACTCCGCCACTGACAAAGAATCCTACGATGTTATCTAGAGGGCTACCGTTTTGACGTGTTAACTGACCATCTCGCGCTGAAATGGTTGGCCCTAGAAAGTCCATACGGTAGAGTGGCACGTTGGACACTCGAGTTACAACAATATCAATACGACGTGCATTATCGCGCCGGGAAACAAAACGTGGTAGCGGACGCATTATCCAGGCAGCCCTTGCAAACACTCGAACGCGTTGAAGAGGAGACCAGCAGTTGTCTCTGGCTTAAACTGAGGATACAACAAGTCCATGATGAACCCCAAAAGTACCTGGACTACACCTACGAGAACGGTCAACTTTACCGAATCCTCAGTTTATCAATACGACGTGCATTATCGCGCCGGGAAACAAAACGTGGTAGCGGACGCATTATCCAGGCAGCCCTTGCAAACACTCGAACGCGTTGAAGGGGAGATCAGCAGTTGTCTCTGGCTTAAACTGAGGATACAACAAGTCCATGATGAACCCCAAAAGTACCTGGACTACACCTACGAGAACGGTCAACTTTACCGAAATCTCAGCCAAGGACCCGATGGAGCGGAGTCTTGGAAGCTCTGCGTTCCGAAAGATCGTCGGACCACTGCCACGGCCCATACGAGGGAATACGATGCTACTAGTATTTTTCGACACCTTCTCCAAGTGGGTCGAACTAATACCACTCAAGAAGGCAACCACGGCTAACGAACGAGCGTTCCGTGAACGGATCGTCAGTAGCTTTGGGGTACCGATAATGGCACCCAGTTCTCAAGTCGCTTGTTCCGAACGTTTCTCCAAACCGCAGGTGTCAAACTAAAACACACCGCTCCATATTGTCCCCAGGAAAATCCCACGGAAAGGGCGAACAGAAGACAATGATCGCCCAATTGATCTACGACTACCAGAACACGTGGGATGAACTTCTACCCAAAATGTCGTTAGCCATAACCTTTAGCGTCTCCGAGACCACGGGATTCAGCCCTGCGCTCCTTCTACATGGAAGAGAGCCCAGGCTGCCCGGCGCTCTATACGTCGAAGTCACACCAGGGACCGGGAACAACCAGGAGACGGCTACCGACAAAGCTTTTCCATCGTTCGGAGTAACATCCAAATGGCGAACCACGAGCAAGCGCGACACTACAATCTCCGTCGCAGACAATGGCGCCCTACGATCGTCTCCTTGGTCTTCGTTCAGCAGCACCAAATGTCAAATGCAGCGGAGGGCTAAGCAGCCAAACTGGTCCTAAAATTTGACGGCCCATATCGGGTAAAAAGTTTTGCGACACCAAATATTGTAAAATTACAGCACCTGGGCAGCCGGAAACAAAAGGTCGCTAATATCAACGATCTGAAGGAGTTCCACGACCCCGAGCTCAATAATCCGGCCGACGACGCAGACGCCACGACGACATAATACGGAGGTGAGGACGCGAAGCTAGACACGAGTGCTGACCCAAAGGTCCGAATCCCAGTTCGATGGGTGATCAATACCTATATCCATCGTTGCTCTGGCCTTCTTCGGTCAGTACGCCGCTATCAGTGCAACAGACCATACCGAATAAACACAACTTATCAAAAAAAAAAAAAAAAAAAAAAATTCAAATCAAAATCAAATTCCGACTCCTACCAAAGAAAAGCCCACCCAACAGTGCTTCAGAAAAAACAATTTAGAACCAACTGATAACAATAATAAAATAAAAATCCAAATCAAAATCAAATTTCCACTCTTATCAAGGATAAACCCACCCCACAGTGTATCAAAGACTACAACTCAAACTTAACCAACCGGAAATCCAAAAACAAAATTAAAAGCCAATAATAGCCTAGGCAATTGAGTGCAAGACAATCACCTCTAAGAGTTGCTATATACGCCGCCGTCAACAATAATCTCTCCACACCATGTCACCCCTGCTGGTTTTACTCGCCCTAATCACCGCTGCACAGGCCGCAGTAAAAGTGAACGACTACACCAGCGCACTATAGGTCAAAACGACTATTTTCTGTTATAAATTAATAACTAGAAGGTTTTTCAAGTTTTTCCTGAAAAGTTTTTTGGATACCATTAAAGACCTCATTTGGAAATGAGTTTTGGAAAAATGGGCGTGGCACTGCCTATTAACGCCCCTAAAAAAAATATATAACAAAATTTTGTTTTTCAAAATTTTTTGTTTATAAATAAATATTATAATAATGTTTTTATAATAATAAGGCAAACATTTATGGGCGCATAGATAGCCCGTAACGAAAAAAGCTATGTTTTATTGATGTCTGTGTGTCATACAATTAATAACCGTACGTTACTCAAGAGTTTCGTCCGTTTTAAGCTCTAGGTCGCTAAAATATTGAAAGCAGGAATCATCAGGGAACTCTGCGATGCTTTCTTCAGCCACAGGAATGTGCTCTGCACTTTCAAAAGCGCATGCAATCAGGCTAATGACCTCCGTAGGAAGGCATTTTGTAAGGATTTTGTAAGCTGACCCTAGCTACAGTTTCTGAAATATCATCGGGGGGTCGCATTCCTTTTTTTTTTCAGCCACTTCATTATAATGAGGATAAATGTTACAATTTTTATTTCTCGTATCCTCTCTTATGGCTACGTATTGCTCTTTTGTTTGTTGTTGTGAAAATTGGTGTCCACAATTACGCAAGTCAATATAACGGCCCACAAAGAACAACTTAGTCTACCGTTTCTACGAGAACTAAGCCTGAAAATTTTTAATCAGCAAATAAAGTGCCCCTTTTAATTGTTATAAAACGTACAACAAATTGGCGTTAAAACATTTTTTGTTTTTCCTCTAGTTTAAAATCTGTAGCACCTTAAACTTTTTATTTGACACTGCATCATTTTGGCTGTGAGCCACTGTAAGTTCACGTAACCCCCATTTGCTGACACTATATTTTTGTAAGTGCGCTGACCTATCCAAATTATACTTCAAAGCAGAGCCAGCAACGCGAAAAAAAAACAACCAAAATTTTTAAGCAACATTTAAGCATAATAGAGTTAAGACTTATTTTTTAATTGTACGCCCTTCATTTAGCATTAATCCAATTCACCATGAATCGGCAAGAAGCCATAACACCCGCATAGGCACCCGAGATCATCTACATATATCGATTACTCCACCGACTCTGAAGGCCCAGAGCCTAAGGCACACGCGTTCAGGAGAACCAAACCATTGTCCGCCCCTTTACATCCCAGAACCCAACTGCGAACCATCGTGGTCAACCGCCAGCACACCTCTCCACGATGAAGAGCCAGAAAACGTCTCGGTCTCCGACGGGGACGTATACGCCGATATAAGGCGGGACGCCCGCAAAGAGCGGCCAGACTACGAAGATGCTCTCGAACCAAACGGGGAATCGGACAAAGACTTCTCGGCCGCAGAGGACTTCGAAGGCCCTCGGGATAGTCCCCCGCTGTTCTTTCGACGACCATCCAGATTTCGACGCGAAAACCTGTGGTCGCCTCCACCATTCCGACGTCGTGACCCTCGAGCTTATTACTCCCCAAGCCCTGAACCTCCGTCGTTCGAGCCTATGTCCGAACAAGATTTCCGTTGCCGTGACCCTCGTGCTGGCCGGGGCATATACAAGCCCGAAAGGGGCCCGGAGCGTTATGTCCCGGGGTACTCTTAGACGTACTATGACGACGAGGAAAGTGAGGATGAGGAACCTTTCGCCCGCCGGCTCGTGGCCGAAACCGAAACATTCCACCATACGGTCACGCCGTGGGGGATGCGTGTCACCCGGTTCCACCATATGGCGGTGGATCTACTCCAGGCCAGAACGTCAACGCGTTCTTTCGAACATTCCGGGATCCGGCGGAGCCCCTCTGCAACCAACCCGCCTTCCCCGTCCGGGACACGGTCGATCCTCCTCCCGAAGAGACGTCGGCGTCAACATCATCAACGATGCCAACGGCCCCGAAAACATGTGAAACAGCAGCAGAACGACGAAAACACCCAGATTCCCCAGCAACGTCGGACACTCCACGTGGGGCACATAGCAAAGCATAGTTTGTCGGCTATGCTGCTGGGAATGTTGCTAAACCTAATAAAGTTGATTAACACATACAATGTAAATTATACATACGTCCTAATTTACATTGTATGTGTTAAACCCTTTTTACATTAGGGCGCATCATTGGATTTTTTCGTTAAATGGAACTTACGGCAATGATGCCCTTAAGAGCCCTGTAGATAGAAGAAGAAAATGATGCGGCCGTATTATACAACATTCGGCGCGACATTCTCAAGTGTTTCCGTATTCTAACAAGTATTTTTACAAAATACTGAATTGATTCGGGGTATCGAAGCGGTTTCGTGGTATTTTTGTCGAATCAAACAATAAATTCATTTTAAAGTTGAGCGGCTAAACCATTCCTGAACATTTAAATTAAAATAAATCTGATTGCAAGCAACAAAATGGTTACACAACGACTTCCAAGGTCTTTTGGGACGCACTGACTCCAACTTTAAAAGTGCCACTTGAAAATAAAGTCAGCAGCACGTATTTTTTGTTTGGTGAAGCCAACAATAGCTGACAAAATGATGCGGAAATTATGCGCCTTAAGTGTAAACGCCTCGCATAATTTTTCCGCACCTTCGACAATGATGCGGTAGTGTAAAAAGGCTATTACGTTGAGCTGTTCGTGAGACGCTCTATTACCGAATATCGGAAAATGAGAGATACGAGTGATGCTCGCACAGAGAGATTCACTAACAGACCGAATGACAGAAAAAGTCAACCCAAACGGTCTTTTCTGTCGGGTTCCACAGTCTAATATTAAGAGAGTTGATGGAGGCATTATAGCCAGTGGTGCAGCAGTAAATTAAATTCCATTTTTATTGTTTGTACTGCAGACTGCAATGCACATTGTACACACATATACATATATACATATAAGCTCACGCACGGCAGCAGCCTATCCAGCCGCTCTGCGTGTTCTTACCTCCTTTCTTTCGACTTCTCTATCACACTCTCAATCTTTCGTCTTCGCTATTTCTCTCTCCTCGGAATCTGTCGCACTCTCGTTTGAATTAGGGAACGGCCCGCCTGCTTTTGCAGCGTCTGGACGTAGCTCTTCACCCGACACTGTCGTTGAACCGACCCCTCGCTTCTTCAATTTGACCCCGTCTTGAATCGAGCTAAACAGACTCGTCGTGCATTTCCACTATTCCTTCGACTCTATATCGTATTTCATATATACACAATAAACTGTATCAAACTAAAATCTCGTCTTTTAATAATCGCAAACTACGCTGCCGAAAAATCTCGGCAATTCAACAAAATCATTTGCCTCCTTTTCGATGCACAGTGGTACGTTGTGGTAAATTGTGACATTCGATTTTCACTTAAAATCTTCTTGCAATTTTAAATATGAATTTTTTTTATATTAAGGCCTGTATCCAGCACCGCGAAATTTTACTGACAGGAATCTGCGCTTTATTTCGGTTCTGTGGAACTCAACTAATGTAGTCTGACCAAGAACCTAAAAAGTGATTTGCCACTCTCATGAATCAGCTGTGTTTTGTAAACAGCGCCAATTTTGAAAATGAAACTAAAATTAAAAAAAGGAAGAAAAGTATTTCTGACGATGAAGTGACTGTATTGGTAGCGGTACATATTGTTGTAAGAAGAAGTACAGCACAGTCGGAGGCGCCAAAATGTAAAAATTATCAAAATGCTTATTTTCCGTGATCCGCCAAAAACATGGTCTCAACTTGCCTCAACTGCTTTTATTAAAGCAATCTGCTCCTCACTTTAAAAATTTGCATATCTCTTTTTGGTTTAGCGCACAGATTTTGCCTCCACTTCTCACTTGTACTTCAGTAATAATAGACACATATATTTTCCTGGTCTGCATGTCAGCTTTTCTCTCAGTCCACATTCATGTCGATATCGATACTATCGATGAGAATTCGTTGATTTCGTTTACGTTGCTGGATACTGTGGCCAGGAAAACACAAACGAAAAATTCCTGGCCCAGTTTTTTTTATATGAAGTTTGGCAGTAGTTTTTAGTTTCCGCGGTGCTGGATACCCAGCTTTAAACTACATTTTATATCAAACAAATTTTTTGACTAAAATATGAATAGTTTCTTTATGATTAATTTATTTTAATTTAAGATTAACAACTAATAAAAAAAATAATAATAAAAATCGAGTTTAGGTTTTGTGTGGCCAATACTACCAGTGCCAGCGTACTCAAGTAAGGAGATTTCAGCATTACATTTCTAAACAAATTTAATATGTCTTCGTTTAGTGGTAAACGACTATACATTTTGTTAAAATTCTGGACCTATGTACGATCTGTATGGTTTAGCGCCGGCCCACGGCAGCATAAAGAGCGCATCTCTCTTAATCATTGTTGCTTACTGTCGCCCTGCACTCTCTAACGCAGCATCGCCCTTTCTTCGTCGTTCGTCGTCCAACGTCGTATCGTAAACTTTCGCATCTCTCGCATAACGAAGTACATACAAGAAAACAAACCGAACAAACACGAATATACATATACCTGTACATTGAAATCAAACCAATTTGTGTTTTAATTACATTTTGTAAAAATACGCTGCTGAAGAATCTCAGTAGCTCAACATTTTGGAGACCCCCCGACGTAATAGACAATTACATCTACATATATAAGCAACACAGGCCAATTATATCGTTTCCAAATTTGCATAAATCCACGGTTTTTCGGTTCGGCGGTTGTGCACAAACAGTAACGGGTCTCGCGCTTGCTGTTGTTTCGTTTCGTTTTCGGTGCACTCAGTGTGTATGACATTGTTGGTTTTTTTTCTCGCTGCTGGTCTGTGCCCGTGTGTTCAAACGCTGCGATCGATTTTGAAGTGCATTTAAAACTTTTCGAGGTTATTCACCGTGTTTGCCGTATCAAATACACAGGCACACCCTCCCCTAACACCCTCAGTTCCCCCGTGTCCCTCAATGCGGACCTTTCTTACTACAAGCGCAAGGTTCAAGCCATGCTAAGTGCAGCACGGAGATTTGAAAATGCCGTCGGCGAAGAGAAGATTGGTGAGCTCAAGGAGCTTAAAGTCTGTATTGGATCTTGTCGTGTCTTTCAATGAGCATCATGATGCTCTGGAACGAATTGATATTGATGCGATCGGTAGTCCCTTAAGAGAAGAGTTTAACGAGTGCGCAGTTATGCTGGAGACTAGCATTAGGCATGAATTGAACAAGCGGCAGGGCACAATGCTCACTTGCTCAACAATGCGGACGGACCATGTTTCAGAAGCCCCAGCGACGCTTATTATGCAGTATCGGCATCGTCTATCAGAGTTAAAGCTTCCAGAATTCAGTGAGGGCTACTCACAGTACTCCGCCTTGTTGAGAATGTTTTCCTCGATAATCGACAAGGAGCCTGACTTAACGAATGTGAAGAAATTGCAGCACCTACGATCCTGCATAAAAGGACCGGCTCTAGACACGATGTCGTCGCTAGCCACGCCAGCTATCCCATCGATTTAGATTTGCTGAACAGACGATTTAATAACAAACGGTTAATTTTTCAGGCATACGTCAATGACATTCTGGGTGTGCAGCGCGTTGAGGAGTCGTCTGTGTCTCAACTCTGGTGCTTGACAGATACCGCAATTGGCAATCTGCAAGCTTTAAAAATTATGGGGACAAAGGAGCAGATTGCTGACTTTATTATAATACACAGCCTACTGCAGAGGGTAGACAGTGCCACACAAGCCAAATGGGAGCACACTCCGTCACTAGATAGGATACCCACAGCCGAGCAATTCACCGAGTTTCTGGAGCAGAGATGTCAGAAGTTGGAGAATCAGGAGCATACTAGGGAAATGTATGCGCCCGGCATTCAGGTGGGAAAGAATAAAAAAACACTTAACAACAGTAAGAGTTCTTTCGTAGCGACTGAGTCGGTTGCTCTTGACTGTCTATTTTGCAATACTACTGGCCATAGTATTTATTCCTGCACCTAGTTTTTAAATCTCTCACCTTCACTGGCCATCAAATTCGCACCTGCAGGTCCTCAACTTGTCGCCACTGTAGAATACAACATCACACGTTATTGCATTTCAATGACAGAAGCTCGCAATCGTCACCGCACCCTGAAATCTATTCACAGACTTCAGCCACCACTCTGATAGCTCACAATTCTTGCAATGATGTCGTACTCTTAGCCACTGCAGTGGCCACTCTTAGATTCCAGGTCACAAATGCATGTCATAACATCTAGTCTCGCTCAGCAACTTAGACAAAGCCTCTGACTACAGTACCAGTTTCGTCGCATTGGTAACACCCACAGTCACTAAGCTAATTTCTCGAGCTTGTCATCTGGAGAGTTCGCTGTGAAGTTGCCCATCAAAAAAAGTTTGGATATCTTGGGTGATTGGACTTGGAGCGGAAACTTGAATGTCGGTCGCAGCTAAAATCTCAGTACTCCTCTTTCATCCGGGAGTACCAAGAACTTAATCACATGTCGTTGGTAGAATCAGAACTGTCCAGTCGCTGTCGATATTTTTTGCCACATCATTGCGTGCTTAAGGTAGACGGCACAACTACCAAACTGAAGTTTGTGTTCGATGGATCTGCAACAACTTCAACGGGGTTTTCTCTAAACGATGCCTACTATCCAACCAAAGCTTGTACATACATTACTTCGTTTCCGTACGTTCCCAATTGCGCTGACTGGGGACATCTGCAAGATGTACAGGTGTGTCCGGGTAACTGGAGAGATTCACCTCAGGAAAATGTAAAGACGTTTAAACTCGACACGGTAACGTATGGGACCAAGCCAGCTTCCTATCTTGCGATTCGTGCGATGCTCCAATTGGCCGAAGAAGAACAATCTTCATTCCCTATTGGTTCGGAAGTGTTGGCGTCCAATTTTTATGTCGACGATTTGATGACTGGTGGAGGATCTGTAGAGGAAGTGCGTGAGCCCAGTTGCTGGCTCGGTGAAACTTCCCAATTCGGAAATGGTGCTCCAACGTTTCTGCCGTGCTTGAAGGAGTTCCTGACAAAGATAAAGAAACGCTGCTGAGTTTCGACAATGTAAAATCGGTACAAAGGCCCTTGGATTGGTTTGGGAGCCTGCATCCGATGAATTTCTCTTTTCCGTAGTACCCGCACAGTTGTCTTCAAAGCCAACAAAGCGCTCTATGTTGTCAACTATCGCTCGCTTTTATGATCCCCTTGGATTGATTTTCATTGCAAAGGCAAAGATTTTCCTTCAGCTGTTGTGGAAGGAGCGGCTCTAATGGGTTGAGAGTCTACCCGAGTCTCTTTCGTCAGCGTGGACCACTTTCTGCGAAAATTTCTCTGTCCCTCAGCGTTGTAGATTTCCTCGCTTCGGATTGTGTCCCAGTTCAAAGGTTGATGTTCAAGGGTTTTGTGACGCCAGCCTAGACGCGTTTGACGCATGTATTTATATCGTCTCAAGGACCAAGAATAGCGTATACGTGCAAATTTTGTGTGCGAAGTCTCGTTTCGGCCCTGTCAAGGTATTGACGGTGCCAAAGTTGGAGTTATGTGGCGCTGACCTACTTTCTCAATCGATCAGTGAGATACATCAACTTAAATTATTTACTGGAAGCTTCTATTGCTGGTCCGACTCCACAACTGCCTTGTCCTGGATTCCCAATGACCCATCCATGGAAATCGGGTTTCGGCCATTTAGGAGCGGACTGCTCAGATGGAATAGCGCACCGTTCCAAACGCTTAGAACCCTGCTGATGTCTTGTCCAGAAGCGCTCTGCCATCTGAACTTTTGGAATCGAATCTTTGGTCCCATGGGCCACTCTTTCTTCGAGATGATAAACCGATGTGGCCATCTTCATCTGCTCAAGACCTACCGACACTAGAGCTTCGCAAGAGAGTCCTGAAAAGTATCTAAAAAAAGTCGCAAAGTCAAAAAGGCGCAAAAAGTCATCGGGATTAACAGTGGATGACATCGTTGGTGGCACACGGTTACTCATTCGTTCAATACAGTAAGTGCACTTATGGACTGACTACAAGGCTTTGTGGTATGGAGAGCAGGTGCAGCCGTCGAGCTCTATTTCATTGCTCGCACCATTTCTGGATGAACATGGATTATTACGCGTCGGTGGCGGTTGTCATTGGTTGGCGAACTCATCACTTGATTTCAACGCGTGGCCTCCAGTTATTCTTCTAAGGCCACATCCCGGCACATCGGCTGTAATTGTGCATTTTTATGAGCGGAACTTGCATGCTGGACGACGATCATTAATCGCACTAATTCGTCATGAGTATTGGGCAATTGGAGGTCGCAAGACTGTGGCAAATATCTTCAATCGCTGCACAAGATGTTTTAAGGCCAAGCCGCGTTTACTTTAGCATATCATGGCTGACCTGCCAAAAGAGCGTGTGAATGCAACTTTCGCCTTTGTTGTTACAGGCGTGGATTCTTGTGGTCCGTTCTTTTACAAGAGTGAGGTGCGAACCAGACCACCCATCAAATGCTAAATTTGCTTATTTATTTGTTTTGCCACCAGGGCCGTACACTTGGAGCTTGTGCAGGATTTGTCAACGACAGCGTTCATTAACGTGCTCATGCGGTTCATTTGCACTCGTGGTCAGCCAAGGGAGATTTTGTCTGATAACTAACTTCGTTGGAGCTGAGAACGAGATGGCGGAGCTGATGAAGCTGTTCTTCTCCGAAAAGCACCAGACGACAGTTCAAGAGTTTTGCGTCGCAGATCACATCGACTGGCGCTTCATTCCCCCTCGCTCTCCCCACTTTGGCGGGCTGTGGAAGGCAGCAGTGAAGACAGCCAAGCATCACTCATCTCTCTTAATCATTGTTGCTAACTGTCGCCCTGCACTCTCTATCGCAGCATCGCCTTTTCTTCGTCGTTCGTCGTCCAACAAGAGCTGCGTGGGAGGCACATCTTCGGAGCAGCACTTACTTAGGAATTGATTGTCTTCGTGAGCAAACGTCGTATTGTTAACATTCGCATCTCTCGCATAACTAAGTACATACAAGAAAACAAATCGAACAGACACGGATATACCTATACATTGAAATCAAACCAATTTGTGTGTTAATAAAATTTTGTAAAAATACGCTGCTGAAAAATCTCAGTAGCTCAACACGATCACTATACCATCGAAATTCACAATGCAAAGTAACGCGTAGAGCTTTCGAGACTTCACATACACACATACACTCGCAAAAGACTTTTTGAATCGTCGTTCGAGGGCATACGGTCCTGGAATGAGCAGAGCAAAAGAGATTTTAATTACCAGTCCAGCGTTATAGTGCTCTTAAAAAGTAACATGAAGCCCCGAGGGCGCTGTACCTTTTTTGGTGTCACAGCGCCCACGTTATGACACTGGGCGTTATGACATGCACCCGTGTTTACCATGGATGGTGAATGGCAGCCTGTGTGAATCGAGGTTTCACGTCTGTCAAAAAATCCCACCGTTCCCCGTAAATTTGCTGTGTGGGAAAATGCTATAATAGGCGCCCTTTACACTCGGAAAAGACGCAAAGAATTTGAAGAGGTGTTTACATGGCACTATGGGGAAAATTTCCATTTTTCGGGTATTTAGTCATTTTTTCAAAGTATTAAAATTGGTAATTTTTTTGTGTTAACTTCTTAAGAAAATATTAAACTTTAAAATTCTATACAAAAAATGTTATATAACAGATCAATGTAAAGCCGATCCGCTGTTAAAATCAGCTGTTCTGTTATAAAGCGCGTGCTCTATGCTCTAGGCTATTTACACTTGGTGCGTTACCTATCGATATCGGAGAAGACGCAGAGAAGCAGAACTGCCGTTTACACTACAGCGACTTTGCGTCTTTGCGTCTTGGAAGAGGAAAAAAATTTTTGTAAACAAAGTAAATTATCTTTGAAAATTAACGAAATATGTCGGAAATAGGATTGATTCTTTTAGCTGCGGTATCGCAAAGTGAGGAGAATATTTTGAAGTGCATGGAAGTGTTTGAGTTATCCTCAGAAAAGTTGCAATTCGTCTTGCAACTGCAACGTCCTCCTTGCGTTTGGATCCCTTGTAAGTAAAGAGCAGATAATGTTCTCTTTTCAATTAAATAATGTATTCTAAATTGCAATAGCCACGATATGGTTAATTTTGGGAGGAAGATGTTGTGCACAACTGCGATGCCTTTTTTTAAAGAAAATTTCCGCATGGAGAAGAGATCTCCCAACATTCTTGTTGGACTGTTGCCCAATCTCAACTCTCGACTGACAAGCCTTCTGGAGAAGAGAATAGCCACAGCATAGCCCGTACGGTAGAGAGTCTATTTGCTGTACCAAGGGCCATTGTCTGCCGCATATTACTGGACTCGCTGACAAGTATCTGCCAGCATACTTTCTTGCCCTGAGAAGATCACGGAAACAGAGAAAGAATTCAAAGACAAAAAATATGAAATCAACCGTATTGTTGAAATGCTTGATTTAATAATAAAATTAGTTTCAACAATTTGTTCTAAGCATTACATGTATTTTTGTCCCCGTTTTACTCAGTTACAAATTTTTCGCGGCAAAATTTTAATTTTAATCTGCTGTTTTTTGTTGTTATTAGTGGTGATAGTTCCGCTGATTAGGCAAAACAGTACGAAAATTGCTGTTATGCGCACAGAAATACCCAAACGCAACTGCGTCGGAAAACGACGCAACTTTTTGCCATCACTAGCGCCCTATGCTTAACCTATGTAAAAAAAACTGCGTTTCTGAGAAGACGCAAAGAATCAATACGCAGCCTCAGTGTAAACGGCACCTAGGATTGCCATGTTTTTGTTGCCCATTTTCAAATTGTTAACTCTAAAGCGACACATTCTTTTTGTAAAATTTAAAATGAATATTAATCACACAGGCTTGTGCTATGTGTTGGTTGTACGAAAACTTTGTATTTGTCCGTGTTTTATTATAGTGTAAAAGTAGTAAGTGTTCTCAAAGGTCATTTCTTGGAAATAAATGTCAAGTTCGTAGGGGCCTACAAAATGACCAACAGGTTTGACCAGTGAACGTCCTAGTTCATGTCGTAGGGCCAATAATTGTGATTTAAATGCAGTTTGTCTCAATGTGCACTTTTCTGAACTATCTGCGCAAATTAACTTTTTACAATTGACTTCCAGTTTTCAAACGCGGAGCAGATTGATGTGTGGAGTAAGGAGAAGGGCAACAACAACCAAGAAAATGCAATTCTTGATTTTTTTAAGAAAAGATTATATAAAAATATTAATGTTTTAAAATATGTATCATATTTAAACAGGAAAAGTCAATTTTTTTTTGCCACAATTTTAAAAAATGCTACCAGAACAATAATTTTTTTGGAAAAAGCATTAAATTGGTGCATCAGAACAAAAAAATTATACAATAGCTATTCAAATGGGAAGAATAATCGAAATATTGGATGTCCAAAGTGGGCTAACTGATTGAAAGGTGAAGAAGCACAACCAAAACAAGAATCAGCTCTATCAAAAGCTTACGAGTGCGTCTATTTGTTGATATTCCTGCCTATTGATGTTTTAAACCTCTTATGATGTGAAATTGAAGGACCAGATCAAACTTTTGATGATTTTGAAGAAGAATTTGACGTTTTATTTTTTATGTGTGTGAAGATGTTGAAAATGAGGAAAATGTCTCTTAATATTATTTATTATTTCTTTAGCTCCTGAGTTTGATCAAAATTATGGTTTTCCAAAAGTAAAACATTATTTTTATGTATAATAGAGCATTATAGTTAATAAATATTAGTATAAAATTGAATTTCTTAAAATAACAAACAAAAAACACCTACTTTTCCAACAAATGTTTCTAGAGGCTTACATAATAACAACAAAAAAAACCGCATCGAAAAATCTTGCTTTGTTTAGGAGCTATTAATTAATACCCGAAAAATTGGAATTTTACCCATAGTGCATTGGCAGACGCGCGTCTTTGCGTCTTGGAAACATCTGAAAAGAGCAACCCAATTATATGTTATGTTATAATTACATTTAGTTATGTGTAGCACCCAGAATAATTATGCTAGGCGTTTTGCCATTTTGTTGCTTGCAATCAGACTTATTTTAATTTAAATATTCAGGAATGGTTTGGCCGCTCAACTTTAAATTGAATTTATTGTTTGATTCGACAAAAATACCACGATACCGCGTCGATACCCCGAATCATTTCAGTATTTTGTAAAAATACTTGCTAGAATACGGAAACACTTGAGAATGACGCGCCGAATGTTGTATAATTCGGCCGCATCATTTTCTTCTTCTATCTACAGGACTCTTATAGCCTATTTACACTACAGTGAGTTACCACATTTATCGATAGGTAACTCAATAACTCAGAATTTGGATTTACACTATGCCAAAGTTGAGTTATTGAGTTATTGAGTTTCCGGCTGCTGGCACGTGCAGGTCCACGAAAATTTGTTTTATTTCATTTTATTAATATGAATGCCGAAAAATTAATGATTCTCTATGTGGCAGAGCAAGAGGCGGCAGCGATGCTGCAGTGTATGGAGTTGGCGACGAAGTCTGCTGCAACTGTGGAGTATTTGGATAAAATTTCCAAGGAACGCATTGACATTTCAATTTCTAATGCTTCTATTTTATATTAAATATGTATCCCAAATTATAATAGCCGCTATATGGATCTCTTTGGTAGCAGGAAGTTGCAAATAACCTTGGAATCCATTTTTTAAGGAAAATTTCCGCAGGGCATTGAAATTGCACGGCTGCAATTGCAAATATGTTGAATTTTGGCTATATGTACATGTATGTACATACATTACATATGTACAGAAATTAAAAATTTTTAAATTGGCAATTGTTTATAATTATGTAATTTATAATAATTCATTTTAGCGTTTGGCTAAGTTTTTCCGACTGAATTTTAGAAATCGACTACATTTTTTATATGGTTTTTAATAATAATAAATTTTTTACGCGCCAACATTTAAATTTTGAGCTGTACATTTTTGTTGTTATTAGTGGTGATAATTCCACGACAGGCAGATCAGGGTTGAAATATTCGGAAAATCGGACAAACTCAACTAAACGCAACCAAAACTCAACTTTTTTGCCACCTCTAGGTCCCCTATGCTTCCCCATGTAAACGAAACTCGAGTTTCGCCCGAAACTCAATAACTCAATAACTCAACCGTAGTGTAAATAGGCTATTAAGAGCATCATTGCCGCATGTTCCATTTAACGAAAAAATCCAATGATGCGCAAAAATTTAAAATGGGTATAAAGCGCTCAACAGAAAACCGAAACGAAAAGGAACGAAGTCTGCTGCTTAGAGAGAACGAGGGTGCATACTTTTTTTTTCGGTTGACGGTTAACGGTCAACAGTTATTTGCGAGCTATGGTGTAAATAGAATGTAATGATCTGTAGATTTTAAGTTAAATTGAAACTATCAAAAACAATATGTGGAATGAATGATTATAATTTTTTAATTAACAAGAGACTATGAGAAAAAGGGCTGTTTTAATTAATTTAATTTTTATTTTACACTTTTAAGTTTGTTAAATAATTAAAATAAGAGAAAATTATGTTGAAGAAATAGGAATTCAATTATTTTTTTATTTAACGGCCTGTCTCCATTACTGCGGAAAATTACTGATGGGAATCGGCTATATATGGGCATTTCTCTGATGTCGAACGGGACGTTCGTACACATTTCAAGTTGTGAAAATGTCGAAAAAAACCGATTTTGAAAATTGTTTTACCGTTCTGATTCACCACATGACCACGGGACAAATATAGAAGTGGGACGAATGTGTACGAACGTTCGTACAAGTTAACACTTCCCACCAGCTGCAGAGTATCGGCAGAGTTTCAAAACGGAATTATGCTGATGCCGCACCCAAAGGGGTGGGGGCAGCAACTACATTGTCGCAAGAGTTTCTGCTGAAGAACCGTTGACCTGCACTCGAGTGGCCGGCGGATCATATTCCGCCGTTGCATAAACATCCGCTGTGGAGCTGATGGTCTGCACGAGTCGCTGACGGTGCAGAACGTCGGCCCGCTGCCAAGCAGCGCTGCCAAGAGATTGGGTAGTCTTAAGTAGAATTGTACTTTTGTATCTTTAGGTTAATCAGAACTATTCTCACTCCGAACCGAGCCAGTTGTGCCGGAATAAATAATTAAACCTTAACTCTCGTGTTTGATTGCCGGTGGCCGATGCCCCGGTGTTATTAACCTTAGCCGGGAATAAGAATTAAATAATTGGCGCCCAACGGGTCTAAGAACCCATAGTAAAACGGTCGAGTGAAAAACACACACACAAAGAAGTGTAGTGGAAAATAAACAAAAAATAATAATAAATAATGAAAAAAAGTGCCGAAGAAGTGAAAGGCAACTTATATTAAAACACTCAACACTCGGTTCGTTTTTTTTGTGTGTTAAAACGAGTAGATATTCTCCCAGTGAGAAAAAAACAACAAGAGTGTGTGATAAAGTGGTGATTTTTTTGTTGTTGTGTGAGTGCCGCACCAGAACGTAAGCCCGTGAAAAAACAAGAAAACGAGGCCAAATTTAACAATACGGCGCCGCGTCTGCTGTCACCTACAGCGACGACCACAACACAGACCGAGGAAAGGAAAAGGGGCTGTAGGGAAATCCCTCGCTCTCATCAGTAATCTACAGAGGAAAAATAGGCTGAAGGGCTCTCCTTCGCCTAGGAAAATAGAAAACATCAAACTTCGTCAAGCAAACATCAGAACAGCCGAACAGAGTTCCCCCCAACCCCGCTCAACCGGACACCGCGATAATAAATAAGGAAAAAATGTAAGTGATTTCGGTTTTGTGTCAGCTTAATTAAACGAGAAATTGTAAAAATTTTAAGCAAAAATTGTTATGAGAAAAAGAGAAACATAAGTAAAGTAAATCTAGAAAAAAAATAGTAAAAAATAATAATAATATAAATAAACAAAATAGAATGAAAATTTTTGTCTGTACCAAACAAAGGGAGCTTATTGAATATAAATAACAGGTGTGGTGCTCGTTAAGTTAGAACGCACCCCATGAGCGATAGAGAAGTTAGAGAAGACAGTGACGACAGCCTAGAGTCCCTAATAGAAGGTCTCCACTTGGACGGACGGCCGCCACATAAGAAATCAAATAAAAAAAGTATGGAACAATTCGTACTGGAAATGGAGGCCGCCTTAGCAAGGCAGGCCGCGGCATTTCAAGAAGAAATAAGGCAGTTGCGAACGGAGCTTACAGAATCTGCCCGGCAGATTCGGGCAGAGGTTGACCAATCCCGCGCACAAAGTGTGCCTCAGGTAGAGGTGTTTAAAAGGGTCCAAATTACTCCCGGGGTCGAATGTGACTTCCAGCTAGACATGGTGAAATCGCTTCCAGACTTCGAGGGGAAGCAAGTAGATTATGTGGCTTGGCGTCAGGCGGCGATGGCCGCATTTGAGCCATTCCAGCCACACGAAGGTAGTCAAAAGCACTACATGGCGACAGGGATAATAAGAAACAAGGTGAAAGGGGCCGCGAACAACATTTTGTCATCTTTCAACACAGTGCTCAACTTCAGAGCCATTATCAACAGGTTAGACTGTTCCTACTCTGACAAAACGCCGATAGGCGTAATACAGCAGAGACTGACGACCATGCGTCAGGGCAACCTCGCACTGACAGAATATTATGATGAGATTGAGAAACAGCTCTCGCTCATCACGAACAAAAACGTGATGGCACATACTGCAGAGGCAGCAAGCGTGCTAAACCAGAGAGCCAGGGAGGACGCTTTAGAGGTTTTTATCTCAGGTCTGAGAAGGCCTCTAAAAGCGGCTGTGTTCCCGGCAAGGCCGACAGACTTGGAAACAGCTCTGGCCCTGGCCCAATCAGCTGAGTCCAGCGAAGACCGCAGCACCTGGGCTGCAAATTACGCCAGGGTCATTGAGGAGAGGTCGGTCCGCACAAATGAGCGCAAGCACCAGGCGCCACAACAGGGAAATGGCAGGCAAAATAGGCCCCAAGAGCACTTCCCTTACAAGAGCCCCCACTACGTTAGGAGTCAGGGTACACCCAATGCCCAGCAAGGCAACTCATACCACCAGCCCAAATCTCAGGGCCAGTCCCAGGAGCCGATGGAGGTAGACCCTTCGTCCTCCAAGTTGAGACAGCCCACAGCGTACCAGAAACCGTTTGGTCCTTCTGGCAAGCGCGACAACCCTTTCGGGAAAAGACAGAATGCGTCAGAACGCGCTTCGGGCAGCTGGCGGCAAAGGGTAGAGCACATTGCTACCGCTAGTGACAGATCACCGGCGGGTTACAGCGAGACCGCCAACGAAGCAGTTGCCGAAATAGAGGCCGACGCCGAAATCGGCTACGAGTCCGATTCGGTTAATTTTTTAGGGGAAGATCCCTGCTGCCATTCATATGGCGAAAAGTAGCAGGGGTCACGCGTAAATTCCTCATCGACACGGGTTCATCGAAAAATTACATCAAGCCATTAGAAGGGCTTTTCGGTGTTACCCCCGTCGAAGCACCTTTCTCCGTTTTTTCAATCAACGGTTCCAACAAGATCACAGAAAAGTGTCCCTTGTTATTTTTCGGCAAAACCACGCCGTTTTTCATTCTGAAAACCCTAACAACTTTCGACGGCATTATCGGCCTTGACCTGCTAACGCAGGTGGGGGCTACACTGTCCCTCGAAAGTGGAACTCTCACGGTCGGTAACACTACCGAAACGATCAGGTTCCACAAGTGCACAGACGTCAACCATACTAACGTTATTGACATCGACGCACCTCCAGCCATTAAGGCAAACTTCATAAAAATGTTGAAGAAGAGAAACAAGGCGTTCGCGGACCCTAACGAGTCGCTGCCTTTCAACACTTCGGTCGTGGCCACCATTCGCACGGTGGACGACGAACCAATTTATTCCAAACTCTACCCCTATCCGATGGGCGTAGCTGATTTTGTCGAATCCGAGGTTAAGAGCCTCCTAAAAGACAACATCATCCAAAAATCAAGATCACCGTATAATAATCCTATATGGGTGGTCGACAAAAAAGGCACTGATGAAAAGGGCAATAAGAAGAAACGTCTCGTAATGGACTTTCGGAAGCTCAATCAGAAGACTGTGCCTGACAAATATCCCATGCCAAGCATCTCGATGATATTGGCAAACCTGGGTACGGCCAAGTATTTCACAACCCTTGACCTGAAATCCGGGTACCACCAAATAACTTTGGCGGAACGCGACAGGGAAAAAACTTCCTTTTCCGTAAATGGAGGGAAGTATGAGTTTTGCCGACTTCCCTTTGGGCTGAGGAATGCCGGTAGCATTTTCCAGAGGGCAATCGATGATGTTTTGCGTGAACAGATCGGTAAAACATGTTACGTTTACGTTGATGACGTAATTATATTCTCCAAGTCTCAGGACGACCATGTTAAACACGTCGACTGGGTACTGAAAAGCCTCTATGAAGCTAACATGAGAGTAGCTCAGGAGAAGTCGCAGTTCTTTAAGACGAGCGTAGAGTACCTCGGCTTTATCGTAACTAGCGAGGGCACAAGAACGGACCCTGAGAAAGTGAAAGCTATCCAGGAGTACGTCGAGCCAACGACGCTGTTCAGCCTAAGGTCATTCCTAGGCCTAGCAAGCTACTACAGATGCTTCGTGAAAGATTTCGCGGCAATCGCCCGTCCACTTTCGGACATCCTAAAAGGAGAAAACGGGACCATTAGCAAATACAAGTCTAAAAAAACCCCCATCTCATTCAATGAGGCGCAGAGACACGCTTTTCAAAAACTAAGGGACATTCTGGCTTCAGAAAACGTAATGCTGATGTATCCAGATTACAAAAAGCCTTTCGACCTAACAACCGATGCGTCTGCTTACGGCATCGGTGCAGTACTCTCACAAGGGGGTCGCCCAATAACAATGATCTCCAGGACCCTCAAAGACAGTGAGCTAAACTACGCTACTAACGAGCGGGAGCTTTTGGCAATTGTATGGGCCTTGGGGAAGCTGCGCCATTACATCTATGGCGTCAAGGACATAAACGTGTTCACCGACCACCAACCACTCACATTCGCGGTATCCGAGGGAAACCCCAATGCAAAAATTAAACGTTGGAAGGCACGCATCGACGAGATCGGTGCCAAGCTCTTCTACAAACCCGGCAAGGAGAACTTTGTCGCAGACGCATTGTCGAGACAGAATATTTGTGCTTTAGAGGATAGCGCGTCGCGGTCAGATGCTGCGACGATCCATAGCGAAGCGTCAATGACTTACACGATTCACACAACAGATAAGCCTGTTAATTGCTTTAGGAATCAGATCATCCTAGAGCAGGCGCAGTTCCCATTGGAACAGGTTTTTGTCCTCTTCGGAGAAAAGACGCGCCATATCATACACTTCCCCGACAAGAACGTTCTCGTAGAGGTCGTTAAGTCCAAAATAAACCCCCAGGTCGTAAACGCGATCCACTGTGACTTCCCAATCCTAGCTTGCATTCAGCATGAACTAGTGAAAGCCTTTCCGTCGACTACGTTCTGGCACTGCAAGAACCTTGTCGCCGACGTTTTCGATGAGACCGAGAGAAAAGAGATTGTCGCCATTGAGCACAATCGGGCTCACAGGGCCGCACAAGAAAATGTCAAACAAATCATGTCAGACTACTACTTCCCAAAAATGACCAAGCTCGCAAACGAGGTTGTCTTGAACTGCAAGATATGCTCCAAAGCGAAGTACGATAGGCATCCCAAAAGACAGGAGCTGGGGCCGACGCCGGTCCCCTCGTTCACTGGGGAGATGCTTCATGTAGACATATTCTCTACAGAGAAGAAATACTTCCTAACCTGCGTGGACAAATTCTCAAAGTTTGCCATTGTCCAACCGATAACGTCCCGCACTATAGCGGACATCAAAACTCCGCTATTACAATTCCTAAACATCTTCCAGAATACGAAGAAAATATATTGCGACAACGAACCGTCGTTGTGTTCGGAGACCATCAGATCACTCCTCCGGAGCAACTTCGGAGTACTCATTGTCAATGCTCCGCCCCTCCACAGTACCTCAAACGGGCAGGTGGAGAGATTCCATAGCACCCTGGTAGAAATTGCAAGATGCCTCAAAATGGGTAGAGGGATCACCGACACAGTCGAACTTTTTCTCCAAGCGACAGCGGAGTATAATAGATCAGTACACACGGTCACCAACAAAAAACCCATCGACATTCTCCACGCTGTAGTGGCGAATACGAACAAAGAAGTCCAGAACAGAGTGCAGAAAGCCCAGATCGTACAAAACAATCGGGCCAATCAGGCACGCCAAAACAGGAGTTTCAGGGTAGGCGAGAAGGTGTTAGTTAAGTCCAACAGACGCCTCGGGAGTAAGTTGACCCCTTTATTTGTGGAGGAAACAATAGAGGCGGACTTGGGGACAACTGTCCTAATTAGAGGGAGGGTGGTCCATAAGGACAACCTTAGGTAGCTACTCCGACTAGGTTAAGAAACACACTTTGGTGACGGTATTTCTTTTAGTTTTTCCTTTTTTTATTCTTTTACGTATTTTTATCCACAGGATTGTCTGGGTACTTCAGTTCGTCGCAATAGTATCGGCACGCATCACCGATTACACTCACTCAGATTACATACCAATTACGGACGGAACTGTACTGGTTTGGGACGGTCTTGACTATATCAAACACACGGCAAACTTGACCGAGTTCGGTCGCATTGCCGACGAGACCGCGAAAATGACGAACGTTTTCCCTAGATCCCACATGAGACAGCTATTAGAGGCCGACTGTAACCACATTAGGGACATGTTGTCTGATATCGGCGTTCACCACCGGCTGGCTAGGAGCTTAGACTTTCTAGGAACGGCCCTTAAGGTCGTGGCCGGAACGCCGGATGCAGCCGACCTAGAAAATATTAAATTCACAGAAGCTCAGTTAGTACAGGAAAGCAATAGACAGATTTCTATTAATACCAAGGTGCAGAATCAATTAAATTCCCTCACTAGTACAGTTAATAAGATTCTTAGTATAAAAAAAAACGAAATAATAAACTCAGAGCACCTGTACGAAACCCTATTAGCCAGAAATAGAATCCTCATAACAGAAATAGGGAACCTCATGCTTACAATCACCCTGGCCGAGGCCAATATAGTAAATCCATCCATTTTAGACCACGCTGACATAGAATCCGTTCTCGCTGACCAATTCACAGGGGTCACAATATCAGGCTTACTAGAAGTATCAAAAATTAAGATCTTACAATCCGCTAATATAATCCACTTAATAATCGAATATCCTAGAGTTAGTTTAACTTGTAGAAAGGTCACGGTATTCCCGGTTGAGCACAATGGAACGGTACTGCAATTAGCAGACAACATCGTAGCTGAGTGCGACAACCAAGTGTGGGCGCTCACAGCCTGCGTTGCCACAACCATGTCCACCTTCTACAAGAAGGAGGCGAGGGGTTCCTGCGCGCAGGGACTGCACTCCGGTGGCATCGCTCACTGCATCTCTCAACCGAGCCATCTAGAGCCCATCACCCTCGTTGATGACGGCATAATCATCATCAACAACAGACCAGCCGTGATCAGCTGTGACTCAGACACGCGGATCACAACCGCCGGGACACAGGTGGTCACCTTCAACGACTTCGCGATTGTCAACGGCTCTCGATTCCGGAATCGCAACAACATCCCACAGCGACTTCCGGGCATAGCATCGGTGCCCGCCCTGAACATCACGGGGCACCAGGCGGTCCTAAGCCTACCATTCCTGCATCAGCTCAGCGAAAAGAACCTAAACTACATCAAGGAGGTCGAACAGTCCACCATGGGCCGGCTAAATCCATTCCTTGCCTTCGGGCTCGGCATTGCCCTGTGTGGTGCCGTTGGTGGCATCGTACTTATCAGAGCGCATCTCAGAAGAAGGCAAAGCGCGGACCAGGTTAAAGAGATAGTCGAGAAGTTGCGAGCGGCGAGGACGACCGCTCTTCAAGAGGGGGAGTAGTTAACACTTCCCACCAGCTGCAGAGTATCGGCAGAGTTTCAAAACGGAATTATGCTGATGCCGCACCCAAAGGGGTAGGGGCAGCAACTACATTGTCGCAAGAGTTTCTGCTGAAGAACCGTTGACCTGCACTCGAGTGGCCGGCGGATCATATTCCGCCGTTGCATAAACATCCGCTGTGGAGCTGATGGTCTGCACGAGTCGCTGACGGTGCAGAACGTCGGCCCGCTGCCAAGCAGCGCTGCCAAGAGATTGGGTAGTCTTAAGTAGAATTGTACTTTTGTATCTTTAGGTTAATCAGAACTATTCTCACTCCGAACCGAGCCAGTTGTGCCGGAATAAATGATTAAACCTTAACTCTCGTGTTTGATTGCCGGTGGCCGATGCCCCGGTGTTATTAACCTTAGCCGGGAATAAGAATTAAATAATTTACACATTTCAAGTTGTGAAAATGTCGAAAAAAACCGATTTTGAAAATTGTTTTACCGTTCTGATTCACCACATGACCACGGGACAAATATAGAAGTGGTTCTCGCGGCGACCAATTCATACTGGGATTTCAGCAAAAATGAAGGCGACATATTTATGAGAATTTCTGATTAATGTTCTGCATCGATGACTCTTTAAAATGGTTATAATTTTAAGCATGGCTCGTAGTTTTTTTTTAATTCACGGGACACGCACGGGAGAAAAATTTCTTGGCTTTATAAATGTTAGCCGTTTACCGATATTCAGAAAATTTTCTGGGATTTTTTTTAGACAGTTCTTTGAAAGAGGAAGACATATTTTGTAAACAAAGTAAATAATGTGCGAAAATCAACGAAATAAACATGACACTCATTTTCGACAGGCAATCCCTTTGGTGAACAAGATAGACATAGCGCTAAATGGGATCGTGTGTGGAATGTCACACAATAGGGAACTTATTCAGTGTGTCCAAAGCATTTGTGTGTAGGATTTTGATGGAATTTTGTCAGGAAGTGATTGCTGAACTCTCTGATAGGTACAGCCAGCAGAATTTCTTACCCTGAAAAGATCACGGAAACAGTGAAAGGATTCTGTTCGGGCCAGCCGCTAAACAACAGGCTTAACTTAAAATAAATGCATATGTAGAATATAGAATATAAGGCACTGTAAACACCAACGTTCGGCAGCGCTGCTGCGCTCTCTCTCTGTAAAGGGCGCTCTGCAGCCGCCGCTTCGGCTCTAGCTTTGCTTAGCCGACGAAGCCAATTTGTAGTAATCTGCTCACCTCTCTGCGCATTCGTTGCATTTTGGATCTCGGTACATTTATCTGGTTGTGCTAAGAGCAAGCAATCGGCTTCCGCTAGCAGCCGCCGGTATAACTAAACAGCTATTACATTTGAACAATTAGCATTATTATTTTGGAGAAAATAAGTGCCAAAACAGCTTGGCATCTTAAACATTGGTGACCCCTGACGTGATTAAAGGCTAATCGCGTTTCGTGTAAAACATATAAATTAAACAATATATTCGGTTCTGTGCAGTTTGAACCACAAACAAATACATTTGTGCAACGTTTAAAAAACGGTTTATGTGCCAATTCAGTGCGAGTGCGGCCGTCTCAGATTCCGTTAGTTTAACCGTTCGAATCTCTCAATCTATGCTCAGCCGCAGTCACGGTCACTTTTCGTGTCTCTCATTCTCGCTCCAGCTACTGTTCACCGTCGAATAATCGTCGAATCTTCCATTCTCTGCACAACTGAAGCCACGGTTTCGACTTTTCGTGTCTTCACTTTCTCTTTCTCGATTCTGTTCGCAGTCGCTTAAACGGTTATCTATTCTCCGCTGGTTCGTTGCATTTTACTCCGTTAAATATGGAAAGCTATCCAAATACAGGCGTAGGCGGAAATATTGTGACGGCTAATAACAGGCTGAGTCTTTATAAACGTAAAGTTCAGTCTTTATATGATCGAATGAGCGGGCTCGGCGAATCATTCGCTGGCAATAAGATCGATAATTTGAACGCCACGGAAATAGACGTTCGCATCGAAATGCTGGCAGAAATTCGACAGGAGTTTAATAAGGCGCTCAAGACGAGATTGGGAGTGAGATGTCCAACAACTTTGATACGCTCTTTATATTGTTAAAGGCTGAGCTACTGGCTGCTCTGGAATAGGCCACTCGCGCGCTGCTGCCAATTCAACTACCCCACCAAACTATTCCGAACACAGTACCATCATCATGGCGCACAAGCAGCGACTTCTTGAGCTAAAAATACCCAAGTTTTCCGGTGGATACGTCGAATATTCTGACTTTATGGCTATGTTCAATTCGATCATCGACGCGGATTCGGATCTCAGCGACATCGAGAAGTTCCAGCACCTTCGCTCTAGCCTCGCTGATGTGGCTTTGGATTCGGTTCGATCTTTGGAACTCTCCAGTGCCAATTATCGTGTGGCGCTGGATATACTTAAGAAACGTTTTAGTAACAAACGACTTGTTTTTCAGGCATACATCAAGAAGATTCTTGCGCCCAAGAGAGTGGATTCGCCATCTCCTAAAAGGCTTTTGGAGTTTTCGGATGCAGTCAATTTGCATATGCGTTTGCAAACATAAGGAACGGATTTGGATATATCCCACTGCAATTGAAGTGGGAAGAACAACTGTGGTCGGATGCTATACCCATAGCAAAGGAGATCTATGGATACTTGGAGAAGCGGTGCCAGAAAATGGAGAATTTGGAATACGCTACAACGGCACTCGCTAGTAACGCTCAGGTGGGAAAAAACCATAATTCGCATTAAAAAAAACTTTTGGTGCCTCCAATTCTTCCACCGACTCGTCTGGATGCAGTTTTTGCCAGTCAGCGGGACATGGTATATATTCCTGCAAGATGTTCGGGAATTTGTCTCCGTTTCTGCGCCACAAAGAAGTGAAGAAGCTTTCCATATGTTTCAATTGCCTGAAGGCGGGGCATCGGACTCGTGCATGCAACAGTGGAAAATGTCGAGTATGCGTTGGGAGGCATCATAGTTTGTTGTATTTCGAGAATCTGCAATCCACAACTCAATGCTCCCCAGATCTTTCAGCTCCAGATCTAACGCTCTGACCAGACGCTATTTCTGCCACTCAGGATTCTGTTAGCAGCTCACCTTCCCCTGCCTCTACCTCTCTTGCGGCCCAAGGTCTTCAATCCGTTGTTGTGCTTCTGGCTACCGTTGTGGTTCTCGTAAAGAATTGGTCTGGCATTTTAGTTCCTTGTCGTGCCATACTAGATTCAGGATCTCAGCATCATCTCATCACATCCAGGTTCGCTTCAGCTTAGGAGAACTTCATCGTCTGTACTTGTCTCTGGGCTGGAATATTCCATCAAATGTTAAGCTTGCTGATCCTGCATTTTTCAACCCTCTCCTCATTGGTGCAAGCATTTTCTATGATCTCCTCTGCGTAGGGCAAATCAAGCTCAGCAATCGTCTGCCTCTTCTGCAGAATACCCGGCTAGGGTGGATCGTATCTGGCGGTGGACAAAGGGTAGCACGCTCGGCGCTCTTTGCAACGCACAATTCTAAAGATTCGGAAGCTATCATGGATGCAAGGTTGGATAAAGTTCTTCGAATGTTTTGGGAGGTTGAGACTTGTGCGGACGCCGTTTTAAATACGAAGGAAGAATTAGATTGTGAAGCGCATTTCGTAGACCACTTCTCACGTTTGCCATCAGGGGAGCCATCCGTTCGTCTCCCGTTAAAGGATAATGCTGATTGCTTAGGTGAATCTTACACTCAGGCGCATCGTCGATTCATCAATTTGGAGCGAAAGTTGGATCGTGATACTACACTTAAGGAGCGGTACTTTGCCTTTTTATACATATATCCCCAGTCAACCCTGATTCTCGTAGTCTCAGCAGATATTTCTTGCCTCACCACTGTGTTTTAAAGGAGGATAGTACGACGACAAAGCTTCGTGTCGTGGCAGCTACATCAACTGGATCTTCCCTATATGATGCGATGATGGCAGGCCCTGTTATTCAGCCTGTATTGTTCAGCATACTAATTCGGTTTCGCACATATCCAGTCGCTCTCACTATCGACATTTGAAAAATGTACCGCTGCGTACGAGTGTCTTCACCTGACAATTACTTTCAGTGCATTCTATGGCGAGATTCTGTCCAGTCCGAAATTCAGGTCTACACAGGTCACATATGACACTAGAGCTGCATCGTTTTTAGCAGTTCGCGCAATGCACCAGCTGGCCATTGACGAGGGTGTGTCCTACCCTCTTGGCTCAGCTGCTCTGCAACAGGATTTTTACGTGGATGATCTCATCTTGGGCAGCAGCTCTGTCGCTGAGGTCATGGAAAAGATTCATCAAACCTACACCATACTGTCTTGCGGTAATTTTAAGCTTAGGAAATAGTGCTCTAGCCATCAGGAAGTATTTGAAAGAACGCCTGAAGATGACAGAGAGAAATACTTAAGGTTTCATGATGGAAGTGACATAACGAAAACTCTTGGCCTAGCATGGGACCCTGCATCAGATCAGCTGCTTTTTGCCTTGTCTGCGCTGGAAACAAAGTCGAAGCCCTCCAAGCGATCGGTTTTGTCTACGATTGCTCGTTTCTACGACCCTCTTGGATTGATAAATCCCGTCATTGTCAGGTTGTGACGCCCAGCACCATACTCAACGGCGCCACAACGTATAACACGTAATATTGAAGTATCCATATAATGTAACGCATAGACTGAATATTGAAGTATGAACTTTGAAGTATGAATTATTGTATGCGGTTAAAATAAAAGACACATTCCGAAAGAAAACAAAACGGGCCAGTGGGACCATCACCGGACCATAAACGGTCACACTGAACACGAGCCAGTGTGACTGGAGGACGAGCACCAACTGGCACAATATCAGCTGGGACCCAGAAGGCGTTAGGCATGTCAGCTGACTTTCGGCAATAAAAGAAGCCTCGCCAGCTCAAATCGGGGCAGTTCAACGCTGAACAGCCTGAGATTAACTTCCCAATATATTTTACAAACGGTGCTCGTACCAAAGGTAAAAGCTCCGCTTTTCCATTTGCCCGTTTTAACACATTTCCCCGTCCTGATCCTTTCCCCCCAGAGAGTATTTACTTCTGTCATAACTCGTCTCCACAGAGAGTATTTACCTCTGCAACCACTCGTCTCCCCAGTGAGTATTCACCTCTGTCACTAAATCGTCTCCACAGAGAATATTTACCTCTGCAACCACTCGTCTCCCCAGAGAGTATTCACCTCTGTCACTAAACCGTTTCCACAGAGAGTATTTACCTCTGGAACCACTCGTCTCCCCAGAGAGTATTCACCTCTGTCACTAAACCGTCTCCACAGAGAGTATTTACCTCTGGAACCACTCGTCTCCCCAGTGAGTATTCACCTCTGTCACTAAATCGTCTTCACAGAGAGTATTTACCTCAGCAACTCCCCAGAGAGTATTCACCTCTGTCACTAAATCGTCTCCACAGAGATTATTTACCTCAGCAACCACTCGTCTCCCCAGAGAGTATTCACCTCTGTCACTAAATTGTCTCCACAGAGAATATTTACCTCTGCAACCACTAGTCCCCCAGAGAGTAGTCACCTCTGTCACCACAAGTCTTCGCATCAGAGTGAATTCACCTCTGCAACCACTCGTCTCCCCAGAGAGCACTCACCTCTGACACTAAATCGTCTTCCCAGAGAGTATTCACCTCTGCAACCATTCGTACCCGCAGAGAGTTTTCACCTCTACCACAAGTCTTCGCATCAGAGTGTATTTACCTCTGCCGCGATCCTTCCCACAGGGGCGTCCGACCGCGACAACCATCGCTCACTCCGAGTACACCGCTGGAGTACCTCTCAGCCTGTCTCACCGGGACCGACGACCAACCACGATCTGCACGCAGCAAACAGCCACGTGCGGCCGAGTAGCCAAACTAGAAGGAAGACCCCGAAGGAAGAACCCTACCGGAGGCCCAGTACCACCCATCCAACTTTCCTGTACGATTAAGAACAATAAAGATACCTTTTCTATACTGCTTAACCTTACGCCTTATTCTTGAACCCGAGGGCATTTATTATAGCTACCGCATCCGGAAATCAATCAAATTTCTGTGAACCCCAGCACGACGAGCATACCCCGCCCGAGGAACCTCACAGTGTCGCCCGAGCAGGTTCTGGTAGCATAATAGTATCTCAGAAGTGGTCAAGATGGCAAAGCAGTGGAATAGCCAAGCAACGAAAACAGAGCTACAAGGCTACTGCGAGGAATTCGGCTTGGAGAAACTAGAAAAAGGAGAAATCCTAACGAGGCAGCTATTACAGTTCATGGAGAGAACAGACCTTCTGGCTCAGGTAAAAGAGAGACTGGAACTCAGATACAAATCACGACAGAGGAACCTCAAGGAGAAACCAGATCAGGAAGAAAAAAAAGCGCTATTCCCGAAGCAGATACGGAAAGGTTCGCCACAAGCGGTGGCGATAATAGAAAGGATACGCAAATCTCCCAAGTACCAAGAAGAACTCGAAAAACAGGTGACACGCCGCAAACAAACGGAGGTGGAGACATTTAGGGAGTACACAGAGCAACAGAAACTAGAGATCACGTACCAAAACTGCCGGCTACTTATCAAATTCTATGTGAAAAGAAGCGAATTCAAGACACTCACAGAATTTATGACCACGGCGGAAAAATTTGAAAGGCTAGAAACGGAAGCGCGACTGTCAAAGGGTTACCGGGTTACCGGACGACAATGGAACCAACAACCACAGTACAGCACGACGGAACAACAGGCGGGGTGCGGGCAGAACGGCCACGAGGCAAAGGTATGCAACAAAAAACCGATCCTATATTGCTGGACCTGTAACAAACAAGGGGTCCAGACTATGGAATGCTGTAGGAAGCCGCAGAGAAACGTTCAGGGCTCGGGAGTCACCCGCCAAACTCCCGAAGCCCAGATCGACACAAGCGGGAGGCAACACATCTAATACACAAGGACAAGGAACTCCTGGGCTGGGCAAAGATTGGCAGGAAGATGATGGAGGTGATCATCGACACAGTGGCCACAAGATGCATGGTCAGCGAAGAGACGGTAAGGAAAATAAAAAACTAAGGAACCGGAGAAGACGAAAGGCAAGTAATAAGACTGGCGGATGGGAGCACACGCAAGACAACGCGAAGATTCGAAACAACAGTGGAACTGGGAGGACGTACGTCCAAACAAGCATTCCTGATAATGACCGGGTTACCAGATAACCTAACACTAAGGATGGATTTTCTAGAGAGCATGGGCACAACAATAACGTGCGGCCAGGCATCAGTAGTGATCGGCGAGGGACCCTCACGGTTCAAACGGAAGAACATGTAAGGAGCACGCAACCGAAGACAGTGGATGAAGACCTGGAGAAATGGATTGCGTCGAAAGTAAACAAATTCAAAACACTGAATGGAGTGAGCAGCATAACGACACACAGAATATACAAGTTAACACTTCCCACCAGCTGCAGAGTATCGGCAGAGTTTCAAAACGGAATTATGCTGATGCCGCACCCAAAGGGGTGGGGGCAGCAACTACATTGTCGCAAGAGTTTCTGCTGAAGAACCGTTGACCTGCACTCGAGTGGCCGGCGGATCATATTCCGCCGTTGCATAAACATCCGCTGTGGAGCTGATGGTCTGCACGAGTCGCTGACGGTGCAGATCGTCGGCCCGCTGCCAAGCAGCGCTGCCAAGAGATTGGGTAGTCTTAAGTAGAATTGTACTTTTGTATCTTTAGGTTAATCAGAACTATTCTCACTTCGAACCGAGCCAGTTGTGCCGGAATAAATGATTAAACCTTAACTCTCGTGTTTGATTGCCGGTGGCCGATGCCCCGGTGTTATTAACCTTAGCCGGGAATAAGAATTAAATAATTGGCGCCCAACGGGTCTAAGAACCCATAGTAAAACGGTCGAGTGAAAAACACACACACAAAGAAGTGTAGTGGAAAATAAACAAAAAATAATAATAAATAATGAAAAAAAGTGCCGAAGAAGTGAAAGGCAACTTATATTAAAACACTCAACACTCGGTTCGTTTTTTTTGTGTGTTAAAACGAGTAGATATTCTCCCAGTGAGAAAAAAACAACAAGAGTGTGTGATAAAGTGGTGATTTTTTGTTGTTGTGTGAGTGCCGCACCAGAACGTAAGCCCGTGAAAAAACAAGAAAACGAGGCCAAATTTAACAATACGGCGCCGCGTCTGCTGTCACCTACAGCGACGACCACAACACAGACCGAGGAAAGGAAAAGGGGCTGTAGGGAAATCCCTCGCTCTCATCAGTAATCTACAGAGGAAAAATAGGCTGAAGGGCTCTCCCTCGCCTAGGAAAATAGAAAACATCAAACTTCGTCAAGCAAACATCAGAACAGCCGAACAGAGTTCCCCCCAACCCCGCTCAACCGGACACCGCGATAATAAATAAGGAAAAAATGTAAGTGATTTCGGTTTTGTGTCAGCTTAATTAAACGAGAAATTGTAAAAATTTTAAGCAAAAATTGTTATGAGAAAAAGAGAAACATAAGTAAAGTAAATCTAGAAAAAAAATAGTAAAAAATAATAATAATATAAATAAACAAAATAGAATGAAAATTTTTGTCTGTACCAAACAAAGGGAGCTTATTGAATATAAATAACAGGTGTGGTGCTCGTTAAGTTAGAACGCACCCCATGAGCGATAGAGAAGTTAGAGAAGACAGTGACGACAGCCTAGAGTCCCTAATAGAAGGTCTCCACTTGGACGGACGGCCGCCACATAAGAAATCAAATAAAAAAAGTATGGAACAATTCGTACTGGAAATGGAGGCCGCCTTAGCAAGGCAGGCCGCGGCATTTCAAGAAGAAATAAGGCAGTTGCGAACGGAGCTTACAGAATCTGCCCGGCAGATTCGGGCAGAGGTTGACCAATCCCGCGCACAAAGTGTGCCTCAGGTAGAGGTGTTTAAAAGGGTCCAAATTACTCCCGGGGTCGAATGTGACTTCCAGCTAGACATGGTGAAATCGCTTCCAGACTTCGAGGGGAAGCAAGTAGATTATGTGGCTTGGCGTCAGGCGGCGATGGCCGCATTTGAGCCCTTCCAGCCACACGAAGGTAGTCAAAAGCACTACATGGCGACAGGGATAATAAGAAACAAGGTGAAAGGGGCCGCGAACAACATTTTGTCATCTTTCAACACAGTGCTCAACTTCAGAGCCATTATCAACAGGTTAGACTGTTCCTACTCTGACAAAACGCCGATAGGCGTAATACAGCAGAGACTGACGACCATGCGTCAGGGCAACCTCGCACTGACAGAATATTATGATGAGATTGAGAAACAGCTCTCGCTCATCACGAACAAAAACGTGATGGCACATACTGCAGAGGCAGCAAGCGTGCTAAACCAGAGAGCCAGGGAGGACGCTTTAGAGGTTTTTATCTCAGGTCTGAGAAGGCCTCTAAAAGCGGCTGTGTTCCCGGCAAGGCCGACAGACTTGGAAACAGCTCTGGCCCTGGCCCAATCAGCTGAGTCCAGCGAAGACCGCAGCACCTGGGCTGCAAATTACGCCAGGGTCATTGAGGAGAGGTCGGTCCGCACAAATGAGCGCAAGCACCAGGCGCCACAACAGGGAAATGGCAGGCAAAATAGGCCCCAAGAGCACTTCCCTTACAAGAGCCCCCACTACGTTAGGAGTCAGGGTACACCCAATGCCCAGCAAGGCAACTCATACCACCAGCCCAAATCTCAGGGCCAGTCCCAGGAGCCGATGGAGGTAGACCCTTCGTCCTCCAAGTTGAGACAGCCCACAGCGTACCAGAAACCGTTTGGTCCTTCTGGCAAGCGCGACAACCCTTTCGGGAAAAGACAGAATGCGTCAGAACGCGCTTCGGGCAGCTGGCGGCAAAGGGTAGAGCACATTGCTACCGCTAGTGACAGATCACCGGCGGGTTACAGCGAGACCGCCAACGAAGCAGTTGCCGAAATAGAGGCCGACGCCGAAATCGGCTACGAGTCCGATTCGGTTAATTTTTTAGGGGAAGATCCCTGCTGCCATTCATATGGCGGAAAGTAGCAGGGGTCACGCGTAAATTCCTCATCGACACGGGTTCATCGAAAAATTACATCAAGCCATTAGAAGGGCTTTTCGGTGTTACCCCCGTCGAAGCACCTTTCTCCGTTTTTTCAATCAACGGTTCCAACAAGATCACAGAAAAGTGTCCCTTGTTATTTTTCGGCAAAACCACGCCGTTTTTCATTCTGAAAACCCTAACAACTTTCGACGGCATTATCGGCCTTGACCTGCTAACGCAGGTGGGGGCTACACTGTCCCTCGAAAGTGGAACTCTCACGGTCGGTAACACTACCGAAACGATCAGGTTCCACAAGTGCACAGACGTCAACCATACTAACGTTATTGACATCGACGCACCTCCAGCCATTAAGGCAAACTTCATAAAAATGTTGAAGAAGAGAAACAAGGCGTTCGCGGACCCTAACGAGTCGCTGCCTTTCAACACTTCGGTCGTGGCCACCATTCGCACGGTGGACGACGAACCAATTTATTCCAAACTCTACCCCTATCCGATGGGCGTAGCTGATTTTGTCGAATCCGAGGTTAAGAGCCTCCTAAAAGACAACATCATCCAAAAATCAAGATCACCGTATAATAATCCTATATGGGTGGTCGACTTTCGGAAGCTCAATCAGAAGACTGTGCCTGACAAATATCCCATGCCAAGCATCTCGATGATATTGGCAAACCTGGGTACGGCCAAGTATTTCACAACCCTTGACCTGAAATCCGGGTACCACCAAATAACTTTGGCGGAACGCGACAGGGAAAAAACTTCCTTTTCCGTAAATGGAGGGAAGTATGAGTTTTGCCGACTTCCCTTTGGGCTGAGGAATGCCGGTAGCATTTTCCAGAGGGCAATCGATGATGTTTTGCGTGAACAGATCGGTAAAACATGTTACGTTTACGTTGATGACGTAATTATATTCTCCAAGTCTCAGGACGACCATGTTAAACACGTCGACTGGGTACTGAAAAGCCTCTATGAAGCTAACATGAGAGTAGCTCAGGAGAAGTCGCAGTTCTTTAAGACGAGCGTAGAGTACCTCGGCTTTATCGTAACTAGCGAGGGCACAAGAACGGACCCTGAGAAAGTGGAAGCTATCCAGGAGTACGTCGAGCCAACGACGCTGTTCAGCCTAAGGTCATTCCTAGGCCTAGCAAGCTACTACAGATGCTTCGTGAAAGATTTCGCGGCAATCGCCCGTCCACTTTCGGACATCCTAAAAGGAGAAAACGGGACCATTAGCAAATACAAGTCTAAAATAACCCCCATCTCATTCAATGAGGCGCAGAGACACGCTTTTCAAAAACTAAGGGACATTCTGGCTTCAGAAAACGTAATGCTGATGTATCCAGATTACAAAAAGCCTTTCGACCTAACAACCGATGCGTCTGCTTACGGCATCGGTGCAGTACTCTCACAAGGGGGTCGCCCAATAACAATGATCTCCAGGACCCTCAAAGACAGTGAGCTAAACTACGCTACTAACGAGCGGGAGCTTTTGGCAATTGTATGGGCCTTGGGGAAGCTGCGCCATTACATCTATGGCGTCAAGGACATAAACGTGTTCACCGACCACCAACCACTCACATTCGCGGTATCCGAGGGAAACCCCAATGCAAAAATTAAACGTTGGAAGGCACGCATCGACGAGATCGGTGCCAAGCTCTTCTACAAACCCGGCAAGGAGAACTTTGTCACAGACGCATTGTCGAGACAGAATATTTGTGCTTTAGAGGATAGCGCGTCGCGGTCAGATGCTGCGACGATCCATAGCGAAGCGTCAATGACTTACACGATTCACACAACAGATAAGCCTGTTAATTGCTTTAGGAATCAGATCATCCTAGAGCAGGCGCAGTTCCCATTGGAACAGGTTTTTGTCCTCTTCGGAGAAAAGACGCGCCATATCATACACTTCCCCGACAAGAACGTTCTCGTAGAGGTCGTTAAGTCCAAAATAAACCCCCAGGTCGTAAACGCGATCCACTGTGACTTCCCAATCCTAGCTTGCATTCAGCATGAACTAGTGAAAGCCTTTCCGTCGACTACGTTCTGGCACTGCAAGAACCTTGTCGCCGACGTTTTCGATGAGACCGAGAGAAAAGAGATTGTCGCCATTGAGCACAATCGGGCTCACAGGGCCGCACAAGAAAATGTCAAACAAATCATGTCAGACTACTACTTCCCAAAAATGACCAAGCTCGCAAACGAGGTTGTCTTGAACTGCAAGATATGCTCCAAAGCGAAGTACGATAGGCATCCCAAAAGACAGGAGCTGGGGCCGACGCCGGTCCCCTCGTTCACTGGGGAGATGCTTCATGTAGACATATTCTCTACAGAGAAGAAATACTTCCTAACCTGCGTGGACAAATTCTCAAAGTTTGCCATTGTCCAACCGATAACGTCCCGCACTATAGCGGACATCAAAACTCCGCTATTACAACTCCTAAACATCTTCCCGAATACGAAGCAAATATATTGCGACAACGAACCGTCGTTGTGTTCGGAGACCATCAGATCACTCCTCCGGAGCAACTTCGGAGTACTCATTGTCAATGCTCCGCCCCTCCACAGTACCTCAAACGGGCAGGTGGAGAGATTCCATAGCACCCTGGTAGAAATTGCAAGATGCCTCAAAATGGGTAGAGGGATCACCGACACAGTCGAACTTTTTCTCCAAGCGACAGCGGAGTATAATAGATCAGTACACACGGTCACCAACAAAAAACCCATCGACATTCTCCACGCTGTAGTGGCGAATACGAACAAAGAAGTCCAGAACAGAGTGCAGAAAGCCCAGATCGTGCAAAACAATCGGGCCAATCAGGCACGCCAAAACAGGAGTTTCAGGGTAGGCGAGAAGCTGTTAGTTAAGTCCAACAGACGCCTCGGGAGTAAGTTGACCCCTTTATTTGTGGAGGAAACAATAGAGGCGGACTTGGGGACAACTGTCCTAATTAGAGGGAGGGTGGTCCATAAGGACAACCTTAGGTAGCTACTCCGACTAGGTTAAGAAACACACTTTGGTGACGGTATTTCTTTTAGTTTTTCCTTTTTTTATTCTTTTACGTATTTTTATCCACAGGATTGTCTGGGTACTTCAGTTCGTCGCAATAGTATCGGCACGCATCACCGATTACACTCACTCAGATTACATACCAATTACGGACGGAACTGTACTGGTTTGGGACGGTCTTGACTATATCAAACACACGGCAAACTTGACCGAGTTCGGTCGCATTGCCGACGAGACCGCGAAAATGACGAACGTTTTCCCTAGATCCCACATGAGACAGCTATTAGAGGCCGACTGTAACCACATTAGGGACATGTTGTCTGATATCGGCGTTCACCACCGGCTGGCTAGGAGCTTAGACTTTCTAGGAACGGCCCTTAAGGTCGTGGCCGGAACGCCGGATGCAGCCGACCTAGAAAATATTAAATTCACAGAAGCTCAGTTAGTACAGGAAAGCAATAGACAGATTTCTATTAATACCAAGGTGCAGAATCAATTAAATTCCCTCACTAGTACAGTTAATAAGATTCTTAGTATAAAAAAAAACGAAATAATAAACTCAGAGCACCTGTACGAAACCCTATTAGCCAGAAATAGAATCCTCATAACAGAAATAGGGAACCTCATGCTTACAATCACCCTGGCCAAAGCCAATATAGTAAATCCATCCATTTTAGACCACGCTGACATAGAATCCGTTCTCGCTGACCAATTCACAGGGGTCACAATATCAGGCTTACTAGAAGTATCAAAAATTAAGATCTTACAATCCGCTAATATAATCCACTTAATAATCGAATATCCTAGAGTTAGTTTAACTTGTAGAAAGGTCACGGTATTCCCGGTTGAGCACAATGGAACGGTACTGCAATTAGCAGACAACATCGTAGCTGAGTGCGACAACCAAGTGTGGGCGCTCACAGCCTGCGTTGCCACAACCATGTCCACCTTCTACAAGAAGGAGGCGAGGGGTTCCTGCGCGCAGGGACTGCACTCCGGTGGCATCGCTCACTGCATCTCTCAACCGAGCCATCTAGAGCCCATCACCCTCGTTGATGACGGCATAATCATCATCAACAACAGACCAGCCGTGATCAGCTGTGACTCAGACACGCGGATCACAACCGCCGGGACACAGGTGGTCACCTTCAACGACTTCGCGATTGTCAACGGCTCTCGATTCCGGAATCGCAACAACATCCCACAGCGACTTCCGGGCATAGCATCGGTGCCCGCCCTGAACATCACGGGGCACCAGGCGGTCCTAAGCCTACCATTCCTGCATCAGCTCAGCGAAAAGAACCTAAACTACATCAAGGAGGTCGAACAGTCCACCATGGGCCGGCTAAATCCATTCCTTGCCTTCGGGCTCGGCATTGCCCTGTGTGGTGCCGTTGGTGGCATCGTACTTATCAGAGCGCATCTCAGAAGAAGGCAAAGCGCGGACCAGGTTAAAGAGATAGTCGAGAGGTTGCGAGCGGCGAGGACGACCGCTCTTCAAGAGGGGGAGTAGTTAACACTTCCCACCAGCTGCAGAGTATCGGCAGAGTTTCAAAACGGAATTATGCTGATGCCGCACCCAAAGGGGTGGGGGCAGCAACTACATTGTCGCAAGAGTTTCTGCTGAAGAACCGTTGACCTGCACTCGAGTGGCCGGCGGATCATATTCCGCCGTTGCATAAACATCCGCTGTGGAGCTGATGGTCTGCACGAGTCGCTGACGGTGCAGATCGTCGGCCCGCTGCCAAGCAGCGCTGCCAAGAGATTGGGTAGTCTTAAGTAGAATTGTACTTTTGTATCTTTAGGTTAATCAGAACTATTCTCACTTCGAACCGAGCCAGTTGTGCCGGAATAAATGATTAAACCTTAACTCTCGTGTTTGATTGCCGGTGGCCGATGCCCCGGTGTTATTAACCTTAGCCGGGAATAAGAATTAAATAATTTACATACTTAAAAGTTGATAGACCCAGCAAACATAGAAATTTCACGAAGCCCAAACAGCGCACCAGTGGTCTTGGTAAACAAAAAAGGACGGATACATGGAGACTCTGTGTAGACTTCAGAAAACAGAACGAAAAAACAGAAAATGACGCATTCCCAATGCCCAGGATGGACTTCATTCTGAACCAACTCAGGGAGGCAAAGTTTATTAGCACCCTAGACCTGAAGTCAGGGTACTGGTAGATTCCAATGGAAAGACGCAGTCGACAGTTCCAGCAATTTTTAAGAGAGCCTTGGATACGGTGATCGGACCAGATATGGAACCATTTGCCTTCGCATACCTGGACGACATAGTCGTGATCGGGCGGACGAAGGAGGAACACCGACAGAAGACAGAACACTTCCAAAAGAAACTAAAATATCTGGGACACATGGTTAGTGAAGACGGAATTCACACGGATCCAGAGAAAATTGCCGCGGAATTAGCTGGATTAGCTAGGAATTAGCTGCCACAACGACACTCAAGCAAGTACACAGTTTCTTGGCACTAGCAAATTGGTACCGAAGGTTCGTACCAGCCTGTACCGAACGAGCAAAGGCGCTACAAGACCTGCTAAAAAAGGGCCAAAAATTTTGTTGGGAAGAAGCCCATCAAAAAGCGTTTGATGACCTCAAACTGTGCCTAACGGAAGCACCAGTTCTAGCATGCCCTGACTTCAGCAAACAGTTCATTCCACAAACCGACGCAAGTGACTGTGGGATCGGGGCGGTGTTGACACAAGAAGATGCAGACGGGGAGCACGTAATCACATATGCAAGTCGTAGGTTAAAAAGCGAAGAAACACGATACTCCGCTACGGAGAAGGAATGCCTGGCCATCTACTGGAGTATCCACAAGATGAGAATGTACCTGGAGGGGTACAAGTTCATTGTAGTCACAGACCACTAGGCCTTGAGATGGCTCAATTCCATCGTGAGCCCATCCGGCCGAATAACAAGATAGGCGTTGGGATTAAAACCGTTCATGTTTGAAATTCGGTACCGGAAAGGGAAGTTGAACGCAGTGGCGGACGGGCTATCCCGCTTAACACGCGAAGACATCCGAATATCAACCGTCGTGGAATGCGCTTGGTACCAAGAAAAATGGAAACAAGTGGAAACAAGCCCGAAGGAAATACCCGACTTCGTCATAAAGCATGAGAGACTTTATAGGCACATACTTAACCACGCCGACGAAGACACGCAAGCATGGAAGCTTTGTGTACCGAAACACGAGCGCATCCGGGTGCTGGAAGAGAACCATTCCAACCCAACGGCAGGACACCTAGGAATACGGAAGACAAAACATCGGATTCGACAACAATATTTCTGGCCAGGGCTAAGTAAAGATGTGAACAAATTTGTACGATCATGTGATAGTTGCCAGAAATATAAAATTTCACAACAAGCGGCAGCAGGGAAAATGTTGACGAAAATAGCGAACGCACCGTGGGAGTCAATATGTGTCGATTTCGTCGGACCACTACCCAGAACTTCACATGGAAACACGGTAATGATCGTGTTTATCGATAAATTCTCCAAATGGGTGGAGGTCACACCGGCTAGAGAGGCGACAGCTGATTCCTTCCTAAAGGCGTTCAGGGATAAAATACTGGCAAGGGGAGGCGCACATAAACAGCTGATATCGGACAACTGAGTACAATTCACGAGCCGAGAGACAAAACAGGTAATGGAAACTTGGGGTATAACACAAAGGTTCACAGCACCACACACACCACAAGAAAACCCCGGAGCGGGCAAACAGGACACTGAAAACGATGATCGCACAGTTTGCCGCAGGAAAACATAACAAATGGGACGAACAGCTGCCAGAACTGACACTAGCGATGCAGCAGCAAATCAGAATCAACTGGATTCAGCCCGGCGTACCTACTTTTTGGCAGGGAATTAAGGCTGCCAGGGAACCTATTCGATGAAGTCACCATAAGATCAGGATTCAACGACATACAACAAGAAAACTCAGAAACACGACAGGAGGCAGAAGCAGTGGCCAGACAAACAATGGAAGAAGCAGCAGCAAAACAAACAAGACACTACAATTTAAGGAAACGAGAATGGCGTCCCAAACTAGGGGACATGGTATGGGTAAAAACACACCCACTGTCGAAAAAAATCGACAAAACAACAGCAAAACTAGAACCGAAATACGATGGCCCCTGTCAGATCCTCGAACTAATTTCCCCGGAGATTTTAGCAGTCAAAAACGTCAATACTAATAAAAAGTCAAGAGCGCATGTTTCTCAACTGAAAACGACAACGACAGAAACAACAGAGGCAATAACAGAACCATCTCTCTATCGTTTCAGAGACATGAACACAAAATTCGAAGCGACGGCAAAGCGTTTTAAACAGCAGATTTTGGTAGAAAAGAACAAAAGGAGAAGGACGCAGACACTGGCATACGCACCACCGTTAGGAACTCGGATGAGAGTGTCTGGTACGAAAGTGACAACGCCTAGGAGAACCCAGAAAATACAAAGGGATAGCGCACCAAGCATGGCACAAACGGCAGTGCACCGACAGCAGCAGAACCCAGAACCAGAACACTACGGGCACCCAAGCAAGAAGAGGATAAGCAGTATGATGCCAACGCTTCCACAGCTGACCCCGCCATCGAATCTCACATGGGCCCAGCAGGTCGAGGAGGAAGACAGGGACGTCTTGGAGGAACGCCACAACGCCACAGGAGGAACAACGCGGGACAGACAACTGGGAGGACGAACCGGGCAACATCCCCACCGAGTGGGACGTGCCGGCGGGTCACCAACTGGCCACAAGGCATATAGGAGCGGTGCAGGATAACCTGTGCTCCAGACACCCACAGGCTCAGCGAAGGTTCCGGCTATGGAAAGGCGAAGAGACAGCACGTTCGTACAGCACGTACGGATCGGGCGAGCCGGGGACGTGCGCATCGGTAGTAGCACAGGAAGATGGAGGACAACCGCCTCGGAGAGGAAAATAAAAGAGACATTCCGACAGAAAACCAGCATCTTTAAAGTACGCGCCAAAATGGGGCCAGTGGGACCATCACCGGACCATAAACGGTCACACTGCACACAAGCCAGTGTGACCGGCGCACGAGCACCAACGGGCACACTATCAGCTGGGACCCAGAAGGCGTTAGGCATGTCAGGTGCACGCACTAGTCCCAAAGCCGCCGACCAACAGCTGACTTTCAGCAATAAAAGAAGCCTCGCCAGCTCGAATCGGGGCAGTTCAACGCTGAACAGCCTGGGATTAACTTCCCAACATATTTTACAAACGGTGCTCGTACCAAAGGTAAAAGCTATGCTTTTCCATTTGGCCGTTTTAATACATTTCCCCGCCCTGATCCTTTCCCTCCAGATAGTATTTACCTCTGACATAACTCGTCTCCATATAGAGTATTTACCTCTGCAACCACTAGTCTCCCCAGTGAGTATTCACCTCTGTCACTAAATCATCTTCACAGAGAGTATTTACCTCAGCAACCACTCGTCTCCCCAGAGAGTATTCACCTCTGTCACTAAATCGTCTCCACAGAGAGTATTTACCTCTGCAACCACTCGTCTCCCCAGAGAGTATTCACCTCTGTCACTAAATCGTCTCCACAGAGAATATTTACCTCTGCAACCACTAGTCCCCCAGAGAGTAGTCACCTCTGTCACCACATGTCTTCGCATTAGAGTGAATTCACCTCTGCAACCACTCGTCTCCCCTGAGAGTACTCACCTCTGTCACTAAATCGTCTTCCCAGAGAGTATTCACCTCTGCAACCATTCGTCCCCGCAGAGAGTTTTCACCTCTACCACAAGTCTTCGCATCAGAGTGTATTTACCTCTGCCGCTATCCTTCCCACAGGGGCGTCCGACCGCGACAACCATCGCTCACTCCGAGTACACCGCTGGAGTACCTCTCAGCCTGTCTCACCGGGACCGACGACCAACCACGATCTGCACGCAGCAAACAGCCACGTGCGGCCGAGTAGCCAAACTAGAAGGAAGACCCCGAAGGAAGAACCCTACCGGAGGCCCAGTACCACCCATCCAACTTTCCTGTACGATTAAGACCAATAAAGATACCTTTTCTATACTGCTTAACCTTACGCCTTATTCTTGAACCCGAGGGCATTTATTATAGCTACCGCATCCAGAAAAAAACCATATTTCTGTGAACCCCGGCACGACGAGCATACCCCGGCCGAGGAAGCTCACAAGGTGCAAAATCTTCCTTCAGCAGCTTTGGAGAGAAAAATTGGGATGGGATGAAAGCCTACCCTCAGCGTTGCATTCATCTTGGATGGACTTGAGAAAAAGTTTGTCAACTACCCCGCGGATCTCATTTCCTTGCGTTGTTCGTTTTTCTTCTTAATCGCACATCACGGATTTTGTGACGCCAGCATAGAAGCATATGGCGTTTGCATATATGTGGTGTCTAGGGAAGGGCAGTTGTCGAGAAATATTTTGTGCTCAAAGTCTCGAGTGGCGCCACTTAAAACCTTCCCAAGCTGGAATTATGTGGAGCCCTTTTGCTTGCGAAACTAATGAATATTTTGAAGGATATTGGAAATTTTACAGGTAGGGTTTATTGCTGGTCAGATTCATCGACAGCATTATCTAGGATACGGGATGAGTTAGCCAAATTTCAAGTCCTCGTGGCAAATCGAGTAGCAGCAATTCAGGAGTTGACGGCAGGCATGGAATGGCGCTATTTTCCCACATCTTTAAATCCTGCTGACGTTCTTTCCAGAGGCTCGCTTCCCCACCAACTTATCCAGTCAGAGCTGTGGTTTCACGGTCAACCGTTTTTGGAAGGCTCCAAGGAAGACTGGCCTGTACCTCCTGTTCCTGAAGAAATTATAGAGCTTCGGAAGCGAGTACTGCTGATCGCGTCTTCAATTGCCGATCTCACGTCAGAATGCAAATTTGCCAATTCATTCTTCGGCATTCAGCGCACATTCGCCTACATGCATAAGTTTTTACATCGTCTTCGACACATTCAGCTGACTAACTTGTGAATGGATAAAAGGGAGATTCAACGCAATGGTCAAGTCATAAAATCCAGTTCCATCAGCTCACTCTCTCCGGTCATCGATCGGTATGGATTACTAAGAGTTGGAGGTCGTCTTGGCAACTTATCTCTAGGATTTGATGCTCAGCACCTGCTTATTCTGCCAAAGGGACATCCCATAACTTTTGCGCTGATACGAAATTATTACGAAAGGAACCTTCATGCTGGACCTCGCGCACTACTTGCCAAAATTCGACTGGAATTGACCCATTGGCGGAATCAAGGCAGTATCAAAGGTCGTCAGCAAGTGTGTGAGATACTTCAGGACTAGGCCGCGCATGGTTCAGCACATCATGGGAGATCTGCCTAAGGAGCGGTTGGAGAGATCTCGACCCTTTGAAGTCACTGGAGTGGATTACTGTGGGCCCTTTTTCTACAGATCAGAAATCCGCACGAGGCCACCCATCAAGTGCTACATCAGTGTATTCATTTGCTTTACTTCTAAGGCTATACACATTGAGCTCGTAAAGGACCTGACCACCGCTTTGTTTCTACGCGCCTTAAAGCGTTTCACTTCCACGCGAGGAAGGCAAAAATCAAATTTGGTCCGACAATGCGAGAAACTTCGTTGGTACCAAAAACCAGCTTTTGGAGCTCAAGAAACTTGTTATGAGCGACTCACATATGAAGGAGGTCCATGAATCCTGATTGACGCTCTCCGCACTTTGGCGGATTGTGGGAAGCGGCCGTGAAGGCTGCAAAGCATCACCTGTACCGCTCAGTTGGGCCCTCTGTGCTTGACTTCGACCAACTGAGCACTCTGATTTGCCAGATCACGGCAATTGTTAATTCTCGCCCTTTGCTCTCGCTTTCAGAAAATTCTGCTGATTTAGATGTCCTCACTCCTGCTCATCTGATTTTAGGCGGTCCACACGAGACAATCCTCGAGCCTGATCTAACGAAGCTGAACTACAATCGTCTGGATGGCTGGCAACGGGTCACTCAACTGCAGTAGATATTCTGGAGAAGCTGGCGCGAAGAGTATCTAACTCTTTTGCAAGAGCGGTCGAAATGGCGGACTCCTACGCAAAATCTTTGCGTAAACGATCTCGTTCTGGTTAAGGACGAAAATCTTCCTCCAATGCGTTGGCCACTGGCTAGAGTGGTCGAGGTTGTCGGCAAGGATGGAATGTGCCGCGTCGCTGACTTAAAGACTGCCACAGGAACGATCAGAAGGGCCGTTACCCGGCTATGTGTACTGCCCCTCAAGGAGTCTGTTGAATACTTATAACTTAAATACTTATAACTTAAAATACATATATATGTCGCATATTACGTTTAATAAATTCAAATTATAACGAATGTCGCATATTACGTTTAATAAATTCAAATTATAACGAACTTCTTGCTTATTCTCCTTGTCTTCTGTTTTTGATGTCGTTTGCCATTGCCTGTTGTTTCTCTTGAAAGCGATACAGAACGTTTCTGTCAACGTAGTCCGAGCGTGAGCATGAGTGAGATGGAAGTAGCTGTGTGTGTGACAGCATAAAACAGAATAAGAATTAGACACTGGAAAGTGTAATGGTGTTAAAGTGGAAAAGGGATTGTAAATTGAGAATAGAGAAAAGATGTTCTCTGCTTCTGGCTGATATTTCTTGTTTGGTCGTGGAAAGAAGAAGTCATGCCACGCTCGAGAAAACGTTTCGCAAAACAAGCCGTGCAAATGGAAAGAGAAATGGACTCTGGTTCTGGCAATGAATCTTCGTCATCAGAAGTGGGATTAGCTACGCCTGAAGTCAGCGGTGAAGATAATATTCGAGCTCTCTTGGAATCACAGAATCGCCACTTTTCGGAACTCATTAAAGTAGTCCAGCGTTCGCAAGTAACAGCGAACGATACCATGGCTGTTGTACTGCCCAAATTCAACCCTGATCGTGACGGCGCAGATCCTCGTTCGTGGAGTGAAACAGTGGATTACATTTTGTCCGAAAATCCATTGGAGGGCAGCGCTTTGGTGATGACTCTTAGCAAGTCGCTACAAGGTAGCGCGTCACATTGGCTTTCGCAAACATGCTTTGCTGGCATTACATGGAAGCAGTTCAGAGAGTTATTTCTGCAACATTTTGCCGGAACGGAGACCGTGGCGGCGACAGTTATGAATTTACTAACTGGGCGTCCCAAAGAAGGAGAATGTATGTCGCTGTATGGAAGCCGAATGGTAACCTCGCTGATGTCTAGATGGAAGTCACTGAGTGTGGAGCAAATTGCAGTGTCTGTTGCTCTGGCACATACAGCGGGAATTGATAAGAGGCTGCGACGCTTGGTTTTTACTACGGAAGTAAAGACGAGAATCGAGATGCACCAAGAACTAAAAGCCTTCTCGTTTGACACAAAGCCGAGCCAGAATTCGAACGATGATTCATCAGGACCACCAGGAAAAAGACTCAAGCTGTTTCCTCACATTAAGTGTCACAAGTGTGGAAAACCTGGCCACAAGAAGATGGATTGTCGCTCAAATAGAGAGACAACCTTGCAGCAAAAGCCTGTTAATCAACACTCTGCCTATACAGGAGGAAAAGATCGATCAACTTTAACCTGTTACAACTGTGGAAAGCCTGGGCATGTGTCTACTGTGTGTCCGGAGCGTCGAGCGCCGAATAAGAGTAACATTGTCAAAGACGTCAACATGTGCACCGTACTTGAACCCTTGGGAACTTTGTTGCAGTTTGGTGAGTCGTTCCAATTTTGTTTTGACTCAGGAGCCGAGTGCTCGCTCATTAAGGAGACTGCTTCATTGAGGTTATCTGGATCTAGAATAAATAATGTAGTCGTATTAAGGGGTATTGGTAACAACACGGTTTGTAGCACTTTGCAGATACTGGCAAATGTTTTGATGTGCGAACATTCCTTAGAGATCTTATTCCATGTTGTCCTAGATAACTATATTAAGTACGATGTTATGATTGGGCGGGAGATTTTGAGCCGGGGAATCGGCGTGACAATTACATCTAACTCACTTACTATGTTTAATGAAAAATCGATAATGCCTGTCCTAGTAACTGAATGTGATCCTGACCTGGCTAATGTTGATACTGACTTGCTTGGACCAGATAAAGATCAATTGTTATCAATATTGCGGGAGTTTTCTAAATCATTCATTACTGGAATTCCGCAGAGCCGCGTGACCACGGGACAGTTGGAGATTCGTCTGATTGACGAAAATAAAACAGTTCAGAGACGCCCTTATAGGTTGAGTGTGGAGGAAAAGGGACAGGTTAGATGCATAGTTCAACAGTTATTAGACTCAAATGTCATAAGACCTAGTTCCTCCCCCTTTGCGAGTCCGATGTTACTTGTTCGAAAGAAAAATGGGTCAGATCGTTTATGCGTAGATTATAGGGAGCTTAACGCAAACACTGTTTCTGATAAGTATCCTTTACCACTTATTGCGGACCAGATAGCTAGATTGAGTGGTGCTAAATTTTTCACCTGCATTGACATGGCAAGCGGATTTCACCAAATCCCAGTACACCCGAACTCAATTGAGCGGACGGCGTTCGTGACTCCAGAGGGACAGTTCGAATATTTAGCTATGCCATTTGGTCTTAAGAATGCCCCCGCTGTATTTCAAAGGGCCATTAACAATACATTGGGTGATCTCACCCACTCATTTGTGATTGTTTATATGGACGATGTAATGGTAGTTGCACCTACAAAAGAAGAAGCCTTTGATAGATTACAATTAGTTTTGCGAACACTTAGCAAAGCAGGATTTTCCTTTAACGTCACTAAATGTTCGTTTCTCAAATCTTGTGTTGAGTATTTGGGATTCGAAGTTAAAGCAGGTGAGATTCGACCAAATCCTAGAAAAATACGAGCCTTGACAAATTGGCCGCCTCCGCAGTCTGTGACACAGTTGAGGCAGTTCATAGGGCTAGTTTCATATTTTCGGCAATTTGTGCCAAAGTTTTCTCAGATGTTAAAGCCACTTCATGCCTTAACTTCTAAAAGCGCATCTTTCAAATGGAACTTAGAATACGAACAAATACGACAGAAAGTTATTTGGATCCTGACTAACGAACCTGTTCTAACTATATTCGATCCGCAATTTCCCATTGAGCTTCACACAGACGCAAGTGCTGACGGCTATGGGGCAATTTTGTTGCATAAGATTGACAATAGGCCTCGTGTGATTGAGTATTTTAGCAAACGAACGTCACCCGCAGAATCTCGATACCACTCGTATGAATTGGAGACCCTTGCTGTGTATAACGCTATTAAGCACTTTCGCCATTACTTACATGGCCGTCATTTTGTAGTGTTTACGGATTGTAATTCGCTTAAAGCCTCTCGCAATAAGGCAGAGTTGACTCCAAGAGTACATCGGTGGTGGTCGTATATGCAATCGTTTGAATTTGAGATAGAGTACAGACCGGGTGAGCGAATGGCTCATGTAGATTTCCTTTCTCGAAACCCAGTGTCAGAAGGTCAAACGAAGGCGGCAGGTGTGGCCGAAGTGCACATAAATTTGACAGAGATTACTGACAACTGGCTGTTGGCTGAACAGCAAAGAGATGAAGAAACTTCGTGTATTGTTTCTAAATTGCGTAGTAATGAGCTTTCTGAGGAACTGGCCAAAACTTACGAATTACGAGGTGGAATATTGTATAGGAAAATTCAGAGAAATGGCAAGACGCGTTGTCTTCCTATTATCCCTAAGTCGTTTAGGTGGTCTGCTGTCAATAATGTACACGAGGCGATTATGCATCTTGGTTGGGAGAAAACTTTAGAGAAAATGTACGAGTTTTATTGGTTTGACAAAATGTGCAAGTATGTCCGCAAATTCGTTGAAAACTGCATTACCTGCAGATTGTCTAAACCACCGTCAGGCAAAATACAAGCTGAACTACACCCCATCCTGAAAATTGATATTCCGTGGCACACAGTTCATATCGACATCACTGGAAAGCTTAGCGGGAAAAATGACCAGAAGGAATATATAATCGTCCAAATAGATGCTTTTACCAAATACGTTTATTTTTCTCATACGGTGAGGCTTGATACTGAAAGTTGTATTAAGGCAGTGAGGTCTTTGATATCGTTGTTTGGCGTCCCTACTCGGCTGATCGCGGATCAAGGTCGAAGTTTCTCTAGTACAGCGTTCCGAGATTTTTGCTCTGCACAAAAGATAGACTTACATTTAATTGCAACAGGTGCCAGTCGGGCTAATGGCCAAGTGGAGAGAGTAATGAGTACTCTGAAATCCATGTTAACCGCAGTTGAGACAGGTCAGGGTTCTTGGCAGGACGCATTACACGAGGTTCAATTGGCTCTTAATTGCACGCCCAATAGAGTAACTAAAGTAAGCCCATTAGAGTTGCTTATAGGAAAAGAAGCGAGGCCATTTGGTCTTATCCCCGTCGTTGAAAATGAAAATAGCGTAGATGTTAATTTAGCTCGGCAAATTGCAAAGCATAATATGACAAAGAATGCTAATTATGATAAGGCTAGATTTGATAGAGATAAAGCGACTATAATACGACATAAAGTTGGTGACTATGTTCTGATTAAGAATGAAGAACGACATCAAACCAAATTAGACCCTAAGTATAGAGGCCCATTTTTAGTGGCAGAAGTCCTAGAAGGAGATCGGTATACGCTGAAAGCGTTAAATAGCAACCGAACATACAAGTACTCTCATGAATTTCTACGCAGTATGCCTGAAAAGGGAATTACCACTGAGTTTAATGACAAGTTTGGCGAAGAAGGTGATACAAATCGAGTCAGTGAGGACTGCGATGTTGAAAGTGAGTAAGATGTGATAAACTTCGATCAAAGATTGTACGGCTCTCTGCAAGGTGGGTACCCGAGTTATGCGGTTCGCCACTTGATGCATTGTAGTTGGAAATCTTGGTGAGGGTCGATTGTCCGAGTTAATTGGCCGGTTTATAGTTGTGACAACTGCGTGCTATGTAATTTGGCCGGTTTGTTGAGATATAATCTGTGAGCTAGACTAACAAAGATATTGCCATGCCGGTTTATCTGAAGTAAACTGTGTGCCTGGTAGTAAAAGCCAAGAAGTGAGAATAGTATTGTCATGTGAAATAAATTTAAAGTAGTGGTAATCCCGATGTCATGGCGTAGAGTGGTGAGATGTACACAGTTAAAAGAAAATAATAATAATAAAATAAGTAACGAAAATGAATTAAAAATGATTATGTTATTTTACGAAACTCTTGGAAATATTTAATCTTTGCCGCAGTAACTAATGTAAAATTGAAATTGTTAGTTTGAGAAATTTGAAAATATTTAACTCTAATGAAGATGAATTAATAATAATTGTTATTTTGAGAAACTTATGAAATTACTTAATTTGTCATTTTTGTTAATGAAAATAAAATTAGTTAACACACGAGGACGTGTGTGTGTCAGGAAGGCCGTGTCGCATATTACGTTTAATAAATTCAAATTATAACGAATGTCGCATATTACGTTTAATAAATTCAAATTATAACGAACTTCTTGCTTATTCTCCTTGTCTTCTGTTTTTGATGTCGTTTGCCATTGCCTGTTGTTTCTCTTGAAAGCGAGACAGAACGTTTCTGTCAACGTAGTCCGAGCGTGAGCATGAGTGAGATGGAAGTAGCTGTGTGTGTGACAGCATAAAACAGAATAAGAATTAGACACTGGAAAGTGTAATGGTGTTAAAGTGGAAAAGGGATTGTAAATTGAGAATAGAGAAAAGATGTTATCTGCTTCTGGCTGATATTTCTTGTTTGGTCGTGGAAAGAAGAAGTCATGCCACGCTCGAGAAAACGTTTCGCAAAACAAGCCGTGCAAATGGAAAGAGAAATGGACTCTGGTTCTGGCAATGAATCTTTGTCATATATTTAGAATATAGAATAGAATAGGCACTGTAAACACCAATGTTCGGCAGCGCTCCCTGTATAAATAAACAGCTATTACATTTGAACAATTTGCATTATTATTTTGGATAAAATAGGTGCCAAAAAAGCTTGGCATCTCAAACAACACCCTTCTTGGCATAATTTCATTAAAATAATTTAGCATTGCAAAAAATTTTTTTTCATCGAATTTATTTTTTCTGTCGAACACCACCATTACTGTTTGCAACATCATTTGTTGACTGATGCTGCCACAGTCGAAAAATAATTCGATTTTTCATATTTGTTGTTAAATTTTGACAAAATGCAGGGTAAATATTTTTTGTTTGTTGTTGTCAGATGTGTTTTCCATGGATGGTAGATGGTGGCTGGTGGCCTATAGGAATCAAGGCTTCACATATTTCAAAAAATGTGCTGTGCGGGAAAAGTTTATTACCACTAGAGCTTCCTGCTCCTTCCAGTTTAGATTGTGTTTCTTTTTTTTTTGTGGTTTTTTTGGCTGCCATTGCTTACATATTTGCTGTGAATTTAATTTTTTTTTGTGAATGACAATTTTTCATAGTTGTGTGTGAAAACCATCTGCTAAGTATCGCATAGAGACGTGCGGCTTAGGAACATTCAAAATGGATGGTGGGACTACCTGAGAATTTTCGGAACGGTGAAACCTTAAGAACCATCCCCGAAATGGATTGTGGATTGTCGTCTGTGGGAACAGGCTATAAATATTTGGCACTAACTGCGAAAACCTGAAATTCACTGCGGAATGCAAACAATGACTGACAAGAAAAACAATAACAAAAAGCTCAGCACACCAAGTGTAATGACAAAGAAAAGTTTTAAAAGAGCAGAAAAATCTAGTGGTAGTAAATTTAATAGGTATGTGTATGTATTTGTAATATACTATATATTAATATATGATTTAGTAAATGATGTAGTAATAACGGGCAGGTTGAGATATCTGCAGAGATGGAGATATCATGCTCATCGATATTTGGCAGGAGAGCATGGGCGAATTGTGGGGAGCGCGTAAACAACCCTATGTTTATATGGAGATGAAGGATGGCTTTAATTCACAAATGTAGATCAATTGTTTTTGGAGGAAAAAATAAGCGGGGTCGACCTGGACAGGTCCTGCAGTTCAAGCACATTTTTTACCACGAATCGGCCCCATTCGCACCAAGTTTGATGCCTTGACTGTAATTGCGGATATAGCAAAAAAACGTCAGGAAGAGCAGAAGGAGCACCATAGGAATCAGGATGCGAGAGCTGAAAGGCACGAAAAGCTGATCCAGGAGTTAATAAAGAGACAAACAAAATTCCGTTATTTTCAAGATTGAAATAAATAAATAAATGTCACCATCCAACAGCGTGAATAGTTTTGAACCACAGCTTGGAACATTGCTTTTATTATGCATTTTCCAAACAAAAATAAAAAAAACTTCCGCTACAAAATTCCGATTTTGTAATTGTGTTCAACTGTTAGACCGTACCAGTATGAATCGGAGTTTCACCGTATGTGAAAAATCCCAACGTTCCCCCGGGACGGGCAGGACGTTACAAGACTTAAATGAAACGGATCATATAATCATATTCTATTGCTGATCGAACCTCGTTTTTAAATCAGTGGTTGGAATACCTCTATCTTATAGATATAGGAAAGCGTTCTGCTGCTGCGCTTCTGTTACATGTAATAGCCTATTTACACTACGGTTGAGTTATTGAGTTATTGAGTTTCGGGCAAAACTCGAGTTTCGTTTACATGGGGAAGCATAGGGGACCTAGAGGTGGCAAAAAAGTTGAGTTTTGGTTGCGTTTTGTTGAGTTTGTCCGATTTTCCGAATATTTCAACCCTGATCTGCCTGTCGTGGACTTATCACCACTAATAACAACAAAAATGTACAGCTCAATATTTAAATGTTGGCGCGTAAAAAATAATTTATTATTAAAAACCATTCTAAAATTCGGTCGGAAAAACTTAGCCAAACGCTAAAATCAATTATTAAATATTATATTATTATAAGCAATTGCCAATTTAAAAAATTTTAATTTTTGTACATATGTAATGTACATACATACACATATAGCCAAAATTCAACATATTTGCAATTGCAGCCGTGCAATTTCCCTGCCCTGCGGAAATTTTCCTTTAAAAAAGGATTCCAAGCTTATTCTTAACGTCACTCTCCCAAAAAGATCCATATAGCGGGTATTATAATTTGGGATACATATTTAATATAAAATGGAAGCACTAGAAATTGAAATGTCAATGCGATTCTTAGAAATTTTATCCAAATACTCCACAGTTGCTGCAGACATCGTCGCCAACTCCATATATTGCAGCGTCGTTATTGTCTCTTGCTCTGCCACATGGAGCATCATTAGTTCTTGGGTATTCATATTAATAAAATGAAATAAAACAAATTTTCGTAGACAAGCACGTGCCAGCAGCCGAAACTCAATAACTCAATAACTCAATTTTGGCATAGTGTAAATCCAAATTCTGAGTTATTGAGTTACCTATCGATAAGTGTGGTAACTCACTGTAGTGTAAATAGGCTATAAGTTTACAATTTTTATGTATAAATAGGTAGCAGGCAGGTCACTGTGCCAACCAACATAACATTTACTTGCGAAGACCAACTATCTATAAGAGTTTATAAATTAAATTTCAGTGGCTACGCAACGTCTACCAAGCTCTTAATCATTCCATCTATCTCTCGCACACACTTCCACGAGCCGTATATAAAAAACATATGCAAAGAAAAATGGAATAAGATAACATCTAATAAAATCCCCCAAAGGGTTAAACTTAATGTCTTACAATTTTTTTTAGCAAAAAATTAATTTGTCCTTTAAAATACAATGTATAAGCGAGAGGGAACGTTGTGAGCCGCGGCAAAGGCCGCAGCTCTACTTTATAAGCAGTACTCAGTCAGAATATATCTGATCTTATGATTTATGTAATTTATTATATGTTCGTAAAAGGGACGAATTAAATTTTGGCCAAAATGGAAAATTTCAAAAAATTAAGTCGAACCCCATGCTGTATTTTTATATTTTAGAAATTATCTGTTTCCATTTTTGTTTACATATAATTTTTACATCGGCTGCTACATTTTTACGTACCCATGTATAACTACATACAAGATGTGTAACTTTATATTAACTTGATGCCGACTAAATATCGGGCTGCGGAACCCGACACCACCGTTGAAAGCGCTTTCGGGAGGTGCTGAAAGCTGTGGTATTAAAGCGGAGGGGTTTCGTTTGGTTTTGGTTATATGGGTAATTGCATGCCTAACATACCCTGTACTCGAAGAGCATTCTGAATTGAAGGCAGCCGCAAACTTCTGCATCTCACTGTGGAGGGCTCTCCGCGCCCGACTCGCTCTCGCGCGCTCGTGCACACGGCACTCAGGACAGCCACTCGGAGCTTGGGCGGCCACTAGCTTGAGCGGGAATTGGCAGTTACGCTCTCACCCCCGTTACGATCGGTCGACGTCATTCTCGCATTTACATACATTCTGAATTGTACTGAATTACGCTAGCTTAAAATATATACATATAACGAAACGTAAACTGAAGTGTTTGTACTGTGAATACCTGGTGATCCGCCCCCTACATACATTGGTCCTTCGAACCGGATCTTCACCAACAAGGAGAAGCGCACCCCAGCAAGCTTAGTCGGATCGCTCTACAAGGAGAGCCAAGATAAATACGAAGCACAAAACACCAGTGAGGTGCCGTGATCTTGTTTTTTTCTCCCGTCCAATTCCAAGCGGCTATTCTGTCCGATCCCCGATCTTCCGCACCCACACCCACACACCAGACTTATTCTTTTCCGCATTTGTCCATATCCGCGTACATATATACATATATTGGCTACATATTCTTGCGTCTACATATATATGTCTTATCTACTAATCCGCCCTTAAATGCACCTACATCCATATATATTTAACTGCATATTCTTGCCCGTTTATCCATCCCCGCATACATATCTACATATATATATGAGACGCATATTCTTGCGTCTATATACATAAGTACACATACATATGTACATCCAAGCAGCAATAGCGGTGCCTTCTTTCGTTTCGTATTTTTCGCGTTCGCCTCTCCACCGTTGCGCGAGTTGTTTTGTTTTGTTGGGAGAGCAGGTCATTGGCGCCGCTCTTGCGCATAACGGAGCACTAAAGTGCCGCGCTACCTTGTATTTTGAGGGTGAATCGATTTCGGTGGTGGCCTGTCCAGTGACGCGCTACCCTACTTTAGGCGGGTATATTGTTTTTGGGTGTCACTTGCCACCGACTCCCAATATTACTGCCCGATTCGATATAATATACCGAAGCGCCTCCGACTTGCCGATAAATCTAATAAATCCAAATAAAATCCGAGTGCCATAAAAACCAAGGGGTTGTTGGGTCCGTTCTCCGTGTCCATCCGCCCGACACTTCCGCATTCGTTTCTTTGTTCTCACCGGGTGAGGTCAGAACATGTTCACTGGTGACGAGGACAGAAAGAAACTTTTGCTTTTGCCCGCTCCAGGTAATAGGACACCACCCATCAGCCTTCACCTCTGCACGGGCGAAATTGGTAGCAGCCATCGGCAGACTGACCGGTTTGGAAGACCGATGTACCGCTTCCGGTACCAGCACACCATCTGCCGCTATCGCTCAGATCCGCAGAGATCATTTACGTAGCATGTTGGCAAATGTGGATGCGGAATTCGAGGCCTGCTCCATAGCGTCGGTTGACGAGGATCCTGACACCCAACGAGAGATCCAAGCCCTGTATGGCAGGTTCTATGACGACTATGAACGGTGCCTAGACGACCTTACGGTCCAATCGGCCAGCCCTGTAGTATGTCTTCCTGCACAGCCGGACTCCAATGGCGGCTGTCGATTTCCACCCTGTGATATCGAAGTTTTCGCAGGGGACTACGTTCGCTGACCCACTTTTCGGGACCTCTTTACGGCCATTTATATTCAAAATCCTAGACTCTTACCCGTGGAAAAGCTGTACCACTTAACCACAAAGACCAGTGGCGATCCAAAAGCCATTGTTGAAAAATTCCATTTGACCAACGACGGCTTCGAGGTGGCATGGAATTCCCTCCGTGACCGGTATGAGAACAACCGGCTCCTGGTGACCAACCAGATTAATATTCTCCTTTCGCTGTCCCCAATTGTTTCCGAATCGAGTCGTGCTCTGAAGGAGCTCCAAGGGACGATCCACGGGGTGCTAACCGCACTGACGCATTCCAAGGTCTCTACCGAAAACTGGGACAGTTTGTTGGTAACGATTTGCACCTCCAAATTGCCCAAGCTGACCCGGGCCTCGTGGGAAGCCTCCGTCACCACAAAGAAGGAGATGCCCCCATGGAAGGAGATGGACTCCTTTCTGAGTCAGAGGTGTCTGACACTAGAGGCCATCGATGGCCCGAACCCGCCACCCTCTAGAATTAATCCGTTCCGGTCCCCAGGGAGTCCTATTCCTAGGAGGGTTCACTCGTTCAAGACAACAGTGATCCCGAAGAGGAGGAAGTTTGATCTCTGTTCGAAAGAGAATCATCCAATCCGTATGTGTCCTCACTTCTTCCAACTATATTTGCCAAAAACAGCTCTGTCTAAGCTGCTTTGCAAAAGGACATAGAATTCGTGAATGCCAAAGCGCGCACAACTGCATCACTTGTGGAGAACGACACCATACGTTGCTGCACCGGGGCACTTCAGTGCCTACCGAAACATTTTCCACATCTTCCACATTCGTCCGAAACGCACTCCAGTGTGCAAAACTTCTTTGCCTCCAGCAACCGGGCCGTCCTTCTTGGCACGGCCATCATAAACGTTGGTCACCTCGGCACAAATGTTCGCGCCCGAGCTCTAATTGACTCGGGCTCCGAGGCGACGTTCATTACAGAACGGCTGTCCACTATCATAAAGATGCCTTTCGGCAGAATCCAAGCACAAATATCAAGCCTTAATCACACAGTGTCCTCTCAGTCCAAGAGGCTTTGTCACTTTCTTATACGCTCCCCGAAAAAGCGAGTCCGATTCCTATTGCGAGAGCAATTTCCTGCGATCCACTACGAGAACCGCCTCCGGGAAGTACGTAGTCACTTTACCGTTCCGCGACCCAGACCATCCCGGGTCAAGTCTGGGGTATTCCAGATCAATTGCGCTGGCTCAGTTTCTGAGAAACGAAACCCGCTTGTTGCGAGACTTTCGGTTAAAAGAGCAGTACGACGCCGTGGTCCGGGACTACATGACCAAGGTTCCTCCGGATCATGTTTCCCCCGATTATTACCTCTCGCACCACGCCGTACATAAGCCTGAGAGCACGACCACGAAAGTCCGCGTGGTATTCACCGCATCCAGCCTCTCCACTAATGGTGTGAGCCCCAATGATCTGCTGCATGCTGGTCCGGTCCTACGATCGGACTTAACCCTGCAGATCCTGAGGTGGCGGTATTTCCGGTTCGTGTTCAATGCCGACATCACCAAAATGTATCGGCAAATCTGGGTTGATCCGAACTACACTCCGTTCCAGCGTACCCTTTTCCGAAACAAGAACAAAGAAATCCACGATTACGAGCTCAAGACCGTCACTTTTGGGGTCAACTGTGCTCCCTTCCTTGCCATCCGGGTCTTGCAACAACTTGCGGACGACGTCCAGTCCCGGTTCCCTAGAGCAAGTCATATCATTCGGTCTTCTATGTATGTCGACGACATACTAGCCGGGGCAGATTCCACAAGGGAGGCTCAGTTGGCTATCCGCGAGCTGCAAGCCGCGCTGAGTTCTGCAGGTTTTCCGCTGAGAAAGTGGACTTCCAATTACAAGGCCCTTTTAACTGGGTTGCCGAGTGAACACCTTCTCCATAGCGATTTCCTGGAGATTGAGGCCGAGAGCACGGCCAAGACCCTTGGGATCCGCTGGATGGCGACCTCAGACGAATTCTTCTTTGTCCCTCCTGAGTTGGCGCGAGAACCACCCTATACCAAGCGGACCGTGCTTTCCCAAATCGCAAAGTTGTTAGATCCAGCGGGGTGGTTCATTGTCCGGTCCAAAATCTTCATGCAGGAGATATGGTTGCAAGAGTTGGGATGGGACGAAGATCTCCCCAACGAGATGTGTCCGCGTTGGCAAGGTTTCTTGGACAGCTACTCCGTGCGCAACCAGATCCGAATGCCGAGATGGATTGGTGCGCAACCATCGGTAAAAATCGAGCATCATGGATTCAGCGATGCATCCGAAAAGGCGTATGGTGCCGTAATTTACGTGCGCGTTGAGGTGGGACATCGCGTCGAAGGGCAACTTTTCACCGCTATGACGCGAGTCGCCCCTGTGAAGACCGTATCGTTCCCCAAGTTAGAGCTATGTGGTGCCGTGCTCCTGTCCGAAATGGTGACGGCTATCCTGCCGAATATGCCTGCGGCACGCACGGTCTGTCGTTGTTGGACCGATTCCACCATAGACCTCGCCAGGATGAGGAAGCCCGCGTGCCGCTGGGTTACCTTCGTTGCAAACCGGGTGACAAAGATTGCGCAAGCTACCGAGATCAAGGAATGCTCCCACGTTCCGTCCGAACAAAACCCCGCGGACTTAGCCAGTAGAGGCGTATTTTTAGAAGATCTGGTTGCTAACCAACTTTGGTGGCAAGGACCAGCGTGGCTGCGGCAGCCCCGACGAAGAGTTTCTTGAACGGTTCTCCCAGCTTGACCGGGCCTTCGCTTCGTAAGACGCTGCCGGAAGTTAGATACCGCGCGAGAAGTCCATCTTACCAGCGAAGACCTCACCGAAGCGGAGCGATCTCTTATCCTAGAGACTCAACGTCGAGAATACCCCGGGGAGTATCACTGCCTCAGTGACAAGCGTCCGTTACAGAGGTCAAGTTCTATCCTGAACTTAAACCCGTTCATAAACCGACACGGACTCATAAGAGCGTGCGGCCGTGTCGCAGTTGCCGGATAACTCTCCACGACAAAAACCGACTGATGGTGCGTCTTCAAAAGGCTTCAAAATTTGATGAAAGGGGTCGTGAACTCCTGCAAGGTATGCACCATTTATAAAAAGAGGTTGCAAACCCAAAGGGAGCGGACTTCTTTTTCCCAAGCGTTCACACATACCGGGATAGACTACGCGGGCCCGTTCGAAATACGGAATTTTACAGGGAGAGCGTGTCTCATCACCAAGGGGTATGTGTGCGTGTTCGTGTGCTTTTCCACTAAAGCAATCCATTTGGAGGCCACGTCCGACCTCACAACTGAAAAGTTTCTCGCGGCCGTCGCACGGTTTGTCGCAAGTCGCGAGTGTCCACAGCGCATCCATTCCGACAATGGGAAAACTTTCGTGGGTGCGGCGACCACCTTTTCCCGTGACTCCCGTGATGCGTATAGCCATCAACGAGTTACATGGCGTTTCGTCCCTCCAGGAGCTCCACATATGGGAGGTCTGTGGGAGGCCGGAGTGAAGAGTTTCAAAACTGTCTTCTATAAGGCCACGTCCATTCGGAAGTTCACGTTTGAAGAGTTGTCCACACTGCTTGCGAAGATAGGAGCATGCCCCAATTCCAGGCCGCTCTCGCCTTTGTCCGAAGATCCGACCGAACTGTTAGCCCTCACTCCCGGACACTTTCTTATTGGGGGACCCTTGATGGCTACAGCCGAGCCCGAAATGAAAGGCGACATTAAATCGATGATTAATCGATGGCAGCATTTGAAGGTCCTCAACCAGCAGTTCTGCCAGAGGTGGAAAGAGGAATACCTCAAAGAGCTCCATAAACGCACCAAGTGGCAGACGCCTAAGCCCAATCTTCAGGTTCGCGATATGGTCGTCGTTAAAGAGGACAACGTGCCGTCTAATGAATGGCGGCTCGGGAGAATCCAGTCTGTATATCACGGCGCCGACGATAAGGTTCGTGTGGTGGACGTCCTCACTGCCCGCGGAGTCCTCAAAAGACCTGTGGTTAACGTCGTTCTTCTTCCTATAGAACCCCGTAGTTCCATCCAACAATAATCTGACTTTGGGTTTTTATCCATTACCGACTCAATGCAAATACTCTTCGGTTTTTTTATCCTCTGAAATAATAACGTTCTCTTGGAACCTTCCCTGTACAATCACGACAGTAGCAGCGAAGAGAGCAGCGATCACTTTATGAATTATACTTTTTTCAAATTAAAACTCAAATTAAAGCTCCTGACTTTAATACCGCCGTAGCAGAGCCCCCAAAGTTTTCCGAACACTTGTTTCAAGCGAAGGAGGTCAAACGAATCTTCTTTGTTAAATTGTACAGTACGATCTTCTAACATCTGCTACTTCCTTAAGAGCTTGTAGCTGGCCCCATCGACTACCATGTGCTGACCGAAAACGAGGCGATATGGCGTTGTTCTTATACCTGAACCAGATATAACTGATCTGTTTACTCGTTCTGATGCGTTGGCCTAAGGAGCGCAAAAAGCAGTATAAGTGTGTACAATATTATACTTTTTTAGCAGCGACTTAAACATCTCAGACCTGAACTGCACACCATCATCAGAAACGATTTTTTCAGGAACACCAAAACAGTGAAACAAATCTTCTTCTAGATATCGAGTCACTATATCAGCAGTAAATTTCTTCACTGGCTTTAGAAATGGAAACTTCGACAACTGACAACTTCGAAAACAATAAATATTCCTATATGACCAGTACGACTGCGAGGATAAGGACCAAGGAAATCGACAAGAAGTTTCTGAAAAACTCTATCAGATTGAGCAGTGTTCCCCAGCGGAGGTCGAAGGGTGCGGTTGGGATATTTTGTGATCTTACACATGACAATTATTAATATATGTATATATACATCGGACACCAAATTGGGCCAATAGTAAAACCGTCTGAGTTTATCTAATGTTTTATTTCTGCCACAGTGTGATAATAGGGGGTCTTCATGCGCGACTTTTGAGGCTTCTTCGACTAATCCTCGCGGTATCCAAAGCATCCAACGCAAATCATCCACTATTTTGTCGACGGCAGCGTTTTCGGCGCGTCGATAAATATATCCGTTTACCACTTTAAGATCGAAAGCTTTGGAAGCGTTTTCTTTGATTTGGTCTTTTATGGCTACATATTCAAGTGACTTAAATTCATCTGACTGAAGATCAACAATACTGGATAAAACTAATGACTATAAATCTTTTGTATATCTGCGTGAAAACTAAACTCTTGCCCTTTAATATACGACCTAAACTTCTTAACAGCTAAAACTTCTGCCAGGCACTCTTTTTCGGTAACGGTGTAGTTCCTTTGACATTTATTGAGGGGTCGAGGTTATGAGCTTCTATGAAAACTGATGATGCTAACGAAATTCCAATGACCAAGAATCAAAACAGGGTGTCTTTTCTGAAGACCACGGACTTATGTGAGAGTTTGACAAGATTAAATTCCACTTAGAAGGAGGCGTTTTCGATGTGTTACATGCTGATAGCTGATAGCTAATGGCAAAAGCCCGCAAACTGAACTCGTTGCTAAACCCTAAAAGTAAATTATCACTTAAAAACAGAGTTCAAATCTACAAGGCAATTTAGGCACCAGTGTGGATATACGGGCTACAAATATACGGTATTGCGGCCAAAACAAACCTGCAAAGAATAAGAACATTCCAGACCAAAATTTGGCATAATCTCTGTAGCTGAGTGGTTCCTGCGAAACAAAGACATCTCCAGAGACCTTGGTGTCCCCTCATCGATGATGTTGTCAACGCCCAAGCTAAAAAATATATCGCCAAACTTGGAAATCACTTCAACGCGCTAGCAAGGAGACTCGTCAGAGCCTCTCGCCGACGACGGCTTCGACGGATCCACCCTATCGACCTACCTGTCAAGATTATAGAAGACCTTACATGTAGCATAGACACCTGAGAAATGCAGACCCAACAACCGCACCATTCCTAGATTATGCTTAGTCCTTTCCTTTTTGTTGTCTTCTTCTATTGCATAAGTAGCTATTTAGTTACAGTAAGCAATAACGATTTATTATTATGTTGTGATATAAGTAGTTATCGTAATAAATTACAACCATCTGAAAAAAAAATGACATTCGATTTGTTGCAAAAAATAATCGACGACTAATTTTTCAGACACACATTAATTTAATCTTGATGCTCCAGGTTGTGGAAATATTTTAGTGGTTATGTTTAAGGAGCTTTCACTCAAGCTGCGTGCTCGGTTAGGACAGCACCCAAGAAAGCCATTACTGTCCCAAGCTTAAAACCCTATCCCCCACAAATCGCCTTAATGAAGTCGAGAGGCTCTCCCTGTGTGTAAACGGTATGGAATCAAGGCAGCTCGAGAGACTGTCGTACCTGCGGGTGTACGCACCATACTCTCCTGCATTACAGTAACCTTGAAGCTACTACAGTACAAGGACAGACAGTGACACTTGATACTCGGTCGCCAGCCATTCCAGTTTTATTACCGGTGAATTGTCAGTCAACATTAGCATGCATTATCGTCCCTAACATAACCGATCGCCTGATGAACCTTGAAATAGACATTTCCAACTTTAAACATACCACTCGCGGATGCGGGATTTATCATTCCTTAGGGCATCGATCTGTTGATTGGTGCAAAACTTTTCTTGGAGATCCTGGTTGCTGGGCAAGTGAAGCTGCTGTCAGGATTACATTTTATTCAGAAAACATGCTTGGGATGGTTCATGTCTGGATGTTGTGAACGGTTACGGGGTTTTTGTTGATTGTTTTTCGTCATCATACACATACATACATACATAACCATCCCATTTTATTTGCTTTAAATTACCAATAAATGTACAAACATATATACATATGAATATTAAACCTTCGCGACTTTTTGTTTGTTTGAATGTTTTAAAGCGCATAAAAGTTGCAATTTGTCTTAAAACTGCACCGTCCTCCTCGCGTATCGACCCTTTCATGTAAAAAGCAGATAACGTTGTCTCGTAATCGCCACGATATGGTTTATTTTGGGAGGATGATGTTGTGACAAACTCTGATGCCCTTTTTAGTGCTTTCAACTTTCGTTGGGAAGCGGCTGCTGAATTTCTTACCCAAAAGAGATCAAGGAAAAAGGGAAAGGAGTCAAAAGCATGGGATTGCCATAAAAAATTTAGAAATCAACCATATGTAACCAAAAAATGCTTGATTTACTAACACAATTTTTTTAAGGCATTATATGTATTGTTTGAGATGCCAACCTTTTTTGCCACCAATTTTCTCCAAAATAATAATGCAAATTGTTCAAATGTAATATGTTCAAATGTTCAATGTTCATTTATACAGGCGGCTGCGCAGCAGCGCTGCCGAACGTTGGTGTTTACACTGCCTTATGTTCTATATTCTAAATATGCATGTATTTTAAGTAAGGCCCGCTGTTTAGCGGCTGGCCCGAACATACTCCCCCCGTTGGAAGCCAGTCTTTCAACAGACTCCTTGAGGGGCAGTACACATAGCCGGGTAACGGCCCTTCTGATCGTTCCTGTGGCAGTCTTTAAATCAGCGACGCGGCACATTCCATCCTTGCCGACAACCTCGACCACTCTAGCCAGTGGCCAACGCATTGGAGGAAGATTTTCGTCCTTAACCAGAACGAGATCGTTTACGCAAAGATTTTGCGTAGGAGTCCGCCATTTCGACCGCTCTTGCAAAAGAGTTAGATACTCTTCGCGCCAGCTTCTCCAGAATATCTGCTGCAGTTGAGTGACCCGTTGCCAGCCATCCAGACGATTGTAGTTGAGCTTCGTTAGATCAGGATTGTCTCGTGTGGACCGCCTAAAATCAGATGAGCAGTAGTGAGGACATCTAAATCAGCAGAATTTTCTGAAAGCGAGAGCAAAGGGCGAGAATTAACAATTGCCGTGATCTGGCAAATCAGAGTGCTCAGTTGGTCGAAGTCAAGCACAGAGGGCCCAACTGAGCGGTACAGGTGATGCTTTGCAGCCTTCACGGCCGCTTCCCACAATCCGCCAAAGTGCGGAGAGCGTCAATCAGGATTCATGGACCTCCTTCATATGTGAGTCGCCCGTAACAAGTTTCTTGAGCTCCAAAAGCTGGTTTTTGGTACCAACGAAGTTTCTCGCATTGTCGGACCAAATTTGATTTTTGCCTTCCTCGCGTGGAAGTGAAACGCTTTAAGGCGCGTAGAAACAAAGCGGTGGTCAGGTCCTTTACGAGCTCAATGTGTATAGCCTTAGAAGTAAAGCAAATGAATACACTGATGTAGCACTTGATGGGTGGCCTCGTGCGGATTTCTGATCTGTAGAAAAAGGGCCCACAGTAATCCACTCCAGTGACTTCAAAGGGTCGAGATCTCTCCAACCGCTCCTTAGGCAGATCTCCCATGATGTGCTGAACCATGCGCGGCCTAGTCCTGAAGTATCTCACACACTTGCTGACGACCTTTGATACTGCCTTGATTCCGCCAATGGGTCAATTCCAGTCGAATTTTGGCAAGTAGTGCGCGAGGTCCAGCATGAAGGTTCCTTTCGTAATAATTTCGTATCAGCGCAAAAGTTATGGGATGTCCCTTTGGCAGAATAAGCAGGTGCTGAGCATCAAATCCTAGAGATAAGTTGCCAAGACGACCTCCAACTCTTAGTAATCCATACCGATCGATGACCGGAGAGAGTGAGCTGATGGAACTGGATTTTATGACTTGACCATTGCGTTGAATCTCCCTTTTATCCATTCACAAGTTAGTCAGCTGAATGTGTCGAAGACGATGTAAAAACTTATGCATGTAGGCGAATGTGCGCTGAATGCCGAAGAATGAATTGGCAAATTTGCATTCTGACGTGAGATCGGCAATTGAAGACGCGATCAGCAGTACTCGCTTCCGAAGCTCTATAATTTCTTCAGGAACAGGAGGTACAGGCCAGTCTTCCTTGGAGCCTTCCAAAAACGGTTGACCGTGAAACCACAGCTCTGACTGGATAAGTTGGTGGGGAAGCGAGCCTCTGGAAAGAACGTCAGCAGGATTTAAAGATGTGGGAAAATAGCGCCATTCCATGCCTGCCGTCAACTCCTGAATTGCTGCCACTCGATTTGCCACGAAGACTTGAAATTTGGCTGGCTCATCCCGTATCCAAGATAATGCTGTCGATGAATCTGAACAGCAATAAACCCGACCTGTAAAACTTCCAATATCCTTCAAATTATTCATTAATTTCGCAAGCAAAAGGGCTCCACATAATTCCAGCTTGGGAAGGTTTTAAGTGGCGCCACTCGAGACTTTGAGCACAAAATATTTCTCGACAACTGCCCTTCCCTAGACACCACATATATGCAAACGCCATATGCTTCTATGCTGGCGTCACAAAATCCGTGAAGTGCGATTAAGAAGAAAAACGAACAACGCACGGAAATGAGATCCGCGGGGTAGTTGACAAACTTTTTCTCAAGTCCATCCAAGATGAATGCAACGCTGAGGGTAGGCTTTCATCCCATCCCAATTTTTCTCTCCAAAGCTGCTGAAGGAAGATTTTGCACCTTGGGAGCTTCCTCGGCCGGGGTATGCTCGTCGTGCCGGGGTTCACAGAAATATGGTTTTTTTCTGGATGTGGTAGCTATAATAAATGCCCTCGGGTTCAAGAATAAGGCGTAAGGTTAAGCAGTATAGAAAAGGTATCTTTATTGGTCTTAATCGTACAGGAAAGTTGGATGGGTGGTACTGGGCCTCCGGTAGGGTTCTTCCTTCGGGGTCTTCCTTCTAGTTTGGCTACTCGGCCGCACGTGGCTGTTTGCTGCGTGCAGATCGTGGTTGGTCGTCGGTCCCGGTGAGACAGGCTGAGAGGTACTCCAGCGGTGTACGCGGAGTGAGCGATGGTTGTCGCGGTCGGACGCCCCTGTGGGAAGGATCGCGGCAGAGGTAAATACACTCTGATGCGAAGACTTGTGGTAGAGGTGAAAACTCTCTGCGGGGACGAATGGTTGCAGAGGTGAATACTCTCTGGGAAGACGATTTAGTGTCAGAGGTGAGTGCTCTCTGGGGAGACGAGTGGTTGCAGAGGTGAATTCACTCTGATGCGAAGACTTGTGGTGACAGAGGTGACTACTCTCTGGGGGACTAGTGGTTGCAGAGGTAAATATTCTCTGTGGAGACAATTTAGTGACAGAGGTGAATGCTCTCTGGGGAGACGAGTGGTTGCTGAGGTAAATAATCTCTGTGGAGACGATTTAGTGACAGATGTGAATACTCTCTGGGGAGACGAGTGGTTGCTGAGGTAAATACTCTCTGTGAAGACGATTTAGTGACAGAGGTGAATACTCACTTGGGAGACGAGTGGTTCCAGAGGTAAATACTCTCTGTGGAGACGGTTTAGTGACAGAGGTGAATACTCTCTGGGGAGACGAGTGGTTCCAGAGGTAAATACTCTCTGTGGAGACGGTTTAGTGACAGAGGTGAATACTCTCTGGGGAGACGAGTGGTTGCAGAGGTAAATATTCTCTGTGGAGACGATTTAGTGACAGAGGTGAATACTCACTGGGGAGACGAGTGGTTGCAGAGGTAAATACTCTCTTTGGAGACGAGTTATGACAGAAGTAAATACTCTCTGGGGGGAAAGGATCAGGACGGGGAAATGTGTTAAAACGGGCAAATGGAAAAGCGGAGCTTTTACCTTTGGTACGAGCACCGTTTGTAAAATATATTGGGAAGTTAATCTCAGGCTGTTCAGCGTTGAACTGCCCCGATTTGAGCTGGCGAGGCTTCTTTTATTGCCGAAAGTCAGCTGACATGCCTATAGCCTTCTGGGTCCCAGCTGATATTGTGCCAGTTGGTGCTCGTCCTCCAGTCACACTGGCTCGTGTTCAGTGTGACCGTTTATGGTCCGGTGATGGTCCCACTGGCCCGTTTTGTTTTCTTTCGGAATGTGTCTTTTATTTTAACCGCATACAATAATTCATACTTCAAAGTTCATACTTCAATATTCAGTCTATGCGTTACATTATATGGATACTTCAATATTACGTGTTATACGTTGTGGCGCCGTTGAGTATGGTGCTGGGCGTCACAACCTGACAATGACGGGATTTATCAATCCAAGAGGGTCGTAGAAACGAGCAATCGTAGACAAAACCGATCGCTTGGAGGGCTTCGACTTTGTTTCCAGCGCAGACAAGGCAAAAAGCAGCTGATCTGATGCAGGGTCCCATGCTAGGCCAAGAGTTTTCGTTATGTCACTTCCATCATGAAACCTTAAGTATTTCTCTCTGTCATCTTCAGGCGTTCTTTCAAATACTTCCTGATGGCTAGAGCACTATTTCCTAAGCTTAAAATTACCGCAAGACAGTATGGTGTAGGTTTGATGAATCTTTTCCATGACCTCAGCGACAGAGCTGCTGCCCAAGATGAGATCATCCACGTAAAAATCCTGTTGCAGAGCAGCTGAGCCAAGAGGGTAGGACACACCCTCGTCAATGGCCAGCTGGTGCATTGCGCGAACTGCTAAAAACGATGCAGCTCTAGTGCCATATGTGACCTGTGTAGACCTGAATTTCGGACTGGACAGAATCTCGCCATAGAATGCACTGAAAGTAATTGTCAGGTGAAGACACTCGTACGCAGCGGTACATTTTTCAAATGTCGATAGTGAGAGCGACTGGATATGTGCGAAATCGAATTAGTATGCTGAACAATACAGGCTGAATAACAGGGCCTGCCATCATCGCATCATATAGGGAAGATCCAGTTGATGTAGCTGCCACGACACGAAGCTTTGTCGTCGTACTATCCTCCTTTAAAACACAGTGGTGAGGCAAGAAATATCTGCTGAGACTACGAGAATCAGGGTTGACTGGGGACATATGTATAAAAAGGCAAAGTACCGCTCCTTAAGTGTAGTATCACGATCCAACTTTCGCTCCAAATTGATGAATCGACGATGCGCCTGAGTGTAAGATTCACCTAAGCAATCAGCATTATCCTTTACCGGGAGACGAACGGATGGCTCCCCTGATGGCAAACGTGAGAAGTGGTCTACGAAATGCGCTTCACAATCTAATTCTTCCTTCGTATTTAAAACGGCGTCCGCACAAGTCTCAACCTCCCAAAACATTCGAAGAACTTTATCCAACATTGCATCCATGATAGCTTCCGAATCTTTAGAATTGTGCGTTGCCAAGAGCGCCGAGCGTACTACCCTTTGTCCACCGCCAGATACGATCCACCCTAGCCGGGTATTCTGCAAAAGAGGCAGACCATTGCTGAGCTTGATTTGCCCTACGCAGAGGAGATCATAGAAAATGCTTGCACCAATGAGGAGAGGGTTGAAAAATGCAGGATCAGCAAGCTTAACATTTGATGGAATATTCCAGCCCAGAGACAAGTACAGACGATGAAGTTCTCCTAAGCTGAAGCGAACCTGGATGTGATGAGATCATGCTGAGATCCTGAATCTAGTATGGCACGACAAGGAACTAAAATGCCAGACCAATTCTTTACGAGAACCACAACGGTAGCCAGAAGCACAACAACGGATTGAAGACCTTGGGCCGCAAGAGAGGTAGAGGCAGGGGAAGGTGAGCTGCTAACAGAATCCTGAGTGGCAGAAATAGCGTCTGGTCAGAGCGTTAGATCTGGAGCTGAAAGATCTGGGGAGCATTGAGTTGTGGATTGCAGATTCTCGAAATACAACAAACTATGATGCCTCCCAACGCATACTCGACATTTTCCACTGTTGCATGCACGAGTCCGATGCCCCGCCTTCAGTCAATTGAAACATATGGAAAGCTTCTTCACTTCTTTGTGGCGCAGCAACGGAGACAAATTCCCGAACATCTTGCAGGAATATATACCATGCCCCGCTGACTGGCAAAAACTGCATCCAGACGTGTCGGTGGAAGAATTGGAGGCACCAAAAGTTTTTTTTAATGCGAATTATGGCTTTTTCCCACCGAACGTTGGTGTTTACAGTGCCTTATGTTCTATATTCTAAATATGCATGTATTTTAAGTTAGGTCAGTTGTTTAGCGGCTGACCCGAACATGTATATTTTCCCCTTTTTTTTCTCAGGTGCAATTTTTTCGCGCCAAAATTTTACATTTTAATATTTTTTTTTTTTTGTTTTTGTTAGTGGTGATAGTTTTTCTGATAGGCAGAAAAGTACGAAAATGTGTTAAGAAAAAAAAACAATCGAATAAACGCACCTGCAGCTTCGCAAAAAAGGCTTCCAAGATTATTCGTATCGTCCAAAAAATTTTCATATCGCAGCTATTCTTATTTCTGATATATAATTTAATTTAACAAAAAAACCCCAGAAAATAAAAATCCCAATTTTTTTGGATGCGTTTATTTGAAAGGTTATCGAAATACTCCACAGTTGCTGCAGACATCGTCGCCAATTTTATAAATTGTAGAATCGTTATGGCATATTGCTCTCCGACATAAAGTAGAATTAATTCTTGCTCGTTCATATTAATCAAATTACATCAACCAAATTTTTGTACACAAGTACATGCCAGCAGCCGAAACTTAATAGCCCAACTTTTGCATAGTGTAACCGCCAGTTCTGAGCTATTCAGTTAAATCATTTATCGATAGGCAAATATGCATCCAGATGACCGTTGCGTGTATATTTGGGTCATTAAAGTAATTATTATGTATTTTTATTTTATTCATTTATGCGGTTAAAAATCCCTACCGCTTATGGTTAATATCCTGTTCCTACAGACGAGCAACCACAATCGAGTCCCTAAGGTTTTCCCATTCTGAAATTTCCCAGTTAGTCCCACCATCGGCTGGCGAAAATCCTCTAGCTGAACCCTCCACGAGACTGCCGGCTGCGCAATGGGCACTGCATTATCCCGGACAACGCTAGGAGGTGATTTCCCCGAAAAATATTAACCACGTATGGACCTTCGGGCCGAATATAGAGGAGGACAAAGGGCAAACACGGGTTGGGATGTCAACCCAAACGTCGGTGGGAAGCGTGGCTGCTACCACCGGCGGGCACGGGGAGGAGCAATCCTCTCTGCGTGTTGCCAGTGGCCACACCTCGGACGTGGTGGGAGCATGTCACGTCAGTTGTAATACTACTATTGCCACAGCTCCCCACTGCAGGAAGAGCCGCGCAGGTGCCGATGTCGAGGCAGACAAGGTGGTTGCTTTCAAGAGGCAGCGCTCGACCGATAATGCCGTCACTCCGGCGAGCAAGCAGCAACGCGGGCCCAAGAGAGCGGAACCTCCACCCAAACCGGCAAAGCAGGGGTCAGGCGAGAGGATCAGTGATGTGTCCAAGAGACACCTGATCGTAGCTCTCATCGATAGACCTGATGAGAATGGGAGGATGACAGCGGCGCATTGGAAATTGAACCACGCGCGGCTGGTAGACTCCCTATTTACACGTATGGAAGGGAACCCAACAGCTTCCATATCTACTTTCGATGGTGCTGGGTGGTTGAATGGGGTCAAAATTCAGAAGTGTAATGATGACCCGACGCTTAAGTAGCTGACGTAAACGGTCTGCCAATTGGAAGCGATGTGGGAGGGTGCCAAGCTGGAGGTGGAGGACAGGGAGCTAGTCCCGTCCATACCAAAGGCGAAGGTACTCTTCCCGATCGCCATCCACGGGGACCGTGCGCTGAAGCTCCTTCAACGACAAAGCCCAGACGTACCGACTGCAGACTGGAACGTATTGCATGCTGGTAGCCCACTTTACAACGAGGGGGCCATTACAGTACAGACGACCTGATAGTAGTTATGCTGGAAAGTGAGAAGCGCCTTTGGTAGCCTCCTGCTACCAACTGATCATTGGTATGGACGCCAATGCCCACCACAGTGTGTGGGGACATCAACGACCGAGGTGAGTATCACTTACTCACTCACTTATATTATCAACAAACAAAAATGTAGCAAACGTGGGGGAGGAATACACCTACGTGGGTCCTACCTCGTCACCTAAGAGAAGTCCTTAGAGACTATATCTATGGAAATGCTGGATGCCTACCACGCAGCATGCGCACGCTAGACTGAGACCTCACCTAACCTTCCACCATCCATTTTTGATGTTCCTAACCCGCACAGGTCTATGCGATATTTAGCCGATAGTTTTCAAATACAACTCTCAAAAATTGGCACTCACAACGATAAAATGAGTTTCACTGCGAAAATGTAAATTATTACTGATAACACTGAACAACACGACATTTCCGCTGTCACCCAAAATGACTTTTTCTGATAAATTTGGAGATTTAAAATTTTATAAAAAATTGTTTTTTTTAAGTTTTTTTTTAGGATTTTTTAAAAAATGTGGTACATTTCTTTAGATGTAGTGCTTCTATTTTTCACATAACTTAAGTGTTTATGTGGGGATAATGATTTTTATCCCCGATCGGCCGAATATTTATTCCAACTAAATAAAACGCGGCGCAGAAATGAAATCAATGTTCTTTAATGACGTTTGAACAGCGAGTGGCCCTTGCTTGCCCTTTTTTACTTCGAGCATTGCTGCTCCGATCGCTGGGCGCAGCTTCGCTTCGCTCGGCAAACATAGATAACGTAGATAAAAGAGCAGAGCGAGCTTTGAGAGAGCGTTTAGTAGGGCAAGCAAGCGCAAGAATTTACAATAACAATTTTGTTTATTTGGCAAGCCACTATTCGGCGGGGGTCTGCTCCGAACATTCACCCCCCGTTGGAAGGCAACGGCTTTCAACAGAACCATCCTGGAGGGGCAGGACCGCTATCTTTCCAACAGCCCGTTTGAAGAGGCCCTTTTGGGTGCGGATGACGGCTACTCGGATGGTTCCATCCTTCCGTGGGATGACGCTTTCAATGCGGCCGAGTGGCCACTTTAACGGTGGAAGCGGAGGAGCACCACTTGCTCCGTTCCTGAAGAAGCGAGAGATATGCAGTACTCCATTTTCTCCAAAATGCCTGCTTCATTTGGCACAAACGCTGCCATCGACTCAGGAGGCTGAACTGGAGATGCGTCACGTCTGGCTCGTCGAATGCAGCAGTCGGTGCCCCATTAAGAAAGTGGTTTGGCGTGAGCACATCCAGATCGCCCGGACTTTCTGTAATTGCATAAAGTGGCCGGGAATTTAGTAAAGCAGAGATTTCACAGGTCAAGGTCTGAATTTCATCAAGGGTGAAAATGTAAGTGCCAACGATGCGATAAAAATGATATTTGGCTGCTTTAACAGCCGCCTCCCACAAACCCCCAAAGTGAGGCGATCGAGGGGGGATGAACATCCAATCGATCCCACTGGAAACGCAAAAATTTGATACAGCTGACGTATGAGGATCGCTGAGGAACAGCTGCCGAAGTTCTAAAAGCTCATTTTTTGCTCCTACAAAATTTGTCGCATTGTCTGACCAGATGATCCGAGGTTTTGGACGCAGACTTATGAATCGCCTTAATGCTGCCAAAAAGCATGCTCTGGACAAATCCCGAACAACTTCCAAATGAGTCGCCTTGGTGCTGAAACATACGAAGACAGCTATGTAGCATTTGATTGGAGGCCTGCTTCTGACTTCCGACTTGTGGTAAAAGGGTCCGCAAAAATCCACGCCTGTTGTTTGAAATGCTGGATTAGCCCTTACGCGATCCTCAGGCAAACTTCCCATGATATGCTCCCTCAGCACTGGCTTCAATCGAAAACATCGAACACATTTGCGGATGATGCCTGCCACGTATTCACGTCCGCCAATAGGCCAGAACCTTTGACGAATCAATCCGAGCAATCCTTGCGCTCCTGCATGTAGAAATTTTTCATGAAAAAAAACGATAATAGAGACGGTGACAGAATGTCCCTTGGGAAGCAAAATTTGGTGCCTTGCGTCGTAGTCCAATTCGGAATTTTGGAGTCGGCCTCCAATCCGAATCAATCCAAAACCGTCCAGAAATGGATCCAGTGCGGCCATCGCGCTTTTTGGTGATAAAACCTGCCTTCTGGTGAGGGCTCTTATCTCTTCCAAAAATTGCTGCTGCTGTATTGCCCTTATGAGTAGGTGCTTGCCATTTTTGACGTCATTTACGGTAAGTTGACCTTTCGCCCTTTCCTTGAGGCTGTAAAAACGATGGATATACGCAAAGACACGCTGCATTGCTCCGAATAAGTTTTGAAATTTGCAATCGTACGATATATCCCTATCCTTTGACACAATCAATGATACATGACGACGTTCTGGCACTTCAGCCGGCAATGGCGAGCCTGTAGGCCAATCAGAGCTCCCATGAAGCAAAAATGGTGGACCAGAAATCCAAAGGTTGTTATCCATTAATTCAGTAGGCGTGGAACCACGCGATATGATGTCGGCCGGGTTCAACTTCGTGGGCACGTGACGCCAAGTCATTCCAGCAGTGAGCTCCTGAATCCGCTCAACTCGATTAGAGACAAATATATTAAAATTCAAGGGCGATTCCCGAATCCAAGCAGGGGCAATGGAAGAATCCGACCAACAATGCACTTGGTATGGAACTGATAATCCTTTAACTATGGTGGAAACCAGTTCAGCTAATACGAGGGCAGCCGATAGCTCAAGCTTTGGGATAGTCATCTTTTTCAAGGGTGCGACTCTGGACTTGGAGCATAAGAGATGGCTCTGCACACTACCACCAGCTTCAGACCGCATGTAAACACATGCACCATATGCTGACTGACTCGCATCACAAAACGCATGCATTTCCACTCTGGATTTCTGACAAAGCACGTAACGTGGAAATTTGAAATTCCTAACCATCGACAACTGCGAGGTTAGCTCGCTCCACGCCGTATGAAGATCCTGGGGCAGACTCTCGTCCCAGTCCAACTTGAGGTTTTCGTTCCATAACGACTGCATACATACTTTTGCCTTTGTGATGATGGGAGAAATAAGTCCTAAAGGATCGTAGAACCTGGCTTTTGTGGACAGAATCGAACGCTTCGATATTGGACCCGCAGCGGCCGCGACGTGAACGAAATTGAACAGAAGATTGTCCGTGGTGGGATCCCAAACTAGGCCAAGAGCCTTAGTTACCTCTGTCCCGTCGTGAAAGGTAAGGCACTTCTCGAGGTCCGCCTCAGATTCGCCTTCTAAAGCAGCGACTTCATTCGAACACCATTTACGTATGGGAAAACATCCTTTCGAGAGTAGCTTTTTCACCTGATGACGCATCTCGATGACCGAATCTATGCTATCGCCTCCTGATATGAGATCATCGACATAAAAATCTCTTCGAACGGTATCGGCACCAAGCGGAAACAATGACTCTTCATCATTTGCCAATTGATGCATAGCACGAATTGCCAAAAAGGCGGCAGGCTTGGTCCCGTAAGTAACTGTCTCCAACTTGAACACCTGAACTTCTTCCTTTGGGTCGTTGCGCCATAGGATGCATTGCACATGCTGATCGGGATGGGAAACGCGTACGCAGCGGTACATTTTGCAGATGTCGCCACACAAGGCGACTTTGAAAAGACGAAAACGAAGCAGTGCTATCAGAATATTGGGTTGAATAGTGGGTCCAGCCATTAGCGCATCATTTAATGATATCCCAGACGCTGTTTTGGCAGAACCATCGAACACTACACGTAGCTTGGTGGTTGTACTGTCCAGCTTATGGACGCAATGGTGAGGCAAGAAGTACTGAGGGAGGTCTGACTGACGTGTAGTTGGCGACATGTGTCCCAAATCCAGATACTCCTGAAGAAATTTCGCATATTTTGTCTTAAGTTCCGGATTTTTTGCTAGCCTTCTCTCCAAATTTAGAAATCTACGTAACGCTTGCTGATATGATTCTCCTAACTCCTCCAAACTGATTCTAGTTGGCAACCGTACGGAATAAGCTCCGGAATCTAGGCGAACGTAGTTCGCAACAAAATGCTGTTCACACTGAACATCCTCGTCCGAAATTGATGAGGGTGAATAATCTCCGTCTATTTCCCAAAACCGTCTTACGATTTCGCACAAATTGGCCTCATCAGCGAAGAGGCTAGGGGAATTTTCAACAACTGCTAGCGCCGCACGACTATTCTCGCTGCTATTAATGCTTCCTGACACTATCCAGCCAAGTTTCGTCTTCTGCAAGGTTGGTAATTGGTCCGACAGTCGAATCTGCCCAACGCACATTAACTATCAACAGATCGACACGCTGGGGCTTAGAGAAGTTGGGGTCCGCCAGCTTGACATTATTCGGCATTGGCCATCCTTTGCGTCTAGTCCGAAGTTAGGCTGCATTCCTGTGATTGAGGAGGTTATAATCGCAGAGAGAGAACCGCGATACTTTGCGTCTTGAGATTGCAGAACGATTTTAACAGCCTTGCTCGAAGGTAGAATTGATTATCCAATGCCGACAATTTGAACATGCGACGGATGAGGATCCAACTGGAGCTGATTTGCGAGCTTCGATGTTACAAAGTTAACCTGAGAAGCGGAATCCAAAATGGCACGACATGGGATAAACGATCCACAACGGCCTTTGATGTATACGATTGCGGTAGCTAGCAACACATGATGGCTAGGCAGAGAGTTGGAGCTTGAGGGGGGAGGGCTGGAAGATTTGCTTGCTACTAGGGCACTTGCAGGATCATCCTCGTTCGATACCACGGTCGGTGACGCCAACTCAGCATCAGCGCCTGATTGCATGTGGAGCAGTGTGTGATGCTTGGCCTGACACTGCCTACATGTCCCTGACCTGCAACGCTGCAATGGATGACCTTTTTTGAGGCAGTTTAGACATAAGTGGCTCTTCTTTGCCTCCTTGTATCGCGAAAAAACAGGGAGATTTAGAAAAGCTTGACATCGGGATATGGAATGATCGGAGGATTTGCAATAATTGCATGCGGCGTTAGTATGGTCTTTAATGGAGGTGATAAGGGTGATATGTTTGTTTTCTCCCACCTGCTGGCTCTGATTTGTTACCATAGCCGATTCCAGATTTTCCAACATCCGACACTTCTTCTCCAAGAATGAGGACATGTCCGACCAGAGAGGCAATCTTGAGGTCGGAAGGCTCTCCTCCCATTTCACCTGCGTCTTGTGATCCAATTTGCTGCTTACGATGCAAACGAGCAATCCATCCGAGATTTCCTGAGGTGTTGCCAAAGTCCGAAGGGCACGTAAATGCGCGTTGATTTTGTCGCTGAGCGCACGCAGACCGTTGGCCGAGCCCTTCTCCACCCCCTTGCAGCCCGAAAATATCCTTTATGTGTGCCTGAAAATGCATAAGCTTATTATGGAATCGCAACTTTAATCAATTTAAAGCCTCTTCATAATTTTCCTGAGAAAGACCCAAAGAACGAATCGTATCCAACGCAGCTCCATCTAGGCATCCACGGAGATACTGGAATTTCTCCATGACTGGTATACGTGAATCATTGTGCACCATTGTCGTAAACATCGAGTGGAATTCTGGCCAGTCCATATAGTCCCCACCAAATCGCGGGAGCTGCAACTCAGGCAGCCGAGAACGGCCAATAACGTCATAGGCAAACGCAGATGAATGCTCCTCGAGAGGGTGCCGCGCCGTGGAATGCGCAGCATTAACCGGGCGAGAAACCGCCAACTCCCGTGATAGCCTGGACCTGACCTTGATGTAAATATTGGCGAAGTCCAGTCGGGCGTCATTGGCTAATTGCAGTAAATCTAGCCTTTCAAGGCTCGTTTGAGCGGCACCAAAATCCGCATTCATTTGCTCAATCTGCTCTATGCGAGCTTCAAGCTCCGTTTCATCCAGATAAGCCAGCTCTTCCTTGATGAGAAATCTGTTCATGGCATTTAATTGACGATCGATTGCCTCCGCCTTTTGCCTATAAAAATCAACACCACTAGGCATTACCGCGTTCGCGACGTTATTTGGCTCAAGTTCTGCCATGTTGGGGTTTTTCAAGTCACGAGAGAAAAGACACCCTGTATACGTATAAAACGAAGACCGCGAGAACCGCAAGCAAAGGGATTACAGGTAATCGATGTAGCTGTGCGAGCTGTCCGATTCCGCTTTGTGCTGCGTTTGAATGTATTTGTTAGTTCACTGCACTGCCCAATGCACTGCACTGAACTGCCGCGACGAAAAACTGTAAAACCAGCAACGGTGTAAATGTGTATATATGCTTTGGCACCGAATTGTGCGCAAAACACCGAACATTTTTCTGAGGTTTTCGAATGCTATACCTGACTCCGCTATCCAGACGATCACGTCGGGGTCACCAAATGTTTATGTGGGGATAATGATTTTTATCCCCGATCGGCCGAATATTTATTCCAACTAAATAAAACGCGGCGCAGAAATGAAATCAATGTTCTTTAATGACGTTTGAACAGCGAGTGGCCCTTGCTTGCCCTTTTTTACTTCGAGCATTGCTGCTCCGATCGCTGGGCGCAGCTTCGCTTCGCTCGGCAAACATAGATAACGTAGATAAAAGAGCAGAGCGAGCTTTGAGAGGGCGTTTAGTAGGGCAAGCAAGCGCAAGAATTTACAATAACAATTTTGTTTATTTTTGGCTATTTGGCAAGCCACTATTCGGCGGGGGTCTGCTCCGAACATTAAGTTTCTTATAACTAATTAGGTGTCGTTTAAGGTATTTTTCAACTTTTCCTGAGTTTTCATACACAAAATATCGAGAAAAAATACAGCAAAAAATTATGAAATTCTAATTTGAAATCTTAATTGACCGCAGCGATAAGAATGGGAAGATGACGGCAGGCAGTGAAAGTTGGTGCACGCGCGGCTCGCGGATGCACTATTTGCACGGATTGAAGAGGACCCCATAGCTACCATGCCCACCTTTGATGGTGCTGGGTGGTTAAATGGTGTAAAAATCCTCAAGTGCCGTGACGACCCAACGCTTAGGTGGCTGACGTAAACTCTCTTCCAACTGGACGCGATGTGGGAAGGGGCCAAACTGGAGGTGGTGGACAGGGAGTTAATACCGTCTATACCAAAGGCGAAGGTACTCTTCCACATCGCGATTCAAGTAGACAGGGCGCTGAGGTTCCTACAGGTGAAAGGTGTTACACACTGGGAGCTCGTTACCCAACGAAAGGGCCAGTAAACAAAGAGGCGGAGGACCTCCTATATCCAAGATTTGGGAAGATGGCGTGGGGCATGGGCAGCGTATATCTACACTTGAAGAAACGCCACCCCGGAGATACAGATGCGCACACCCTGCAGGCAGGCAATGTGGAGAAAGACTTGGGCCTGGAAACCATCATGGAGGCAACTCAGTGGCCGGTCTAAAGTCCTCGAACTACAACTCTTTCTACACAACACCGGCAAGCAGGAACAGAACCATCGTACTTGTACGAAAGAGAATTCATGCTCACCTTATGTCTTATTACAGCTCAGATGACCTAACAGTGGTGATGCTAGAAAGCACACGACAGGCCCGCACCACGTGAAGAGCTAAGGAGTCTGGTCGAAGAAGCCAGCTCCAAGGACTACCAACTACTCATTGGTACGGACGCTAATGCCCACCACAATGTATGCGGAAGCCCTGATATCAATGACCGAGGTGAGTCACTTCTAGAATTTATACATTCAACTAACATAGAAGTAACAAACGTGAGTCCTCCACACCTACGTGGGTCCCACCTCATCAAACGTGCTAGATGACCAACCTCAAGAACGAAAAAGAGGACTAAGTCACTTCAGTGGTACAGGGACCTTTCCCTCTAAAGAAACAACCTCAGGAAATTCTTTAAGCTCGCCAAACACGCGAGCGAAGAGTTTATTAACGAGGAATACAAGAATCTATGCAAGGAACAACGCAGCTCGTGAAAGAACTTCTGCTCCAACATCGAGAAGGTGCCTGAAACGGCAAGATTCAGGAAGCTGCTTTCAAAGCAACCTACCATACAGAGCCAGCTCAAGCTCCACAATGAACAACGGTCAGAGAGCAGCGAAGAAGCCCTGGCAGTACTAATGGAGGCTCTCTTTTCAGGGTGCACCGAGGTCATTGATGCCGAAACGCGACAAGACCTAGCAAAAGAGGAACAAAGCCTCCCAAAAGGTCTAATAAACCACAAGAAAATCCAATGGACTAATTTACGGGCATTACAGCACCTGGACTGGCTGGAATATTCCCAGCCATGTTGCAGGTGACCAAAGAAGTGACCACCCCATGCCTTTTCGCTCTACATACGGCATTCTTAGGGACAATCTAAATCCCTATCCAATGGATAACTTCTAGAGATGTCTTCTCTATCTCTATCTCTATGATCTAGAAATCCTTCCTGATCGAGAAAGCCTTCAACACTAAGAAAGATGCACGAAGAGTATTTGTTGATATATCCGGAGCATTTAATAACGTGGCCACAAGCGCATTAATGGGTCGCCTAGAATCAATTAACACACACCCAGCAATCAACCACTGCACACTGGGCGGAATTGCCAAAAAAGTGGCATAAAGTCGAATAACGCAGATAGCGAGCTGAAACTTAGTATATTTCATAAGAATAGCACTCTAAATATTTAAACAAAATTTAAAGTTCATTTGACCACGCCTACCCCAATAGCCCATATAAGACATCAATGCGTATACGTGATCACAAAGGAAGGTTAGGTTAGGTTACAGCGGCTGCCAGACTCACCGGGAGCCTGGCACACTTAGGCCGTTACCGGCCCGTTGTGGTACCGCGCGGAATCTTTCCCTTCTCGCATTGTGAGACCTAGAGATCAACAGTTGTCCCAGCCTGCGGCTCTTACAAAGTTAGCTATCTTCCTGGGACATATGGTGGACATTTCAGAGATGTCTGATATGAAGGGCGTACCCAGGTGCTGCAGCCTTCTTCTGCTGAGAGCAGGGCACGAGCAGAACAAGTGTTCCACCGTTTCCTCCTCTTCCTCATCTCTGCAGCTACGACAAAAGTCATTGTATGGGGCTCCCAGTCTATTAGCGTGGGTACCTATTAGCCAGTGCCCCGTTAGGGAGCGCGTGACTGCGCTGCACCTTCGTCTGCCGAGCCTGCATAGCTCAGAGGTGCGCTTCCTATCTATGGTTGGCCATGTCAGCCGAGTAATTCGACAACGTGGTACTGATTGCCATTTGTTGTCTATTAATTTCTTATATATCTCCTTTATTATGAGCCTACAAGTGGCCATCGGGATACGAGTGTCCTCCTTGTCTTGGAGAAGGAGGATTGTAGTGCCAATTCTGGCCAGCTCGTCTGCTATACAGTTGCCTTCGATGTCCCGGTGACCCGGGACCCATATAAGGCTGATAACAAATTGCTGAGCCATCTCGTGGAGAGATTTGCGGCAATCTGCAACCGTGGCCGAGTTAGCAGAGATCGCATTAAGCGATTTGATTGCGGCTTGGCTATCATTGTAGATGTTCACGCGATTTACCATGTCGGAAGTCACCTGAAGGCAGTTTAGGGCTTCCTTGATTGCAATGACCTCCGCTTGGAAGGCGCTGCAGTGATCAGGGAGTCTAAAGGAATGCCTGATGTTTAGCTGTTCAGAGTATACGCCTCCTCCGACCCTGTCGTTCAGCTTTGAACCATCTGTGAAGATGTTTAGGGCCCCTTCTGGGCCTGAAAGTCCCTCACTCCACTCGTCGCTGTGGGGGATAATTGCATCGAAAGGGGTTACATCTGTGTACTCCCTTGGGACACAGTAGTCCGTTTTGGTGGGGACAGAACTGCTGTTTAATATTGAGGAGTGACCTGTGTGCTGTGATGCCCATTGGTCGGAGTCTCTAAGACGAATCGCTGCCATTTGTGCCCTTTCCTTCCCTGCAAGGGCAAGGCTTGGGAGGCATAGAATGGCATTCAGCGCATCATTTGGGGTGGTGCGAAGAGCTCCACTGATGCAGAGGGCGGCTGTTCGTTGTACTTTATCGAGCTGTCTGGTGATCGTCCTTTTGGATAAGGTCGGCCACCATACTGTAACTCCATAAAGTATTATTGGCCTAGCTATAGCTTGATATAACCAATTGACTATACTTGGGTTCATGCCCCATTTCAAGCCAACAGCTTTTTTGCAAGTGTAGAGGGCTATCGTGGCCTTCTTCACTCTGTCTTTGATGTTTAGGTTCCAGTTTAGCTTTTTGTCAATTACCACCCCTAGGTAGCTGCCACTGTCGCTGAAGGAGAGCCTACATCCATTTAATATGGGGGGGCTTAGAGACGGAATCCTGTATTTCCTAGTGAATAGCACAAGTTCTGTCTTTGAAAGATTTACTCCAAGACCTCGCAATTCTGCCCATCTTGACAGTCTCGCGAGCTTTGCGGTCATTAGGTCGCAGAGTGTTTGAGGGTATTTGCCCGAGAAGATAAGCGCCACGTCATCCGCGTATGCCATAACTCTGCAGCCCCCCCCCCCTTCCAGGTCGCATAGAATCTTGTTGACTGCTATGTTCCATAAAAGGGCGGATAGGACGCCACCTTGCGGTGTGCCTCTACTGACATACCTTGATTGAGTGGACGATCCCATCGATGATGTCACCGTCCTGCATGTGAGCAATTGATCAATGAGCATCACCAAGTGACGGTCCACCCCAAGGTCAGTCAGCGCTTCCGTAATGGCACCTGGTATGACGTTGTTGAAAGCTCCCTCGATATCTAGAAAAGCTATTAGAGAGTATTCTTAGAGGTGTAGAGATTTCTCTATCCCCGAAACTACTTTGTGAAGTGCCGTTTCCGTGGATTTTCCTTTCCGGTAGGCGTGCTGTGCTCCTGACAACAGTTGAGGATCTATAGTTGTCCTCAATTGTAGCCCGACTAGTCTCTCAAAGGTTTTGAGAAGGAAGGATGATAGACTGATTGGTCTAAGTCCTTTGGTGTCGAGTGCGAAGCTTTACCAGCTTTAGGGATGAAGACTATTTTTGGCCTTAAGCCAAGCGTGTGGTATACTCCCCACTGCCAGTATCTTCTTAAAGATACTTTGTAGCCAGTTGATGGCCGTGTCTCCGGCTTTCTGTAAATGGGCCGGCATGATCTGGTCCGGACCAGGGGATTTGAACGAATTGAAACTGTTAATTGCCCAGCTTATGTTCCGTTTTGAGAAGATATGCTCCAATGAGGTGATCGGACCCTCACAAGGGATGCGAGTCGGCTCATTGGTGGAGCATCCTGGAAAATGAGTGTCGAGTAGAATATGTAGGGACTCCTCACTCGAGTTAGTCCACGTACCGTCGCTACTCTTTAGGTACTACTCTTAGGATCACAAAGGAAAGTGTGAGAACTATAAATAAAGTACAGCAATTTAAATATTTTTTATGTATTAGTGATAGTAATATAAAATTTATTATGATTAAATTCTTACTTAATGACTGGTCTTAATAAGTAACTATTTCTAACAATTTAAGTAAAAATCATCATTTAGTTATTTTGCACAGCTAATTCAAATGCATATGGATTTATATCATCTATTTCTGAGTCGGAGTCATCATCAAAACTGTGTTCATTACTTAAAGGCTGAACATTTATTGGAAAATTATATTGTGGTGTTTCTAAAAGTTCAATGACATCTCGCGGAAGGGGGTTTTTTTTATTTCGAGTTACCCTTTTCTTAATGGATATACTTGAGATGAGGGGATCTGAAGAGTCCATAGATCTTTGGAATACATCCATCATATTATTTACCCGCGAATTGTGTCGACCGTGCAGTAGCCGATCACGCTTGTAAAATTTATTTTTCGCTTCAGACGCGTTTTCTCCAAGACAGCTCACCGGCATCACTGATGCAGTTATTATTTGTGATCCATGAACTAAAATCTTGTGGAGAGTTGGTGACATAGGATACCATGAATAATGTAACATGTATGATCTAATAGTTTTATCTGAGAAATTTTGAAATTTTAAAGCGTCGATTGCAAATTCGCAGTTAATAGCTATTAGAATAGTATGTAGACTCTTAAGTAACTCCAAGTCGAGTTCTAAAATTGATGCAAATAACTTCGTATTTAAAAATGCTTTTCTCGCAGTGTTGCCATCGTTCGAGTTTCCACTTCCATTCGGTTTGGGCTTATCTACATGCAAACCCATTTCTTGTCGCAATCTTCTTTGTATATGTTTTTTTTTTTTTCAATCATTTCTAATTTGTTTTTTTCGTTTCTTACTTGCCATTTTTTAAACCCCAATCTGTATGATATTTTGAGCAGCAATTCAAAAATGCGTATCCAAGCGTGAAGCGGACTTATTCCATATTGAAGATGCCGAGGGTTTGGCTTGAAAGAATTTATGTCATAGGTTTCCATAAATTGTTTTGAGCCTGCACCACAAATTGAACACAACTGGCTAGATTTTGTGCCCGTTAAAAAGTTTAAAACTTTCCCATCTATTAAAGTCATGTGAAGGTCGTATGAGACAATGATCTTCCTTTCATTTGAAATTGGTACTACACAAGGAGTCAAGTTTTTTATTTGAGTGTCCAAATCGTTTTTTTCTGCAAGATATATAATCTTTTGTTTCCTTTGCGAATTCCAGTTTTCCAGCAAGAATTCCATGGCTTCATTTGTTGTTAAAGGTGTTGGTTCCGCAAAACCGAGCTTTCTTTTAGCTTCAGTAGCCTCGCATTCAGACTTGCTAAAATTTTTTAGCACAAATGCAGTGTTACTTTCATTTGATTTCCTGGCTGACATTGTAGCAGCATGAATCTAAAGTTTGGTGTCGTTCTTATTGTTCATTGCAACATCGGCAGCTAGTTTTCTTTTAAGACGGGACCCTGCTTCATCATAATTTAGCTTTGGTCTACCCAATCGAAGACTGTCCGTATCTTCTTTATTGTCCAAAACAATTTTGAAGCTCATTGATAGTCACTGTGAATGTTTTATTTGTGCGCATATTTCTGCTGCACTTTTGTAGATTCGAAGTAATATATAATTCAAAGCTTTTAATTTTCTTTTTAATTTCACTAATGTTTTCATTGGTTAGCGAACATTCCGTCAATTGGCCAAATATCCAGTTTGCAAGAACGGTAGAGTTGCGGCCGCTGTCGATCCATACGTCCAGCAGAGTTGAATGACAGAACTCAATGTGATCTACAAGTTCAAAATACCGCAAGAGCCGCAAAAAGTCGCAAAAAGCCGCAAACAAGATTATTACTTACTTTTAATACACACTCTCTACTTTATTTTCACATACATTACATATCGCAGAAACACGCAGAAGGTTAGTTTTTACTCCACAGAAGACGAACACATTTGTTTGGTTTTCTATCTTTTTGGACAATACAAAACAGTACACATATATAACATATAATACATTTTAACACCAAACTGTTTACTTTTATTCATTCTACATACCTTTGCCTCCAAAATGCATTTTTTACAATATTTTATTTTTCTTTTGTGTGAATTTGCTAAGCGCTCAAAGTGAATAAAAATTTCCAGCCAATCAATCTGATTAATCAGCTGACTTTGAAGCTTGATCAGAATGACAGGGTTGCATGTTTGGCAAAAGCGATCATCGATTTTTCCTATTTAGGGACTCTAGTTTGAATATACTGAAATATAATTATTACTTGCTTCCACAAAATGTTCGACTTTATGCCACTTATTTGGGAATTCCGCCCAGTGTGCACTGGATAAAGAACCTTTAAGGTTATAGACGGCTTCAATCAGAATGGGTCACCGTCTCCATAGTCGAGGGAGCACACCTCAAGGTGGAGTCCTGTCGCGCTATATGCATTAAAGAAGATGCTTGGTAGCACATGTGGTCTGTCACCCGCTCTGACGCATTGGACCTCTCGATGGTGCGATCAGTGTGGTGGCAAGCTATCGGGAAGAAGATGAACAACAAGCTTTTGGAAAAGGCTCAGCGACAGGCTATGATCTGTTTCACGAGAGCGCTGAGATCAACCCCAACAAAAACCCCATACTTGGAATTGATCCCCTGGACATCCACGCTCGTCTGATGGCAGGAAAGGCAACACCGCGCCTGATTGCGTCTGGAAACATGTGGCCACAAGGATACGGGCACAGTTCAATTGGTAGAGACATGATCAGTTATACTGACTACATGACCCCCAAACTTGAAACACAGGAGGAAAAAAGGACGGGACCAGACTCAGCACCTCGACATATACACAGTTGGCTCCAAGATGGACGGAAGAGTAGGATCTGGCTTATACTGCACAGACCATAATATAAGGCTGTCATATAAGCTACCAGACCACTTCAGCATATTCCAGGCGGAAGTCTTTGCCATAAACCTGTTCGTAGAGAGCCAAGCGGCAATAAAATCCATGCAGTCCTCCCCGGTCAGTTCCAGAAGTGTCCTGGCCTGCAGGGTGGCATTGGACTCACTGTGCACGACTAAGTCAGTGCGGATCTATTGGGTGTTCAGCCACCAGGGCATCGAAGGAAACGAAGCGGCGGACACTCTGGTAAGGGAAGTCGTCGGGCTGGCGACTGAAAGAGTAGAAAATGTACCTGTCTCCCTCAGAACGCTACAATGCGATCTAGAAAATCTGGCCAGACTAGAAAACGAGAACAGGTGGAGGAGCACAACCAACTGCAGAATCTCGAAAATCATGTAAAAAGAACATAGCGAAAAACTTAGCCACTATCTGCTGCACCTTCCGCGGAAGGACTGTAGACTGTTAGTGGGAATTTGGACAGGACACTGCCTGGCCGCATCACACGCAGCCATACTAAGCATCACCGACAGAAACAGCTGCAGGAAATGCGATGAGTTCGGGGCTATTGAAAACCTGGAACATCTAATCTGCAGCTGTCCGGCTCTCTCACGGGCAAGGAGAAGATACCTGGGCGCACCAACGCAAGCATCGCTAGAAGATGCCTCCAAGAGGACACCAAAGGAACTACTAGCCTTCGCCAAGACCACCTCAATTCTATGTGATTTCAAAACCTCACCAGCACCCGCGTAAGGTCCATAACCATCCAGAAAACTAAGGGCCATACTAGTAGAACCCAATAATCATTAATGGGGTTGTTGTGTTTTTCTTCCAATGTTGCCGACGCTTCTTTCTGTTGGCAAGGCTCGAATTTTGATATGTTGTCGAATCGCTATCACTTTCTCGAGAGCAATGTTCATATACGGAAATCTATATCAGAAGTAAATTTAAATGTACTATATTTCGAAGACTATGACGAAGACCACATGTTCACTAACGCTTCTAAACCAGATAAAACATAGTCTTTTATATAACATTTTATTTTGATTTTATTTTACTTACAACTATCCACACCCTTCTTGGCATACTTTCATTAAAATAATTTAGCATTGCAAAAAATTCTTCCTCATCGAATTAATTAATTAATTGCGACCATCAATATTTTTAATATCATTTGTTGCTGTTGAACCACAGTCAAAATTAATTAATTAATTAATTACATTTTCCATATTTTTTGTTAAATTTTGACAAAAATTAAGAGCACACATTTTTTGTTTGTTGCTGTCAACTATGTTTTCAACGGATGGTGAATGGTAGATGGCGGCCTGTGGGAATCGAGGTTTCACATTTGTCAAAAAATCCCACCGTTCCCCATAAATGTGCTGTGTGGGAAAAAGCTCTAACTGCACTACTCTACAAAATTCCACTTTTTATTTCCGCTGTCGCCCAAAATAACTTTTTGTAATAGATTTGGAGATTTAAAAATGTTTAAACAATTTTTTTAAACAATTTTAAAAAATGTACCTAGTATTTTTCTTCATAGGTAGTGGTTCTTTTTTTCACATATCTTTTGTATCCTATCAGAAAAACTCATTTTGGGCCACTTCAGAAATGTCGTATTGACTATTGCTATTTTTCGAGATTTCATCATACTTTTTTGTACTTTTATTAAAATAGTACATCCTCCCGGCCGTTGAGCATAGATAATTCAATATCATCATCAATAATAATTCTGAACGGGTGAATTTTTGTCTTCACCCAACGCGCTGGGTGTAAGCCTTTGCTGAGATGTGGATTACAATAATCATTATATTGATCAGTGCCTTTTATATGGCGCCTGTTCCGAACATACTTCCCCCGTTGAAAGCCAGTCTTTCAACAGACTCTTTGAGGGGCAGTAAACATACTCAAGAAAGTTTGGAAGTCCACCATCCCGAGAAGGAGCTTGTGCACGAACATTACCCCATTGCATATTCTGCGATGGTGTAACGAAGGTAAGTCAATAAGTTTTAGCCTAGATCGGTAAGTTGGCAGGATTCTACCAGAGTCGCAGTGTAAATTACGAAGATCAAAAATTAAAAATTGTTTCTGAACTGAGTCAAGAATAGCTTGCTGTTCCTTATACTGTGGGCTCCACGCACAGGAACAGTACTTCAATATCGGGCGCACTAACGAAATGTACAATTGTTTGGTCACATACGGGACATCAAACTCCTTGGACCAACGCTTGATGAATGCTAGAACACCCTTAGCTTTATTAGCTGTCGCAGCTATATGACTACTAAAACACAGTTTGTGATCAAATAATACTCCAAGATCATATGAACTCGAAATTCAATCCAATACATGATTACCAAGAGAAAAATATACAAAATGTGGAGCACGACGGCAGAATGTCATAAGCTTGCATTTCGAGAGGTTCAAAAAAAGAAGATTATGATTATGTATGAGAGAATGTTATAACTTGGGTTAGGCCGTTCACAAATAAAATGAAGAGGAGCAGACCCAAATGACTACTTTGTGGCACACCAGATGTAACGTTAACGATCTCTGCCAGAACATTAGTAAATAAGACCCGTTGTGTACGATTAGAAAGAAACTACGAAATCCAACTTAGAAGAATACTAGGGAAACCTCATAAGGACAGCTTCTGAATTAACCGAATCAAATGCCTTGCTAAAATCCGTCAAAATAACGTCGGTTTGCAAACCGCTCTGAAATCCACGGTTGATTATGGAGGAAAAGTCGAGCAGATTGGTAGTTGTTGACCGATGTTTAAAAAAACCATGTTGTGAAGGATATATCAAGCTAGAACAAAGATGTTGCATATGCCGGGTAACCAGACACTCAAGGAACTTAGGAATGGCAGAGAGCTTTGCAATGCCTCGGTAATTTTCTATGTTGGCCCTGGAGCCCTTCTTGTGAAGCGGAATTATGTAGGACTCATTCCAAATTACGGGGAGACAAGTCTGTTCCAAAGATAAATTGAAAAGAAAGGTTAAGGGTTGGCATTGGGGCTGGGCACAATGTTTAAAAATGCAACTAGGCACTTTATCAGGACCCGCAGAAAATGAAATTTTCAAAGACTTCAAGCCATCAAGCACAACGCCTACCTCAAAATATGATTGAAAAATGCTATTAGAGTGAGGCTAATGGTAGGGATACGGAGTGAATGCGTTATAGATATGAGAGGAGTAAGACGACTGGAAAAAGGTTGCAAATAAGTTTGCAATGCCAGCAGCAGAAGATTTAGAATTGTTTAGAAAATGAAGGGATGGAGGAAATGGATTTTTTTTATTAGTTGTTAGGAATTGAGAGCGGGAGGAAGAATATCGTACAAAGGCAAGCAAGGAGCCAGTTTTCTGGTACTTTTTAAAAAGTCTGGATTTCCTATTCTTTAAGTATGACAAATTCCTGGAGAACCAGGGAATACATAGCCGAGTAACGGCCCTCCGAATGGTTCCTGTGGCAGCCCTCAAATCTGCTAATCGGCACACTCCATCCTTACCCATGATGACATTGACCACTCTAGCCAAGAGCCAAAAAGTTTATTTAGCTTCAAAAGCTCGTTTTTGGCGCCAACGACGTTTGTCGCATTGTCAGACCAAACTTGACTTGGCCTAGAATCGAAGCGGTGTTCAGATCTTTAACAAGTTCCATATGTATTACCTTAGAAGTGAAGCAATTGAAGACTGTTCGGCTAAGCGCTTACCCATGGCAGCACAAAGATAGGCATAGCTTACTCTCTTTGCAAAACATCACTATCAATGCATCGTTGCTGCTGCTGCCCTACGCCCTACGCTCTTAATCGCTACATCGCCCTTTCCTTAAATTCGTCGTCCAACAAGAGCTGTGAGGGAGGCTCATCCGCAGAGCAGAAGTCGCTTGCAATTTGATCGTCTTCGTGAACAAACGTCGTTTCGTCAATTTTGTTTTTTGTTGGCACTGTGACCTGTTTGTTATTGTTGCATCTCTCGCATTACCGAAAAAATAAATATAACATACATGATATTACATTGAAATCAACCCCGTTGCGTTTTAATTAAATGTCTCGGAAATACGCTGCTGAAGAAGCTCAGTAGCTCAACATTTGGTGACCCCGATGTGATAAATAATTTAAAAAAAAAATATATATCCATAAAAAACATCAGCAATTGCATTTATCCAAATTTTGTCGTTGCCTTAGTCGCATAAAACCACGGTTGTTCGGTTCCTCAGTTGTGCACAAGCAACAGTAACTGTTCTCGCGTCATCTGCTTTACCTTCTGCTTGCTGTTGTTTTCGTTACGGTTTCGGTGCTCTCAGTGTGTATGGCATTGTTGTTGTTGGCAAATTGCGTACTACAAGCGCAAGGTGCAAGCCAGGCTAAGTGCAGCGCGGAGAATTGGAAATGCCGTCGGCAAGGAGAAGTTTGGTGGGCTCAGAGAAGAGGAGTTGAACGTGTGTTTAAATTCTTTATTGGATCTGGTCGCTTCTTTCAATGAGCATCATAATGCCCTGGAGAGGATTGATCTTGATGAGATTGGTAGTCCCTTGAGGGACGAGTTTGACAAGTGCGTGGTAATGCTGGAGACTAGCATTAGGCATGAATTGAACAATCGGCAGCCCACAATGCTCCCTTGCTCAACAATACCGACGGACCATATTGCAGAGGCCCCATCTACGATTGTAGTGCAGCATCGGCCTCGCCTACCGGAGTTAAAGCTGCCGGAATTCAGTGGGGGCTACTCACAGTACTCTGCGTTTTGGAGCATATTTTCTTCCATAATTGACAAGGATCCTGACCTAACGAATGTGGAGAAATTACAGCACCTACGATCCTGCTTGAAAGGACCAGCTTTAGACACGATCTCGTCGCTTGAATTTAACCAGGCCAGCTATCCTATCGCGCTAGATTTGCTCAACAAACGATTCAATAACAGGCGTTTAATATTTCACAAGCATGTCGCCGACATTCTGAGTGTGCAGCGAATTGAAGAAGCATCTGTGTCTCAACTCCGGGTCTTGGCAGATACCGCAATTGCTAATCTGCGGACCTTAAAGAATCTAGGGACAAAGGAGCAGGTCGCTGACTGCATTGTGATACAAAGTCTGCTGCAGAGGGCGGACAGTGCCACACGAGCCAAGTGGGAGGAAACGTCATCTTTGGATAGCCTCTCCACAGCCGAGCAATTTACCACTTTCTTGGAGGAGAGATGATAGCGATTGGAGACCCAAGAGCATGCTAAGAATATGTACACCCATAGTCATCGGAAACACTGCCTAATCGCAACTAGCTCCGATTCTTTGTGCATTCTGCGGTGATGCAGAACATTCCATGCATGGGTGCTTGCAGTTCTGCAATCTTTCTCCTCGCCTTCGCTATCAGGAAGCTAAGAAGCTGTCCCTGTGTATCAATTGCCTCCGAGCAGGCCATTGGCAACGTGCATGTCGTTCTCGATCCTGTCGAATATGTGGTTCCAGACATCACACACTGCTTCATTTTGAGTCTCCGTCCAACGCTCCCCATTCCATTCTGCCTCAACTCTCGAACTCAACATCGGCTCCACGATTGCATGCGATACCATCTCGCAGTAAATGTACTGCAACGTCATCAGCCATGCCGCTTTTCGCCAAGAGCCCCAGACGGGACTCCGTGTTGCTGGCCACTGCCGTAATCAGTGTTAGGAATAGCTCTGGTTCATTGACTCCTTGTCGTGCCCTGCTCGATTCTGGATCGCAGGAGCATCTCATTACTTCAAGTCTAGCTCAACAGTTGCGCTGAAGAAGAAAGAATCGGAAGTTTCAGTGTCTGGTCTGGGCGATTCGGGTACCATGTCCGAAGGATGCTGCGTGGATATCCAACTGAAATCACACGCGTCGAGCTATGCCACGACCATTTCGGCATTGGTTGCTCCCACCATTACGAGCAATCAACCCAACTGTACTGTTGACACAATCCGCTGGAACATGCTCTCCAATATACATTTGGCTGATAAGATGTTCTACCAGTCCCAACCTGTTGATATTCTTATTGGAGCGGCTCTGTTCTTTGAGCTTCTCTGCATTGGCCAAATCAAGTTGGGAGCCGGTATACCACATCTTCAGGAAACTAAGCTAGGATGGATAGTTGCTGGAGAGATGTCCCAGTCCTGAGTTTCTGCTTCTCTATTCACAGGTAACTCATCTGACGTGGCCCCTCATTCGAATGATGGAACCTATCATCGTGACAGACATAGTGTCCGGAGTATCTGCGCTAAAGACGTTCCGTGGAGCAAGAAAGGAAGTGCAGCCAAAAAGGATGTTGAAGGCCCGTGCTCTTCAATGGGGGGAGGATGTTCGGCTAAGCGCCTACCCATGGCAGCACAAAGATAGGCATAGCTTACTCTCTTTGCAAAAGATCACTATCAATGCATCGTTGCTGCTGCTGCCCTACGCCCATACCTAAATTCGTCGTCCGACAAGAGCTGTGAGAGAGGCTCATCAGCAGAGCAGAAGTCACTTGCAATTTGATCGTCTTCGCTTTTTGCTTTTGTTGGCACTGTGACCTTTTTGTTATTGATGCATCTCTCGCATTATAAAGTAAGCCGAAAAAATAAATTGAACATACATGATATTACATTGCAATCAACCCCGTTTCGTTTTAATTAAATGTCTCGGAAATACGCTGCTGAAAAAGCTGAAAAAGTAGCGCAACAAAGACAATGATGTAGCACTTGATGGGAGGCCTCGTGCGTATTTCTGATCTATGGAAAAAGGGCCCACAATGATCCACTCCAGTGACTTCAAAAGGCCGAGATTCTTCCAGACGCTCCTTAGGCAGATCTCCCATGATGTGCTGAACCATGTGTCGGTACAGTGCCAAATAAAAAAACTGGAGTTATAAACGTAGTTAAATGAAGTCATTACCGCCAAAGTTACCGCCTACCAAAACAGCATAGCGGACGAAATTATGCGTCGCTATGCGTTTCGAAACAAATAGAACAATCGTCATACAATATACTTCTGAAACGGTCCTGTTTTTCTCGTAATATATTTTTATTCGTTCTAAATACTTCATGGCGCCCGAGCAGGGACCTTGGGATTAGCTTTCGCAAAACAAATTTCGTTTCGCAAATCGTTTGTTTTGATCAGACCGCTGTTCGCGAATAACCGTGAATAGAGTGCCGTTAATCCAGTCCTTAATCAAAAAGGAGAAACCATATCGACGCCCAGCTTGAGAAGGTGAAGGAAGAAAGACCAGCCGACATTTGACACCACCATAAGGAGGACATGAGTACTGGTCAGCAGCACCCAGGGAAGTGGATTCATCCGACGACCGGGTAACAATGCCAAAGCAATAGCAATATATTTGCTTTTTGGAATCGTCGGTTGCATTATTTCGTCTTTCACGTCATTAATTTCAAGAAATATATTGACCCTGCAGCGGTTAGCAAACGCCCATTGCCACGCTCTGTAAAAAGTTTGTCTCTTTGAGGTCTCTTATATTTGTGGAGTTAATTGAAACGTTGGATCATCGTTTATTGTCGACGTCGCTCAACTTGCAATCGCGGTTCGTTCTCATGCGAATTCTTATATTTGGGGACATCATTAAAACATCGTTCGCCGCTTCGTCTTCGGGTCGAACGCTGTTATAACGTTGGTGCTCTCGTCATCAAGCTTAGCATCAGGAGCATCGTACATTGCGTAACGAATCGAACGTGGTTCGAATTAGGTATGTCGAGCTTGGCTTGGCTGTTTGTTGCATGCGCTAAAAAGGGTTGGAAGTTCGTTCAGTCAAGCGTTTTCGAATCAAACCTAATATGTTTATACGTTGGTATTTTACCTAATTTATGCGCACTTAGTTTTGGACATTATTTTCTTTAATAACAGAGTATCTCAGCATTCTTTTTCCGCTAAATTCTCTGTATTCAGCCAACGTACAGTTACAGTTCAGTTCCGAGAATTTTTGGAAATTTTAGAGGGCTATATTGCTACAGCAATGGACCTGCAATCCAAAATCAACATTTTAGATCCAGACAATTCGGATATGACTCTACTCTACTCTGCGACCGATCATAAATACGGTATCTGCAATCTTTGAATCGCTTTTATCATTGGGAGATGAGCAAAAGATTGCTAACGCCATGATTATCCATCTGTCGTTATCAAAGGTGGACCCTCACACTAAATAAAAATATAAGGAGCATTTAAAAATATTATGAGCTACCAAGCTTAGCCGATTGTGCCAAAACATTGAATAGGCGGCACTAATACCTTTAAACAGAGGAGTCACGGAAAGTCACGGCCGTCGACTAACAAGAAAAACACCTGTGTCGGTGGTCCCGTGGAGTTGCCTTTATTTTCCCGCAAAAAGCAGCGTGTTTCGATAAGCCCGTTTTATTCTGTCCAATAGTATGCTTACCTATAACCTCTCATACAATGTAACTGTTCTTACCGCAGTATGTCCTCCTGCTTCAACCACGCGACAATGAAAAAGAAAGCTTAAAACTATGGCGCCAAATCGTGGCGTCGAAATATATGCCCGTACATTGCAGAGCTCAAAATCCATACATTTCTACATACTAGACTAAATACTAAATATACTAATCCGCCTATCGCTATCGACTATCGACCGGCGACATCCCCGACCCCGTGAAAAACCGCTTCACTCAAATCCAAAACCGCAAGTTTGGAGACGGGTCGAATCATAGTCCTGGATAGGCCGCTGTCATTCACGCGTACACTAGCGCATCTAACGACTCCATCAACTCCTTTGTAGACTTCTTCCACGATGCCCTTACGCCACTCTTTTCGGGGCAGGGCTGGATCGCAGACGAAAACCACATCACCCTGGCGAATCGGCTCCGTTCTCCTGCACCATTTCTCTCGGCGCAGAAGTGTAGGCAGGTACTCCAAAGTCCACCTCTTCCAGAAACGGTCCCTCATTAGTCGCGCTATACGCCACTGCTTGCGTGTAGCGCACTCCTTGGGCAGCTCCACATCTTCGCCAGGCGTGTGCGGCAGGTTAGCTACTCCCCTGAGCAGATCATTTGGCGTCAAGAGGGCTTCCTGGTCCGCATCCACCGGCAAGTGGGTAAGTGGACGCGAATTCACGATGTTCTCCGCCTCGATCAGGAAGCTCACCAGTACGTGATCCCTCGGCGCCACCTCCTTCAATGTGTGGCGCAGGACCCTCTTGACGCACTGCACCATTCGTTCCCAGACTCCTCCTTCAGATGGATTCGCGGGGCAATTGAATACCCACTCGATGCCTCTGCGTGAGAGCTCACCTTGAATCCTTTCCATCTCGAATACATCGCCAAATCTTCTGGCTTCCCTGTCAGCTCCTACGAAGTTCTTGCCGTTGTCGCTGCGCAGTCTATGTACTGGCCCGCGACGGCAGACGAAATTCCGTATCGCAATTATACAGGAGTCCGTCGACAGGTCATGCGCCAATTCCAGATGTATCGCCCTGGTCGTTAAGCACGTGAACAGGGCGATCCATCGCTTCTCCTTGTGGCGCGAAACTGTCACCAACAGTGGTCCAAAGTAATCCAGTCCAGTATTCTTGAAAGGCCAACCATTGGCCTCCAGACGATCCCCTGGCAGGGGTCCCATTATTGGTGGCGCTGGCTGCGCCCGTAGCAACTTGCACATGTTGCATGCTGAGATCACCTTCCGTAGTACGCGTCTCAGCTTTGTAATCCAAAACCTCGTCCGGATCTCCGTAATCGTAGCATCCACAATCTGATGCTTCATCTTGGCGTGGAAATGCTGCACAAGACTGTGCCTGTGTGACAGGATTATAGGCCTCCTCGCACTGTAAGGTATACACAATGCGGCATCAATTCTGCCGTAGGCTTGCAGAATTCCATGGTCATCAATGTATGGCGCCAGACCTCGAATGTCGCTACCATTGGCAACCATCTTGCAGTCTTCTGTCGACCGCATCTCGTTTGGAAACGCCTCGCGTTGTGCCTGTCTGACCAACAGGTTCTCCGCGGCCTCACACTCTGCAGCAGTGAGACCGTACTTATCGGTATCGCTTCTTTGTCCACGGCACCAGCGCGTGAACCTTAACACCCAGGCCGTAGTCCTGAGTAGCCGAGTATAGCTCGAGAATCTCTGAAATGAAATGCAAAAGTCGTTCGCTCCAACCAACGAAAACTCATTTGGCATCTCCTCAGCGTCGTTACCATCCGGATCTCGTTCATATCTGAATTCAGGCTGTGGCCAGCTGCCCGCTGGCTGCCTCAAAAATGCTGGCCCGCCCAGCCAACGTGAGTTCTGACCGAGGTCCACGTGGCATTGCGAACGCGTTCCTTCATCCGCCGCATTGTCGGCTGTTGGCACCCATCTCCATTGGGATACCTTTGTCGACTCCAAAACCTCCGCCACCCTTTGCCGACAAATTGCTTATACCGGCGGTGGGTGCTGCCGATCCATTTAAGAACTGTCTTGGAGTCTGTCCATAGCACGATGTCCCTGATGGCCACACTGTGTTCCTTTTTAACAGTGTCCATCAGTCTGGTTCAAAGAACTGTTGCCTGCAGCTCCAACCGTGGGATTGACATTGATCTCACCAACACGTCGTCATCTTCATAGGTGACCCTCCAGTAGGCCACTGCCGCGAATGCAGACTGACTTGCGTCCACGAAGACGTGCATCTCTAAGGCTCTCACGCGTCCACGCCCAAAGTAATGGCGAGGACATCGGAACTGTCCCACGGCGTCCATTTGTTTGCGCCAGTTCATAAAGGCTCTGTATAACTCATCTGGTAGTGGTTCATCCCACTGGATCTTCTGCCTCCAAATTTCTCGTAGCAGCAACTTCGCTGTTATCATGAGGCAACACAAGAACCCCAGAGGATCGAACGTTGACATGACTAAGAAGCGTGGCTGCCTGCCAACATATTCCCCGAATCTTCTGTGCTGACTCACCCCATCCGACGCTCGCACCTCGCACCCCAATGCAGTCTCCACAATAAGTGAGCTGTATGAGAACCGGCATAACTCAAATCCAGCGTTCGCGTGTATCTCCTTCACTCGGGTAGATACGCTGATGGCTTCGCTCTCGGTAGCAAAGCTGTCCACATAGTCATCCACATAATGACAATCTATGATGGCCTTAACTGCTCTTGGATCCGTATGCCGAAACTGTTCAGCATTCACACTCTTCACGTAATGCGCAGCGCTTGGCGAGCAGGCTGCTCCAAATGTCATTACAATCATCTCGTAGATGTCAGGATCCCTTCTATCATCGCCATCTCTCCACAGAAAGCGCTGAGAACATCTATCTTCGGGTCGGATTAGAACTTGATGGAACATCTCCTTGATGTCATCGCAGACTCCGACGGCACCTTCTCTAAAATGAAAGAGAACCAATGGCAAGGGTTTATAATGTTGAGGCCCTTTGGCCAGCGCCGAGTTTAGTGATGTTCCTCCAACTTTGGCTGCAGCGTCAAAGACCAGTCGAATTTTGCCCGGCTTGTTCGGATTTTCGACTCCAAAATGTGGCAGATACCAAAGCCTGTCGCTTTGCTCTGCGACCTTAAATACGTAATCACTGATGATCCTTGCGTATTCCTGCGCGAACTTCCCGTTGCGCTTCATCTTCTTCTCGACGTTGACCAACCGCTTGTACGCCATATCATGGCTTCGTGGCAGCACAATGTGGTCCTCCTTCCATAGCAATCCTGTCTGGAAACGAGGCAAGACCTCGGTGAGGGCGTAGTGAACTGTCCACTTACCGGCCCAAAGACAACCCAGCCCAACTCGGTTGCGGCTGCATACGGTCCCTGTCTGGCAAACCGCCTTGTCTTAAGTGGAAATCCCAAGTGTCCATGATCCAGGCCAATGAGCAATTTCGGCACCGCGTTACTGTAGGGCCTCGTTGGCAGGCGCGCACCCTTATGCACGCCTTGGACATCTTGTCGGTCTAGAGTCTGCATCGGCAGGCTCAGGTTCGAAATGGCATACACGTTTCACAATACGTGGCGTATAGGCTTGCCTGCTCCACTTATTTGCAGGTTTACCATGTTGGTAGGTTGGATCTACCTCCAAACCACTGAATATCCAGATGTCGACGCTCACCTTGCACGCCCAGATGTTTCCTAACATCGTCGTCGATCATCGTGACGGATGAACCTTCATCCAGGAGTGCGTACGTATCCACCCGTCGGCCTGCTCCGTACAGCGTTACTGGCAGTATACGGAACAGAAGGCGACCACGTTTTGCGTCGACACAATTTAAAATCCTCTCAATGGGCGCATCCGCTGCCTGCGGTGCACCTCTCTCCAGGCTTTGTGTAGAAACTGCTGACTGCTGGTTTCGCTGCTTATATCTTCTGTCATCGCCTTGCTGCGACGACCGTCTGCGTTCGCTGTCCGCGCCATGTAGAAGACGGTGATGCCTCTTCCGGCATCCGTTGAATTGACACTCACCATGCGAATTGCAGGATCTAGTCATGTGCCCGCTTTGTAAGCATGCAAAGCATAGTCGATGCCTCCTCCTGTCTGGTAGTGAAGCTCCGTTGAAATCTCTGCAGTCCTTAACTGCATGTTGTCCTCCACAGATTGGACAACCTCTGACACGGCTGTCTGTCTTCTCGTCTCGGTCTTGGTCGATGCTTGCATGTAGCAATCGACGTCTTGGTACCTTCCCGTCAACATCCATGATCGTGCACACCACATTAGCGTACTCTGTCAGCCACGCACTAAAATGGGCAATGGTTGGGAAAGGCATGTTTGCTGCACCACTACTTCCAGGTTGTGGCGCCGCACTTGTTGTTGTAGGCGTCACTCGCCCCTCGATCAATCGGGCACTCCGTCTGGGGGAATGTTGCATCTTTCTATTCTGCCCAGACTCTGCTAATCAACGCTGCCTGCGTTTACTTTGAGTCGCTACCTGCGGCCTGTCCAATCTCAACGCTGTCCGCGTTCCTGGCAACTCTCTAACTAGGGTGCCTGCCTGTGGTTCAGTGAAAATTGCCCTTGCAGTCGTCTTGCCTAGGACTGCTAATAAAAGATCATGTCGGTGGTCCCGTGGAGTTGCCTTTAACGGCCCGTATTTTCCCGCAAAAAGCAGCTTGTTTCGATAAGCCCGTTTTATTCTGTCCAAAAGAATGCTTAATTATAACCTCTCATACAATGTAACTGTTCTTACCGCAGTATGTCCTCCTGCTTCAACCACGCGACAATGAAAAAGAAAGCTTAAAACTATGGCGCCAAATCGTGGCGTCGAAATATATGCCCGTACATGGCAGAGCTCAAAATCCATACATTTCTACATACTAGACTAAATACTAAATATACTAATCCGCCTATCGCTATCGACTATCGACCGGCGACAACCTGTGTTCGGTCAAATTTCGTACAGCTAAATAAGTTAGAAGTAGCTAAACACCAGTCAAAGCGTACTCTCATCATTATACGCTCTCTCTGTTCCCGATTAAGCTCGGTGCTCATGCATTAAGACCCCAATAAAGTTGGGGTTGTTAATATTATTATTTGCAATAATAATGCAATATTTGTAACGGATTTGACACACCCCAATAATTAAACAAATAAATATCTACAAGAGAAACGCTTCTTGTACAAACAACCAGATCGTCATTTTCCTGTGCAAGGGCCGAAAAATCGATTGACTCCAAGTGTATATATTTCGGCTTCAACCATTCAAACGCAAATTGTCATGGATTTGCTGCGATACCCGAGTTAAAGCGGTTCGATTTCACAAAAGGCAAGCAGCTGTACATTAACTGCCTTCAATGTGGGCGTAGGGTGTCTCAGTGCGGATCCTCTAAGTGCAGAGTTTTTCGCAGGGTCATAGTTCACAAAAGTACTTTTAAACTCAGGGTCATAGGTCAATTTCATGAAAAGCGTGGCGTCCTAGCTAAGGTTGTCAAGGCTAAATCGCTGCTTGACAGTAACCTCTTGACAGTAACCTCTAAATTAATCTCTAACCTCTAAAGTCAAGCTCAGTCTACAGGAGTGAAGTGTCGACTACAGTTTACTCTTATTACAAGCTAGCAGCCTGATAATAATCTTCCCATTGGAAAGTGGAAAATTCCGGCTAATGTAGAGCTGGCAGATTCAGCGTTCTATCGATCTCAAAAGGTAGATATGTTGCTGGGAGCAGACTCCTTCTTCGAGTTGGTGTTATCTCATTAGTTTTCGTTTGAATCGCTTCGCCTTGATAGCAGTTATATTGAAGATGTACAGGCAAGTGAGCATGGCTGAAGACGATCGTAACTTTCAACTCATAGTAAGTCGAGAAAATCCGTCTGATAAGTTGCATATATTCCAGTTAAATGCCATCCGTTGCTTGACATTCCATTCGCCAGCGGAAACTGAGCGATTCAGATCCACAGTTTCGTGGACGCTTCTAGTAAAGCGTATGGATGATGGCAGTATATTCGCGCAATCGAAAAGGGTCAAGTCTCTTGTCGGTTGCTGGCAATGAAATCAAGAATGGCTCCACTAAAAACAAAAACGATACAAAAACGGCTTGAAATATGCGGCTTGCACTATGAACTCTGTTGTCCCAATATTGGTCGTATGTCAAACCAGTTCTTGACAAAGGTACAATCGAGAGCGCATTTTTCTGGACAGATTCCGAAATAACGCTACTCCGCCATCGTCACTTGCTGTTTTTGTGTCAAATAGGGTAGCCACGATTCAGGAGCTATTACATGGCTTCATGTGCCGTCGCTGGCAAATCCAGCAGACTTGGCATCTCGCGGATGCAACGTCCTTGAGCTCCTGGATTCAATTTGGCTAGAAGGTCCGAAATTTGTATGTGTGCCCTCAGGCCATTTTAACATCCCAGCCGATGTACGGGATTCCGAGACCGAAAAAACCGCCCAGGTACTAATTTGTCTCGAGGAATCATTTGGCAGAGACATATTTTTTCGATTTCAGTCGTATACCAAATTTGTTCGAGTGGTAGAATATGTGTACCGCTTTTTAGATTTTACATTTGTGGGGATAACGGATTTGTGTAACGCCCAAAAGGAAGCGTTTCCGACCCCATAAAGTATAAATATTCTTTATTAGCATCAATAGCCGAGTCGATATAGCCATGTCTGTCTGTCAGTCCGTCTCTCCGTCCGTCTTCATTAGCGCCTATATACCAAATTTTGTTACCAGTTACCAGTTTGGCTTACGAATGCACGTCGGGAATGTAATCGAATAGTTAGGAGATGAATTCACTTTTTTCGCTACAAGCCGAAGTTGGTGAGTCAGATCATGAAAAATCTGCCGCCAGACAGTTTTAGAGAAGGTCGTCCGTTCCTGATCTGTGGGGTTGACTTTTGTGGCCATGTCAACGTCTTGCTTCGAAGACCATTTAGAGCGTCGACAGCCTCCAGCGTCGTAGCAAGTGGCAAAACCCCAGAGCCCAACATTGAAATCAGTGCAATGGTATTGGTCCACAAAGACCATGCGCCGCCGCAGCAGTGGGTCACCGGCAGAGTGATCAGCGTCGTCGCAGGAGCGGATGGAAAGGTTAGAGTGGCCGAGGTGCGGACAGGAGGGGACGTCATCAAGCGCCCAATCCATAAATTGGCCCTATATTGTTGCCCTATTGTTGCCTATAGATTGAAAACCGACGTGCGGCCATTAAATGCGGCCGGATTGTCGGTACAAATGTACAAAATAAAAGGAATTAATTGCATGAAGTAGAAACTGGCCGAAATAAATGGAACAATCGTCATACAATATACTTCTGAAACGGTCGTTTCTTTCGTCGCTCTTTTTCCTTCGTCACCCACAGCACTGGTCCACCCCGCGAATCCCCGTTTCCCGAAGCCTGATTAAAGGCATTAATATATTTGCATACGTTTGCAATTCTACACCATGCGCGGCCTAGTCCTGAAGCATCTCACACACTTGCCAAAACGAATTCCAACTCTTAGCATCCCACACTGATAATAAACGGAGTGAGCGAATTGATGGGTCTGGATTTCGTGACGTGACCATTGCGTTGAATCTCCTTTATATCCATCCATAAGTTAGCCAGCTGAACGTTTCGAATTAGAAGTTGCGTTCCTTGTATCCAAGATAATGACGTTGACTAATCTGACCAGCAGTAAAACCGACCTGTAAAACTTCCAATATCCGTCAAATTATTCATTAGTTTCGCAAGCAAATGGGCTCCACTTAATTCCAGCTTAGGAACCGATAAGCTTTTTAGTGGCGCCACTTGAGATTTTGAGCAGAAAACATTGTTCGGCAACTGTCTTCCCTGGACACGACATATATGCAAGCGTCAAGCACTTCTACGCTGCCGTCACAAAATCCGTGAAGTTCGATGACCGCAGAAGGATAAACCACGCGAGGAAATGATATCCGCGTCATACTTGACAAACTGCTTCTAAAGTCCATCTAAGATGAATGCAACGCTGAGGGTAGGCTTTCATCCCAATCCAGATTTTCTCTCCAAAGCTGCTGAAGGAAGATTTTTCACCTGACAATAACAGGATTTATCAAGCCAAGAGGGTCTTAGAAACCAGCAATCTTAGACAAAACCGATCGCTTGGAGGGCTTCGACTTTGTGTCCAGCGCAGACACGGCAAAAAACAGCTGATCTGATGCAGAGTCCCATGCTAAGCCAAGAGTTTTCGTTATATTACTTCCATCATGAAACCTTAAGAATTTCTCTCTGTCATCTTCAGGGGTTCCTTCATGCACTTCCTGATGACTAGTGCAGCATTTCCTAAGTTTAAAATTACCGAAAGACAGTAAAGCGGTAAGTTACGTAAAACTTCTTTTGCGGAGCAGCCGAGCCAAGAGTGTAGGACTCACCCTCGTCAATGGCCAGCTGCTGCATTGCGCGTACTGTTAAATATGAGGCAGCCCTAGTACCATATTTAACGGTGTCGTGTCTAATGTGTAGACCTGAACCTCGGACTGCACAGTAGTCGCTTATATACGACAAAAATCAAAAAACAAAATGAAAATTTTACAATTTGAATAATGTTGTTCATTTCATAAATAAATTGGCTATTTGAATCCAACGTATTTTTTCAGTGTGACCATTCGCTATACACGAAAAAATTCCTTAAAGTTAAACCACGTGCTTGGCAATTCAGTGCGTTCGAATTTTGCAGAGAGTAAGCCCTATCTTTACACATTTACAGCGTATTTAACGGAATGCTTCCCAAAAGGCAAATCAAACATTAACTGAAGCAAATGTTTATGAAGTTGTTGCACTTATGATGGATGCCAATTTAACAAAAAACCAATACATACTGATTCGACGATTTATAAACTCCAAAATATCAATTCATTTTTTACCCAGTTACGATAGTGTTCTGCAAGCTAAAACACACAGTTATCCAAGCAAAATTAGTGTAAACGAATCACTCGCTGAAGTTGATCTACAAAGCTTACTTGATCATACAGCATCACGTATAGTCGAACTTCAGATGGATGTTTTCAATCAAATCAAAGATGATTCTGTGAACACACTGACCTTAATTGGAAAATGGAGTTTTGACGGCAGTACTGGACTTAGTTTGCGAAAAATAATTTGGAAGACAATTCTTTATTTGTCACATCTTATGTGCCCTTACAAATTATAACTAGGTCCCAAAGTCCGATAATTGTATGGAAAAACCCCAGGCCATCATCAACCCGATTTTGTAGACCATTAAGGTTTCAGTTTAACAAGAAATCTATTAATATTTAAATAATAAATTAGTATTGTGGGCTTATGGGCGTTATGCCATGCCCAATATTATTTTTATAATCATCTTAATAGCTTACAGTTTATATTATGGATCTATACGACACGTATAACTATGTCGCATGTCCATACAAGTCCGACAACTGTGGACTGGGTAGAATCTCGCCATAGAATACACTGATAGCACTACTCGAGAAAATTCAACTTTTTTTGCGCTGTCGCCCAAAATGACTTTCTGATAGATTTGGAGATTTAAAATTTTTAAGTACCAAAACGAGTCTGCTCGGTAAGCACATGAAGTTATCTATTTTAATTAGAAACAAGTGGAATTTTTCGAAAACACACGATCGTATTCTGATGGAAGTCAGAACTACACTAAGGCAGGGATACTATACGTACAGAGCTATATATCAATTTTTATACCCGTTACTCGAAGAGTATGGGTATATTAGATTTTTGGTGATAACAGATATGTGAAACGCCCAGAAGGAAGCGTTTTCGACCCCAAAAAGTATATATATTTTTGATCAGCATCAATAGCAGAGTCGATATAGCCATGTCTGTCTGTCTGTCCGTCCGTCCGTCTGTCCGTCGTCAGTTGTGCCTATATCTCAGAGACTATGAAAGCTAGAGCAACTAAATTTTGTATCCAATCTTCTGTGTGATCACACTACTCCAAATGTGTTGCATTTCGCCGAGCCCCATTTCGACCGCACAAAGGACGAAAGTCTGTAGCGTACATAATTTTGAAGACACGAGAAAAATAAAAGCTCAGGATCATAGAGAGTGACATTTTCTATCGGAGTGTTGAATCTGGATCAGATCATTACTGTAGCTACAATGAAGAAAACCATTTCGAAAGTCATCGTTCCCTCTCGCTCTTTCTCACACGCGACCCCATCTGCTTTGCCCATTCGTATTTTTTAACGATTAGTTCTCAGAGACTATAAGAGCTAAAGCAACCAAACTTTCCATCCAAGCTCCTGTGATATTAATTCAGTACAAGTTTATTTAAAAAATTTGCCACGCTCTCTTCCTCCCCCACAAAGAACGAAAGTCTGTGGAATCCACAATTTTCAAAGTACGAGAAAGCCAAAAACGTAGAATCATGGAAAATGACCGCGTCTAAGAGATTGCTGAATCTGGATCAGGTCGGATCATTATTATAGCCAGAAGAAACATATTAGATTTTAGTCGCTACGCAACGTCTGCCAAAAATCTACTTATTCGCCCTCTCTCTCGCACACATCCACGTCTATTTTATGTAGTTATACATGTGTAGGTAAGCATGAAGCAGCCGATGTAAAAAGTATATGTAATTAAAAATGGAAACAGATAACTTCTAAAATATAAAAATACAGCATGGAGCATTTAATTCGTCCTTTTTGCGAACATATAATAAATTTCATAAATCGTAAACTCATAAATGTATGTATGTAAATTATTTAATTCTTATTCCCGGCTAAGGTTAATAACACCGGGGCATCGGCCACCGGCAATCAAACACGAGAGTTAAGGTTTAATTATTTATTCCTGCACAACTGGCTCGGTTCGGAGTGAGAATAATTCTGATTAACCTAAAGATACAAAAGTACAATTCTACTTAAGACTACCCAATCCCTTGGCAGCGCTGCTTAGCAGCGGGCCGACGTTCTGCACCGTCAGCGACTCGTGCAGACCATCAGCTCCACAGCGGATGTTTATGCAACGGCGGAATATGATCCGCCGGCCACTCGAGTGCAGGTCAACGGTTCTTCAGCAGAAACTCTTGCGACAATGTAGTTGCTGCCCCCACCCCTTTGGGTGCGGCATCAGCATAATTCCGTTTTGAAACTCTGCCGATACTCTGCAGCTGGTGGGAAGTGTTAACTACTCCCCCTCTTGAAGAGCGGTCGTCCTCGCCGCTCGCAACCTCTCGACTATCTCTTTAACCTGGTCCGCGCTTTGCCTTCTTCTGAGATGCGCTCTGATAAGTACGATGCCACCAACGGCACCACACAGGGCAATGCCGAGCCCGAAGGCAAGGAATGGATTTAGCCGGCCCATGGTGGACTGTTCGACCTCCTTGATGTAGTTTAGGTTCTTTTCGCTGAGCTGATGCAGGAATGGTAGGCTTAGGACCGCCTGGTGCCCCGTGATGTTCAGGGCGGGCACCGATGCTATGCCCGGAAGTCGCTGTGGGATGTTGTTGCGATTCCGGAATCGAGAGCCGTTGACAATCGCGAAGTCGTTGAAGGTGACCACCTGTGTCCCGGCGGTTGTGATCCGCGTGTCTGAGTCACAGCTGATCACGGCTGGTCTGTTGTTGATGATGATTATGCCGTCATCAACGAGGGTGATGGGCTCTAGATGGCTCGGTTGAGAGATGCAGTGAGCGATGCCACCGGAGTGCAGTCCCTGCGCGCAGGAACCCCTCGCCTCCTTCTTGCAGAAGGTGGACATGGTTGTGGCAACGCAGGCTGTGAGCGCCCACACTTGGTTGTCGCACTCAGCTACGATGTTGTCTGCTAATTGCAGTACCGTTCCATTGTGCTCAACCGGGAATACCGTGACCTTTCTACAAGTTAAACTAACTCTAGGATATTCGATTATTAAGTGGATTATATTAGCGGATTGTAAGATCTTAATTTTTGATACTTCTAGTAAGCCTGATATTGTGACCCCTGTGAATTGGTCAGCGAGAACGGATTCTATGTCAGCGTGGTCTAAAATGGATGGATTTACTATATTGGCTTTGGCCAGGGTGATTGTAAGCATGAGGTTCCCTATTTCTGTTATGAGGATTCTATTTCTGGCTAATAGGGTTTCGTACAGGTGCTCTGAGTTTATTATTTCGTTTTTTTTTATACTAAGAATCTTATTAACTGTACTAGTGAGGGAATTTAATTGATTCTGCACCTTGGTATTAATAGAAATCTGTCTATTGCTTTCCTGTACTAACTGAGCTTCTGTGAATTTAATATTTTCTAGGTCGGCTGCATCCGGCGTTCCGGCCACGACCTTAAGGGCCGTTCCTAGAAAGTCTAAGCTCCTAGCCAGCCGGTGGTGAACGCCGATATCAGACAACATGTCCCTAATGTGGTTACAGTCGGCCTCTAATAGCTGTCTCATGTGGGATCTAGGGAAAACGTTCGTCATTTTCGCGGTCTCGTCGGCAATGCGACCGAACTCGGTCAAGTTTGCCGTGTGTTTGATATAGTCAAGACCGTCCCAAACCAGTACAGTTCCGTCCGTAATTGGTATGTAATCTGAGTGAGTGTAATCGGTGATGCGTGCCGATACTATTGCGACGAACTGAAGTACCCAGACAATCCTGTGGATAAAAATACGTAAAAGAATAAAAAAGGAAAAACTAAAAGAAATACCGTCACCAAAGTGTGTTTCTTAACCTAGTCGGAGTAGCTACCTAAGGTTGTCCTTATGGACCACCCTCCCTCTAATTAGGACAGTTGTCCCCAAGTCCGCCTCTATTGTTTCCTCCACAAATAAAGGGGTCAACTTACTTACACCTCTACCTGAGGCACACTTTGTGCGCGGGATTGGTCAACCTCTGCCCGAATCTACCGGGCAGATTCTGTAAGCTCCGTTCGCAACTGCCTTATTTCTTCTTGAAATGCCGCGGCCTGCCTTGCTAAGGCGGCCTCCATTTCCAGTACGAATTGTTCCATACTTTTTTTATTTGATTTCTTATGTGGCGGCCGTCCGTCCAAGTGGAGACCTTCTATTAGGGACTCTAGGCTGTCGTCACTGTCTTCTCTAACTTCTCTATCGCTCATGGGGTGCGTTCTAACTTAACGAGCACCACACCTGTTATTTATATTCAATAAGCTCCCTTTGTTTGGTACAGACAAAAATTTTCATTCTATTTTGTTTATTTATATTATTATTATTTTTTACTATTTTTTTTCTAGATTTACTTTACTTATGTTTCTCTTTTTCTCATAACAATTTTGCTTAAAATTTTTACAATTTCTCGTTTAATTAAGCTGACACAAAACCGAAATCGGTGAGCTATTCACTTACATTTTTTCCTTATTTATTATCGCGGTGTCCGGTTGAGCGGGGTTGGGGGGAACTTTGTTCGGCTGTTCTGATGTTTGCTTGACGAAGTTTGATGTTTTCTATTTTCCTAGGCGAGGGAGAGCCCTTCAGCCTATTTTTCCTCTGTAGATTACTGATGAGAGCGAGGGATTTCCCTACAGCCGCTTTTCCTTTCCTCGGTCTGTGTTGTGGTCGTCGCTGTAGGTGACAGCAGACGCGGCGCCGTATTGTTAAATTTGGCCTCGTTTTCTTGTTTTTTCACGGGCTTACGTTCTGGTGCGGCACTCACACAACAACAAAAAATCACCACTTTATCACACACTCTTGTTGTTTTTTTCTCACTGGGAGAATATCTACTCGTTTTAACACACAAAAAAAACGAACCGAGTGTTGAGTGTTTTAATATAAGTTGCCTTTCACTTCTTCGGCACTTTTTTTCATTATTTATTATTATTTTTTGTTTATTTTCCACTACACTTCTTTGTGTGTGTGTTTTTCACTCGACCGTTTTACTATGGGTTCTTAGACCCGTTGGGCGCCAATTATTTAATTCTTATTCCCGGCTAAGGTTAATAACACCGGGGCATCGGCCACCGGCAATCAAACACGAGAGTTAAGGTTTAATTATTTATTCCGGCACAACTGGCTCGGTTCGGAGTGAGAATAATTCTGATTAACCTAAAGATACAAAAGTACAATTCTACTTAAGACTACCCAATCTCTTGGCAGCGCTGCTTGGCAGCGGGCCGACGTTCTGCACCGTCAGCGACTCGTGCAGACCATCAGCTCCACAGCGGATGTTTATGCAACGGCGGAATATGATCCGCCGGCCACTCGAGTGCAGGTCAACGGTTCTTCAGCAGAAACTCTTGCGACAATGTAGTTGCTGCCCCCACCCCTTTGGGTGCGGCATCAGCATAATTCCGTTTTGAAACTCTGCCGATACTCTGCAGCTGGTGGGAAGTGTTAACTTGTATGTATGTATATACTGACTGAGTACCGGGTATAAGGTAGAGCCGCGGCCTTTGTCGTGGCTCACAACGTTCTCCCTCGTTTATAAATAGCTAGAAGGAAAAAGGTCAAATATCTGCGGGACTAGCACCTGTTAAGTAAAAAAGTTCAACAACAGGTATTTATGTATATTTATTAGAGGTCTGCATGAGTCCACTCACAGCATACGTAAAATTGAATGTATTCGAATGAATTCAGCTGACTGATTACGAAGCACACAATGAATTGAATGTGTATGAGTGACACACCACACTGTGTCTCATAACTAACGGCATTCAACGAAATGAGCGAGAATAAATAAGTGCGTAAAACGGAATGAAAAATTTGGCGAAGCTGAAGACATTCGCATGTTTTCGAGTTGTGGCATAGATTTTGTGTGTATTCATTTCTTTAGCATCGCCCAAACGAAACACACGCGAAATGAACGGAGACAACGGAGCGAAAGCCGACACGGTTTTTCTTTTATTTTCTTTTTTTTCTGTACGCTTTGTGTTCTACGCATTAATAAAAAATCTGTCTTGTATTCGAATACATTCAAAACCAACCCTCTAATTTTTACGCGTTCTCACTCATTCAATTCATTGCTTTTCGTTTGAGTTGAATGAGACATTGTACGACGCTAGCGTACTCACTCACTCAAAAAAATTGCGCGTCGCATTCGAATTCACTCAACTCAATTTGCGCATTGTTCATTCGAACGTCGATTTTCTGCCATTCATGCAGATGTTTAATATTTATCCTCACCAAAGATTAGGTATTGTAATATATAACCTGTGAGGAGGTGCTTGGAAAACTCGACGGGGTACGCGCTTGCTTCCGGCTTTTCTCTGGTCGGCTGGGGTGGGTCATTGGGAAAAAGCCGTGGGTTATTATGCTCACTGTTTTGGAATAAATAAGGAAAATCGCGTACTAAAGGAAGGGAAACGGAGAGGGAAGGGTTCGGTAGGGCAACCGAATGAAACTAAAAGAAAGATTCAGTTTTGAAACGAACACACAAAAAAAAAGAAGGCGATGCTCAGTCTTGGGCTGCAGGTGCAAAGCTGCACAGATGCCCTCCCTACCATGATCCCTCATATTCCCTCTGATCTTCAGGGATCTCTCCCAAAACCGTTCAAGGGTCAGGGCGTTGCTTCAGGTCGGGCATGGGTCCAACAAAATATAAGTCTTAGTACATTTAATCTTAACTAAGTTTATTTAAAATGAAAAAGGGGAACTTGTTCTGGGACTTCATATATATATTGATTCGTGAAATACACTAATAACAAAATGGTATAATTGTATAAGGGTTAAGATTAAAATAATATGTAAATGTAATATACATATGTATTACGCGTTATATGTTATATGTGTATGTGATATGTATTATGAGAGTAGGCAAATTAGTAAATGTATGATGATTTTATAAAAAACTAAATGATTAAAGCAGTAGAAATCTCTATGGAAGCATGACCCCCAAAAGTTGATTTTTGCCCATTGTATCGGCCGAATGAGATTTAAAAGAATTGAAATTGAATCTACTTTGGGAGCTTTGACATGTTACGCTCCGCTCAGCGCGAGCTTTCCGCAAAGCTCTCGGGCTTTGTCTTCTATTTACTTTTGCTTTTTTCTTGAAAACCCCCTCTCGGTCACACCAACCCAATTCTTCGGTGTTAAAATTTGCAAATTTTTATTACTCACTTTTATCGCCAGGGTCCATCGCCGAAAGATCTTTCACTGGGGGACTGTGGCTGTAATAGAAAATTAAGCACAAAACAAAAAAATCGCGAGAGAGAGCTTTTTGTGAACTTTTGGGGCCACCGCACTTAGAGGTTAGATCGCACTTTATATTTTTTTGTACTCTTTCTTTTGAATTTCTGGTCTTTATCTGGGGTTCATTCTTTTCTTAGCGAACTCTTCGACTTTTCACAGGGAAATAAAAAAAAAAGGGCCGTGCCTATACAGATTCACATTTATACACAGTTTAATAAAGGCTGGTCTCTTGACCCCTTTTTCTCGCACTTTTCACTAGCTGTTATATGGTCACTCGGGAGGAAATTTAGCCCCAAAAGGGCGTACGATCTTTTTAATCGGCCCTAGCCGCGCCCCGTTTTGCGGATCCTATTAATGCGCTTAGCGGCGACGGAACAGCTGAGTTGATGCCAGCCGTGGTTTTCGCTCGAAAGCTGAGCTTTAAAGCGGGGTGCGGGGGGCGTTTTGGAGGCACCAATATGGTGCCAATATGGTGCCTCTGAGCCCTAAAAACCCGCTTTGGCCTAGAATCTACCACTGCGGGGTGGATGGTGACACTATATATTTACCGTAAAGTATATACTCTTGATCAGCATCAATAGCCGAGTCGATATAGCCATGTCTGTCTGTCCGTCTTCATTAGCGCTTATATCTCAGAGACTATTAAAGCTAAAGCAACCAAATTTTGTATCCTGTTTTCTGTGCTATCACACTACTCCAAGTGTATTTTTAAAATTTCGATCCGTTATTAATATTTCGATAGTTATTAATATAGCCACTATGAAGAAAACCATTTCGAAAGTAATCGTTCCCCCTCGCTCTCTCACACACACGACCCTGTCAACTTTGTCTATTCGTCGAAATGAGCGCCTAGATCTCAGAGACGATAAGATCTAGAGCAACCAAACTTTCTATCCAAACTACTGTGATATCAGTTCAGCACGAGTTTATTTCAAAATTTTGCCAAGCCCTTTTCCGCCCACACAAAGGACGAAAATCTGTGGAATCCACAATTTTTAAAATAAAAGAAAACCAAAAACGCAGAATCGCAGAAAATGACCGTATCTACCAGATTGTTGAAACTGGTCTGATCATTACGATAGCCAGGCGGAACAAATTAAATTTCGGTCGCTACGCAACGTCTTTCAAACGCTTACTCATTACCTCTCTCTCTCGTACACACTTCCACGTGTCTGTATGTAGTTACACATGTGTATGTAAAAATGTAGCAGCCGATTAAAAAATAATATGTTAATACAAATGGAAACAGATAACTTCTCAAATATTAAAATACAGCATATGGTTCGACTTAATTTTTTAAAATTTTATATTTTGGCCAAAATTTAATTCTTCCGTTTTGCGCACATATAATAAATTACATAAATCTTAAGCTCATATGTATGGTATGAGGTAGGTAGGTATGAGGTAGGTATGTATAGTATGGGGTAGGTGGTGTTTTGGCATTGCCATGCATTGCAAAAAATTCTTTCTCATCGCAGTTTTTTATTTGTCGAACGCCACCATCAATGTTTGCAACATAGTTTGTTACATTTTCCATACTTTTTGTTAAACTTTGACAAAATGCAGAGGACAAAATGTCCCGAAGCGCTTCTACACAACATAAGACCTTGTACACAAAACTTTGGTGGCATTTAGTATAAGTACTCACAAACGACCACAACCTTCCTGGCTTTTGTTCTTCTAAAGCGGCTGCCCAAAGATGGAGTCAAAGTCGCCTCTATAATCGCTATCTAAATTCATTTCGTTCAACAATATCATTGGTTGTTGCAAGAAAATATTTTGCTGTTGAATTACAGTTAAAAAAAATTGATAATTTTTTTTTTAAATCCATTATATTTAAAACAAAAATAAAAATTCTTCCGCTTAGAAACTCTGTTTTTTTTATTGTCATCAGCTGTTAGATGGTAAACGGTAGACGGTGTCAGTGTGAATCGGAGTTTCACCGTCTCTCAAAAATCCCAACGTTCCCCCGTCACGGGCTTAGTGTGCAGAGGGTATTATGTGGCAGAGCAATATGCCATAACGCTGCTACAATTGGCGACGATGTCTGCAGCAACTGTGGAGTATTTGGAAACCCTTTCAAACAAATGCATCCAATAAAATTGGGAATTTCATTTTCATCCCAAATTAGAATAGACGCGATGTGGATATTTTTTGGACGTTGCGAATAACCTTGGCAGTCTCTTTTGTACGGATGCAATGGCAAATATGTTGTATTTCGGTTATATGATGTATTTATTTATGGAATGCAAATGCTGTACTTCAATTAATTACCATGCTTTTTATTTACCATTTATAAATTTTTTTACTTGGCAATTGCATATAGCAATGTAATAGTCTACTTATTGATTCAAAGATAAAATTAATTTAAAGTATTGGTTTTAACGATTGTATGTATATTTGAACCTTTTCAGCAGCCATAATTTTTACGCGCCAAAATGTAAATTTTGAGCTGATAATGTTTTTTGTAAATGGATATAATAACCCGATATGCAGATCAGGGTTGAAATATTCGGAAAATCAGACAACCTCAACAAATGCAACCAAAATTCAACTTTTTTGCCACCTCTAGGTGCCCTATGCTTTCCCATGAAATGAAACTCGAAACAGAACTGCCGTTTACACTACAGCGTCTTTGCGTCTTGGAAGAGGAAGACAAATTTTTGCATGGAAGCGGCTGGGTTATCCTCAGAGAAGTTGCATTCGTCTTGAAACTGCAACGTCTTCCTCACGTTTGGACCCTTGCAAGAAAAGAGTAGGTAATGTTATCTTTTCAATTAAATAATGTATTCTAAATTGCAATATCCACAATCTGGTTCATTGTGAGAGGAAGTAAGTGGTAAACAACTCCGACGCATTCTTTAAAGAAAACTTCTGCATGAAGAGGAAAACGTTCGACATTCTAGTGGGACTGCTTCCTAATCTCCGAAAATAGGACACTAATTTTCGACAGGCAATCCCTTTGGTGAACAGGATAGACATAGCGCTATATTGCCTGGGATCATCTGCGGAATATCGCACAATAGGGTACTTATTCGGTGTGTCCATAGCCATTGTGTGTAGGGTTTTGATGGAATTTTGTAAGGAAGTGATTGCTGAACTCGCTGATAAGTACAGCCAGCAGTATTTCTCACCCTGAGAAGATCACTGAAACAGTGAAAAGATTCATGGACATGGGATTTTCAAGCAAAAAATTTGAAATAAACCATATAATAGAAATGCTTGATTCAATAATAAAATTAGTTGAAACAATTTGTTCTTAGCATTACATGTATTTTTGCCCCTTTTTACTCAGCTAAAAGTATTACGCGGCAAAAATTAAATTTTCTCCTGCTGTTTTTTGTTGTTATTAGTGTTATTGTTATGCGCAAGGAAAACCAATACCAATCGAATATAAAGAATAAGCCAAGGCATACTAAAGAAGGTAGTCGTATAGAGAGAGATCTACTTCTTATTTTAGTGTCAAGTTGACAGAAGAGAGAGAGCGAAATAGTAATGAGTTTGCTCTCTTGTGTCAAAACAAAGAAATTTGTACGTGCGTGCATAAGTTATTTTATATATTATAAGATATTTTGGAAGGAAAATTTGATCTAGTTGTAACATTTTTTCCATTGCAAAAATATGAAAAAATCGTCCGCGGAGATGCGTCGCTCTCAACTGTTCACAACAGATTGAAATTTAAGAAGTAAAAAAGAGAGCGAGCGAGCCAATACGACTATCTTCTTTAGTATGCCCTGGAATAAACGCACCTGCGTCGGAAAACGACGCAGCTTTTTGCCACCACTAGGGCCCTATGCTAAACCTATGTAAAAAAAACTGCGTTTCAGGGAACACGCAAAGAATCAAGACGCAGCCTCAGTGTAAACGGCAAATAAAAGGGCGCTCTGCATTCGTCGTTGATTTGTTGTTGATTTGCTCAAAATTTAGAAAAGATTCAGCAGAAAATATATATCCTACAAAAATATCGATATATTCAAATTTTCGCTAGTGGAAAAGCCATTGCCTACAAAAATATTGTTAACAAAAATATATATCGATATACGTGTATATCAATGTATCTATTTTGAACATTACTGCGATCATTTCATAACTTTGAAAGCCTGTGTCCGTGTAAAGTAACGTAAAATTGATGTCGGAAAAACGTGGACATAGACGTCCATATGGGACATTAGATGAATCTTTAGACCAACCCGGGTCTAGTACAACTGATAAAAGAGAGGAACCGGTATGTTGAAATTATTATCTCATGATTGTAATGCAATTAAAAATTGAAAATTTCCGAGCATATGTATATTGTATGCGTTGGTATTTGTGTAAGCATTAAAATCATAAAATATTGACACTAAGAATTTTCAATCTTAAATTGAATTTATACTACATGATCGTTGATATATGTACATACTTGTATATTGGATGCCGCTGGTTATCAGTTGAACATTTCTTTTCCTCAAGCATATTTCGGTTATTTAGGTAATTGCAAGTACATATGGATGCATGTACGTATTGATTGTTTACATATACACATATACTTCAAGGGGACAAATTTCGCAAAATCAAAATTCCAACTGAATACTCTTAAATAGGAAACAAAATTATCAAATTTTTGCATTAATTGTAAATTCGTAAATCGTATACATATGTAAATGCAAATGGTAAATTCCCTTACCGGAAAATATCGAAAGTATTAGAATGTATTTGCATTCAAAGTTTCGTATTTGATATTTTCCATTACTAAAAACAGACAGCCTTAACCATAAACCCAACATGAATTTCTGCTGCGCTAGCAATTGCAGACTTCCAATATACACATGCATGCTAGCATATGTATGTATGTGCCTTCGAAGGCGTCGAGCGACCACCATTTTGCTTTTAAAGCATTTTTATAAGCAAAAACATGCATACCTGTATGCATATTAATAAAACTACATAATGAAATCTGTTATTCGTGTAGTCGAGTTAATGCATGTAAACAATATACATATAGGGTAACTTTTACTTTAGTATAAAACTTGAAAGTTCAAACGTTCAGTACACGCTTTAAGCTGTGCACCACTGGTATGTACCCTGCAGTACGGGCCATCGCTTACAAATGTGCTGACACATCGATTTGAATGTGAGCACCCCCGATGACATATGTAAGTGATGTCGCGCGGAACGACGAACTGCTCACGTCAACATTGCGATGTCCTATTAGCATAGACGATGACATGGTCATCGATAAGCGTGAAAATATAAGTCATACTATAAGTGATAATGTTCTTGAAAAAATAAGGCATACTATAGTGATCATTTTCTCTAAAAAAAAATTAGGCATACAAGAAGTGATCATTTTTTCGATAAAATAAGGCATATAATAAGTTTAATACGTTTTTTTATCCAAAATCATGCATTTTATAAGCGATGGTTTTCTCGAAATTGTAAGGGATATCATAAGTGAAGATTTTACATGAAAAAATAAGGCGTATATGTAAGTGTGCAGTATATTCATTTATTTTCTTTAGCTTTTATTTAAACTTACAGTTATGTACATACATATGTATGTCAGTTTTGGGGATCCCTGACCCTCGTTGGGTAACTTCAATTGCATCGCCACTGAAATAATATGGATTAATTCATTATGTTTTTGTTTAGTTTTTTTACTTTCAAAGACTTACTTTCCATGTCCTTCCAGGATGTGCCCGTCCCCATTGAGTTTCCGTATTTTGTTGATCTATCAATAAAAAAAATTATTTTATAAAAATACTATTAATTTGGGCGCAAATATAACAGAACAGAAATTTATAAATTCCGGAAATTCGATTTGTAAAAGAGTTGTTTAAACAAAAAGCAATGCTCCCTGTAGATCAGCGGTAGTCTGTGCATCAAAAACAAAACATGCGTTAAAATATGTACATACCTGATTGACTTAGGCCTCGAATATAAGGGTTGTTATACCCGGTACTCGAAGAGTATAGGGGTATATTAGATTTGTGGTGATAACGGATGTGTGTAACGCCTAGAAGGAAGCGTTTCCGACCCCATAAAGTATATATATTCTTGATCAGCATCAAAAGCCGAGTCGATATAGCCATGTCTGTCTGTCCGTCCGTCCGTCTCTCCGTCTTCATTTGCGCCTATATCTCAGAGACTATTAAAACTAGAGCAACCAAATTTTGCATCCAGTCTCCTGTGTTATCACACTACTCCAAGTGTATTTCAAAATTTCGATCCGCCCCCACAAAGGACGAAAGTCTGTGGCATACACAATTTTAAAGATACAAGAAAACTAAAAACGGAGAATCATAGAGAATGACCATTTCTGCCAGAATGTTGAATCTGGATCAGATCGGATTATTAATAAAGGCACAATGAAGAAAACCATTTCGAAAGTTATCGTTCCCTCTCGCTCTCTCTCACACGCGACCATGTCGGCTTTGTCTATTCATCGAAATGAGCGCCTAGATCTCAGAGACTACAAGAGCTAGAGCAACTAAACTTTCTATCCAAGCTCCTGTGATATCACTTCAATACAAGTGTATTTCAAAATTTGTTACGCCCCCTTCCGCCCCCACAAAGAACCAAAATCTGTGGAATCCACAATTTTTAAGATAAAAGAAAACCAAAAACGCAGAATCATGAAAAATTACCGTATCTGGCAGATTGCCGATTCTGGATCAGGTCTGATCATTATTATAGCCAGAAGGAACAAATTAAATTTCAATGGCTACCCAACGAGAGCCAAGCGATTCCCTCTCTCTCTCGCACACACTTCCATGTCTCTTGTATGTAGTTATACATGTGTATATAAAAATGTAGCAGCCGATGTAAATATTATATGTAAATAAAAATGGACACAGAAAACTTCTAAAATATAAGAAAACAGCACAGGGAGACGAAATTTTTTGAAATTTTCCATTTTGGCCAAAATTTAATTCGTCTCTTTTGCGAACATATAATTAATTAAATAAATCGTAAGCTCATATTAGACGTCTGCATGAATGGCAAAAAAAACACATTCAAATGTACAAAGTCAAAATTGAATTGAGTGAATACTTGTACAAAACGAAATGAGAATGAGTGAGTGACTCTAGTCGTGTTTCCCTCGGCTGCACAAAAATATACCCGAAAAGAAACGAAGTGAGTGAGTGAGCAGCAGAAGTAATTAAATGTTGTATATTGAATACATTCGAATATTGTCAGCTGTTTTCTATATATATATATATATATTCCTATATTATATATATTTTAATCAAATAAATATTAATTCTGCAAATTTCAACACAGAAAACATTTATAGACGGTCACAACTACACATTTTGTTAGTAAAATTAAAACACAAGCTTTAAACAAAACAAAACACAAAAACAACACGCTAAAATTTGCCGGCAAATACATACATTTTTTTCTGCAGCTTCGCCTTCCATTTCGAACGTCTGCTCATGGGGGGGGGGCATGGACAGAGACTGGGCTGCCTGCCTGCCGCCGTGGCAAGGGGCCCCAGCCCTTCCCTTCCCGACCTATTTAAAGGCAAATTGTCTGTAGTCCTTTATACAAATATTGCGAATACTTTTTTCCGCTCTCTCCCCCACCACATCCCATTTTACCATCCCACCAATCCACTTTCCCATCTCTCTTGTTTTTCAGTTTTTGTTGTTGGACTGCCTAAAATTTCGTGCCCACTGCATTTTATTATTTTTTTGATCCACACTATAAAAATTTGTCGGAGCATAAGGACACAAAAATAAAAGAGCATTAAAGAAGAATAAATAAAATGTGACTGCAACGATACATTAAATTCGGTTTTTTTACAATTTCACAAATCTAACATTAAACACAGTTGATATTTTCATTACTTACGACGCGTAAATCACATTTTGTTTATTTAAACAATGCACTCACCTGGTAACAATAAATAATATAGATATCTTTCACTATATCACTGCATTTTCGCTTCCAACTCTTTCCGCACAATTGTAACAATGTAACGTAATAGCAAATGCAAGGCGAACAAAGAAAGAATTCTCTGCGGACGCAGGCGCAAAAGAGACAACAGAAAAAATAAACCAAATTCTCTTGCACTTCGCACGATCGGCAGAGCCGATCTATTACGATCGCGCGGAAAAGAAGGAAACAGAGAGAAAATAAAGGGTTCGATTTAGCGAGCGTTAACGCCTATATGACATTGTGGTTGACATTTGTCATCGCTCACGACTAGTACTGCAGGGTATGCATATACGGGTATGCAGGGTATATATGTACATATGTGCTTATATAGTTTGCAATACATCAATTGTGTCTTGTATTCATACTGAAATTAAACAAAAGCATAAAATAAAATACACTGAGAACATTTTAATTATTGCGGATTAGTATTTATAGTGGTGCTCATAGACTTAAGCCACAAGACTTCAACCAAGAATTTAAACGAAAATTAAGAAACTTTTTATATTTTACAGCTCCAGTTTTTTGTGTCACATTAGTTCTATATATCATTGTTCTAATAGAAGAATAACCTAGTTATAAAAATATATATTCAACGAAAAACTTAAAAAATCTGAGACCATCTCCAAAATGTCCTGCTCACATACATAAGCCACCTGGAAAAAAATGGTTGAAAAAGTTAAAATTTTCCTAATATTCCTTTTACTTTTAATAAATTTACTTTAATATTGTGGGGGATGACCTTTCTGCTTAAGAAAAGTGGACCAACGCTTTGGCATTGAATCTACAAGACGTGCGCACTGTTGAGGGGTGATTTTCTTCCACTCTTGCTAAATTCGCCACAAATCGTTTTTATTTTCTGGTTTTTTTTGGCCAACGACTTGTTTAAGAATTCCCTACAAGTTCTCTATAGGGTTCAAGTCGGGGCTCTGCGGTGGCCATTGCAAAACATTGATTGCCTCTTGGTTAAGCCACGACTTGACTATCTTGCTGCAGTGTTTCGGGTCGTTGTCCTGTTGAAATATCCAGGTAAGTGGCAAATTATCGGCATATTCTCCAGATAAATTGTTAATAAGGATGTCCCTATAAATTTCGCCGTTCATAATGCCTTCTATCTAGGGGACCTACGCCCGATGCGGTGAAACAGCCCCAGACCATAATCGAAGCGTCACCATGTTTAACGGTCTTCGTGTATTTGGGGTCCAATTGTTTGTTGGGAGGACGTCGTACATATGGTTTACCATCACTCCCAAAGACATTAAACTTGGATTCGTCGCTTCAAACAATCATGTTCTAAAAATTTGGACCTTTTTGAATATGCTCTGTGGCAAATTGAATTCGCTTTTTAACATTTTTAATGGACAGCAATGGTTTTTTTGGGCAATGCGTCCAAATAACCAGAATTCATTTAGCCGTCTTCTTATGGTCTGAGCTGACACATTCACGCCATAATCTGCCACCATTTGACCTCTGAATTGCGTCGAAGTCAAGAACGGATCGGCTTTTGCAAATCCGTCTATCGTCGTTTTAAGTGGTTTTTCTGGGCTTTTCACGTGGAATATTTTTCCAGGTTCTATGTTTCTTATAAAATGCAATGGCATTTCTGACTTTGCCACGCGAAAAATGTAGTCTTACAAATTTGTAGAATACTTGTGTTTTTTTCGTAATATTCCCATATTAGCTTTCTTTCGGCCGGATTTGTATTTTTATTTTTAGCCATAGCCAAATTGTTTTGGGAAACGTATTTAGTATTCAATATTTTAATTCAGAAAATAACTAGCAAAACTTTCCCGGAAAAAATACAAGTTTGACGATTTTAGCTCAAGGTGACATATGAGCAGAGCGCAATACTCGTTTTTGACATTTAGTCAATTTTTTTGGTACCCCCGTATTCCTACTTGTCATTTTTTACTGTGCTTAAATAATAATGTTGCAAAATGTAAAAATTTCAGGGCGAAATAAATATGTTTAAAAAAGTTATTAAGAAAAATTTTTATGGTAGTGGCAGTGGCTTAAGTCTCCACTGTATGTACGTACTTACTTCAATGTTTGTAGTTTACGAAAATAGACAAATTGTTTGGATTGAAATGAATGATTGACAGCGAAAACCCGATCATGCCTGCGGACGAATGCTTTATCAGTCTGTGAGCGGCAGCGCAGCAGCAGTGACTTTTTTCTCCAAATTAGATATGGCCGTGTTCTATCTTGTTAAGTATACCTTGGTGCCGAGCACTGTTGTGCCGATTGTGCAAAGGGCCAAAGCAAAGAGAATATAAACACTAAGATGTGTTACACTCATCCTGTTTTGTAGGCAGCGACGTTTTTTAGTGAGAGACAAAATACGCGATGTCTCGCTCGCAAGAACTCCAGTGCGCTCGAAGATCTAAAAATAGAATGAACTTGCTTGTTTGTACTCATACACGGAACTGTTAGTAAATACTTTTAAGGAGATTTCTTGAGACACAAATGTATCTCCTAAAAGTTGCTGCCTCGCGGCAGCTGGCTATATTATATGTCTACGTCTAATACTGGACTGCGGAACCTGACATACTAACTTTTATCAGCATCCAACAGCATACAGGGTTCAGCAGAGAAGTGTAGAGTCGCTGAAACGTAAGCAGCACGTTGACCAACACTCGGCACAACAATCGACCGCTCCAATTGGCATTGATGTATCTCGAAAACTCCAATTGGTCCCAAATCTCGTTGTGCACGGTTTTAAAAGGGCCGTGCAGCTCCTCCATCTGCTTGAGCCTTCCAACGAGCTTCAGATAGTCAAATAGGGCAGCGCTATCCAAGATAACTTCCAATTGTTTCAGCCTTGCCAATAATGCCTGTGATTTCCGCTTCAAGAAAGCCACCCTGTTTCCAGCAGCAATCACAGCGTCGTTTCTTGCGTCCATATGGGCAGCTTCGGTAGAAACGTTTCTAGCGGTAAGATAGATGACCGCAAAGAGGAGCGCTTGCCGCTTATTGCAAGCAAGAACCGTAAGATAAGCGCAAAACAGACGACGCGACAACTGTTACTTTTGCTTGTGCAAAACCGAAAAAATTAACCGTGGGGCGACTCGAAATTGTTTCCGAACGGATTTGTAATGTTTTTGAGATTTAATTGATTATTTTAGATCCCGTTGGGGTCACCAAATATTGAACTGCCAGCTTTTTCGGCAGCGTGGTTTGCGATATATTAAACACGAGAGTTTAGATTGATACAGTTTATTGTGGGATATAAATGAAATATGATATCGAGTCGAAGGAATATTGGAAATGCACGTCGAGTCTGTTTAGCTCGCTTCAAGACGGGGTCACATTGAAGACGCGAGGGGTCGGTTCAACGACAGTGTCGGTTGAAGAGCTAGGTCCAGACGGTGAAAAAGCAGGCGGGCCGAATTGGCCGTGCCGTAATGCGAGCGCGACGATATCTAGACTGTTTTGAGGGCAGGCGGGCTGAATTGCCCGTGCCCCACTGAAAGCAAGAGTGCAACAGATCCAAAGGAGAGAGCAATAGCGAAGACGAAAGATCGATAGAGTGATAGAGAAGTCGAAAGCAAGAAGGAAAGATGACGCGAGAGAGCGGCTGCATAGGCCGTGTATATAACAATGTGGTAAAGTAGGCAGTGTAAACAATGAACAATGATAGTAGAGATCTACTCTACTGCTACAACGCTGACTTTAACTAGACAATAAAAATAAAAAACCAAAAAAATTAACTTTTTCTTAAAATTTTATTAAAACTTATATTAAATTAGTTGGATCCATTAGTTAATTATCAAAATAGATGTAGAAACAAAACTATTTGGAAATTAGTTTTTATTGAATGTTTTTTGGCATGGTAGACTACTTTTCTGCGGAACTGCCCTTATACACTATAGGGTCACCTGCAGTCTAGTCACCTAGCAACATCAATATCGAGTTAAGTTCTGTTTTTCTCTAGGTACATCTTAATTTGGTTGGCTATAGTCATTTTTTAGCTTTATTTATTGTATCGCATAAATCTACCACTAAGTGAATTTACCAATTAAATACACGAAATATATTTTTTCTAATTTTTTTATTCAAAATTCATTTTATGCAGCGTTTAAAGGTTTTCAAAAGACAATCTGAAGATTCTGCATCAGGTCGGTCAAGGGGCGAAGTAGCCACTCGTAAACCATATAACGAGTCATCGAGACAGGAAGGTACTGTGGCGGAACGGCAGCACTTGGACCGCTATGATATTGTCAGGACTCGTCCGGATGATGTCGTATCTAAGCAAGGCAAAGAAGGAGAACGTATTGATTTGCAATCGAACTTCTTTCGACTGCAAACCAAGCCAGAGTGGCGTATAGTTCAATACCATGTGGATTTTGAGCCTGAGCTGGATAACATACGCGTGCGTATGGGCATACTGTCAAATCACACTAATATTTTGGGATCTGGCTATCTATTTGATGGAAAAGCATTGTTTACAACAAAAAAATTTGAGAAGGATTTAACTTTGCTGTGTGGACAATCAAAAATGGGAATTGACTACAAAATTTCAATAAAGTTTGTTGGAATTGTGTCGAACACAGAACCACGCTTTGTGCAAGTGCTTAACCTTATTTTGCGCCGTTCCATGAAGGGTATGAAGCTTGAGTTAGTTGGGCGTAATCTTTTTGATCCCCACGCAAAGGTATATCAATTCGGTGTATACATATATTTTTGTTTATTTTTAACTAAAACATAATATTTGTAGATCCCGCTCCGAGATCATCAAATGGAACTCTGGCCAGGATATGAAACTTCGATCCGACAACACGAAAAAGATATTATGCTGTGTACTGAAATAACGCATAAAGTTATGCGCACTGAAACTGTATATGATATATTGAAACGTTGTTCTAGTAACCCCTCACGCCATCAAGACGAATTTCGCATGAATGTGCTAGATTTGGTTGTTCTTACAGATTATAATAACAAAACATATCGCATTAACGATGTGGATTTTTCACAATCGCCAAAATCCACATTTAGTTGCAAAGGAAAAGATGTTAGTTTTATCGAGTACTATCTAACTGTAAGAAAAAAAAAAAATTCGCTACTTGGGGACGATAAAAAAATCGAAAATAACAAACATTAATCATTTTAGAAATATAACATACGCATTCGTGACCACAATCAAGCATTGTTAATTTCAAAAAATAGAGACAAGGCTCAGAAAACCAATGCCAGTGAAGTCGTAGTTCTTATTCCAGAGCTATGCCGAATAACGGGACTTACTGACGCCATGCGCTCTAATTTTCAGTAAGACTTGAACATCTAGTTATCTTAAGCATTTAAGAGTGCATTCTGTGCCACTTTTTTTTTATTACAGACTGATGCGAGCAATGTCAGATCACACACGCATGAATCCTGATCGCCGCATAGATCGTTTGCGTATATTCAATAATCGTTTGCAAACCACCGCTGAGAGTGTCAAAATACTAAGAGACTGGAACATGCAACTTGATGAAAATCTTACAAAATTACAAGGACGTATAATTTTACCTCAGAAAATTGTCTTTTATCAATCAAAGTGAGTCCCATATAACAAAAAATGTAGCTTCTGTCAAAATCAGTTGTATTCAGATATTCTCTTGACGAATCTGCCGATTGGACAAGATGCTTTCGTGAAAAACGGCTGCTAACAACTCCCAGTGAGGGTATAGACCGGTGGGCCGTAATTGCACCAGATCGCAATTCGTCTGACCTTAAAACTTTGCTTACCAGTTTGCTTAATGCAGCTTCTGGTATGGGATTGAGAATAAGAAATCCTCACGAGTAAGCTAAAACCTACAAAAATAACATTTTATGAAATAACAGTCTTTACTTTTAGAATAAAAATTTACGATGATCGCACTGCGACATATGTGCGAGCTATGGATGATTGTGCTCGCATGGATCCGAAATTAATCTTGTGTCTTGTTCCCAATAACAATGTAGAAAGGTTTGGTAATCAATATAGGTCAATGCAATGCAAAATCAAATGCATTTATTTTTCAGATATTCGGCTATTAAAAAGAGAGGATGTATTGACAGAGCCGTTCCTACTCAAGTTGTCACTATAAAAACTTCGAAAAATCGAGGGCTAATGAGTATTGCAACAAAAATAGCAATTCAATTGAATTGTAAATTGGGATACACACCATGGATGATTGAGTTGCCGCTTTCTGGTTTAATGACCATTGGCTTTGATATAGCAAAAAGCGCTCGTGACCGCCGAAAGGCTTATGGTGCTTTAGTTGCTTCCATGGATCTTCAGCAGAATTCAACTTACTTTAGCACGGTCTCAGAGTGCAGTGCGTTTGATGTACTAGCTAATAACCTGTGGCTAATGATAGCCAAGGCTTTGAGACAATATCAGCGAGAGCATCAAAAGTTACCAACACGTATAATATTCTATCGTGACGGTGTTAGCTCAGGATCTTTGAAGCAGTTGTTCGAATACGAAGTGAAAGATATTGTGGAAAAGCTTGATATTGAATATAAGCGTGCCAATAGTGCTCCACCGATGCTGGCATACATTGTGGTCACTAAATCTTGTAACACACGGTTTTTTACACTGAAAGAAAGAAAAAATCCCCCACCTGGAACGGTAGTAGATGATATTATCACTCTGCCTGAAAGATACGACTTCTACTTAGTGTCACAGACCGTTCGCCAGGGATCAGTGTCGCCAACGAGCTATAATGTGCTCTATAGCAACATACGTCTCAGCCCTGACCAAATTCAAAAACTTACATATAAGATGTGCCATCTTTACTATAACTGGTCGGGAACAACCCGTGTCCCCGCTGTTTGCCAGTATGCTAAAAAACTAGCTACAATGGTAGGAACACATTTGCACGCTATTCCACAGAATGCGCTTGAGAAAAAGTTTTTTTATCTGTAAGTTAACAATTTTGATCGTATAAATGCATAAAAGCAATCTTTATTTCTGTATTGTGAACGCAATATTTTTATTAGGGTCTTCAGTGGAAAATAAAAAGTATACTAAACAATATAAACTTTGATCAATAAATATTGTCCTGTTTCTAAGTGGTATGGATTTATAAGGGGCTCTACCATTTGGCCAATACCTAATTCAGTCATGTTCTTCCACCTCTGTTTGAAGCGTCAAAAACCAGCCGAATCTTACCCGGTCTGTTCAGGTTTTCGAGTCCAAAGTGTAAGGTACTATAGTCTGTCGCTTTCTATTGCGACCTCGTTAAGCTTCAACTGTAGCTTATCCCTTAGAGATACGTTATCATTGATGAACCTTCTGTATGACTGCGCGAACTGCCCGTTGCGCTTCATCTTCTCGACATTGAGCAACCGCTTGTACACCATATCATAGCTTCGTGGCAGCACAATGTGGTCATCTTTCCATAATAATTCTGTCTGGAACATAAGAGAAAACTAAAAAGGCAGGATCATGGAAAATAACCGTATCTACTAGATTGCCGAATCTGGATCAGGTCGAACTACGAATCATAACATCTAAACTAATGAAGCGACCTAAAAATTGTAAAAAACAATTAATAGAAAACTTCTCAAGGTTTAAAAGAGTGCCTTCGTTAAGAGTGCCAGGTATTCGTGTTGCTTTAATATTCAAGGTCAAAGTTACAAAATATTTTGAAGCATATTTTACCTGTAAGATTCAATTTAAAAACGATTGTTTTTAATAATAACTGAAAATTTTTTATAATTTCAATGTTAGTTTTTATTCGATTTTCTAACTTAAATACATACAATTTTTAATGTTTTTTTTCTAAATCCTTTCGTGGTCGCACATGTCTCAGCGATGCAAGAAGAGGATCCGATGAGGCTGCCAGCATGTTAAAAAGGTCTTAATTTTGTCAAACCCAAGAAATTTGGCAAGTATAAGTGTATCCGAACATTTTTAGTCCTAGTTTTTACATTCCTGTGCTATTCTATGAAGTCCTTTCCATGAGTCGAAATCCTATGTACCTATGTTTAATCCTATGTGGGCGTAAGTTTTTTCTAAGGATATAATTCGGTCAAAAGTTGAGCTGTTTTTTATGCGTATTCAGCAAATGTTGCACCTTTTATCAGGTTCTTTGCAATTTTTAACATTTAGGATAACAGCCAACCTTTTATTGATCTCATGGTTAACATCTGTGATCAAAGATGGAATTTTATCATTTTCAAAAAAACTCGAAGTATTTCCATCATTCGTATTTCCGTATCCGTACTGTCGGCAGTCAACTTTCAATCCTAACTTTCGAGAGAATTCAGCTGGTATTACTTTTTTTTTCTGTATTTCCTCACGAGGTGTATTATCCGTTTTTGTTTCTCCTGGCCGAGGAAGTGTGTAGGCTAGCTTCAGAATAAATTCCATATTCAGGAAGAAATTAAATTTAAATGACGCCGGCCGCCATTTTGTCGAACCTTTTTCAAAGCCGGTGAATGCCATGCAGTATATGCAAGCCGTATGGTGACTTTGTTGATGTAAAAATGGCGGAAGATGAACATAGAGGAGATCGCAGTATCTACAGTGTTGCAGCCTGCAGCGAACTGTTTTCACTTTGAATATCAGGACCCGAAGCAAACTACAAACGGAGCTGATGGCGTTTTCATTTGAAAACAAACGCAACGCTGTCACCATGGATAGCATTGGACCTGACCTCAAGCGAACGAGATTTTCTGCAGTGGTATGCCATTTCTGCAAGAAGCGTGGACACAAGATGGTACACTGCCGAGCTAAGTTACGCCAGAGTGGAAGAGAATGTGACTTGCTACCGGTGCGGGCAACGTGGACATTTTGCCAACAAAAGTTTAAGGGAGCCGACTGCTGTCAAATCTGGACCCATCCATCAGTGGACCTATCAATCAGTGCTTTGTGTCAGAGCCGAAGGGAAGTATGACACTGCGAGGTATGATCTATCCGATTTGTTTTGACTCGGAGCTGAATGTTCTCTGATTAGAGAGTGTGTTGGTATCAAATTATCGGAAGCGCATTAATAATATTGTAATGTTAAGAGGTATTGGTAATTCAGGCATATACAGTACATTGCAAATTCTCAGTGATGTCATTATAAAAGAAAACGCTATCGAAATATTCCATACAGTGCAGGACAAAGAGCTTCAAAATGATATCATAATTGGACGTGAAATTCTCACACAAGGTTTTAACGTTTTACTTTCGTGTGATAAGTTTGAAATCATAAAGTCCAAAGTAGTCAATATATGTGCAGCATATGAAATGATAAGAATAGAGATAAGTTGATTGAATTACTTGAACACTATTCTGTGGCTTTCATTAATGGAACACCTTGTACCACTGTAGGGACTGGCGAAATAAAAATTAGATTAATTGACCCTAACAAGACGGTGCAGAGGCGACCATATAGGCTCGCCCCTGAAGAAAAAGAAATAGTTCGGTCACAGATAAGTGAGTTAATGAAAGTTGTTCACCGTATGCCAGTCCTATTTTGCTCTTGAAAAAGAAAAATGGTTCGGATCGACTTTGTGTTGATTATAACTAACTCAACTCAAATACAGTATCAAACAAATACCCCTTGCCGCTTATCGATGACCAGATTGCCAGATTGAGTGGTACCAATTATTTTACATGTCTGGACATGGCTAGCGGATATCATCAAATACCCATTCACCCAGATTCTATAGAGTATACTGCGTTCGTAACGCCTGAAAGGCAATATGAGTTTTTGAAAATGCCGTTCGGAATGAAGAACGCTCCTTCTGTTTTTTAGCGTGCAGTTATGAATGCGATTGGTGGTCTTGCTCATTCGTACTTCATCATTTTTATGGACGATATCATAGTGGTGTCACCTACAGTTGAGCTAGGCTTGGAGAGATTGAGAAATGTTTTGCATGTTGTGAGTAAGACTGGATTCTTGTTCAATATCAATCCGTATAGCTTTCTGAAAACGGCTGTACAGTACTTACGATATGAGGTGAGTGCTGGGGAAATTAGGTAAAATCGTTGCGTTAAGCTCTTTGCCGCCATCAGGGTCAGTTAGTAGTTTGAGACAGTTCATTGGGCTGGCTTCATACTTTCGGAAGTTTGTGGAATGAGGGATGAGGGAAACTTTATGTGGAATGCAAAAACTAGAAGAGATTAGAAAGCATGTTATCACCATCCTCACTAGTGAGCCAGTTCTTGTTATCTTCAACCCAAAATATCCAATCGAATTGCATACCGATGCTAGTTCCAGTGGTTATGGAGCCATACTGCTACACAAAATCGATGGTAGCCCCCATGTGATGGAATACTTTAGCAAAACAACCTCCTCCGCTGAATCAAGATATCATTCTTATGAACTAGAAACGTTAGCTGTAGTGGAAGCTATAAAGCGTTTCCGTCACTATCTGTTGGGTCGTGAGTTTGTAGTTTATACTGATTGTAACGCCTTAAAGGCTTCTCGCACTAAATTGGAATTGACTCCTCGAGTGCATCGCTGGTGGGTTTATCTGCAGTCTTTTAACTTTGACATTCAGTATCGGGAACGGAAACGTATGGCTCACGTTGATTTCCTATCAAGGAATCCTTTGCAAACCAAACCTGATCTAATAACAAGCAAGATTCCTGAAAAGAGAGGGAATTTGACGGAGGTATCCAGCGACTGGATGTTGGCTGAACAGCAACTTGTCTCGGATCTGGTAAATATTGTTACCAAACTAAATGCAAGCGAGCTTTCGGACGATTTGACAGGAACCTACGAGTTGATGAAGGGCTTATTGTTTCGGAAAATACAAAGGAATAGTAGAACCCGTTGGCTGCCAGTGGTACCCCGAGCGTTAAGATGGTCAGTAATCAACCAGGTCCATGAATCAATTTAGGTTGAAAGAAGACACTTGACAAAGTTTATCAGTAATATTGGTTTGACAAAATGTACAAGTACGTTCGAAAATTCGTTGACAATTGCATCACCTGCAAGACTGTAAAAGGTTCTTCGGGGAAAGTTCAGGCAGAGCAGAGCTTCACTCAATCCCAAAAGTCAATATACCTTGGCATACAGTACATATTGACATCACTGGAAAGCTGAGTGGCAAAAGCGATTTAAAGGAATATCTTATTGTGCAGATTGACGTTTTCACTAAGTTTGTCTATTTCTTCCATACTCTCAAGTTAGATACTGATAGTTGTGTGGCAACCATGAAGTCAACTATTTTATTGTTTGGAGTCCCGAATCGAATCATTGCCGATCAAGGTAGATGTTTCACTAGCTCAAGGTTTTCTGAGTTTTGTTCGTCTCAAAATTTAAAGCTTCAATTGATCGCTACGGGTGCGAGTCGTGCCAACGGAACGCGCGTGAGCGCGCGATGAGCGAACTAAAGAATTTTTTAAATGTGGTGGAATCAGGTCAACGATTTTGGCAAGATGCTCTGGGAGAAACACAGTTGGCCCTAAATTGTACAGTCAGCCGTGCATATGGAGGAAGTCCTTTACAGCTTCTAATCGGCAAATCGTTCGATTCTCTTTGTAGCATCAGACGTGTTTTTGTTTTGCGCTCCGCATACTTACTACCTATTTTGCTAAAACAACCGGTGTTTTATGGAAATAACCCTTAAAAAATTCACAAATTAACAACCTTTACATCATTCTATTTCTTGATCGCGAATGCATGCCTGTTTTCTGTGAAAAACATAATTTAAATTATTATTTTTTGCATAGCCTAACAGTGTGTTTTTGTTTGTGCTTTTCGTAAGTAAACACAGTATCATATTTAGCCGCTCTCACCTATTAGTTTTGCTGATCGATCACTCTCTCTCTATTACCCGCACTTTAAATAACTGTTCTTCCTCTCTCGCTCTCAGTATTTTCTGTGCAGTAGCGCTCTCTCTCTCTCAATTGTAGCTACTGTATCTGCTCTCATTTTTACTTATTCCTCTTTTGGCGTTTATCTGGCACACTGGTCTGATACCAATTTTTTTTGAAGGAAAAAAAAAAAATACAAAATATAAAAATAAAATTAAAATAGAATTCTCTGTGGTCTGCGATTAAAAAACCTGCAAGAAGCAGATCACCCATGACCATCCGAGTATCACCTGCTGGCTCTGCGATAGCGTTGTGCACGCTAAATGCGCCGGGTTATCTGGTCTCGTGGGTGATGCCATCTCAAAAAGCAAAGGCCTGCATTATAGCTATGCCGTCCGGTTGAGAGGGAGATGGCAGAGTTTATGAGGCAGACCCGGAAGGGCTTTAGGGAGCTGACCGTGGGCTTCAAAGAGCAATACGATCGGCTCCTAGCCATGGAGTCTCAGTTTAGTGGATTCAAACTACTGACTGAGTCTCCTAGGCGCAAGAAGGTTACTCCGCGGGATCTGCATGTGCCAGCTGCCCCTCGGCCGGCCGTTGCTTACAAGCTGACTCCGACCACCCCAATAGTGCAGCAGTTGATTTCGTTCGCTACTCCGAAGGCAACGACAGCTGCTGGCGATGAAAATTCGGTAGCCGAATTTATCGCGTCGGAGGGCATGCAGCCAAAATCGTCTGTAGCGTCCGTGTCCGTACTGTCCGAAAACTCATTAGCGGTCCCCTCAACTCCGACCCCACCAGTGAATATACGTCCCGCACCACCGGGTATTACCATCACAGGTGATAGGCCTGTGGTGCCAAGACTGGTGGGAATCCCACCAAAGCGACAAGTTTTTGTCTCACGGCTTGCCCCTGACTCCACAGTTAAAGATGTGACGGCTTATATTCAAAGCCAAATAAAAGCCGTTGATGTTAAAGGCTTGTCTCCAGCACCGCGAAATTTTACTGACAGGAATCTGCTCTTTATTTCGGTTGTGTGAAACTTAAGTGAAATAGTGTTACCAAGAACATAAAAAAAGGTTGGTCACTCTCATTAATCAGCTGTGTTTTGTAAACAGCGCCAATTTTGAAAATGAAACTAAAATTAAAAAAAGGAAGAAAAGTAATTCTGACGATGAAGTGATTGTGTTGATAGCGGCACATATTGCTGTAAGAAGAAGTACAGCACAGTCGGAGGCGCCAAAATGTCAAAATTATCAAAATGCTTATTTTCCGTGATCCGCCAAAAACATGGTCTTGCCTCAACTGCTTTTATTAAAGCAATCTTTTCCTCATTTTAAAAATTTTCATATCTCTTTTTCGTTTTGCGCACATATTTTGCCTCCACCTCTCACTTGTACTTCAGTAATAATGTGCACATATATTTTCCTGGCACCCTCATCAGCTGTTCTCACAGTCCACATTCGTGTGAACATCGATACTATCGATAAGAATTCATGGATTCCGTTTACGTTGCTGGTTACTGACTCCAGGAAAACACAAACGAAAAATTACTGGCCCAGTTTTTTTTACATGAAGTTTGGCAGTAATTTTTCGTTTCCGCGGTGCTGGGTACCCAGCTTAAGGTGGAAAAGTTTAACTTCTCGTATGCCAGGGAGATAGCTTCCTTTAAAATAGGTGTCTCTCAAGCTCACTTCAACTCCATTTGTTCTCCCAAATTTTGGCCGGAGAATTTGGTGGTGAAGAAGCTATTTCTTCCTCGCAATCTGACAAAGATCATATGATAGTTCTTGGTGACTTCAACTTGCCAGGAATTGTTTGGTCTTCGGCATATGAGTCTAATAACCTAGTACCCATGGCACGACATGACTTTGTTGACGGCTTGATTGACCTGTCTCTGTCTCAAGTTAACCATGTTAAAAATTCTTTGGGTCGATTTCTTGATCTGTGCTTTGCAACGGATCCGACCTTAGCGTTGTTAACTCGAGTCCCCCCTCTCACTATACCTGAAGATGCCTACCATCCTACTTTCGAAGTTTCGCTCGACCTAGGACGAACTGTATTGAATCGGTCGGGTAGACTACCTCAATGTGTCCGCTGCTTCCGTAAAGCCGAGTTTACGAAGCTTAATAACCTCATTAGGGATTTTGATTGGTCCGCTTTACATTTGTGCAGTGATGTTACGACAGGCACAAACATGTTCTATGATGCACTGGACTCACTTTTTGTCTCTTGTGTCCCACTTTCGTCCGCGTACCCATCCTCGCTATCCTTCCTTAATACTTTGGCAGAGAATGATCAGGCGATTGCCGATCTTTTTTCCTGTTTTTTCAAACTACCTATTCTCAGGACGTTTACTCTGGTCAGCCGTATCCATACGGCTTACCGAGGTCGAGCGGCATTTTCAGTCCTTTGCTAAATGAAAGCTCGTTGCTTCATGATCTACGAACAGTAAAGCCGGTGTTCTCACCGGGTCCGGACGGAGTTCCCGGCTGTGTACTCAGGTACTGTGCCGAGTCTCTGTGTGGGCCTTTGCTTTTGCTTAAACTATTCAACCTATCCATAAATTCTTCATGCTTTCCCCCGTTATGGAAGGAGTCCTTTAAATTTCCTCTCCATAAGAAAGGTAGCAAGTCTGACGCTATGAACTATAGAGGTATATCTAAGTTATCCGCTATTCCTAAAGTGTTTGAGAAAATTTTAACTCCGCACCTGCAGCACCTATGCAGATCACTTATATCTCCAGCTCAACACGGATTTATAAGGCGGAGATCAACCACTACTAACTTATTGGAGTTTTCTTCCTTTATAATTAACGACTTTCAAGGTAATTTACAGACAGATGTTGTTTATACCGATTTTAGTAAAGCATTCGACTCTGTAAACCATTCCCTCCTATCACAAAAACTTGACCTTCAAGGGTTCCCGCCCAATCTCCTCAGATGGATCTCTAGCTACCTATGTTCTAGGTCTCAAAGAGTCCTTTTCAAAAACTCCCTGTCCTCACCAGTTTTGGTGACTTCGGGTGTACCACAGGGGAGCCATCTAGGCCCCTTACTATTTACGCTCTTTATAAATGACCTGCCTTCTGTATTAACACACTCTCGAGTACTTATGTATGCAGATGATGTTAAGCTCTGTGTCCAATATAAGGACATTTCTCCTCAATCCAGTTTGCAATCCGAACTCGATAGATTTCAGTCTTGCTGTTGTGCAAATCTATTAAACCTTTATGCTTCAAAATGTAAAGTAATGACTTTTCATTGCTCCAGCGCCTTTCTGGTTCCTTACACCCTTTGTGGTGGTTCTCTTGAGAGAATTACCAGGGTTGATGATCTTGGTGTTCTATTAGATCCCAAGTTAAAGTTTTCAGAACACATTTCTACCATGGTGAAAAAGGCCATGGGCGTGCTTGGGTTTATAAAGAGGTGGTCAAAGGAATTTGACGACCCCTATATAACAAAGACTCTCTACACCTCCCTGGTTCGTCCGATTTTAGAATACGGCTCTTGTGTATGGTGCCCTCAGTACAACGTACACCAGGACCGTATAGAATCAGTTCAGAAAAACTTTTTACTTTTTGCTCTTCGAGGTCTCGGCTGGGATGCAGGTGTGAGACTTCCGTCTTACTCTAATAGATTGCTCTTAATAAACCTTCCAACCTTAGCTAGTCGTAGGAAAAAGCTTGGTGTGATTTTTGTGCACAACTTGATCAAGGGTGATGTAGACAGCCCTGACCTGTTGAGCCGCATAAATTATATATATTATATTATATTATATTATATTATATACCCTTGTTTCTTCCGCTTTGTAGATCGAATTACTCCTTGCATGAACCATTTAGGGTCCTATGCTCTAATTATAATTCCCTCTACCATATTATATCTACCACTAACTCCCTTCCTAGTCTTAAAATACTGATACTCATGTCTTTCCCGTAATTAGTAAATACTTCGCTTAGTTAGATTAGTTATACTTTTCCTCGAACACTAGTCTAACACCTTTCACTGTGGTCCAGATGACCACTTTTGTTGGCCAAAATTAATAACTCGCGAACGGAAAGAGATTTTTTCATTTCGTTTTTTGTATTGGATAGATATAATCAAAAGAAAGTGGATTTGCAAAAAAAATGGGTGTGGCACCGCCTTTTTTTATTACATTTTTTTCAGAGGTAGTGCTTCTTTTTTTAGCATAACTCAAGTATCTCACATCTGGTTGTATTCAACGGTGCAAGTCTGAAAAGCACATAAATGCATCTATAAATCGGACCTAAACACTTTGTAGCTTCAGCTTACCGTCTGAAAATTATTAGGCTTTCAAATTCAAATTCGATACATTTGAGGTTATAATCTATTAAGTCAAATTTTAATAAATGTGGTAAAATGTGGCATTTTTTACTATATACATTTTAACAAGAATTTACTAATCTACGACCCACAATAGGTTTCAAGGTGGGACTAGGTGGGACTCACTTTGTATACCTTTTCAAAAATTAGTTTTCATTAAAACTTGAGTAATTTTTAACGGCTCACTTTAAGGTACAATTACGAAGTCAGCACAATTATTATATACGGTTCACATTACAAAACACGTAATACAACCCCTTCTGATTAAAATTCATAACAAAAATTTGATCAGTTAATGGTTTTTTTCCAATTTATCAAAGATTTAAAATTGTAATAAATGTGCAATTTTTTACTGCACATGCTTTTCGATAATAACAGCTGGGTTTCAGAGCAGATTTATCGAAAGGGGCGCCATCTATCGCAGTTTCTGGTACGCAACCTAAAAGGTCGCTCTTTTTCCAATGAAGAGTGATCAAAATGAGTGTGTTTTGTTAACTTTTAGAAATTAGGTTTTGGCCAACAAAAGTGGTCATCTGGACCATAGTGCGTTGCCTTGGTGGAGCGGCTCTGCAACCCTGCGGCTGCCCTACCTGCTGGTAAGGCTACGGAAGGCGAGTTGCCATCGACTAGCGCCCAAGCCAAAATATACACGTACGCCGATAGGAGGAGTGCTGGCAACATACTCCGTCGGCAAAACGCGGGCACGAAGTCCAGCCCGACCGACCAATGGCGGAAGAAGGTCGAATGGGCATCCAAAGTGCTGCCCAACTTCGACAAAGAGGCACCAAAAAGGGTTGCCCCGTCGAAGATCACATCCCCGCAAACAAAAAGGCAGCGCTCACAGGAGACTCCTGGACCGGCTCCGAAGCGCTCCAGAGTACTGCCGAACGTGTCGTTCGCGCAGATTGCCAAGGAGAGGACGCTGATCGGTGTTCTGGATAAAGGCAGCATGGACTCCAAGATCCCCAGGAACCAGTGGAAGTGGGTGGAAGCGGCACTGGCCGACCGCTGCTTCGAACTACTGGATAAGCAGCCCGGCCCCCCTCCGGTCTGTAAAGACATGGGGTGGTACCAGGGTGCATAAAAATAATAGCCTGCGAAGACGAGCGCTCCGTCCAGCTGTACAAAGCAGCGGTGGCGCAAGTCGGTGAGGTCTACCCAGGGGCGAAGCTCGTCGCAGTCGACTGTAGCGAGGTTCCCAGTAGGCCTAGGGCGAGAGTTTGGGTGCCCGCCACCATAAAGGAGCCGGAGCGCATCCTCAAGATGCTGCAGCGATGCAACCCGGAACTACTCACCTCCGACTGGAGGGTAGTCAAGGTCGAAGCGGCGCAAGGTCCGATGCACCAGGCGATGCTAGTCCTTAATAAGGAATCCTTGGCCCCAATCGAGGCTAAGAACGGTGTGCTGAACTTTGGGTTCAGCGCGGTAAGCAACAAGTCGGATGCAGCGGCCGAGGCACGCCCTGTGGACAACTCAGTCGAGCAGGACGTTGCCTCGGAGATCGAAGCACCCGACGACGAGCCTGAGTCAGCCCATGACGGGACAACTATAGATCCTCAACTGTTGTCAGGAGCACAACACGAAAGGAAAATCCACGGAAACGGCACTTCACAAAGTAGTTTCGGGGATAGAGAAATCTCTACACCTCAAAGAATACTCTCTAATAGCTTTTCTAGATATAGAGGGAGCTTTCAACAACGTCATACCAGGTGCCATTACGGAAGCGCTGACTGACCTTGGGGTGGACCGTCACTTGGTGATGCTCATTGATCATGCAGGACGGTGACATCATCGATGGGATCGTCCACCCAGACAAGGTATGTCAGTAGAGGCACACCGCAAGGTGGCGTCCTATCCCCCCTTTTATGGAACATAGCAGTCAACAAGATTCTATGCGACCTGGAAGGGGGGGGCTGCAGAGTGGTGGCATACGCGGATGACGTGGCACTTATCTTCTCGGGCAAATACCCTCAAACACTCTGCGACTTAATGACCGCTCGCGAGACTGTCAAGATGGGCAGAATTACGAGGTCTTGGAGTAAATCCCTCAAAGACAGAACTTGTGCTATTCACTAGGAAATACAGGATTCCGTCTCTAAACCCCCCCATATTAAATGGATGCAGGCTCTTCTTTAGCGACAGTGCCAGCTACCTAGGGGTGGTAATTGACAAAAAGCTAAACTGGAACCTAAACATCAAAGACAGAGTGAAGAAGGCCACGATAGCCCTCTACACTTGCAAAAAAGCTGTTGGCTTGAAATGGGGCATGAACCCAAGTATAGTCAGTTGGTTATATCAAGCTATAGTTAGACCAATAATACTTTATGGAGTTTCAGTATGGTGGCCGGCCTTATCCAAAAGGACGATCACCAGACAGCTCGACAAAGTCCAACGAACAGCCGCCCTCTGCATCAGTGGAGCTCTTCGCACCACCCCAAATGATGCGCTGGATGCCATACTATGCCTCCCAAGCCTTGCCCTTGCAGGGAAGGAAAGGGCACAGATGGCAGCAATTCGTCTTAGAGACTCCGACCAATGGGCATCACAGCACATAGGTCACTCCTCAATACTAAACAACAGTTCCGTCCCCACCAAGACGGATTACTGTGTCCCAAGGGAATATACAGATACCCCGTTCGATGCAATTATCCCCCACAGAGACGAGTGGAGTGAGGGACTTCCAGGCCCAGAAGGGGTCCTAAACATCTTCACAGATGGTTCAAAGCTGAACGACAGGGTCGGAGGAGGCGTATACTCTGAACAGCTAAACATCAGGCATTCCTTTAGACTCCCTGATCACTGCAGCGTCTTCCAAGCGGAGGTCATTGCAATCAAGGAAGCCCTAAACTGCCTTCAGGTGACTACCGACATGGTAAATCGCGTGAACATCTATAATGATAGCCAAGCCGCAATCGAATCGCTTAATGCGACCTCTGCTAACTCGGCCACGGTTGCAGATTGCCGCAAATCTCTCCACGAGATGGCTCAGCAATTTGTTATCAGCCTTATATGGGTCCCGGGTCACCGTGACATCGAAGGCAACTGTATAGCAGACGAGCTGGCCAGAATTGGCACTACAATCCTCCTTCTCCAAGACAAGGAGGACACTCGTATCCCGATGGCCACTTGTAGGCTCATAATAAAGGAGATATATAAGAAATTAATAGACAACAAATGGCAATCAGTACCACGTTGTCGAATTACTCGGCTGACATGGCCAACCATAGATAGGAAGCGCACCTCTGAGCTATGCAGGCTCGGCAGACGAAGGTGCAGCGCAGTCACGCGCTCCCTAACGGGGCACTGGCTAATAGGTACCCACGCTAATAGACTGGGAGCCCCATACAATGACTTTTGTCGTAGCTGCAGAGATGAGGAAGAGGAGGAAACGGTGGAACACTTGTTCTGCTCGTGCCCTGCTCTCAGCAGAAGAAGGCTGCAGCACCTGGGTACGCCCTTCATATTAGACATCTCTGAAATGTCCACCATATGTCCCAGGAAGATAGCTAACTTTGTAAGAGCCGCAGGCTGGGACAACTGTTGAGTTCTAGGTCTCACAATGCGAGAAGGGAAAGATTCCGCGCGGTACCACAACGGGCCGGTAACGGCCTAAGTGTGCCAGGCTCCCGGTGAGTCTGGCAGCCGCTGTAACCTAACCTAACCTATATTTTATTTTCTTACATATTTCATTATGCCTCGAAAGCATAGGCAATCTGTTTCTCAACAGTCTCAGAGACGTAAATTGGGTTACAGATCAAATAGAGAAGGAAATTCGGACAATTTAGAAATTGTTGAAAACAGGGAAGTTTTAATAAGTCCAGACCCTCAGTTCGTTGAACCGATTAGTAACCAGCAGCAAGAGAATGAGGGACAAAATCAGGTGACTACTAGGCAGGTTTCAGGTGTAGGTCAAGCAGAGCAGGCAGCCGTCGCTGACGAACAGATTGTACATGCTGAGGGAAATAGTGTTGCGATAAACGCACAGAACAGACGACAAGTGGCCGATACTAACCGTCGGTCAAGGCGAAGACGTAACCAAAGGTATAGGGCCACAAAACAGATCCAAAATACTGCCGAACATACAGTTGACGAGAAAACGCGCAGATTAGAATTGAGGAGCAAGCGACCAATACCATGCGTCGGTCCAGACGAAGACAGGACTTGGACTATAGGGCTACAGAGCAGGCACAAAATACAGTAGGACATATAGTCAAACGAATGGACCCACAAATTAGGAGTGAGGAGCAAGTTGCCGATACTGTGCGTCGCTCCACACGAAGACAGGACTTGGAATATAGAGCTAGAGAGCAGGAACAAAATACAGTAGGGCGTATAGTCAGACGAATGGACCCACAAATTAGGAGTGAGGAGCAAGTTGCCGATACTGTGCGTCGCTCCACACGAAGACAGGACTTGGAATATAGGGCTACAGAGCAGGCACAAAATACAGTAGGACATATACAAAGACGAACAGACGCACAGGTTAGACGTGAGGAGCAAGTTGCCGATACTGTGCGTCGATCCACACGAAGACAGGACTTAGAATATAGGGCTAGAGAGCAGGAACAAAATAAAGTAGAACATATAGTTAGACGAATAGACCCACAGACTAGACTTGAGGAGCAAGTTGCCGATACTGTGCGTCGCTCCACACGAAGACAGGACTTAGAATATAGGGCTAGAGAGCAGGAACAAAATACAGTAGAACATATAGTTATATAGAACAAAGGACAAATACAGAGAGGCGACAGCGCATACGTAGATATAATGAAAGGAGACGGATATTAGAGAGAGAGCAGGATAAAGTTCGTAGGGTCCAAGAAATTAGTTTAGTAGATCGTAGGCGTATCTCGCCTGGCACGCCAATCTGCTCGTGTCGCAGCCCGACAGTCAGCAATTGACGCTGCCAGAGCTGTTAGTCAGAGAGTTAGCCAATATAGGAGCGATAGCAGTAAAAGAGCTGAGCAAAATTTAAGAAATGCCACCCGAATGCAGCAAAAACGAGCAAATATCTCCCAGGAGGATAGGGCACATGTCGGACCCAGAATCCGGCTTAGTGGCCTAGAAGCTCTAAAAGTAGTTTATAATAGAAATATAAAGCTGGGTCCTGATCAGGTGTGCCTTTCTTGTGAGCCCCTGTAGTTCCCCAAACAAATTTCCAAGATTCCTCGCGTCCTTTTAGAAAGTGATTGCGAGTTTAGTGCTGAAATCTTTGCTCTTGAAAGTCTTCTAGAATTCCCTTCCGACTGCCCAACATTAAAATTCTGCAGAACATGTTATAACAACATTAAGAAGCGTAAAAAGCCTAAGCTTTTTTTCAATGAATTAGATTTCCCTAAACTGCTTAAAGGGGCTTACTCCATTAGAGAAACGACTAATTTCTCCTCGACTTCCATATATGATAATTAAGCCATTATTTCCTGGGGAAGAGGCCAAAATGCCATTAAAGGAGCAGTTGTGAACGTCCCTATTTCCGTAAGTGATATCGTGAAGAAGCTTCCACGAGCTTTCCATGAAGCCCAGGTCATTCAGCTCCACCTGAAGCGTAGAAAAGAGTATCTTCATACCTTCATGGCTGAAACCATTAGACCTTCCAAAATGTTTGAAGCACTTCGTTATTTAGTTAGCACAGATTTGTATAAAAAGCACAATGTCGTAGTTAATGAGCAATGGATCTCTGGCTTCATATCCGAGATTGTTCCATTAGTAGCATCTCAAGCAGACGCAGCCTTTTTAGAAAGTATCCAAAATAGAGATAGAAGTGTAGACACAGAACCAGCCCACCCCGACGAGGAAGTGGTGGCCGAAGAACTCAACCCTGGTAGTCAGGAAAGTCTGCTTGAAAATAACGTACCATTCGATGATAGGATTATAAAAATCGCATCAGGGCAGGGACAACGACCTCTTGATATGGTCTTAGATATTGACTCGGAAGAGTTATCTTTTCCCACTATTTATGCAGGCGTCAAGAGACAATCTTCAGAAAGTTTTACAACCATTGTTAGATCAGAGCTTCGAAATGTAGATAGGAGAGGTTGTAGATCTGATAAACTGTTCTTCAATATCAAGAAGTTAGAACTCATTAAGATTCGCAATAATATTTCAATCAGCTTACGTAAGCGGAGCACGTCCAGTGCAGTTACGGCAGCTAACGCTCTTAATGAAAATTTCATAGGGGACTTATTAATCATGTTGAGGGATATAGGGTTCTTCGAGTTATTCGCTCGCCTCCGGCTCATTGAGAGGAAGAAATAAAGAAGGTTATGGCCATGATTCGTCAGTTCGGTCTGCCGACTTTTTTCATCACTCTGATTGCTGCTGAAACGCGGTGGCCAGAGTTGCTTGTCGTGCTCAAAAGCAATGTAGATAGAGAGATCATTAGCGAAGAAGAAGCAATGAATCTACAGTACAACGAAAAAGAGCGTCTCATCAAGGCAGATCCAGTTACTTGTGCTAGGTATTTCGATCATAGGTATCGTGAGCTTTTGAAAGTGACGTGTTGAATTTCAACAAAGAGGTTCCCACCACATTCACGGATGTTTTGGCTGAAAGATGCCCCAGCAGTGGATTTTACCAGTACTGAGTAAAGTTCAACAGTTGTAGCCTTCATTAATACACACATTACAGTAGATGTCACAGACTCAGAATTAGCTCCGTATGTTGAATACCAAAAGCATAGGCATAAAAACATGACAGGGTATTCCATACCCTCCAATGCCCCAAACGGAGATATTGAGTCCACTGCCGGAGGAAACTCCAAACCTTGATTTTCACCAAGGAAATTTTAGGAAAATTCAAGACCTACTAAATTCTGATCAATCCTCTGATATGATTGATCACTTGAGCATATTTGAGAATTTCCTTTCACACGAACAAGTGAGCCTCAATTACGAGGACTACAAATATGCAATATGTTCTGGTTTGAAGAAACCACACATTTTTCTAATGAGGTCGTTTGCTGAGATTAGCGTTAATGCTTATAACAAACACATTATTTCTATGCAAAGAGCCAATATGGATATCCAATTCATTTTGGACCCTTACGCATGCTGTAGCTATATAATAAAATAATATATAAATAAATCCCAAAGGGGTATTTCTAAGCTTATGCGCGAGGCGGTAAGGGAAGTGCAAGGGGGCAATTATACGATTAGGCAAAAGCTACAGCACATTGGTCAAAAATTTATTTCTGGCACTGAGATATCTGCTCAGGAACAAATGCGTTTATGTTAATCCTTTCCCTCCAGAGCAACGAGTGCGAATGCACCAACCAATCTTCAGGGCCTGTGTTTGGCCGATTTTGCAGCAAATTATGAATTTACTAAAAGCGGGAAAAGAGTTGGCCAAAATAGTGATGTTGAAGAGGACGAAGAAAATGAGGCACTAGTAGAAGTCTTTCTCCCTCTCCTTGATAATAGTGGTTTTATTAGGGAACGGACCAAGCCATCCATTTTAAAGTACATGAGGTTTAATATAAATATAGATAGGTCTAACTATTTTAGAGCATTAGTCATGCTGTTTTATCCGTGGAGAGATGAAGACAGAGATTTAGTAAGCGCTAATGGCGAGGATGTTTATAACAATCATCAGGATTTAGTTAGTTCTAATTTCCAAAAATACAATGCGTTAGCAGACTTAGAAGACGTGCTTAAAAGGCAGTTGATAAGATAATTGATGAGCAGTTTATGGCTTTAGCGATTCCCGAAATAAGTTCTCAAATAAATGTTCTGAGCTTGAAAGACCAGGCAACGGATGAAGATAGGAGTATTCGATTAGTTAAGCTTCGTCCGATTGTTTCCCTTACTTTGCTAGCCAGTTTAATTAGATCGCTTAATTTGAAGCAAAAATCCTATCTCACCCATGTTCTGCATAATGTGAGAAATAAGGCAGTTTTTAATGAGTTTGTAGGTGGCAGCGCAGGCGTCGGCAAGAGAAGGACAATATCTACCATTTTTCAGACCATTTCCCAGGCGTTTAATCGTAGACCTGGATCCAACCCAGAAACTGTTACTTCTGCTTTTTCTATGGTGTAATCGCCCGATAAGATATCTTCAATGTTCATGAGGACTTTTTCAGCCTTCGGGAAGCCTTCATCTTGAACCAATTGATGAATGATTCTGTGTGCTCCTACTGGAAAAGCTGCATTCGGTATTGGAGGTGCCAAACTTCACTCCATGTTTTCTTTACCTCTCAATCAGTCTAACCATGCCTTCAAACAGTTGGGTCCAGATTTGTTAAATACCTTGCGTTCAAGATTTATTGATCTTAAAATTCTAATAATTGACGAAATTTCTATGGTCGGTGAAAAAATGTTTTCGTCATGAGATATCGATATATCGTTGCGGATGGTCGTGTTATATTTCGCTCGTGCTTAAATATTTGTTAAAAATTGTTAAATCTTCTGTTAAAGGAAAATATTTGTGTTTTTTACCTTCTGGTGTTCCTAACCGACCGTGCAACGTGTTCGATTTTAGTGAATTCGCATTACGCTAACTATTGTGCATTCTTAACTTCTCTGCACATTCTTAATCGTAGCTGTTTTGTTGTTATTTATTCTAGTCTACTGAGTTAGCAGCCGCTCTGTGCTTGTCGCTCTGTGTTTCTATCGTCTCTCTGTGTCTCTCCGTTTCACTTGCCGTTGTTTGTGACTGTTTTTGTTTTTTTTCGTTCTTGCGCGCGCAATTTTTAACACAAGCTAAAGTCACTATCTTTGCCCCACACCGACTTTTATTTTTCCTTTCTTTTTTTTTATATTATTTTTATTTTTGTATATTTTTCTTAAACACAATATGAGTTCTTGTTGTGCTAAGAACTGTGACCGTTCAGTGTCTACACGGCAAACGTATATCTACTGTTGGTTGTGTGACAACACGGCTCATACCAACTGTGCTGAATTGGGACACATCGGAGGTCGCGTGGGAGATCTTATTAAGACTCGATGCGGTCTCAACTGGACCTGTTGGGACTGCAGGGCTATTAAAATCGACATGCATGTCTTTATGAGACAGACGCATCTTTAATTCGATTCGCTGGATTCCGATTGCTTCAAGATAAGTTTCGGTTGACGAAGGCTCACTTCAAAACACTTAAAATTTTGACTGAGTCACCGAAGAGGAAGAAGGGTAATAAGTATTTAGCCAATACAAATAATGATTTTTCTCTTGCAGCCCCTGAACCACCTGTACCTCTTGCTCGGTCACCGTCTGTTACTGGTATGGAACCTGTAGCCAATGGTGCCATTGCATCTGCCTATGCGCCCAGGCCTGTCGCACTACCTGCACCTCGCGCTGCACCCATGCCTGTCGCCTCTAGGCCACCACCTGTTGAAGCTGACGCGGCTGTCATGATGGCGGTTGAGGCCCCTTCAAACTTGGCATCCATCGTTATCGCCTCAACCAGCACTATGCCAATCGTGTCGCCGAACCTTAATAGCACCGCTGCGTGTGCTCCCAGGGTGGAAGTGCTTGCGGCTGAGGATGCCGCCAATGCTACTGCCCCCACACCGATACCTATTCGGGGTATGGCTAAACCTTCTGGCTCTCGTTCGGGGCTTGAAATTAGTGGAGTGTTTCCTCGAAAAGCAATTTTTGTTTCCCGACTCAATCCTGAGGCCACTACGGAGGTTGTTAAGCATCATCTCTGTTCAAAACTTAGCGCTCTCCTTGAGGATATTATTGTGACCAAGTTTTCCTTTAAACATAAGCGTAATATTTCCTCTTTTAAAATTTTTTTTCCTGATTCTTACCTTGATAGATCTCTTGACCCTTCTATTAGGCCTGAGCATACAATTATGCATGAGTTCGTGCGTAAAGTTTCGAATCATAGTCTTAATGTTACCGGCCCTGCCAATTTTAATTCTAATCTGAGTCCTAATGTTACCTGCCCTATCATTTCAAAAAACTAATTAAATATTTTTCCGTTCACTATCAGAATGTACGGTCTTTTAGGCAAACTGCGTCAACTACATACGGATAGTGCCTCTTACGATTTTGATGCTATCAGTTTTTCCGAAACATGGCTCAACTCCACTGTTCACGTTCATGAAATTTTTAACATGGCATCGGCCGAAAATAAGACTTGGATAGGTTTGGATAGGTCAGCGACCCGCCCCGTACGAACCGTAAGCCCGCACAGACCGGCGGGAACCTGTGGGGGACGGTTTATCTAAATTATATTATTACTTTTTACTTTAATCTTTTATTTTGTTTAATCTTTTTTTTCCGTTTTCTTATCCGTTTTCAGTTTTATTTTGTTAAGTTTATATTACATATACTTATTTGTAATCATTTTTACGTATTAAGGTATTCATTTTAGGATAGATCATTTCTACGTATTTAGGTATTCATTTTAGTATAGATCTTTTTTTTGACGGATTATAATCCTATTTTTAATTTTTTGGGGAATATGGAGCTTAAAAATTCTTTTAAAAGCAGCTCAAGTCGACTCGTAGGTCCCCAAGATTATATTTTGGCTAGAGTGACCCCATTGCATAGCGATGGCCTCCCTGTGGTGTTCCCTGTTTACCAATTTAATTTAATGTACTAAATTGGTAGCTAGTTCGAGCGGCGTTTACGTATCAAATATGTATTTCATATAAGTTACATACGTTAGTTACATTATATTAATCACAAGCTCATACATATACACATACTGACTGAGTACCGGGTATAAAGTAGTCACAACGTTCCCTCTCATTACTTCTGCTTCTTCTATGGTGTAATCGCCCGATAAGATATCGTCAATGTTCATGAGGACTTTTTCAGCCTTCGGGAAGCCTTCATCTTGAACCAATTGATGAATGATTCTGATAGGCGCCGTACACGCCGAGGCTGTTCCAAAAGTCAACGTCGACAATGCGTACGTGTTGATGTCTCTATCCTCCATCCGCCGTAAAATCCGCTGAAATTGCGCGTCGTCAGGGTGAAAGTCAATGCAACGATACATTTTTTGTATGTGAAAACATATATGTATATTTCCGCCAATTTAGGATGACCAAAGACATGTCGTTTTGAAGCGTACATAGGTCTTGTGCAAAGTATATCGTTCAATGAGCGTCCATTCGAATTCACAAAACTTCCTCAGTAGCGATTCGTCTCTACAGAGTTGTGATGGCTACGGTGCCAGTAGTAGTTCCTTCCATTCTGTTCGTTTGACCTGATAGTATCCAACCAAAATGAGTGTGGATTCAGGCAACAAGATTTGTGCCATCAAGTCAGCTTCCAATATTAGATCAACTCGTTTTGATCGGTAGTATTGAGGATCTGCCAGCTGGAGTCCCTGGATGTGATCCCAGCGCTTCGGAGGGAAGCTTTCACTAGTAAGGTACGACGTTAACGTACTGAGCATTATGCCGAGCATAAATCTAAAGAAAACTGTGGATGAATATTGCTGAATGCTTGAAAATTCACCATATACTTGCTGCGGCGACAACTCTCTTGATCTACACCAATAATGAAAGCGCGGGTACCCGTTCTTTTTAGATGAAGGGATTGTGCCACATGCTCGGATACAATTGTTGCCTCGGATCCCTGGTCGATGAGAGCGATGATTACAGCTTGAAGACCATTGATCGGATTCCGTATGGGGATACGCGCAGTTGCAACGAGAATCTGCCTTTTAGGATACAGTATATAGACAAGACACTCCATACATTTTCTTGTCCGCACCATGCGGAGCTTTATAAGCCCCCGAGTGAGTCGTGAGAGTGTATGTGTGCACATGCATTCTCAAGTGTGTATGAGCCCCCAAGAGATTCGTAAGAGAGTCGTAAGAGTGTGTGTGTGCTCATGCATTCTCACGTACTTAGCGTGTTTGCATGTATGTATGAGCGACCAAATGAAATTTGTGCTCTTTCAATTTTGTGTTGAATTTTGTGGTCGCGACACACTTCACTTTAGCATTTTTATAGTCGACCCTTTTTGATGACGCTTGCCTTATAATACCAAAATTATTGTTATTTTGTACATGCTTAGATGCTAACTTTTTTTAATATAGAATATACTAATATAATGAGCTGATATATGTATATATATTCACAGAAATATATTTAATTGTATGGTGTATCGATCACACATAAAAAGTAGTATGCGCTAAAAAAAATATATATATCATCCTTGAATATCCTTGGATATTAATTATATATAATAATATGGGTAATAAATGGGTCCATACAGATTAAAGTGCCATACTTGCGATCATATCGTTTTGCAGCCCGTGATGCGTTGCGTTGAAATATATCCACGAAATTGTATATGTGTTTTGCAACTGGGTTCCCCTTATGAGCCACCATGGGTTGTGTCCCCGTAAATATATATATATATGACTGGAATATCCGGACGACAATGGGGAGGGGTTCCCGGAGTCAATGCAAACACTTTTGGTTATTTAATTTAGAATTTAATGATATAATGATTTCGAGACAATGATATTAACGGCAGTGGTAGGTAGCGGCGTTGGTTAAATTGGGGTGATGCTTTGTTCGGTGACCAAACAATGAGAACAACGACCAGCTCTGGTAAGATGCGAAAACGAAATAAGTAACCGCTCCTGTTCTGAACGTATGTATATTAGAGTGTACCATAAACACAATTTTTTCGAAACTTCAATCGGCCTATTGATAAAAAGTTGACTATGGGGAAAACAAATTGAGGGCAAAGACAAATATTAATATCGTTTAATATATGAAACTAGCGCATTGAGATCCAAATATTTGACTTTTATTTTTTATTTTATAGACCTAAGAGGTATATTTCAATACATCTATCATATATATTATTAAAAAAAACCGAGGGGGAACGTTGTGAGCCGCGGCAAAGGCCGCGGCTCTACTTTATACCCGGTACTCACTCAGTATATACATATGTACATATATACATACATATGTATACATATGAGCTTGTGATTTATGTAATTTATTATATTAATATTAAATTTTGGCCAAAATGGAAAATTTGAAAATTAAGTCGAACCCCATGCTCTAGTTTTATATTTTAGAAGTTATCTGTTTCCATTTTTATTTACATATCATTTTTACATCGCTGCTACATTTTTACATAATCATGTATAACTACTTACAAGAGACGTGGTAGGTACGAGAGAGAGAGAAGGAATGAGTAATCGCTTGGCAGGCGACTGAAATTTAATTTGTTCCTTCTGGCTATAATATTGATCAGACCTGATCCAGATTCGGCAATCTGGTAGATACGGTAATTTTTTATGATTCTGCGTTTTTAGTTTTCTTGTATCTTAAAAATTGTCGATTGCACAGATTTTCGTCCTTTGTGATGGCGGAAAGGGGCGTGTCAAAATTTTAAAATACACTTGTATTGAAGTGACATCACAGGAGCTTGGATAGAAAGTTTGGTTGCCCTAGCTCTCATAGTCTCTGAGATCTAGGCGCTCATTTGGACGAATAGGCAAAGCCGACAGGGTCGCGTGTGAGAGAGAGCGAGAGGGAACGATGACTTTCGAAATGGTTTTCTTCATAGTGGCTATATTAAAAATCAGATCTTATCCAGACTCAACACTCTGAAAAATATATTCATTCTCTATGATCCTGCGATTTTAGTTATTTCGTATCTTTAAAATTGTGCATGCCACAGATTTTCGTCCTTTGTGTGGGCGGAAAGGGGCGGGGCGAAATTTGAAATACACTTGGAGTAGTGTGATAACACAGAAGACTGGATACAAAATTTGGTTGCTCTAGCTTTAATAGTCTCTGAGATAGAGGCGCTAATGAAGACGGACAGACGGACAGACGGACGGACAGACAGACATGGCTATATCGACTCGGCTATTGATGCTGATCAAGAATATATATACTTTATGGGGTCGGAAACGCTTCCTTCTGTGCGTTAAACACATCCGTTATCCCCACAAATCTAATATACCCCTATACTCTTCGAGTACCGGGTATAAAAACAACTAGCAATTAGCTGTAGTGGGGGGCATGGTCGGATCGTAGAATAGTAGAATAGTACATAAAGATCAGACAATCGCACAACTTAAAAAAAAAAAGATTTTATGAAATCGTTCAGCTAACGTCAAGGAATATTATTATTTCAGTTTATAGCCTTTTCCCAAACAGCACATTTAAGGGGAACGGTGGGATTTTATGAAATATGGGAAACCTCGATTCCCACAGGCCACCATTCACCATCTACCATCCATGGAAAATACAGCTGACAACAGGAAACAAAAAATGTGTGCTCCTAATATTTAAAAAAAAATATGAAAAATGTAATTATTTTTCGAACAGCAACAAATGATGGTGCAAAAATTGATGGTGGCTTTCGACAAATAAATAAATTCGATGAGGAAGAATTTTTTGCAATGCCAAATTATTTTAATTAAAGTTGCTCAAGAAGGGTGTTGATGGTTGTAAGTAGTGTAGTAGTGTTATGTACAATACTTTGTTATATCTTTTTTAGAAGCGGTACGGAACTTTTTGTCTTGGTCAATTTACTTCAGGTATAGATTTGCGTATGTGAACATCGAATCTCCAGAAAGTTGCAGCTATTCGACAACATATCAGAAATCGAGCCTTGCACAACAGATCAAAGCGTCGGCAATATTGGAGGAAAAACTCAACAGCTCATTACTGAGAATTGGGTTCTGCTTAATTAAAATGAGCAACATGAACAGCGGGATCTGCACTTACTGCAGGAATATTCAGATCTGCATTGCAAAACAAATATAAATTTTGTAAAACTATATTTGATTTTTTATTTGTTCGCATTCTTCTCCCAAAGGAATCAATCATCTCCAACTGAAAATTGAGCAACTGCTATTGTAAAACCAACTGGCTCCTTGCCATTTTCTGGAGAATATCAGTTATTTTCCAGTCATTGTTTACATATTCGCAGTGAGATTCATATTTTCGTTGTGAATTACAATTTTTCAGCGCTGTATTTGAAATCCATCGGCTAAGTATCGTATAGAAACGTGAGGTTTAGGAGCATCCAAAATGGATGGTGAAACTAACTGAGAATTTTCGGAACGGCAAAAACTTACGGACCATCTTTGAAATGGATGGTGGCTGGTCTTTTGTGGGAACAGGCTATAAAGAACTATAATACCATAGCTCGCAAGTAAGTGTTGACCGTTTGTTTTGCTAAAGGCCTGTCTCCAGCACCGCGAAATTTTACTGACAGGAATCTGCTCTTTATTTCGGTTGTGTGGATCCTAAGTGAAATAGTGTGACCAAGAACCAAAAAAAAGGTTGGTCACTCTCATGAATCAGCTGTGTTTTGTAAACAGCGCCAATTTTGAAAATGAAACTAAAATTAAAAAAAGGAAGAAAAGTAATTCTGACAATGAAGTGTCCTCCTTCCTCATTTTAAAAATTTGAATATCTCTTTTTGGTTTTGCGCACATATTTTGCCTCCACCTCTCACTTGTACTTCAGTAATAATGTGCAGATATATTTTCCTGGCACCCTCATCAGCTGTTCTCAAAGTCCACATTCGTGTGAATATCGATACTATCGATAAGAATTCGTGGATCCCGTTTACGTTTGCTGGGTACTGACTCCAGGAAAACACAAACAAAAAATTACTGGCCCAGTTTTTTTTATATGAAGTTTGGCAGTAATTTTTCGTTTCCGCGGTGCTGGGTACCCAGCTTAACGCTATGCTCGCGACAACAACCGAAAAAAAGTATGCACCCTCGTTCCATCTCTGAGCAGCAGACTTGGTTTCTTTTCGTTTCTGTTTTCTGTTGAGTTGGAATAAACGCGTCCCAAAAGACCTTGCAAGTCTTTGTGTTACCATTTTGTTGCTTGTAATCAGACTTATTTTAATTTAAATGTTCAGGAATGGTTTGATCGCTCAACTTTAAATTGAATTTATTGTTTGATTCGACAAAAATACCACGATACCGCGTCGATACCCCGAATCATTTCAGTATTTTGTAAAACTACTTGTTAGACTACGGTAACAATTGCAAATGATGCGCCGAATGTTGTATAATACGGCCGCATCATTTTCTTCTTCTATCTACAGGGCTCTTAAGGGCATCATTGTCGCATTTTCCATTTAAAGCTGGGTACCCAGCACCGCGGAAACGAAAAATTACTGCCAAACTTCATATAAAAAAAACTGGGCCAGTAATTTTTCGTTTGTGTTTTCCTGGAGTCAGTACCCAGCAAACGTAAACGGGATCCACGAATTATAATCGATAGTATCGATATTCACACGAATGTGGACTGTGAGAACAGCTGATGAGGGTGCCAGGAAAATATATCTGCACATTATTACTGAAGTACAAGTGAGAGGTGGAGGCAAAATATGTGCGCAAAACCAAAAAGAAATATTCAAATTTTTAAAATGAGGAAAAGATTGCTTCAATAAAAGCAGTTGAGGCAAGACCACGTTTTTGGCGGATCAAGGAAAATAATCATTTTGATAATTTTGACATTTTGGCGCCTCCGACTGTGCTGTACTTCTTCTTACAACAATATGTGCCGCTACCAATACAATCACTTCATTGTCAGAATTACTTTTCTTCCTTTTTTTAATTTTAGTTTTATTTTCAAAATTGGCGCTGTTTACAAAACACAGCTGATTCATGAGAGTGACCAACCTTTTTTTTGGTTCTTGGTCACACTATTTCACTTAGGACCCACACAACCGAAATAAAGAGCAGATTCCTGTCAGTAAAATTTCGCGGTGCTGGAGACAGGCCTTAACGGAAAAATCCAAAAAAGCGCCTTAATGTAAAAAGGGTATTATGTTGAGATGTTCGTGAGACGCTCTATTACCGAACATCGCATAATGAGAGATTCGAGTAATGCTCGCACAGAGAGACTCACTAAAAGACCGGTTGACTGAAACAGTCAACCCAAAGACTTTTTTCAATAATTTATCTTCTTTTCGATGCACAGTGGTACGTTGAGCAACATTGTGACATTCGATTTTCACGTTACATTTCCTTGAAATTTTAAAACAATAATTTTTTATATTTCAAACTAATTTTTTGATTTAAATATGAATAGTTTCTTTATAAGCCATTTTTTTTAAATTAAGCTGAACCACTTATAACGAGTTAAAGTTTTGTGAATTTATTAAACTCCTTCGTTTCCGCTTAAAATAATATCCAATGCTGAAAATGCTCTTTAAACAGAATCTTCAGTAGGCAGTAGGTCAATACTACCTGTGCACAGGTGGTCGCCCCCATAGGCCAAAAATAAAAAAAAAAAAATTACAATTATTACTTAAAATGTGGCAACGCTGTTTCACAAGAGTTCAAACTTTTCAAATCAGCTGTTCTTTTTGTTTTGTTCCCGCTGCCCTTTTCAAGAATAACTGTTAAACATAGGGAACAAAAATGTATTGGTTTTGAGGCGCACGCAACTTGCAAGTGAAGTTAGAAGTAAAGAAATTAAATCAATTTAAATTAAGGTTGATCGAACAATGGAAGTCTTTAATATTTTAAATAAAGGTATTAACTACTATATTTAATTATTTTCATGAACCCAGTATTTTGAGTATATTTTTAATAATTAATTTAATATATGTCTAATTTCACTAACAATTTATATGTAAACTTAAATTTTACTTAGACTTTTAACTGTGAAGTCAATCGAAGTTAACGATCAAACTTATACTGAAATATAAACTTATATGTACAAATTATTTTGAGTAAATTTCAGCTGCTAGTTTTTGCTAGCCGCTGCGTAACCTTGAAAAAACCAAAGCAGTCTCGCCGCTTTCGCTCTACTTTTTTCGTTTGTGTAACTGTGCTTTTTGTGATGTGTATTGCAATTATCTTTGTCTTCGCCTTCGTCTCTGTTTTCGTTGTGTTGTTTTGTGATTGTAATTTGTATTTATTTGTTCATTTTCTTTTATTTAATTATACATATTATTAATTTTAATTTATATTATTACTTATTACTATATTTTTATAGGAGCTTCATACGAAATCGAATTTAACCGTATTTATATATTTAATAAGTGGTGTTCTGAGACAGGTGCAAATCAAATCAAGATTCAAAGCATTTTCCAATCTTTAAAATTAAGAATAGAGAATGATGGCTATATAGTGGGAGCAGAATATTTTCACCACTTAGAAAAACGCATTAATTACTGCTGCAAGAGAATTGCTATATTTTGGCGTGACTGCAAACGAAATAAAGCATTCGTTTTGGAAAAGCATACGGATTGGCTTTCGACAAATGAACAGTTTTCATTTAAAGCCGATGTACTTGCTACACCTGACCGTAGTATTGAGCGTGGCCGTCCAAAAATTAGTTTCTCTGAGTGTTCAACCCGAACCAAGAGAAGACGTATTGCCGAGATTGCTGATTTGGATGAGTCTGCTGCTGAGTATTTGCGTTCTGCTGCTGTTGAAGAAAAAATCTTGCCTGCAAGTGCTAATGAGGTTATTTCGCTTATAATGGAAGCGAATTTAACAAAGCACCAATACATCCTCATTAGACAGTTTGTCAATAGCAAAATTTCTTCTGAGCTGTTTTGCAGCTATGATAATGTTTTAAAAGAAAAAAAGAAATGTTATCCGGAAAACATTACAATTAGTGAAGCACATGCAGAAGTGGAGCTTCAAAGTTTATTGGACCATACAACAAAGCGCATTATCGAGTTGCAAGAAAGTGTAATAAGTGATGTAGTCGCCGATCCTATTTGCAACCTAAAACTAATAGGGAAATGGGGCTTCGACGGCAGCTCTGGTTACAGCGAATACAAGCAGAAAGTGGAGAACAATAATTTAGAAGACAGTCACTTGTTTGTCACGTCATATGTTCCGCTTGCCCTATTAGCAACTGATGATACGTCTAAAATTGTATGGAAAAACCCACGACCAGCATCCACACGATATTGTCGACCTGTGCGATTTCAATTTATTAAGGAATCAACTGAGCTTAGTATAGAGGAGGAAAAATATTTCAAGGACAAAATTAAGAACCTTGTTCCGACGAAAATAGCTGTTGGCAATAAAACATTATCTGTTAAGCATATTTTGCAACTCACAATGGTTGATGGCAAAATTTGTAATGCCTTAACCCAAACATCATCCTCAAAATGCTATATATGCAACGCCAAACCCACAGAGATGAACAATATTCAGAAAAGTTTGCAGAGGGAAGTTCATCAGGATCGGTTTCATTTCGGGTTGTCACCACTTCATGCATATATACGATTTTTCGAATATTTCATTCAAATTTAAGACATTTGCACTCCAAATAGCGACTGATCTAACAGGGACTTACTCATGGTATTATCTTCCGCCTACTGTTCATAAAATTTTAATTCATGGACCATCCATAATTGAAAACGCTCTGGTGTCGATTGGGGAGTTGTCAGAGGAAGCTGCTGAGTCGAGAAATAAGGACATAAAGAAATTTCGTCTAAATCATACAAGAAAAATTTCTCGAGTAGCAACAAATGAAGATCTACTCAATCGCTTACTTCTTTCTTCGGATCCTTTCATAACGGGACAACGAAAGTTACCCCCTAAAAATAAGTCTGTTTTTAATACAAATGTTTTTCATCTTTTAGAATAATATATTAAATAATAACGTATCTTATGTGAAAAAAATTACAAGAAAAATCATTATATTCATTATCATTATATAAAGATATTGAGCAGAGTGTATAACTTTAGTAGAAGGCTTAATATGAATGATTTTTTTTTAGTTTTTTATTTATTATATTTTTATTAAATTTTAGAAAAAGTTTCAGATTTTTAACACCACTAAAAGTATTTTTGGCCGCACGCTCCATACAAGCCCGACCACTGTGCTGTGCCAGCGTACTCAAGTGTTGCGATTTCAGCATTACATTTCTAAAAAAATTGAAAATGTCTTCGTTTAGTGGTAAGCGACTATACATTTTGTCAAAAATTTGTGACTTACGATCACTGTACCATCGAAATTTACTTCACATACACACTTGCATTCGCAAAACACTTTTTGAATCGTCGTTCGAGGCAAACGGTCTTCGAATGAGCAGAGACCGGAATAAGCTGCTTGTCTGTTAAGCGCGATCACAATTTTTGTACGAGCAATGCAATCTGTTAGTCTCGGACTTTTTTCTCAAAGTAGAAAACTCTTATTTTGCGACCGCACGAATCGGTCAACGGTTACACTAGTCGACACGACTTTTCCGCTGTCGCCAATAATGACTTTTTCTGATGGATTTGGATGTTTACAAATTTTTAAAGAATGTTTTTTTTACATGGCATACTTTTTTTTTTAAAGAATTTTTTAAAAATTTGGTATTTTTTGTCATAGGTAGTGCTTCTATTTCATATATTATAAATAAATATAAATAATATAAATATAATAATAAATAAATATATATTTAGTATATTTCATATTTCTATTTCACATAACTTAAGTTTCCTACAAGTGGTTGTATTGAACTTTGCAGTTAAAAAAAACTGACAAATGCGAGTAGAAATCCGACTCAGCTGCAAGTTGTAGCTGCAACTTAACGTCTGAAAGATATTAAGCTTCCAAATTGAAATTGCATTACTTTTTTTTTGGTATTTTTTCCCGACATTTTGACTTTGAAATCTCAGGAAAAGTCGAAAAAAAAATTATTTGATTGCCTTGATTTTTGGTTTTAGATAGACACATTAATTAGGCGTCGTTTAAGGTATCGCTTATAAAAATATAAAAATAATGAAATAATGAATATGAAGTTTTGGTCAAACGGTTGTAACTTAGCAGTTTATTTTTATATTTTAATAGGCGCAGCAGAGAAAAAAAACCCATTCATCAGTGATTTTTAAAGTTAATTTTATTTGTAAAAACTATAAATTTATTTGTGAAGTGTACAGTGCCAATCTCATTTGGTAAGTTTTTCCGCGGCGTTCGTGTCTGCATGCGCGGGTAGGTGTGCCAGGGCATGTTCATTATTTGGGAATGTACTTTTTTCATATTGGCGGGTTTTACCGGTCCAGAAGCGAACCTGATCGTTGGCCCTTTTATATTACCATATGGTTCCGGGGCCGTTGACCGGAGACGAAAGCTCGCGGCAGTGAATTTCCCTTCTCAGCTGAGTAGACCCTCTCGGCGAGGGAATTCTGCTCCCCATCGAGCTGCGAGGCAAAATCCCAGCTCCCAGCCCGAAAAAAAGCCAGGCGAGACGAGAAAAAAGATCAGCCCAACAGTGCATCGCAGGCTCGGGTGACTCACGGTCGGTGGTCGGTCGGAGTTTGCCGCTGATTTGTTTTAAATCACCCAAAAACAAAGAAAGAAAAAAAAACTGCTCCAGTGCTATACTTTGGTATCCGACTTGATCTCCGCACGTTTATTTATTAATAAATGTCAATTGTAGATGACTATTGTGGGAGTAGAGCCGTGTCCGGTCCGTTGAGACAAATACAGCCCCCGATTTCGATTTTTTTAAAAAAATCTTTATCTGACTTGAAAATTATCCAATTAATTATCAATAGATAACTGTAACTGAAGTTTAAAGTCCTTTTTGCCAAAATGTTTAAAATTGAATAGTTTTGAAACTCTTCAATGTATGCATAATATAGATATCACATCAAATTATAAAAATATGAAAATACACATAATAATTTTATTCGACGTTATTCGTACGAAAATTTCCTTGGTAAAATGTACACAGCTAGCTTTCCCATTGATATATTTTTATGATATTTTTGCAAAATGGGAGTTCTTTTAAACTTATTTCGTTACAGACGTTACAAAATATTGACGGCCAATTTTTCAGAAATTTTTAGAAAATGTTTCAAAATAAACAAAAATTTCCAAATACAACAAACTAATACATAACCATGTCAATATCGAATATATGTATATGTACTTACCATATCGATAAGAAGGACCAGTAGACCCTTCCATATAGGAGAAAATATTAATGGAAAACAGGACAAAAAAAAAATTCTCGGATATGTCTATATAAAAGATAATTTTTATTATTTAAAAGCTATGAGAGTATGAATTTAAATTTTGTATCATTTTATAAAGTTTTAAGACTGGAATTGGATTATTTTTTAATTTGTGCAACACTTAATTAATTTAAGCAACAAATATTAATTAATTTGATTTGGTACTAGGTGTGTAATTTTTTGTTTTAATTTATGTACCATTTAATTAATTAACTTATTTATTTTCCAATGAGTAATCCTTAACTGGATAAACTAACTCACTTATATCTTTAAAAATAACTAGAAATCAAACATAACATAATTAATGATCAAACAGGAAAAAATCAGAAAGCAACCGTTTAACGGCTGCTTTCACCTGGAAAAAGTCAAAAGGCTGGCGAAGAGCCCTACATATTGGTCGGTATATCCGTAGTTGGTCCGGTGGAGATCAACAGAAAAGAGTGCATGGTCCTTATTGAAGCCAACCCACTGAAGTGCCAAACCACTAAAGCATATTCAAGGCGCGAGCGCACAAGGAATGAATAAAGGCTTTGCCTCGTATGGGATCGCTGATCTGGGATGAATTGCACGTAACAAAGCCGAACATAGCATAAGTTTTTGGCAAAATGAAGTTCAAGTGCTTGCCAAATAGAAATATATAATCGAACAAGATGCCTAGCTCATGTATCTGCTTTAAGAGCGGAAGTCCATCTATCGATTGTGAGATCTGAACTTTAAATACACACTTGCTAAATGACAAAAAAAAAACATTTGTTAATGTTGAGAGGGGCTGGCGAAAATCCTCTAGCTGAACCCTCCGCGAGGGTGCCGGCTGGGCAATAGGCACTGAATTATCGCGGACAAGTGTAATGCACTGTCGCTTGCTCCGTCCGAGGCAATACAGTGTCTAGCTAAGGCAATGGCCCATCGTCTTCTCGACCTTGAGTCGGGGGAGCGGGGTCAGAGCCATGGCTAGAAGTGCCTAGCGGGTAGGCCTAAAACGTTAGAGGTGGTTCCCCCGAAAAACATTAACCACGTATGGACCTTCCGGCTAAATATGGAGGTTACGAATGATGAAGCACGGATTGGGATGTCAACCCAAACGTCGGTGGGAAGCGTGGCTGCTACCACCGGCGAGCACGGGGAAGAGCAATCCTCTCTGAGTGTCGCCAGTGGCCGTGTGGCCTGGCCGCCTCTAACTTGGCAGTCACGTCAGTTGAAGTACTACTACCGCAACCTCCGCTGTAGGATGAGCAGCTCAGGTGCCGTTGTCGAGGCAGACTCGGACCTCTAGAGCGTGCTATCTATCAGTAAAGCGGCAGAAGACAGCATTCTCCAGTCGCCTGAACCAGGTTCCAGCTTGTGAGGAACCGTGTGCCTCACAGTAGCAATGAGGCTGACGGCCCGGATGTGACTGACGGGCCGGATAAGTATGACGGCCCGGCAGGTCCGGATATCCGGAGGCCGCCGAATTCGCCGCGGCCTCTCCCCTGAGAGGGGCGGATAGGCCACCGTTAGGGGAGAGAGAGCACGAGTGGCGAGAGGAGGCGGCTCTCACTGGAAGGAGGGAACCACGGGAGCGGACCAGCAGCGGACCAACGCATGCCCAAATATGGGCATGTGAACGGGTCACCAACCGAGTCCCGTTACGAAGGGCGTGGGAACCCTCGAGAGCCCGATGGAAAATTACTGGCGGCGGAGGTCCCGTTAGGCTCGGCCTATAAAAGGAGGCCGGCGCCTACAACGGGCCTCTTATTACGCGCGCGCAAGTCCAGAGTAGTGATCGACATCGGGCGAGAGTGAAAGAGTGACAAGTGTCAAGGATCAAACAAGGAAAACAAGGAGACGCCAGGACAGAGACAAGTCATACACCGGAGCACCGAGTGAGTCGAGAAAGGGATTTCAGAACAGTCAGTGGTGAATCAAGTGGAGGGCGAACCGTTGAGTGCGAATTCGGAGTGGCGGATCAAAGATCATTGGCCCCCGAATACTGGCATCAACGCCGCTACACCTGGAGTCAGCCACGCGACTGATCGATTCCCCGGTATAAGATAAGAGCGATAAAATAAGCCTTAGCCATAAGCCCTAGCCCTAACCTAGCCCTAAGAACGCTCAGAAATCTTGCAATAAACGATATCAAACAGAAACCCCGTCTTATTATTTGTCGTCGAGGCAACATATACAAATTTTGTTGCATTGAGCCCAGTGACCGCTGAGCGAGCCCAGCTACCGCAAGCGGACACAAAAGGTTCGTTACAAGTGGCGCCCAACGTGGGGCCTCACGACAAATAATACATACGGAGGGGGAGAGATATCAAGATTGAGCAAGAATGGGAAGGGGTCAATGGGTCCACCGTCTGAGGAAGGAGGAGTTGATCCAGTGCGGCCAGGCATTTGCCGTGCAGCTGGAAGGCACCTTGGACGACATGAGGAGAGCCTTCAAGGAGTGGGTGAAAGTCCACGGCGAGGAGCCCGAGTGGGCTGACCTGCTGGAAGAGTGGCTGATCGCGAGCCTATCGGTGCCCTCTCGAGAGTGTTCGGCCGCCGCCATGGCAGGGAGGTCGCGAGAGGCCTCGGCCTCTCGAGAGAGAAGAGAAACACCGATACCACGGCAGACACGCCTGGGGAGCGCGCGGGACTTTAGCCCGGAGCCTGAAAGAGAGAGGATCGATTCCTGGTCCAGGCGCTCGGTGAGGATGGATGAAGATAGGGGCCGTGCTCGGGAGGAGGGGCTCCGGCACGAACCACAGACCACAAGGCCGGCACACCAAGACTACGCCAAGGTGGCGAAGCAGGTGAGGGAGTGGTCGTTCCGATTCGACGGAACGACGAAACCTCTCGAGTTCTTGGAACAGGTCGAGTGGTCCGCCGAAACATACGGGCTGGATCCAGATCTAATTCCAAGGGCGATGCCCGAGCTCCTGAAAGGGGGGGCGTTGATGTGGTTCGTCGCCAACAATCGCCAGTGGAGAACCTGGGAGGACTTCTCAGCCAGCTTCCAGGCATACTTCCTACCGCGGGGCTATTTTGACAAGCTCCGTCAGGATGTGCAAATGCGAAAGCAGAGTGAGGAAGAAGTGCGGCAAGTGGAGGCTGTGTGTGGATTTTCGGCAAATAAATGCGAAATCCATAAAAGACGCGTACCCGATGCCCAGGATTGACTATATCCTCGACCAGTTACGGGAGGCGCGGTTCATTAGAAGCCTCGACTTGAAAGACGGATACTGGCAGATCCCGCTGGAGGAGAGCAGCAGGGCGGTCACGGCGTTCACGGTGCCAGGCAAGGGGCTATACCAATGGAAGGTGATGCCGTTCGGACTGCACTCGGCCTCGGCCACCTTCCAGCGAGTGCTGGACCAAGTGATCGGGCCGGAGATGATGCCTCACGCCTTCGCCTACCAGGATGACATTATCGTCATTGGAAGGACAGAGAAGGAGCATCGAGAGAACCTATAGGAAGTGTTCCACCGCCTGCGGGGAGCAAATTTGAGGCTAAACGCCGAAAAGTGCCAGTTCTTCCGGAAGGAGCTGCGATACCTGGGCCATAAGGTGACGGGCGAAGGAATCTGCACGGATCCCGAGAAGGTCGCTGTCATCGCCGAGTTAAAACCACCGTCAAACGTAAAGAAATTGCGGCAGTATCTGGGGGTGGCGTCGTAGTATCGGCGATTCGTGCCAGGGTTCGCGACCTTGGTACAACGGACAGAGGAGAGAGGGTGATCTCGTATGCTAGCAGATCACTAAATGCAGCCGAAAAGAACTACTCGGCTACGGAAAAGGAATGCCTGGCCATAGTGTGGGCCGTCAGGAAGTTGAAGCCGAACAGCATCGAAAGCCCATCCGGCAGAGTGGCCCGGTGGGCATTAGAGCTGCAGCAATACGACTTCGAGGTGTCGTACAGGAAGGGCCAGCTGAACGTCGTAGCGGACGCGCTCTCTCGACAACCCCTGGCGGAGAAATGCCGAAGAACCAAAGGGGGGGAGGACGACGAGGGAAAGACAGAGCGGCCGTGCAAGTGGCTCAAGAGCTTGCAGAAAAGGGTTCAGAAGGAGCCTCAAAAGTACCCGGACTTTGTGGAAAAGGGAGGGAACCTCTATCGCCATATCCCGCATCAAGCTGGAAGCGAAGAGGTCGTCTCCTGGAAGCTGTGTGTTCCCAGGGAATCCCGGGAGAGGGTGCTGTAGGAGAACCACGACGAGCCAGGAGCGGGTCATGCCGGAGGGAGGAGGACAGCAGCCCGGGTCGCAGCACGGTATTACTGGCCGGGGATGCACAGGGACGTAAGGCGGTATGTCCGAAAGTGCGTACAGTGCTTACGGTATAAGCCGAGTCAGCTGCAAGCCGCGGGGAAGATGCTGACACGGATCCCGGAAGAGCCTTGGGCAACAGTATGCGCCGATTTTGTGGGACCTCTGCCGAGGTCGAAACATGGGAACTCGATGCTGCTGGTCATAGTGGATCGGTTCTCAAAGTGGACAGAGCTGGTGCCAATGCGCAAAGCGAAGGCAGAGGCCCTAACAAAGTCATTTCGAGAGCGGATAGTGGCCCGGTTCGGAGTGCCCAAGGTGGTCATTACAGACAACGGGGTGCAGTTTGCCAGCAGAATCTTCAAGAGATTTCTCGAACAGATGGGAGTGCGCCATCAATTCACGGCACCATACACGCCGCAGGAGAACCCGACAGAGCGTGCTAATAGAACTGTCAAGACGATGATGGCGCAATTCTGCGAGCGAGACCAAAGGTGCTGGGACGAGAGTTGGCCTGAGCTGATGCTGGCGGTGAACACGGGGGTGTCCGAATCAACCGGATATTCCCCGGCGTTTATAGTGCAGGGAAGGGAGCCCCGCCTGCCAGGGGCCCTGTATGACGAGGAAACGGTCGGTACAGGGCAAGAAGTGCAGACGTCCAAGGAGAATGCCCAAAGGTTAAAAGAGCTGTTCCAGCTAGTGCGGCGCAATTTGGAGAGAGCTGCCCAAGACCTAGCCCGCCACTATAACCTGCGGAGGAGGCCATGGAAGCCTAAGGTGGGAGAGGTGGTGTGGTCCAAGCAGCATCACCTCTCGAACGCGGCAGAGCGATTTGCGGCCAAGCTGGCATCCAAGTACGAAGGGCCCTACCAAATAGTCAACTTTGTGTCGCCGGTGATAGTGAAGTTAAAAAAGGAAGGAGACAAGAGGGAGAGGACGGCGCATATAGGGGACCTAAAGCCGCAACCGAGAGAGGAGAATGGCGTCACGCAGGACGCGGAGGAGTAAGGTCACAGAGAAAGCTTGAGTTGCCACGCAGGGCGAGAGTGTGAATTGCCACGCAGGGCACATGTCGGAGTGCCACGCAGGACACATTTCGGAGTGCTACGCAGGACACATTTAGGAGTGCCACGCAGGACACATCTTGGAGTGCCACGCAGGACACACTTAAAGTTACAACGCGTGAAGTAAGTTGCGGCAGTTGAAAATGGTGACGGACGCCTGGAAGATACCTGGAAGAGGGAAACGCAGGTGAGAAACCAAATAAAACGTATTGGGAGTAAAGGGCAGGCAAACCAGAAGGGGAGGGGGAACCCAAAGCGCGGTGCGCGGGGACGGGAGTTCCAAGGCCCGGTGGGGGCACGGTCAGCGGTGAAGGGGGAAGTCCAGGCTCACGCTTCGATGTAGGAACCCAGGCCAACTAGAAGCGTCGGACCCGACAGAGCAGGTGCAGCTCAGGCGGGGTCTACCGGGCGAGGAGTCGGATGATCCTCGCGTCCGAGCCTCTGCCTGAGCGTACCACCTAGCCAGATTCGGGCCGAGGGCGTGAGAAGCTGGCCTGGGAATGGTCCGCCGAGAAGTCAAGCCCGGGCGAAAGGTCAAAGAACCAGTTGATCGCGGGGGGCTTCGAGGCGGACGCCTCATGTCGAAGGCAGAGGGCGAGCTGGAATTGGGAGAATGAGTGAAATGTCACACCGATCGAGCATACTCACCGGTAAGATGGGGCGAACTGAACAGCGCACGGGGCAGACAGGTTTCGCCAAGCCAGATGGGGAGTCGCCCAGAAACCAGGGGTGTCCATCCTCTGTTCCGCGAACGGGAGGTGGGTCCTTCAGGAGATGGAGGACGCAGCACAGTCCGTCAGTTGGACAACACACAAACAGTTCACAAAACAATCCAACGAACGGAGAGCCAACATCAGGGGACGGAGGACGCGGCACAGTCCGTCAGTTGGACAACACACAAACAATTCACAACACGGAGAGGCCAGAACGGTCCATCCTCTGTTCCGGGAGGTGGGTCCATCAGGAGATGGAGGACGCGGCACAGTCCATCAGCTGGACAACACACAAACATTTCACAAAACAATCCATCAAACGGATGAGAGCGCGGAGAAGGGATTCACCGTTGCCCGGAACGATGGAACGCATCTATAACAGCCGGCACGGGTCGGGAAGCCGGCACTTTGCGATTTCATTCAAGGTAAGCACAAGCACAAAAAAAAAAAAACTACGAAAAATGATGAACAATATGGAGGCAGTGTCGCGATTCGTCGAAGAGCAAAACGCCATCTTGCAGGGAGGGGGATACGGGGGCCGCCTCACACGTCAGCGACGGGCGACCATGCTCTCGCGAAGAGACGTGGCGGGGCGGTCGGACGGATCCCCCGAACTGCAAGTGATGGCGTCGCCATTAGTGTCCCCGCAGCCGTCGGACCGGGAGACGGTGACGCCGGTGGAAGACACGGCCCAGCTGCGGCGGCGAATCGCGGAGTTGCGGGCAGCCATGGCGGCCAGTAGCAGCAGCGACGACAGTGACGGCGAGGTCACGAGGGAGGAGAGCGGGGAGGAGCAGCCCCAACTAGAGGAGGAGAAGCAGCCCCAACTCGAGGAGGAGAAGCAGCCTCAACTCGAGGAGGAGACGCGGCCCCAAGCTGCGGAGGAGCAGTGGCGGAGGCGGCTCGAAGAGGCTTAGGCCGAGGAGGAGGGGCTGTGGGAGCCGGTGTCCGAGGAGGCGGCGAGGAGCCCACTCCCCTATTCACGCGTCGGGAGGGGCGACCAGCCACCCACCAGCAACAGACGGACCCCTCGCAGTCCCAACCCCAGCAGCAGCCGCAGCAGCAGCAGCACCCGCAACGGCAGCAGCAGGGGCAGCAGCAGCAGCAGTGGCAGCAGCAGCAGCAGCAACAGCAACAACAACATCACCAGTAGCATCAGCAGCAGCAGCGGCAGTGGCAGCAGCAGCACCAGCAGCAGCAGCAGCAGTGGCAGCAGCAGCAGCAGCACTCCCACCAGGGACACCAGTGGACCGGTCCGGAGCGGGCGGTGGTCGGTCCGTTTGTGAGCCAGGAGGTGCGATCGGCAGTCCGCAATGGACTGCTGTGGCACCACCAGGTGCTCCATATAACATGGGCATCGGGAGTGGCGACGGCGGACGGACCACCAGCGGAAGAGGCCCGGGTGTGGGAGGAGCCGCGGACGAGCAACCCTCGAGATCCGAGGGGGCGGTCTGCGGCTGCCAACCACACAGACCCGGCGACACCGACGGCGGCGGCAACGGCAGCAACGGCCTCAGCAAGGGCGGCGAGCCCAGCGATGGAGGCAGCGACGGCGGCGGCGACGGCAGCGACGGCGGCAACGGCGGCGAGCCCAGCGATGGAGGCAGCGACGGCGACGGAGATGGCAGCGACGGCGGCAAGGGCGGTGACGGCAGCGACGGCGACAGCGGCGGTGACGGCAGCGACGGCAGTGACGGCGATGGCGGCGGCGGCAACGGAGCCCTGGGAGCGCGGGCCGTGGCAGTGGCCGGCTCCTCTGGCGTCGGTCGGCGGCCCGCCGCAACTCAAGCGGCAGGCCTCGTGCCCTGAACCGCGAGCAGAAGTAAAGCGGCCGAAGCTGCAGCGGCAGGGCTCCGCACCCGCCCGGGTGGATTGGGTGCCCGTGCCGGAGGAGCAGTGGCCCGCATCCGTGGCACGCGCCCAGGCCCGGATCCGCTTATACGGCCGGCGTGTAAAAAAGTTGGTGAGCGAGCGCGGGACGCGGTGAAGTGTTCCGCGAGGGACGCTAAAGGAGGTAAAGCAAATAAATAAAAAGGAAAATAAAAAAAAAAATAACATGTAAAACTTACCGGGGGAAAGGGCAATGACCCGCCACAGCTGGGCAGACACGCGGCAGGAGGCCTAGCCACGGTACGACCCAAGAGACCGAAGGGAAAGAAAAAAGCACCTCTGGGTCGCATGCCGACAACAGCTGGCACCCTCAGGCCCGAGGTGGCGCTAGAGGGCGCCAGGGAGCGAGCGACCGCGGAGGGCGCCACGGAGCGAGTGATCGCAGAAGGCGCGCGCGCCACCAGGCTCGAATTTAAAATTCGGGCGGAGGAGGGCCAGTGGAGGGTCCGCGAAAAAGGGAGTTTTCCGCTTTCGTAAGAAGGAGGGGAGTGTGAGGAACCGTGTGCCTCACAGTAGCAATGAGGCTGACGGGCCGGATATGACTGACGGGCCGGATAAGTATGACGGCCCGGCAGGTCCGGATATCCGGAGGCCGCCGAATTCGCCGCGGCCTCTCCCTTGAGAGGGGCGGATAGGCCACCGTTAGGGGAGAAAGAGCACGAGTGGCGAGAGGAGGCGGCTCTCACTGGAAGGAGGGAACCACGGGAGCGGACCAGCAGAGGACCAGCAAAACCGAAACACATCAGGAGCTAGCAACTGAGGAACAAACACCCTCAACAGACCTAATAACCCCCAAGAAAATCCAATGGGCTATAGATTCCTTCACGGGTATATAGGCACCTGGACTGGACGGAATTTTGCCAGCCATGCTGCAAGTGACCAAAGAGGTGATCACCCAATGGTTTCTCGCAATATACGCAGCATGCCTAAGAACAAGCTATATCCCAATCCAATGGCACACCCCAGGGTAGAGTCGACGACATAAGCGTACTTATTACGGGTGTATGTCCATCGACTCTCAGCTCCATCATGGAACGGACAGTCGGGGAGATATGTGAGTGGGCAGATGAAGTAGGACACAGTATCAACACGGATAAGACGGACCTCATTCTCTTCACCAAGATATACAAGGTACCAGAATGGATCCCCCCGAAAGTCAACCAGACAAGGCTAACCCCTAATGCACAGGTCAAATACCTCGGCATAGTACTGGACAGCAAACTGGCATGGAGACCCAACGCAGTGGAGCGGGTGAAAAAGTCCACCGATGCTTAGTAGCACATGGGGCCTGTCACCCGCTCTAATGCATTGAATCTACATCTCGGTGGTGCTTGTGTTGTGGAAAGCTACTGAAAAGAAGACGTATCACAAGTTCGGAATCGACCCCCTTGACATCTCCGCTAGGCTGACTGCAGGCAAAGCAGCATAGCGCCTGATTGCGTCGGGAACATGTCTCCCCAGAGATACGGGCACAGTTCAATTGGAATGGACATGATCAGTGTCACTGACTACATGATCCCCCAAATGTGCCTTGAAGTAAAAACAAACCTCTTTATGGGACCCGAAGACTGGAAAGCGGGACGAAACCAGTCTCAACACCTCAATATATACACTGACAGCTCCAAGATGAATGATGGAGTAGGAGCAGGCTTATACTGCATGAACCCTGAAATAAGGGCGTCTTATAAACAACCCGACCGATGCAGGCAGAAGTCTTCGCCATCAAGAAGGCAGCAGAAGTCGCTCAGTTCGCAAAGCAACCACACAATGCGGTTAACATATTCGTTGACAGCCAAGCGGCGATAAAATCCATACAGTCATCCGCGGTCAGTTCCAGAAGTGTCCTGGCAAGCAGGGAGGCAATAGACTCACTAAGCACGACTAAGACAGTGCAGACACCACCACCTGCAAAATCTCGAAAATCATGTGCAAGGAACGCAATCATAAACTCAGCCACTATCTGCTGCACCTTTCACAGAAAGATTGCAGACTGCTAGTGGGTATACTAACAGGCCACTGCCTGGCTGCGTCGCATGCAACCAGGCTAAACATCACCAACAGCGACATCTGCAAGAAATGTAACGAGCCCAGGGCTGTCGAACCCCTGGAACATATCATCTGCCGCTGTCCGGCTCTCGCATGGGAAAGGGGAAGATACCTGGGCGCACCGATGCTGGAATCACTGGACGATGCCTCCAAGAGGTCGCCAGGGAAATAGCTTGCCATTGCTAAAAACACCTCTATTCTGGGGGACTTCGGAACCTCAGAAACACTCTCGTAGGGATAATCCGGATAACTAAGGGCCTTTCTGGCCTATGAGAGGCCCCGTTGAGGGCCGTCCGGGGTAACCTAACCTAATCTAATGATAAGAGGAAGTACGTTAAGTGTGTACCAACGAGCTACTCCATCCATGGCCTATGAGAGGCCAAGTTGAGGGTTGTCCGTGGTAACCTAACCTAACCTAATGTTGAGAGGGAGTACGTAAAGTGTGTACCAACGAGCTACTCCATCCAGGTCATGCTGAAGAAGCATACTGTCGCCTAACGTTTTGATAGAACGAAAGATTTAAAGATCATCAGCATAACGCAAATTCTCCGACGCTTGAATGCCAAGAGATATGTATATTATTGATGAAAATAGCGAACAGCAGTTTACCAAGAGCACTTCCCTGTGAAAGGCCGGTATAAGCCAAATATGTGTCCGACTGCATTCCATTTACCAATACATCATACTCTCGCTGCTCAAGATAGGACAAAAACCATCTGAGCAGGCTCGAATTAATTCCCAACCGATGCAACTTGGCTACTAAGACACAGTGGGAGACTTTGTCAAAGGCCTGCGCACGACATCAACTTGAGAGCACTTCAAAAGCATGTGTGCAGAATTTACTGAATGCGACCAAATTAGTGGTTGTTGATCTACCCGGCACAAAGCCATGCTGATTTGGGCTAATAGACGACTTCATGAAGAAAGGGATCTTTGAGATATTGCTGAGTTGGGCAATTGGTCTATAACACTAGTCCACACGACATTTCCGCTGTCACCCAAAGTGACTTTTTCTGATAGATTATAGATAGATAGATAATCTATCAGAAAAAGTCACTTTAGATGACAGTGGAAATGTCGTGTGGACTAGTGCCATAGAGATTAACCAATTTTTAAAAAAATATGTTTTGTTTAATATTCTTTTTATATAGGAATTTTTAAAAAATTTTGTATTTTTCTTCAGAGGTGGTGCTTTTATTTTTCACATAACTTTAGTTTCTTATAACTGGTTGTATTGAACTTTGCAGTTTTGAAAAGCTGACAAATGCAGCTATAAATCCCAGACACTTTGTAGCTGCAGCTTAACGTATAGAAGATATTAAGATTTCAAATTTAAATTTCATAATTTTTTGATGTCCTTTTTTCCGAAAAAGTCGAAAAAAATATTCTATGACTACTATTTTTAGTTTTAAATGGACACATTAATTAGGCGTCGTTTAAGGTATTGTCTGTAGGAATCAATGGATAAACTTAGTTGCAGCCGTTTGAACAATTCCAATGCCCAATAAGGAACGCCAGCTTCAATACGGTGTTCGTGTCGTAAAGGTACGACTTAACATTTTATGTGTGTTGATGATGTTGCAGCCATTTGACATAACCTTCATATGCCGAATTTTGCCGATAAATTCCGTTAGCCGACATATAACCGTTTATTTTCTTACAAAAAATACCAAAAATCTGTGTTTGTAACAGTTTTTAACGATAAAATGGCATTTAGAATGGTTCCAAACGGCATGTGAAGTTTTGGTCAAACGGTTGCAACTTAGCCGTTTATCCATCGATTTATTATATTATAGGCGATACCTTAAACGATGTGTCTATCTAAAAGCAAAAATGTAGGCATTTAAATATTTTTTTTTTTTTGACTTATCCTGAGTTTTCAGAGCCAAAATACCTCAAAAAATTATGAAATTCTAGTTTGAAATCTTAGTATCTTCCAGACGTTAAACTGCAGCTTGTCAGCTTTTCAAAACTTACCAATTTACTGACCCGTTTTCAAAGAATTTATGAAGAGAATTTTCAGCGGTTCACAAAAAACATCATCAGAATTACGAAGCAGGAAGGCAGAAATGCCAACACTGTCGGACTTACTGGAGTTGTTGAAATCAGCAATTGCCTCCAAAATGTCCGCATCCGATACATTAAGTGTGTCAATATTGACCACCGAAGGGATGGAGTCTAAGACATCAGAATAATGCCACGCCGCACATGGCTCAAAATTAGAGCTAAAAAAAGAAGCAAAAAGGTTTTCTATTCCTCTATCAGTATTTAAACTTAGGACACCAAGATTAGTAGCTGAAGGAAGAGCACTCGTCGACCTTTTTGAATTTATGAATTGCCAGAATGTCCTGGAATTAATTTTAAGCCCCCTCTCAACGTAGGCAATATATTGACTATATAAAAATTTGTTTAAAAACGCACACTCCCGCTTATGCTGCACATACCTGGCCCAGTCCACAGGGTCAAATCGTTTAAAAGATTCTTATACCTCTCAAGACCAACAATAACAATAGAATATAACTCATACTACCAACTGCAATCGGCAGTTCGAAACGCGTAACACGACAATCGACATCCGTTCCAACGAAAAGTAAATCAATCATCTTCTCTAACCTATTAAAACATTGTTGACTTGGGTTAAGCCAATACTAAACAGTCATCCAGAAAAAGCCGACAATCGCGGATCGGCGGACTATACCAACGAACGTAAATTGAAGTCGCCAACAACGCAGAGATGCTGACGGTCTCGTAAATGATTTAGCATGTGCGCATTGTAGAGCTAATAGCTGCTACTCGGTGGAATATAAGACGCGCTGACAAATCGCGTCTCTGATTGGCCGCCTACCAACACAACAAAGTGATTCAACACAGTGTCTCCATTAAGGAGACAAATCGGAGGAGAGGTTCGTTCGTAACAGCTGCCCAAACGTCGTGGTCGGAAACCGCAGCACACCAATTTCGACCAGATTATTGGACAGGGCAGCGGCATGGAAATCCAATCCAGGTGCTGATGCTGAAGAGAGTATTCCATTTAAGAGCGAACGACGGGCTGGCGACTCTCCCCAATTGTCGAGTGCAGCGACGGCGCAAGAAAAGCACACGTATGACGTACGTTGCTGCAACGATGACAAAATAGAGCGCAAGCAAGAGCGTCGACGTTTGATCCAGCAGCAGCCATGCGAATATCGCACAAAGCGCAGAGCGAATAAACGGTATTTTGTTGTTGTTCCGCAGAGGTATGCCAGAAATAATGCAGCGGGCCGTTGCTCACTGCGAAGAGGAGTAAAAATGCAAGCAGAATATGTTGTCGAGAAGCGGCGATCCAGAAAATATAGACGCCGCTAACAGGGTTTTTTTGAAGTGGATGGAACTGGAGCTTCCGGAGTCGGCCTCTGTCTATGTACAAAACGGGACACCCTTACCGATACTGTCCAGAATTTATTATCAAAAACCTCAGGGAATAGAGACACAGGCTCAAGTTTTAAGTTAACGAACATCAACGCAGATAGATCGGCATCTCGCTTGACACACTTAGTAAAAAAAATCTCGCCCTCAGACACCTTGAGCTTATCTGGTTCCGTCGCGGTAGCAAATTTACCGGTATGCAGGTACATATGAGGTTTCTGCACTGCAATAGTTGCTGAATCTCGGTTCTTACTCTCTTTTTTCAGGACAGTGACGAAGCCATCTAAATTCGAAGGGAGCGAAGCAGCTGCTCCCGGGTCAATGACCGCAGTCGAGTTGGTGGCCACTAACCGCGACCGTTAGTCAGTCACCGATATAGCATTATTGGCGTGCTTCCTTGCAACAACCGGGTTCACCCTTATTCGACTTGACCGGAAGGGCTGCCTGAAAATCAGAGTTAAGGTCCCGGTAAAGGCTTTCAAGCTTCAGCACCGTGTCATTGAGTTCATAAATCTTCGAGTGCGAATCAATCGCAACCATACAGTAATCACCCTGCCACATCAGGTTAGACAGATTTATTAAAAGTTGAATAGCATCTAAGTGCAAATAAAATCACGATATATAAAACGCACGGCCGCACAATGAAGAGCTCCGATCAGCATCAAAGCTGCGAAGCCGAGCAGTGATGAAACATAGCGAAAACTGACTGATCACTACTAATTTCGATTTTGACTCTGGAATTTTCATTATTAATATGAGGTGAATTATTATTTGATTCAAAAGAAAGAAGTCGAAGGAGATGTGCGGGGTGTGCGTAGGCCCCGCAATAATATTGGCCCCTGCTGCAAACTTTTCTCGACAAGGCGCTGGCTAGAAAAACCTCTTTTATAACATTTTCGCTTAAAGGTTTATTTACAATCTTTCACAGGCAGAAAACATCACATTTCCATTTCGTTTCATCAAGCACTCTCTTGCACAACAACCGTATTGTGATTATAAAGATGTATGTTGTAAGCGTAAATGTGCAAATACTTCTGTATGCTTAATATAAGAGGTTCGAAAGGATGACATATAAAGGCACATAATTCGCGTGGGGCCAGCGGATTGTTTTGCCTTCGCGCCTTTGCGCTCAAACGGAACTTAACAATCTTTGTGGTTCGATCCCGAAAAACAATGGGTTCGGCAGAGCACGGTTTTGGACGCTCCAGCGGGGAAATGAGCCGATCATCGTAGCTAAATTCATTGTATTTTAGATATGGCGATGGTGAAAAGCTCTGAGTACTAACGGGAACACTGGGATTAAATCTCAATGCTGCTTGTCGCATAAAAGGTATCGTTTTGTTGGCATCTACAAAATTCTGTTTTAGAAAAAATTGTGGCGGCAAAGATGGGGCGTCTCCAGTATGCAGTGAACGTACGTTACGCATTTGGTCATAGAATTGCAGTATAATTTTAAGCAGGTCCACAGAATCGTCTTGATAAACTCCCACAACATGCTCGCCAAGTATGGTGTAGAAAACATAAAAACGGCGAGGTGTGGCGATCTCGCCCAGCGGTAACATCGGCGTTATATCATTGTCTTTTGGTCGTTCTTCAAAACGCAACAAGATCAGGTCCCCGTTAACCAATTGCATCTTTTCCATTATCATATGCTCCCACTATAAATACGCAAAACTTGTCATATGTCAATTATATACTCTATAAACGATATATACTTACAAAGTCGAAGTTCTTGTAAAAATCCTGATATCTTTGACTTGATCCTGAGCTGTTTGCATCAATTTGCCGATATAAAAAGCTCAGCACACGTTGTTTTATATGGGTAATTGGCAAAATTGTGTTGGCGTCCAAAACACCTATATCTAAAGAAACATTATCTATAAAGCCTCTTGGTCGAGGACCAATTGTCTCTCGTTTGACAAGGCGGCCAGCGACTACCTCATATATATATATGCACTGATATAACCTCGACATGATCGCTACCAAAGATTCATGGACCGAAATTCCGTGATTATGTGCAATAACTATTGAATCTTGCGGCAGGAAGAGTCTATCAGTGACTACGCCCAATACCAAATCCACAACAAAAAATATGTATGAGAATGCGTCAAGTTTGTCAAAGAGATCCGGATAGCTAATATAATCCGCTGTGGCCAACGCACCATGCAGAATGCACATTGCCGCGAGAAGAACATATCGTCCGTTTTCCAAGAAAACACTAAATTCACGGTGCAGATAGAAACGCCCATAATCGCCCTGACACAATCGCAGAATGCTAACGTCATTTGTTGCGAATAGTCGATCAAATACCGTGTTTTTCAGTGTGCTCCCGGGGACCCTGCTTCCAGCAATGTAGCACTCGGTTTCTCCGATATTTGTTTCACAAATTAGGTCTCCCACGCCCGATGCGCCGAACCCTTTATATTTGTAAATATGTAAACTTCTTTGATCTTGAGAAAATGCCAGCAGCTTGCTTCCGTCAGGGGTAAACTTGCGTAGATAAACAGGTGGAATTGCCACAGAATCTATTGTAAGACAGGGCGTAATACATTTGTAGAACCGTCTCTCATAAGAAAGGTATGGGCTTTGATTTAATGTTATGCCGATTCTTGTGTAGCATGATTCACGATTCTGCAGCATATGCACGAGATTTTGTGACTGAAGACGCAGGTTGTATGCTGTCATTATAAAATGCTATGCTTAGTAGGCTAGAGAAACGAAACTGTAAAATATATCGATAGTATCGATTATAATTGTAATTATTTGGACTTCCCTCGGCGCTTTAGATCTATACATATATGTACATACATACGTATAGTTAATACACTTATTTCAGCTGGATGCAGAATTTTAGCATGTAGTTGCGACGGAAACCAACGGCCGAAAATAATTGGGTCTGAGGACAATTTTTTGATTCTGGCGATAGCTCAACCAACGATAAAATAAATATTTATTATTATTATAAATATGTATATTGTTATACTTATATTATTACCGATTTATTATATCAAATGTTTTTACATACATTTATACATTTAGTGTTTTTAGATACCTCTACATAGGGCTTGATTACAGACGGCAAACTGAATAACAAACATCGTTGGTTGAACGGAAGTGGAGTTGGAAAATCTTCAAGACAAAGTGGATCCCTTTCTTTTTGTTAATTGGAAAATCCTGATATTTTTTTTCGTGTTAAACTTTATTTAGTATCCAGATATTAGCAGATACTATATCTCAAACAAGCAGTTTCATTTTTTTGGCTACAAAACTGAAAATGGGACATTTAAACATTATATCCAACAATGTGGCGCTTTCCGATGCATTCGCCAATGTAAAACCAAAAGATGACCTCGGCGGTGATAAGTGTGTTTAACCAAGCTTCACGAACGGTAAGGTTCTTGTATGAGCCGGTTTTAGCACCCTTGACAATATTGCCAATGCTCTGACGAATTGCTGGAATATCAGCTGGCGTTGGTGGAGTTAGTTCCACCTTGGCGTACTTCAAGAACACATCTAGCTGCGGCCTTGCCTGAACAAGGAGCCCTGCCAAATAATAGCATTACATAATTCGGTGTTGTATGAAAAAACAATTTTTTCCAAAACTTAGGTTTTAAAATGATAAAACTTACTGCTTACTAGTCCCGATCCCTTTGTAGCCAAACTCGCCATATTTTCGTTTAATCTACAAGTACTTGAAAATAAATACTCCTAGATTTAAAAGAAAAAGCGAAAACCTTACCAAGTCAATACGCAAATGAAACAGAGGTGTTACGCATTAAGGGCTGCTGAATAATTCACGACTTATCGATAGTTGACTAATATCACATATGTATATCTAAGAATTTGTTTGTTGTAAAACATAAATACCTATAGTGATTCCGATTTAATACAATAATAATCTTATGACACTGCAATATACTAATTATTTTATCTGATAGGCAGAGATACACAAAACGCTAAGTCGTTTCCCAGATATACAAGTCCCTAGGGCCATAACGACTTTCTACTAGATTTGGGGATTTAAAAAAGTTTAAAGAATTTACGAAATTCAGCCCTAGTAATATTTTTTCGACTGAGTTTTTAACGTCAAAATTTCAGTGAAAAAATACCGCACGCAAATGATTTAATTTCAAAGCCTAATATCTTTCAGACGGTAAGCTAAAACAACAAAATGTTTGCTTGCGATTTACAGCTGTATTTGTTCGCTTTTTAGAGCTGCTACAGTTAATAGAACTAGATATAAAAAACTTAAGTTATGTGAAAAATTGAGGCACTCCCAAAAAATAACATGAAAAAATACCAGATTGAAAAAATTCTTTACATACATTTTAAATTACATAAATCACGGAAAACAAGCATTTTAATAATTTTGACATTTTGGCGCCTCCGACTGTGCTGTACTTCTTCTTACAACAATATGTGCCGCTACCAACACAATCACTTCATCGTCAGAATTACTTTTCTTCCTTTTTTTAATTTAAAAAACTTAATTTTCTGCTAGATTTGGGGATTTAAAAAAGTTTAAAGAATTTACGAAATTTAGCCCTAGTAATATTTTTTCGACTGAGTTTTTAACGTCAAAATTTCAGTGAAAAAATACCGCACGCAAATGATTTAATTTCAAAGCCTAATATCTTTCAGACGGTAAGCTAAAACAACAAAATGTTTGCTTGCGATTTACAGCTGTATTTATTCGCTTTTTAGAGCTGCTACAGTTAATAAAACTAGATATAAAAAACTTAAGTTGTGTGAAAAATTGAGGCACTCCCAAAAAATAACATGAAAAAATACCAGATTGAAAAAATTCTTTACATAAATTTTAAATTACATAAATCACGGAAAATAAGCATTTTAATAATTTTGACATTTTGGCGCCTCCGACTGTGCTGTACTTCTTCTTACAACAATATGTGCCGCTACCAACACAATCACTTCATCGTCAGAATGACTTTTCTTCCTTTTTTTAATTTTAGTTTCATTTTCAAAATTGGCGCTGTTTACAGAACACAGCTGATTCATGAGAGTGACCAACCTTTTTTATGTTCCTGGTCACACTATTTCACTTAAGTTCCACACAACCGAAATAAAGAGCAGATTCCTGTCAGTAAAATTTCGCGGTGCTGGAGACAGGCCTTAAAGCAATCTTCTCCTCACTTTAAAAATTTTCATATCTCTTTTTGGTTTTGCGCACAGATTTTGCCTCCACCTCTCACGTGTACTTCAGTAATAATGTGCACATATATTTTCCTGGCACCCTCATCAGCTGTTCTCACAGTCCACATTCGTGTGAATATCGATACTATCGATAAGAATTCGTGGATTCCGTTTACGTTGCTGGATACTGACTCCAGGAAAACACAAACGAAAAATTACTGGCCCAGTTTTTTTTATATGAAGTTTGGCAGTAATTTTTCGTCTCCGCGGTGCTGGATACCCAGCTTTAAAGAAATACGGGCATACATCCTTATCGTTTCGATACGAAAATCATCCCTGATTATGTCTAAAGAACATATTTTTGGTTTGAGTACATAGCTTATGTTTATCTCACCCTATATCTTCTAGCCAAAAAATCGATAGCTATCGATTGCTTACAATCAAGAGTACACTACTACTTTATAGGTGTGGAAAAAATTCCGCAAATGAGCAAATATTTATGAATTTAATTTATATTCCTGCAAATTTAATTGATATATAAAATCGAATCAAAAGTGGCTGTTTGATGTTTTTTTTTTTTAGTAACGCTGAACGGAAAGAGTGACGGGCGGTGAGTGTACTAAAAAAAAAGGGCGTGATTAAATCAAATGAGAGGACCGAATCAGTGCGAAAAGAAAGTGCCTTTATAGATGATCATGACCACGTATGGATGTGCTGTCGATTTACCAAAACTGTTCATACAGAATGAAAATAAAAGGCGTAGAGATTCCTACTTATTTTCATATGTAAATATGTACCGTCATGTAAATACATATGTACACGTAAAACCATACATATGTATGTATGCATAGCTAACCAAGCCTTAGAGCATTGATTATTTAATTTCCATTAGTGAATGCATACAGTGCAAACAGTTACGAGTCAGATAACATTAAATTGGGGGTAATGACTAAACTTTGCTCAGCCTGCGCTGGTAGGGATAATTTGGGCCTCTTATCAAAGCATGGAGAATACTCATGCATAAATGTGGGGTGTGGTCCATTAAATGTTTTAAATTACAAATCGCGGGTCGAGGCTGTAAGCGTCTCATCTGTGCATACAAACTCAAAATGTATACTTATATAATTTATATGCCAGAAAGAACCTCTACAGTCAACGATTTTAGTTTTATGAAAAATTGTTTCAAAAAAAAGGTTGAGACTGGGTTAGATTTTTACCAACTTTAAAGTAAATACGTCGAGGAAGCACTGTTTATTTATAATTAAGGTTCTTTCGTTTTCTGTCTATCCATATATGTATGTACATAATATGTATAACATACATACATATGTACATATAGACATATTAAAAGAGTTAAGGTGGAGCTGCTGGTCATCAACTGATTTTATTAAGTGTTAAACCAAATTTTTTAAAATTTTTTCTATACAAGTCAATGAGGACGCGTTTATACCTGGTTGTGATAAGTTGGAGATTTTCATTACTTACCGAGAATGCCACTGCCGAAACGATCCATTGAGCCTGTTCATGTGGCACGATCGGTGTATCAACAAGATGAGTTGCAGTCGGTGGAGCTGGAGACGGTAACTAACACCACACTAACGAATATCATACGGCAGCTGTCATCGCTGTCGAAGCACGCCGAAGATGTTTTTGGCGAATTGGCTCGGGACGTGGGAAGTATTGGCGATCGTGCGAACTCTCTGCAGGCACGCATCGATCGGCTGGCAATTAAGGTTACCCAGCTGGACAGCACCGTGGAAGAGGTGCCACTCACTGATATTACAAGGAAGAAAGCCTTCAAGTCGGCAAAGATATTTGATCAGCAAATCTTCTCGCGAGCTACAATGCCTGCCCCAATGCTTGAGACATACGCCCAGTGCGACAAGCCGCCACCACTGGACAAGCTAAATGTCTATCGAGACGATGGAAAGGATGGCCTTAAATTCTACACTGATCCGAATTATTTCTTTGAGTTATGGAGACAGGAAATGCTGAAGGACACGGAGCGCGTCATGCACGATAAAGGCAAAAAACTTAATCGGCCTCGGCAAGACGGAGGTAGCGGCGGGGCCGCCGGTCGTGGCAACAAGAAACAGAAAACAAAAATAAGAGCTCCGCATAATACTCGGGAGAAGCAGCGACAACTTGTACTGGGACACGGCGAGACGTTGATGCCCAACAACGTAATTTATCGCACTCCAAATTCAATGGTTAACGAGGAAGCCGGATATGGAAGTAAGTATGAATCGTTGCGATTACGTCATACATATATACTAAATATAGCTATGATTTGTCCAAAAGCCAAGTACTCAGTGCGAAAAAAAACTTTTCAAAACACGGTCCAAAATCGGATACAATAGGAAATTCGACAATTCTATACATACGCACTGGATATTTGTACTTATCTGCACAAGGTTATGAAAAATACAATTTACTTAATTTTCAATAATGTCCTGTCCACCTACGTAGCTCAGCTAGTCAAAATAATAACTGCAGCGCACGGCGCCGACATCGATTTGCGACAGTGCGCACAGAATGCGCCCCTCCAGGTTGTATCGCATTTGCCCGATAACGATAGGGATAATGTCCAAGACGTAGGTACGAAGGGGCTGGGGCTGCATAAGACATCTATGAGCATAACTTGGGTGGACATACGATACTGACATTCAGCATTTGATACAAATACTCCATACATTGTTTAATAATCACTTTAATTAAACGATCGCTCTTTCGTTTTTGATTCGTTCAAGCAACTGATAATCGCTCGGTAATAAATGTGTACTATTTTGCATAAGAAATAAAACAAAAACGAGTTGTCTTGCAGGCGTTCATGAAAATTTTCTAATTTCATTCTGCTTAAATATATGAGTTAAAATATTAACGTATTTATTCATTCAAGCTGTTTATAATTTTACCTTTGCTCACATTCTCTACATAGTTGACCTCGAATTTTGAAACGGTGATTAAAATATTGATCTTTGTAACCAAAAAAATGTAATTTTGTATATATAGATATAATATACATACATATGTATATAGATATATATATATACATATATATTTAAATATATGCAGAACAAATGGGAGCCAAGTTTAATTGGGTGCTTTTGTGATGCCCACGCCCATGCAAGCTACGATTAATCATACCGAGTGGATAAATGTTATAGCCAGAGTAGAAAAATAGACTACAGAATTTCTACATTTTCTGAAATAAGCTAATATAACAAAAAAAAAAGTTATTGTTACATAATTTGTCAAACACGAAGTTGTAGTTTTAATAGAATTACTTCAAATCATCGAACTAACTTGGATCAGACTCATTGTCGCATTCAACATTTTCCGAGTACTCGATAATTTCATGAAAGTTTCGTTGAATTCAAACTTTTGCATGCCATATGAACTTTTATAAACTTTTTTGTTTAGCACAGGAGAAATAAAATTAAATATAGATACATATATATACGAATGGAACAAACAAACACACATGATCATCTCATTTACAGATTCAGTAAAGCCATATAATATGCTCTCACATTTGGAGAAAAACAGTAATCTCACAAAGCAAACCGCCGTTGCAATTACAGGTTAGACATCAAATCAACTTAAAGAAAGCTCAACGTAGACTCTAAATTTTTCTCATACGCTTCTATCCTAATTTTTCCACGACCAACTACTTATAATTTGTTTTGCCCAGAGAGGTCTCTCAAATAACATATAAATACATATGTACATCTGTATAAAGTTGCGCTCAATCGATATCACAATGGAAATATGTATACATTTCAACACATCCTTATATTCAGTTGAATTATTCTATGTTTTTGCGCAATGCTCATTGTTTACTAAGTCAGAAGATCCTGAAGAAAAATGTACATTCACGTTGGGGAAAAAATTGGTGTGTGTAACGCCTAAAAAAAAGCGTTTCCATCCTCAAAAAAAAAAAAAAAAAAATGTAAAGAAAAATGGAAGCAGATAATACATAAAAACCTCCCAATCGGTTCAACCGATATTCTGAAAATTTTCTTCACCAAAAATAAAATTTGACCCTTTTGCGAAAAGCGATACATAACGACATATAAAACATATTGAATAAATTACACAAATTCTAAAGTCACTTGTATTTGGGCTAAATGCCGAGTATAAAGTAGAGACGCGGACTTTGCCACAACTTACAACGTTGCCCAGTTATTTGTCTAAATTTCACCCGAGCTTGGAATGCACAGGAAAAAATTTGTTGCGAAGAAGACTGGAAAAATGTATAACCAGGGATCGTATGAGTTATAATTTTATAATAAAAATACTGAAATCAAAATTAATTTTTGATAATAAAAAATGAAAAATAAAAATAATAAATGATAATTGAAAATAAAACGTATATCCTGAACTAATAGGATTAATTTTCTGATGCAAGACAGATGTATGGCTATTATATATTTACTTACCGGCTGTAACTGCTGTGTTGAATCAAAAGAAAAACGAAGATTCTTTGCGGTGAGCGGCTGCTATGTTCCGCTAATGCTCGTTCTTTTTCTATGCGTGGGCTAATACACTAGTCAACATCATTGACATTTTTTCCCACTGTGAACCAAACCGAATTTTTCTGATAGATTTGAGGATCTAAACATTTGTAAAGAATGTTTTAGTTTTTTTTAAATAAATTCTTCTACCTGGTATTTTTTTCATGTTTTTTTTTTAGAGGTAGTACGTATTTTTGACTTAATTTAGGAATTCGAAAAAGGCTTTGATTTTTTGAAACTTATAACTATTATTTATGATCCCTGATTATAACAAGAAAAAACATTACATAAAATATTGTAATATAATAAACATATGGTGCAATCCCAATTAGTTCATTACAGAATACAATTACAGAGTACAAATTTATATTATGTGAAGAGCATTTTAAAATATAAATTCGATATAATTCACATTTATGTATAATGGTAGCGTTTCTTGCACAGAAATACTCAACTACTTGTCTTAATACCCTTGAAGTGGGTTGTACAAAATTGGTCACCATAGAAGACAAAAAGTTTGTGTCGTAAACTGTGAACCTCTCAGTTTCAAAGAGCTATCAACGAAACTTGCGTACAATGGTATTCGTCACTTACCGTCCACATCGGACCACAAGATTTGCAAACGGAACATTAACTATAAAAACCCAACATTACTGTTTTCGTAGACTGTACATAACTCAATAATATTCTGTCAAATTCGGACCACTATGTCTATTAAAAAAAATATATTTATTTAGTGGTCGTCGAGCTTCAAGGGTATTCATTTTTTTTTTGTAATTACATTTCTACCTTTGACATAAGCATTAACGTACTTGGCTTGTTTTTTTATTCCTATACGAATTTTTTGCGTGTTAGACTCGTCACATTTCAATGGCATTAACGTCTTTTTTGCGCTTTTCTAGATATGGGTGTTTATGACACGCGCCCACCGCGTCCAAACTCTATTGAACTAAGACGCAGCTACCCATCTGAGCACGTCGATGGTAGCGGCAGCTACGAGCAGCATACAAGCGTACAATCGTCTGCAAATCAATACTCAACTTACGGCGGAAATGGCTTGTCGGCCGCACCTCACATGCATTTGCAGCATCAGCAACTGTACGATTCCGGGCTGTATCAGTCGCATGCGTTGTACAGTCAAAGTGGACAGGGTGTTATGTCCCCAGAACCGATATATGGACCGGGAACGCCATCTCGTAATAAACCCCGACCTTCGCATCCACCACCGGCACCACCTTCAAATGGTAGTGGAGGTGGCACACCTACTGCTTCAAATGCAAATACTCCGACGCGAGGTCGAAGTATGTCGACAAGTCGTGATGCGTTGCCACCGCCACCGCCAGTTCCAGACGCTGTTTCACCTTTGTCATCAATGAACGGCGCAAACAATAGCCATATGTCTGTTAAACTACTGGGTCGCACAAACAGTGCATCGCGAGCTGGATCTCCGCAGATGGCTCCAAGCAATAGCGCTCAAAATGCAAATGATCTTGTTATGGCGCAACTAAGTAATACATTTAACAGCATTGGCATGCCAGGAAACCAACCGAATTCTCTTAGCGATTTGCCTCCACCACCACCAGTGCCCGATCAGGTTTGTTATAATACTTTTTCAATTTCATTGATCGGGGTTAACTTTTTCAATTCATCCTGTAGCACCTACCGAAACTATCTTCACCAAATACGGCGCCACCACCGCCGCCACCACCACCACCTGTAGATGAAGGCTTAGGCAGTCTTCATACACTGCGTCCACACCAAGTTCTGCCCAAAACGCCTGCCAATGTCGAAATGCAGCAAGGGCAACTAAATGCTGGATCGCACATTGTGACTGCCAAAAAATTACTGCCACCGTTCCACGATCCCCGCAACGATTTAATGAAAGCGATTCGAGATGGTAAGTACCAATTGGTAACACTAGACAACAAAATTGAATTTCTTTTTCCGTTGTGAACCAAACCGAATTTTCATGATAGATTTTAATCTTAACAACTTTAAAAGGAATTCATTATGGAATTTATTTTATTATGGTTTTATTTTCAATGTGAAATTATTTTTTACACTCGGTACTCGAAGAGTATAGGGGTACATTAGATTTATGGTGATAATGGATGTGTAACGCTCAGAAGGAAGCGTTTTCGACCCCATAAAGTATATTGTATATTCTTGATCAGCATGAATAGCCGAATCGTCTGTCTGTCCGTCCGTCCGTCTTCATTAGCGCCTATATCTCAGAGACTATTAAAGCTAGAGCTCCTGTGATCACCAGAGCTCCAGTCTCCTGTATGATCACACTACTCCAACTGTAATTCAAAATTTCGCCCCGCCCCCTTCCGCCCACACAAAGGACTAAAATCAGTGGCATGCATTTTAAAGATGCAAGAAATTTAAAGAACAGAATCATAGAGAATGAATCATATTTATCAGAGTGTTGAATCTGGATTAGATCGGATGATTAATATAGCCACAATGAATAAAAGCATTTCGAAAGTCATCGTTCCCTCTTGCTCTCTCTCACACGTGACCCCATCGGCTTTGACCATTTAAAAAAAAAAAAACAAAAAAGCATAATCATGGAAAATAACCGTATCTACCAGATTGCCGAACTTGAACTATTCTTATAGCCAGAAGAAACACATTATATTTCAGTCGCTACGCAACGGCTGCCAAGTGCTTTCTCATTCCCTCTCTCTCTTGCAAAAACTTGTACGTCTCGAATATGTATTTATACAGGTACATGTAGAAATGTAGAAGCTGATGTCAAAAGTATATGTAAACAAAAATGGAAACAGATAACTTTCAATATTTAAAAATCTAGCATAGGGTTCGACCTAATCTTTTTGAAATTTTTCATTTGGGCCAAAATTTAATTCGTCCCTTTTGCGAACATATAATAAATTACATAAATCGTAAGATCACATATATTCTGACTGAATACCCGGCATAAAGTAGAGCCGCGGGCTTTGCCGCGTGCTTTGCCGCGGCTCACAACGTTCCCTCTCGTTTAATGTTAACTTTGCAATTTTTTGTGTTTTTTTTTTGGATGTAGTTCTTTTTTATTTACATCTGGTTATATTGAACTTTTTTATTCGGAAGAGCTGATAAATTCAGCTATAAATTTGACCAAACACTTTGTAGCTGAAATTTACGGTCTGGAAGATGTTAAGCTTCCAAAATTCAAATTTGATAATTTTTTGTGGTGTATTTTTTCGAAATTTAATTTTTAAAACTTAGACAAAATCGAAAAAAAATATTTCTTGGGCCTTATTAAGCGTCGTTTGAGGTATCGTTTTCAAAAATCGATTAATAAACTGCTATGTTGCAGCTGTTTGACCAATCCTTCTAATGCTGCATTTTGCCGTTATCAGACTTTCACAATTGCAAAGTTCAATACAACTAGATGTAAGATACTTAAGTTATGTGAAAAAGAAGCACTACCTCAAAAAAACATATTAAAAAAATATCAGACCCATAAAATTTAAAAAATACTGTGGCTTAGAAAAATAATGAATAAAAAATATGTAAAGCCTCAAATCTATCAGAATAAGTCGGTTTGGTTCCCAGTGGAAATTTGATGTTGCGAAGTGTAATCAATAAAATAGTTACGGACGAACCAGTTCACAATTGAATTTTAATTTCAGGCATTACTCTGCGTAAGGTGGAAAAGTCAGAGCAGAAGGAAATCGAGCGCAACACAGCGCCGCTTGATGTGGCATCAATCCTGGCAAGAAGAGTGGCGATTGAATTGTCCGAGTCTGAAGACTCGGATAGTGAAGACGACAGCGAAGGTTGGATGGAACCCAACGAAACATCGGCTTGATCCCTGATAAATTCATTAAATCCTGTCGTAATATTAAAGAATAAGAAAAAGAAGTAATTCCAAAGAGAATTAATCCATACGATGGTATTTAACAAGCGTGGTCTGCAATTGGATTACTTAGAAGCACCAAAGCTTTTCCACCACTCTTATATAAAATTTTCCTATTTCTACATTACTATATACATACATATATTATAAATCGAAAGCTAATAGATTGTATATACAAACGAATAATTGTATTATCGTTAAATTTACCGATATAGCAATAAAAATTAGGCATTTACGAGTATGTAAAACTCGATTGGTTGGGAAATACTCCTCTGCATAATTAGACGTGTCTAAATAATTATTGTCTCTGTATTATAGTAGTTGGTGTTTGGATAATAAATAATCAATATTAACACTAAAATTGGTCCTATCTCTACCCTAAAATCAGAATATCCGAAAATAATTTTAATACAATTAATATAAAAACATTATTCACATTAAAAGCTTACTATGCTGTATATACGAAATTATGTAAAGATAACAAACTTCGGCGCTTGATCAAACAGATATAAATTTGATCATCTACATATGTATAATTAAAATATTTGTAATTAATCACTTATAAATAAACACCTACGGAGGTGTGGTCATACACTCCTCATCACTTGAATAGGACACCCTTTACTCTCTGTTTTCAATTGCTTATAGCTCAAAAGCTAAATGATAAACTAAGGGTATTTTTCACGTTATTTTTGTGCAACTATTTGCTTCTCTCAGCAACAAACTGCAAGAGAGAAAGATCAGTTTTATTTTTTCTTTCTTATTTGAAATTCGCTTGAAATTGAATCAATATTTTTGTGTCACTTGAATAGAACATGCGTTTTGTTTAATCATCTACTTTGGCATGTTCTCCCGCAGTTTTCGCTGATCGCACTTTTTTGTGATTTTTGACGATTACCTTTCAAATAAAATTAAAATGAGTCGAGGAAAAGCTTTAACTGAGGAAGAAAAAGGAAAAATAAGGGGCCTGTTCGGTTTTGCATCGCTGGTCCCAAGGTGCCAAACTCTCTCCAATCTAGGCTCTCTCGGAACGTTGGCGTTCGGGCGTACCCATAGCATAGGGCTTGCGAGCGACGTGCGTGGGAGAGAGAGTCAGTCTGCTTGCGAATGTCACCGAGCACATCATCACACCGATCTAGAAAACGCCGCTACCTACCGCTGTTCTCAAACCCAAATCATTGCAATTAAATTAATATAAACAAAACATTACGAAAGTGTTTGCACTGGCTACGGGAACCTCTCTTCATTGTCCTCTGTATATTCCGCTTATATATATTCAGGGGACACAACTGTTCATGGTGGCCCATGGGGGGAACCCAGCCGCAAAACACTAACAATTTTATAGACATATTTCGACGCAGTTAAATCGCAGGCGAAAGGGTGTAGTGAAGGAACGCAACAACCGCAATAACGATGCAACCTAGTAACGTTTCAGTGCTTGCTTATGGCTTGATGCCCCGCTCTCTTCGCTAACGTTTCAGTGCTTGCGTTTTGCTGTACACCCCGCTCTCTTCGCCCACGGCTCATCGCTCCGCTCTCTTCGCCCACGGCTCATCGCTCCGCTCTCTTCGCCCACGGCTCAGCGCTATCGATTTCTTCGCTAAATCTCATTGCTTGCGTTTGGTGCGGGTAAGTGAAGAGAATTTGAGTGAGTTGTGTGCGAGATCAGTACCTAGAATTTCTAAACGAATTTTATATTGAGTTGGTGTTGAGTTGTGCAAGCGTTAAAGTTTAACGTAATATAAATATGACGGCTTCAGATTCGAAGCATCTGCCATTACAAAGGCTGGTGAGGGTGCAGAAAGATCGTCACCAGTCTTTAAAATTCACATTGCAGAACTTTAGGAAAGATTCAGAGTCTGTGTCCTAGCTGAGGAGTCCGAGAAGTGGTTTCCGGCAGCGGCAAACCTGCCCACCCTCTCATCCGAAAAACACACTGTCACGCCAGAAGTCCACTTAAAAATGCCACACATGCCAGTCCTCAAATTTTCTGGTGCATGTATTGATTGGCCAGGGTTTTATGACGCGTTCTTAAGCTTGATCCATGAAAACTCTACTTTAAGCGGTGTGCAAAGGTTGCACTTTCTCAAGGAGGCTCTCCCGCCAGGTCGGGACAATGATATTCGCCAAATGCAGCTCACGGACGGTAATTATACCGTGGCGTGGAATATGATGGTCAAGAGATACAACAACTCTCGCCTAGTATTTTCCCATCATATGAACGCTATCTATGCTCTGCCCAGATTACAAAAGGAGACTGCTGAGTCCATACGGACTATGCTCAGCACAGTCAATGTCTGCCTGGCTGCGTTCCGCCGCATCCAAGCCTTGGATGGGGAGCGCAACCACTGGCTGGCCCACTACTTGGCATCGAAGTTACCAAAGGAGACTCATAGGGCGTGGGAGCATCATCAAGGCAGCAGCTCCACCGTACCCTCGTTCACGGAATTAGAATCGTTTCTGAACGACCGGCTTTTCATAATGGATGCGATCGAGAACCACAGCTCATCGTACGACTTCAATACTTCGCCGGGCACGTCAGACTCCACTAAGCGTGTTCGAGTGCATAACGTGCAGGACCGACCAAAGCGCTCAACTGTCCAATGCCTTCTCTGCAACGGCGACCACATCCTACGTCGTTGTCCAGCCTTTCTGGCCCTGGACTGCTATAAGCGCAATGACATTGCGAACAAAGCAAAATTGTGTCTTAATTGCTTAAGCCGATCCCACACACTTTCGCGCTGCACCAGCAATAAGGGTTGTCAAGTGTGCGGGCAACGGCACCATACGTTGCTACATTTTCCCGTTACTTCACAAGGTCAACCCTCGAACCTGTCGCTACCGAGTACTGCCCGGCCTACGACACCGCAGTCACTCATGCCTTCGACTAGCAACCCAGTTTGCCCACCTGGTCAATCACACAGTGAGTCCTATCGTTGCTTTTCAGCCACTTCGTCGGATACTCCTAAGAGGCAGATTCTCCTCGCGACCGCGCGTATCCTCATACGGAATCCGATCAATGGACTTCAAGCTGTCATCAATGCTCTCATCGACCAGGGATCCGAGGCAACAATTGTATCCGAGCATGTGGCGCAATCCCTTCATCTAAAAAGAACGGGTACCCGCGCCTCCATTATTGGGGTGGGTCAGGGGGGTGGTCGCCGCAGCAAGTATATGGTGCATTTTCAAGCGTTTAGCAATATTAATCCACAGTTTTCGTTAGATATCTGCTCGGCATATGTGCTCAGTATATTAACGTCGTCTCTACCTAGTGAAAGTTTCTCTCCGAAGCGCTGGGATCACATCCAGGGACTCCAGCTGGCAGACCCTCAATACTACCGATCAAAACGAGTTGATCTAATATTGGGAGCTGATTTGATGGCACAAATCATGTTGCCTGAAACCAGGCTTGGAGGGCCTAACGAACCTATGGCGCAGAACACGCATTTTGGTTGGATATTGTCAGGACAAACGCATGGGATGGAAGGAACTGCTCAGCTGCGCTGGCATCAAATATCTGTAGAGACCGAATCGCTCCTTAGGAGATTTTGTGAGGTCGAAGCCGTACCGGATCGATCCATAGTCACCGAAGAGGATCGGTGGTGTGAATCGTTTTTCCAGAAGACATATGTGCACAGGCCAGATGGACGCTACGTAGCAAGGCTTCCGTTCAAAATATCGGGATCCAAGCATGGTTCTAGGAAGATCTCATCAAATGGCACTTAATCGTTTTTTGCAGATGGAAAGGAAGCTGTCTAAGGCCCCTGAACGTTGGAAGCGATATAGCGACGAAATAGAGGAGTACTTCGCATTGGGTCAGATCAGTCCGGCGGTGGGCACTGAACGCAGTTTGACCATTCGAAAGTCCAGCGATGCACACATCACGTCGTGCGTGCTGCCACACCACGCCGTCTTTAAGGAGGAGAATACGTCCACAAAGCAACGTATAGTTTTCGATGCTTCTGCCAGGACTAGTAATGGACGCTCCTTGAACGATATACTTTGCACAGGACCTGCGCTACAAAACGACATGTCTTCGGTGATCCTAAATTGGCGGAAATATTGCTATGTATTCACAGCGGATATACAAAAAATGTCGTTGCATTGACGTTCACCCTGACGACGCGCAATTTCAGCGGATTTTATGGCGGGCGGAGGATGGAGTCATCAACACGTACGCATTGTCGACGCTGACGTTTGGAACAGCCTCGGCGCCATACACGGCTATCAGAGTCATTCATCAATTGGCTCAAGATGAACGAGGTTCGTTCCCGAAGGCTGAAGAAGTCGTCATGAACGAGATATACGTTGACGATAACTTATCGGGTGATCACACCATAGAAGGGGCAGAGGTAAAAAGGGCTCAAGTTGAGGCGTCTATAAAATCCGCCTGCATGGAATTGCGCAAATGGTCCAGCAACGATTCAAGGCTATTGCGCTCGATCCCGGCAGAGCATCGCTGCAGTCAAACGCTATTGAGCTGGGATAACAGTGATCCCATAAAGGCATTAGGAATGAACTGGCTCCCCAACAAGGACTGTTTTAAGTTTAAAATCAACTTTGAATTTACTGGAAGTTCTACCAAAAGGACGTTCTTATCCAGCATCGCCAGACTCTTTGACCCGCTAGGGTTAATCGCGCCTGTCATCATCTCGGGGAAGCTGATCCTGAAGGAGGTAACCATGGCCAAGACTGAGCGTGCAGACGGTACAAGGGCGTCCCTGGAGTGGGATATAGCTGTCCCCGAACCTGGCAGAGCGTTGGAGAGCATTTCGAGACTGCTTGCAGAGGATCGGCGATATCAGCATTGGTCGATGGATTCATTACTCACCGGAATCTGTTGCGTCGATGCAACTACATGCGTTTTGTGATGGGTCCTCAACAGCATATGCAGCGGCCGTTTATCTCCGAGTGGAACATGTCGACGGGTCATGTTACGCATCCCTGCGTATGACCAAAGCAAAGGTCACTCCCTCTAAGCCTTTGACCATCCCGCGTACAGAGCTAAGTGGTGCGGTATTGGCCATCAAGCTCGTGAAGTGGATAGTGGCTTCTCAGCGGCTATCGTCGCTTCCGATTAGGACATTTTATTGGACCGATGCGACGATTGTCCTACATTGGTTGCAGGGTGACGTTAATCGGTGGAAAACATTCGTCGCTAACAGAGTTGCCTTCATATTGGACCATTCTACACCAAGTGAATGGGGTCACGTGAGCACGACAGAGAACCCAGCAGACTGTGCGACGAGAGGGCTCGCCCCAGAGGAGCTGAAGGATTTCGAGTTGTGGTGGAAGGGACCAGGTTGGCTCCTGCACGATCAGTCCTCGTGGCCGTCCAAACAGGTGTCGGAGATCACCTTGGCTGACCCCGCGTTGGAAGCCAAATCGGATAAAATTCACGTACACCATGCTGTCCCGGGACTCTCAATCATAGAGAGATTTTCCACGTATACTCAAGCTGTAAGAGTCATTGCCTACATTCTGCGATTCAAGCACAACACGTGTAACAAGGGAAACCGTCGCACAGGTCCCTTGAGCATTGAGGAGCTAGACCAAGCTCTGTCTAGTATTGTACGCACCGTCCAACTTGAATCTTTCCCGGCCATTACCATCCAGGAGCAAGCTCGTAGGCCTATCACCGTTCATGGCCCACGGCATCGCAAGGATAAAGGGACGTTTGCGACACTCAACTTTGCCATACGATCGACGTCATCCAATCATTCTGCCGGGCTCCCATCACTTCACAACATTGGTCATCAAGAACTCTCATTGTTCGACGCTACACGGAGGTGCGCAGTTGACTTTGGCGCACGCACGCCAACGGTTCTGGATAATCACTGGGAGGCAGGCAGTTCGTCGAGTGATCAGGAAATGTATGCGATGTTTCCGAGTGCGACCGCCAACGTCCACCCAGCTTATGGGAGATCTGCCTCTTCATCGAGTCAAGATAGATTATACCGGCTCCATAGAGCTCAAAGCAGCGCGTCTACGAGGCAGTAGTGTGTACAAGTGTTACATTGCTATCTTCATTTGTCTAGGGACAAAGGCTGTGCACTTGGAAGCGGTTGGACAGGCCTCACTACCGAGCATTTCTTGCAGGCTCTGGACAGGTTTACAGGTCGGCGAGGGTTAGTCAAACACCTATATAGCGACAACGGTACCAACTTTGTCGGTGCGGACAATGCTTTGAAGACGGTGCATGCTCAGCTTCGAAAGGATTTTGATGAGATGATCGCACCCAAGTTGGCATCCCAGCGAACAATTTGGCATTTTATTCCTCCCCAATCGCACAACTTTGGTGGATTGTGGGAGGCCAATGTAAAGGCTCTGAAACACCACTTAAATCGAGTCATGGCGGATCGGCGGCTCACTTACGAAGAGCTATCAACGGTGCTCATTACTATAGAGTCATGTTTCAATTCGCGCCCTCTGTGCCCTCTCACGGCTGACGCTGACGACTTGGAGGTGCTACTCCGCCGGAGTATCGGCCCAAAACCACGTCGTTCCGGGAGCAGTTCCTCATCCAGCAAACAATAGTTTCGCCACTTCTGGAAGAGTTGGAGTCGCGACTGGCTAGCTCATTTGCAGCAACGACCAAAGTGGTGCCAGGAATCAGAAAACTTCAAGCTCAACGACCTCGTGCTAGTTAAGGATGATAGACTTCCGCCGTCACAATGGCTGCTAGGGCGTGTACTCGAGCTTCACCCAGGACAGGACTCATTGGTTCGCGTGGTTACACTTAAAACAGCGCAAGGTCAGTTGAAGCGATCGGTATCAAAACTATGTCGACTGCCGATTGAGACATAATCGCATTCTCAATACGCACACTCAAATAACCACCTCTAATCTTATAAACATACACTGGCGCACACATCTTGCTCTTATCCCTCTTTTCTAGAACCCTCAACCAAGAAGTTTTAGCGGATTATCGCCGCGGGACCAAGGAAATCTTAATGCTAGATCTAGCATTGGCGGGCGGCATGTTCGGTTTTGCATCGCTGGTCCCAAGGTGCCAAACTCTCTCCAATCTAGGCTCTCTCGGAACGTTGGCGTTCGGGCGTACCCACAGCATAGGGCTTGCGAGCGACGTGCGTGGGAGAGAGAGTCAGTCTGCTTGCGAATGTCACCGAGCACATCATCACACCGATCTAGAAAACGCCGCTACCTACCGCTGTTCTCAAACCCAAATCATTGCAATTAAATTAATATAAACAAAACATTACGAAAGTGTTTGCACTGGCTACGGGAACCTCTCTTCATTGTCCTCTGTATATTCCGCTTATATATATTCAGGGGACACAACTGTTCAGGGCCTATCAATTGCAGAAGTAGCAAAAAAAATCAACCGGAGCCGGTATGTCATTTCGGAATTTTTAAGTAAAGAATCTGAATATGTAAAGAATATGAAAGGCCGCACGCAAAGTGTGATCACCGATTCGGAAAAACGCCTCATATTAAGAAAAGCATCAAATTTTCACGACTCTGTGGCAAAAATTCGTCCATAATGGGATGTCAAGGCTAGTCTAAAGGCCCTACACCTAAAGAGTTTAAAAAAAATAGCGTCGTGTTCTCAGATGAAAAAAACTTTAATTTAGAAGGCCCTGATGGTTATAGTAACTATTTCCATGATCTGCGCAATGAATCTCATCATTTGGACCGTTTGCATAGCAGAGCTGGAAGTGCTATGGTGCGGGGGCCAATTTCCTACTATGGCCCCTGAAAACTACAATTTATGACCTCAACGATGAATGCCTTGTGTTACAAGAAAATAGTAAAAGAGGCTTTTCCATATTTTCATAACCTTTTTGGACCTTTACCATGGATATATCAACATAATAATCCGCCGATACAGGGCCAAATGTAAACCTTTTAAGCTGGCCGCCCTATTCCCCCGATTTAAATATAATCGAAAATGTTTGGGGATGGCTGACACGTCAGATATATGGCTCAGGAAAGCAATATGCGAGTGTACCCGAACACATCAAAGCGATCGAATTAGCTGGGGACTTGATTTCATTAAATTACTTGGCCAGTTTGTATCATTCCCCCTAAAAGCGGATGACTGAAGTTTTAAAACAGAAAGGTGGCTCGACGAAATATTAAAAAAAATTTGTTTCTTCCTAATTAAATAAGTTGGCCTATATTTAAGTTATAAAAAGTCTATATTTAACTCTAAAATGTTATTTTTTGTTTAAGTGTCCTATTCAAGTGACGCAACATATTAGTTCCGTAATTTGAAGAATTGTGCTTAAGAATTTTTTGTTAATAACTAAAGATGATTCCCGAAGAATTCCATTTGGTTAAGGCAACTATATTTAATGATTTTTAATTTAAAAAAAAAGTCTATTATCATTGGTTTGCGAGCAGTGAGCAATCAAAAAGGCACTTAGAGGGTGTCCTATCAAGTGATGAGGAGCGTACATATATTCAAACGAGTATACATGTATTTCTTAAAAATAATATAAAATAAAGTTATTATTACCCAACGTATAACTAAAAACAAGCCGTTTCTGATTTGAGCAAGCAACCCTTTTATTCAAAATTGTTGTTGTATGGAAATAAAATGTGTGTATATAAGTTCTTTTACGATTTTTGAAATTGATCCTAATACTTTTTTATTTATATAAATTAACAATTGTTAATTGAACTATCCCTTGAGCGGGGCTACTGGCCGCTATATTTCAAAGTAGGCAGATTCGTCTCACGTAGGAGCACGTCTGGCGCGACCACCGGATGCCTGCACCAGACGCAGCACACGAGGCGCAATATCCGCACTCAAGGCATACTTAACAAGGTAGCCGCACTGAGAGAGCCCTACTTCTTATTTCAGTGAAGTAGAAGAAGAACAAGAAAAAATCGTCCGCGGAGAGATTTGTCGCTCACAACTGCTGCTAGGCAGACTGAAATTTAAGAAGTAAAAAAGAGGGCGAGAGAGCGAGTGTGGCTACCTTGTTAAGTATGCCTTATCCGCACTTATGCTTAGCACAGACGAGCTTCGTGTTCGGCAATAGAGGGCTGGTCATGGGAAAGATTGGGTAGCCGCATTTGGGTACTCTGCATTTTGTCAAAATTTAACAGCAAATATGGAAAAATTGTTCGACTATGGCAGCAACAGTTAACAAATGATGTTGCAAAAATTGATGGTGGCGTTCGACAAATAAATAAATTCTATCAGAAAGAATTTTTTGCAATGCTAAATTATTTTAATGAAGGTATGCCAAGGAGGGTGTGGATAGTTGTAAGTAAAATGCAATCAAAGTAAATTGTTATGTACAAGACTATGTTGTATTTAGATATAGATTCACGGATGTAAACATCAGCTCTCCAGAAAGTCGTAGCTATTCGATATATTCGATACTAATAAAGCTACAATGAATAAAACCATTTCGAAAGTCATCGTTCCCTCTTGCTCTCTCTCACACGCGACCCCATCGGCTTTGCCCATTCGTGATTTTTGACGCCTAATTCTCAGAGACTATAAGATCTAGAGCAACCAAACTTTCTATCCAAACTTCTGTGATATCAAACCAGCACGAGTTTATTTCAAAATTTTGCCACGCCCCCTTCCGCCCCCACAAATTACGAAAATCTATGGAATCCTCAATTTTTAAGATAAGAGAAAGCCAAAAACGCATAATAATGGAAAATAACCGTATCTACCAGATTTCCGAATCTTGATCAGGTTGTAGCCAGAAGAAACACATTATACTTCAGTCACTACGCAACGCCTGCCAAGTGCTTTCTCATTCCCTCTCCCTCTCGCAAAAACTGGTACGTCTCGAATATGTACTTATACAGGTACATGTAGAAGCTGATGTCAAAAGTATATGTAAACAAAAATGGAAACAGATAACTTTCAATATTTAAAAATCTAGCATAGGTGTTATAGATACTCAGTATTTAAACCTAACTGCCTGTGTCTGAATGCGTTGGTTCTGCTGCCCTGAGTCCAGATCAGTACTGATGTAACACGCGAAAACGATATTTTTAGTCGATATACTATATACACATATGATAGCTATTAGCGATATTTTTAGTCGATATACTATATACATATATGATAGTTGTGAGCGATATGTTGGGATAATAACGGCATTAGCCAGAAAACACGGACGAGCAGAAAACTAATTTTTGAACGAAATTTAAATTACTAAGAAACTTATTTTAAATAAATGAACAAACGATTTGAACGGATAACGATTTCTTTTGAGTAATCAGAACAGTTTCAAAAATTATAAGAAAACTGCTCGACGGCGAAGTAAAAGAGTTGAAACGGTGCAGGCGAATGTGAGTGTGTGTTCTCGGCGTCAGCATACATAGCGTCAGCGTACAAAATGGAGACAAGAAGCAAGACAAAACTTCTGGAAAAAATGGAAAAGAAGACATCAACGCCAGAGCCTTCCGAATCGACCGAAGAAACAATGGATGACGAAATTTTAAACGAAACCATGGTGGAGAAAAAACAAAGCCAAGTAGATATGCAGAGTGTGATGGAAAACATTATGCAACTACTGCAACAACAGCAACAACAAATAGCCAGCATCAGAGAAGAATTGGCGGAAAGAAAACGACCAGCGAATGTCTGTGCCGGCGACACATAGGGTGTCGCTGATGCATCGTCTGGTGGTGCAGCGAGTGTTCGTACCGGTAGCACACAGGGTGTTGCTGATGGTTTTGGCGCTGCATCGTCTTGTAGCGCAGCGAATGTTCCTGATCATCACGGCTATGGCTCCAGCAACAAATGGAATGTTGCTGATGGACTTGGCGCAACATCGGCTTGTGGCGCTGCGACTTTTCGTGCCGTTCAAGGAAGCAATTATGGCTCCGGCAACGCACAGGGTGTCGCCGATGGATTTGCAGTTGCATCGTCTGGTGGTGCAGCGAGTGTTCGTACCAGTAACACACAGGGTGTTGCTGATGGTTTTGGCGCTGCATCGGCTTGTGGCGCACCGACTCTTCGTGCCGTTCAAGGCAGTATCTATGGTTCCGGCAACACGCAGGGTATAGCTGGTGGATTCAACGCTATATTGTCTGGAAACAGAGCGTACTTTGGTGATGCTCAAGGTGGTACGTTACAGGGTGAGTCTGTTTTGGGAGCTTCGGGTTTGCGGGACTACAACGCATTTGATACAGGTAGGCAAGCTCGGTTTAGAGGAGATAAGATAATCGACCTGCCCACATTTGACGGTAAACCAGAAGACTGGCCCCTATTTATCAGTATGTATTCCGAGACTTCAGCTGCATTTGGGTATTCCAATCTGGAAAATTTATTGAGGCTTCAAAAGGGTTTAAAGGGACAAGCTAGGGAAGAGGTCTCTGGAATGTTGATCAACCCCGTTAATGTCGAATACATAATGAAACGCTTACAATTTAGATACGGACAATCAGGACTTCTTATTAGGAGCCAACTTGTAAATGTAGCCGAGATTCAGGTTATAACAGAAAGGAACTTGGAGAAAAGTGTACCATTCGCGTCGAAGGTTGCTAATTTGATCATATTTCTCAGATCAGCGAATGCGTTACAGCATTTACAGAATCCGGTACTGTTAAGCGATCTCGTAAGCAAACTTCCAATGAGGACCAATGAGGTATAGACTGGACAACATATGCGTCAAACATACACCCATATCCCGATTTAAGCCATTTTGGAGTTTGGATAGAAGAAACAGCGGCAAATATTACACAAGCTCTTCTCGCTGCCGCACCGAGTCAACAAAATGTAAAAAATTATGGCAATGAGAAGATGCTAATGCAAACAACAACTGATAAACGCGAAGAAAAATCTAAAATCGAATGCTACGAATGTAAAGGCGATCACTTGTTCGAAGAATGCACTGTATTTTCGAAGGCCAGTGTTAATGAGAGATGGTCTTTAGTAAAAAGGTTAAGGTTGTGTTTCGGATGTCTGCGCCCTGGTCATGGTCTTAATAAGTGCGGAGGCAAACGAGAATGTAAAATAGGTGACTGCAAATCGTATCATAGTCGCATGTTGCACCAAGATAGAAAACCTAGTTCTGTTAATTCTATTACAGTCGATAGCCCAGATGCGATAACCATGTATTCGGAAGATGGTGAATCCACTAACATGGCAAATATAAATACAGTGTCCGACAACACGTCAAGATTGCTCTTCAAAATTCTGCCAATTGAAGTACTCGGTCCGAACGGATTAATAGTCCAAGTATTTGCATTTCTCGATGAAGGATCATCAGCAACCCTAATTGATGAGAAGTTAGCAAAGAGCTTGGGTGTAAATGAGGACAAAGAAAATTTATCATTAAATTGGATTAGTAATCATTCAAAACAGATCTCTTCGATGAAATGTGAACTAAAGGTACGGAATGTGGATAATAAAAAATATTGGATGAAACTAAGTGGCAACACAGTTCCTAGCTTGGAGTTACCATTGCAGTCATTGAATGCTGAAATAATAAGAGCTAATTGTAAACAATTAAAAAATCTTCCGATCAGGGACTATAGCAGTGTTAAGCCGTCGATTCTTATTGGAATAGATAATATAGATAGATAAATTGGAATATAATAGATAGTAACCTCGTTGCAGCTAAGTCCCCACTGGGTTGGCTGGTTTACGGATCGACCCACACGTTCCAGAAAAAGGCACCCCCTATGATCTCCATAACGCACATAAACTTAGAGCCTGCAAACCAAGATGATGAAATGAATAAACTTATTGAGGAATACTTCACAATAGAAAACTTTGGTGTTAAGATCGCCGAGAAACCGTTAGAATCAAAAGATATAATCAGAGCCCGTAAAATACTAGCTGAAGAAACTAAGAAGGTCGACGGTGCTTATGAAACAGCACTTCTGTGGTCGAATGATGACGTAAAATTACCTGACAGCTATCAAAATGCCCTAAAAAGTCTCCGAACAATGGAAAATAAGATACGTAGCAGCGGTTTGCAGGACGAATACGCAAACGCTATAGAGAGTTTCGTCGAAAAGGGATATGCTGTAAAATTGTCGCGGTCAGAATCAGTTAACACTACCTCGCGAACCTGGTATTTGCCTCATTTTGGTGTTTATAATATAAATAAGCCAAAAAAGATGAGACTCGTTTTCGACGCCGCCGCAACTTTGGATGGAATTTCGCTGAATTCTAAATTACTTAAAGGTCCAGACGAAAACCCACCGCTAATTCAGATTTTGTTTCAGTTTCGACAGGGTGAGGTGGCAGTATGCGCGGACATCAAGGAAATGTTTTTGCAGGTGCGGATCAGGGAACGTGATCAGGATTCGTTACGATTTCTATGGAGGCGAGATGATTCAAACGCAGAAGTAGATGTGTACAAGATGCAAGTAATGATCTTCGGAGCTACATGTTCCCCATGTTGTGCTCAATACGTTAAAAATCTGAATGCGCTGAATGCTACAAGGAAAAAAGAGGATGTGATAAAGGCAATTACAACAAAGCACTATGTGGATGATTATGTGGCAAGTTTTAACACTGAAGACGAGGCCTATGAAGTAAGCAAGGAAGTAAAGATAGTGCATAAGATTGCCAACTTTGACTTGAGAGGTTTCATTTCTAATTCAGCAGAAGTCCAACGTAAGCTAAACAATGGAGAGCGTAATAAGAATACTGGCGAACCTCTCAAAATGAATAACATGGCAGTCGACAAAATTTTGGGGATGTACTGGGAGAATCAAAAAGATGTCTTCATATTTGATCTGAAAATGAATCGAGTGGATCCCAACATAGTAAAGGGGGAAAAGCGCCCCACAAAACGGCAGCTATTAAGCCTGATCATGTCTGTCTATGACCCGCTCGGAATGCTGTCTGATCTTATGATATACGGAAAAAATTTGGTATAGGATGTATGGCGCTCTGGCGTAAATTGGAACGACTTCATCCCTATAAACATATTCGAACGCTTTGTACTATGGATACAGCAACTTAATAATGTAAAAAACTTTAAAATATCCCGTTGTTATTCTTCAAAATTTTTGTCTCCAAATGCGAACTTAGAACTTCACGTATTTGTTGATGCTAGCGAACAGGCATTCGCCGCAGTGGCCTACTGGCGCATTAGTTTTGAAAACGATGTCGAAGTAACATTTGTAGCTGGCAAAGCTAGATGCGCTCCATTGAAACTACTATCGGTGCCAAGATTGGAGCTACAAGCTGCTGTCCTCGGCGTTCGACTAAGAAACTCGATACTAAAGAGCCATGAAGTAACTGTATCCAGAACCATTCTATGGTCCGATTCACGTACCGTTATTGCGTGGATTCGCTCTGACCATAGACAATACAAACAGTTTGTAGCACATCGGATAAGTGAGATCCTGGAAACGACAAATGAAAACGACTGGCGGTGGGTGCCGACGCACTTAAACTCAGCGGACAAGGCTACGAAAACGTACAAAAACATTGAATACAAACCACAAACAGTCTGGACAAAGGGACCTACATTTTTAAAAGAAGAAGAAAATTTATGGCCATGTCAGAAAATATTAAAACCACCAAGTGATGATAGCAACGAGAAAAGAAAGGTATATACGACAACAGTACAGGAACAATTTATAGATGTTGAACGATTTTCGAATTATGTACGACTTGTTAGAGCAATAGGCTGGATAAAAAGATTTATAAATAACTCGTCCGGATTAAAAGATTTAAAAATAACGGGTGAATTATCCTTCAATGAGATGCGCAAGGCCGAGTTGATAATATGAAGATTGGTACAATTGGAGGTCTTCCAGGAAGAAATCGATTTATTGCAAAAATGCCAACCGCTTCCGAAGAGTAGTCCTATATATTCATTGTCCCCTGAATTAAGTAAAGAAGGAGTTTTAGTTGTGCACGGCAGGCTTGACTACGCCATAATATTGCCCCAAACGGCACGTCAGACAATCATTCTCCCCAGAGGGCACCCATTAACCAATCTCATAGTACATCATTACCACAAAATATATCATCATCAAAATGACGACCTAATAGTGAACGAAATACGCCGAAAATTCTGGATAACCGGCCTGCGAAATGCCGTCAAACGAGGTAAGTCCTCATGTCAATATTGCAAAAATCAAAATGTGAAACCGATCCCGACGCTAATGGGACAGTTGCCCTCAGATCGAGTTACGCCTTATAATCGGCCATTCACCTTTACAGGATTGGACTATTTTGGGCCCGTAATTGTCACGATTGGGAGACGCCATGAGAAACGGTGGGTGGCAATGTTTACCTGTTTGACAATCAGAGCTATTCACCTGGAGCTTGCGGAGGATCTGTCAACCGATGCGTGCATAATGGTTATAAAAAATTTTGTTAACCGAAGAGGCATACCGTATTCTATAAGATCTGATATGGGCACAAATTTTGTTGGCGTGGACAATCAACTAAGAAGAGTAAGGGATCTACTGGATACGGAAAAAATCAAGGCCAAACTATCAATTGAAGGGATTCAATGGAAGTTTAATTGCCCAGCCAATCCAAGCTCAGGTGGATGCTGGGAGCGTATGGTACAATCGGTGAAACGAGTTCTGGCAGTAACATTAAAAGAACAGGCTCCCAGAGTCGAAACACTGAGAAGCCTAATTATAGAAGCAGAAAACATTATAAACAGTAGACCTTTAACCCACGTTCCTGTCACTATGGAGGAGCCAGAACCACTTACACCCAATCACTTCTTATTGGGCACCATGAACTCAACACAACGTTCTAATGATAGTGGACACTTTTGTCATCATAAGCAATACCGCATATCACAACAATTAAAGGACATTTTTTGGCGCCGCTGGATTAGGGAATACTTGCCAGTACTAACTAGGCGAACGAATTGTTTTACACCTGTAAAGCCAATCAAAGCTGGAGACGTGGTATTGATCTGCGATGAGAACGAGCCAAGAGGTAATTGGAAAAGGGGAATAGTTGTGCGACCCATAAAAGCAAAGGATGGACAAGTCAGAGTTGCAGAGATCGAAACGTCAAAGGGCATTTTGAAACGACCCTTATCAAAGTTAGCTATTCTCGATGTATTGGGTAAAACTCCATAGTCGTTTTACGGTGGGTGGAATGTTATAGATACTCAGTATTTAAACCTAACTGCCTGTGTCTGAATGCGTTGGTTCTGCTGCCCTGAGTCCAGATCAGTACTGATGTAACACGCGAAAACGATATTTTTAGTCGATATACTATATACACATATGATAGCTATTAGCGATATTTTTAGTCGATATACTATATACATATATGATAGTTGTGAGCGATATGTTGGGATAATAACGGCATTAGCCAGAAAACACGGACGAGCAGAAAACTAATTTTTGAACGAAATTTAAATTACTAAGAAACTTATTTTAAATAAATGAAAAAACGATTTGAACGGATAACGATTTCTTTTGAGTAATCAGAACAATAGGGTTCGACCTAATATTTTTGAAATTTTTCATTTGGGCCAAAATTTAATTCGTCCTTTTTGCGAACATATAATAAATTACATAAATCGTAAGATCACATATATTCTGACTGAATACCCGGCATAAAGTAGAGCCGCGGGCTTTGCCGCGGCTCACAACGTTCCTTCTCGTTTAATGTTAACTTTGTAATTTTTTGTTTTTTTTTTTGGATGTAGTTCTTTTTTATTTACATCTGGTTGTATTGAACTTTTTTATTCGGAAGAGCTGATAAATTCAGCTATAAATTTGACCAAACACTTTGTAGCTAAAAGATGTTAAGCTTCCAAATTCAAATTTGATAATTTTTTGTGGTATTTTTTTCCGAAATTTGATTTTTAAAACTCAGAGAAAATCGAAAAAAATTATTTCTTAGGCTTTATTAAGCGTCGTTTGAGGTATCGTTTTCAAAAATCGATTAATAAACTGCTATGTTGCAGCTGTTTGACCAATCCTTCTAATGCTGCATTTTGCCGTTATCAGCTTTTCACAATTGCAAAGTTCAATACAACTAGCTGTAAGATACTTAAGTTATGTGAAAAAGAAACACTATCTCACTATCTACTCAGTCAGTATGTGTATATGTATGAGCTTGTAATTTACTTTTATGTAACTTATATAATATACATATTTGATACCTAAACGCCTCTCGAATTAGCTACCAATTTAATACATTAAATTAAATTGGTACCCAGGGAACACCACGGGGAGGCCATCGCGAAGCAATGGGGTCACTCTAGCCAAAATATAATCTTGGGGACCTACGAGTCGACTTGAGCTGATATTAAAAGCATTTTTAAGCTCCATATTCCCCAAAAAATTTAAAATAGGATTCCAATCCTTCAAAAAAAATATCTATACTAAAATGAATACATAAATACGCAAAAAAGGATCTATACTTAAATGAATACCTAAAGACGTAAAAATTATTAATAATAAATATATATAATAATAAAAACTTAAAATAAAACGGATACAAAAAACGAAAAAAAAAAAAGTAAACAATAAACAAAAAAATGTGAACAAAATAAGAGATTAAAGTTATATTATAATTAAGAATAAAAGTCCCCCGCAGGTTCCTGCCGGTCCGTGCGGGCTTACGGTTCGTGCGGGGGTCCCTGGCGGTCCTTCTAGTTATAAAACCTATCCAAATCTAATCTACTGCCTCCCTAACATTACCTAGAATTCCACTATGATAACTATAGATAGTCTCAAAGGTGCGCGCGGTGGCCTTGCTATCGGAAATGTTTGAAAACGCCCAGTCAATATGCGTATCGCAATTGGTTGTGGACGAGTCCAAAAATAACAATGACCTACAATTCCTTTCTGAAAGGAATTCATAAATTTCCCTACAGCAGCCTAAAAGGTTATGAAGACACAAGTTAAAATCTCCTAGCACTAAGCAATTTCTATCTAAAAGCTGATTTCTTTGAATTAAGTCCTCAAATTCTCCTTTGAACTTTGGCAACGGATACGCGGGGGTTCTAAAAATAACAACAAAACCTACAGATTTGTACTTAAATAAAACATACTCGAACACTGGAGATACTAAGTTTTCGGAATTTGCATAAAATCGACCACTTTCAAAATTACTGCAATGATCTAAAAGTTCATTCCTAACAAATATTAGAATGCCCCTTTTCTGTCTAGTTCCGCTGGCTACGGAAGGGCAATCTAACCGCACTGCAGTGGAATAGCCAGGAATATTATAAGCTTCATTTGAGTAAGTGGAAGCCTCAACGAAGCACAGAATAGAAGACTTGAGCATTAACTGATCAGAACAGACATCGGTAAAATGGCAGTGCAAGCTTTCCGTATTATAGAAGAAAATATTGAGGTTGGACAGATTGAGTAAACAATCGAAAAGGGTTTGAAGTGATTTGGCAGAACGTAAGTTCTCCATCTCCTTCGCGACAAGACAGTCCCGCTTTGGTTTCGGAAGAATGAATGGTCTAACGATATAAAGTCCATTCGCACTGGTGGCCCTACTGTAAGCTATATACAACACCTCTCTTTGCATATTGGACGAAGTGTGGACGACTATTTTGCTGTATGTAGCTCCCTGACTCTTATGAATAGCTATAGCTTCTGCAGCTACAACCGGAAACTGTTTTCGGTCAATAGTAACTTGTTCTTTTTGGTGGTACTGAAAACATTTTGTAGTTTTCTAAATTGGGGTCCATGAAGATTCGATACTATGGCTGCGTTGTGACCGTGCGTTAACTCCAACGCTTTCCTCAAGCAAATGTATCCAAAGAAGCTCGGGGGTATTGATGTATCTGATGTATCTACATTGACTGTCATCCGTCGTGGTTTTAAGAACCAATGAAGTGCACAATCCTTGTGTATTCGAAGTTTTGAAACTCTTAACAGAGTCCAGATATTTGCTTTTGGTTTTTGGGTTAAAATGTTCGGCTTTGATGCAGTCTAAAGCTTTGAAGTGTATTCTGCAGTCATGATCGATGATAGCTTCTTCCTATTGTACTTATCTGTCTCGCTATTACTATAAAATAGGTGGATCGCATCTCGGGGTGCTTGACTGCCGTCAACTATTCGGCTCCTAAGCAATTGACTATCTTCTGACGTAATTTCGGCCGATGCCATGTTATTAAGTGCGGTTGCAAAGGCTTGGTCATCTCGCTGTCGCATTATCTCTGTAAGTTCGAAAAACTTGAAGCTATCCCAGAGACTAGAACCAACTATCGCATTGTATGGATTATGCGCTCCTGATGAGGATTTAAATATCCAACGATCACCTACTGGACATAACTGCCTTAGATCGCCGAACACGATAACCAAAAGGACTCTCGGGCCTTCAAAATATTTGTTTTAAACGCCTATCCAAATGCAAAAAAATTTTTTCACCGACCATAGAAATTTCGTCAAATATTAGAATTTGAAGATCAATAAATCTTGAACGGAAGGTATTTAACATATCCGGACCCAACTGTTTACGATTAAACTCCTGGGAAACTCCTGGTCTGAAAAATGGTAGTTATTGTCCTACTCTTGCCGACGCCTGCGCCGCCACCTACAAACTCATAAAAAACTGCCTCATTTCTCACATTATGCAGAACATGGGTGAGATAGGCTTTTTGCTTCAAATTAAGCGATCTAATTAAACTGGCTAGCAAAGTAAGGGAAACAATCGGAGGAAGCTTAACTAATCGAATACTCCTATCTTCATCCGTTGCCTGGTCATTCAAGTTCAGAACATTTATTTGAGAACTTATTTCGGGAATCGCTAAAGCCCTAAACTGCTCATCAATGGTCTCATCAACTGCCTCTTCATCTACATTTTCCCCCCTATTGGCTTCGGCTTCCATTGCCCTCCTAAGCACGTCTTCTAAATCTGCTAACGCATTGTATTTTTGGAAATTTGAACTAACTAAATCCTGATGATTTTTATAAACATCCTCGCAATCCTCCTCACTAAATCTCTTTCTTCATCTCTCCACGGATAAAACAGCATGACTAATGCTCTAAAATAGTTAGACCTATCTGTATTTATATTAAACCTCATGTACTTTAAAATGGATGGCTTGGTCCGTTCCCTAATAAAACCACTATTATCAAGGAGAGGGAGAAAGACTTCTACTAGTGCCTCATTTTCTTCGTCCTCTTCAACATCACTATTTTGGCCAACTCTTTTCCCGCTTTTAGTAAATTCATAATTTGCTGCAAAATCGGCCAAACACAGGCCCTGAAATTGGTTGGTGCATTCGCACTCGTTGCTCTGGAGGGAAAGGATTAACATAAACGCATTTGTTCCTGAGCAGATATCTATCTGTAGCTTTTGTCTAATCGTATAATTGCCCCCTTGCACTTCCCTTACCGCCTCGCGCATAAGCTTAGAAATACCCCTTTGGGATTTATTTATATAATTTATTATATAGCTACAGCATGCGTAAGGGTCCAAAATGAATTGGATATCCATATTGGCTCTTTGCATAGAAATAATGTGTTTGTTATAAGCATTAACGCTAATCTCAGCAAACGACCTCTTTAGAAAAATGTGTGGTTTCTTCAAACCAGAACATATTGCATATTTGTAGTCCTCGTAATTGAGGCTCACTTGTTCGTGTGAAAGGAAATTCTCAAATATGCTCAAGTGATCAATCATATCAGAGGATTGATCAGAATTTAGTAGGTCTTGAATTTTCCTAAAATTTCCTTGGTGAAAATCAAGGTTTGGAGTTTCCTCCGGCAGTGGACTCAATATCTCCGTTTGGGGCATTGGAGGGTATGGAATACCAAATCAACAAACTTGTTTTCCACTTCTATTGACTTTTTTAAGACATGTCATGTTTGTATGCCTATGCTTTTGGTATTCAACATACGGAGCTAGTTCTGAGTCTGTGACATCTACTGTAATGTGTGTAGTAATGAAGGATAAAACTGTTGAACTTGACTCAGTACTGGTAAAATCCACTGCTGGGGCATCTTTCAGCCAAAACATACCGTGAATGTGGGGGGAACCTCTTTGTTGAAATTCAACACGTCACTTTCAAAAGCTCACGATACCTATGATCGAAATACCTAGCAAAAGTAACTGGATCTGCCTTGATGAGACGCTCTTTTTCGTTGTACTGTAGATTCATTGCTTCTTCTTCGCTAATGATCTCTCTATCTACATTGCTTTTGAGCAAGACAAGCAACTCTGGCCACCGCGTTTCAGCAGCAAACAGAGTGATGAAAAAAGTCGGCAGACCGAACTGACGAATCATGGCCATAACCTTCTTTATTTCTTCCTCTCAATGAGCCGGAGGCGAGCGAATAACTTGAAGAACCCTATATCCCTCAACATGATTAATAAGTCCCCTATGAAATTCTCATTAAGAGCGTTAGCTGCCGTAAATGCACTGGACGTGCTCCGCTTACGTAAGCAGATTGAAATACTATGGCGAATCTTAATGAGTTCTAACTTCTTGATATTGAAGAACAGTTTATCAGATCTACAACCTCTCCTATCTACATTTCGAAGCTCTGATCTAATAATGGTTGTAAAACTTTCTGAATATTGTCTTTTGACGCCAGAATAAATAGTGGGAAAAGATAACTCTTCCGAGTCAATATCTAAGACCATATCAAGAGGTCGTTGTCCCTGCCCTGGTGCGATTTTTATAATCCTATCATCGAATGGTACGTTGTTTTTAAGCAGAGTTTCCTGACCACCAGAGTTAAGCTCTTCGGCCTCTACCTCCTCGTCGGGGTGGGCTGGTTCTGTGTCTACAGCAGAGCCTGCTCTGTAGCCCTAAAGTCCAAGTCCTGTCTTCGTCTGGACCGACGCATGGTATTGGTCGCTTGCTCCTCAATTCTAATCTGCGCGTTTTCTCGTCTAACTGTATGTTAGGCTGTATTTTGGGTCTGTTCTCTGGCCCTATACCTTTGGTTACGTCTTCGCCTTGCCCGACGGTTAGTATCGGCCACTTGTCGTCTGTTCTGTGCGTTTATCGCAACACTATTTCCCTCGGCATGTACAATCTGTTCGTCAGCGACGGCTGCCTGCTCTGCTTGACCTACACCTGAAACCTGCCTAGTAGTCACCTGATTTTGTCCCTCATTCTCTTGCTGCTGGTTACTAATCGGTTCAACGAACTGAGGGTCTGGACTTATTAAAACTTCCCTGTTTTCAACAATTTCTAAATTGTCCAAATTTCCTTCTCTATTTCATCTGTAACGCAATTTACGTCTCTGAGACTGTTGAGAAACAGATTGCCTATGCTTTCGAGGCATAATAAAATATGTAAGAAAATAAAATATAGGTTAGGTTAGGTTACAGCGGCTGCCAGACTCACCGGGAGCCTGGCACACTTAGGCCGTTACCGGCCCGTTGTGGTACCGCGGGGAATCTTTCCCTTCTCGCATTGTGAGACCTAGAACTCAACAGTTGTCCCAGCCTGCGGCTCTTACAAAGTTAGCTATCTTCCTGGGACATATGGTGGACATTTCAGAGATGTCTAATATGAAGGGCGTACCCAGGTGCTGCAGCCTTCTTCTGCTGAGAGCAGGGCACGAGCAGAACAAGTGTTCCACCGTTTCCTCCTCTTCCTCATCTCTGCAGCTACGACAAAAGTCATTGTATGGGGCTCCCAGTCTATTAGCGTGGGTACCTATTAGCCAGTGCCCCGTTAGGGAGCGCGTGACTGCGCTGCACCTTCGTCTGCCGAGCCTGCATAGCTCAGAGGTGCGCTTCCTATCTATGGTTGGCCATGTCAGCCGAGTAATTCGACAACGTGGTACTGATTGCCATTTGTTGTCTATTAATTTCTTATATATCTCCTTTATTATGAGCCTACAAGTGGCCATCGGGATACGAGTGTCCTCCTTGTCTTGGAGAAGGAGGATTGTAGTGCCAATTCTGGCCAGCTCGTCTGCTATACAGTTGCCTTCGATGTCCCGGTGACCCGGGACCCATATAAGGCTGATAACAAATTGCTGAGCCATCTCGTGGAGAGATTTGCGGCAATCTGCAACCGTGGCCGAGTTAGCAGAGATCGCATTAAGCGATTCGATTGCGGCTTGGCTATCATTATAGATGTTCACGCGATTTACCATGTCGGTAGTCACCTGAAGGCAGTTTAGGGCTTCCTTGATTGCAATGACCTCCGCTTGGAAGACGCTGCAGTGATCAGGGAGTCTAAAGGAATGCCTGATGTTTAGCTGTTCAGAGTATACGCCTCCTCCGACCCTGTCGTTCAGCTTTGAACCATCTGTGAAGATGTTTAGGACCCCTTCTGGGCCTGGAAGTCCCTCACTCCACTCGTCTCTGTGGGGGATAATTGCATCGAACGGGGTATCTGTATATTCCCTTGGGACACAGTAATCCGTCTTGGTGGGGACGGAACTGTTGTTTAGTATTGAGGAGTGACTTATGTGCTGTGATGCCCATTGGTCGGAGTCTCTAAGACGAATTGCTGCCATCTGTGCCCTTTCCTTCCCTGCAAGGGCAAGGCTTGGGAGGCATAGTATGGCATCCAGCGCATCATTTGGGGTGGTGCGAAGAGCTCCACTGATGCAGAGGGCGGCTGTTCGTTGGACTTTGTCGAGCTGTCTGGTGATCGTCCTTTTGGATAAGGCCGGCCACCATACTGAAACTCCATAAAGTATTATTGGTCTAACTATAGCTTGATATAACCAACTGACTATACTTGGGTTCATGCCCCATTTCAAGCCAACAGCTTTTTTGCAAGTGTAGAGGGCTATCGTGGCCTTCTTCACTCTGTCTTTGATGTTTAGGTTCCAGTTTAGCTTTTTGTCAATTACCACCCCTAGGTAGCTGGCACTGTCGCTAAAGAAGAGCCTGCATCCATTTAATATGGGGGGGTTTAGAGACGGAATCCTGTATTTCCTAGTGAATAGCACAAGTTCTGTCTTTGAGGGATTTACTCCAAGACCTCGTAATTCTGCCCATCTTGACAGTCTCGCGAGCGGTCATTAAGTCGCAGAGTGTTTGAGGGTATTTGCCCGAGAAGATAAGTGCCACGTCATCCGCGTATGCCACCACTCTGCAGCCCCCCCCTTCCAGGTCGCATAGAATCTTGTTGACTGCTATGTTCCATAAAAGGGGGGATAGGACGCCACCTTGCGGTGTGCCTCTACTGACATACCTTGTCTGGGTGGACGATCCCATCGATGATGTCACCGTCCTGCATGATCAATGAGCATCACCAAGTGACGGTCCACCCCAAGGTCAGTCAGCGCTTCCGTAATGGCACCTGGTATGACGTTGTTGAAAGCTCCCTCTATATCTAGAAAAGCTATTAGAGAGTATTCTTTGAGGTGTAGAGATTTCTCTATCCCCGAAACTACTTTGTGAAGTGCCGTTTCCGTGGATTTTCCTTTCGTGTTGTGCTCCTGACAACAGTTGAGGATCTATAGTTGTCCCGTCATGGGCTGACTCAGGCTCGTCGTCGGGTGCTTCGATCTCCGAGGCAACGTCCTGCTCGACTGAGTTGTCCACAGGGCGTGCCTCGGCCGCTGCATCCGACTTGTTGCTTACCGCGCTGAACCCAAAGTTCAGCACACCGTTCTTAGCCTCGATTGGGGCCAAGGATTCCTTATTAAGGACTAGCACCGCCTGGTGCATCGGACCTTGCGCCGCTTCGACCTTGACTACCCTCCAGTCGGAGGTGAGTAGTTCCGGGTTGCATCGCTGCAGCATCTTGAGGATGCGCTCCGGCTCCTTTATGGTGGCGGGCACCCAAACTCTCGCCCTAGGCCTACTGGGAACCTCGCTACAGTCGACTGCGACGAGCTTCGCCCCTGGGTAGACCTCACCGACTTGCGCCACCGCTGCTTTGTACAGCTGGACGGAGCGCTCGTCTTCGCAGGCTATTATTTTTATGCACCCTGGTACCACCCCATGTCTTTACAGACCGGAGGGGGGCCGGGCTGCTTATCCAGTAGTTCGAAGCAGCGGTCGGCCAGTGCCGCTTCCACCCACTTCCACTGGTTCCTGGGGATCTTGGAGTCCATGCTGCCTTTATCCAGAACACCGATCAGCGTCCTCTCCTTGGCAATCTGCGCGAACGACACGTTCGGTAGTACTCTGGAGCGCTTCGGAGCCGGTCCAGGAGTCTCCTGTGAGCGCTGCCTTTTTGTTTGCGGGGATGTGATCTTCGACGGGGCAACCCTTTTTGGTGCCTCTTTGTCGAAGTTGGGCAGCACCTTGGATGCCCATTCGACCTTCTTCCGCCATTGGTCGGTCGGGCTGGACATCGTGCCCGCGTTTTGCCGACGGAGTATGTTGCCAGCACTCCTCCTATCGGCGTACGTGTATATTTTGGCTTGGGCGCTAGTCGATGGCAACTCGCCTTCCGTAGCCTTACCAGCAGGTAGGGCAGCCGCAGGGTTGCAGAGCCGCTCCACCAAGGCAACGCACTATGGTCCAGATGACCACTTTTGTTGGCCAAAACCTAATTTCTAAAAGTTAACAAAACACACTCATTTTGATCACTCTTCATTGGAAAAAGAGCGACCTTTTAGGTTGCGTACTAGAAACTGCGATAGATGGCGCCCCTTTCGATAAATCTGCTCTGAAACCCAGCTGTTATTATCGAAAAGCATGTGCAGTAAAAAATTGCACATTTATTACAATTTTAAATCTTTGATAAATTGGAAAAAAACCATTAACTGATCAAATTTTTGTTATGAATTTTAATCAGAAGGGGTTGTATTACGTGTTTTGTAATGTGAACCGTATATAATAATTGTGCTGACTTCGTAATTGTACCTTAAAGTGAGCCGTTAAAAATGACTCAAGTTGTAATGAAAACTAATTTTTGAAAAGGTATACAAAGTGAGTCCCACCTAGTCCCACCTTGAAACCTATTGTGGGTCGTAGATTAGTAAATTCTTTGTTAAAATGTATATAGTAAAAAATGCCACATTTTACCACATTTATTAAAATTTGACTTAATAGATTATAACCTCAAATGTATCGAATTTGAATTTGAAAGCCTAATAATTTTCAGACGGTAAGCTGAAGCTACAAAGTGTTTAGGTCCGATTTATAGATGCATTTATGTGCTTTTCAGACTTGCACCGTTGAATACAACCAGATGTGAGATACTTGAGTTATGCTAAAAAAAGAAGCACTACCTCTGAAAAAAATGTAATAAAAAAAGGCGGTGCCACACCCATTTTTTTTTGCAAATCCACTTTCTTTTGATTATATCTATCCAATACAAAAAACGAAATGAAAAAATCTCTTTCCGTTCGCGAGTTATTAATTTTGGCCAACAAAAGTGGTCATCTGGACCACAGTGCATCGGTTTTGGGAGGCGATTTGCCACCCACCCAAGAATTGGGATGGTACCCCTTGAGGTTCGCCCTAGCGTCTTCCACCGCACAGGTTTTACCTGCTAAATCGCGGGTCGGGCCAGGCCTATGGGCTGATGCCTTTCCCTGTATGGGATTACTCCCTGTTGGCAGTTGGGGAGCGCCAGACTCAGTTTTGTTTTTGTTTTTTTGTTTAAATTCCATATTTCATCCCACGATTTGCAAAGAAGGGGCGGTCCGTGCGGGCAGAGATTCACGTTGCCCGGATAAGGCATCATTAGAACAGGGGGCTGCCAAGTCCCTGAGCTCTCCGTTAACGACTGGGCTAGTTTTTATACCGGGCCCCCAGCCAGGCTGACTCTCGACACGGGTCGAATAACACACTTAGTCCGGCCCGGTGTGAGATGAGTGTGGGGGGTTGGGATGTGGGTAGGTATGTGTAGGGGTGGGGATGTGTGAGCTACTTGAACGAGGCGGCACCACAAGCGTCTCGTCAGTGTTGCTACTTCGCGAACACCCGCTGGCTGTCCGGGACTGCCTATTTCGGTGCTTTCCCTAAGGATTACCGTTTATTCGCAGCTGGCCTACCCTTAAGGGTAGGTCATTCGCTATCCGCAACCTGCGACCCGTCCGGTGGCCTCAGCTAGGCCCCCTCCGAGCCATCTCACATGCTCGTCAGACCAGAAAATAAAATATAATAAAATAATACCTAATAATATAAATTCGTATTATAAATAATTATTAAATCAATAATTAATTATATAATTAATTATTAATAATATAATTAATTAATTAAATTAACTATTGATTTTATATAATTATATAAAATAAAACAAATTATTTTGTATAATATACAAAAACTCCAAAAGAAGAAAAAATATTTAATGAAATATTACGACTTTAAGCGAAGCAGCGATGTCCCCTGGCGAGAGCAGCGACGTTCGTCCTCAGCCGCTAAAGAAGCAGCGAAGTCCGGCCTCAGTCTCCAGGAAAGCAGCGATCGACGGGTGTACCCAAAAAATGCTTACTGCGACTCGGACGTTTTTTCCGCGAGAGTCACTCAAGAGAGAAGAGAATAGAGCAATTTGAAGCAAGGCAGAACGAATGGAGTCAAAACATGCGGGATTAACGGAAGATTAAATTTTTGCAGGAGAAAGTCTGTCTGAGATGTTTATATATATGTACATATACTTCCAGTTCTACTCCTACTAATTAATCCTTCTAATTCTAATCCCATTGCGTGGGGTAGTAGGAGGTTAATATTTTTGATTCAAACAATTGATTTTGCGAGGGCGCTCTCTCATTCTCTCTCCATCTCTCTCTCTAATTGACGCTGTTCCCAAAAGAGACATACAAGGGGAATTTAATGATGAGGTGACGTCGTCTGTATGGGGGACCATCTTCTCTATTTCGGCACTCAGCATACAACAAACGGATGGTTCGCGAAAGAGAGCAGATGCTGTGACGTAGATGTTGTCACCTTATTACTAAATTCATCTTGAAGACATACGTATGAGTGTAAATAGACAGTTGCTCTATTGAGAGAGCACTTGTTTAAGCGGGGCAGAGAGAGAGAAATAGAGAGAAAAGCTCGAATAAATATAACGGCTACTTTTCTCATTCTTTCCACATGCATTTTTAGAGCGAAACATTTGCGTTTTCCCCTCCCCTCCCAGTAACGGATAAAATTAAGTTTACTGAGATGATGAGTGGGGAAGGGGGTGAGGCGGGATCTTTCTAAGACATGTAAACAGCGCATCGCGTATCCCTTTGTTTGTTGAGAGAGTGACCACATGCAATCGCAGGTACCCCTCCCATACCTATACCGGCTCATTCAATTAGCATATGCAAATATGTATGTATGTATTATGTATATTTATGTACATTCATATGTCCATTGTCTTTAAAATATTTATATACATACATATGTACATCCATACTTACATACATATATGTAAATGTATAAATGCATATGTATGTATATATGTACGTATATGAACACATATGTACAAAAAACATGTACATATGTAAATCATTGCCTTGGCGGGCGCTTATTGTTTTGGACTTTTGATATTGTTAGGCGTCTTCTCTCTCTCTAACTCTCTCTTTAAGGGAAAGGGACAGATTGATTAGTCAATGAGGGAGGGCAGTGATTGTGGCAAGACATGGACAGCGCATCGCGCTTGTTGGATGGAGAGGGGGTGTTGGTTTAACGTCAAGAGGAGAAAAGAGAAAGCGAGAACGCCTACCAGCAGCTAGCACAGGGTTCGCGCTAGGATTTCCGGTGATCGCTATTACTCATTGCGTGGCAAGGCAGACCATGGTGAAATAATTAATAAGGTGATGTACTCAGCTGTGGTGAGGACGTTAAATTTTTCATCTCGCTCTCTCGGCTCTCAGAGAGCAAATCGCTAGAAAGAGATAGCAAGCGTTTTGATAAACGACTGACAAAAATAACGTCCCCGAAAGAGAGCACGTGTGGTGAGTACATCACCTTATTACTTATTTCACCATGAGGCAGACGAGGAAGAGTTAAGAGAGAGAGAGGGAACGTATAAGTTGTATCTACGTAGCCACTCTAAATGATTTTCTTTATTGTGGCTATTTTCTTTTATATTAAAAATGGTGGATTCCACAGATTTTCGTAATTGTGGGGGCGAAAAGAGGCGCTAAAATTGTGAAATACACTTGCATTGAAGTTATATCTTGGATAGAAAGTTTGATTTCTACAGTTCTTATAGTCTCTGAGATCTAGGCGCTCATTTGGACGAATCAAATCAAATTCCCGAAATTTTGAATTTGAAAACTCAGAAAAAGTCGAAAAAAAAATATTTAAGTGCCATAAAAACGCTTATAAAAATCGTTGGATAAACGGCTAAGTTACAACCGTTTGACCAAAACGACTTTTACCTGAAAAATACCGTCCGGTACGTAGTTGGTCCAACATCCAAAATGGGATTGCAAAAAAACAAAAAGGACCTGCGATTTTGGTTTTACCTAGGCATAGGTATGGATATATCTCGGATATATGTACATATGTATACCTTACCTGTTCATGTTCATGTGGGGCGTAAATGTTGTGGACAGTTACTTTTATACTGTAAGTTTTCGTTTGGAAAAAATGCCCAGACTGCCGGAAAGTAGGCACCATCACCCTCTTATCAAGCGTATAACAGTTTGACGGCGAGTTCGGGAAGGCTAGCTTTAAGCTTTTGTCTAATCAGTAAATTATAGGTAAAAATTGGTGTCGCCGCCTCTCGCTCAAGCTTGGGCGAGTGCAATGACCGGGTAAGGCCCAAAAGACGGGAGCCGTGTTAGGCCCGAAATTAAGGGTACTCCGAAGGGGAAAGGGTCGAACCCGAATAGGCAGTAATGCACCCCGAGCGGTCAAGGGGTACTAATCAGCGAACAGCTGTTAGGGGGCAAATGTCAGTGGGTGAGAGAGAGAGAGAAATGGGCACCCAGGCTGCTAATAGTTTCCGGTCAGCGCCTCTTTCTTTTCTCCTGACGACCAGCAAGCCAACCAGACGTGTAGCTCCGTAACGTTACCTCTACTCAAAAAAAAAACGAGAGGGAACGTTGTGAGCCGCGGCAAAGGCCGCGGCTCTACTTTATACCCGGTACTCAGTCAGTATATATGTACAAATGTATATACATACATATGAGCTTGTGATTTAAGTAAATTATTATATGTTCGCAAAAGAGACGAATTAAATTTTGGCCAAAAAAGGAAAATTTCAAAAAATTAGGTCGAACCCCATGCTGTAGTTTTATATTTTAGAAGTTATCTGTTTCCATTTTTATTTACATATAATTTTTACGTCGTCTGCTACATTTTTACATACACATGTAAAACTACATACAAGAGACATGGAAGTGTGTGCGAGAGAGAGAGGGAATCGCTTGGCTGCCGTTTGGTAGCCACTGAAATTTAATTTGTTCCTTCTGGCTATAATAATGATCCGATATAATCCAGATTCGGCAATCTGATAGGTACGGATATTTTCCATAATTCTGCGTTTTTGGTTTTCTCTTATCTTAAAAATGATGGATTCCACAGATTTTCGTCCTTTGTGGGGGCGGAAGGGGGCGTGGCAAAATTTTGAAATACACTTGTATTGAAGTGATATCACAGGAGATTGGATAGAAAGTTTGGTTGCTCTAGCTCTCATAGTCTCTGAGATCTAGGCGCTCATTTCGACGAATAGGCAAAGCCGACAGGGTCGCGTGTGAGAGAGAGCGAGAGGGAACGATGACTTTCGAAATGGTTTTCTTCATTGTGGCTACAATAATGATCCGATCTGATCCAGATTCAACACTCTAATAGATATGATCATTCTCTATGATTCTGCGTTTTTAGTTTTCTCGTATCCTTAAAATTGTGCATGCCACAGATTTTCGTCCTTTGTGTGGGCGGAAGGGGGCAGGGCGAAATTTTGAAATACATTCGGAGTAGTGTGATAACACAGAAGATTAGATACAAAATTTGGTTACTCTAGCTTTAACAGTCTCTGAGATATAGGCGCAAATGAAGACGGACGGACGGACAGACGGACAGACGGACGGACGGACGGACAGACAGACATGGCTATATCGACTCGGCTATTGATTCTGATCAAGAATATATATACTTTATGGGGTCGGAAACGCTTCCTTCTGTGCGTTACACACAACCGTTATCCGCACAAATCTAATACACCCCTATACTCTTCAAGTACCGGGTATAAAAATATATATAGTATCATTGTAATTGGATGTATTTTTATTGAATTTATTAAGGCACGTCTGCTCCTCTGTATTACTTTTTTGATAATGATTCTTAAATCTTTGCGCTGGGTTCAGCTAACCCGCAACATTCAATACTTATATCTATGTCTTATAATTATGTGTAAGTACATTGGTGTATACATATGTATGCAGAAGGCATACATACGTTGTGTACATATATCTTGACCACTTGAGCTGCAAAGTGCAACGATCAGCATGTATATAAGTGGTGGATCGTATGACATATGCACTCAGTATTCCCACGCGATACGATCGGCATGTATGTAAGTGGTGGATCGTATGACATATGCGCTGGTGTGTGTATATGCTTAAGTATGGTCTTTTGGATATTTGTATATTTATGACAGAGTGTCACATTTACTGTTATACCCTTTGATTTGTATTACTGGCAGGGTAGGTATACTACACCTCCCTTTTTAAAGAAATGACGTAATATACATATGTAGTCATTTGAAGAGTGTTAAAGTCGGTATAAAAATATTGAAATTATTAGTAATACGTTTTTTTTTTTTTTGTCTTATTTTATAAGTATATAAAAAAATGTATAATAAGTGTAATAAAGAATGTGTTCTATCTCTTTTTTTTTTTTTATTTGTGTTTATTGATAAACAAAAAAAAATTTTGTATTTTAATCTATTTGATTTACTTTAACTCCATTCAACTTTAAATTTTCATTCGACTTTCCAGGAAGAATTTAAATTTTCTTTTTTTTTTTTTATCTTATTCCCATTTTTTTTTCATTATTTATTTCATTACACTAAACAAATATTTTTTTTTTTTGTTTTGTTTGGTTGATCAGACCAATGTTTTTTTTTTTTTTTCATGAAACGTTTCATTGAATATATATTTTTAACCTATCTTTGTGTACCTTTTGCTTCTTATTCTTACTATCTTTAATGTAAATGTTATCATTATTTTCTATTTTTTCTACTATATATGGTCCTAAATATACTGGGTCCAATTTGTAACCTGCTTCGTTTCTTATAAGTACTTTATCTCCTATTTTTAATTCAAAATTTTTTGTTTTTTCATCGTATGCTAATTTTCTATAAGCCTTGGCTTTTTCTAACATAATTCTAGCTCTTTTGTATGCTATTTCTAATCTAAACTTTATTTCCTTAGAGTAGTCATCTAGATTATAGATAGGATCTATGTAATTAGTTTTATTTAAATCTATGAACTGTTTTGGTAGTCTGCCAAATACTAGTTCGTATGGACAATACTCATGCGTTGCTGATGGTGTCGTGTTGAAGCAATAAGTGAAATATTGAATCCAGACATCCCAATCAGTTTTGTCTGCAGAGATGTATGAACGAATGTATTCATTAAATGTTCGATGGCTTCGTTCTATTGTCCCTAATGTTTGGTGATGATATGCAGTAGAGGTGAGATTCTCGATCTTCATATACTTGCATAAATCAGTTAAAATCTGGTTTTTATACTCTGTTCCCATGTCCGAAATGAACGTCTTCATTGGACCGAACTTGAGTATGAAATTTTCGAATATAGCTTTTGCGACACAATTTGCGCTTTTGCTTTTTATTGGAATGGCTACTAAATATTTTGTAAGGTCACAAATTAATGTGACTATATATTCATTTCCATTTTCTGATTTAGGCAGCGGACCAACTGTATCCACTATCACTATATCGAAAGCATTCACAGGTGTTTCTGTGAGAGTCAAAGGAGTTTTTGTGTGTATCTTTGTTTTAGATATTTGGCATTTTTGACATCTACGTACGTACTCTTTTATATGACGTGTCATATTTTTCCAGTAGTAGTGTCTTTTTATTTTTGCTAGCGTTCTTGTAATGCCACTGTGGCCTCCTTGAATTGGATCGTCATGGTATGTAGACAATATTTGTTGTACCTCTTTTTCATCTGTTATTTGGGTCACCGGCTGGAGTAGCGCTACTCTTAAAGATTTTAATATTTTATTGCCCATATTTTTAAAAGAATCTTTTGAAACTGATTCAAAGATCTTTTCGCTCGGTGCCACTTTGAGTTGGCTGATTTGTAATATACCGGCCTCTTTTTCGAGCCTTTGGAAGAACTGACCTAGGTCGAGAATTCCATTGGTATATAAATCGCTAACTTCCATTCTTGCGATAACTTTATTTCCATGTTTAAATAAACATTTAGATTCTGTTATGCGCAAGGTCACTACTTTTCGTACTTCATCATTTGTAATGACTTCGTGTACATTGGGCTTGGGTACATTATGACTTTGCCTTGGCAATAGTTCATATTTTTCTGCTGTACAGGCTTTGTTTTGTCTACTTTGTCGCCTGGTAGTGACTTTCAGGACTTTATATTGCATGTCTTTGAGTTCTTTTATCGTTATACGTGAAAGTGCGTCTGCTACAAAATTATCTTTTCCCTTTAGGTATTCTACTGTGAAGTCGTATTCTTCAAGTTCTAGCCGCATGCGAGTTAATTTCGAACTGGGATTGGTCATAGAAAAAAGATATGTTAGTGGTCTGTGATCCGTTTTAACAACAAAGTGTTTGCCATAAATGTATGGTCTGAAATGGGTAATTGCCCAATGAATTGCCGCTAACTCCTGTTCTGTTGTGCTCTTATTGCTTTCCCCTTTTGTAAATGAACGAGATGCATAAGCTACTGGGAGTTGAATTCCGTCACGGTTCTGAGTTAGAGCCGCTCCGCAAGCTTGTTTACTAGCATCTGTTATAATGCAAAATTCTTTGCGAAAATCAGGATATTGTAATAACGTGGGGTGCATAAGCTTTTCTTTAAGGTATTGGAATGCGTTTTGGCATTCAATTGACCATTCAAAAGGAACATTCTTTTTACATAATCTAGTTATGTGCCGTGAATAATCGGCGAAGTTTTTTATAAATCGACGATAATAATTGCAGAATGCTACAAATCGTCTCGCGCTGTCCGCGTCATGAGGGACAGGATAATTTTTAATGACGTCGAATTTCTTGTCATCTGGCAATACTCCTTTGTCAGTGCACTTATGACCTAAGAATGTCACTTCATGCATGAAAAATGAGCATTTTTCTGGATGCAACTTTAGGTTATATTTTCTACATACATTAAAAACATCAGTTAAGTTTTTAATCATGTGTTTTTCGGAACATCCTATCACCATTAAATCATCCATATAAAGGAATGCCTGAGAGGGTTCTAAACCCGAGAATGCTATTGTCATCATTCTCTGAAATTAATTGGGTGCTATTTTAAGACCAAATGGTAATCGCGTGAAGCGATATGAACCATTGCTTGTTGAAAAAGATGTTATATTTCTTGAATTTTCTTCAAGTTCAATTTGGTGAAAACCTGACATTAAGTCAAGGCATGAAAAGTATTTAGCTCTGCCAGTTGGTCTAGAATATCATCAATTCTGGGGAGCGGAAATTTATCAGAAAGTAACTTTTTGTTGATTTGGCGATAGTCAATTACTAATCGCCATTTCTTTTCTTCCGAATTTGGTAATGATTTTTTTCGGAACTAACAGGAGTGGGCTGTTATACTCGGATACAGACGGTTCTACGATTTTGTCGTGTATTAATTTCCCTACTTGTTTCTGGATTTCATTAGCTTGGCTATGCGGGCTTCTGTAGTTTTTGATATAAATGGGCTCATCATCTTTAAGTCTTAATGTTTGTTTATAAAAATTATTTGTCGCTATTGGTTCGGTTTCCAGTCCGAACACGTCACTATACTTGGTGCATAATTCTGTTATGTTATATTCAATGAAAAGAACAGTTTTTTTTCTAATGTTTCATGAAAGAAAATTGAATTGTATTTTCAAAATCTTAGTTTTCATTTAATCTTATATGGGATTTTAGAATGTAATAGGGTTTTATTCATTCCTCTATTTGAAAATCGAAGAAAAAAAATTGGAGCGATATTTTCATTGCAATGAATTGCAAGATTTATCAATTACACAAATATTCTAAACGCTGCTGAGTATAAATACTCAGCGCCAGAGACGTGGAAAAGTTAGTTATTTAGTGTATGTGGTTGGCTCACAATTCAAATTACATTTCATATTTATAAAAAAAAAATTCTCCAACCACATATGTTAGTATTAAAAGCCTAGCAGATTTTAGTGTTTTGTGAATTGCACTGACGTGCTTCAATTCACAGGTAGAAATTAAGTCTATGGCAAGTTAAGGCTTACGCATATTTGCGGCCCCCTTGCGTGGCTTCGCTCGGCTGCGAAGTTTTAATTCAGCTTTCAGGTCGTTGATGCGCTCTATGTAGCGTTGCCGGTCTTCTGGTGTCGTTGCTGCCGCCAGCAAATCTTGTTGCAGTCGCTTTTGTTGAAGTAACTTTCTTACTTGTCCTCCACGTTTTGTCTTCTTTTGCTCCGTCGGCTTTTTCTCCTGCCGTGCCCGGTACTCAGCTATTGTGAGTGGGCGTGGTCCATCGTTTGGAAACACCTTCAGGTGCTCCTGAATTGAAAGTGCTTCCCTTTGCTCAATAGGAGCAGAATCTGTGTTGTCGTCACTCACAAGCGCGTTAAGCAGTGCCTGCGCTGGTCATCGCACAGGCTTTGTGGGCGTTTGGGGTGTGTATGTGTGTGGTTGTTGGTTTAGATTAGCTTGTAAGTCAAAAGTTCCATTCAGTGGTCGACGGTGCTGTGCTTCGTCTACTTGGACCTTGCACGCATCTTTCTGCGCTTACGCTTCAACCTACGCATACGCTTCTTACGCCACTTAGCTCTCATTTTCCTTCTTGTCGGTTTGACTGGTCGAGAACTGTTGCTTTGCAGTTGAATCACAGCACTTTTTTTTTTCATTAAATATTAAAACTTAGCATTGTAGCTTCGTGAACTTGTCACGGTCGCCATGTAATTGGATGTATTTTCATTGAATTTATTAAGGCACGTCTGCTCCTCTGTATTACTTTTTTGATAATGATTCTTAAATCTTTGCGCTGGGTTCAGCTAACCCGCAACATTCAATACTTATATCTATGTCTTATAATTATGTGTAAGTACATTGGTGTATACATATGTATGCAGAAGGCATACATACGTTGTGTATATCTTGACCACTTGAGCTGCAAAGTGCAACGATCAGCATGTATATAAGTGGTGGATCGTATGACATATGCACTCAGTATTCCCACGCGCTACGATCGGCATGTATGTAAGTGGTGGATCGTATGACATCTTTTGGATATTTGTATATTTATGACAGAGTGTCACATTTACTGTTATACCCTTTGATTTGTATTACTGGCAGGGTAGGTATACTACATCATCATCCACCCCGCAGTGGTAGATTCTAGGCCAAAGCGTGCTTTTACGGCTCAGAGCCATATTGGTGCCTTCAAAAAAGGACAGATCATAGTGTAGGGTGCCGTTTTGAATCCAGGAACAGCATCTAGTTGCCAATTAAAAAAAAGGAGAAAAGAAGAGTGCAAAAGGGCGTGAGAAAAAGCTGCGCACTCACAAACGCCCTCCGGACCCCGCTTTAAAGATCATCTTTCGAGCGAAAACCGCGGCTGGCATTAACTCAGCTGTTCCGTCACCGCAAAGCGCATTAATAGGATCCGCAAAACGGGGCGCGGCTAGGCCCGATTTAAAAAGATCGTACGCCCTTTTGGGGCTAAATTCCCCCCCCGAGTGACCATATAACAGCTAGTGAAAAGTTCGAGAAAAAGGGGTCAAGAGACCAGCCTTTATTAAACTGTGTATAAAAGTGAATCTGTATAGGCACGCCCCTTTTGTTTTTATTTCCCTGTGAAAAGTCGAAGAGTTCGCTAAGAAAAGAATGAACCCCAGATAAAGACCAGAAATTCAAAAGAAAGAGTACAAAAAAAATATAAAGTGCGATCTAACCTCTAAGTGCGGTGGCCCCAAAAGTTCACAAAAAGCTCTCTCTCGCGATTTTTTTGTTTTGTGCTTATTTTTCTATTACAGCCACAGTCCCCCAGCGAAAGATCTTTCGGCGATGGACCCTGGCGATAAAAGTGAGTAATAACGAGAGGGAACGTTGTGAGCCGCGGCAATGGCCGCGGCAATGGCCGCGGCTCTACTTTATACCCGGTACTCAGTCAGTATATACGTATTTATGTATACATATGAGCTTACGATTTATTTAATTAATTATATGTTTGCAAAAGAGACGAATTAAATTTTGGCCAAAATGGAAAATTTCAAAAAATTAAGTCGAACCCTATGCTGAATTTTTATATTTTAGAAGTTATCAGTTTCCATTTTTATTTACATATAATTTTTACGTCGGCTGCTACATTTTTACATACACATGTATAATATACACAAGAGACATGGAAGTGTGTGCGAGAGAGAGAAGGAATCGCTTCGCTCTCGTTGGGTGGCCTGAAATTAGTTTGTTCCTTCTGGCTATAATAATGATCAGACCTGATCCAGTTTCGGCAATATGCTAGATACGGATATTTTCCATAATTCTGCGTTTTTGGTTTTCTTGTATCTTAAAAATTGTGGATTCCACAGATTTTCATCCTTTGTGGGGGCGGAAGGGGGCGTGGCAAAATTTTGAAATAAACTCGTGCTGGTTTGATATAACAGGAGTTAGGATAGAGAGTTTGGTTGCTCTAGCTCTTATAGTCTCTGAGAACTGGGGTCGCGTGTGAGAGAGAGCGAGCGAGAGGGAACGATGACTTTCGAAATGGTTTTCCTCATTGTGGCTATATTAATTATCCGATCTGATCCAGATTCAACACTCTGATAGATATGATCATTCTCTATGATTCTGCGTTTTTAGTTTTCTCGTATCCTTAAAGTTGTGCATGCTACTGATTTTCGTCCTTTGTGTGGGCGGAAGTGGGCGGGGCGAAATTTTGAAATACATTCGGAGTAGTGTGATAACAGAGAAGCTTGGTTGCTCTAGCTTTAATAGTCTCTGAGATATAGACGCAAATGAAGACGGACGGACGGACGGACGGACAGACATAGCTATATCGACTCGGCTATTCATGCTGATCAAGAATATACAATATTCTTTATGGGGTCGGAAACGCTTCCTTCTGTGCGTTACACACAACCGTTATCCGCACAAATCTAATATACCCCTATACTCTTCGAGTACCGGGTATAAAAATTTGCAAATTTTAACACCGAAGAATTTGGTTGGTGTGACCGAGAGGGGGTTTTCAAGAAAAAAGCAAAAGTAAATAGAAGACAAAGCCCGAGAGCTTTGCGGAAAGCTCGCGCTGAGCGGAGCGTAACATGTCAAAGCTCCCAAAGTAGATTCAATTTCAATTCTTTTAAATCTCATTCGGCCGATACAATGGGCAAAAATCAACTTTTGGGGGTCATGCTTCCATAGAGATTTCTACTGCTTTAATCATTTAGTCTTTTATAAAATCATCATACATTTACTAATTTGCCTACTCTCATAATACATATCACATACACATATAACATATAACGCGTAATACATATATTAAATTTACATATTATTTTAATCTTAACCCTTAGTGTATTTCACGAATCAATATATATATGAAGTCCCAGAACAAGTTCCCCTTTTTCATTTTAAATGAACTTAGTTAAGCTTAAATGTACAAAGACTTATTTTTTGTTGGACCCATGCCCGACCTGAAGCAACGCCCTGACCCTTAAACGGTTTTGGGAGTGATCCCTGAAGATCAGAGGCTTTGCACCTGCAGCCCAAGACTGAGCATCGCCTTCTTTTTTTTTGTGTGTCCGTTTCAAAACTGAATCTTTCTTTTAGTTTCATTCGGTTGCCGTTCCGAACCCTTCCCTCTCCGTTTCCCTTCCTTTAGTACGCGATTTTCCTTATTTATTCTAAAACAGTGAGCATAATAACCCGCGGCTTTTTTCCAATGACCCACCCCAGTCGACCAGAGAAAAGCCGGAAGCAAGCGCGTATATACTTTTTACATCGGCTGCTACATGCTTACGTACACATGTATAACTACATACAATAGACGTGGATGTGTGCGAGAGAGAGGGGGAATGAGTAGGCTCTTGGCAGACGTTGCGTAGCGACTGAAATTTAATTTGTTCCTTCTGGCTATAATAATGATCCGACCTGATCCAGATTCAGCAATCTGTTAGAAGCATTCATTTTCCATGATTCTACGTTTTTGGTTTTCTCATATCTTCAAAATTGTGTACGCCACAGACTTTCGTCCTTTGTGTGGGCGGAAGGGGGCGGGGCGAAATTTTGAAATACACTTGGAGTAGTGAGATAACAAAAGAGACTGGATACAAAATTTGGTTGCTCTAGCTTTTGTAGTCTGTAGATATAAGCGCTAATGAAGACGGACGGACGGACAGACCGACATGGCTATATCGACTCGACTATTAGTTGCGTAATTTGAAGAATTGTGCTTAAGAATTTTTTGTTAATAACTAAAGAGGATTCCCGAAGAATCCCATTTGGTTAAGGCAACTATATTTAATGATTTTTAATTTAAAAAAAAAAGTATATTATCATTGGTTTGTAAGCAGTGAGCAATAAAAAAGGCACTTAGAGGGTGTCCTATCAAGTGATGAGGAGCATACATATATTCAAACGAGTATACATGTATTTCTTAAAAATAATATAAAATAAAGTTATTATTACCCAACGTATAACTAAAAACAAGCCGTTTCTGATTTGAGCAAGCAACCCTTTTATTCAAAATTGTTGTTGTATGGAAATAAAATGTGTGTATATAAGTTCTTTTACGATTTTTGAAATTGATCCTAATACTTTTTTATTTATATAAATTAACAATTGTTAATTGAACTATCCCTTGAGCGGGGCTACTGGCCGCTATATTTCAAAGTAGGCAGATTCGTCTCACGTAGGAGCACGTCTGGCGCGACCACCGGATGCCTGCACCAGACGCAGCACGCGAGGCGCAATATCCGCACTCAAGGCATACTTAACAAGGTAGCCGCACTGAGAGAGCCCTACTTCTTATTTCAGTGAAGTAGAAGAAGAACAAGAAAAAATCGTCCGCGGAGAGATTTGTCGCTCACAACTGCTGCTAGGCAGACTGAAATTTAAGAAGTAAAAAAGAGGGCGAGAGAGCGAGTGTGGCTACCTTGTTAAGTATGCCTTATCCGCACTTATGCTTAGCACAGACGAGCTTCGTGTTCGGCAATAGAGGGCTGGTCATGGGAAAGATTGGGTAGCCGAGTGGCAGTTACGAATATGTTATCGCCTTGCGATCACTGATTCTCATATACCACATTTTGTACTTGTAATACTTTATAGCCTTTTCCCACACTGCACATTAAAGGGGACCGGTGGGATTTTTTGAAATATGTGAAACCTCGATTCCCACGGGCCACCATCTATCATCCATGGAAAACACAATTGACAACAATAAACAAAAACTTGTACTCTGCATTTTGTCAAAATTTAACAGCAAATATGGAAAAATTGTTCGACTATGGCAGCAACAGTTAGTAAATGGTGTTGCAAAAATTGATGGTGGCGTTCGACAAATAAATAAATTCGATGAGAAAGAATTTTTTGCAATGCTAAATTATTTTAATGAAGGTATGCCAAGGAGGGTGTGGATAATTGTAAGTAAAATGCAATCAAAGTAAGTTGTTATGTACAAGACTATGTTGTATTTAGATATAGATTTACGGATGTAAACATCAGCTCTCCAGAAAGTTGAAGCTATTCGACAAAACAAATAAAACCAAAAATATAAAATGTTTAAAACTACATTTGATGCTTTTTATTTATTGGCATTTTTCTCCCCAAAGGAATTATAGCATCTCTAACTAAATATTTAGTATATGCTATAGAAAAACTTCCTGGCTACTAGCCATTTGCTAGAGTATACCAGTTATTTATATCAGTCATTGTTTACATATTTGCAGACAATTCCATTTTTTCGTTGTGAATGACAATTTTTCCGAGTTGTCTTTGAAAACCATCGGCTACAGATCGCATAGAAAAGTTCGGCTTACGAACATCCAAAATGGATGGTGGAACTAACTGAGATATATCGGAACGGTACAACCTTACGGACCATCCTCGAAATGGATGGTGGATGGTCGTCTGTGGGAACAGTCTATTATACAGCTACAGATACAAGAGAAGCCACGAACATGTTCCAATCTGTAATGGTCTTATCGACTGATGATGTCACTTTTTCGTATGTGTGTGCACACGGTCGAGTGGCACCGCTGTCTCGTTCTGTTCGCTCTCGGAATGAGTTCTCCCGGCTGCATATTTGTGTCACGTCAGATGTAATAATCTACATTAGAACAAACAAACAACTTAGTAAGTAAATCGTGTGAATACAAAACTGGCGACGAGGATGGGATCCTAATTAATCATCCAAGACTTATTAAATGCAAGTTTCTTGAAGTGTGATTAATTAATACATATGTACATACATATACATATGTACATACACATACATACATACAGGGCTCGATTTGCAGAGAACATTCTCGAACGAAGCAACAAGACACAATTTTTATAATAGTCCTGCGCAGTGAAAATCGGTAATCGGTAATCTGGAACCTGGTAATCAACCGGGAAAATGCATAGCGTACAAGGATCGATTCGAGTTATACCTTCTCGCTAATGATGTCCAGGATGAGGCAAAGGAACGGCGTTTTTAACCAAAGCAGGTGCACCTCTTTTGAGCTTTGACAGCGTTGGCTCCCCTGGACGATTTTAAATTGGTGGACATATTCAAGACTTTAACGAATTATCTATTTCCTCCCCCCTCGTAAATTGCTGCTTTCTACCATTTCTATAAACGTAACCAACATCCAACTTTACCACAGCACTGGACCGACTGTTGCGATACTGTTTTATCTGTGTCATGAAGGATGAAGGATGCAAAGTGTTACCAGCTAAGCTGTAGAAATCAGTGCATCGGCGTTAAGACAGTCGAGGAACTAAGTGACGGATCATGGCGAATATATCCATGACATTCGAGCGGGTCAAAGCAAGACAAAGCCAAATAAGGAAGCCGTGTAACGGCTGCGGACGCTGTGTCATGGATGTGGCCGGAAGGGCTACATTCAACGCGTCTGCTGAAGCCCACAAAGATTGTTTTCGAAAACATCGGGATGCTCCTCCCCCTCCCAAAGTTCGAAGTCAGCTCGACGAGGTGCATCACGATCAAGTCATTTCCGTGGAGATTCCAGCGTATATCAAATAGTACCACTGGTCAATCAAAAGAAGTCGGTGTCCATAATTATCTAAGTACTAAGTTCGAGGTAGATTCCGCGTCACAAGGGTCAATTCTGAGAGAGTCTACATTCCGATACATCTGGGCTCGGGGAAATCCAGACTTAGGTAAGTGCGACATGAAACTTAGTGATTTTCAACAAAATCCGATACCAATTAAGGGAGTCATCGACACGAAAAATTGATAATTTGTCGCTAATCATAGTACCCGGAAGAGGAGCTAACTTTCTGGGGTGCAAATGGTTTGAGCTCTTAGGCATACGCATTGAAGGCATTTATTCAATGGTAGGCCGGGTAGGTTTCCACGACGGGCGTTGGCTGGCCATACAGCAGCTCGCAAGGCAAGCGTATCTCCCTCCCGAAGGTTAATTTCGTCGGAGAAAGTCCGGTGGCCTCATGAGGGGCGGCTCGATACGCCCACAATGCCCACGGCAGTCGCTCGTCCCAATTCCGTTGATCGCCGGCTACGAACTTTGCCAGGTAGCCGAGCAGCGTGCGGTTGAAATGTTCGACCATTCCGTCAGGTTGAGGGTGAAGCGGTGTGGTCCGTGTTTTCTCGACGTTCATTAGTCGTAGGCAGGATCGGCAAACTTCCGACTCAAAGTTCCGTCCTTGGTCCGAGTGAAGGGCGAATGGCACTCCATATCGGCAAAACACCCCTTTCGTTAAGGCGCGTGCCACAGTTTCTGCCGTTTGGTCCGACAGTGCCAAGCATTCTGGCCACTTTTTAAAGTAGCACAAGGCGACAGTTATGTAGCGGTTGCCCCGGGCGGTGGTGGGCTAGGGGCCCAGCCGATGGCGATCCTTTCGAACGGGGCACCGATAGCGCTGGGTTGGAGCTTGCCGACCGTTCGTCTGGTCAGTCCGCTTCGTGCCTGACCCTTCAAACAGCGGGCACAGAATATGGCTATATCGGCGCTAAGGCCGATCCAATAGATACGTTGCTTGGCCTTAGACAAAGTTTTCTTCACGCCGAAGTGGCCTCCCGTGGGTGACTGGTGGACGCTCTGTAGTATTTCCGGCTGCACTACAGACGGAATGACAGGCAGCTGACCGGCATCTCGGGTGGTAACAGTGAGCACTCCATTTTCCAACTGCAAACGAGAAAATTGATGTCAGTAAGCTTTTACGTCGGGGCTCTCACCCAAAATTGAACTCTTCGGTGGCCTCTCTCCTTGCGCAACCCATTCTTTCTGCTGGTGCTCATCTAAGGGCTCTGGTACTACTCCTAAGTAAAGTACACGACCAGCCTTTTCTTCCGATTTCTCGCATACGCGACAATTGTTGCAGAGTCGGCGAGAAAGCCCGTCCATTTTCCAGGGCGGAATGCCCATATCGTACTGCTGCAGCCTCTCGATCCATCTTGCGACTTGGCCTTCCGGCTCCCGGAAAGTGAGAAGCCACTTAAGCGAGGCGTGATCTATCCGTACAACTTCTGGCCGTACAAATAATGGTAAAAGTGTTTGGTGGACCGAACTACCGCCAGTAGTTCTCTTCGGGTTACGCAACAATTGTGTTCTGCCGGGCTGAGAGTCTTGCTATAATACTCGATGACGACTTCTTGACCTTTCTGGATCTGACTTAGCACGGCGCCCACTCCATAGTCCGAAGCGTTGGTGTCCAACTCGAAAAGGTCGCTTGGCTTAGGAAAGGCTAGAATCGGGGCTGTCGTCAACTTAATCTTCAGTGTGGCGAAAGACCGTTCCGTTTCCGTAGTCCAAGCGATCGTCGAGAAGTCGGGGATGAATTTACGGTAGTATGAGCATAGACCGACGAATAAGCGTACGTCCTTTCGGCTCCGAGGTCGGGGCCAATCAGTGACCTTAGCTATCTTCGACGGGCAAGTCCGCAAGTCTTGACTATCCACGACGTGTCCCAGTAAATTTACCTCGCTTTTGAAAAAATGACACTTCTTCGGACTCAGTCTTAATCGCGCTGATATAAGCCGTTCGAAAACCCTTTCCAAATGCTCTTGGTGCTCTTCCGCCGTACGGGAATGAACGATAATGTCATCCAAATATACCAGCGTCGACCTCCAGGGTGGGCCAGCGAACATCCGTCCATAAGCCTCTCGAACGTTGCCGAGGCGTTAGTCAACCCGAATGGCATTACGTTAAACTCGAACAATCCAGCCCCACAGGTGAAGGCAGTCTTGGGCCTAGAGAGCTCGTCCATCTCCACCTGCCAGTAGCCGCCAATTGGAACCGTGAAGGGTAGCCAGAACATCTTCTGGTCTCGGCAAGGGGTATGAGTCCTTAACCGAGACGTCATTGAGCCGCCGATAGTCCACACAGAACCTCGTCGATCCCTCCTTCTTTTGGACTAATACAACCGGCAAGGCCCAGGGGTCCATCTCCGCTAACAGGCGCTCCACTTCTTCCTTCTTCGCTAGCGCCAACCGTCGGGGTGGCTGCTTAAGGGGTGGGAATTGACCCGTGTCTATGAAATGGTGCGTCATGTTGGTTCTGCCCGTTTCCTCGTCGTTTTTGGCAAAGGCCTTGCGATAACGATGAAAAATCTTCTCGAGCGGTGCCCGTGCTTCGGGCTCAACGTAACTTAGCAGGGAATTCCAATGTATGGAGTCTTCCCTTGCATCTGCCTGTCTATACCCTGAAATTTTCGGTATTGAGGAGACCAAACACAAGAACCATATTCTAAAATAGGCCGAACCAGGGAAACATACAGGAGTTTTGTAGTGTACGGATCTGTGAATTCCTTAGACCATCTTTTGACAAATCCAAGCACTCCTTTGGCTTTGTTAGAGATAGTAGAGATATGAGAGTTAAAACATAGATTGGGTACAAAGGTAATGCCCAAGTCGTTAACTTTGAAGAGGCGTTGTAGGATAATGTTATTGATAGAGTAATCGAAAAGGTATGGATTATTACGGTGAAAAGTCATAATATTGCATTTAGAAATGTTTAGGGGTAGAATGTTGATTAAGCACCAGTTGTTAAGAGCATCAAGATCTGATTGCAAAGATTGTGGGGACAAGGGGTCACTGTAGGAAAAACATAGCTTAACGTCATCAGCATACATTAGGACACGGGAATGAGGAAGATTCGTTTGAGGAAGATCGTTAATAAATAGGTTAAATTGCAAGGGACCCAGGTGACTACCTTGAGGAACCCCCGGTTAGAATAACAGGTTTAGAGAGAGAAGTGTTAAAGCTGACACGTTGAGAACGGCTACTAAGGTAAGAATTAGTCCAGCATAGAAGCTTAGTCGGAAACCCTAGAAGAGACAGTTTATGAATAAGTAGATTATGATTGACGGAGTCGAAGGCTTTACTAAAGTCAGTATAAACGACATCAGTTTGACACTCTTTAGCAAATCCCGAAGTAATAAAGGTGGAAAATTCAAGTAGATTAGTAGAGACTGAGCGACGTTTAATGAATCCATGCTGTGATTCAAAGAATACAGACCTACAAAAATGTTGCAGCTGAGAAGTGATGATTTTTTCGAAGAGTTTAGGAATGGCAGATAAGTTGGAAATACAGCGGTAGTTAGAGACATCAGATTTAGATCCCTTTTTATGAATGGGAACTATATAGGATTCTTTCCAGATGGTGGGAAAGACACCAGTCTTGAGAGACAAGTTAAATAGTTTTAAGAGAGGCACACAAAGAGATTCTGCACAAAGTTTAAGAACCGCGCTCGGAACCGAGTCTGGCCCAGTGCTGAACGAAAACTTGCACGATTTTAAATTTGTTAAGAGTCCATCATAGTCGATGAAGGGGGGAAGGATACAGTTAGAACTATTTAAAGGGATAGGATATGAGTAACTGCTACTAAAGTCGTTCGATGAGGCTAGGATAGAGGGAAGGTTAATAGAAGGGACAGAGTAGCAACGTTGAAAAAAGGAAGCGAACAGATCAGCAATGTCACAATCCCTATCAGCATAACTACCATTTAGGTGAAGAGAAGAAGGAAACTGGAAAGATTTGCGCTTAAAATTAACAAACCTGAAGAATTGTTTAGGGTCGCGTTTAAAGTTAAGCTTGCATTTGGTCAAGTATCTATTGTAGCACAATGTATTAAATAAGGAAAATTTCGATTTTGCAATTGAGTACTTCGAAAAGTTTGATTGCAAACCGATTTTTTTGAACTTCTTGTACATACGGGATTTTAAATTCTTCAGATTTATTAATTTTGGGGTGAACCAGATAGGGCCAGAAAGATTTCTGGAGGGGGTGACTAATGGAACATGCTTGGGAAAGATGGAAAAAAGAGAGCTATAGAATGCATTCGTAGCAGATTCAATTTCTTGGAAATCGTCAAGGATCTGAGATAGGGCAGTATTCAGGGAGAGAAAATCAGCCTTCTTAAAGCAATAGATATTCGAAGGCTTAATAAACGACTTTATAGGGCATGAAGAGGGCAACAGGAAATCGATTGAAAGTGTGGGATGGTATGGGTCTTCAGGGAATGATAGAGGTGATCCTCGACATACCAAAGTGCTCGAAGCATCGGTAGTGAAGACGAGATCAAGGGTCCTACTCATGCTATTACGTATGCCATTTACCTGGCCTAACGATGTATCGGACAGAGAATCAACGAAGTCATGCTGCATAGATGGGAACATTAAGTTTGAGTCATTGGATGGAGACCAAGTGACATTTTGGAGATTAAAGTCGCCGAGGACAATAAGACGATCAGAATCACAAAGCTGAGACAGAACGGACTGAAGATGGACAGCGTGAAGCATATAAGTTGTAAATTCAGAGGACGGTGGGATATAAGAGCATGATATGAATAAATTGAAAGAACACAGACGGATTTTCACTACGATAATTTTAATAGTGTTGGGCTCATCGATGTTTGCAGTCCCGCTTGTTGAGCAGGGATACGGAGGCACCCGTAACTATCCGCACCGGGCGTTCCTGAAAGAGAAGTACACAATGTAAGCTTTTGTCATACGGTGTGTTAATGGAGTACGTAGCTGGCAGCTCATCGCTGGGGCTCCCGCGGTGGGCACGCCTGACTTGGCGGACGTCTTCCGTTTCGTCCTCAGGTGGAAGAGCGACGCAGGTCCTCTATCCGACCTGAGTTCGGTGTTGTTCTTATATGTCGACGGTGCAGACTCCGGCGAGGAAGGTCCAATAGGGGCGTTGAGTTCCGAAACCGGCAGTACTTCCCGTTTTGGCTCGTTTTTCTCGGCGTTGGCGGCCACTGCAGGCTGCCGTGGCGGAGTCTGGTCGTCTATGTTTTGGTTGGGGGCTGTATGTGCGGCAGTCAACTCTCGCCCCCACACGGCCCAGGCGTTCCAACTCTATGGTAAAATCCATGAGGGACTCCTAGGGTCCTTGCGCATTGATGACATCAATAGGTGATAGTTGCGAGTTGTGCTCGTTGGCAGGGTGCTGAAGAACCTCTGGGCTTGACCCTGTACGTTGAGTGCTTTCCCCAGGCACCGCTCAGCGTCACTCCACTGCTGATTTTCCGCCAACATTTCCCGAATGCGCTCGAAATCGGACTAAAATTTTGAGCCGTCGTACGAAGGCAGCGTCCCAGGCTGAAAAGCAGAGATTCGGCCGCTTGATGGTCGCAGGGTGGAAGCGGCCTGCGGACTCTCAAAGTTCACAGTCGCGCCATTTTCCCTTGCATTTGCTGCATTCGCCCATGGTGCGGGGGGTCAGGCCAGTGTTTCTGGGTGATGGGTGTCCCCTCCCGTTTGATTGCGGGGGGAAGTTTCCAATACGCGTTCGCTGGAACGAGTCAAACATCTTCTCGATCTTCAGATCCATCTGGTTCTGGGTGTCGGTCAAAATCTGCATCAATGAAGCCGTATAGCGGGATCCGGGATCACGGAACGTTGTCTTCCTCCTCGTCTTGGCAGTATGGCTTGAGATCTTTCCAGAATCTGATCGCAAACCCCACACCTGACACCAATGTAACAAGACTTTTTTGATACGGGCGGGCCGAGCGGATTTCCTTTACAGGTTGGGGAATTGAACAAATTTTGTAAGGCTGCAGCTAAGGGGAGGTAGCAGCTGAGATGCCGTCATGATAACAACACCCTAACACTTTTATTTCACTTTTTCTAGTTTTTTTTAATACCTAACCTTCTTAGGCACGTTGTTACTTTTTTTTTTACAAAATCAATCCCTCTTCGTTTTCTTTCTTCCTACTGTCCAAAGTCCAGCCGATCGAGGTGGACTCAAACTATCGATAAGCCTGGTCCAGGGCTCTAAGGGCGCCAACTTCGAATTTTCGTTACAGTATATATATCTTCAAGTTTTCTCTTTCTTTTATAATATGTTTTTTTTTGGTCATCCTGTGGCTCATCCAGGCTGTTTCATACTGTTTTCAATTAGAGGCCTGTCTCCAGCTCCGCGAAAAACAGTAATCTGCTCTTTATTTCGGGTGTGTTGAACTTAACTGAAATAGTGTGACCAAGAACTTAAAAAGTGATTTGCCACTCTCATGAATCAGCTGTTTCTTGTAAACAGCGCCAATTTTGAAAATTCAACTGAAATTAAAAAAAGGAAAATATATAAGTCTGACGATGAAGTGATTGTGCTGGTGGCAGCAAAAACTTTTGCCAAAAAGTAGGAAGGAGAAGTAAAGCGCAGTCAGAGGCGCCAAAGTGTCAAACTGATCAAAATCCTTATTTTCCATGGTCCGCCAAAGACATGGTCTAGCCTCAACTGATTTTATTAAAGCAATCTTCTCTTCTCTTTGAAAATTGATATCCCTTTTTTTGTGAATTTTTTTCCTCCATCTTTCATACAAATCACTTCAGTAATAATACACACATATATGTAAGATTTGTTATGCAATTTAGTTTATTAATTATTATTATATCAAATATCAGTTTAAAGTATGTGTTTAAATCATAAGCTTTCTGTCCACTTTTTGTTCGGCTTTTCTGCTGCTGCTTCCAACATCCGACTGTCGATGATCGCTTATCGGCTAGGTGCTTAATATCGTTAAGGTTTTTTACATATCGCCTAAGTCCTATCGATACTATCTTAAATGTTAGCTACTTGATACCCTGCTCTCTACATTCGGTCCTCCTGCTCATCTTCATCTGTCCCAGATGATAATATCTCATCGTTCTCGGCGACAAAACGCCACAACTTCATGTTGTCACTGCTTGTTGCGGTGATGTTTGTCCCCTCGACTTGAGCCACCTTTCTGACGTCATAGCAACCGTTACGCTTCACTTTGGTGATTTCATATGGGCCTAGATACTCGCTGGCCAACTTGCGTCCTGCGATGAACTGCGTCCTCTTGATAGCCACCATATCTCCAACTCTGTAGCCGTGTTCAGCTCGTCGTTTTTTATCGTAATTGCGCTTATAGACCACTTGCGCCTTCTCGATGTTGTGTTTCGCTTGGTCACGTAGATCTTGGCGCTCTTTGTTAAACTGCGTAACCAACTCCTCGTTAAGTACCTCCAATAGGCGACTCCCAGCTTCTCTGTTCATTTTAGTCCCAAACATGATCTCGAATGGCGACGACTTCAACGTTGAATGCACATGCGAATTAATCGCCATCTGGACCTGCGGCACATACTTGTACCACTTCGTTGACTCCTGAATTGATAGCTTTGCGATGGTGCCCAAAATTGAACGGTTGACCCGCTCGATCTGCCCGTTGCCTCTTGCCACACCTGTCGTTGTCCACACATGTTCGACTTTGTGTCACCCTTGTCGATGCGATGGAGATAGCCCTCTTGTTTGCCTAGCTTTTTGTTTTTCCGTTCAAGGTGCGGAATCCAATATTGTTGCTGAATTGATTGCATCGTCTTCGCTGTTGAAAAATGACTAATTTCATGCGATGCTTGAAAGATTTCCCTTTCTATCAGCCTAGGAACAACCAATACGGCATTGCCATTCACAGCTTTGAACAGAAGACCTCCTATCGCTTTGATGAAATCGTCGTCCTGCTGTGCCTTCTTTATCTAAGCTGTTAGCTCCGTTGCAAACATGTAAGTCTGCGGGAAACGACTGAGACAGTCCGCGTGTCTCATTCTTTCCCATGGGAGGTGTACTGCTTTGAATGTGAAGTCCTCCATGTACAAAATCCACTGGGAAACTTCTCTCGGTATGTCTGCTTTCGTTGTCTGCTTAAATACCGCACAGTCAGTAGTAAGATCGAATTTGATCCCCAAAAGGTAATGCCGAAACTTTTCGAGTGCGAGGTATGCTGTTTTGACCTCCAAATAGTAACTGCGACGTTTGGACTCAGCTTCTGTAGTCTTCTTACTCCAATACTAATCGGGTGGAAACTGCCATCAAACTGCTGCAACAAAACCGCTCCGAAACCGTTTTTGGATGCATCCGTGTGAAGTTCCATAGGCGCATCTCGTGATATATGCAATACTGGTGCGATTACAAGCAACTTCTTCAAGGTTTGTAGCGACTGTTGCTCCGCTTCGCCAATGTTAATACCTGTTTCCTTCTTGAGTAGATTCGTCAGCGGCCGCGCAACTTATGCGTATCCTTGAACTTTCTGAAAAATCCGGTGAGTCCCAGAAATGCTTGGACTCCTTTTATGTCTTTTGGTGTAGCAAACCGACTGGCTGCTGCTGTCTTCTCTTTGCCGGGCCATATATAGCTGCATAACATCAGAGTTGAATAATTTTTGAAAAATATAGTTTACGAACCGAATGAACACAGATGGCGAGTTTTTGAATCCGAAAGGTGCTTTATTAAACTCGAATAATCCTTCCTTTGTGACGAAGGCGGTATATGACTTGCTCTGCTCTTCCATAGGCACATGGAAAAATCCGTTTTCAAGGTCCATTATTGTAAACCACTTCGCCGACTGCAGCTTTTCCAAGACTTCCTCTATAATAGGGACTGGAAAACAGTCCACCAATACCATGCTGTTTAACTTTCTGAAAACTTTCAAAAACGTGTATCCTTGCATATCAGCGACAAAACGAAACTTTTTAATGAAATCGTGCCCTAATAGTGCGTCGAAATCAATCTGGTTACTGGAGACGACTAAAAACTTCTGGTTGGTCAGCATCGTTTATCTGAACTTTTTTCATGCGACTGCGATCAAAAATAATGCGTATGTTATCAACTTTATCGGCTTCATAAGGACAGTTAAGCGAAATATGACCATTCTGGTTGCACTTAAAACACTTCGTTTCAGCTTTACAGTCTTTGAGTTTATGTTCTCCTGATCCACAGTTATAGCAGTATTCCTTTTTAGCGCCTTGCCAACTTTGCTGTTTGAAACTCGTTTTATGCTGCTCTTTGTTGCCCTTTTTCTCCGATATGTTCAATCGATCGTAGATATCGAACTCTTCTTTCAAGGCCCTGAAGGTTTTGCAGCGATACATGGCGTACTTGTACTCATTTTTTATGTCCAAACCGTTCACAATATGGCTTATGACAGCCACGTCTTCAATCTGTCCAACTGCTGCTATCTTTCTCATCTGCAGCAGGTACTCTTGAAGCGACTCGTTACTCTTCCTCTTTCTATCTTGTAGCTGCCGATGAATGTCCGCACTGTTATAGCTACATGCAAATTCCTCAAACAATACGTTCTTGAGTTCCTCATAGGTGCACACGCATTCAGCTTCTAGGAAAAGCTTAGCTGCACCGGTCATCTTTCCTCTGGCATGTACATACTTCTGCTTTTCGGTAAGCTCATATGCATCGGCATTTTTTTTCAAAAATCTCGAACCACTTTTCTATTGGAACTGATCGGCCATTGCACTCGTTCACAATTTTTCCAAAATTATCAGGTGCGATTTTCATTTGTACTTCTCGCTGCTCATCGTTAAGCACTTTTAAACTAAGCAGCTTTATCATCTGATCAATTTTATCATCAGCATTGTTCTTCGCAATCACAACATCTTCCATCTCGTTTGCACTCTGGCTCGACGTTCCTGGTATATCATTTTCCATCTCCTCCCTTCTCCAATTCAGCGACGGTGGTGTTTGCATCATTTCCGCGATTCTTTTCGACTTTCGCATGTGTACTCGAAAACGGCGCGTCTTTCTGTTTCTCTTCTGCTTATACATATGTTTGTATGTGTGTACCGAACACAACGTGTCTGTTCATGTCTCTCTGCGAATGTATGTGTATACCGAACACAACGTGTCTGTTCGTGTCACTCTGCGAATGTATTTGTGTACCACGCACGGACAAGGCGACGCTATGGCGCGACTTTGAATTTCACAACTTTGCAACTGAGTTTGGCGACAGATTATTATATTGATCTCTGTGTCTACTGTTTTGCTCATAGAATTTGGATAGTTCAACTTAATGTTTATAGCCACTATAGACAACTTTACAACTTTATGGGACTATTAACAACAACTTTAGCATCTTTTCAGCGATCCTCTTCTTGCATGAACCAACTTCGTTTTTTTTTTGTTTTTTGTTTTTTACACACACTCTGAGCTCATTATTCGACACGGACGAGCCCCCAAATCTAAGATTTGTTATGCAATTTAGTTTATTAATTATTATTATATCAAATATCAGTTCAAAGTATGTGTTTAAATCATAAGCTTTCTGTCCACTTTTTGTTCTGCTTTTCTGCTGCAGCTTCCAACATCCGACTGTCGATGATCGCTTATCGGCTAGGTGCTTAATATCGTTAAGGTTTTTTACATATCACTTAAGTCCTATCGATACTATCTTAAATGTTAGCTACTTGATACCACTAACCATACAGTATATAGATAGGTCACTTCATATACTGAAATTGACCGCACGGTAGCTGAAATTCCAGCTACCGGGCGAGTAGTTGAGAGTGGCGTGTGCTGGATGACTTAAGAAACGAACAGCGCAGACTTCAGCTACAGGGCGAGTAGTTGAGAGTGGCGTGTGCTGTATGACTGTATGTGTGCACATGCATTCTCACGTACTTTGGGTGTTTGCATGTGTGTATGAACGCACAACTGTCTCATTCGCTTGTTTTGATTCTTGTGCTCGCGCCACCCTTCACTTAACATTTTTAGAGTCGACCCTTTTCTAAGTCGCCAAGCCATACAATACCAGAATAATTGTTATTTTGTACATGTTTATATACTAACTTTGTTTAATATAGAATATACTAACATAATGAGCTGATATACATATATATATATATGTATAAATATATATATTAAATATTAAATATATTTAATTTTATGGTGTAGTGTACCATACAATGATATATTTGATCAGATATAAGAATAAAATATACGCTAAAAAAAATATATTTATCATCCTTGAATATGGATATTAATGACCTATAAATGGGTAATAAATGGGCCATACAGATTTTAGTGCCATATTTGGACGGCAAATTTGAAATCATCCCCCTTTTTCTGATGCGAATGTCCATCCACAGACAGAACCTGCAAGTACGTTCACATGTGTGTGTACGTGTGCAGAGCTGTGCCAGAAAAATATTTTTTAGATTTCTTGAGACACAAATTTATTTGCTGAGTGTTGCTTATTGACGCGACGTACTAATACCCTATCCACAATTAATATAATTTGATGTCATGTCTGATATACATTTTGCATTTGTACATATTTACATGCGTTCATTATATTCGTTAATAGTACATTAAACAAAATTGGAATATAGAGGATATACAAAATATACAATTATGTGTATTTTGGGCAAGCTTCATCATAAAATCTTAATCTCCAATAAATTCTAAAGTAATGGATGATTTCTTAGGTAGCGGCAGCGTAACAAACCAATACAAACAAGCAGACCTACAATATGTGCACATATACAGCTAAAGCTCAGCCTCACATAAATAGCGTTTGTTCTTTGCTGAGCTGAAATTTTGTTATGTGTGTTCTTCTTCAGCTTGTTGACGAACTGACCTACCGCCACAAAAGAAATTGAGCATTGGCAGGATGGGTTGGGGTGGGTGTGGGTTGGTGGGTGGGACACTTGGACGTGGGAAGAAGGAAATATGTTTTTTTTTTTATTTTTATTATATAAATTATTTTTATTATTATATATTATTACTGACTATGAAAATTTTTTTAATTAAGTCATATCAAGTCGACTCAAAGGTCAGATTAATTTTTGACCCCATTACAGGTGTAATGGCCTCCTCGTGGTGTTCCCTGGGTACCGATCTTAAATCGGAAGCCAATTTGAGCGGCGACTTTATATCTATATGTACATAATAATAAATAAAACTAAAAATAAAAAAACATATTTCCTTCTTCCCACGTCCAAGTGTCCCACCCACCAACCCACACCCACCCCAACCCATCCTGCCAATGCTCAATTTCTTTTGTGGCGGTAGGTCAGTTCGTCAACAAGCTGAAGAAGAACACACATAACAAAATTTCAGCTCAGCAAAGAACAAACGCTATTTATGTGAGGCTGAGCTTTAGCTGTATATGTGCACATATTGTAGGTCTGCTTGTTTGTATTGGTTTGTTACGCTGCCGCTACCTAAGAAATCATCCATTACTTTAGAATTTATTGGAGATTAAGATTTTATGATGAAGCTTGCCCAAAATACACATAATTGTATATTTTGTATATCCTCTATATTCCAATTTTGTTTAATGTACTATTAACGAATATAATGAACGCATGTAAATATGTACAAATGCAAAATGTATATCAGACATGACATCAAATTATATTAATTGTGGATAGGGTATTAGTACGTCGCGTCAATAAGCAACACTCAGCAAATAAATTTGTGTCTCAAGAAATCTAAAAAATATTTTTCTGGCACAGCTCTGCACACGTACACACACATGTGAACGTACTTGCAGGTTCTGTCTGTGGATGGACATTCGCATCAGAAAAAGGGGGATGATTTCAAATTTGCCGTCCAAATATGGCACTAAAATCTGTATGGCCCATTTATTACCCATTTATAGGTCATTAATATCCATATTCAAGGATGATAAATATATTTTTTTTAGCGTATATTTTATTCTTATATCTGATCAAATATATCATTGTATGGTACACTACACCATAAAATTAAATATATTTAATATTTAATATATATATTTATACATATATATATATATGTATATCAGCTCATTATGTTAGTATATTCTATATTAAACAAAGTTAGTATATAAACATGTACAAAATAACAATTATTCTGGTATTGTATGGCTTGGCGACTTAGAAAAGGGTCGACTCTAAAAATGTTAAGTGAAGGGTGGCGCGAGCACAAGAATCAAAACAAGCGAATGAGACAGTTGTGCGTTCATACACACATGCAAACACCCAAAGTACGTGAGAATGCATGTGCACACATACAGTCATACAGCACACGCCACTCTCAACTACTCGCCCTGTAGCTGAAGTCTGCGCTGTTCGTTTCTTAAGTCATCCAGCACACGCCACTCTCAACTACTCGCCCGGTAGCTAGAATTTCAGCTACCGTGCGGTCAATTTCAGTATATGAAGTGACCTATCTATATACTGTATGGTTAGTGTTGATACCCTGCTCTCTACACATATATTCCTCGCCTCTATATCACCTGTTCTCTCAGTCCACAATCGTGTCGATAGACCAACTATCGATACGAATTCGTGGATTTCGTTTACCTTGCTGAATACTGAAGCCAGGAAAACACAAACGAAAAATTCCTAGCCCAGTATTTTTTATATGTAACTTGACAGTAATTTTTAGTTTCCTCGGTGCTAGACCAGCTTAATACAAAAAAATACTTACTAAACGAGAGGGAACGTTGTGAGCCGCGGCAATCGTCGCGGCTCTACTTTATACCCGGTACTCAGTCAGTATATACTTATTTATGTATACTTATCAGCTTACGATTTATTTAATTAATTATATGTTCACAAAAGAGACGAATTAAATTTTGGCCAAAATGGAAAATTTCAAAAAATTAAGTCGAACCCTGTATTTTTATATTTTAGAAGTTATCTTTTTCCATTTTTACTTACATATGATTTTTACGTCGGCTGCTACATTTTTTCATACACATGTAAAACTACATACAAGAGACATGGAAGTGTGTGCGAGAGAGAGAGGGAATCGCTTGGCTGCCGTTTGGTAGCCACTGAAATTTAATTTGTTCCTTCTGGCTATGATAATGGTCCGATATGATCCAGAATCGGCAATCTGCCAGATACGGTAATTTTTCATGATTCTGCGTATTTGATTTTCTCTTATCTTGAAAATTGTGGATTCCACAGATTTTCGTTCTTTGTGGGGGCGGAAAGGGGCGTGGCAAAATTTTGAAATAAACTCGTGCAGGTTTAATATCACAGGAGTTAGGATAGAGAGTTTGGTTGCTCTAGCTTTTATAGTCTCTGAGAACTAGGCGTCAAAAAATACGAATAGGCAAAGCAGATGGGGTCGCGTGTGAGAGAGCGAGAGCGAACGATAACTTTCGAAATGGTTTTCTTCATTGTGGCTATATTAATAATCCCATCTGATCCAGATTCAACACTCTGATAGAAATGGTCATTCTCTATGATTCTGCGTTTTTAGTTTTTTCCTATCTTTAAAATTGTGCATGCCACAGATTTTCGTCCTTTGTGTGGTCGGAAGTGGGCGGGGCGAAATTTTGAAATACATTCGGAGTAGTGTGATAACACAGAAGCCTGGATTTGGTTGCTCTAGCTTTAGTAGTCTCTGAGATATAGGCGCAAATGAAGACGGACAGATGGACAGACGGACAGACGGACGGACAGACAGACATGGCTATATCGACTCGGCTATTGATGCTGATCAAGAATATATATACTTTATGGGGTCGGAAACGCTTCCTTCTGTGCGTTACACACATCCGTTATCCCCACAAATCTAATATACCCCTATACTCTTCTTACTCTTGTCCGTCATTCTGTCCGTGCGTGCGTCCGTCCGTCCGTCCGTCCGTCCGTCTTCATTTTCGTCTATATATCAGAGACTATTAAAGCTAGAGCAAGCAAATTTTGTATGCAGGCTTCTGTGTTATAACACTACTCCGAATGTATTTCAAAATTTCGCCCCACCCACTATCGCCCACACAAAAGACGAAAATCTGTAGCATGCACAATTTTAAAGATACGAGAAAACTAAAAACGCAGAATCATAGAGAATGACCATTTCTATCAGAGTGTTGAATCTGGATCAGATGGGATTATTAATATAGCCACAATGAAGAAAACCATTTCGAAAGTTATCGTTCGCTCTCGCTCTCTCACACGCGACCCCATCTGCTTTGCCTATTCGTATTTTTTGACGCCTAGTTCTCAGAGACTATAAAAGCTAGAGCAACCAAACTCTCTATCCTAACTCCTGTGATATTAAACCAGCACGAGTTTATTTCAAAATTTTGCCACGCCCCTTTCCGCCCCCACAAAGGACGAAAATCTGTGGAATCCACAATTTTTAAGATAAGAGAAAACCAAATACGCAGAATCATGAAAAATTACCGTATCTGGCAGATTGCCGATTCTGGATCATATCGGACCATTATCATAGCCAGAAGGAACAAATTAAATTTCAGTGGCTACCAAACGGCAGCCAAGCGATTCCCTCTCTCTCTCGCACACACTTCCATGTCTCTTGTATGTAGTTTTACATGTGTATGAAAAAATGTAGCAGCCGACGTAAAAATCATATATAAATAAAAATGGAAACAGATAACTTCTAAAATATAAAAATACAGGGTTCGACTTAATTTTTTGAAATTTTCCATTTTGGCCAATTAATTAAATAAATCGTAAGCCCATATGTATACATAAATACGTACATATATACTGACTGAGTACCGGGTATAAAGTAGAGCCGCGGCCATTGCCGCGGCTCACAACGTTCCCTCTCGTTTTTATATGAAGTTTGGCAGTAATTTTTTGTTTCCGCGGTGCTGGATACCCAGCTTAAGCCGTCAGAATAGGAGTTTTTTTGTGGGAGAGAAAGTATTAGAGAATAAGTGTGGTATTTATTGCGACGTTTCATAATTTGGGTTTTTATTTCTTTATGTAGGTTTGTTTATTTATTTATTTAAATTATTTTAATTTATTTATTTATTTAAACTTATTTTTTTTTTTTTAAGCATTTGGGTTGTTGTTCGCGTAAATATTTATTATACGGGTTATTTGTTTAGTTATTTTCTCATTGTCGCCAGATATATTCAGGGCTGATCAGTCAGGTATTTGTCTAGTAGAAATTGTCAAATTGGTCAAATTGTAAAAGGGCTATTTATCATATATGTGTAGACTAAGTTTACATAGGTTTTCTTGAATAGGGGATAAATAGGGATTGGACGAAGGAGAGAAGATGATTGGTGGGATTATTGATGAGCGATCCGGAGGTGTTCAAAGGGTAGGGGATAACGAGGTGCAGTCCGGAGGCACAGCGCAGATACCAACCCTACACAATGCCAACAACTCGATCACAGGACGGTAAAGCCGTCAGGAACCCTGAAGGGGATCGGACAAGTATGGAACCGTTATTCCTGGGAGACCCCGAGACTGGTACAACTGGAGGCCAGGAACAAACCCAGACGGGCCAGGGGCTATCCACAGAAGTGAGATCGGCGGTGAATGCCCAAGCGCATGAGACTTATAGAGCTTCGTTCGGGCAGCAGATGGATGCGCTGGGATCATCAATGCAGGCGGACATGCTAGAGTTTATGCGAGAGATCAACGCCGCAGTGGGCTGGCTAAAAGCCGAAAGAATGCCGAGTGACGTTGATGCAAGAGTTCAGGGATCGAACTTAGCCAGCGCAGGAAGAGGGGGACCAGAAGCTCTTCCGAACCAGCAGGCACAGCCGACCCACCTCTTTGTGGACAATCGCACGTTGAAGTGTGAGCAGAGGTCCCACGCGGAATCGAGACGGGTGGTTGGCCAACACAAGGGGTACTGGAGTCAGTATGAACAGGAATCGTCCAAGCATCGGAGAAGTCAAAATGGAGCCGGCGCAGATTCGTTGATGCGGACTCAGCTTCGATGGCGATCCCAAATGAATGCCCGGGCCGGAGTTCATCTTCCGGGTGGAACACCTGCAGTCGGGGTACCAGGTAGCATAGTCGGATGTCCTGAAAGCGGAGCAGGAGTCGCGTTCCACGAGAAACCACCAGTAGTTCGATCCTCCAAGATTGATTTAAACATAACCATACAGTAGCGGACAAAGAAATCCGGACAGGCAAAAAAAAGTTCGTTTCGTAAATTTTTAAAAATTGTGCTTATTATTTCAAGAAAATTTGTATTAAACTTATTAAATGAATGTATTTGCTAACCAAAACAAACATTTTTTAGATTCCAGTGATGTTTTTTTTTAGAAAAAATCTTAAATTAAAATTATTGATAATATTTCAAAAACTAAGGAACACAAACAAAATTTTTTTTTTTTTTTTTTTAAGTGAGTTACAAATTATTAGAAAATATTATTTTTTTAATTGAATATTATTCTACTTAAAAAATTTTATTTCAATATTTTGTTGGACCTCCTTTGTTTTTTATGACCATCTTTATTCGTGTCGGAATAGAATCCACTAGATTTTGAATTGTTTCAACGGTTATATCGTTGTACCAAACATTTTCCAAAATTAAATCGAGCTCTTTTACAGTTCTGGGTTTCTTCTTCGTTATTTTAACCTTTAAAATGTGCCAAAGATTCTCAATATGATTTAAATCGGGACTATTGCCTGGCCAATCCAATGAAGAAATTCCCATTCGCTTCAAATATTTTTTAATCTAAAAAGAAGAAAAAATATTGGAAATTTAAGAGTTTATGTATCATTTATACAATAAATAAAGGAATTAAAAAAAAATATGACTTACCGATTTTGCACGATGGCAAGGAGCAGAATCGTCCTGAAAAATGATGTCATCGGCATACGAAAGATGCTCCTGAATAGATGGTACAAGATGCTCGTCCAAAATTTGTGGGTACTTTTCGGCGTTTACCGTTCCATCAATTAGTGCCAGATCTCCAACTCCAAAGTATGAGAAACATCCCCAGACCATACTGGATCCACCATGCCTGACCGTCCGTCGTAGGCACTCATTTTTGAATCTTTCTCCGACTTTGCGTCTCACGTAGGCCATACCATCGGAACCAAAAAGGTTTATTTTGGACTCATCTGAAAATATCACCTTTCTCCAATCTTTTGAGGTCCAAGATTCGTGCTCTTTAGCCCATTGTAGCCGTTTTTTACGCATTTGAGCGGTCAAATCCGGTTTTTTTGCTGGTCTGCGCCCATTAAGTCCTGCATCCTGAAGCCGTCTTCGTACTGTTCGAGTGCTAATATCGACTCCTTCCGACTGAACAAACTCGAATCTAATGTCTTCTGCAGTTTTGAAACGATTGGCCATGCTTAAGCGCTTTAGAATCCGATCTTCCTGGTCGTTGGTCTTCTTCTTCCTTCCTGTCCCAGGATTTCGCTTCAGCGATCCGGTTTTCTCAAAATTCTTTAAGAAATCTCCGACAGAAGATTTACTAAAGCCAACTTTAGCGCTTATATCGCGGAGGCTTAAATTTTCCGATCGCAAAGCCAATATGGCACTTTTATCACATTCAGTCATTTTCGACATTTTTGACATTTTATTTTTTTTTTCACTGTTACAAGGTTAGGTTACACAGAACAAGTTGGGAATTGGAAAACTAAATACTTAATAGACATCGCGAAAAAATATCCAAACCGATTGAACCTTTTTTACATAGTTTACACCCGTTCAAAGTTTGCATATAGAGGCCATACCGAGGTGTCCGGATTTCTATGTCCGCTACTGTAGAAGTAGTAATAAGGAGGTATACGCAGCTATATACAAGGTCAATCAGGTGGTGTTGCCCAAAGCAGTATGGTCAGAGCGCAGGCCGTTGGAGAAACGGCAGTGCCAATACGAGCACGGAAGAGAATAATGGGAGATGAAGTGGAAGAGATTTGTCGAACAAGTTCAGCCAGAGAGCACAGGCTCGGCGTAGGTTCCAGCCGCGCCAGCGAAGGAAGCGCGGTGTGTGTGCAGCAATCCAATCGGCGGTAAGCCTGCTGGGGAGAGGTGGAAGAGAGTTAGGGAACGAATTAGAGCTAAAACTTCACGACTCGCCCAAGTTCTCGGTGCAGACAGCGGGCGACGCGCCTCATCAAATACTGGGCCATGTGACGGCAGTAATGACCTATGGAGGCCAGAAGCATGCCATGGAATTGTTTCTGTGTCCCTCGCTGAAACAGCCGTTTTATTTAGGGGTCGATTTCTGGCGGAAGTTCGGACTGGCGCCGCATATGTTAACCCCAGAAAGAGAAGAAGAGGTAGCGGAAATCGAGGCCGAACTGCTGACAAAGAGTGGGCCAACTGAACTTCACGATCTGACACACTATCAACAGATGCGGTTGGATCACGTGAAGGAGAAGTTCCGGTCGTTCGACGCACACGGTCTAGGGACAACGACGCTCGAGAAACATGACATACGATTAGTCGAGGTAGCAGTACCCATTAAGGAACGATTTTTTCCAGTATCCCCGGCAGTACAGGAGCTGTTGTTTGCCGAGGTCGATAAGATGCTGCGTCTGGGAGTCATCGAGCTCAGCGAAAGTCCATGGAGCAACCGGGTGACTTTGGTGAGGAAGCCAGGAAAGAATCGATTGTGTTTGGATGTGCGGAAGCTGAACAACCTAACTATCAAAGATGCTACAGTACATCGAATCAATTCTGAGCCGCTTTGAGGACACCATATTTATCAGCAGCATCAACTTAAAGCACGCCTTTGGCAGATAGCCCGAAAGTCGGACATACGATGCCCTTTAGCTTGTGCAATGCAGCACAACGGCTATGTCGGTTGATGGACCGCGTTATTCGAAGTCATGTATTTGTGTATTTGGAGGACTTATTGGTGATTTCCCGGTTGTTTGGGGAACATTTAAAGCTGTTGGATGAAGTGGAGAAGTGTCTCAATGCTGCAAATCTGACGATAGGGAAGAAAAAGTCGTGATTCGGGTACAAACATCTAAAATACCTCGGGTACATCGTAGGCGACGGCGCACTGAGAACCGATCCGGAAAAAGTACAGGCGATTACACAAATACCGATGCCAAAGAATGTGCGACAGATTCGACGATTTTTGGGGACAGCTGGTATCGTCGGCTTATCCGACGTTGTTATCGGCGTTCTTGGCTCCTCTCACAGATTGTCCAAAAGGGACGGGTGGAAGCGAGCGAATCGCTCGAGGAGCTTAAAAAAGCAGTGTTATGTAAGCCACGTAGGCATAGGAGCAGTGCTCTTTCAGAAGGATGAAAAGGGAGCAGAACACCCGATCGCGTTCTTTTTGGCGAAGCTGAGAGCTGCACAGCTGAACAACAGCGTTTCGGAAAAGGTGTGTCAAGCGGCGGTGAAGGCAATCGAGAAGTTCCGTGTCTACGTAGAGCTGATGCCGTTCACCGTCATAACGGACCACGCAAGCTTACAGTGGCTAATGAAGTTCAAGACACTGGATGGGAGACTAGCCAGATGGTTATTAGCTCTCCAGGCGTATGATTTTAAGATAGAGTACTGCAAAGGGAAGGAAAAAGTTGTCGCCGACATGCTGTCTCGTCCGTTTGATGTGGAGGCGATCGACTTCTTATACTTCAACACCACCGCATTTAAGGATGAAGAGTATAAGAAGAGGATTGAGTCAGTCCACCAAGATGAATATAAGTTTCCAGACCTAAAAGTGGGGGACGGGCTGTTATTTAGACGCACGGTTTTCGCCCGATCAGAATTGGAAAAATTCCAGTGGAAGCTGTGGATTCCAGAAGCCTTGACGAACACGCTGATCCAGGGAGCTCATGACAGTGACGTGGCAATGCATGGAGGAGCTGCGAGGACGATGGGACACCTGCAGCAATATTACTATTGGGCCCGTAAGACAGTACAATTAAAGGCATATGTAGTGGGCTGTGACATCCGCAAGGAGACGAAACATTCGACGCAGCGTAATCGTCTGCTTATGGGGGGAAGAAACGGTAACCGAGAGGCCGATCCAAAAACTCTACCTCGACTTTTTAGGTCCATATCCACGAACACGGAACGGGTGTGTGGTCATTCTCGACCGAAGTATGTCTGGTTGAAGGCCATGTCCAAAGCCACTTCGGCAGCTGTTACTCGGTTCTTGCGAGCAGAGGTCATTGCGCAGCTTGGCGTGCCTGAAACGGTGCATACCGATAATGGCAAACAATTTGTTTCATATGAGTTTACTCAATTCCTGCAGAAAAGGAGTATCACCCACGTGAGGTCAGGAAACTACGGACTTCAGACAAATGCGGCAGAACGGGTGAATCAGACTGTCTTGGCAGCCATCAGGATGTACGTCAGCGGCAATCGTGCGCGCTGGGACGAGAAACTGCCTGAGATAGAGTGCAGCCAGAAGTGCCATACATACGGGTATCGGGACGTCACCGTGTTGTTCGGTGCACATGTTCACCAGCGGGCGCGACTACAAATTGGCACGGAGGCTGGGCGCCTTGAACGATGCGCGAGTATCACCCTTGGAACGACATGACCAACAAGAAATTGTCAGGGATAAGGTCTGAAAGAATTCGACTGCGGCCTACAAAAAAGCAAAAAGTCAGGATGACTACAGAGACCGAGAGATTCGGTACTCACCTGGACAGGACTGAACTTCAGGCTGAGTAGCTTTAAACACAATATTAACGACAAGTTCAGCCCGAAGAACGTGAAGTGTCGAGTGGTCCGAAGCTTTGGTAACTGCCTCTACGAGTTGGAAACGCTGCAGGGATCCCGTATAGGTGTTTTCCATGGATCCTGGGAGTGGATAACAGGCATACGTGAGAGGAAGAAAAAGGAAAGGACTTCAAGAAGGCTAGGTTGGATAATAGATTTCCGGAAAAGTGAAGAGCAGAGCACACGTGACGTAAAAAAAAAAACGAACACAATAAAAAAAAATAGAAGACCAGGAGCCAAACTGGAACACAGCGGAAACAACATCCAGCAGCCGCAAGAGGATCACCGCAACAGAACGGTACTGGCCGACCGGGAGATCACTGGAGGAGGATTCCCTGGAACCTCGCTTTCCGAACGTTGCAGTTTCAACCATCAAAATCATGTCATCCACCCCTCCATAACACATTACACAAACGCATGTAAATCGTACACACATACACACCCATCCCTCCATTTATTTGTCGTCAACATCGATCACCTTAGTCACACTTATGTTCTCGCTTATGCTCGTTACAACACAAAAAAAATAGCCAATTACACTACTCGACAAAATTGAACTTTTTTTTCCGATGTCACCAAAAATGACTTTTCCTGATGGATTTGGATGTTTAAAAATTTTTAAAGAATGTTTGTTTTTTTTCATAAGGTAGTTTTTTTTTTAAGAATTTTAATAAAATTTGGTATTTTTTGCCATAGGTTCTATTTTTCACATCCTACAACTGGTTGCTTTAAACTTTGAAGTTTAAACGAGAGAGAACGTTGTGAGCCGCGGTAATGGCCGCGGCTCTACTTTATACCCGGTACTCAGTCAGTATATACGTATTTATGTATATATGTATATGAGCTTACTATTTATTTAATTAATTATATGTTCGCAAAAGGGACGAATTAAATTTTGGACAAAACGGAAAATTTCAAAAAATTAAGTCGAACCCTGTGCTGTATTTTTATATTTTAGAAGTTATCTGTTTCCATTTTTATTTACATATAATTTTTACTTCGGCTGCTACATTTGTACATACACATGCACATACATACATATACACATACAAGAGACATGGAAGTGTGTGCGAGAGAGAGAGGGAAACGCTAGGCTGCCCTTGGGTAGCCACTGAAATTTAATTTGTTCCTTCTGGCTATAATAATGATCCGATATGATCCAGATTTGGCTATCTGATAGATACGGATATTTTCCATAATTCTGCGTTTTTCGTTTTCTCGTATCTTACAAATTGTAGATTAAACAGATTTTCGTCCTTTGTGGGGGCGGAAGGGGGCGTGAAAAAATTTTGAAATACACCTGTATTGAAGTGATATCACAGGAGCTTGGATAGAAAGTTTGGTTGCTCTAGCTCTTATAGTCTCTGAGATCTAGGCGTTCATTTGGAAGAATAGGCAAAGCCGACAGGGTCGCGTGTGAGAGAGAGCGAAAGGGAACGATGACTTTCGAAATGGTTTTCTTCATTGTGGCTATATTAATAATCCCATCTGATCCAGATTCAACACTCTGATAGAAATGGTCATTCTCTATGATTCTGCGTTTTTAGTTTTTTCGTATCCTTAATATTGTGCATGCCACAGATTTTCGTCCTTTGTGTGGGCGGAAGTGGGCGGGGCGAAATTTTGAAATACATTCGGAGTAGTGTGATAACACAGAAGATTGGATACAAAATTTGGTTACTCTAGCTTTAATAGTCTCTAAAATATATAGGCGCAAATGAAGACGGACAAACGGACAGACGGACGGACGGACAGACGGACAGACAGACATGGCTATATCGACTCGGCTATTGATGCTGATCAAGAATATATATACTTTACGGGGTCGGAAACGCTTCCTTCTGTGCGTTACACACAACCGTTATCCCCACAAATCTAATATACCCCTATACTCTTCGAGTACCGGGTATAAAAAGCTGGCAAATGCAGCTATAAATCCCACTCAGAGACTTTGCAGCTGCAACTTAACGTCTGTAAGATATTAAGCTTGAAATTTCATAATTGAAATTTCATAATTTTTTTCGGTATTTTTTTCCGAAATTTTGCGTTTAAAAGCTCAGGAAAAGTCGGAAAAAAAATATTTAAATGCCTTGACTTTTGGTTTTAGATAGACACATTATTTAGGCGTCGTTTAAAGTAGCGCTTATAAAAATATAAAAATAAACGGCTAAGTTACAACCGAAAAGTCGTGTCGACTAGTGTTATTAAAATAAGCCTCTTTCAAAAAAAGGAAAAATACTTTATGTGAACGATCGCTATCGCTTTCGTGTTAATTTTTCTATTTTTAGTATATTTTTTTACATATTTTCCTTGTTAGTTTTTTTTAGTTAGTATTTTTCCGTATTAAGCTGGGTATCCAGCACCGCGGAAACGAAAAATTACTGCCAAACTTTATATAAAAAAAACTGGGCCAGTAATTTTTCGTTTGTGTTTTCCTGGAGCCAGTATCCAGCAACGAAATCCACGAATTCTTATCGATAGTATCGATATCCACACGAATGTGGACTGTGAGAACAGCTGATGAGGGTGCCAGGAAAATATATGTGCACATTACTACTGAAGTACAAGTGAGAGGTGGATGCAAAATATGTGCGCAAAACCAAAAAGAGATATTCAAATTTTGAAAATGAGGAAAAGATTGCTTTAATAAAAGCAGTTGAGGCAAGACCATGTTTTTGGCGGATCACGGAAAATAAGCATTTTGATAATTTTGACATTTTGGCGCCTCCGACTGTGCTGTACTTCTTCTTACAACAATATGTGCCGCTACCAACACAATCACATCATCGTCAGAATGACTTTTCTTCCTTTTTTTAATTTTAGTTTCATTTTCAAAATTGGCGCTGTTTACAAAACAAAGCTGATTCATGAGAGTGACCAACCTTTTTTTATGTTCTTGGTCACACTATTACACTTAAGTTCCACACAACCGAAATAAAGAGCAGATTCCTGTCAGTAAAATTTTGCGGTGCTGGAGACAGGCCTTTAATCAAAATCAAATTTATTGTGTAATGTTTAGGTAGGATCAGAAAAACAAAATAATATAATATGAATTACTATTGAAAAGGAACAATGAGTGAGTAGACATCTATAGTTGGGTGTGACGAGAGCGTGAAAAAGGGTGAAACCAGAAAAGGTGATTAAGGGAGCGCAAAATGTAAAGGCCAGAAGCGCTCATGGAGGGCCCCGCTAAGGGCAAAAACACCGACTGCCCCCGCTGAATAGAGTGCCGACGAACACAAGTCCGGTTTATACGTTTGATATGTTATTTCTTGTCGTAATATTTTTGTTGTTGTTAAATCCGTCCCTTGGTCTATCGGGTCGAAAACATCCTTGACTTCCTCGAGAGCTAGCTGGGAGCGATAGACCAGGGTGGTACAAAGGCGGGTCGTAACATACTTTTATGCTGCTCGTTTGAGGTGCTTAAAGTTCTAAATATCTCGAATAACTTTTTATTTTCCATAGTCATTGTTTGGTACAATTCCAAATGATGCTCTAAACACCGTTTGTGCCGTTAAGCACAGTTGATTTGGACACGGGAACCGGACAGACCGACAGAAAAACCTTGTGCGCTGTTTGACTTCAAAATTATAAGTGTTTTATTCTGTCAGCGTCGCGCTCTTCATGAGCGTCCGCTGCGAGCATGAGCTTCATTCATATAAGAGACGATATATGTATATAACATTTTAGCATAACATTTCTATTCTCGAACTTCTAACATTATTTACTGAGACTAATACTTTAGGCAACGTAATTGGCTTAACAGTCATTTTCACGTAAATTATCTTCAAGCATGCTGTTTATACGCAACTGGATGCTATAGAAGACTAAAAACAATACTAAAATGTTTAAACGCAAAATGTTTAAAATGAAACGCAACCTATGTTGTATGTACAGCAAAAGGCCAAGACAATCCTCGGACGGCACTTTTGACCACCCACAATACCACGTGTCACTACGATAAGGGAAAAGGAAGAGTCAAAAGGAAAAGTATAATGATCCCATAACGTAATCCCATACAAGTTTGCCCACTAAAACCGGACTCGGATAGCCATCATAGAATTAGTTTCAATATTCATTCTTTATTTCACCTCTTTGTCCTATCTACCGCACCGCTCAGCAACCCTGCACTCACGCCGTGACCCAGAATCCGCCTGTCGCCTCAGCACCCGGGACTTAGTTCTTCTGGTAGGTGTGATCCTCCGGAACAAGGAAGCTGTGTTTTCCTATTAAACTGCGTCTTCTGCGCACGACTTTTCACTTGAACCGTTATTTGCTAATTATTTGAAATATCCGCGTTGCTAAGTTTTCCCGAACGACGTGGGCTCCCGTTCGTAGCTTCTTAGCTTCCTGCTCGCAAGCCCTATTTTGCCGGTTTCTTGGCCTACTCGCTGCCCTCTCTTTGCTGATGAGCCCACGCTATCCCTATCCCGGTACTCTGCTGCTCTCTTGGTTCGCCGTTTTGTAGCTGGATAACGGCGTTCTGCCGCTCTCTGCCGGCATTTTTATGGCTCGGTGGCTCCCTCTGTCTATTGAGCGCGAATTCTGGTAACGGGGCTTTTGCCCTCTAGGTGTTTGGCTGGGCGGGGGTGCGTTGATAGGCTCTGTCTCTCTCTCGTCGGCGTGGGTACATTGCTGGGCTTTCTCTGTCCCGTCGGCGTCTGCGCGTTGATTTCTTGTTCTCTCTCTGGCGTGGGTGTGTTTCTGTGATCCGTGGTTGGCTAGGGATGATACTTTTATGATTCCGCGATCGTGATCCCCTCCAGCCAACAAAATATAGAGAGATATAGTCAAATTTTGTTGAGGTATTTTAAAATGCTATTGATTTGAATTGAATTATTGTGAAAACAATAACGATTGTCCAGGTATGTAAAACTACATAAAATTTACCAATATTTGTGTCGATGTCGATGTTGCGTGTTTCTGTCCAAATTTGCCGAGTTTTGTCTATGTGTATTTTTCGAAAGACTTTAAAAAATATAGTTGTGTATAAAAAAAGTTTTAGTTGAAAAGTTATTAACCAAATTTTACAGATTAAGCTAGGTATCCAGCACCGCGGAAACTAAAAATTACTGTCAAACTCCATATAAAAACGAGAGGGAACGTTGTGAACCCCGGCAAATGCCGCGGCATTACTTTATACCCGGTACTCAGTCAGAATATATGTGATCTTATGATTTATTTAATCTATTATATGTTCGTAAAAGGGATGAATTTAATTTTGGCCAAAATGGAAAATTTCAAAAAATTAAATCGAACCCCATGTTCTATCTTATAGTTTTAAAGTTATCTGATTCCATCTTTATTAACATATAATTTTTACATCGGCTGCTACATTTTTACGTACTCATGTATAACTACATATGTATAAGAGACGTGGATGAGAGACTGAATGAGAAAGCGCTTGGCAGGCGTTGCGTAGCGACTGAAATTTAATTTGTTCCTTCTGGCTATAATAATGATCCGATCTGATCCAGATTCGCCAATCTGGTAGATACAGTAATTTTTAATGATTCTGTGTTTTTAGTTTTTTTTGTATTTTATAAATTGTCGATTGCACAGATTTTCGTCCTTTGTGGGGGCGGAATAAGGCGTGTCAAAATTTTGAAATACACTTGTATCGAAGTTATATCACGGAAGCTTGGATAGAAAACTTGGTTGCTCTAGCTATTATATTCTCTGAAATCTAGGCGCTCATTTCGCTCATTTCATTTAAAAATTACCACTGTGCTACCTGCTCGCACGGCTTTACATATATATATAATTACATTAAGATTCGCGTGCTGTTTTAATACTAACACAAGATCGACCGGACAGAACAGAAAAGATACGGAAAGCAAGGTGAGATTCAGACTAGCTGAAGTTGTGGGATTATTCTGTGCTGATGTTGTTACGCGAGCTGATAGCCCACCCTACCATGATTACCGGAGCCGCAATACCACCATAGTGGCCGATGATCCCTTACACAACCACAAGAGTTATTTTTCTTCCATAATTCGACGAGGCATGGCTTCCAAAACACGACACAATCTAACACAGCTTAAACTTCCATCAAAAACTTATTTATTAAAATACAAATACTCATGGCTCCTCACTAACCCTAAATTCAAACAATTAGCTATAGCTTAAGATGAAACTTAAATGATAAGGGAAAATGTTTTAAAATATAAATGTATACATAAAGAATAATTAAAAATATGCCGAATGGTTAAATCTTCGACTGTGCCAAATTTTCCAGACGACACTGTTAATTGGACACGATAGTCACATATATAAGCATGGGATGAATATCAAGATAACGCATGCAAACATAAATATAATCCAAATATAATTGATAACTCACTTTTTTGCTGCGATCCACCGTTGAAAGCGCTTTCGGGAGGTGCTGAAAGCTGTGGTATTAAGGCGGAGGTGTTTTGTTTGGTTTTGGTTATATGGGTAATTACATGCCTATGTTTTTAAGTATTAATTGGGATTGTTCTTTACATTCATTCCCACGCTCATTTTGGACCATCATATATCCCATTTATATATACATATGTATATATTTTATTTTTTTTTACTTTATTCTAGGGCTACAGTTTCCTTAATCTAGATTTAAATTGTTTTTTCCATTTGTTTCTTCTTTTCTTTTCTTTTCTTTTTCGCACATACTCTTAACTCTACCCGCTCGCTCTCTTAATTTCTTAATCGGTTTCTCCTTATCTCCTTCGCTCCACTAATCGATCGTCAGCGACGCTTTAGCTTGCTCACTCCATACGGGATCGCTGCTACTGGCTTTGCCTTTCCCTTCTTTCACCTTTGCTCCCAACAATTCCAGAGCACTCTCACTTTTATCTCTCTCTTTCGCTCTAACTATAGCGCCGGTAATTGGCTAAGCAACCGCTTAACTTTCTGGTATTCTGGGTGCAATTCTGTTGCGTTTGACATATTCCTCCAGAGGACAATAGCTTGGGACGATTTCTTCCGTTGGCCTGCACAAATTCCGGAGACTGTTCCTCCTTTATATCCCCCTCATATCGACACTTTTCTTTGACTAAAAATTTTCGGGGTTGAGGTTATGAGCTGCTATGAAAACTGATGATGCTAACAAAATTCCAATGACCAAGAATCAAAACAGGGTGTCTTTTCTGAAGACCACGGACTTATGTGAGAGTTTGACAAGATTAAATTCCACTTAAAAGGAGGCGTTTTCGATGTGTTACATGCTGATAGCTGATAGCTAATGGCAAAAGCCCGCAAACTGAACTCGCTGCTAAACCCTAAAAGTAAATTATCACTTAAAAACAGAGTTCAAATCTACAAGGCAATTTAGGCACCAGTGTGGATATACGGACTACAAATATACGGTATTGCGGCCAAAACAAACCTGCAAAGAAAAGAACATTCCAGAGCAAAACCCTTCGCATGATCTCTGGAGCTGAGTGGTTCCTGCGAAACAAAGACATCTCCAGAGACCTTGGTGTCCCCTCATCGATGATGTTGTCAACGCCCAAGCTAAAAAATATATCGCCAAACTTGGAAATCACTTCAACGCGCTAGCAAGGAGACTCGTCAGAGCCTCTCGCCGACGACGGCTTCGACGGATCCACCCTATCGACCTACCTGTCAAGATTATAGAAGACCTTACATGTAGCATAGACACCTGAGAAATGCAGACCCAACAACCGCACCATTCCTAGATTATGCTTAATCCTTTCCTTTTTGTTGTCTTGCTCTATTGCATAAGTAGCTATTTAGTTACAGTAAGCAATAACGATTTATTATTATGTTGTGATATAAGTAGTTATCGTAATAAATTACAACCATCTGAAAAAAAAATGGCATTCGATTTGTTGCAAAAAATAATCGACGACTAATTTTTCAGACACACATTAATTAAATCTTGATGCTCCAGGTTGTGGAAATGGGTTAGTGGTTATTTTTAGGGAGCTTTCACTTAAGCTGCGTGCTCGGTTAGAACAGCACCCGAGAAAGCCATTACTGTCCCAAGCTTAAAACCCTATCCCCCACAAATCGCCTTAATGAAGTCGAGAGGCTCTCCCTGTGTGTAAACGGTATGGAATCAAGGCAGCTCGAGAGACTGTCATACCTGCGGGTGTACGCACCATACTCTCCTGCATTACAGTAACCTTGAAGCTACTACAGTACAAGGACAGACAGTGACACTTGATACTCGGCCGCCAGCCATTCTAGTTTTTTCACCGGTGAATTGTTAGTCAACATTAGCCTGCATTATCGTCCCTAACATAACCGATCGCCTGACGAACCTTGAAATAAACATTTCCAACTTTAAACATACCACTCGCGGATGCGGGATTTATCATTGCTTAGGGCATCGATCTGTTGATTGGTGCAAAACTTTTCTTGGAGATCCTGGTTGCTGGGCAAGTGAAGCTGCTGTCAGGATTATCTTTTATTCAGAAAACATGCTTGGGATGGTTCATGTCTGGTTGTTGTGAACGGTTTACGGGGTTTTCGTTGATTGTTTTTCGTCATCATACACATACATACAAAACCATCCCGTTTTATTTGCTTTAAATTACCAATAAATGTACACACATATACATATATGTATATTAAACCTTCGCGACTTTTTGTTCAAAATGCGATAGTGAAAAATCTCATTAGCTTAACACTTTGCATTTCTGAAAAGCTGATAAATGCAATCTAATAGCCTATTTACACTACGGTTGAGTTATTGAGTTTCGGGCGAAACTCGAGTTTCGTTTACATGGGGAAGCATAGGGGACCTAGAGGTGGTAAAAAAGTTGAGATTTTTTTTTATTTTTATTTATTTATTTATTTTATCCTAGCGCGACAAGCATTGTATACTTATAAATTAGGGCGCTAGTCACAACGAGTGTAACATTATTTTTGACATTTAAATTACTAACATTAAGAAGTTATTACAATTACAATTACATACATTCGAATTTATATACTAAAATTTTAATAATATAATATTTAATTTAGTTTCAATTTAGTTCCCAGGAACTTCACTCTTACTCTTACTCCCTATTCAACCCCTCTCTACTATCTCAAATTCAAGTTATGTAGTGCGTAGATGGTTCTCCAGTGCGATTTTGAACTGCACTCCCCCACTGATTGCCTTGATGGCGTGGGGAAGATGATTCCAGACTCGAGCAGCATATACAAAGAACTGTTTCATGGTGCATGTGTACCTATACTTAAAGCAGATAATGTTTTTCGTCCGTCTTGACGTGCTAAACTTGAGTCGTTCATATAAGTAATATGGCTCTTTGGTGTATATGACTTTTTGCAGTAGTACTAAAACCCTAAAGTCTATCCACGATTTAAGTGGCATATCAAATATTTTTATCATATCTTCCGAAATATGGTCAGTTCTACGTCGGTTATAAATATATCTCGCGATATTATTAAAGGCAACATGCAGCTTGCGTTGGCTGGCAGAGTTATTGTCACTAAAAACCTCAATACCATAAAAAAGTACTGGTATGATGTACATTTTTGCAATTATTTGCCTTATTCTCACTGGGAGAAAATCTTTAGTTAGGTATAGGTTTCTAAGTATCCCAGTAGCTTTTCCGACTGATCTGTTTATGTGATCATCCCATGTCAAAGTTTGGTTAAACATAAAACCTAAGTTGTTTGCACGTTCTACATATTCAATGGGGGTGTTTTCAATAGTCAGTTTTTGTAGTGCATTAGTGTCGAACTTTCTTTTACCTATGACTATACATTTTGACTTATTTGGATTTAATCCTAGTCCATTCAGTTTAGCCCACTGACTTACACTGTTCAATTCGCTATTACAGACACGAATACAGCCATTAATTCTACTAATAGGACGACTAACAAACATTTGAACATCATCGGCATACATATGAACGTCACAACTTGACAATATACTCGGTAGATAATTTACATACATAGAGAACAGTAATGGCCCTAAAACGGATCCTTGAGGAACGCCACGCTTGACACAAAGTAATGACGAGTACATATTATTTATACACACAGACTGCATACGATTACTCAAGTACGAAACAATTAGTCTTGTTGGTGCACGCGAAAAATTACATAGACGACTTAGCTTAAAACAAAGAATTTCGTGGTTAACAGTGTCAAAAGTTTTTTCGTTGTCAAGTAATTTGTCATCTGATTAGCCATAAGTCGCTCTAAAATTTTTGACAAGTAAGTTAGAATGGAAATTGGCCTGTATTTATTGGCTGATTTTGGAATTGGAAGTATTTTAGCTACTTTCCAAGAATCAGGAAATACGGATTGAGTCAACGCTGTGTTGTATATGTAAGTTATGTACGGCAATATGTTTGGCAAAAGCATTTTTATGAATTTCGGATTAATATCATCCATTCCAGTGGCATTTGACTTAATCTTTAACATCGATTCGAGGACATCTAACTCAGTTACACATGAAAAACTAAAACTATTATCACAGGTACCATTATCACAGAAGCAGTGTACATCATCACAGTTACTATAGAGATTTTGAGGCACGCACTCGACATAGTCAGTTTTAGGCACTTCAGGTACTTTACAGTCTAAAAAAATTCTATTAAGTTCGTCAGGATCAATATCACAGATGCGCGGAGTAGTGGATTTACCAACACCCAGTTCTTTAATATACGCCCATTTCTGCTGGTTCGATCTCGCAAAGTTAAATTTGTTACAAAAGTATTTTCTTTTCTCTGAGTTGATTAACTGTATCACATTTTTCCTAATTATCTTATATTGTGCAGCATGGTGGGCTGTTCTGTAACGCTTCCATTTTTTAAAAGCGGTATCACCTTTGTTAATTAATATTTAATTTTCGAATTAAACCATAGATTTTCACGAGGGTTGACCGTTTTTGTCACCAGCGGAATCGATCTGTTATATAGATACATTATATTATTTTGAAGGACAGTCAGTTGTGAATTAATATTAGCATAGTCATAAATAGAGTCCCAGTCACATGAAATAAAGTCAGCACTTAACAAGGCATAGTCAATGTTTCTAAAATTTCTATAAACTATTCTGCTTTCAGTTAAGTCGGTATGAAAATTATAGGTCAAGAATATTAGATCGTGTTTCGAAAACATTGGCATTGATAGTTGGCTGTAAGCAAAAATTTTATGACAGTCGGTTACAAAAAATAAGTCAAGTAAGGTATAACAGTGATTTGAGAAATGCGTGGGTGCAGACGAATTTACTAACGTTAATCCCATGGATCCTATGTCGTCCGATAATTGCCTTTCACGCAGGACATTGCTGTTGAAGTCCCCAGCTAATATTATATCTGTATAGGCCAGCGACATGGTAGACAATACGTCAGTTAAATTTTGATATTCTATATGTCGATGGTTGCGTTTAGTTGAGTTTGTCCGATTTTCCGAATATTTCAACCCTGATCTGTCTGTCGTGGAATTATCACCACTAATAACAACAAAAATGTACAGCTCAAAATTTAAATTTTGCCGCGTAAAAAATAATTTAATATTAAAAACCATATAAACAATGTAGTCGCTTTCTAAAATTCGGTCGGAAAAACTAAGCCAAACGCTAAAATCAATTATTAAATATTATATTATTATAAGCAATTGCCAATTTAAAAAATTTTAATTTTTGTACATATGTAATGTACATATACATATGGCCAAAATTCAACATATTTGCAATTGCAGCCGTGCAATTTCCCTGCCCTGCGGAAATTTTCCTTTAAAAAAGGATTCCAAGTTTATTCGCAACGTCACCCTCCCAAAAAGATCCATATAGCGGCTATTATAATTTGGGATACATATTTAATATAAAATAGAAGCACTAGAAATTGAAATGTCAATGCTTTTCTTGGAAATTTTATCTAAATACTCCACAGTTGCTGCAGACATCGTCGCCAACTCCATATATTGCAGCGTCGTTATTGTCTCTTGCTCTGCCACATGGAGCATCATTAGTTCTTGGGTATTCATATTAATAAAATGAAATAAAAGAAATTTTCGTAGACAAGCACGTGCCAGCAGCCGAAACTTAATAGCCCAACTTTTGCATAGTGTAACCGCCAGTTCTGAGCTATTCAGTTAAATCATTTATCGATAGGCAAATATGCATCCAGGTGACCGTTGCGTGTATATTTGGGTCATTAAAGTAATTATTATGTATTTTTATTTTATTCATTTATGCGGTTAAAAATCCCTACCGCTTATGGTTAATATCCTGTTCCTACAGACGAGCAACCACAATCGATTTCGAGGATGGTCCCTAAGGTTTTCCCATTCTGAAATTTCCCAGTTAGTCCCACCATCGGCTGGCGAAAATCCTCTAGCTGAACCCTCCACGAGACTGCCGGCTGCGCAATGGGCACTGCATTATCCCGGACAACGCTAGGAGGTGATTTCCCCGAAAAATATTAACCACGTATGGACCTTCGGGCCGAATATAGAGGAGGACAAAGGGCAAACACGGGTTGGGATGTCAACCCAAACGTCGGTGGGAAGCGTGGCTGCTACCACCGGCGGGCACGGGGAGGAGCAATCCTCTCTGCGTGTTGCCAGTGGCCACACCTCGGACGTGGTGGGAGCATGTCACGTCAGTTGTAATACTACTATTGCCACAGCTCCCCACTGCAGGAAGAGCCGCGCAGGTGCCGATGTCGAGGCAGACAAGGTGGTTGCTTTCAAGAGGCAGCGCTCGACCGATAATGCCGTCACTCCGGCGAGCAAGCAGCAACGCGGGCCCAAGAGAGCGGAACCTCCACCCAAACCGGCAAAGCAGGGGTCAGGCGAGAGGATCAGTGATGTGTCCAAGAGACACCTGATCGTAGCTCTCATCGATAGACCTGATGAGAATGGGAGGATGACAGCGGCGCATTGGAAATTGAACCACGCGCGGCTGGTAGACTCCCTATTTACACGTATGGAAGGGAACCCAACAGCTTCCATGTCTACTTTCGATGGTGCTGGGTGGTTGAATGGGGTCAAAATTCAGAAGTGTAATGATGACCCGACGCTTAAGTAGCTGACGTAAACGGTCTGCCAATTGGAAGCGATGTGGGAGGGTGCCAAGCTGGAGGTGGAGGACAGGGAGCTAGTCCCGTCCATACCAAAGGCGAAGGTACTCTTCCCGATCGCCATCCACGGGGACCGTGCGCTGAAGCTTCTTCAACGACAAAGCCCAGACGTACCGACTGCAGACTGGAACGTATTGCATGCTGGTAGCCCACTTTACAACGAGGGGGCCATTACAGTACAGACGACCTGATAGTAGTTATGCTGGAAAGTGAGAAGCGCCTTTGGTAGCCTCCTGCTACCAACTGATCATTGGTATGGACGCCAATGCCCACCACAGTGTGTGGGGACATCAACGACCGAGGTGAGTATCACTTACTCACTCACTTATATTATCAACAAACAAAAATGTAGCAAACGTGGGGGAGGAATACACCTACGTGGGTCCTAGCTCGTCACCTAAGAGAAGTCCTTAGAGACTATATCTATGGAAATGCTGGATGCCTACCACGCAGCATGCGCACGCTAGACTGAGACCTCACCTAACCTTCCACCATCCATTTTTGATGTTCCTAACCCGCACAGGTCTATGCGATATTTAGCCGATAGTTTTCAAATACAACTCTCAAAAATTGGCACTCACAACGATAAAGTGAGTTTCACTGCGAAAATGTAAATTATTACTGATAACACTGAACAACACGACATTTCCGCTGTCACCCAAAATGACTTTTTCTGATAAATTTGGAGATTTAAAATTTTATAAAAAATTGTTTTTTTTTAAGTTTTTTTTTAGGAATTTTTAAAAAATGTGGTACATTTCTTTAGATGTAGTGCTTCTATTTTTCACATAACTTAAGTTTCTTATAACTAATTAGGTGTCGTTTAAGGTATTTTTTTGTTGAGTCTATGAGCACCACTATAAATACTAATCCGCAATAATTAAAATGTTCTCAGTGTATTTTATTTTATGCTTTTGTTTAATTTCAGTATGAATACAAGACACAATTGATGTATTGCAAACTATATAAGCACATATGTACATATATACCCTGCATACCCGTATATGCATACCCTGCAGTACTAGTCGTGAGCGATGACAAATGTCAACCACAATGTCATATAGGCGTTAACGCTCGCTAAATCGAACCCTTTATTTTCTCTCTGTTTCCTTCTTTTCCGCGCGATCGTAATAGATCGGCTCTGCCGATCGTGCGAAGTGCAAGAGAATTTGGTTTTTGTTTTCTTTTGTCTCTTTTGCGCCTGCGTCCGCAGAGAATTCTTTCTTTGTTCGCCTTGCATTTGCTATTACGTTACATTGTTACAATTGTGCGGAAAGTGAAAAATATCTATATTATTTATTATTAACAGGTAATTGCATTGTTTAAATAAACAAAATGTGATGTACGCGTGGTAAGTAATGAAAATACCAACTGTGTTTAATGTTAGATTTGTGAAATTGTAAAAAAACCGAGTTTAATGTATCTTTGCAGTCACATTTTATTTATTTATTCTTCTTTTATGCTCTTTTACTTTTGTGTCCTTATGCTCCGACAAATTTTTATAGTGTGGATTAAAAAAAGAATAAAATGCAGTGGGCACGAAATTTTAGGCAGTCCAACAATAAAAACAGAAAAACAACCCTTATATGCGAGGCCTAAGTCAATCAGGTATGTGCATATTTTGCCGCATGTTTTGTTTTTGTTGCACAGACTACCGCTGATCTACAGTGAGCACTGCTTTTTGTTTAAACAACTCTTTTTACAAATCGAATTTCGGGATTTTTAAATTTCTGTTGTGTTATATTTGCGCCCAAATTAATAGTATTTTTATAAAATAATTTTTTTATTGATAGATCAACAAAATACGGAAACTCAATGGGGACGGGCACATCCTGGAAGGACATAGAAAGTAAGTCTTTGAAAGTAAAAAAACTTAACAAAAACATAATGAATTAATCCATATTATTTCAGTGGCGATGCAATTGAAGTTACCCAACGAGGCTCAGGGATCCCCAAAACTGACATACATATGAACATAACTGTAATTTTAAATAAAAGCTAAAGAAAATAAATGAATATACTGCACACTTACATATACGCCTTATTTTTTCATGTAAAATCTAAAATCCCTTACATTTTCGAGAAAACCATCGCTTATAAAATGCATGATTTTTCGGATAAAAACATCACTTATTATATGCCTTATTTTATCGAAAATATTATCACTTATTTTATGCCTTATTTTTTTAGAGAAAATGATCACTATAGTCAAGGCATACTAAACAAGGTAATCGCACTGAGAGAGCTCAACTTCTTATTTCAGCGTCAAGAGGACAGAAGAGAGAGAGCGAAAGAGTAATGAGTTTGCTCTCTTGTGTCAAAACAAAGAATGTATGTATGTACATATGTATGTATGTATGTATGTATAATAATATGTAATAATAATAATATGTATATTTAGTAGTCTTGCATGAAAAGTAATACGGCGGCGCCATTGCAAAAACTCAAAAAAGTCTAAGGGAACACGAAAAAATCGTCCGCGGAAATGCGTCGCTCTAAACTGTTCACAACAGACTGAAATTTAAGAAGTTAAAAAGAGGGCGAGTTCGACTACCTTCTTTAGTATGCCTTGACTATAGTATGCCTTATTTTTTCGACAAAATTATCACTTATAGTATGCCTTATATTTTCGAGAATATTATCACTTATAGTATGACTTATATTTTCGCGCTTCTCGATGACCATGTCATCGTCTATGCTAATAGAACATCGCAATGTTGACATGAGCAGTTCGTCGTTCCGCGCGACATCACTTATGTCATCGGGGGTGCTCACGTTCAAATCGATGTGTCAGCACATTTGTAAGCGATGGCCCGTACTGCAGGGTACATACCAGTGGTTCACAGCTTAAAGCGTGTTCTGAACGTTTGAACTTTCAAGTTTTTTAATAAAGTATGTTGAAGGCAGCCGCAAACTTCTGTCTCGCAATGTGGAGGGTTCTCCGCCCGACTCGCTCTCGTGCACACTGCACTTGGGAGAGCCGCCCGGAGATTGGGTGGCCACTAGCTTGAGCGGGAGTTGGCAGTTACGTCCTCGCCCCCGATCGGGGGCATACATTCTGAATTGTACTGAATTACGCTAGCTTAAAATATATATAACGAAACCTAAACTGAAGTGTGTGTACTGTGAATACCTGGTGATCCGCACCCTACAAACATTGGTCCTTCGAGCCGTATCTTCACCAACAAGGAGAAGCGCACCCCAGCAAGCTTAGTCGGATCGCTCTACCAGGAGAACCAAGATAAATACGACGCACAAAACACCAGTGAGGTGCCGTGATCTTGTTTTTTTCTCCCGTCCAATTCCAAGCGGCTATTCTGTCCGATCTCCGATCTTACGCACCCACACCCACACACCAGACTTATTCTTTTCCGCATTTGTCCATATCCGCGTACATATATACATATATTGGCTACATATTCTTGCGTCTACATATATATGTCTTATCTACTAATCCGCCCTTAAATGCACCTACATCCATATATATTTAACTGCATATTCTTGCCCGTTTATCCATCCCCGCATACATATCTACATATATATATGAGACGCATATTCTTGCGTCTTTATACATAAGTACACATATGTACATCCTAGCAGCAATAGCGATGCCTTCTTTCGTTTCGTTTTTTTCGCGTTCGCCTCTCCACCGTTGCGCGAGTTGTTTTGTTTTGTTGGGAGAGCAGGTCATTGGCGCCGCTCTTGCGCATAACGGAGCACTAAAGTGACGCGCTACCCTGTATTTTGAGGGTGAATCGATTTCGGTGGTGGCCTGTCCAGTGACGCGCTACCCTACTTTAGGCGGGTATATTGTTTTTGGGTGTCACTTGTCACCGACTCCCAATATTACTGCCCGATTCGACATAATATACCGAAGCGCCTCCGACTTGCCGATAAATCTAATAAATCCAAATAAAATCCGAGTGCCATAAAAAGCAAGGGGTTGTTGGGTCCGTTCTCCGTGTCCATCCGCCCGACACTTCCGCTTCCGTTTCTTTGTTCTCAGCGGGTGAGGTCAGAACATGCCCACTGGGGACGAGGACAGCAAAAAACTTTTGCCTTTGCCCGCTCCAGGTAATAGGACACTCCGCAGTGGTTCCGCCCCAGGAACACCTACCTCGGTGGCTAGATCAATAAAGTCACCCGGTACGCCTAAACCTGGTACGAGTTCCGCTGCAAAGAGCAAATCGGTCCTGTTCCCTTCGCCAGTCACGCTAAAGGTACCAGATCTTCCACCAAACAGTCCCATCAGCTCTCGACGCACTTCTCCAATGGCCCAAACAGCATTCACCTCTGCACGAGCGAAATTGGTAGCAGCCATCGGCAGGCTGACCGGTTTGGAAGACCGATTTACCGCTTCCGGTACCAGCACACCATCCGCCGCTATCGCTCAGGTCCGCAGAGACCAATTACGGAGCATGTGGACAAAGGTGGATGCGGAATTCGAGGCCTGCTCCATAGCGTCGGTTGACGAGGATCCTGACACCCAACGAGAGATCCAAGCCCTGTGTCGGGTTCCGCAGCCCGATATTTGGTCGGCATGATTGAGATCCTATCCAGTGGTGCAGCACTAAAGTTAAATGTTTATTATTGTTTGTCATTCGCACTGCCCACTGCCCACATTGTTGTACACACGGCCTATGCAGCCGCTCTCTCGCCTTCTCTCTCTCCTTGCCTTCTTTCTTTCGACTTTTCTATCACACTCTCGATCTTTCGTCTTCGCTATTTCTCTCTCCTCGTAATCTGTCGCACTCTCGCTTGCATTAGGGCACGGGCAATTCGGCCCGCCTGCCTTTGCAGCGCCTGGACGTAGCTCTTAAACCGACACTGTCGTTGAACCGACCCATCGCGTCTTCAAGTTGACCTCGTCTTGAATCGAGCTAAACAGACTCATCGTGCCTTTCTCATATTTCCTCGACTCTATATCGTATTTCCACATCGTATTTCGTATAAACAAAAATAAATTGTATCAAACTTAAATCTCGTCTATTTCTATTCGCAAACAACGCTGCCGAAAAAGCTCGGTAGCTCAACATTTGGTGACCCCGACGTGATATAACAGAAACAATTATATAACAAAAAACATTACAATTTCTTTCGCAAACAATTTCGAGTGTCCCCATGGTCAATTTGTTCGGTTTTGCACAAGCAAAAGTAACAGTTCTCGCCGCGTCTGCTTTGCGTTTATCTTACGGTTCTTGCTGCGCTTATTGCAAGCGTTCCTCTTTGCGGTCATCTTCCCGCTAGAAACGTTTCTACCGAAGCTGCCCATATGGGCGCGAGAAACGACGCTGTGACTGCTGCTGGAAACAGGGTGGTTTTGTTGAGGCGGACAGCACCGGCATTATCGGCGAGGCTCAAGTAGATCGAAGAGCTGCACGGCACTTTTAAAACCGTGTACAACGATATTTTGAGACCAATTGGAGCGGTCGGTTGTTGTGCCGGCTACGCCTGATAAAGCAGAGGACAAGGAATCTCGATGGCATCAACACAGTTGGACTTGCGCCGATTCCGTTTCTGCTCAACCTGCCTTCTCGATTTCGACCCGTCAAACATCGTCGAGTCTCTAAACTCCAGCTGATCTGGACACATCACTTCAACTGCCTGGGTTGAATGCGCTATTTTTTGCCTCTTCGTCTTCTGTCGTCGAGCCCTACATGACATGGCTCAACTCCGTCCGATTAGGTGTCGGTCAACGTGCTACTTGTGTTGCAGCGTCTCTACACTTCTCCATGGAAGGAAGATTTGCCCCAACTTCAGCGCGCTATGGCTGCTGAACCCTGTATGCTGTTGGATGCCTTTGAAAGTTAGTCTTTCAATGGGGGGAAGTATGTCGGGTTCCGCAGCCCGATATCTTGTCATACCCTACGCAAGTGAGCGCCACACTTGAAGACCCCTTAGAGGAACACCTCACAAGGTTTTGGGAGATGGAGAGCATACCTACTAATATGGTAAGCGAGTCCGATTCCTACTGCGAGAGCAATTTCCTGCGATCCACTACGCGAACCGCCTCCGGGAAGTACGTTGTCACTTTACCGTTCCGCGACCCAGACCATCCCGGGTCAAGTCTGGGGTATTCCAGATCAATTGCGCTGGCTCAGTTTCTGAGAAACAAAACCCGCTTGTTGCGAGACTTTCGGTTAAAAGAGCAGTACGATGCCGTGGTCCGGGACTACATAGCGCTCGATCACATGACCAAGGTTCCTCCGGATCATGTTTCCCCCGATTATTACCTCTCGCACCACGCCGTACTTAAGCCTGAGAGCATGACCACGAAGGTCCGCGTGGTATTCAACGCATCCAGCCCCTCCACTAATGGTGTGAGCCCCAATGATCTGCTGCATGCTGGTCCGGTCCTACGAACGGACTTAACCCTGCAGATCCTGAGGTGGCGGTATTTCCGGTTCGTGTTCAATGCCGACATCACCAACATGTATCGGCAAATCTGGGTTGATCCGAACCACACTCCGTTCCAGCGTACCCTTTTCCGAAACAAGAACGGAGAAATCCACGATTACGAGCTCAAGACCGTCACTTTTGGGGTCAACTGTGCTCCCTTCCTTGCCATCCGGGTCTTGCAACAACTTGCGGACGACGTCCAGTCCCGGTTCCCTAGAGCAAGTCATATCATTCGGTCTTCTATGTATGTCGACGACATACTAGCCGGGGCAGATTCCACAAGGGAGGCTCAGTTGGCTATCCGCGAGCTGCAAGCCGCGCTGAGTTCTGCAGGTTTTCCGCTGAGAATGTGGACTTCCAATCACAAGGCCCTTTTAACTGGGTTGCCGAGTGAACACCTTCTCCATAGCGATTTCCTGGAGATTGAGGCCGAGAGCACGGCCAAGACCCTTGGGATCCGCTGGATGGCGACCTCAGACGAATTCTTCTTTGTCCCTCCTGAGTTGGCGCGAGAACCACCTTATACCAAGCGGACCGTGCTTTCCCAAATCGCAAAGTTGTTTGATCCAGCGGGGTGGTTCATTGTCCGGTCCAAAATCTTCATGCAGGAGATATGGTTGCAAGAGTTGGGATGGGACGAAGATCTCCCCAACGAGATGTGTCCGCGCTGGCAAGGTTTCTTGGACAGCTACTCCGTGCGCAACCAGATCCGAATTCCGAGATGGATTGGTGCGCAACCATCGGTAAAAATCGAGCATCATGGATTCTGCGATGCATCCGAAAAGGCGTATGGTGCCGTAATTTACGTGCGCGTTGAGTTGGGACATCGCGTCGAAGGGCAACTTCTCACCGCTATGACGCGAGTCGCCCCTGTGAAGACCGTATCGTTCCCCAAGTTAGAGCTATGTGGTGCCGTGCTGTCTGAAATGGTGACGGCTATCCTGCCGAATATGCCTGCGGCACGCACGGTCTGTCGTTGTTGGACCGATTCCACCATAGACCTCGCCTGGATGAGGAAGCCCGCGTGCCGCTGGGCTACCTTCGTTGCAAACCGGGTGACAAAGATAGCGCAAGCTACCGAGATCAAGGAATGCTCCCACGTTCCGTCCGAACAAAACCCCGCGGACTTAGCCAGTAGAGGCGTATTTTTAGAAGATCTGGTTGCTAACCAACTTTGGTGGCAAGGACCAGCGTGGCTGCGGCAGCCCCGACGAAGAGTTCCTTGAACGGTTCTCCCAGCTTGACCGGGCCTTCGCTTCGTAAGACGCTGCCGGAAGTTAGATACCGCGCGAGAAGTCCATCTTACCAGCGAAGACCTCACCGAAGCGGAGCGATCTCTTATCCTAGAGACTCAACGTCGAGAATACCCCGGGGAGTATCACTGCCTCAGTGACAAGCGTCCGTTATAGAGGTCAAGTTCTATCCTGAACTTAAACCCGTTCATAGACCGACACGGACTCATAAGAGCGTGCGGCCGTGTCGCAGTTGCCGAATCTCTGCAATATGAACGGCATCCGATCATCCTTCCGTACCGCTGTTGACTGTCTCGCCTTCTCGCTCTATTTACACACCGGATAACGCTCCACGACGGAAGCCAATTGATGGTGCGTCTTATTCAATCCAAGTATTGGATTCCAAGGCTTCAAAATTGGATGAAAGGGGTCGTGAACTCCTGCAAGGTATGCACCATTTATAAAAAGAGGTTGCAAACCCAAATGATGGGGGACCTTCCAAGGGAGCGGACTTCTATTTTCCGACCGTTCACACATACCGGGATAGACTACGCGGGCCCGTTCGAAATACGGAATTTTACAGGGAGAGCGTGTCTCATCATCAAGGGGTATGTGTGCGTGTTCGAGTGCTTTTCCACTAAAGCAATCCATTTGGAGGCCACGTCCGACCTCACAACCGAAAAGTTTCTCGCGGCCGTCGCACGGTTTGTCGCAAGACGCGGGTGTCCACAGCGCATCCATTCCGACAATGGGAAAACTTTCGTGACTTCCTAAATGACTTCCCGTGACTTCCTAAATGCGTTCAAGGACTCGGTGACGGATGCGCATAGCCATCAACGAGTTTTATGGCGTTTCATCCGTCCAGGAGCTCCACATATGGGAGGTCTGTGGAAGGCCGGAGTGAAGAGTTTCAAAACTGTCTTTTATAAGGCCACGTCCATTCGGAAGTTCACGTTTGAAGAGTTGTCCACACTGCTTGCGAAGATAGGAGCATGCCCCAATTCCAGGCCGTTCTCGCCTATGCTCGAAGATCCCACCGAACTGTTAGCCCTCACTCCCGGACACTTTCTTATTGGGGGACCCTTGATGGCTACAGCCAAGCCCGAAATGAAAGGCGACATTAAATCGATAATTAATCGATGGCAGCATTTGAAGGCCCTCAACCAGCAGTTCTGCCAGAGGTGGAAAGAGGTATACCTCAAAGAGCTCCATAAACGCACCAAGTGGCAGACGCCTACGCCCAATCTTCAGGTTGGCGATATGGTCGTCGTTAAAGAGGACAACGTGCCGTCTAATGAATGGCGGCTCGGAAGAATCCAGTCTGTATATCCTGGAGCCGACGATAAGGTCCGTGTGGTGGACGTCCTCACTGCCCGCGGAGTCCTCAAAAGACCTGTGGTTAACGTTTTTCTTCTTCCTATAGAACCCCGTAGTTCCGTCCAACAATAATCAGACTGTGGGTTTTTATCCATTACCGACTCAATGCGAATACTCTTCGGTTTTTTTATCCTCTCCTAGTTTTCATCCATCTAGACATGGCCGCCCGTTCCCGCGCCGACCGTATCATGGAGAGCCGGCGCGCTCGCGGTTTAAGCTCCTACCGGGGCCGAGTCTGTCCAGGAGTGCATCCTCTGCGAACTTGCCATCAGTTCCTCCGCTTGAGTCCGGAGAAGAGACTTCGAGCAGTTCTGATAAACAAGTATTGCGCAAACTGCCTGGCTCATCAGCACACTGGGAAGGATTGTCGCAGTGGGGGGCTGTGCAGGGTGTGTGGGAAAAACCACCACACACTACTTCACATCCTCCCGTCTCGTCGTTCAGCCCGCTCGGCCTCGGCGTCATCATCGCCACCTGCTGCATCCCGAGTGGAACACCGACATCGGCGCCCCGCCAGCCGCCCTGCTGAAAGGACTCCAGCTCCGTCGCCTTCAGGGTCAGCATCCCGAGCTGATAGCCGCCCTCGGCGATCCGCCTTTCGGGCTGTTAGAGGAATTCCAGCACCGTCGTCTTCAGGGCCAGTATCCCGTGCTGAGCGCCGCCCTCGGCGCCCCGCCAGTCGCCCTGCCGGAAGGACTCCAGCTCCGTCGCCTTCATCCGTAGACTCGCTTCTACAGCATCGGAGCCTCAACCTCCTGCCAACAGAGCTGGTGGTCCTGGAAACGGGTTCCAAAACTTTCGAGACGGCGGCGCTCTTCGACCCGGGCACCCCCGTAAGCTGCGTCGATGAGTCGTTGGTCAAGGCGTTGCCGATTACCCAAGTCGGTGACGAGAAGGTATGCAACGCGGTCATCCGGACCAAGAGGAGTGAGTTCCGATTGAGAAGCGTAAAAAGCCTAAGCTTTTCTTCAATGAATTAGATTTCCCTAAACTGCCCGACTGCTTAAAGGGCCTTACTACATTAGAGGAACGACTGATTTTTCCTCGATTTCCAATTATGATAACAAGGCCCTTATTGCCTGGGGGAAGAGGCCAAAATGCAATTAAAGGAGCAGTTGTGAACGTCCCTATTTCCGTAAGTGATATCGTGAAGGAGCTTCCGCGAGCTTTCCATGAAGCCCAGGTCATTCAGCTCCACCTGAAGCGTAGAAAAGAGTATCTTCATGCCTTCATGGCTGAAACCATTAGACCTTCCAAAATTTTTGAAACACTTCGTTATTTAGTGAGCACAGATTTGTATAAAAAGCACAATGGTTTCACATCCGATATTGTTCCATTCGTAGCATCTCAAGCAGACGCAGCCTTTTTAGAAAGTATCCAAAATAGAGATAGAAGTGTAGACACAGAACCAGCCCATCCCGACGAGGAGGTAGAAGCCGAAGAGCTCAACCTTGGTAGTCAGGAAACTCTGCTTGCAAATAACGTACCATTCGATGATAGGATTATAAAAATCGCACCAGGGCAGGGACAACGACCTCTTGATATGGTCTTAGATATTGACTCGGAAGAATTATCTTTTCCCACTATTTATGCAGGCGTCAAGAGACAATCTTCAGAAAGTTTTACAACCATTGTTAGATCAGAGCTTCGATATGTAGATAGGAGAGGTTGTAGATCTGATAAACTGTTCTTCAATATCAAGAAGTTAGAACTCATTAAGATTCGCAATAATATTTCAATCTGCTTACGTAAGCGGAGCACGTCCAGTGCAGTTACGGCAGCTAACGCTCTTAATGAGAATTTCATAGGGGACTTATTAATCATGTTGAGGGATATAGGGTTCTTCGAGTTATTCGCTCGCCTCCGGCTCATTGAGAGGAAGAAATAAAGAAGGTTATGGCCATGATTCGCCAGTTCGGTCTGCCGACTTTTTTCATCACTCTGTTTGCTGCTGAAACGCGGTGGCCAGAGTTGCTTGTCTTGCTCAAAAGCAATGTAGATAGAGAGATCATTAGCGAAGAAGAAGCAATGAATCTACAGTACAACGAAAAAGAGCGTCTCATCAACGCAGATCCAGTTACTTGTGCTAGGTATTTCGATCATAGGTATCGTGAGCTTTTGAAAGTGACGTGTTGAATTTCAACAAAGAGGTTCCCACCACATTCACGGATGTTTTGGCTGAAAGATGCCCCAGCAGTGGATTTTACCAGTACTGAGTAAAGTTCAACAGTTGTAGCCTTCATTAATACACACATTACAGTAGATGTCACAGACTCAGAATTAGCTCCGTATGTTGAATACCAAAAGCATAGGCATAAAAACATGACAGGGTATTCCATACCCTCCAATGCCCCAAACGGAGATATTGAGTCCACTGCCGGAGGAAACTCCAAACCTTGATTTTCACCAAGGAAATTTTAGGAAAATTCAAGACCTACTAAATTCTGATCAATCCTCTGATATGATTGATCACTTGAGCATATTTGAGAATTTCCTTTCACACGAACAAGTGAGCCTCAATTACGAGGACTACAAATATGCAATATGTTCTGGTTTGAAGAAACCACACATTTTTCTAATGAGGTCGTTTGCTGAGATTAGCGTTAATGCTTATAACAAACACATTATTTCTATGCAAAGAGCCAATATGGATATCCAATTCATTTTGGACCCTTATGCATGCTGTAGCTATATAATAAATTATATAAATAAATCCCAAAGGGGTATATCTAAGCTTATGCGCGAGGCTGTAAGGGAAGTGCAAGGGGCAATTATACGATTAGGCAAAAGCTACAGCACATTGGTCACAAATTTATTTCTGGCACTGAGATATCTGCTCAGGAAGCCGTCTAGGCATTCCGTTGTCCGAAGCTAGCAACAAATGCGTTCATGTTAATACTTTCCCTCCAGAGCAACGAGTGCGAATGATCAAATCCACAAGCATCCTACAAAATATGAATCAGGACTCCACTGACATATTCGTCAAAGGATTGCTGGAGCGGTATGAACAAAGACCAACCAATCTTCAGGGCCTGTGATTGGCCGATTTTGCAGCAAATTATGAATTTACTAAAAGCGGGAAAAGAGTTGGCCAAAATAGTGATGTTGAAGAGGGCGAAGAAAATGAGGCACCAGTAGAAGTCTTTCTCCCTCTCCTTGATGATAGTGGTGTTATTAGGGAACGGACCATGTATCCATTTTAAAGTACATGAGGTTTAATATAAATACAGATAGGTCTAACTATTTTAGAGCATTAGTCATGCTGTTTTATCCGTGGAGAGATGAAGACAGATTTAGTAAGCGCTAATTGCGAGGATGTTTTTAACAATCATCAGGATTTAGTTAGTTCAAATTTCCAAAAATACAATGCGTTAGCAAACTTAGAAGACGTGCTTAATAAGGCCATGGAAGCCGAAGCCATTGGGGGGGAAAATGTAGGTGAAGAGGCAGTTGATGAGATAATTGATGAGCAGTTTAGGGCTTTAGCGATTCCCGAAACAAGTTCTCAAATAAATGTTCTGAACTTGAATGACCAGGCAACGGATGAAGGTAGGAGTATTCGATTAGTTAAGCTTCCTCCGATTGTTTCCCTTACTTTGCTAGCCAGTTTAATTAGATCGCTTAATTTGAAGCAAAAAGCCTATCTCACCCATGTTCTGCATAATGTGAGAAATGAGGCAGTTTTTTATGAGTTTGTAGGTGGCGGCGCAGGCGTCGGCAAGAGAAGGACAATATCTACCATTTTTCAGACCATTTCCCAGGCGTTTAATCGTAGACCTGGATCCAACCCAGAAACTGTTACTTCTGCTTCTTCTATGGTGTAGTCGCCCGATAAGATATCGTCAATGTTCATGAGGACTTTTTCAGCCTTCGGGAAGCCTTCATCTTGAACCAATTGATGAATGATTCTGTGTGGTCCTACAGGAAAAGCTGCATTCGGTATTGGAGGGGCCACACTTCACTCCATGTTTTCTTTACCTCTCAATCAGTCTAACCATGCCTTCAAACAGCTGGGTCCAGATTTGTTAAATACCTTCCGTTCAAGATTTATTGATCTTAAAATTCTAATAATTGATGAAATTTCTATGGTCGGTGAAAAAATGTTTTCGTATTTGGATAGGCGCTTAAAACAAATATTTTCAAGGCCCGAGAGTCCTTTTGATGGCATTTCTGCTATCATGTTCGACGATCTAAGGCAGTTATGTCCAGTAGGTGATCGTTGGATATTTAAATCCTCATCAGGAGCGCATAATCCATACAGTGCGATAGTTGGTTCTAGTCTCTGGGATAGCTTCAAGTTTTTCGAACTTACAGAGATAATGCGACAGCGAGATGACCAAGCCTTTGCAACCGCACTTAATAACATGGCATCGGCCGAAATTACGTCAGAAGATAGTCAATTGCTTAGGAGCCGAATAGTTGACGGCAGTCAAGCACCCCGAGATGCGATCCACTTATTTTATAGTAATAGCAAGACAGATAAGAACAATAGGGAGAAGCTATCATCGATGACTGCAGAATACACTTCAAAGCTTTAGACTGCATCAAAGCCGAACATCTTAACCCAAAAACCAAAAAAAAATATCTGGACTCCGTTAAGAGTTTCAAAACTTCGAATACACAAGGATTGTGTACTTCATTGGTTCTTAAAACAACGACTAAATATATGATGACAGTCAATGTAGATACACATGGTCTTGTTGCTCCGTTAACACTGTTTTCATGCAGATACATCTCAGCTCCTCCTCACGGAGCTACATACAGCAAAGTGGTCGTCCACACTTCATCCAACATGACAAGAGAGGCGCTGTATGTAACTTGCAGTAGGACCACCAGTGCGAATGGACTTTATATTGTTGGACCATTCATTCCTCCGAAACCCAAGCGGGACTGTCCTGTCGCGAAGGAGTTGGAGAACTTACGTTCTACCAAACTACTTCACACCCACTTCGATTTCTTACTCAATCCGTCCGACCTCAATATTTTCTTCCATACGGAAAGCTGGCACTGCCATTTTACCGATTTCAGTTCTGATCAGTTAATGCTCAAATCGTCCATTTTGTGCTTCGTTGAGGCTTCCACATACTCAAATGAAGCTTATACTATTCCTGGCTATTCCACTGCAGTGCGCTTAGATTGCCCATCCGTAGCCAGCGGAACTAGACAGAAAAGGGGCATTCTAATATTTGTTAGGAATGAACTTTAGATCATTGTAGCCATAGTCGCGGCTTACAACGTTCCCATTCGTTTTAATTTCAGTTGAATTTTCAAAATTGGCGCTGTTTACAAAAAACAGCTGAATCACGAGAGTGCAAATCCTTTTTTGGGTTCTTGGTCACACTATTTTAGTTATGTTCACAATGTTTACAATGTTATGTTTACACAAACAAAATAAAAAGCAGATTCCTGTCAGTAATTTTCCGCAGTGATGAATACAGGCCTTTAATAAGAAATCAATTCTTTTTATCCAAATCCAAAGGATTTCGCAAAAATCTAATTTTCTACAATATGTTGTGAAGAACCGTGTGCCTCACATATTGTTTATGTGACAGGCCGGATAAGGATGGATGTTTGCCAGACTGGGACCGTATGCGACTGGCTCTGTAAGTTGACAATCTACGTGGACAAATCAAAGTGGACAAACTACGTCTTCACCGAGTTCTTGCCACCTAGCCAATGGACACTTTTCAGAGGATGGTGTAAGATTACTTCGATGTCGAGAACTTAAATGTGAAGCTAGCTCTCCAGTTGCAGGCAGCGACAACGCACAGCAAGGAGTTAACGGGGTTTCTTGGTTATTGTCTGGTTTTGCAGTATTCATTTCGAGATATCGCACTAATAGCAGAATTGCTCTGTGTATCAACTGTCTGGGCCGGCTTTCAAAAAACGAGTGTACAGCAAGAATCGAGAGCAAACTCTTTCAGCCTCTCATTTCCAATAACACAACTGCTGGTACCTCTCTCAATTTATCTCTCTACGCTGCTACCCAGGCCAGCTACAGAGTAACACACTCATGCGCATCTCTCTCAATTTATCCTTCTCTCTATGCTGCTGCTCAGGCCAGCTACAGAGTAACACACTCATGCGCCTCTCTCTAAATTCCGTCCCTCCTTCATTCCACTAAGAATACTATCGCTCTCTCTCTAACAACAACACAGCTATGACACAGCCTGTGTCTGAAACGGAACGTTGAATCTAGGAGACAAGCAGTGACCGATAATCAACAGTAAAGTGCAAAGAAAACACGAAAGGGACTCAGCGAGCAAGCTGATAGAGAATAACCGAAATACACTGCAAACAATTCTAAGATCCCACACGGCCATCCTGACCTTTACATCATCGTGTAATTAATTCAATGCAGCAATAAATAGATTATGCATAACGTAATACAGTTTGTCTTTATTCAATAACAATAATTGACTACGGTAATATCATTACAACTATCAGGGCATAGATTCTTATTCATTTCTTTTCATTTTCTCTTGTGATAAGAATAAGAAGAATTACATAAGAAAACAAATACAAATTGTATTTCTTTTTATTCCACACAGTCTCACCGACTCTTCTTGTTTTCTTTATGGCTGACAGATAATCGTTATTTATTTTTCAATTCACACCTGGACTCTTTTTCCCACCTGAACGGAACTTTTTCACTATAATGACGCATCGTCTCACCTAGACGAAACTCTTCACATATAATACCTTGTTTCTCCTAGACGGAACTTACTCAATATAATCTCTTTTCATCTTCTCACCTAGACGGAACTTACTCAATACAATCTCTTTTCATCGTCTCACCTAGACGGATCTCTCTATAATCTCTTTTCATCGTCTAACCTAGACGGAACTTATTTATCGTTATTTGTAACGGACAAATCATCGCCCTTTTCAGACGGCTCATATTCAGCCCCCACTGGACTCTTGGGCAGATTCAACTCATCTCCATTAAAGTCTAGTTCATTGGGAATACGAACTTCTGGCATTTTACGAATATCATCGTGGCAATACTTATAGGTTCGCTTACTACTTAGCAATTTCAAAACATAACGATCTCCCTGGAGTACCTCCAATATGAGAAACGGGCCTTTAAACTTTTCATCCAACTTAGTCTGATGCATAAAACATAATCGACTACTTTGTGTCTGCGAACTGCTGCACTATTCTTGTCAAATCTGAACTTGTCATACCTGGCCGACTCCTTCATAGTTTTAGATGCTTGAATTCTCACACTCTCCATAACAATCTGATCTTCAGTATCATATGGTGTAACCAAACCTATGGGACGAGCCGCTTTCTTTAGGACGTTGATATGCAATGACTGCACCATCAAGTGGGCCAAGCGACACCAGCCGATGCACTATGGTCCAGATGACCACTTTTGTTGGCCAAAACCTAATTTCTAAAAGTTAACAAAACACACTCATTTTGATCACTCTTCATTGGAAAAAGAGCGACCTTTTAGGTTGCGTACCAGAAACTGCGATAGATGGCGCCCCTTTCGATAAATCTGCTCTGAAACCCAGCTGTTATTATCGAAAAGCATGTGCAGTAAAAAATTGCACATTTATTACAATTTTAAATCTTTGATAAATTGGAAAAAAACCATTAACTGATCAAATTTTTGTTATGAATTTTAATCAGAAGGGGTTGTATTACGTGTTTTGTAATGTGAACCGTATATAATAATTGTGCTGACTTCGTAATTGTACCTTAAAGTGAGCCGTTAAAAATGACTCAAGTTTTAATGAAAACTAATTTTTGAAAAGGTATACAAAGTGAGTCCCACCTAGTCCCACCTTGAAACCTATTGTGGGTCGTAGATTAGTAAATTCTTGTTAAAATGTATATAGTAAAAAATGCCACATTTTACCACATTTATTTAAATTTGACTTAATAGATTATAACCTCAAATGTATCGAATTTGAATTTGAAAGCCTAATAATTTTCAGACGGTAAGCTGAAGCTACAAAGTGTTTAGGTCCGATTTATAGATGCATTTATGTGCTTTTCAGACTTGCACCGTTGAATACAACCAGATGTGAGATACTTGAGTTATGCTAAAAAAAGAAGCACTACCTCTGAAAAAAATGTAATAAAAAAAGGCGGTGCCACATCCATTTTTTTTGCAAATCCACTTTCTTTTGATTATATCTATCCAATACAAAAAACGAAATGAAAAAATCTCTTTCCGTTCGCGAGTTATTAATTTTGGCCAACAAAAGTGGTCATCTGGACCACAGTGCATCGGTTTTGGGAGGCGATTTGCCACCCACCCAAGAATTGGGATGGTACCCCTTGAGGTTCGCCCTAGCGTCTTCCACCGCACAGGTTTTACCTGCTAAATCGCGGGTCGGGCCAGGCCTATGGGCTGATGCCTTTCCCTGTATGGGATTACTCCCTGTTGGCAGTTGGGGAGCGCCAGACTCAGTTTTGTTTTTGTTTTTGTTTTTTTGTTTAAATTCCATATTTCATCCCACGATTTGCAAAGAAGGGGCGGTCCGTGCGGGCAGAGATTCACGTTGCCCGGATAAGGCATCATTAGAACAGGGGGCTGCCAAGTCCCTGAGCTCTCCGTTAACGACTGGGCTAGTTTTTATACCGGGCCCCCAGCCAGGCTGACTCTCGACACGGGTCGAATAACACACTTAGTCCGGCCCGGTGTGAGATGAGTGTGGGGGGTTGGGATGTGGGTAGGTATGTGTAGGGGTGGGGATGTGTGAGCTACTTGAACGAGGCGGCACCACAAGCGTCTCGTCAGTGTTGCTACTTCGCGAACACCCGCTGGCTGTCCGGGACTGCCTATTTCGGTGCTTTCCCTAAGGATTACCGTTTATTCGCAGCTGGCCTACCCTCAAGGGTAGGTCATTCGCTACCCGCAACCTGCGACCCGTCCGGTGGCCTCAGCTAGGCCCCCTCCGAGCCATCTCACATGCTCGTCAGACCAGAAAATAAAATATAATAAAATAATACCTAATAATATAAATTCGTATTATAAATAATTATTAAATCAATAATTAATTATATAATTAATTATTAATAATATCATTAATTAATTAAATTAACTATTGATTTTATATAATTATATAAAATAAAACAAATTATTTTGTATAATATACAAAAACTCCAAAAGAAGAAAAAATATTTAATGAAATATTACGACTTTAAGCGAAGCAGCGATGTCCCCTGGCGAGAGCAGCGACATTCGTCCTCAGCCGTTAAAGAAGCAGCGAAGTCCGGCCTCAGTCTCCAGGAAAGCAGCGATCGACGGGTGTACCCAAAAAATGCTTACTGCGACTCGGCCGTTTTTTCCGCGAGAGTCACTCAAGAGAGAAGAGAATAGAGCAATTTGGAGCAAGGCAGAACGAATGGAGTCAAAACATGCGGGATTAACGGAAGATTAAATTTTTGCAGGAGAAAGTCTGTCTGAGATGTTTATATATATGTACATATACTTCTAGTTCTACTCCTACTAATTAATCCTTCTAATTCTAATCCCATTGCGTGGGGTAGTAGGAGGTTAATATTTTTGATTCAAACAATTGATTTTGCGAGGGCGCTCTCTCATTCTCTCTCCATCTCTCTCTCTAATTGACGCTGTTCCCAAAAGAGACATACAAGGGGAATTTAATGATGAGGTGACGTCGTCTGTATGGGGGACCATCTTCTCTATTTCGGCACTCAGCATACAACAAACGGATGGTTCGCGAAAGAGAGCAGATGCTGTGACGTAGATGTTGTCACCTTATTACTAAATTCATCTTGAAGACATACGTATGAGTGTAAATAGACAGTTGCTCTATTGAGAGAGCACTTGTTTAAGCGGGGCAGAGAGAGAGAAATAGAGAGAAAAGCTCGAATAAATATAACGGCTACTTTTCTCATTCTTTCCACATGCATTTTTAGAGCGAAAACATTTGCGTTTTCCCCTCCCCTCCCAGTAACGGATAAAATTAAGTTTACTGAGATGATGAGTGGGGAAGGGGGTGAGGCGGAATCTTTCTAAGACATGTAAACAGCGCATCGCGTATCCCTTTGTTTGTTGAGAGAGAGGGTCTTGGTCAGAAGGTGGAAGGGGAAATAGAGAGAGAAAGAGAGCGCACGTGATGCCAGTTTTATTTTGATTTCGCAGTTTTTTTGATGGACAATTCTATTTCTTTTCACAGAGTGACCACATGCAATCGCAGGTACCCCTCCCATACCTATACCGGCTCATTCAATTATCATATGCAAATATGTATGTATTATGTATATTTATGTACATTCATATGTCCATTGTCTTTAAAATATTTATATACATACATATGTATGTACATCCATACTTACATACATATATGTAAGTGTATAAATGCATATGTATGTATATATGTATGTATATCAACACATATGTACAAAAAACATGTACATATGTAAATAATTGCCTTGGCGGGCGCTTATTGTTTTGGACTTGATATTGTTAGGCGTCTTCTCTCTCTCTAACTCTCTCTTTAGGGGAAAGGGACAGATTGATTAGTCAATGAGGGAAGGCAGTGATTGTGGCAAGACATGGACGGCGCATCGCGCTTGTTGGATGGAGAGGGGGTGTTGGTTTAACGTCAAAAGGAGAGAAGAGAAAGCGAGAACGCCTGCCCTGCCAGCAGCTAGTATAGGGTTCGCGCTAGGATTGCCGGTGATCGTTATTACTCATTGCGTGGCAAGGCATACGAGATAGAGTTAAGAGAGAAAAAGAGGGAACGCATACATATGTGTCTACGTAGCCACTCTAAATGATTTTCTTTATTGTGGCTATAATAATGATCCGATATAATCCAGATTTGGCCATCTGGCAGATATGGCAAATTTCCATGATTCTGCGTTTTTGTTTTCTTTTATCTTAAAAATGGTGGTTTCCACCGATTTTCGTACTTTGTGGAGGCGAAAAGAGGCGCGCCAAAATTGTGAAATACACTTGCATTGAAGTTATATCACAGGAGCTTGAATAGAAAGTTTGATTGCTCCAGTTCTTATAGTTTTTGAGATCTAGGTGCTCATTTGGGCGGACGGGCAAAGCAGACGAGGGGTCTGAGAGAGAGCGAGAGAGAAGGTTCCCGCTCTAAATGGTTTTCTGTATTATGGCTAAAATATTGATCCGATCTGATCCAGTTTAAACTTTCTGATAGCTATGGTTATTCTCTAAGATTCTTCGTTTTAAGTTTTCTCGTATCTTAAAAATTGTGGATTCCACAGATTTTCGTCATTTGTGGGGGTGGAAGGGGGTGTGGCAAAATTTTGAAATACACTTGTATGACGTGATGTCACAGGAGCTTGTATAGAAAGTTTGGTTGCTCTGGCTCTTATAGTCTCCGAGATCTAGGAGTTCATTTGGACGAATCAAATCAAATCTAATCTGACAGCGTCGCATGTGAGAGAGAGCGAAATGGTTTTCTTCATTGTGTATTAATAATCCGAACTGATCCAAATTCAACACTCTGATCGCTATGGTCATTCTCTAAGATTCTTCGTTTTAAGTTTTCTCGTATCTCCAAAATTATGTATGCCACAGATTTTCATCCTTTGTGGAGGCGGAAGGGGGCGGGGCGAAATTTTGAAATACACTTGGAGTAGTGTGATAACAGGAGACTGGATGCAAAACTTGTCAGCTCTAGCTTTAATAGTCTCTGAGATATAGGTGCTAATGAAGACGGACAGACGGACGGACAGACAGACATGGCTATATCGACTCGGCTATTGATGCTGATCAATATGTATATGTATATGTATACTATGATATGTATACTATATGGGGTCGGAAACACCTCCTTCTGAGTGTTACACACATCCACAATAAGTAAAAATCGAAAAATTTCGGGTTTTCACCTGATCAAGCACTTTACTTTCTGATGGTGATGACAGCGACAATGTAGCCGAAGAAATTAATGATGAAGAGCTAACAAGAAATTTAAAAATAAATTCTATTAGCTCCATCAAATGTGCTGCCCACACCCTTCAGCTCGCGGTGAAAGATTTCATGCAAAGCTTGGAATCCACTGATTTTATTGGAAAAGCGCGGAAAATTGTAAAGCTTTTACGGACGCCGTCATATAGGTGAGATTTAGCTTATTAGCTTGTTACATATAAGTCAAAATTAATATAAAATATTATCATCATCAAGGTATTTGATAACAGCGGAATCTTTACCACAGCCAGTGCTCGATGTTGCCACACGTTGGTGTTCAGCATATCTGATGTTGAACAAGCTTCAAACTTTTGAAGAATTCTGTGAGAGGCATTTAAAATCATCATTGAAGCTTACTTCAAGTGAGTGGAGTGAATTAAGATGCCTTACAAAGACTTTGGAGCCGGCGTTCATAGCAACTAAGAAATTACAGAGCTCTCAATTATTTATGGGCGATTTTTATAAGCTATGGCTCGAGCTTAAGCTCATAGTCGCCTCAACAAAAACTGTGCACAGCCAAGCCCTAAGCCAATGCATCGAAAATAGGGAGGACAGTTTGTTGGCAAATAATGCTGTTATTTGCAGCATATACTTGGACTCCGCACTAGGAGAGTTCTGTCGCAAAAGCCAATAAACGTGTTGATGGCCAGAGCTCAGCTTAAGGAGCTCTTTAAAAAAATTCTCAATTTGAAAAATATTGTAATTATCTATATTTATCAGCTTTTTCGAATATGAATAAACTATATATTCACATTTCAGATGAATCCAACAGCTAGGAGTTGCGTCAGTCCGACGGAAGCAACATCATCAGAAGCACCAAGTGAATTCTTTTCTCAAAACTCAAACACCTGCTCGCTTTTAAACGAGTTTTTAAATAATATTGAGGTTGCTTCTGATGAAGAAGCTGACGGTGATTTGCATTTGGAGAACCTGAAGAAGGGCTATGCTGAAATTGAAAATTATAGTCCACAACGAGTCAGTCTGGACAAAAATATAATGGAATATTGGAAAGAAAACCAATTTCAATACCCCCATCTCTATAAACTTGCCAAGGTGGTACACTCTGCACCTGCAACACAAGTGAGCGTTGAAAGATCATTTTCAGCACTCAAATTGCTGTTAACGGATCAGAGGTGCAATCTCTTAAGCGAGTCCCTTTCAAAATTACTTTTTGTTAAATTGAATAACAATTAAAAATAAAATAAAATTTTGTTTAACACAAATTTGATCCTTAAGATTTGTTTTACAAGGATATACAACATTCTATAGAGGCATAAATAAAATTTAGTAGAAAATAGTTAAATCCTTGAAAGTCGTCCTTGAAGGACATGTGATGTATCATATGAAAGGCATTAAATCATAGATCAAGAGTATGTAATCACATCGGCAAAAAGTGGTACACGGAAGCCGTAAGCTAATGTTGAGTTTTATTTTAAGCGAAAAAAATAAAAATCATTGATAATCATTATTTTTGAGTCTTTTTTTTTTTTTGATCAAAAATAATAATTATTTATGATTATTATAAAATTAATCAAAATTAATCATAACCCGTGAGGAAAATCGTAAAAATCAGAATTTTTAAAATCATGGCTAAAATGCAGACTTCTTACAAAGCTAAAGATTTTGGTATGGTTCACTTCTTTCTACGTCCATTAGAAGATGATGATTTATTTATTACAAAAAATGAAAATAATCATTATTTACGGTCCCTGAATATAACCCTATACTCTTCGAGTACCGGGTATAAAAACTGACAAACGCAGCTATAAATCCGATTCAGACACTTTGTAGCTGCAACTTAACTTCTGGAATTTATTAAGCTTCTAAATTCAAATTTCATAATTTTTTTCGGTATTTTTTTCTCGAAATTTTTCTTTGAAAGCTCAGGAAAAGTCGGAAAAAAGAATATTTGATTGCCTTGAATTTTTTTTTTAGATAGACACATTATTTAGGCGTCGCTTAAGGTATCGCTTATAAAAATATAAAAATAAACGACTAAGTTAAAACCGTTTGACTAAAACTTCAACAAAACTTACTGCAAAGTATAATACAACCAGTTGTAGGAAACTTAAGTAATGTGAAAAATAGAAGCATTACCTATGACAAAATATACCACATTTTTTTACAAATTCTTTAAAAAAAAAACTGCAATAAAAAAAAACAATAATTCTTTAAAAAATTTTAAATCTCCAAATCTATCAGAAAAACTCATTTTTGGCGACAGCGAAAAAGTCGTGTCCACTATTGTAATTGGCCTGTGCCTAAGGGGTTAGCTTATTCTGATTTTTTTGGGGGGAACCATGCTGGTACCTTGTAGCTTTTGGTGAAGAGAATGAGGTCCATCTTGTAGACTTTGATACTGAGTCCTACTCCATCTGCCCACTCACATATCTCTCTGAGTGTTCTTTCCATTATGGAGCTGAGAGTCGATGGACATACTTTAGGACGTTAATATGCAATGACTGCACCATCAAGTGGCCCAAGCGACACCAGCCGATGGCTGTTACGCGCGGATCCCAGGCAAGAACACATCCGCATAAGCTGTTATTTCTGGGGCCTGCCTCTCTAATCTCTTGATGAAGTTGTCGAGCACCAGATACCACAGAAGGGGCGACAGGACTGCATCTTGTGATGTGCCCCTGTCTGCTTCTTTAACCATGGAACCTGTTCGGGCCAGCCGCTAAACAACAGTCCTAACTTAAAATACATATGTACATATTTAGAATATAGAACATAAGGCACTGTAAACACCGACGTTCGGCAGCGCTGCTTCGCTCTCCCTCTGTAAAGGGCGCTCTGCAGCCGCGGCTTCGGCTTTAGCTTTGTTTAGCCGACGGTGCCAATGCTAGTAATCTGGATCTCGATTTTAAATTTATCTGGCCGGGCAAAGAGCAAGCAATCGGCTTCCGCTAGCCACCAGTATAAATAAACGCTATTAAATTTGAACAATTCGTGTATTATTTTAGACAAAAAATAGGTGCCGAAAAAGCTTGGCATCTCAAACATTGGTGACCCTGACGTGATTAAAGACATTGGCTAATCGCGTTTCGTATGAAAGATATAAATTGAACAATATATTCGCTTCTGTGCAGTTGGAATCACAAACAAATACATTTGTGCAACGTTTAAAAAACGGTTTATTTGCAAATTCAGTGCGAGTGTGGCCGTTTAAGATTCCGTTAGTTTAACCGTTCGAATCTCTCATTCTATGCTCAGCCGCAGACACTGTCATTGACTTTTCGTGTCTCTCATTCTCGCTCCAGCCGCTGTTCACCGTCGCATAATCATCGAATCTTCCATTCTCTGCACAACTGCAGCCACGGTTTCGACTTTCGTTTCTTCTCTTTCTCGATTCTGTACGCAGTCGCTTAAACGGTTATCTATTCTCCGCTGGTTCGTTGCATTTCACACCGTTAAGCATGGAAAGCGATCCAAATACAGGCGTGGGCGGAAATATTGTGACGCCTAATAACAGGTTGAGTCTTTATAAACGCAAAGTTCAGTTGTTATATGATCGAATGAGCGGGCTTGGCGAATCATTCGCTGGCGATAAGATCGATCGTTTGAACGCCACGGAAATCGACGTTCGAATCGAAATGCTGGCAGAAATTCGACAGGAGTTTAAAAGAGCGCACAATGAACTGGAAGCGCTCAATCAAGACGAGATTGGGAGTGAGATGCGCAACAGCTTTGATACGCTCTTCATATCGTTGAAGGCTGAGCTATTGGCTGCTCTCGAATTAGGCCACTCGCGCGCTTCTGCCAATTCGACTACCCTACCAAACCATTCTGGACACAGTATCATCATCATGGCTCACAAACAGCGACTTCCTGAGCTAAAAGTACACAAGTTTTTCGGGTGGATACGTCGAATATTCGGACTTTATGGCTATGTTCAATTCGATCATCGACTCGGATGCGGATCTCAGCGACATCGAGAAGTTCCAGCACCTTCGCTCTAGCCTCGCTGATGTGGCTTTGGATTCGGTTCGATCTTTGGAACTCTCCAGTGCCAATTATCGTGTGGCGCTGGATATACTTAATAAACGTTTTAGTAACAAACGACTTGTTTTTCAGGCACACATCAAGAAGATTCTTGGGCTCAAGAGAGTGGATTCGCCATCTCCTAAAAGGCTTTGGGTGTTTTCGGATGCAGTCAATTTGCATAGGCGTGCTTTGCAAACATTAGGAATGGATTTGGAGATATCCAATTGCATGATAATCAACATGCTGCTGCAGAAGTTGGACGCTAAAACACAAATGAAGTGGAAAGAACAACTGTCGTCGGATCCTATACCTACAGCAAAAGAATTCTATGGATACTTGGAGAAGCAATGCCAGAAAATGGAGAATTTGAAATACGCTACAGCGGCACCCGCTAGTAGCGCTCAGGTGGGAAAACGCCACAATGCGCATTTTAAAAAAACGTTTGTTGCTTCCAATTCTTCCACCGACTCCTCTGGATGCAGTTTTTGCCAGTCAGCGGGGCATGGTATATATTCCTGCAAGATGTTCGGGAATTTGTCTCCGTTGCTGCGCCACAAAAAAGTGAAGAAGCTTTCCCTATGTTTCAATTGCCTGAAGGCGGGGCATCGAATTCGTGCGTGCAGCAGTGGAAAATGTCGAGTATGCGGTGGGAGGCATCATAGCTTGTTGCATTTTGAGAATCTGCAATCCACAACTCAATGCTCCCCAGATCTTTCCGCTCCAGATCTAACGCTCCAACTAGACGCTATTTCCGCTACTCAGGATTCTGTTAGCAGCTCACCTTTCCCTGCCTCTACCTCTCTTGCTGCCCAAGGTCTTCAATCCGATGTTGTGTTTCTGGCTACCGTAGTGGTTCTCGTAAAGAATCGGTCTGGCGTTTTAGTTTCTTGTCGTGCCATACTAGATTCAGGATCTCAGCTTCATCTCATCACATCCAGGTTCGCCCATCAGCTTCAGCTTAGGAGAACTCAATCGTCTGCACTTGTCTCTGGGCTCGGCGATACCAGCGTGGCTACTGAGGGATCCACCGTGACTATTTGTATGCATTCTCGCACAGCTGACTATGCTTACTGACTACGCTTACTGCTCTTATAGCTCCCCCCATAACCGATTTTTCAACCCTCAGCGAGTGGATCTCCTCATTGGTGCTAGCATTTTCTATGATCTCCTCTACGTGGAGCAAATCAAACTCGGCGATGGTCTGCCTCGTCTGCAGAAGACCCGGCTAGGGTGGATCGTATCTGGCGGTGGACAAAGGGTAGCACGCTCGGCGCTCTTGGCAACGCGCAATTTTAAAGATTCGGAAGCTACCATGGATGCAAAACCCTTCGGATAAAACCCCTCGTATGTTTTGGGAGGTCGAGACTTGTGCGGACGCAGTTTTGAATACGAAGGAAGAATTAGACTGTGAAGCGCATTTCGTAGACCACTTCTCACGTTTGCCATCAGGGGAGTATTCAGTTCATCTCCCGTTAAAGGATAATCGCGATCGCTTAGGGGAATCTTACACTCAGGCGCATCGTCGATTCATCAATTTGGAGCGAAAGTTTGATCGCGATACTACACTTAAAGAGCGATACTCTGCCTTTATGAGGGAGTACATTGAGTTGAAGCATATGTCCCCAGTCAACCCTGATTCTCGTAATCTCTGCAGATATTTCTTGCCTCACCACTGTGTTTTAAAGGAGGATAGTACGACGACAAATCTTCGTGTCGTTTTCGATGGTTCGGCAGCTACATCAACTGGATGTTCCCTAAATGATGCGATGATGGCAGGCCCTGTTATTCAGCCTGCATTGCTTAGCATACTAATTCGGTTTCGCACATATCCAGTCGCTCTCACTGGGGACATTTGTAAAATGTACCGCTGCGTACGAGTGTCTTACCTTGACAATTACTTTCAGTGCATTCTATGGCGAGATTCTGTCCAGTCCGCAGTTCAGGTCTACACATTAGACACCGTCACATATGGCACTAGAGCTGCATCGTTCTTAGCAGTTCGCGCGATGCACCAGCTGGCCATTGACGATGGTGAGTCCTACCCTCTTGGCTCAGCTGCTCTGCAACAGGATTTTTACGTGGATGATCTCATCACGGGCGGCAGCTCTGTCGCTGAGGTCATGGAAAAGATGCATCAAACCTCCGCCATACTGTCTTGCGGTAATTTTAGGCTTAGTAAATGGTGCTCTAGCCATCAGGAAGTACTTGAAGGAACACCTGAAGATGACAGAGAGAAGTACTTAAGGTTTCATGATGGAAGTGACATAACGAAGACTCTTGGTTTAGCATAGGACCCTGCATCAGATCAGCTGCTTTTTGCCTTATCCGCGCTGGACACAAATTCGAAGCCCTCCAAGCGATCGGTTTTGTCTACGATTGCTTGTTTCAACGACCCTCTTGGATTGATAAATCCCGTTATAGTAAGGTGCAAAATCTTCCTTCAGCAGCTTTGGAGAGCAAATTTGGATTGGGATGAAAGCCTACCCTCAGCGTTGCATTTATCTTGGATGGACTTGGGAAACAGTTTGTCAACTATCCGCGTTGTTCATTCTTCAGCTACCTTAATCGAACTTCACGGATTTTGTGACGCCAGCATAGAAGCATATGGCGCTTGCATATGTCGAGCAATATTTTGTGCTCAAAGTCTCGAGTGGCGCCACTAAAAACCTTATCGATTCCCAAGCTGGAATTATGTGGAGCCCATTTGCTTGCGAAATTAATGAATAATTTGAAGGATATTGGAAGTTTTACAGGTCGGGTTTATTGCTGTTCAGATTCATCGACAGCATTATCTTGGATACGGGATGAGCCAGCCAAATTTCAAGTCTTCGTGGCAAATCGAGTGGCAGCAATTCAGGAGTTGACGGCAGGCATGGAATGGCGCTATGTGCCCACATCATTAAATCCTGCGGACGTTTTCTCTAGAGGCTCGTTTCCCCACCAACCTATCCAGTCGGAGCTGTGGCTTCACGGTCCATCATTTTTGGTAGGCTCCAAGGAAGAGTGGCCTGTACCTCCAGCTCCTGAAGCAGCAACGGCAGAGATTCGCAAGCGTGTATTGCTGATCGCGTCTCCACATGCTGATCTCACGTCAGAATGAAAATTTACAAATTCATTCTTCGGCATACAGCGCACATTCGCTTACATGCATTAATTTGTTCATCGTCTTCGCCATTTTGGACTCACCGTTTCTGATATTCGGCAGGGAACGCATCTTCTAATCTGACACATTCAGCTGGCTAACTTGTGGATGGATATAAAGGGAAGGCAATGGTCAAGTCAGGAAATCCAGTTCAATCAGCTCACTCTCTCCGTTCATCGATCAGTATGGATTACTAAGGGTTGGAGGTCGTCTTGGAAACTCATCTCTGGGATTTGATGCTCAGCACCCGCTTATTCTGCCAAAGGGACATCCCATAACTTGTGCGCTAATAAGGTATTATCACGAAAGGATCTTTCATGCTCTCATTCTCGCTCCAGCCGCTGTTCACCGTCGCATAATTATCGAATCTTCCATTCTCTGCACAACTGCAGCCACGGTTTCGACTTTCGTTTCTTCTCTTTCTCGATTCTGTACGCAGTCGCTTAAACGGTTATCTATTCTCCGCTGGTTCGTTGCATTTCACACCGTTAAGCATGGAAAGCGATCCAAATACAGGCGTGGGCGGAAATATTGTGACGCCTAATAACAGGCTGAGTCTTTATAAACGCAAAGTTCAGTTGTTATATGATCGAATGAGCGGGCTTGGCGAATCATTCGCTGGCGATAAGATCGATCGTTTGAACGCCACGGAAATCGACGTTCGAATCGAAATGCTGGCAGAAATTCGACAGGAGTTTAAAAGAGCGCACAATGAACTGGAAGCGCTCAATCAAGACGAGATTGGGAGTGAGATGCGCAACAGCTTTGATACGCTCTTCATATCGTTGAAGGCTGAGCTATTGGCTGCTCTCGAATTAGGCCACTCGCGCGCTTCTGCCAATTCGACTACCCTACCAAACCATTCTGGACACAGTACCATCATCATGGCTCACAAACAGCGACTTCCTGAGCTAAAAGTACACAAGTTTTTCGGGTGGATACGTCGAATATTCGGACTTTATGGCTATGTTCAATTCGATCATCGACTCGGATGCGGATCTCAGCGACATCGAGAAGTTCCAGCACCTTCGCTCTAGCCTCGCTGATGTGGCTTTGGATTCGGTTCGATCTTTGGAACTCTCCAGTGCCAATTATCGTGTGGCGCTGGATATACTTAATAAACGTTTTAGTAACAAACGACTTGTTTTTCAGGCACACATCAAGAAGATTCTTGGGCTCAAGAGAGTGGATTCGCCATCTCCTAAAAGGCTTTGGGTGTTTTCGGATGCAGTCAATTTGCATAGGCGTGCTTTGCAAACATTAGGAATGGATTTGGAGATATCCAATTGCATGATAATCAACATGCTGCTGCAGAAGTTGGACGCTAAAACACAAATGAAGTGGAAAGAACAACTGTCGTCGGATCCTATACCTACAGCAAAAGAATTCTATGGATACTTGGAGAAGCAATGCCAGAAAATGGAGAATTTGAAATACGCTACAGCGGCACCCGCTAGTAGCGCTCAGGTGGGAAAACGCCACAATGCGCATTTTAAAAAAACGTTTGTTGCTTCCAATTCTTCCACCGACTCCTCTGGATGCAGTTTTTGCCAGTCAGCGGGGCATGGTATATATTCCTGCAAGATGTTCGGGAATTTGTCTCCGTTGCTGCGCCACAAAAAAGTGAAGAAGCTTTCCCTATGTTTCAATTGCCTGAAGGCGGGGCATCGAATTCGTGCGTGCAGCAGTGGAAAATGTCGAGTATGCGGTGGGAGGCATCATAGCTTGTTGCATTTTGAGAATCTGCAATCCACAACTCAATGCTCCCCAGATCTTTCCGCTCCAGATCTAACGCTCCAACTAGACGCTATTTCCGCTACTCAGGATTCTGTTAGCAGCTCACCTTTCCCTGCCTCTACCTCTCTTGCTGCCCAAGGTCTTCAATCCGATGTTGTGTTTCTGGCTACCGTAGTGGTTCTCGTAAAGAATCGGTCTGGCGTTTTAGTTTCTTGTCGTGCCATACTAGATTCAGGATCTCAGCTTCATCTCATCACATCCAGGTTCGCCCATCAGCTTCAGCTTAGGAGAACTCAATCGTCTGCACTTGTCTCTGGGCTCGGCGATACCAGCGTGGCTACTGAGGGATCCACCGTGACTATTTGTATGCATTCTCGCACAGCTGACTATGCTTACTGACTACGCTTACTGCTCTTATAGCTCCCCCCATAACCGATTTTTCAACCCTCAGCGAGTGGATCTCCTCAATGGTGCTAGCATTTTCTATGATCTCCTCTACGTGGAGCAAATCAAACTCGGCGATGGTCTGCCTCGTCTGCAGAAGACCCGGCTAGGGTGGATCGTATCTGGCGGTGGACAAAGGGTAGCACGCTCGGCGCTCTTGGCAACGCGCAATTTTAAAGATTCGGAAGCTACCATGGATGCAAAACCCTTCGGATAAAACCCCTCGTATGTTTTGGGAGGTCGAGACTTGTGCGGACGCAGTTTTGAATACGAAGGAAGAATTAGACTGTGAAGCGCATTTCGTAGACCACTTCTCACGTTTGCCATCAGGGGAGTATTCAGTTCATCTCCCGTTAAAGGATAATCGCGATCGCTTAGGGGAATCTTACACTCAGGCGCATCGTCGATTCATCAATTTGGAGCGAAAGTTTGATCGCGATACTACACTTAAAGAGCGATACTCTGCCTTTATGAGGGAGTACATTGAGTTGAAGCATATGTCCCCAGTCAACCCTGATTCTCGTAATCTCTGCAGATATTTCTTGCCTCACCACTGTGTTTTAAAGGAGAATAGTACGACGACAAATCTTCGTGTCGTTTTCGATGGTTCGGCAGCTACATCAACTGGATGTTCCCTAAATGATGCGATGATGGCAGGCCCTGTTATTCAGCCTGCATTGCTTAGCATACTAATTCGGTTTCGCACATATCCAGTCGCTCTCACTGGGGACATTTGTAAAATGTACCGCTGCGTACGAGTGTCTTACCTTGACAATTACTTTCAGTGCATTCTATGGCGAGATTCTGTCCAGTCCGCAGTTCAGGTCTACACATTAGACACCGTCACATATGGCACTAGAGCTGCATCGTTCTTAGCAGTTCGCGCGATGCACCAGCTGGCCATTGACGATGGTGAGTCCTACCCTCTTGGCTCAGCTGCTCTGCAACAGGATTTTTACGTGGATGATCTCATCACGGGCGGCAGCTCTGTCGCTGAGGTCATGGAAAAGATGCATCAAACCTCCGCCATACTGTCTTGCGGTAATTTTAGGCTTAGTAAATGGTGCTCTAGCCATCAGGAAGTACTTGAAGGAACACCTGAAGATGACAGAGAGAAGTACTTAAGGTTTCATGATGGAAGTGACATAACGAAGACTCTTGGTTTAGCATAGGACCCTGCATCAGATCAGCTGCTTTTTGCCTTATCCGCGCTGGACACAAATTCGAAGCCCTCCAAGCGATCGGTTTTGTCTACGATTGCTTGTTTCAACGACCCTCTTGGATTGATAAATCCCGTTATAGTAAGGTGCAAAATCTTCCTTCAGCAGCTTTGGAGAGCAAATTTGGATTGGGATGAAAGCCTACCCTCAGCGTTGCATTTATCTTGGATGGACTTGGGAAACAGTTTGTCAACTATCCGCGTTGTTCATTCTTCAGCTACCTTAATCGAACTTCACGGATTTTGTGACGCCAGCATAGAAGCATATGGCGCTTGCATATGTCGAGCAATATTTTGTGCTCAAAGTCTCGAGTGGCGCCACTAAAAACCTTATCGATTCCCAAGCTGGAATTATGTGGAGCCCATTTGCTTGCGAAATTAATGAATAATTTGAAGGATATTGGAAGTTTTACAGGTCGGGTTTATTGCTGTTCAGATTCATCGACAGCATTATCTTGGATACGGGATGAGCCAGCCAAATTTCAAGTCTTCGTGGCAAATCGAGTGGCAGCAATTCAGGAGTTGACGGCAGGCATGGAATGGCGCTATGTGCCCACATCATTAAATCCTGCGGACGTTTTCTCTAGAGGCTCGTTTCCCCACCAACCTATCCAGTCGGAGCTGTGGCTTCACGGTCCATCATTTTTGGTAGGCTCCAAGGAAGAGTGGCCTGTACCTCCAGCTCCTGAAGCAGCAACGGCAGAGATTCGCAAGCGTGTATTGCTGATCGCGTCTCCACATGCTGATCTCACGTCAGAATGAAAATTTACAAATTCATTCTTCGGCATACAGCGCACATTCGCTTACATGCATTAATTTGTTCATCGTCTTCGCCATTTTGGACTCACCGTTTCTGATATTCGGCAGGGAACGCATCTTCTAATCTGACACATTCAGCTGGCTAACTTGTGGATGGATATAAAGGGAAGGCAATGGTCAAGTCAGGAAATCCAGTTCAATCAGCTCACTCTCTCCGTTCATCGATCAGTATGGATTACTAAGGGTTGGAGGTCGTCTTGGAAACTCATCTCTGGGATTTGATGCTCAGCACCCGCTTATTCTGCCAAAGGGACATCCCATAACTTGTGCGCTAATAAGGTATTATCACGAAAGGATCTTTCATGCTCTCATTCTCGCTCCAGCCGCTGTTCACCGTCGCATAATCATCGAATCTTCCATTCTCTGCACAACTGCAGCCACGGTTTCGACTTTCGTTTCTTCTCTTTCTCGATTCTGTACGCAGTCGCTTAAACGGTTATCTATTCTCCGCTGGTTCGTTGCATTTCACACCGTTAAGCATGGAAAGCGATCCAAATACAGGCGTGGGCGGAAATATTGTGACGCCTAATAACAGGCTGAGTCTTTATAAACGCAAAGTTCAGTTGTTATATGATCGAATGAGCGGGCTTGGCGAATCATTCGCTGGCGATAAGATCGATCGTTTGAACGCCACGGAAATCGACGTTCGAATCGAAATGCTGGCAGAAATTACACAGGAGTTTAAAAGAGCGCACAATGAACTGGAAGCGCTCAATCAAGACGAGATTGGGAGTGAGATGCGCAACAGCTTTGATACGCTCTTCATATCGTTGAAGGCTGAGCTATTGGCTGCTCTCGAATTAGGCCACTCGCGCGCTTCTGCCAATTCGACTACCCTACCAAACCATTCTGGACACAGTACCATCATCATGGCTCACAAACAGCGACTTCCTGAGCTAAAAGTACCCAAGTTTTTCGGGTGGATACGTCGAATATTCGGACTTTATGGCTATGTTCAATTCGATCATCGACTCGGATGCGGATCTCAGCGACATCGAGAAGTTCCAGCACCTTCGCTCTAGCCTCGCTGATGTGGCTTTGGATTCGGTTCGATCTTTGGAACTCTCCAGTGCCAATTATCGTGTGGCGCTGGATATACTTAATAAACGTTTTAGTAACAAACGACTTGTTTTTCAGGCACACATCAAGAAGATTCTTGGGCTCAAGAGAGTGGATTCGCCATCTCCTAAAAGGCTTTGGGTGTTTTCGGATGCAGTCAATTTGCATAGGCGTGCTTTGCAAACATTAGGAATGGATTTGGAGATATCCAATTGCATGATAATCAACATGCTGCTGCAGAAGTTGGACGCTAAAACACAAATGAAGTGGAAAGAACAACTGTCGTCGGATTCTATACCTACAGCAAAAGAATTCTATGGATACTTGGAGAAGCAATGCCAGAAAATGGAGAATTTGAAATACGCTACAGCGGCACCCGCTAGTAGCGCTCAGGTGGGAAAACGCCACAATGCGCATTTTAAAAAAACGTTTGTTGCTTCCAATTCTTCCACCGACTCCTCTGGATGCAGTTTTTGCCAGTCAGCGGGGCATGGTATATATTCCTGCAAGATGTTCGGGAATTTGTCTCCGTTGCTGCGCCACAAAAAAGTGAAGAAGCTTTCCCTATGTTTCAATTGCCTGAAGGCGGGGCATCGAATTCGTGCGTGCAGCAGTGGAAAATGTCGAGTATGCGGTGGGAGGCATCATAGCTTGTTGCATTTTGAGAATCTGCAATCCACAACTCAATGCTCCCCAGATCTTTCCGCTCCAGATCTAACGCTCCAACTAGACGCTATTTCCGCTACTCAGGATTCTGTTAGCAGCTCACCTTTCCCTGCCTCTACCTCTCTTGCTGCCCAAGGTCTTCAATCCGATGTTGTGTTTCTGGCTACCGTAGTGGTTCTCGTAAAGAATCGGTCTGGCGTTTTAGTTTCTTGTCGTGCCATACTAGATTCAGGATCTCAGCTTCATCTCATCACATCCAGGTTCGCCCATCAGCTTCAGCTTAGGAGAACTCAATCGTCTGCACTTGTCTCTGGGCTCGGCGATACCAGCGTGGCTACTGAGGGATCCACCGTGACTATTTGTATGCATTCTCGCACAGCTGACTATGCTTACTGACTACGCTTACTGCTCTTATAGCTCCCCCCATAACCGATTTTTCAACCCTCAGCGAGTGGATCTCCTCATTGGTGCTAGCATTTTCTATGATCTCCTCTACGTGGAGCAAATCAAACTCGGCGATGGTCTGCCTCGTCTGCAGAAGACCCGGCTAGGGTGGATCGTATCTGGCGGTGGACAAAGGGTAGCACGCTCGGCGCTCTTGGCAACGCGCAATTTTAAAGATTCGGAAGCTACCATGGATGCAAAACCCTTCGGATAAAACCCCTCGTATGTTTTGGGAGGTCGAGACTTGTGCGGACGCAGTTTTGAATACGAAGGAAGAATTAGACTGTGAAGCGCATTTCGTAGACCACTTCTCACGTTTGCCATCAGGGGAGTATTCAGTTCATCTCCCGTTAAAGGATAATCGCGATCGCTTAGGGGAATCTTACACTCAGGCGCATCGTCGATTCATCAATTTGGAGCGAAAGTTTGATCGCGATACTACACTTAAAGAGCGATACTCTGCCTTTATGAGGGAGTACATTGAGTTGAAGCATATGTCCCCAGTCAACCCTGATTCTCGTAATCTCTGCAGATATTTCTTGCCTCACCACTGTGTTTTAAAGGAGGATAGTACGACGACAAATCTTCGTGTCGTTTTCGATGGTTCGGCAGCTACATCAACTGGATGTTCCCTAAATGATGCGATGATGGCAGGCCCTGTTATTCAGCCTGCATTGCTTAGCATACTAATTCGGTTTCGCACATATCCAGTCGCTCTCACTGGGGACATTTGTAAAATGTACCGCTGCGTACGAGTGTCTTACCTTGACAATTACTTTCAGTGCATTCTATGGCGAGATTCTGTCCAGTCCGCAGTTCAGGTCTACACATTAGACACCGTCACATATGGCACTAGAGCTGATTCGTTCTTAGCAGTTCGCGCGATGCACCAGCTGGCCATTGACGATGGTGAGTCCTACCCTCTTGGCTCAGCTGCTCTGCAACAGGATTTTTACGTGGATGATCTCATCACGGGCGGCAACTCTGTCGCTGAGGTCATGGAAAAGATGCATCAAACCTCCGCCATACTGTCTTGCGGTAATTTTAGGCTTAGTAAATGGTGCTCTAGCCATCAGGAAGTACTTGAAGGAACACCTGAAGATGACAGAGAGAAGTACTTAAGGTTTCATGATGGAAGTGACATAACGAAGACTCTTGGTTTAGCATAGGACCCTGCATCAGATCAGCTGCTTTTTGCCTTATCCGCGCTGGACACAAATTCGAAGCCCTCCAAGCGATCGGTTTTGTCTACGATTGCTTGTTTCAACGACCCTCTTGGATTGATAAATCCCGTTATAGTAAGGTGCAAAATCTTCCTTCAGCAGCTTTGGAGAGCAAATTTGGATTGGGATGAAAGCCTACCCTCAGCGTTGCATTTATCTTGGATGGACTTGGGAAACAGTTTGTCAACTATCCGCGTTGTTCATTCTTCAGCTACCTTAATCGAACTTCACGGATTTTGTGACGCCAGCATAGAAGCATATGGCGCTTGCATATGTCGAGCAATATTTTGTGCTCAAAGTCTCGAGTGGCGCCACTAAAAACCTTATCGATTCCCAAGCTGGAATTATGTGGAGCCCATTTGCTTGCGAAATTAATGAATAATTTGAAGGATATTGGAAGTTTTACAGGTCGGGTTTATTGCTGTTCAGATTCATCGACAGCATTATCTTGGATACGGGATGAGCCAGCCAAATTTCAAGTCTTCGTGGCAAATCGAGTGGCAGCAATTCAGGAGTTGACGGCAGGCATGGAATGGCGCTATGTGCCCACATCATTAAATCCTGCGGACGTTTTCTCTAGAGGCTCGTTTCCCCACCAACCTATCCAGTCGGAGCTGTGGCTTCACGGTCCATCATTTTTGGTAGGCTCCAAGGAAGAGTGGCCTGTACCTCCTGCTCCTGAAGCAGCAACGGCAGAGATTCGCAAGCGTGTATTGCTGATCGCGTCTCCACATGCTGATCTCACGTCAGAATGAAAATTTACAAATTCATTCTTCGGCATACAGCGCACATTCGCTTACATGCATTAATTTGTTCATCGTCTTCGCCATTTTGGACTCACCGTTTCTGATATTCGGCAGGGAACGCATCTTCTATTCTGACACATTCAGCTGGCTAACTTGTGGATGGATATAAAGGGAAGGCAATGGTCAAGTCAGGAAATCCAGTTCAATCAGCTCACTCTCTCCGTTCATCGATCAGTATGGATTACTAAGGGTTGGAGGTCGTCTTGGAAACTCATCTCTGGGATTTGATGCTCAGCACCCGCTTATTCTGCCAAAGGGACATCCCATAACTTGTGCGCTAATAAGGTATTATCACGAAAGGATCTTTCATGCTGGACCTCGCGCACTACTTGGTCAAAATTCGACAGGAATATTGGCCCATTGGCGGAATTAAGGCAGTATCAAAAGTAGTCAGCAAGTGTGTGAGATGCTTCAGGACTAGGCCGCGTATGGTTCAGCACATCATGGGAGATCTGCCTAAGGAGCGATTGGAGGGATATCGACCCTTTGAAGTCACTAGAGTGGATTACTGTGGGCCCTTTTTCTGCAGATCGGAAATCCGCACGAGGCCACCCATCAATTGCTACATCAGTGTATTCATTTGCTTTACTTCTTAGGCTATACACATGGAGCTCGTAAAGAACGCCAAGAACGAGCTTTTGGAGCTCAAAAAACTTTTTATTAGCGACTCGCATATGAAGGAGGTCCATGAATCCTGCTTGGCGGACTCGATCGACTGGCGCTTCATCCCACCACGCTCTCCGCACTTTGGCGGATTGTGGGAAGCGGCCGTGAAGACAGCAAAGTATCACCTGTACCGCTCGGTTGGGCCCTGTGTGCTTGACTTTGACGAGCTGCGCACTCTGATCTGCCAGATCAAGACAATTGTTAATTTTCGCCCTTTGCTCTCGCTTTCAGAAAATCCTGCTGATTTAGATGTCCTGACTCCTGCTCATCTGCTTTTAGGCGGTCCACACGAGACAATCCTCGAGCTTGATCTAACGAAGCTCAACTACAATCGTCTGGATGGCTGGCAACGGGTCACTCAACTTCAGCAGATATTCTGGAGCCGCTGGCGCGAAGAGTATCTAACTCTTTTGCAAGAGCAGTCGAAATGGCGGACTCCCACGCAAAATCTTTGCGTAAACGATCTCGTGCTGATTAAGGACGAAAATCTTCCTTCAATGCGTTGGCCACTGCAGTGCCAGTGCACTGGCTAGAGTGGTCGAAGTCGTCAAGGGCAAGGATGGAGTGTGCCGCGTCGCTGATTTAAAGACTGCCACAGGAACCGTCAGAAGGGCCGTTACCCAGCTATGTGTACTGCCCCTCAAGGAGTCTGTTGAAAGACTGGCTTCCAACGGGGGGAGTATGTTCGGGCCAGCCGCTAAACAACAGTCCTAACTTAAAATACATATGTAAATATTTAGAATATAGAACATAAGGCACTGTGAACACCAACGTTCGGCAGCGCTGCTGCGCTCTCCCTCTGTAAAGGGCGCTCTGCAGCCGCGGCTTCGGCTTTAGCTTTGTTTAGCCGACGGTGCCAATGCTAGTAATCTGCTAACCTCTCTGCATTTTGGTTGCATTTGGATCTCGATTTTAAATTTATCTGGCTGGGCAAAGAGCAAGCAATCGGCTTCCGCTAGCCGCCAGTATAAATAAACGCTATTAAATTTGAACAATTCGTGTATTATTTTGGACAAAAAATAGGTGCCAAAAAAGCTTGGCATCTCAAAAAGAACCCATTGCGAATTTTTTGTTGTTGAGTGTAGTACTATCTCCACCGATTTTCCCTTGGTATGCTGGCATGCTGGTTGGTTGACATCAGCTCCCCCACTTCATTTCTGATATGTAGATCCAGCAGCTTTTCTAGTGTTTTCAATAGAAAACAGGTAAGGCTTATCGGTTTGTAATCTTTGGGGCTCATATGGCTCCACTTTCCCACCTTTGGGGGGAAGACAAGTCTTGAGGTGGTTCTCCATTGGATAGGGATATATCCTGTTCTTAGGAATGCCGCTTATATTGCGAGAAGCCATTGGGTAATCCCCTCTTTAGTCATTTGCAACATGGCTGGGTAAGGTCTTCTTCGCTGGGCTCCGACCACTGTCTATTGTCTTGTTTGAGCAGACTCTGTAATGTGGGTTGTTTTGACAGCAGCTTCCTAAGCCAAGCCGTTTCAGGAACTTTCTCAATGTTGGAGCAGAAGCTCCTCCACGAGCTACGTTGCGCCATACGTATTTCCTTCTTTTATTTTCTGTGCAGCGTTGTGTATTCCTTGTGGATGAACTCTTCGTTTGGCGAGCTTGAGAGTTAGGTTGGGTTATGGAGAGAGGTCCTGATCCCACCAGAGTGGTTTGGACTTCTTTTTTGTTCTTGAGGGTAGGCACGCTGCGTGGTAGGCATCCAGCAGTTCCATAGATAGGGTCTCTAACAACTTTTCTATGTCCTCTGCAGATTTCATTAAGCCCGGATTCACTTCTTCGAAGTTACTGTCTTTCTGAACTTCTCACAGTTTTTGTTCCGGGAGTTTCTAAAGACTTTTACTTTCGGAGTGTATTCGAATTCGCACTTGAAGTGAATGTATCTATGATCTGAGAAGGATGGTCTTTTGAGGACTCTTCATCCAGATATTAAGGTACTTTTTCCCGTTATGAGAGTTAGATCTAGCACGTTTGACGAGGTGGGACTTACGAAGGTGTATTCTTCTCCCACCTTTGCATCTATGATAGTTGTTAGTATAAAGTCTATGAGTCCCTCACCTCTGTCGTTAATATCGGAGCTTCCCCACACACTATGTTTGGCATTCGCGTCCGTACCAATAATGAGTTGGTAGTCTTTGGAGTCTCTTTAGTCTCTTTGGTTCTTCGGGTGATACAGGCCTGTAGTGTGCTCTCTTCCGCTCTCTTGAGCCCGCGTTGCCGCTTGCTCACCGGAGTGGCGGCCGAGCGCTGCCTCTTCTTCGCCAGCAACTCCTCCACCTTGTTGGCATGCTGCCTTCATTAGCATGATGCCTTCATTTGTGGCACCTGCGTGTAATACCTACGTCCCTCCTCTACCTTGTAATAACCCAACGGGGCCTTATAAGCGCCCAGCGGTCATTGACGAGATCTACATCATGAAGTTAGTATCAATATATAAGCACCGCCACTGGAAGCAGACCCACGTGTTATTATTATTTCTTCCGCACTAATGTTCGTCACTGAAGGCCCCTATGTCGTTTCTATTATTCATGTAGTTTTAAGGTAATAATAAATTCTAATTCAAATACACCCGCAATCGATACATAAACGACGGGGACAGTCACACTGATAAATATCTATTGAGTGAAAAAGATCGTTAGCGGGGATGAGAAAGCACCCACGCCATGCGAGGAACAACACTCGAACGCAGACCACGAAAAAACCTAAATCTCCGGCTTGATTAGACATTCATAATTCATACAACGCGCCATCGTCTATCACGGTCTACGAGTAATCCGAGTATCTTATATAAGGGTTGAATCCATCGCGCCACCCAATATCTATTGCTATACGGTTACAACGGTCGATAGCCAGCAGACCAAGTAAGTCAAGCTTTCCTCGATGTGCAGCCAGGCAAAGGGTTTATGTTTAATAAAGCTCTGTACTCATATACATATGTACGTTAGCCGTTAAACCCAAACCTCCCCACTTGAAATCACGTATTCCTACAAGCTGTCACGATATCTCATGGCTCTTTAGTTTTCCCAGTAGCTAGTGACTGTCGAGATAGCGCACAGTCAATCCCCATTAGAAGCCCTGTAGTGCTACGAGCTGTCGCGATAACACATGGTTCCGTAGTTTCCCCAGCCCCTAGTGACTGTCGCGACAACGCGCAGCCAATACTCACCAGAGATCCCTTAGTTGTACAGGCCGTCGCGACAACGCATGGCCCTGTAGATTTACTCGTCCCCTCGAAGGCCACGCTGAAGTCCCGTCACGTTAACCTTCGATCTCACATGAGCCCTGTGACCACGCAGCACGATCGACTTTTCCGGCCATGGCACAGTTACATCCCCTTGCATAAGGTCTCCTTATCAACTGCAAATTTCTTTTAGACGACCCTGGACAGGCTGAGCTTACTCCAGCCTGAAATGGGTTTCTTACAACCACCAGCTCGGCCCAAGCCAGATTAGATTTTTCCTCCTGGGAGATGTCTGCTTACTATTTTAAGGGCCCCTTGTATTGAGCTTTAGCCTTCATTCCCTACCTCTAACGTTCGATTCTTCCGTACGCAGGGAGTTGGAACCTGGTTCAGGCGACCGGAGAATGCTGTCTTCTTCCGCTTTACTGATAGATAGCACGCTCTCCAGGTCCGAGTCTGCCACGACAACGGCACCTGAGCTGCTCATCCTACAGCGGGGGTAGTAGTACTTCAACTGACGTGACCTGCTCACGCCAAGTCAGAGGCGGCCAGGCCACACAGCCAGTGGCAACAGGCAGAGAGGATTGCTCCTCCCCATACCTGCCGGTGGTAGCCGCCACGCTTCCCATTGGCTTTTGGGTTGACATTCCAACCCGTGCTTTATCTTCCTTACGATACATATTTGACCCGAAGGTAATTTTTTTGGGGAAACCACCACATAGCGTTTTAGGCCTAGACGGCATCTTCGTGGAGCGTTCAGCTAGAGGATTTTCGCAAGTCTCGATATGTTGAAAGGTGCAGAATCATTTTTTGAACATTTTTTGAGAAGAAACCCTTCTGAGTCTTAAAGAATATTCAAGCTCAACTCCGTAACATATGGGACTGGACCAGACCCATTTTTGACTATTTGGTCTTTGAAAATGTTGAGTGAGTCTGCAAGGCTGTGATTCCCTAAAACTGCTGAAATTATTGAAACCGAACTTGATGTCGATGATAGGATGATGGGTGCTGATTGCGTAGAGAAGTTAAAAACAATTAAGAGCCTGTTCCCACAGGCCACCATCCATTTCGGGGATGGCCCTTAAGGTTTTGACGTTCCAAAACCTCTCTGTTAGTTCCACCATCCATTTTGGATGTTTCTAAGCCGCACGTTTATATGTGATATTTGGCCGATGATTTAAAATGAAACTCTTTGATCAGCACAGTGTATAACAGAATGCGCTCCCAGCTCGCTCTTGCGCGCTCTCAGTCACTCTCTCACGATCCACACAGCTCTCACGGCAGCGTAGCAATTAAGCAATAAAGCAACGTTCCCAGCCTCTTTCCCACCGGTCGACACACAATTTTTTTTTAAAGAAATTTTACAATCTGGTTTATTTTGTCAATTTTTTTCAGAGGTAGTGGTTCTATTTTTCACTTCGTTGCACCTACCTGGAGAGCCGAAGTTCGCATACGTAAATCTATATCTGAAGTAAATTAAAATTAAATACTCGAAGAGTATAGGGGTATATTAGATTTGTGGTGATAACGGATGTTTGTAACGCACAGAAGGAAGCGTTTCCGACCCCATAAAGTATATATATTCTTGATCAACATCAATATCCGAGTCGATATAGCCATGTCTGTCTGTCCGTCTGTCCGTCCGTCCGTCTTCATTAGCGCCCATATCTCAGAGACTATTAAATCTAGAGCAACCAAATTTTGTATCCAATCTTCTGTGTTATCACACTACTCCGAATGTATTTCAAATTTTCGCCCCGCTCACTTCCGCCCACACAATGGGCAAATAGAGAATGATCATATCTATCAGAGTGTTGAATCTGAATCAGATCTGATTATTAACATAGCCACTATGATGCAAACCATTTCGAAAGTCATCGTTCTCTCTTACTCATTCCCTCTCTCTCTCGCACTCATCCACGTCTCTTGTATGTAGTTATGTCAAATGTAAATGTATGTAAAAATGAATCAGCCGATGTAAAAATTATATGTAAATACAAATGGAAACAGATAACTTCTAAAATATAAAAGTACAGCATATGGTTCGACTTAATTTTTTTAAATTATCCATTTTGGCCAAAGTTTAATTCGTACCTTTTGCGAACATATAATAAATTAAAGATATCGTCGCTCATATGTACATACTTATATACCGACTGAGTACCGGGTATAAAGTAGAGCCGCGGCCTTTGCCGCGGCTAACAACGTTCCCCTTTGTTATATTGCCATTCACTTACAACAATCCACATTAAAATATTATCATTAAAATAATTTAGAATTCGGTAAGGTTTGTTTCCTTCTGTCGAACGCAATGATCAATTTTGCAACAATTTTTTTTGCTCTTGAACCACAGTCGAACAAATAATTAAATTTTCCATATTTGTTGTTGAGTTTTGACAAAATTCAGAGCACACATATTTTGTTTGGTGTTTTCAGCTGTGTTTTCAATGGATGGTGGATGCAGGCATGTCCAAAAATTACACGGTTCCTCGTAAATGTTTTGAGTGGGAAAAGACTATAAGTTTAGGTCTGGCTTTGAGTTGAGTTCTTGAACTCACCTGAGGTCACGCTTTCGAAAGCATAGTTAAACCGATAACAATTTCGGAATCAGAGTCAATTAATCGGTGACCTCAAAGCTGTTTGACTGCAGGAGCTTTAGCTTTGTCGACGCATCCATGAGATCTTAAGGAGTTGTCGCCTATGCCAGTAGAAAGAGTGCAGATGGATTTAAGGTCTCCTTGTTGACTGCAAAGTCGAAAGTAGCGCAGTTTTGGTCCCCTTCATCGGATTCGATCTAATTTTTCGTTGTTGTCAGCATTTGTTGCGAAACGAGGAGCGGAGATTCAAGAGTGGACAGGTCACGCTACGTGGCTTGTGACAGTCCTTTTTCAATTCGCTCCGCCTAAAAAAATTTTATTTTTGTGCTCAAAGGAAAGTAATTGTGTTGTATTATTGCATACTGTGTTTTGAACTGATATTCATATTCTTATTACGCTTTCTCGTTTTACCGATCTAATAGCCTATTTACACTATGGTTGAGTTATTGAGTTTCGGGCAAAACTCGAGTTTCGTTTACATGGAGAAGCATAGGGGACCTAAAGGTGGCAAAAAACGTTGAGTTTTGGTTGCGTTTGTCCGACTTTCCGAATATTCCAACCCTGATCTGCCTGTCGTGGAATTATCACCACTAATAACAACAAAAATTTACAGCTCAAAATTTAAATTTTGGAGCGTAAAAAATAATTGATTATTAAAAACCATATAAACCGTGCAATTTCCCTACCCTGCCGAAATTTTCCTTAAAAAATTAATTCCAAGGTTATTCGAAACTTCCTCCTACCAAACAGATCCGTATAGCGGCTATTATAATTTGGGATACATATTTAATATAAAATAGAAGCACTAGAAATTGAAATGTCAATGCGTTTCTTGGAAATTTTATCCAAATACTCCACAGTTGCTGCAGACTTCGTCCCCAACTCTATATATTGCAGCGTCGTTATTGTCTGTTGCTCTGCCACATAGAGCATCATTAGTTCTTGGGTATTCATATTAATAAAATGAAATACAACAAATTTTCGTAGACAAGCACGTGCCAGCAGCCGAAACTCAATAACTCAACTTTGGCGTAGTGTAAATCCAAATTCTGAGCTATTGAGTTACCTATCGATAAATGAGGTAACTCACTGTAGTGTAAATGGGCTATAACACATATACCCCACGCTTGTTGCCTCTCTCTGTTTACCTCTTTGTTTCAGTCGTTTTTCTGTGTGTAAACTGTTGACGGTTGTTTGCTTGTTGTTATTATTGTGATTTTAGCTATAACAAAATATGAGTTCCTGTGAGCTGTGCTAAAAACTGTAACCTACACTACACGGCAAATGTACGTCTACCAATACCAATTGTGCAGAATCTTATTAAGACTCGCTGCGACCTCAACTGGACCTGTTGGGACTGTAGGGCTATCGAAAGTGTCTTTATGAGAATTCTCCAAGATAAGTTTCGTTTGACGGAGTCTCACTTCAATATCCTTAAAATCTTGACTGACTCTCCAAACAGGAAGATGCGTAACATGTATTTGCCAAATACTAATAATGTTTCTTCTCTTGCAGTCCCAGAACTACCCATACCTCTTGCTCGTTCAGCGCCTGTAACTGGTGCTATGGAACCTGGAGGCAATGGTGCCGTTGCGTCTGTCAGTCCTACGCCTATGCCTGTCGCCTCTGGGCCCCCACCTGCTGCAGCTGACGCGGCTGTCATGATGGCGGTTGAGGCCCCTTCAAACTTGGCATCCATCGTTATCGCCTCAACCAGCACTATGCCAATCGTGTCGCCGAACCTTAATAGCACCGCTGCATGTGCTCCCAGGGTGAAAGTGCTTGCGGCTGAGGATGCCGCCAATGCTACTGCCCCCACACCGATACCTATTCGGGGTATGCCTACACCTTCTGGCTCTCGCTCGGGGCTTGAAATTAGTGGAGTGGTTCCTCGGAAAGCAATTTTTGTTTCTCGACTTAATCCTGAGGCCGCTACGAAGAATAACAAGCATCATCTTTGCTCCAAGCTTAGCGCTCGCCTTGAGGATATTATTGTGACCAAATTTTCTTTTAAACATAAGCGTAATATTTCCTCCTTTAAAATTTTTGACCCTGATTCTTACCTTGCTAGATCTCTTGAACTATTTATTTGGCCTAAGCATACAATTATGCATGTGTTCTTATGTAAAGATTCAAATCAAAGTCTTAATGTTACCGACCCTGTCATTTCCAATCAGAGTCCCAATGTTACCGGCCCTGTCAATTCAAAAAACTAATTAATCATTTCTGGTTAATCTGCTAAGGTTACTTAAAACACCTTTCTGCTATCCATTCTGTTGTGTCTTCGTTAGGTTGTGCTGATCAGATTGTGGTCATAGGTGACTTTAATTTACCACTTCTTTCTTGGCCCTATGATGACGCTAACCAAATGCTTCCCAGTATTTGTAATGATTTTTAACAATGAGCTAACGGATGTTTCCTTTACCCAAATTAATTATATTAAAAAAAATAGGAACAGACTTCTCGACCTTATTTTCGTTATGGATGCTTCTATAGGTACAGTAACCAGAGTCTGTCCGCTAGCACATCCTGAAGACCCATACCATCCTACGCTATCTATACCTTTAGAGTGTGCCAGTTCTAGTTGTGTTGACATTACCTTGACTTCTCACCGGATGAAGTGTTTTCGCAAAACTGATGTCGGCAATCTAGATCTGCAGTTCTCGAATGTCGACTGGTCCACTCTTCTTTCCTTACCGAATATTGACGTAACAGTCAACTCGTTCAATAAAATTATAAACTCTGCCCTCAATACTTATGTTCCGGAGATTATTGTACCATTATCGTCCAAGCCTCCCTGGTTCTCCAGGAATTTGTCACACTTAAAGAATGGGAAATCCAGACTCTTTAAAAAGTACCATAAAACTGGCTCCTTGCATGTCTTTCTGCAATATTCTTACGCCCGCTCTCAATTCCTAACGACTAATAGTCTGTGTAGTAGAAACTTCCGCAATGATCCTAAAAAATGATTTTTCCTTTGTCAATTCTAAACGTAGGTCCAATGCCTTTCCTCCGTCCCTTCATTATCTAAACAATTCTGAATCTTCTGCTGCTGGCATTGCAAATTTATTTGCAACCTTTTTCCAGTCGTCTTACTCCTCTCATATCTATAACGCATTCACTCCGTATCCCTACCATTAGCCTCACTTTAATAGCATTTTTCAACCATATTTTGAGGAAAGCGTTGTGCGTGATGGCTTGAAGTCTTTGAAAATTTAATTTTCTGCGGGTCCTGATAAAATTCCTAGTTGCATTTTAAAACAGTCTCTATGCCAATCCTTAACTTTTCTTTTCAATCTATATTTGGAACAGTCTTGTCTCATCGTAATTTGGAATGAATCCTACATCATTTCGCTTCACAAGAAAGGCGCCAGATCCAACATAGACGAGAGGGAACGTTATACCCGGTACTCAGTCAGTATATACGTATTTATGTATACATATGAGCTTACGATTTATTTAATTAATTATATGTTCACAAAAGAGACGTATTAAATTTTGGCCAAAATGGAAAATTTAAAAAATTAAGTCGAACCCTGTATTTTTATATTTTAGAAGCTATCCATTTTTATTTACATATGATTTTTACGTCGGCTGCTACATTTTTACATACACATGTAAAACTACATACAAGAGACATGGAAGTATGTGCGAGAGAGGGAATCGCTTGGCTACCGTTTGGTAGCCACTGAAATTTAATTTGTTCCTTCTGGCCATAATAATGATCCGATATGATCCAGATTCGGCAATCTGATAGATACGGATATTTTCCATAATTCTGCGTTTTTTGTTTTCTCTTATCTTAAAAATTGTGGATTCCACAGATTTTCGTTCTTTGTGGGGGCGGAAGGCGGCGTGACAAAATGTTGAAATACACTTGTATTGAAGTGATATCACAGGAGCTCGAATAGAAAGTTTGGTTGTTCTAGCTCTTATAGTCTCTGAGATCTAGGCGTTCATTTGGACGAATAGGCAAAGCCGACAGGGTCGCGTGTGAGAGAGAGCGAGAGGGAACGATGACTTTCAAAGTGGTTTTCTTCATAGTGGCTATATTAATATTCCGATCTGATCCAGATTCAACACTCTGATAGATATGATTAATCTCTATGATTCCGCGTTTTTAGTTTTCTCGTATTTTTTTTTTAAATTCTGCATGCCACAGATTTTCATCCTTTGTGTGGGCGAAAGTGGGCGGGGCGAAATTTTGAAATACATTCGGAGTAGTGTGATAACACAGAAGATTGGATACAAAATTTGGTTGCTCTAGCTTTAATAGTCTCTGAGATATAGGCGATATAGACGGACGGACGGACGGATAGACAGACATGGCTATATCGACTCGGCTATTGATGCTGATCAAGAACATATATACTTTATGGGGTCGGAAACGCTTCCTTCTGTGCGTTACACACAACCGTTATCCCCACAAATCTAATATACCCCTATACTCTTCGAGTACCGGGTATAAAAATTACCGAGGCATTGTAAAGCTCTCTGCCATTCCTAAGCTCCTTGAGTTCCTGGTTACCCGGCAATTGCAACATCTTTGTTCTAGCTTGATATCTCCTTCACAACATGGTTTTTTTAAACATCGGTCAACAACTACCAATCTGCTCGAGTTTTCCTCCATAATCCACCGTGGATTTCAGAGCGGTTTGCAAACCGACGTTATTTTTACGGATTTTTGCAAGGCATTTGATTCGGTTAACCATACTCTGTTAATTCAAAAGCTGTCCTTATTAGGTTGCCCTAGTAATCTTCTAAGTTGGATTTCGTCGTTTCTTTCTAATCGTACACAACTGGTCTCATTTACTAATGTTCTGGCAGAAATCGTTAACGTTACATCTGGTGTGCCACAAAGTAGTCATTTGGGTCTGCTCCTCTTCACTTTATTTGTGAACGACCTACTCCAAGTTATAAACATTCTCTCATACACTCTCTCATTCTACTCCGACTGGTACTTGCACACACACCTTCAGCTGGACCTAAAAGAATTGTTATTGTGGTGTTCAAGTAATCTTCTTTTTTTGAACCACTCGAAATGCAAGCTTATGACATTCTACCGTCGTGCTCCACATTTTGTATATTTTTCTCTTAGTAATCATGTATTGGATCGAGTTTCGAGTTCATATGATCTTGGAGTATTATTTGATCATAAACTGTGTTTTAGTAGTCATATAGCGGCGACAGCTAATCAAGCTAAAGGCGTTCTAGTATTCATCAAACGTTTGTTCAAGGAGTATGACGACCCGTATGTGACCAAAAATTTGGACATTTCGTTGCGTGTGGAACTCACAATATAAGGGGCAACAAGCTATTCTCGAATCAGTTCAGAAACTATTTTTAATTTTCGCTCTTCGTAATTTACACTGGAACTCTGGTAGAATCCTGCCACCTTACCGATTCGGCTACAACTTATTGACCATCGTAACACAATCGCAGAATATGCAATGAGGTAATGTTCGTGCACAAGCTCCTTCTCGGGATGGTGGACTCCAAATCCCTCTTGATTCAGATAGACTTTACAGTTCCTCTCATTCTACCCGTTTTTTAGGCTTATCAGATTACCCTTATTTAGGTCAAACTATGCCCAGCATGAACTTTTCAGGGTTTTATGCTATAATTATAATACCATTTGTCATATCGTATTCCCTGAACTAACCCTTAAACATATAGCATTTAGTATTTACAACGACCTGAACTCAGCTTACCTGTAATATATTGTTATTAATTTTATTATAGTTTATCTTTCTTATAGTTTTTCTTTTCTTAATTTAAATAGCATTATTAGCAGATAATTGTTAATTAAATAAATAAATAACAGGCGCCTAATTTGAATGCATTTGTTGATGAAATCGAGGAACATTTGTCACAGCTTGAGGAAAATGATAAGAGTGCTCGTTTTGGTGTTCCGCTTCATCTGAAAATGCAAAGTCTTAAGTTTTAAGTAATTCTGTCGACAGTAGAACACAACGAGGTGTTTCTAAAAATTTCCGAGACTATACTAAAGAATGAGATGGTATGATATTGAAAGGATTTGTAAAGCACTATGTTAGGCTCCCGTAAAGTACTGAGCAGGATTAAAGACAAGGTGGATATCTTTAAGGAGGAGAAATCCAAGCTAGCTTGAGCTAAGCTGAAGGTGGAGAAGGGGCGCAAATACTACTCACAGTTGTCCCAAATGAAGACATCGACTGCGAACACGCCAACAAGGTAGAAAAGCTACTAGCTACCAAGACGCAGCACTCGACCGATAATATCGTCACTACGGCGAGCCCAAGGGCCCAAGAGAGCGGAACTTTCTGCAAAATATAGTCAAGTAGAGGTTGAACGCGAAGGTCAGAGATGTTTCCAGGAGTTTCCGTAGCTCTCATCGACAGACGTGATAAGAACGGGAGAATGACAGAGGCGCAGTGGAAGGCGATCCACGCACACTCGTAGACTCCATGTTTACACGGGTGAAGGACAGCTTCCATGGACACTTTCGATGGTGCTGGGTAGCAGAACGGGATAAAAATCCTGAACTGTAATGACGACCCGACGCTTAGCCGGCTGACACTAACGGTCTGCCAATTGAAAGCGATAAGGGAGAAGGCCAAGCTGGAGGTGTTGGACAGGGAGCTAACGTCATTGTTATCCAAGGGACCGTTCGCTGAAGCTTTTTCAACGGCAGAACCCAGACGTCCCGAAAACAGACTGGAAGGGGTGTCACGCTGATAGCCCATTAGTTAGCATTTATTCCTCCAGATCAACAAAGATCAAAGACGTCTACACCTTGCTTGCGGGGTGTAGGTAGTCGAGGTGGAGAAAGACCTAGGTCTGGAGACCATCGTGAAGCCGCCCAGGGGTTTATTTTATTTATTTTTTTTATTCATTTATTCGGCAACGGTTAAACCTTAACTGGCTAAACTAACTTACATCTATCTTAAACAATAAAAAGTAATCAACCAAAAAACAATTGCATTCCCATGGCAAAAGTCGAACCGCATCCCAGCTGGCAGCGCATTATACTGGCGAAGGGCCCTGCATATTGTCTCGTTACTTCCGTAATTGCTCCGATGAAGATTAATAGCAAAGAGTGCGTGATCCCTAAGGCTCCTGGCAGGCGCATTGAAGCCAATCCTATTAAGCAGGTCAGGGCAATCTATATTCCCCACTAACAAGTCATAAACAAAGATTTGAGCCGCAAATCTCCTCGAGAGAGGAGAGATGCACAAGGTGATATCTACACTCATAGGATGGCAATGGGACTGCAAACTGCAAAGGCTGGAGGGCAAACTTCAGAAACTTCCTCTGCAATCTCTCGATGCGCGCAATCTGACCAATCCCAGTAGGGTTCCAAACCACTGAAGCATATTCAAGGCGAAAGCGCACGAGGGAAGAATATAAACTTAGCCTCGCGTATGGGTCGCTGAACTGGGATGAGTTGCGCATAACAAGGGCAAACATAGCATAAGCTTTCGGCAAAATGTAATTCAGATGCTCCACAAAGAAAAATTTTGAATCAAACAAGATGCCTAGATCGAGTATCTCCGTCTGCTTTAAGAGCGGAAGGCCATCTATAGAATACGAAGTCTGGACTTTAAATGTACACTTGCCATACGAAACAAAATAACATTTGCTAACATTAAGTGGAAGCAAATTACGTATGCACCAACGAGCAACTTCATCCAGGTCATGCTGAAGAAGGATACTGTCGCCTAATGAATTGACAGAGCGAAAAATCTTGAGATCATCAGCGTAAAGCAAATACTCAGAGGCTCGAATACAAAGACATATGTCGTTGATAAAAATAGAGAACAGCAGTGGACCAGAGCACTGCCCTGTGGATGGCCGGAAGTAGCCAAATATGGGTCGACTGCTTTCCATTCACCAATAAAACATACTCTCGCTGCTCAAGATATGATATGCACCAACTGAGCAAGTTCGAATGAATACCCAACCGATGCAGCTTGGCTACTAGAGCACAGTGGGAGACTTTGTCAAAGGCCTTAGCAAAGTCAGTATACACAACATCTGCTTCCGGCCTCTGCCTATGCATAAAACGGGAAACCCTTACCGACACTGGCCAGAATTTTTCCTCAAAGATGTCAGGGAACAGCGGCTCAGGTACACCGAGTTTAAAGTTAACAATCTTCAATGCAGATAGATCGGCATCCCGCTTGATCAATTTCGCACAAAAAATGTCCGCCTCAGTCACCTTGAGCTTATCAGCAACAAATCTCACCACCGCCTCTGGCTCCGTTGCAGTAGAAAATCTACCAATATGCAGGTATTTTCTGCTCTGCAATACATTACATAGCAAACGCTTCGTCTTCTTTGTGCGGTTCTTTCTCTCTTTCCTCCGCACGGTGATAAAGCCATCTGAAGCAGCTGATCCAGGGTCAATAGCCGGAGTCGATGTGGCGACCACTAGTCACGGAGACAGTAACTCAGCCAGAGATATGACATTGTCGGCTTTCTTCCTTGCAACAGCAGACTTCACCTTCATAAACTCAGACTTGAGCTCCCGTTGAAGGCTCTCAAGCTCTCATTCGCAATCTCACAATTATCGCATTGCCACATAAGGTTGCCGCACGGCGGCACAACGATGAACAGCGTACAGCATCAAAGCCGCGAAGCTGAGCGGTCGTAACGTCCGAATCGCATTCCGAGCAGTTATAAAACATAGCGAAAACACTACCGAACGCAGTGAAAGCTGACTGAAGACTGAAGGTTGTTGCTAAGCGACTTGGAAGACGGAGATATTACGTTGGTGGTCAACCCGTCATGTGCAGTTGAGCCAGCCACCCATGATTTCGAGTGTGCTGTAGCTCATAAAAGTAAGATTGTGTCAGCGGAGGTCCTCATCGCCATGGAGCAAGGTACCGCTGACATAGCTTTAGTTCAGGAAGTGTTTGTATGGTTAAAATGGTTGACGGTTACTTACGAGCACTGCTATAAACCATCATAGATGTAGCAAATGTAGGAAAAGAATTCACCTTCGTGAGTCCCACCTCGTCAAACGTGCAAGATCTAACTCTCATAACGGGATAGGGTACCTTCATATTTGGATGGAGAGTCCTCGAAAGACCATCCTTCTCAGATCATAGATACATTCACTTCAAGTGCGAATTCGAATACACTCCGAAAGTAAAAGTTTATAGAAACCCCCGGAACAAAAACTGTGAGAAGTTTAGAAAGACCGTAACTTCGAAGAACGTGGAGGACATAGAAAAGTGTTTAGAGACCCTATCTATGGAACTGTTGGATGCCTACCACGCAGCGTGCCCGCCCTCAAGAACAAAAAAAGGTGTCCAAACCACTCTGGTGGAATCAGGACCTCTCTCCAGAGAAATAACCTAACCTAACTCTCAAGCTCGCCAAACTAGCAAACGAAGAGTTCATCAACGAGGAAAACAAAACGCTGCTCAGAAATTAAAAGAAGGAAATACGTATGGCACAACGTAGCTCGTGGCGGAGCTTCTGCTCCAACAGCTTCTGCTCCAACGTTTCATTCCTAAAACAGCTAGACTTAGGAAGCTGTTGTCAAAGCAACCCACAGTACAGAGTCAGCTCAAACAAGACAATTGACAGTGGTCGGAGGGCAGCGAAGGAGCCCTTATTGCATTTACGGGCATAAAAGCACCTAGACTGGACGGAACATTCCCAGCCATGTTCCAACTCTGACCAATGAGGTGGTAATCACCTGACATGACTTCTCAACAACAAAAAGTTCGCAATAGGTCAAAGGAGCACACAGGGGCACACCACAAGGTGCAGTCCTGTCGCCCCTTCTGTGGAATCAGGTGCTCGACAACTTCATCAAGACATTCGACAGAAAGGCCCCAAAAATATCAGCTTATGCGGACGACATAAGCGTGCTTAGTACTACATGATCCCCTAAACGTGCCTCGAAGGAAAAAAAAACATTTTTATGGGATCCGATGACTGGAAAACGGTACGGGGCCAGAATCAGCACCTCAACATATACACTGTCGGCTACAAGATGGAAGAAGGAGTAGGATCGGACCAATACTGCACGAACCCTGAAATAAGAGCGACCGATGCACCATATTCCAGGCGAAAATTTTCGCCATCAAGAAGGCAGCAGACATCGCTCAGCTCGCAGAGCGATCACAAAATGCGGTTAACATATTCGTTAAAAGCCAAGCGGCGATCAAATTCATGCAGTCGTTCGCGGTTCAGGGCATCGAAGGAAACGAAGCGGTGGACGTTTAAGCTAAGTAAGGCGTCAGGCTAATGAACGAAGGAACCGAAAACGTACCTGTCTCCCTTAGGACGCTACAATGCGACTTAGAGAACCAGGTCGAACTGAAGACAGAAAGCAGGTGGAAGATCACCACCACCTGTAGAATCTCGAAAATCACGTGCAGGGAACGCAGTGATAAACTCCGCCACTATCTGCTGCCCCTTGCACGGAAGTATTGCAACTGCTAGTGGGAATATTAACAGGTCACTGCCTGGCTGCGTTGCATGCAGCTATCGAACTATCGAAACACTAGAACATCTCATATGCAGCTGCCTGGCTCTGACGCTGGAGTCATTGGAACATGCCTCCAAGAGGTCGGGCAAGGGAACTGCTTACCTTTGCCAAAAAAAATCTCGATTCTAGGTTATTTTAAAACCTCAGTAACACGCTTGTAAGGGCCGTACTGCCCTATAAGAGGCTCCGTTGAAGGCCGTCCGGGGTAACCTATCCTACCCTAACCCTCAACATATCTATCTTCTGTGTCTTGAAGCAATATGGTCGTAATGCAAGTCGTAGGTTCTTCCGGGCTTGCCAGTCACTAATGTAAAGTGCATGATCAGGTGATACCCCGAAATTTACTTTAAAATCCAGAAATCGACCAAAAACTCACTATAAGTAATTGGCGACTTCACCACCGTATGGATCTTCTTCTTGACTTGTTATTGAATTCGAGAAATACCAAGCAAGTTGATACTGGAAACCTCTCTACGGATCGACGTAGGCAGAATAACTCTATCCATGGTTGTCGCAAAGAGAGCATGTGAAGTGTAAGTTTGATTCTGGTGTGAAGGAGGAGCAAACCAAATGTTGCTGCGTTGTTGGTTTTTATACCCGATACTCGAAAATTATATAGGTACATTCGATTTTTACTCATAGTGGATGTGTGTAACACCCAGAAGGAGGTGTTTCCGACCCCTAAAGTATACATATTCTTGATCAGCATCAATAGCCGAGTCGATATAGGCATGTCTGTACGTAAGTCCGTCCGTCCGTCTGTCCGTCTTCATTAGAGCCAAGATCTCAGAGACTATTAAAGCTAGAGTAGCCAAACTTTGTATACAGTCTCCTGTGTTATCACAAGTGTGTGGTCAAAATTTCGCCACGCCTCTTTTCGGCCACATCTGTGGCATACACAATTTTACGAGAAGCCGCAGATACGAGAAACCGCAGAATCATAGAGAATGATCACTTCTATCAGAGTCTTGAATCTGAATAAGATCGGATCATTAATTTAGCCACAATAAAGAAAACATTTTGAAAGGCATCGTTCCCTCTCGCTTTCTTTTACACGCTACCTTGTGTGCTTTGCCTACGGAAATTGGAATACCGCTTAAGCGACGGTGCACGATGGTCAAACTAACGGAATCTCAGACAACTGCACTCTCACTGAATTTGCACATCAAACTAATGCACCTAATGTATTTTTTGATAGCTAAAATACACAGCAACAAAAGTATTGTTCAATTTGTATGTTTTTAACCAAACGCGACAAACCAATGTTTTAAATCACGTCGACCTCATAAAGTATATATATTCTTGATCAACATCAATATCCGAGTCGATATAGCCATGTCTGTCTGTCCGTCTGTCCGTCCGTCCGTCTTCATTAGCGCCCATATCTCAGAGACTATTAAATCTAGAGCAACCAAATTTTGTATCCAATCTTCTGTGTTATCACACTACTCCGAATGTATTTCAAATTTTCGCCCCGCTCACTTCCGCCCACACAATGGGCAAATAGAGAATGATCATATCTATCAGAGTGTTGAATCTGAATCAGATCTGATTATTAACATAGCCACTATGATGCAAACCATTTCGAAAGTCATCGTTCTCTCTTACTCATTCCCTCTCTCTCTCGCACTCATCCACGTCTCTTGTATGTAGTTATGTAAAATGTAAATGTATGTAAAAATGAATCAGCCGATGTAAAAATTATATGTAAATACAAATGGAAACAGATAACTTCTAAAATATAAAAGTACAGCATATGGTTCGACTTAATTTTTTTAAATTATCCATTTTGGCCAAAATTTAATTCGTACCTTTTGCGAACATATAATAAATTAAAGATATCGTCGCTCATATGTACATACTTATATACCGACTGAGTACCGGGTATAAAGTAGAGCCGCGGCCTTTGCCGCGGCTCACAACGTTCCCCTTTGTTATATTGCCATTCACTTACAACAATCCACATTAAAATATTATCATTAAAATAATTTAGAATTCGGTAAGGTTTGTTTCCTTCTGTCGAACGCAATGATCAATTTTGCAACAATTTTTTTTGCTCTTGAACCACAGTCGAACAAATAATTAAATTTTCCATATTTTTTGTTGAGTTTTGACAAAATTCAGAGCACACATATTTTGTTTGGTGTTTTCAGCTGTGTTTTCAATGGATGGTGGATGCAGGCATGTCCAAAAATTACACGGTTCCTCGTAAATGTTTTGAGTGGGAAAAGACTATAAGTTGTAACGAACCGTTTCTCTCCGTCTGATTCAGCAGAGCTGGCTCAGCGGTCGGTGGATCGATGCAACGAATTTATTTGTTGCCTCGGCAACAAGCAAGTATTACACTGGGGTAGGTATTGGATGAGCAATGATTCTTTATTGGGTGTCTTAGGGCTATCTTATGGCTATGGTACTTCTAAATTTAACGATGCTGCAACTTCTCACCGCCGTATAAAAGTCTCCGTGAGCCACTGGGCGCGGTTCCACGACTCGACCATTGCTGAGGTTGACCTCAGGTGTAGCGCCGGTGGGCTATGGCTATGGGGGCTCTGACTTGGCGACCGCCTCGTCCGCCTCGCACACAACTCCGCACACAATGGGTTCACCTGTTTGTTGGTCTCACCTTTACGCGGCGAGTCTGTTGTCGCTGCCTGTCGTGTACCTTTCCGTTGGATTTCGTTGTCGACTCTGGTGGTCGTTGCTCCGCCTGTTTTCTCCGGTAGTGGTTCACACTTATCACTCGTTTTCTGGCTGGCGTTCTTAGCTCCCGCACTAGACTGACCCTTTGACTGCCGCGAACCTCCTCTTATAGGCTCTCTTTGGCCTAGCGTCCGCGCCGCTGTCCATCTGCAACGGTTCCTTCCCCTTGGTATTTTTCCATCACGGCTTCGTTTTCCCCAGCCTTCCGAACCGGGATCGGCCTACATGGCATCTACATGGCCTACATGGGATCTACATGGCTTACATGGGGTCTTCCTGGCCTACATGGCCTACATGGGATCCTCCTGGCCTACATGGCCTACATGGGATCCACATGGCCTGACTCTAGGGACTCGGACCTCTGACCCACTGCTGGCCCAATCCCGCCGTTCCCGACCTCCGGGGCGTGGCCTGTTCCATCCTCTCATGAAATGGAGCTGCCTCGCGCTCTTCGCGGACACTTCGCTCCATCCCCTACGAGGGTTTTTGTGAGGAATATTGATTCCTCACAAAGTTTAGGTCTGGCTTTGAGTTGAGTTCTTGAACTCACCTGAGGTCACGCTTTCGAAAGCATAGTTAAACCGATAACAATTTCGGAATCAGAGTCAATTAATCGGTGACCTCAAAGCTGTTTGACTGCAGGAGCTTTAGCTTTGTCGACGCATCCATGAGATCTTAAGGAGTTGTCGCCTATGCCAGTAGAAAGAGTGCAGATGGATTTAAGGTCTCCTTGTTGACTGCAAAGTCGAAAGTAGCGCAGTTTTGGTCCCCTTCATCGGATTCGATCTAATTTTTCGTTGTTGTCAGCATTTGTTGCGAAACGAGGAGCGGAGATTCAAGAGTGGACAGGTCACGCTACGTGGCTTGTGACAGTCCTTTTTCAATTCGCTCCGCCTAAAAAAATTTTATTTTTGTGCTCAAAGGAAAGTAATTGTGTTGTATTATTGCATACTGTGTTTTGAACTGATATTCATATTCTTATTACGCTTTCTCGTTTTACCGATCTAATAGCCTATTTACACTATGGTTGAGTTATTGAGTTTCGGGCAAAACTCGAGTTTCGTTTACATGGAGAAGCATAGGGGACCTAAAGGTGGCAAAAAACGTTGAGTTTTGGTTGCGTTTGTCCGACTTTCCGAATATTCCAACCCTGATCTGCCTGTCGTGGAATTATCACCACTAATAACAACAAAAATTTACAGCTCAAAATTTAAATTTTGGAGCGTAAAAAATAATTGATTATTAAAAACCATATAAACCGTGCAATTTCCCTACCCTGCCGAAATTTTCCTTAAAAAATTAATTCCAAGGTTATTCGAAACTTCCTCCTACCAAACAGATCCGTATAGCGGCTATTATAATTTGGGATACATATTTAATATAAAATAGAAGCACTAGAAATTGAAATGTCAATGCGTTTCTTGGAAATTTTATCCAAATACTCCACAGTTGCTGCAGACTTCGTCCCCAACTCTATATATTGCAGCGTCGTTATTGTCTGTTGCTCTGCCACATAGAGCATCATTAGTTCTTGGGTATTCATATTAATAAAATGAAATACAACAAATTTTCGTAGACAAGCACGTGCCAGCAGCCGAAACTCAATAACTCAACTTTGGCGTAGTGTAAATCCAAATTCTGAGCTATTGAGTTACCTATCGATAAATGAGGTAACTCACTGTAGTGTAAATGGGCTATAACACATATACCCCACGCTTGTTGCCTCTCTCTGTTTACCTCTTTGTTTCAGTCGTTTTTCTGTGTGTAAACTGTTGACGGTTGTTTGCTTGTTGTTATTATTGTGATTTTAGCTATAACAAAATATGAGTTCCTGTGAGCTGTGCTAAAAACTGTAACCTACACTACACGGCAAATGTACGTCTACCAATACCAATTGTGCAGAATCTTATTAAGACTCGCTGCGACCTCAACTGGACCTGTTGGGACTGTAGGGCTATCGAAAGTGTCTTTATGAGAATTCTCCAAGATAAGTTTCGTTTGACGGAGTCTCACTTCAAAATCCTTAAAATCTTGACTGACTCTCCAAACAGGAAGATGCGTAACATGTATTTGCCAAATACTAATAATGTTTCTTCTCTTGCAGTCCCAGAACTACCCATACCTCTTGCTCGTTCAGCGCCTGTAACTGGTGCTATGGAACCTGGAGGCAATGGTGCCGTTGCGTCTGTCAGTCCTACGCCTATGCCTGTCGCCTCTGGGCCCCCACCTGCTGCAGCTGACGCGGCTGTCATGATGGCGGTTGAGGCCCCTTCAAACTTGGCATCCATCGTTATCGCCTCAACCAGCACTATGCCAATCGTGTCGCCGAACCTTAATAGCACCGCTGCGTGTGCTCCCAGGGTGAAAGTGCTTGCGGCTGAGGATGCCGCCAATGCTACTGCCCCACACCGATACCTATTCGGGGTATGCCTACACCTTCTGGCTCTCGCTCGGGGCTTGAAATTAGTGGAGTGGTTCCTCGGAAAGCAATTTTTGTTTCTCGACTTAATCCTGAGGCCGCTACGAAGAATAACAAGCATCATCTTTGCTCCAAGCTTAGCGCTCGCCTTGAGGATATTATTGTGACCAAATTTTCTTTTAAACATAAGCGTAATATTTCCTCCTTTAAAATTTTTGACCCTGATTCTTACCTTGCTAGATCTCTTGAACTATTTATTTGGCCTAAGCATACAATTATGCATGTGTTCTTACGTAAAGATTCAAATCAAAGTCTTAATGTTACCGACCCTGTCATTTCCAATCAGAGTCCCAATGTTACCGGCCCTGTCAATTCAAAAAACTAATTAATCATTTCTGGTTAATCTGCTGAGGTTACTTAAAACACCTTTCTGCTATCCATTCTGTTGTGGCTTCGTTAGGTTGTGCTGATCAGATTGTGGTCATAGGTGACTTTAATTTACCACTTCTTTCTTGGCCCTATGATGACGCTAACCAAATGCTTCCCAGTATTTATAATGATTTTTATCAATGAGCTAACGGATGTTTCCTTTACCCAACTTAATTATATTAAAAAAAATAGGAACAGACTTCTCGACCTTATTTTCGTTATGGATGCTTCTATAGGTACAGTAACCAGAGTCTGTCCGCTAGCACATCCTGAAGACCCATACCATCCTACGCTATCTATACCTTTAGAGTGTGCCAGTTCTAGTTGTGTTGACATTACCTTGACTTCTCACCGGATGAAGTGTTTTCGCAAAACTGATGTCGGCAATCTAGATCTGCAGTTCTCGAATGTCGACTGGTCCACTCTTCTTTCCTTACCGAATATTGACGTAACAGTCAACTCGTTCAATAAAATTATAAACTCTGCCCTCAATACTTATGTTCCGGAGATTATTGTACCATTATCGTCCAAGCCTCCCTGGTTCTCCAGGAATTTGTCACACTTAAAGAATGGGAAATCCAGACTCTTTAAAAAGTACCATAAAACTGGCTCCTTGCATGTCTTTCTGCAATATTCTTACGCCCGCTCTCAATTCCTAACGACTAATAGTCTGTGTAGTAGAAACTTCCGCAATGATCCTAAAAAATGATTTTTCCTTTGTCAATTCTAAACGTAGGTCCAATGCCTTTCCTCCGTCCCTTCATTATCTAAACAATTCTGAATCTTCTGCTGCTGGCATTGCAAACTTATTTGCAACCTTTTTCCAGTCGTCTTACTCCTCTCACGCATTCACTCCGTATCCCTACCATTAGCCTCACTTTAATAGCATTTTTCAACCATATTTTGAGGAAAGCGTTGTGCGTGATGGCTTGAAGTCTTTGAAAATTTAATTTTCTGCGGGTCCTGATAAAATGCCTAGTTGCATTTTAAAACAGTCTCTATGCCAATCCTTAACCTTTCTTTTTAATCTATATTTGGAACAGTCTTGTCTCATCGTAATTTGGAATGAATCCTACATCATTTCGCTTCACAAGAAAGGCGCCAGATCCAACATAGACGAGAGAGAACGTTATACCCGGTACTCAGTCAGTATATACGTATTTATGTATACATATGAGCTTACGATTTATTTAATTAATTATATGTTCACAAAAGAGACGTATTAAATTTTGGCCAAAATGGAAAATTTAAAAAATTAAGTCGAACCCTGTATTTTTATATTTTAGAAGCTATCCATTTTTATTTACATATGATTTTTACGTCGGCTGCTACATTTTTACATACACATGTAAAACTACATACAAGAGACATGGAAGTATGTGCGAGAGAGGGAATCGCTTGGCTACCGTTTGGTAGCCACTGAAATTTAATTTGTTCCTTCTGGCCATAATAATGATCCGATATGATCCAGATTCGGCAATCTGATAGATACGGATATTTTCCATAATTCTGCGTTTTTTGTTTTCTCTTATCTTAAAAATTGTGGATTCCACAGATTTTCGTTCTTTGTGGGGGCGGAAGGGGGCGTGACAAAATGTTGAAATACACTTGTATTGAAGTGATATCACAGGAGCTCGAATAGAAAGTTTGGTTGTTCTAGCTCTTATAGTCTCTGAGATCTAGGCGTTCATTTGGACGAATAGGCAAAGCCGACAGGGTCGCGTGTGAGAGAGAGCGAGAGGGAACGATGACTTTCAAAGTGGTTTTCTTCATAGTGGCTATATTAATATTCCGATCTGATCCAGATTCAACACTCTGATAGATATGATTAATCTCTATGATTCCGCGTTTTTAGTTTTCTCGTATTTTTTTTTTAAATTCTGCATGCCACAGATTTTCATCCTTTGTGTGGGCGAAAGTGGGCGGGGCGAAATTTTGAAATACATTCGGAGTAGTGTGATAACACAGAAGATTGGATACAAAATTTGGTTGCTCTAGCTTTAATAGTCTCTGAGATATAGGCGATATAGACGGACGGACGGACGGATAGACAGACATGGCTATATCGACTCGGCTATTGATGCTGATCAAGAACATATATACTTTATGGGGTCGGAAACGCTTCCTTCTGTGCGTTACACACAACCGTTATCCCCACAAATCTAATATACCCCTATACTCTTCGAGTACCGGGTATAAAAATTACCGAGGCATTGTAAAGCTCTCTGCCATTCCTAAGCTCCTTGAGTTCCTGGTTACCCGGCAATTGCAACATCTTTGTTCTAGCTTGATATCTCCTTCACAACATGGTTTTTTTAAACATCGGTCAACAACTACCAATCTGCTCGAGTTTTCTTCCATAATCCACCGTGGATTTCAGAGCGGTTTGCAAACCGACGTTATTTTTACGGATTTTTGCAAGGCATTTGATTCGGTTAACCATACTCTGTTAATTCAAAAGCTGTCCTTATTAGGTTGCCCTAGTAATCTTCTAAGTTGGATTTCGTCGTTTCTTTCTAATCGTACACAACTGGTCTCATTTACTAATGTTCTGGCAGAAATCGTTAACGTTACATCTGGTGTGCCACAAAGTAGTCATTTGGGTCTGCTCCTCTTCACTTTATTTGTGAACGACCTACTCCAAGTTATAAACATTCTCTCATACACTCTCTCATTCTACTCCGACTGGTACTTGCACACACACCTTCAGCTGGACCTAAAAGAATTGTTATTGTGGTGTTCAAGTAATCTTCTTTTTTTGAACCACTCGAAATGCAAGCTTATGACATTCTACCGTCGTGCTCCACATTTTGTATATTTTTCTCTTAGTAATCATGTATTGGATCGAGTTTCGAGTTCATATGATCTTGGAGTATTATTTGATCATAAACTGTGTTTTAGTAGTCATATAGCGGCGACAGCTAATCAAGCTAAAGGCGTTCTAGTATTCATCAAACGTTTGTTCAAGGAGTATGACGACCCGTATGTGACCAAAAATTTGGACATTTCGTTGCGTGTGGAACTCACAATATAAGGGGCAACAAGCTATTCTCGAATCAGTTCAGAAACTATTTTTAATTTTCGCTCTTCGTAATTTACACTGGAACTCTGGTAGAATCCTGCCACCTTACCGATTAGGCTACAACTTATTGACCATCGTAACACAATCGCAGAATATGCAATGAGGTAATGTTCGTGCACAAGCTCCTTCTCGGGATGGTGGACTCCAAATCCCTCTTGATTCAGATAGACTTTACAGTTCCTCTCATTCTACCCGTTTTTTAGGCTTATCAGATTACCCTTATTTAGGTCAAACTATGCCCAGCATGAACTTTTCAGGGTTTTATGCTATAATTATAATACCATTTGTCATATCGTATTCCCTGAACTAACCCTTAAACATATAGCATTTAGTATTTACAACGACCTGAACTCAGCTTACCTGTAATATATTGTTATTAATTTTATTATAGTTTATCTTTCTTATAGTTTTTCTTTTCTTAATTTAAATAGCATTATTAGCAGATAATTGTTAATTAAATAAATAAATAACAGGCGCCTAATTTGAATGCATTTGTTGATGAAATCGAGGAACATTTGTCACAGCTTGAGGAAAATGATAAGAGTGCTCGTTTTGGTGTTCCGCTTCATCTGAAAATGCAAAGTCTTAAGTTTTAAGTAATTCTGTCGACAGTAGAACACAACGAGGTGTTTCTAAAAATTTCCGAGACTGTACTAAAGAATGAGATGGTATGATATTAAAAGGATTTGTAAAGCACTATGTTAGGCTCCCGTAAAGTACTGAGCAGGATTAAAGACAAGGTGGATATCTTTAAGGAGGAGAAATCCAAGCTAGCTTGAGCTAAGCTGAAGGTGGAGAAGGGGCGCAAATACTACTCACAGTTGTCCCAAATGAAGACATCGACTGCGAACACGCCAACAAGGTAGAAAAGCTACTAGCTACCAAGACGCAGCACTCGACCGATAATATCGTCACTACGGCGAGCCCAAGGGCCCAAGAGAGCGGAACTTTCTGCAAAATATAGTCAAGTAGAGGTTGAACGCGAAGGTCAGAGATGTTTCCAGGAGTTTCCGTAGCTCTCATCGACAGACGTGATAAGAACGGGAGAATGACAGAGGCGCAGTGGAAGGCGATCCACGCACACTCGTAGACTCCATGTTTACACGGGTGAAGGACAGCTTCCATGGACACTTTCGATGGTGCTGGGTAGCTGAACGGGATAAAAATCCTGAACTGTAATGACGACCCGACGCTTAGCCGGCTGACACTAGCGGTCTGCCAATTGAAAGCGATAAGGGAGAAGGCCAAGCTGGAGGTGTTGGACAGGGAGCTAACGTCATTGTTATCCAAGGGACCGTTCGCTGAAGCTTTTTCAACGGCAGAACCCAGACGTCCCGAAAACAGACTGGAAGGGGTGTCACGCTGATAGCCCATTAGTTAGCATTTATTCCTCCAGATCAACAAAGATCAAAGACGTCTACACCTTGCTTGCGGGGTGTAGGTAGTCGAGGTGGAGAAAGACCTAGGTCTGGAGACCATCGTGAAGCCGCCCAGGGGTTTATTTTATTTATTTTTTTTATTCATTTATTCGGCAACGGTTAAACCTTAACTGGCTAAACTAACTTACATCTATCTTAAACAATAAAAAGTAATCAACCAAAAAACAATTGCATTCCCATGGCAAAAGTCGAACCGCATCCCAGCTGGCAGCGCATTATACTGGCGAAGGGCCCTGCATATTGTCTCGTTACTTCCGTAATTGCTCCGATGAAGATTAATAGCAAAGAGTGCGTGATCCCTAAGGCTCCTGGCAGGCGCATTGAAGCCAATCCTATTAAGCAGGTCAGGGCAATCTATATTCCCCACTAACAAGTCATAAACAAAGATTTGAGCCGCAAATCTCCTCGAGAGAGGAGAGATGCACAAGGTGATATCTGCACTCATAGGATGGCAATGGGACTGCAAACTGCAAAGGCTGGAGGGCAAACTTCAGAAACTTCCTCTGCAATCTCTCGATGCGCGCAATCTGACCAATCCCAGTAGGGTTCCAAACCACTGAAGGATATTCAAGGCGAAAGCGCACGAGGGAAGAATATAAACTTAGCCTCGCGTATGGGTCGCTGAACTGGGATGAGTTGCGCATAACAAGGGCAAACATAGCATAAGCTTTCGGCAAAATGTAATTCAGATGCTCCACAAAGAAAAATTTTGAATCAAACAAGATGCCTAGATCGAGTATCTCCGTCTGCTTTAAGAGCGGAAGGCCATCTATAGAATACGAAGTCTGGACTTTAAATGTACACTTGCCATACGAAACAAAATAACATTTGCTAACATTAAGTGGAAGCAAATTACGTATGCACCAACGAGCAACTTCATCCAGGTCATGCTGAAGAAGGATACTGTCGCCTAATGAATTGACAGAGCGAAAAATCTTGAGATCATCAGCGTAAAGCAAATACTCAGAGGCTCGAATACAAAGACATATGTCGTTGATAAAAATAGAGAACAGCAGTGGACCAGAGCACTGCCCTGTGGATGGCTGGAAGTAGCCAAATATGGGTCGACTGCTTTCCATTCACCAATAAAACATACTCTCGCTGCTCAAGATATGATATGCACCAACTGAGCAAGTTCGAATGAATACCCAACCGATGCAGCTTGGCTACTAGAGCACAGTGGGAGACTTTGTCAAAGGCCTTAGCAAAGTCAGTATACACAACATCTGCTTCCGGCCTCTGCCTATGCATAAAACGGGAAACCCTTACCGACACTGGCCAGAATTTTTCCTCAAAGATGTCAGGGAACAGCGGCTCAGGTACACCGAGTTTAAAGTTAACAATCTTCAATGCAGATAGATCGGCATCCCGCTTGACCAATTTCGCACAAAAAATGTCCGCCTCAGTCACCTTGAGCTTATCAGCAACAAATCTCACCACCGCCTCTGGCTCCGTTGCAGTAGAAAATCTACCAATATGCAGGTATTTTCTGCTCTGCAATACATTACATAGCAAACGCTTCGTCTTCTTTGTGCGGTTCTTTCTCTCTTTCCTCCGCACGGTGATAAAGCCATCTGAAGCAGCTGATCCAGGGTCAATAGCCGGAGTCGATGTGGCGACCACTAGTCACGGAGACAGTAACTCAGCCAGAGATATGACATTGTCGGCTTTCTTCCTTGCAACAGCAGGCTTCACCTTCATAAACTCAGACTTGAGCTCCCGTTGAAGGCTCTCAAGCTCTCATTCGCAATCTCACAATTATCGCATTGCCACATAAGGTTGCCGCACGGCGGCACAACGATGAACAGCGTACAGCATCAAAGCCGCGAAGCTGAGCGGTCGTAACGTCCGAATCGCATTCCGAGCAGTTATAAAACATAGCGAAAACACTACCGAACGCAGTGAAAGCTGACTGAAGACTGAAGGTTGTTGCTAAGCGACTTGGAAGACGGAGATATTACGTTGGTGGTCAACCCGTCATGTGCAGTTGAGCCAGCCACCCATGATTTCGAGTGTGCTGTAGCTCATAAAAGTAAGATTGTGTCAGCGGAGGTCCTCATCGCCATGGAGCAAGGTACCGCTGACATAGCTTTAGTTCAGGAAGTGTTTGTATGGTTAAAATGGTTGACGGTTACTTACGAGCACTGCTATAAACCATCATAGATGTAGCAAATGTAGGAAAAGAATTCACCTTCGTGAGTCCCACCTCGTCAAACGTGCAAGATCTAACTCTCATAACGGGATAGGGTACCTTCATATTTGGATGGAGAGTCCTCGAAAGACCATCCTTCTCAGATCATAGATACATTCACTTCAAGTGCGAATTCGAATACACTCCGAAAGTAAAAGTCTATAGAAACCCCCGGAACAAAAACTGTGAGAAGTTTAGAAAGACCGTAACTTCGAAGAACGTGGAGGACATAGAAAAGTGTTTAGAGACCCTATCTATGGAACTGTTGGATGCCTACCACGCAGCGTGCCCGCCCTCAAGAACAAAAAAAGGTGTCCAAACCACTCTGGTGGAATCAGGACCTCTCTCCAGAGAAATAACCTAACCTAACTCTCAAGCTCGCCAAACTAGCAAACGAAGAGTTCATCAACGAGGAAAACAAAACGCTGCTCAGAAATTAAAAGAAGGAAATACGTATGGCACAACGTAGCTCGTGGCGGAGCTTCTGCTCCAACAGCTTCTGCTCCAACGTTTCATTCCTAAAACAGCTAGACTTAGGAAGCTGTTGTCAAAGCAACCCACAGTACTGAGTCAGCTCAAACAAGACAATTGACAGTGGTCGGAGGGCAGCGAAGGAGCCCTTATTGCATTTACGGGCATAAAAGCACCTAGACTGGACGGAACATTCCCAGCCATGTTCCAACTCTGACCAATGAGGTGGTAATCACCTGACATGACTTCTCAACAACAAAAAGTTCGCAATAGGTCAAAGGAGCACACAGGGGCACACCACAAGGTGCAGTCCTGTCGCCCCTTCTGTGGAATCAGGTGCTCGACAACTTCATCAAGACATTCGACAGAAAGGCCCCAAAAATAACAGCTTATGCGGACGACATAAGCGTGCTTAGTACTACATGATCCCCTAAACGTGCCTCGAAGGAAAAACAAACATTTTTATGGGATCCGATGACTGGAAAACGGTACGGGGCCAGAATCAGCACCTCAACATATACACTGTCGGCTACAAGATGGAAGAAGGAGTAGGATCGGACCAATACTGCACGAACCCTGAAATAAGAGCGACCGATGCACCATATTGCAGGCGAAAATTTTCGCCATCAAGAAGGCAGCAGACATCGCTCAGCTCGCAGAGCGATCACAAAATGCGGTTAACATATTCGTTAAAAGCCAAGCGGCGATCAAATCCATGCAGTCGTTCGCGGTTCAGGGCATCGAAGGAAACGAAGCGGTGGACGTTTGAGCTAAGTAAGGCGTCAGGCTAATGAACGAAGGAACCGAAAACGTACCTGTCTCCTTTAGGACGCTACAATGCGACTTAGAGAACCAGGCCGAACTGAAGACAGAAAGCAGGTGGAAGATCACCACCACCTGTCGAATCTCGAAAATCACGTGCAGGGAACACAGTGATAAACTCCGCCACTATCTGCTGCCCCTTGCACGGAAGTATTGCAACTGCTAGTGGGAATATTAACAGGTCACTGCCTGGCTGCGTTGCATGCAGCTATCGAACTATCGAAACACTAGAACATCTCATATGCAGCTGCCTGGCTCTGACGCTGGAATCATTGGAACATGCCTCCAAGAGGTCGGGCAAGGGAACTGCTTACCTTTGCCAAAAAAAATCTCGATTCTAGGTTATTTTAAAACCTCAGTAACACGCTCGTAAGGGCCGTACTGCCCTATAAGAGGCTCCGTTGAAGGCCGTCCGGGGTAACCTATCCTACCCTAACCCTCAACATATCTATCTTCTGTGTCTTGAAGCAATATGGTCGTAATGCAAGTCGTAGGTTCTTCCGGGCTTGCCAGTCACTAATGTAAAGTGCATGATCAGGTGATACCCCGAAATTTACTTTAAAATCCAGAAATCGACCAAAAACTCACTATAAGTAATTGGCGACTTCACCACCGTATGGATCTTCTTCTTGACTTGTTATTGAATTCGAGAAATACCAAGCAAGTTGATACTGGAAACCTCTCTACGGATCGACGTAGGCAGAATAACTCTATCCATGGTTGTCGCAAAGAGAGCATGTGAAGTGTAAGTTTGATTCTGGTGTGAAGGAGGAGCAAACCAAATGTTGCTGCGTTGTTGGTTTTTATACCCGATACTCGAAAATTATATAGGTACATTCGATTTTTACTCATAGTGGATGTGTGTAACACCCAGAAGGAGGTGTTTCCGACCCCTAAAGTATACATATTCTTGATCAGCATCAATAGCCGAGACGATATAGCCATGTCAGTCTGTCCGTCCGTTCGTCCGTCTTCATTAGCGACTATATCTCAGTAACTATTAAAACTAGAGGAACCAAATTTTGTATCCAGTCTTCTGTGTTATCACACTACTCCAAATGTAATTCAAAATTTCCACTCCCTCTTCCGTTCCCACAAAGGACGAAAATCTTTGGAATGAAAACAAAAAAAACGCAGAATAATGGAACCTTACATAACCTTACATACCTGATTGCCAAATATGAATCAGGTCGGATCTCTAGTATAGCCAGAAGAAGTAAAAATTAAAATTTCAGTGGTTTTGCAACGCCTGCCAAACGCTTACTCATTTAAAATCTAATATACATATGTAAACTTCCCAAAGGGTTCGACTAAATTTTTAAAGATTTTTTTTGGCTAAAATTCAATTTGTCCCTTTTTTAGCATATAATAAATTACATTAATCGTAATGATATACATATGACTGAGTACCGGGTATAAAGTATAAAAACGTTCCCTCTCGTTTTTTATTTCTGTTAGGTTTCTTCCAAATTCAAAAGAAATAAAAATATTTCCGCATGTATTTCAGCATTTGTTGAATTGAACGGTTAGAGAAGAGGTTTAAAAGTGCTTCACGATCACAATATAACACATGTTTGGCAAACTCAAGTAGAGCGCTCGGTTGGCTACGCTATCACTGTTGAGTTGTATTAATCTTGATAAAAAAAGCAGTTGAATAAGAATAAAAATAAATGTATTTTACAGATCCTGTTTATTGTTGTTTTATTATAAAAGCATTTCTAAGATGTATGGTGTCCGTCTTCGTTATATTCTTTGTTGACTTTAAGCGAGTGATTAACTATACTTGAGGCGGGTTGTGGTGGTGAGGCATGTCCCGGAGAGTCAGTTGGTTGCTGATTTGTTTGCTGATTATAAATCCAGTTTTGATTTGGGCCTGCAGCCGGAGCAGAAGCCCCTTGATGAGGTGGATAAGGTGGCATGAACTGATTGTAAGGATACGAGCTATAACTGGTTGGCTGATAAGGCGGCATTAACTGATTGTACGGATAAGGGTTGTAATTATTTTGTGGGTATGAATAGGGATACGGACTGTACGCGTATGGACTCGGATACGCGGGATAGTTGTGTTTGTTCTTATTCTTTTTTTCTCCGTATTTATATTTATGCTCTCCACTGCCACTGCTGCTGCTACTGTCGCTGTCGCTATCCGCGCGGACACTGCTTTCGTTAAGCCAACTAAGGCCAAGTACCAAAAGGATACAGATGAAAACTTTCTTATTTTTCATTGTTTTAATAGCGGGACGTTTGAATACTATAAGCTCCCAGTTCTAACTAAATATGAGTAGTGACATAATGTTATTGAGGCGAGAAAAATGATAGAAGTCTGTATGTACGATAAGGAGACAAAAGCAAGCGCTCCGACCAAAAGATACCCGCTACGTAAATTTTTGCTTCTTTTCCAATTAATAAAATTAAATTTAGAGCTAAAAACGTGTATGACGTTTAATGGAATGAAGATTAAAGAAGTATAAACGAGTTTTGCTTACACTTTCAGGTCTTGCTACTATAACTTGAAGTTTAATGGAATAAAACCATAAGATAGAATATGTTTGTGTTCTTCTATCGGATATATTTTCTTTTGTCTAGGCTTTGAAATAAATTCAAACTACTGTTCAATTACCGGGTATGTATAGGTCGAGAAAGTGTCAGGTCTAAGTGCCAGCATTTCTGCAAGCAGAGGTCACCTTCTTATCATCTAGAGCATTTAACGGAAATCCAATAAAAATAAACCTTATAAACTTAGAAAAGGGACCGGGACACCAAGACAGTCTAGATTTATTCTAAAACGAGGGGGGACGTTGTGAGCCGCGGCAAAGGCCGCGTCTTTTCTTTATACCCGGTACTCACTCAGTATATACATATGTACATATGATTAATAATCAGATCTTATCCAGACTCAACACTTTGAAAGATATAATCATTCTCTATGATCCGGCACTTTTAGTTATTTCGTATCTTTAAAATTGTGCATGCCACAGATTTTCGTCCTTTTTGTGGGCGGAAAGGGGCGGGGTGAAATTTTGAAATACACTTGGAGTAGTGTGATAACACAGAAGACTGGATACAAAATTTGGTTGCTCTAGCTTTAATTGTCTCTGAGATATAGGCGCTAATGAAGACGGACGGACGGACGGACGGACGGACGGACAGACGGACGGACAGACAGACATGGCTATATCGACTCGGCTATTGATGCTGATCAAGAATATATATACTTTATGGGGTCGGAAACGCTTCTGTGCGTTACACACATCCGTTATCCCCACAAATCTAATATACCCCTATACTCTTCGAGTACCGGGTATAAAAAAATGACGTTTTATGCGTATACACAAAACTTGTTGGATGTTGCAAAACAGAATTTTTAAATTTGAAGTTAAGCAAGGTACTTCTTTTTTTTATTGAATTACACTGCCCTGCATGGGTTTTGCGAATGAAATGAGAGGTCGTTGTTCACGAATCTGAATCAGTTTTCAAACATTCAAAATGTCAGATTTAATTTGGCACTTAATTTGGCATAAAAATAACACCGCCATATATTAATAGACTTCCATATTCTAAGGGTGCGTACAAACAGATGGATATACATAGGCCTCATTTGAAAGGGCATGGATTAGCCTTTTATAACTGATGTTAGTCAAGTTTTCAGCGCGTCAGGATTAAACTGTTCATGCCAAAATGCCAAAACGCTATATCTTGGGATTTAAACCCTTTTTTCTCGAAAATGGGATGTGATGGAAAGTTTTTTGCACGTTATTCACAAACAGAAAATTTTAATTTGCAGGGCAGAATGATCTATCTACCAAAGTCAATGTTCCGAATGTTGCTGATAACGTATACACATGGAATTAGTTTTCTAGAAAACCCTAGTTTTTTTTACTGAAATAATCTACTTTTAGAGAAATATTCTACTTTAGAGAAATATTCAAAAATATTCGAAATTCTCAAAATTTTGGTGCCTCAAACTTTTTTACAAAATTTCCCATAGAAGTACATAAAAACACACCGAATAATTAATAAAGTGTGTACTTTTCAGTCCGCCCTCGTTCACTTATTTGTTCGTATATTTACGTATATTTGTAAATATAGCATGTATTTACATACACGTATTCATCTTCTGATAATCAGAGCAGGCGACTAGATTTTCCAAGATTGTGCAGTGACCATACCGTGTACTCATTTTTTAAAATAAGTATATACGGACATCGACAATTGTCTAAAATGAACAAAGCAAAGTAGGTACGGCGTTCCACAGGAAACTTTTTTTTTTTTGATTACAGTTATGAGAAACAGTTATGTGCAAAATAGAAGTACTACATATGAAAAGAAATGAAAACGTTTTTTATTTTTTTTGAAAATAACTCCTACATTTTTGCCAAACAATATTCACACTTTCGTAATGCTCCATGCAATTGGAGTAGTGTTATAACAGAGGAGACTGGATACAAGATTGGTTGCTTCAGCTTTTATAGTATCTGAGATATAGGCGTTAATGAAGACGGACAGACAGGCGGACGGACGGACAGACAGACATGGCTATATCGAGTCGGCTATTGATCAAGAATATATATACTGTATGGGGTCGGAAACGCTTCCTTCTGGGCGTTACACACAACCGTTATCACCACAAATCTAATATACCCCTATACTCTTCGAGTACCGGGTATAAAAACATAATTCTTTAAGAATTTTTAAAAAATTTGGTATTTTTTGTCATAGGTAGTACTTCTATTTTTCACATAACTTAAGTTTCCTACAACAGCTGACAAATGCAACTATAAATCCGACTCAGACACTTTGAAGCTTCCAAATTCAAATTTCATTATTTTTTTCGGTATTTTTTCCCGAAATTTTGACATTGAAAGCTCAGGAAAAGTCGAAAAAAAATATTTAAATGTCTTGATTTTTGGTTTTAGATAGACACATTAATTAGACGTCGTTTAAGGTAACGCTTATAAAAATAGCTTTTTTTAACTGCAAAGTTCAATACAACCAGTTGTAGGAAACTTAAGTAATATGAAAAATAAAAGCACTACCTATGACGAAAAATACCAAATTTTTTAAAAATTCTTAAAAAAATATATACATCATGAAAATAAAACCATAATTCTTTCAAATTCTTTCTTTCTATCAGAAAAAGTCATTTTTGGCCACAGCGGAAAAAAAAGTTGAATTTTGTCCAGTAGTGTAATTTAAAATTTTGATTTTACAAACACAGCGCAAATTTTTTTTAAGAAAATTTTGACGGATAGTGAATAAGCTTTTCAAAATTTGTTTCTAGCATTTTTCTAGCACAATATTTTCCCAATCTTCGTACTAGCCTTTAACGGAAAAGCCAAATTTCTTAAAGATAAAGAAACTTGGCGTAAAATCAGAAAGTCGAAAATGACTCTATTCATATGTTGCTATGTATGTAGAATGACTTGTAAAGTCGGTCATCGAAAGCAACGAAGTTGATCTTTTGGGGACATGATGTTAAATTGTGACAATTTGTAGATAAATATTTGAAAATGTCTCGAATTAGGGACGGAAACTTGTAAAATATCTAGAAGTCCTGCCAGGTGCTAGATTACTACTTAGTATTTGAAATAGTAAATAAGTTTATTCAAATTTAAACGAGGGGGAAGGTTGTGGGCCACGGCTCTACTTTGTAAACGGTTCTACATAGACATATGTATGTAATATGTATGTAATATGTATGTAATATGTGAGCTTATGATTTATGTAATTGATGTAACTTATACAATATATTTTATACATATATAACGAGGGAACGTGGGGAACTTTATACCCGGTACTCAGTCAGTTTACACAGCCCCGATGGTGCAGTGTCAAATAACAAGTTTAAGGTGCTACAGATTGTAAACTAGAGGAGAAACAAAAAATGTTTATCGCCAATTTTTTGTGTTTTCTCACATTTAAAAATTTTATTTGCTGCTTAAATATTGCTCCGTTTTAAAAATAAAACAAGAGGGAACTTTGCGGCTTTTGCCGCGGCTCTACTTTATACCCGGTACTCAGTCAGAATATGTTGGCAAAAAGGAATTATTACATTTTTTCCAAAAAAAAAAATTAAGTCGAACCATTCTGCAAATTTTTATGCATATTTTAAATGTTTTTCTTTTTCCATTTTGTTTTAAAAATGTTATCTACATGTATCCGTAACACCGTAATTTTTGAACACGAGTCTAAATTCAACCTTTTTTGGTCGGACGGAAGAAATTTTGTGAGGCGACAACCCAATAATGAGCTGGATCCCAAACATGTAAAAGCGACAGTTAAGCACCGCGGAGAAAGTGTCATGGTATAGGCATGTACAGTCCGCAGCCGGCGTCGGAAACTTGGCGTTTATTGACTCTATAATGGATAAGCACACGTAACGCAATGTTCTCAAAGAAAATTTGCACCAAAGCTCCGAAAAATTCCACTTTAACCATATGACGACGAGTATGTTCTGATGTTGCTTGCAGTGGGCATCTGGAGCTGCTGATAGTAGCTGTATCATAAGCAAAGGTTAATGTAGTTAATCCCTCTGCATGTAGGGATGTCTGCTTTTTAGAGAACGTATAGTGTTGGCCCAAAGCCAAATGAAGCACGCCAGCAGAGCATCTTACTGCAAATTTCCTGTCGTAGAGGTACGACTGTAACATTTCATGTGTGTTGACTGGGAGCGTTGATTTGATCTTATACATCAGCATTTCCAAGCAAACTATGTCGAACGCCTGAAACACACCAAAAAATATGGCAGTACAGTATTTTCGAACGCGCCACATATTTCTCATGTTATGCGGTTGACCTACTCAATAGTTCCGTGTTTTTCACGAAAGCCGTATTATAGATGGATATGTTATTTTATAGACACGATAAAAGGCTTATAAGTTGATAGGACCATGGGACTGTTCGATCTTTACCAGCTTGGAATCAGTATGATGATAAACTTTTTCCATCTCTCTGGAAAGTGGCCCAGTTTTAGGATTGCATTGAATAACTGGGCAATGGTGCAGATTGAACAATAGGGAAGCTGAATAACCATCTTTGGGGTTAGTGATTCCCAACTCGGGGAATTTTTTGGACTTAGATGCTGGTTGATAATTGGCTCATGTTGAAGCTGAGAGTTGTTTCATACGGTCGGAAGTGCGAACTCGTTTGTAGCAGAATTAGGTAGGAAACTTTTGCAGATGATCGGCAATTGTATTGGCTTTGTCTCCATCGCTCCGGGCCCAGTCGCCTACATGGTTTCTCAAAGGCATCATTGTCTTTAGAGAGTTTTTAGTGTTAGATGTTGATAGTTGCTCAACATGTCGGCGTTGCCAAATCTATCAGGTCGGGTAGTTTCTTGGGGTCCGTGGGGCAGTAAGTTGGTGTGCCAGGAGAAACGTGACCGAGTCTGTTGGTTACCTTAAAAAGTGCGTTGTACAGCTGCTTTCCCTTTGGATTCACAGGGCGAGATCCGCAGTCTGCATTTGCTTGGCGTTATAGTCTCCTGCTGCTATAAAGTGTTCTCCTAATGAATTGAAATATTGGTCTTTAGATATGGTGAATCAAGGGGGCAGTAGACGGCAGCTAGTGCAATTTGGTTACCACTTTCAAGATGTATTTTTAAGGATGTGGCCTCTAGATAGTTTTTGGTGCAGTCAAAAAGATGACGTCTGGGTTGCTTTTCGATGAAGTGCAGTTAGGCTCAGAGTTTTGCGTGTACATTCCTTGTAAATTAGGCAGCCTCTTTAGTTAACTGTATGATTTCCGCCGCAGTTGCCGCAATTTTTAAGCAGGAGTCTTATTTGCTTGCTGTGCAGCGCGAAGAGTCGTGAAGTCGTGTATGGAATGGGCATCTCATATTTTTTTGTTATCTGCGTCTCAGGCTAAAGTTCAACTTTGAATATTATTTACAATATTGTTTAGAATATAAACGAGAGAAAACGTTGTGAGAAGCTGAAGCTCTACTTTATACCCAGAAGGCAGTCAGAATATATGTGATCTTCTGATCTATGTAGTTTATTATATGTTCGCAAAACGGACGAAGTAAATTTTGGCCCGAGTGGAAAAAAAAATTAGGACGAACCCTATGCTAGATTTTCATATATTGAAAGTTATCTGTTTCCATTTTTGTTTACATATACTTTTGGCATCAGCTTCTACATTTCTACATGTACCTGCATAAGTACATATTCGAGAGGCACAAGTTTTTGCGAGAGAGGGAATGAGAAAGCACTTGGCAGGCGTTGCGTAGCCACTGAAATATAACATGTTCCTTCTGTCCATAATAATGATCCGACCTGATCCAGATTCAGCAATCTGTTAGACACGGTCATTTTCCATGATTCAACGTTTTTGGTTTTCTCTTATCCTGAAAATTGTGGATTACACAGATTTTCATCTTTTGTGTGAACGAAAGGGGACTTGTCAAAATTTTGAAATACACTTGTATTGAAGTGATATCACTGGAGCTTGGATAGAAAGTTTGGTTGCTCTAGCTCTTATAGTCTCTGAGATCTAGGCGTTCGTTAGGACGAATAGGCAAAGCAGACGGGGTCTCGTATGAGAGATTCAACACTCTGATAGAAATGGTCATTCTGTATGATTCTGCGTTTTTAGTTTTCTTGTACTATCAAAATTGTGCATACCACTGTCTTTCGTTCTTTGTGTGGGCAGAAAGGAGCGGGGCGAAATTTTGAAATTCACTGCTCTAGCTTTCATAGTTTCTGAGATCTACGCACTAATGAAGACGAACAGACAGACGGACGGACGGACAGACAGACAGACATGGCTATATCGACTCGGCTATTGATGCTGATCAAGAATATATATACTGTATGGGGTCGGAAATGCTTCCTTCTGGGCGTTACACACATCCGTTATCACCACAAATCTAATATACCCCTATGCCCCGGGTATAAAAACTGTATTTCATTTGGCTTGACATCAGAGGCATAGAGCTTTCAGTACAACTTGCAGGCACATGCTGCTTTTAAGTTGGTACGTGTAAAAGTTTTTTTTGATTTCGTTTAAACACTTTGACAAAAGTCTAAAGTTGTCTTCGGTTGTTGTTTGAACTTTTATCTTCTAGATGTTACTCCTCATTAGGGGAATGATATGGAAATTATCCTGAGCGATGAGCTTAACAACTTTGTTAACAAAAGCACTGGAACTTTTCTCTCGTATAAATATTGGAGGGGCTTTTGCTTTTCTTGTCGCCAACAGCAGATTCTGGGGGCAGATCGTCAGCGTTATCTGCTAAGATTTCAAATCTGTTAATGTTGTTAGAAGTTTCGCCGAAATAAAAAGTAAACGAAACGAATCTTAATTGCAAAAGAAAAAAGTTGTTGACTTATTGATTCCATAATAAAAATTTGACACTAATACGAAGGAAATTTAGCTTGCGCCTTCTTTATAAATAATTTTCTTTTAACCCAACCTCAAATATGGCTCTGAAAATATGACTGACTTTTCGTTTTAGTGAAAACAGCTGCCGCAGCCCAATTCAATTATCGTGTAGTTGCGAAAAAAATACATTTTTGCACTTGGTGCGTTACCTATCGATATCGGAAAGGACGCAGAGAAGCAGAAGAGGCGTTTACACCACAGCGTCTTTCCGTATTTGGAAGAGGAAGAAAAATTTTGTAAGCAGAATAAATAATGTGCGAAAATCAACAAAATATGTTGGAAAAAGAGTTGATTTTTAAGTAAATGGAAGCGGTTGGGTTATCCTCAGAAAAGTTGCAATTCGTTTTTCAACTGCAACGTCCTCCTCGCATTTGGACCCTTGCACACTGGGCGGAATTCCCAAATAAGTGGCATAAAGTCGAAAATTTTGTGGAAGCAAGTAATAATTATATTTCAGTATATTCAAACTAGGGTCCCTAAATAGAAAAAATCGATGATCGCTTTTGCCAAACATGCAACCCTGTCATTCTGATCAAGCTTCAAAGTCAGCTGATTAGTCAGCTGATGCCTGCGACAAAATTGGCGGGAAATTTTCATTCACTTTAAGCGCTTGGCAAATTCACACAAAAGAAAAATAAAATATTGTAAAAAATTGATTTTGGAGGCCAAGGTATGTAGAATGAATAAAAGTAAACAGTTTGGTGTTAAAATGTATTATATTATATGTTATATATGTGTACTGTTTTGTATTGTCCAAAAAGATAGAAAACCAAACAAATGTGTTCGGTTTCTGTGGAGTAAAAACTAACGTTCTGCGTGTTTCTGCGATATGTAATGTATGTGAAAATAAAGTAGAGAGTGTGTATTAAAAGTTAGTAATAATCTTGTTTGCGGCTTTTTCCGGCTCTTGCGTTATTTTGAACTTGTAGATCACATTGAGTTCTGTCATTCAACGCTGCTGGACGTATGGATCGACAGCGGCCGCAACTCCACCGTTCTTGCGAACTGGGTATTTGGCCAATTGACGGAATGTTTGCTAACCAATGAAAACATAAGTGAAATTAAAAAGAAAATTAATAGCTTTTAAATTTACATTACGTCGAATTTACAAAAAGTGCAGCAGAAATATGCGCACATTTCGAATAAAACATTTACAATAAAGACAATAAAGAAGATACCGACAGTCTTTGATTGGGTAGACCAAAGCTAAATTATGATGAAGCAGGGCCCCGTCTTAAAAGAAAACTAGCTGCCGATGTTGCAATGAACAATAAGAACCACACCAAACTTTTGATTCATGCTGCTACAATGTCAGCCAGGAAATCAAATGAAAGTGACACTGCATTTGTGCTAAAAAATTTTAGCAAGTCTGAATGCGAGGCTACTGAAGCTAAAAGAAAGCTCGGTATTGCGGAACCAATACCTTTAACAACAAATGAAGCTTAGGAATTCTTGCTGGAAAACTCGATAAGCAAACGGTTATATAATGAAATTCGTTAAAAAAGCAAAGAGCATAATTGTGACATATATCCAAGCTACTTTATTTATAGTTCTCACACTTTCCTTTGTGATCACGTATACGCATTGATGCCTTATATGGGCTATTGGGGTAGGCGTGGTCAAATGAACTTTAAATTTTGTTTAAATATTTAGAGTGCTATTCTTATCAAATATACCAAGTTTCAGCTCGATATCTGCGTTATTCGACTTTATGCCACTTTTTTGGCAATTCCGCCCAGTGTGCCTTGTAAGAAAAGAGTTCTGTTTGCTTTTCAATTAGCCAATTCAATAGCTACGATATGGATCATTTTGAGACGAAGATGTCCTTTTTGAAGGAAAATTTCGTCATGGAAAGAAGTACTTTCCAAATTTCAACTGAGAAAGACACTCCTTTTTGACTGACAATCCCTGGAGAAGAGAATAGCCATAGCCCTTTATTGCCTAGGATCGTCTGCGGAATATCGTACGGTAGGAAATCTATTTGGTGTGCCAAGGCCCATTGTCTGCTGCATATTACTGGAGTTTTTTCGCGAGGTAGTTGCACAACTCGCTGACAAGTATCTGCCAGCACTCTTTCTTACCCTGAGAAGATCACAGAATTAGTGGAAGGACTTAAAGACATGGGATTTGTAGCAAACAATTTTAATCAAATATATCATTATATACCATTATATGGACCAAGAGCACTGCCCTGTGGAAGGCCGGAAGTAGCCAAATATGGGTCCGACTGCTTTCCATTCACCAATACAACATACTCTCGCAACTGAGCAAGTTCGAATGAATACCCAACCGATGCAGCTTGGCTACTAGAGCACAGTGGGAGACTTTGTCAAAGGCCTTAGCAAAGTCAGTATACACAACATCGACCTCAGAGTACTTTTCAAAGGCATGTGTGCAGAAATTACTGAATGCGACCAGATTCGTAGTTGTTGATCTACCCGGCATAAAACCATGCTGATTTGGGCTAATGTATGACCTCATGAGAAAAGTAATCTTTTTGGCAATGATGCGCTCAAAAAGCTTTGAGATGTTGCTGAGTTTGGCAATTGGTCTATAATCAGAGATACTAATCTTCGAGCCTTTTTTAAAAACAGGAGTGACTCTGGCAGCTTTCAACTTACCAATAAACCGACCCGCTAGCAAGGAATTTATGAAAAGAATTTTTAGCGGTGCACAAAAAGCATCCCCACAATTAAAAGCAGGAAGGAAGAAATACTATCACTGTCGGGTTTATAAGAATTGTCGAAGTCAGCAATAGCCTCCAAGATGTCCCCCTCCAATATATCAAGTGTGCCAAAATTAGAGCTGAAAAGAGAAGCAAAAAGGTTTGCTATGCCAATATCAGTATTAGAGCTATGGAGACCAAGATACATAGTTGAGGGAAGACCACTCGTTGACCTTTTAGAGTTAATAAAATGCCAGAATGACCTGGGATTAAGTTTGAGCCCCCTCTCAACGTCAGCAATATACTGATTATATAAAAATTTGTTTAGAAACGAAAACTTCCGTTTATGTTGCACATACCTGTCCCAATCACCAGGGTCCCGGATCTTATCAAAACGCTTAAAAAACGTATTGCGGAGCTTTTTGTACCTAACGAGCCCCTTCGTATACCACGGTAACATATAGGAGCCACGCACTCTTCTGGTAGAATTTTTATCTACAAAATGACGCACTGTTTCAATGAAAACACTATAACAGGTATCAACACTAGGATGCGATATAACAGACGCCCAGTTAACATTTAACATGTCATCCCGCATAGCATTAAGACTTACATCAGTAAAATAATAATGAACATCCAGGTCCGCTCGAGGCGGAATAAATTTAACTGCTAGTAGCAATGGCATATGATGCATATCGCATTCTGCAATCGGCAGTTCACAGCGCGCAGCACGGCAGTCGACATCAGGTCCAACTAAAACTAAATCTAGAATCCTATTTAACCTATTAAATTCATCATCCAAACAAAGAATTTCGTGCTTTAAGTGCACATTACTCGGGATCATAGCCAACGACTGCGGATCGGCGGACCACACCAACGACCCCAAATTGAAGTCGCCAACAACGCAGAGATGCTGACGGTCTTTTAAATTAGCATGCATGCTGGTTATATTTTTCATATGCGCCTTGTAGACCTCATAGCTACTACTAGGCGGAATATACGATGCACTGATCACAAGAGCCTCCGACTGTCCGGCCACCAACACACCAATCTGATCATACATAGTGTCTCCATCCATGAGATCACACTGCATCGTGCGTCTAACGGTCACAATGACCCCACCCCCTTTGCAGCGATTCATTTTGGCACAATCTCTGTCCTTACGAAACACTTGGAAAAGGTTGGGGTCAAAGTACTCGCTGTCGAAAAAGTTATCGTTGAGCCAGGTTTCAACCAAGATAATGGCGTCGAAATCGCACATAGAGTTGCCAAATATATAGCCTGAGCCTTAGTGCGCATGCCCGCTACATTCTGAAAGAAGATGCGAATGGATTTGGTCCCTTCCATAGGCATGATCGCAGAAGGTAGCAGTGCTGTAACGACGATGTCAGAGGCGCACTTCGTTGAAATAGAGCACAAGCAAGAGCGTCGACGTCTATACCAGCAGCAGCCGTGCGAATATCGCACTAAACGCAGAGCGAAGAATCGGTACAGTGTTGTTGTTCCGCAGAGGTATGCCAGAAGTGATGCAGCGAGCCATTGCTGAGTGCGTAGAGGCGAAAAATTGCATGCAGAATATGTCGTAAAGAGACGGAGAACCAGAAGCCATGGGCGCCGCTCACTGGGGGTTTTTTGAAGTGGAAGGAACTGGAGCTTCCGTAGTCGGGGTGGACGTCCGCACTGGCACAGCTGTCAACAGATTAACTGCCGTAATATTTGCTTCCGGCCTCTGCCTATGCACAAAACGGGAAACCCTTACCGACACTGGCCAGAATTTTTCCTCAATTTTTCTTCTATCATCTTGACCAGTGCTGCTAATTATTTTCCAGAAAAAAAAGCTTTTTTTTTTGTTTTATTTATAATATTATCAGCACGTTGTCTAATTCTTCGCGACTAGCATCGGTTTCACAATCGTACGACATGTTCGTACCGATCATGCAAAGATAACTTGAATGGACTTTATATTCATAGCAGCATTTGCCCAGTCTTCGCAAACCATATTGTTGTTTATTGTTTATTTTTGTTTAAAGTTTAACAATGTACAGTTAAACTGTAAGGGTAAAATTGCATATAAATAATTTAAAGAAAAGGGCTAATGCAAATACTCAGACCCGGTGGGGCTGATTATCGGCTCAGTAGCTGATAAGGTCCCACCAACAGCCAAATTTAGGTTAGAGAAAAGCCGGTAGCCGAACAATTTCCAATTACAGCTTTTTAAATTAACTTAAGTTATTGATTAAGATAATTTTGACCATATTAGAACTAGTATCAAAGGAAAACCGATGGGTAAATTGGTTATAGTTACGGCAAAGGCTAAGGAAAGATTCATAATCCGAGTAGTTCGAAAGACAGAGTTGGAGATGAAGAGGAAAGTAATGCCTAGTCAGGCAGTGGTCTACCTCCCTTGGCGATGCAGAGAGTCGACCTCTTTCTCCTCGTGGCCGTCAAGGTGTCCAGTCGTAATTTTTGTTATAGCCATTAACCTGTGTAGCTCCCGACACCACGCCAAGTGATTGTGTATTATTACCCGAAGATCCCCGTGAGTATGGGTTCGACACAGCAAGGTGGATTGTTTTGAAAAAAAATTTTTCACAGACTTTTCCGTATACCGCGAGGTGCACCTTATCAGCTAGCACACGGCAGCACCTCTGTGGCGGGGTGCGAGGTTACCGCAGTGATCCTGCAGGGATCCACCAACCAAGACAGCGGCAGCTGATGTTGATGGGCTAAGGAAAGATTTAGGCCCACATATATGGCCACAGCAAGAGAGTTCCCGCTGGCCTAACCTCTTGATCGTGGGTGTACCGCGGTCATTGACCCCCTTGCTTCGTCAGCTTCATCACCTGATACCACAACCCCGTTTGGTTTCATCCGTTTATGAATTAACATTGTTGTAATTATACGGCTAAAATATGAATAAGCCATGTGTGCTTGGTATAACCGGATAGAAAGAAAAAAAAAAAGGGAGCGCATGTACATGGTCAAAATCGCCAATCGGATTTTTCTTTGGTTATATATGTAAAATTAATATGATATTAACCTTGCAGTCAAGAGTGTGGTTACCCCACATTCATCATCTCATCATTAATCATCTCATCATCTTATCATCTCATCTAATCACCTATTCACCTCATCATCCAGCCATCTACACAACGAAAGATCTTTCTGCGTGGGAGTCGTAATGGATATCAGTATCGTGAGTGGTTATAATACCCATTTGGTAGTTAATAAACATGAATTTGCGGTAACTTTTCTCTCTGAACTTGCGATAATCCCGAAATGACCATATACATGGAAAGCTGTTTTTTTTCGATTTTATTGGCTTTGCATTGGTCAGCGTAAACAAAACTTACTCTAGTTTAATTTTGAATATTTTTTTTAAAACGCAAATTATTGAGATAACACCTACACATATACCATATTCCCATTATTACATTACATTATTACATTACATTATTACTATTACATTACACTATCACTATTACACTACATTATTACTATTATCAAATATTATCATCCTAATACCCCTAGCTATACGATTATTATGGATAGATTTCCCGTTAACCTTCCCCTATTACAACTTATAAGCCTATATATTCTTGATCCATATAATATACCGATTATTTAATGCCAGGTGTAGTTAGAGTTAGGTTGGTTCTTACCGTAAATGAATTATCTTGGATTTTGTAAATAAAATTAGCATTGCAATGAATCAAGGCTAAATATCTTTAATAGAAACCATGCAGCATCGTCTTGTAGCACTGTAATCTACCGACAGCTTTGTTGGAGGGATCCTTAATATAGATTTTATTGGCCCTTAAGGATCATGGTAAAGTGGGCGTGTTCGTACTTGGCGATCACACAACCAACAGAGACCTGACTATTGACAGTATCCCCTTTCTCCTATAGCTGCTGACCTATCCCTATGACCTCCTGCATCCCCTCTCCCGTTCTCCATTTCCTCCTTGTACGCGATAACTATAATTTTTAAACACTTCTCCCTGCAACTCTACGCGGGAGCCCCCAAATTGGTGGTACCCTGTCCTCAAGGCCCACACCCAGCCGACCAGAGACAAAAGCCGAAGCCAACGCGTACGTCCTTCCATCGATTTGAGTTTCATCTGCTCCTAACCCCTGTATGTTGTATGCTACACTTAACGTCATCAGCATACATTAGAACACGGGAATGAGATAACATTTGAGGAAGATCGTTAATAAATAATTTAAATAGCAGGGGTCCCAGATGGCTACCTTGAGGAACCCCCGATGAGACAATAACAGGTTTAGACAGAGAGGAGTTAAAGCTGACACGTTGAGAACGGTTACTAAGGTAAGAATTAGTCCAGTAAAGAAGCTTAGTCGGAAGCCCTAGAAGAGACAGTTTATGAATAGATTGATGGAGTCGAAGGCTTTACTAAAGTCAGTAAAACGACATCAGTTTGACACTGTTTAGCAAATCCCAAAGTAACAAAGGTGGAAAATTCAAGTAGATTAGTAGAAACTGAGCGACGTTTAATAAATCCATGCTGTGACTCGGAGAATACAGACCTACAAAAATGTTGCATCTGAGAAGTGATGATTTTTTCGAAGAGTTTAGGAATGACAGATAGGTTGAAAAAATACCGGTAGTTAGAGACATCAGATTTAGATCCCTTTTTATGACACCAGTCTTGAGAGACAAGTTGAAAAGTTTTAGGAGAGGCACACAAAGAGATTCAGCATAAAGTTTAAGAACAGCACTCGGAACCGAGTCTGGCCCAGTGGAGAACGAAAACTTGCACAATTTTAAATTTGTTAAAAGACCATCATAGTCGATGAATGGGGGAAGGATACAGTTAGAACTATTTAAAGGGATAGGATAAGAGTAACTACTACTAAAGTCGTTCGATGAGGCTAGGATAGAGGGAAGGTTAATAGAAGGGACAGAGTAGCAACGTTGGAAAAAGGAAGGGAACAGATCAGCAATATCACAATCCCTATCAGCATTACTACCATTTAAGTGTAGAAAAGAAGGAAATTGGGAAGATTTACGTTTAGAATTAACAAACCTGAAAAATTGTTTAGGGTCGCGTTTAAAGTTAAGCTTGCATTTGGTCAAGTATCTATTGTAGCACAATGTATTAAATAAGGAAAATTTCAATTTTGCAATTGAGTACTTCGAAAAGTCTGATTGCAAACCGATTTTTTTGAACTTCTTGTACATACGGGATTTTAAATTCTTCAGATTTATTAATTTTGGGGTGAACCAGATAGGGCCAGAAAGATTTCTGGAGGGGGTGACTAATGGAACATGCTTGGGAAAGATGGAAAAAAGAGAGCTATAGAATGCATTCGTGGCAGATTCGCGGAAATCGTCAAGGAATGACCAATCCATCTGAGATAGGGCAGTATTCATGGAGAGAAAATCAGCCTTCTTAAAGCAATAGATATTCGAAGGCTTAATAAACGACTTTATAGGGCATGAAGAGGGCAACAGGAAATCGATTGAAAGTGTGGGATGGTATGGGTCTTCAGGGAATGATAGAGGTGATCCTCGACATACCAAAGTGCTCGAAGCATCAGTAGTGAAGACGAGATCAAGGGTGTTACGTGCTCATGCTATTACGTATGCCATTAACCTGGCATAACGATGTATCGGACAAAGAATCAACGAAGTCATGCTGCATAGATGGGATCATTAAGTTTGAGTCAATGGATGGAGACCAAGTGACATTTGGAAGATTAAAGTCGCCGAGGACGATAAGACGATCAGAATCACTAAGCTGAGACAGAACAGACTGAAGATGGGCAGCGTGAAGCATATAAGTTGTAAATTCAGAGGACGGTGGGATATAAGAGCATGATATGAATAAATTAAAAGAACACAGACGAATTTTAACTACGATAATTTCAATAGTGTTGAGCTCATCGATGGGAAAGAGTTGGGAAGTTAAGTCGGAACGAACAGCAATTAGGACGCCGCCACCTCGAGATGGTCGATCAGATCTATATATGGTAAAATTGTCTACAAAAATCATTGCCATTGCCATGTTTCAGAGAAGGCAATGATGTCGGAATCAAAAGTTGCACTATCAGCATGTAATTTGGTGAGCTTACTGCACAGGCCTCGTACATTCTGATTAGTGATCTTTAGAGGTAGGGAAGAATTCAGTTTTTTGAAATAAATGGTAAATAAGTAGATGGTGTAGGAAGAATTCCTACCCGAGGAGCGGATTGTGAAGGTTGAGATCGGCTGCTGAAGATGTGACAGATAGTGTGTTCGGGCCAGAAAGAGGGTTCTAACAAATTCTTTACAAACTTCTCCGGGACACGAATTTTAAATGAGGAAATATTACGTTTTTCCTTGAAAGTAAATTTAGTAACTACAATGCCAGAGGAGCTATTGATGTTTAGTTTAGAGAAGATATACTCTCGAACCAGTACATCCGTAGCCGATTCCATAAGACGTGAGACAAATATAGATTTTAGAGGAGCGACAGCGAATAGAGTAGATCGGTCAAGAGGGGTCACATGGTTTATGGGTGAGGCTGAGGCGGGTTCTACCCGAGGGGCAGGTCCCTATGGGATAGCGCTGGCTGAGGAGCCAGTGCGAGCCGGTGTGGAAGGGACTACTTCAACTTCCATGCTGACAGCAGTATCGACGACTTCCTTAGGGGGCACAGTGATGCCGACAACTGGATGATCATTAATGTCCGGTTGGACAACCTGGGCAAACACAGGCACGGGATGATCATTACTGTTCAGTTGGATATCCTTGGCAGTCACGGGCAGAGGTGAACAGCCGGCAGGTGAAGAGACAGCCGTCTTTTTCGATGTAGATGCATGTACATCGATATCCTTGGCGCCAAAGTCGATCAAGGCTGGCGAACTAATTGGAGGAGCGTGAGAGTCTTTAGCTGCAAGAAAATTGGAACTGTGAACACTGGGCAGACTAGGTCTAACCTTTCTTCTCTTTGGAGACTCATTATAATTTTAAGATTTTTAAAATGAGTTTCCATTGAGGAAAACTTATCCTGCAATTTCCGAAATTCTGAGTGGACAGCAGCGAATTCGTTATGAGTCTGTCTCATAAATGTGCACATATCGGCTTCAACTGCCATGCAATCCCAACAAGTCCAGTTGAGACCACAGCGGGTCTTAATCAGATCGACAACGCGACCACCGATATGACCAAAACCCGCGCAGCTAGAGTGAGCCGTGTTGTCACACAACCAACAGAAAATGAATGTTTGACGTGTAGCAACCGAACGGTGGCCGTCACAGCGTTTAGCACAACAGGCGCTCATTTTTTTATATTAAAAACAATAAATATGAAAATAAAAGAAACGAGAGGGAACGTTGTGAGCCGCGGCAAAGGCCGCGGCTCTACTTTATACCCGGTACTCAGTCAGTATATATGTATGTACAAATGTATATACATATGAGCTTGTGATTTAAGTAAATTATTATATGTTCGCAAAAGAGACGAATTAAATTTTGGCCAAAAAAGGAAAATTTCAAAAAATTAGGTCGAACCCCAGTTTTATATTTTAGAAGTTATCTGTTTCCATTTTTATTTACATATAATTTTGACGTCGTCTGCTACATTTTTACATACACATGTAAAACTACATACAAGAGACATGGAAGTGTGTGCGAGAGAGAAGGGAATCGCTTGGCTGCCGTTTGGTAGCCACTGAAATTTAATTTGTTCCTTCTGGCTATAATAATGATCCGATATAATCCAGATTCGGCAATCTGATAGATACGGATATTTTCCATAATTCTGCGTTTTTTGTTTTCTCTTATCTTAAAAATTGTGGATTCCACAGATTTTCGTCCTTTGTGGTGGCGGAAGGGGGCGTGGCAAAATTTTGAAATACACTTGTATTGAAGTGATATCACAGGAGTTTGGATAGAAAGTTTGGTTGCTCTAGCTCTCATAGTCTCTGAGATCTAGGCGCTCATTTCGACGAATAGGCAAAGCCGAAAGGGTCGCGTGTGAGAGAGAGCGAGAGGGAACGATGACTTTCGAAATGGTTTTCTTCATTGTGGCTACATTAATAATCCGATCTGATTCAGATTCAACACTCTGATAGATATGATCATTCTCTATGATTCTGCGTTTTTAGTTTTCTCGTATCCTTAAAATTGTGCATGCCACAGATTTTCGTCCTTTTTGTGGGCGGAAGTGGGCGGGGCGAAATTTCGAAATACATTCGGAGTAGTGTGATAACACAGAAGATTGGATACAAAATTTGGTTACTCTAGCTTTAACAGTCTCTGAGATATAAGCGCAAATGAAGACGGACGGACGGACAGACGGACAGACGGACGGACGGACGGACAGACAGACATGGCTATATCGACTCGGCTATTGATGCTGATCAAGAATATATATACTTTATGGGGTCGGAAACGCTTCCTTCTGTGCGTTACACACATCCGTTATCCCCACAAATCTAATATACCCCTATACTCTTCGAGTACCGGGTATAAAAAGAAAAGTAAAATTTAAGTTGGTGTGGCGCAGAGATAGTGACGTTAGCTTGTGTTACACAAATGCGCGCGCAAGAACGAACAAAACAATCACAATAACGGCAAGTGAACGGAGAGACACAGAGAGACGATAGAAAATCAGAAAGACAAGCACAGAGCGGCGGCCAACGCAGTGCGTGTGTGTTGGAATGAAAACTGAGTAGCTGAGGGTAGATAGAAACAGAGAGCAGTTCAGAGAGAGCAAGCGCACCGCACTAGAATAGGCAACAACAAAACGGCTGCGATTAAGAAAGTGCAGAGAAGTTAAGAATGTACAATAGGAATGGAAAATTGAAAATAAATACACAAAAGTAAGCGTAATGCGTATGCACTAAAATCGAACACGTTGCACGATCGGTTAGGAACACCAGAACAAGGTAAAAGCATAAATTACTTTCCTTTAAAAAAAGATTGACAATTTTTAACAATTATTCAAGCACGAGCGAGATATAACACGACCGTCCGTAACGATGCATCGATATCTGTGTGTTTTATTAAAATAAATAATATATAAATCGGTATCATCCTTTTACTCACAATAAACCTTACCTTATGCTAAGAATACTGTTTATAGTGCTTAGACTCATTGAGTTCCTTAACTTGGAATATTCCAAGTTAAGCTGGCTAAATACGCGCTCAACCTCCGCGTTGGACCATGGCAATGAAAACATTTGCAGGGCAACAGCTGCCAGTTCAAGGAATCTGCGGTTGCCACCAGAATCCTTGTAATGAGATACTTCATTCCAAAATTTTCTGCTGTCATTGACGTTTTCCCACTTAACTAAATGTACATATATCATAGTACTGCCGCTCAATGTCTGCTATTGTGCCTACTTGGAAGTGTTCTAACAAATCTGTAATTCCATTTTATTTAGTTGACATTTTTTATAAATTTAATATTGTCGGGGAGCCTGAAAATAAAATAAAATTATTTAACGGTCGGTAGAAGAATCTGACAAATTGGTTACCTCAGCTTTAGCTGCTTGATAAACTCAATCACAAAGTTAGAGAAGCGAGCACGAATTTCTTTTTCAAGACCTGCATCGATATTTAAAGATTTGATTTTCTTTTCAAAATCATAGCTTTGGCACATATCGGATACTGCATGCTCCTCCAAGTTGTCCACATCCAATATATCAATTTCCTTGTTAAGGGGAACAATTAACTTTCTTAAGGAATTAATGGCAAACACTAAGTCATTAAGAAATTCTGTTGCATTTGTTTTATTGCTTTGAAAGCACTTATTGACTTTCTGCATGTCCGACAGAATTGGTTTTAAAAATATTATATATAAGTGATTAATTTGATCACTATATAATTCATGAAGAATTTCCGACTTATAGCATTTTTCTTTGATCACTATATAATTCATGAAGAATTTCCGCCTTATAGCATTTTTCTTTTGTTGCGGCCAAATCAAAATGCAACTGATTAATTTGATCACTATATAATTCATGAAGAATTTCCGACTTATAGCATTTTTCTTTTGTTGCGGCCAAATCAAAATGCAACTTTATTTATTTATTTAAGAGCTAACTTATTATTAGTAAAATTATAGGCTAGCTTATTGCGTGGCTATGGCAGCAGAGGCCTTCAGCTCTAGAGTTGTATGTGTTTGTGTATAAGTTCTCTTAGTAGTACTGTGTGTTGTATTTACATATTTACATTAATGTACATGGGTTGATACGAGTGGTTTTCTTAATTTAAGTTAATTTGTATGTTCTTAGATGTAGTGATATAAATTTGTTGTTTTTAAGTATTTTAGAATGTTAGATATGTTTGAGGATGTGGGGTGTGCTAAGCATTGGAGAGGGTTGGTGTTTTTAAATATTGCTTGTCTTTGAAGTTTTAGGGTATTGCAGTCGGTGAGGATGTGTTCGATTGATATGGTGTCGTTGCAAAAGGGACATATACAGGGAGATTGATCGATGTAGTGTATGTGAGTTATTTTGGAGTGTCCGAGTCTAAGTCTAAGTCTGGTTATTATTATTTGGTCTCTTCTCGAGAGGGATAATGAATTTCTTTTAAAAATGTGGTAGTTGTTGAGTTTATGTGGGTTGTTTGCTTGATACCAGGTTGATGTTTCGGTTATGTTGGATTGTAGTTTTGTGAGGTGCATGTTTTTTAAGTATTTTTGTATGTCTTGTACGTTAAGGTTTTCCTTTGTTATTAGAGGCTGTTTCGCTGCATTTTTTGCAGAGGTATCTGCTAGTTCGTTCCCTGCTATTCCTACATGTCCGGGCACCCAGAGTAATTTGAATTTGGGGAAGGTTTTTTGCATAATATTGCGAGCGTATGAGGGGTAATGTTCGTTGTTGTTTGTGTTGTTAATTGCGTCTATTGCAGAGAGTGCGTCGGTGCATATGCAGAATTTACCTGTTTTAATTTTTAGGGTTTCTAAAGCTTCTACTATTGCAATGATTTCTGCGGGGTAGGAGGTAGGATTTGATGGTATCGGCTTCATTTGTGATGGCAAAGGTAGTGATACTGTTGTTTTGTGATCCATCTGTATAGATGTATGTGTATTTAAGCTTGTCTATGGTGCTAATTTGCATGAATTCGGCTCTGTATGTTTGTGGGCATGTGTTTTTTTTATTAAAGTTTCTTAGTGTCGTGTCTGTGATTATTTGGCTTACATTCCACGGAGTAGTAGTTAGAGTAAGCTGTTTTGTGGGCTGAAAGGGTAGGTTGTAGTTTCTGCTATATTTTATTATTAGGTCTATTGTTGAATTGTATTGTAGCCGTCTAGGAGGTCGGTATGTTTTTAGTATTTTGTGTAGTGGGGAATTTTTTGCTGTGATCAGGGTTTTTACGAGGATGGCTGTTAGAAGTTCGCGTCTGTCTTCTAATGGGGGGACTCTTGCTTCGTATAGAATGTTTTGGGAGGGTGTGGTTTTGAATGCCCCGAGAGCGATTCTGAGGCCTGTGTTTTGATTTTTGATTTTATAGGTCGCAAAGTTGTTTTTGGGCAGTGTCCATAGATGGGAAGGCCGTAGTCTGCCTTGGAGTTGAGTATAGCTTTGGTGACGTTTATAAGTGTGGATGTGTTACAGTTGAATTTTGGACTTTCGAGACATTTTATTATATTAATTGCTTGATGCAGGGTGTGCGTGAGTTGTTCAGTGTGTTTATTATACCCGGTACTCGAAGAGTATAGGGGTATATTAGATTTGTGGGGATAACGGATGTGTTTAACGCACAGAAGCGTTTCCGACCCCATAAAGTATATATATTCTTGATCAGCATCAATAGCCGAGTCGATATAGCCATGTCTGTCTGTCCGTCTGTCCGTCCGTCCGTCCGTCCGTCTTCATTAGCGCCTATATCTCAGAGTCTATTAAAGCTAGAGCAACCAAATTTTGTATCCAGTCTTCTGTGTTATCACACTACTCCAAGTGTATTTCAAAATTTCACCCCGCCCCTTTCCGCCCACACAAAGGACGAAAATCTGTGGCATGCACAATTTTAAAGATACGAAATAACTAAAAGTGCAGGATCATAGAGAATGATTATATCTTTCAAAGTGTTGAGTCTGGATAAGATCTGATTATTAATCATATGTACATATGTATATACTGACTGAGTACCGGGTATAAAGTAGAGCCGCGGCCTTTGCCGCGGCTCACAACGTTCCCTCTCGTTCCATCTGTGTCTGTTGTTAAAGTGAAGTCCTCGTATTTTTAGTGATGCGACATTCTGGATTTGTATGCTTCCTGTTGATAATGTGCATTTGCAGTTGTTCTTTCTACAGAACCTAAACCCAATAGGTTTATATTAATTTTGTTCCTTTTTTTTAGTTTTTAGTTTAAGTATTATGTTAAAGTCGTCAGCGTAGGCGCTTAGGCTGATGTTTGGGTGTAGGGTGAGCTTTTCAGCGAGTTTGTTGTAAGCTATTACAAATAGGATCACTGAGAGTGGCGAGCCTTGGGGGATGCCGTTGTGGATGGGGTGGAAGGGGGAGAGGTTGGTGTTTATTCGTACTGTAATTTTTCTGTTTGTCATGAAGTTTTTTATGTAGTTTAATATTTTGGGTCACGTTTTCCATTCCGTGAGTTGGTCAAGTATTGAGTGTAGTCCGATTCTGTCAAAAGCTTTTGTAAAGGTTAGGGATATTATAGATATAGACGTATGGTTTCTTCTGGAGATGGATCTTGTTAGTAAATGGTCTATCAACAGTAGACTGTCTATAGCAGATTTCCCCTTCTTGAAACCTGTTTGACTGTTTGTTGTTAGAAACAAACCACCACAGTCGCTTTGCTATAATTTTGTCTAGGACCTTTGATAGACTTGAGTTCAGTGATATTGGTCGGTAGGAGTTTAATACGGTCTAGTCTGTGTTGGGTTTTAAGATTGGGACTATTATACTATTCTTGTAAACTTGGGGGATGTAATTGTATAGAGTTTTGGAGGTTGGTAATTCGACATTTTGTTTTCCTGTCCAAATTTTTTATCATGGCGTAGTTTACTCTGTCGAGTCCGGGTGAATTTCCTTTTAATGTGTTTAGAGCTGACGTGAATTCGACTAGTGCTATTTCTTTCTCTATTTCTGTAGCTCTCCCTCTGGGGACATATGTGGGGTTGAGTGTGTTGTTCAGTGATGCTTGTTTCGTGTTTATAAAGATCGTGGAGAAATTGTGCTCAGATGATGTGTCTGAGAGATTTTTGCAGAAGAGTTCTGCTATTTCTGCTTTGTTGGTGGTATTTTAATTTGTTACTGGGTTTAAGGTGCAATAAATGTGTTTTTGGGGATTTAGGCCACAGAAGCGTCTGAAGTTACTCCAAATTGTTTTTGGAGGTGTGTCGGGTGCTATTTGTGTTGTGAATTTTTGGATACTATGTTTTTTTTCTTATTTTAGGGTCCTTCTAAATTTGGCATTTGCTCGTTTAAATTGTATGATGTTCTGGGTACAGATGTTTCTTTTTAGCGTGTGCCATTTCTTAACTTTTTCGTCTCTGAGTTTTTGTAGATTATTGTTCCACCAAGGTACATAGTGTGGTTTGGTCATAGGGTGTATCTGAGGGATTGTTTTATGTGCACTAGATGTAATTATTTTTTGTATTGTGGCTGTTTCTTTGTTTATGTTTGAGCTTATTTGTAGTTGTGATGAGTATTCTTCTGTGAGTTTTGAAAATCGTTCCCAGTTGGCTTTGTCGGGGATAAAAATGGGTTTGGAGGATATGTGTTGTGTTATTGTTGGATTGGAGTTGAAGAGGTTAATTATGATAGGGAAGTGGTCGCTACCAAAGAGATCATTTTCTGTATACCATGTGCTGTCGAGTTGTAATATTGGGCTGCTAAAGGTTATGTCGATGTTTGTTAGTGTATTGTGGGTGCTAAGGTGTGTTGGTGAACCGTCATTTAGTAGGATGTAATTTGATTGGGTTATGAATTTTTCAAGTATTTTTCCTCTAAGATTATTGGTGTTTGAGCCCCAGTTTTTATGCCAGCCGTTAAAGTCGCCAGTAACTAGCACGGGTATGTTTGAGGTTTCTAGTACATTTTGGAGATTATTCATAGAAAATCCCTTGTTCTCGAGTTTGTAGGGAATTGTGTATCAGGAGAGTTACACCCCCATGGGAAGGTGAATTGTTTTTTGTTGTGTTTCGTGTAGAGATAAAATAAGGGGCATGTGTTTTTTAATTATTATTTGGAGTTCGCTGTAATTATTTGTGTACCGTTTATGTTCCATTGAATGATCTTAATGGTCATTTGGTTTTATTTATATTTTGGGGAGAGAAATGTGAGGGTATTGTAAGTCTATTTTTATGGTAATTACAGCATGTGGGTCCCATTGTTATTCTAGGTGTTAAACACTGTCGCTGTCGCTGTTGTCTTTATGTTTTTTCTTTTTTTGAGGTTTTTGTATTTGGTAGATTGGGTTTCGTGGGTTTGAGATTTGTTGAAAGGGTGTTGTTTTTTTCTTTAGGAAATATTCTTAATTTTAAGTCGTTAGTTTTTTTGCTTGCTAAATTTTGTGAGTTGGCGAGGTAGTCTACGTCCATTTCCATGTCTTCTTTGCGGTTGTGATGGTGCGATGTGCTTGTGCTGTGGGCTGAGGTCCTTGGTTGCTCTGATAATAGGTCGTGGTAAGATGTGGGTAAAGAGGAGTTGTTCGTTCGCTGGGCCGATGATGATTTTGTATTATAGGTCAATGTTGTTGTAGCTGTATTTGTTGTTGGTGTTGATGAGTGAGCGTCTTGATTTGTTGCAGCATTGGTTAATGTTGATGCCTAGCTGTTGCTAAGTTGCAGTTGACGAGAGTAGTAAATTAATAAAGCTGTTTTGTGGTCAACTTTCTCTGTAGTTCTGATTGCTACCAGTTCTTGTTGTTTTATGAATGTTGGGCATTTGCGGTCCAGTGGGCTGTGTTTAGGGTCAACTTCGGGGTTGTTTTTACAATTTTCAGCGGTGTGTTTCGTAATGTTTCGTAATTTGTTGCAGTAGATTAATCCCTTGGAGAAATTTAGTGTCTTATGTTAGGTGGCATTTAAATAAAATACTCACGTTTAAGTACATACATAGGTTAAACATAAATTCAAGAACATATAAGGTACTGAGGTTTTTCAGAAGCGTATTTTTAAGACATTTAATTAAAACACAAATTAGTGTGATTTCAATGTATAGGTATGTATATTCGTATATGTTCGATTTGTGTTTAGTTATGCGAGAGATGCGAAAGTTAACGATACGACGTTTGCTCACGAAGACGATCAATTCCCAAGTGTGTGCTGCTCCGAAGATGTGCCTCCCACGCAGCTCTTGTTGGACGATGAACGACAAAAGAAAAGCCGATGTTGCGATAGAGCGTTCAGGGCGAAAGTAAGCAACAAATGACTAAGAGATATGTGCTCTTTATGCTGCCGTGGGCCGGCGCTAAGCCGAACATACTCCCCCCGTTGAAGAGTACGGGTCTTCGACATCCTTCTTTGGCAGCATACATAGCTTCGCGACGGCCCGTGTGGCAATCCCATTAGCCGTTTTGAGCTCAGCTACCCTGGGAACACCATCCTTCCCGACGATTAGTTTAGTCACCCTTCCCAATGGCCACTTGAGGGGAGGCAGGTTCTCGTTCTTTACGAGCACTACGTCGCCAACGCTGAGACTAGGCTGCACAGTTCTTCACTTAGCTCTCTCCTGAAGAAGAGTGAGGTACTCCTCTCGCCAGCGGGACCAAAACGTCAGCTGCAGAAAGTTGACCTGTTGCCAGCGATCAAGACGATTAAAGTTTAGTCTGGTTACATCTGGCTCTGCAAACATAAGGATCGGTGCCGTACTCAAGAAATGCGCAGGTGTTAGCATGTCCAAGTCATCGGGATGCTCTGAAATGGGAAGTAATGGTCTTGAGTTGACTATAGCAGTTATATGGCACACGAGGGTTCTCAGGTCATCGAAGAAAAGTACGGAGCTGGAGGCGGAACGGTAGAAGTGATGCTTGGCTGTCTTCACCGCTGCCTCCCAGAGCCCGCCAAAGTGGGGCGACCGAGGGGGAATGAAGCGCCAGTCGATGTGATCTGCGACGCAAAACTCGTGAACTGCCTTCTGGTGCTTTTCGGAGAGGAAAAGCCTCTTCAGCTCCGCCAACTCGTTCTAAGCTCCAACGAAGTTAGTTGCGTTATCAGACCAAATCTCCCTTGGCTGAACACGAGTGCAAATTGACGTTGACAAATCCTGCACCAGCTCCAAGTGTACGGCCTTGGCGGCAAAACAAATAAATACGCTAATGTAGCATTTGAAGGGTGGTCTGGTCCGTACCTCACTCTTGTAAAAGAATGGACCACAAAAATCCACGCCCGTAACAGCAAAGGCGCAAGTTGCATTCACACGCTCCTTTGCCAGGTCAGCCATGATATGCTGAAGTAAACGCGGCTTGGCCTTAAAACATCTTGTGCAGCGATTTACGACATTTGCCACAGTCTTGCGCCCTCCATTTGGCCAATACTCATGAGGAATTAGTGCAATTAATGATCGTGGTCCAGCGTGCAAGTTCCGCTCATAAAAATGCACAATTACAGCAGAAGTTACAGGATGACGCCTTGTAAGAATAACTGGATGCCGCGCGTTGAAATCAAGTGACGAGTTCGCCAACCGTCCACCGACGCGTAATAGTCCATGTTCATCCAGAAATGATGCTAGTGACGAAACAGAGCTCGACGGCTGCACCTGCTCTCCATCCCGCAAAGCCTTGTAGTCAGTCCATAAGTGCACTCTCTGTATTGAACAGAGGCTTGCGACTGCAAATTGAGGCACACCCCAAGACTCGATACTGCGGCCGATGACGTGGTCCTTTTTAGTCTAAGTTGCTGAGCGAGACTAGATGTTATGAGGTGGATTTGTGACCCGGAATCCAAGAGTGCCCGACATGGCACGAGAGATCCAGCGCGATCCTTCAACAAAACTACTGCAGTGACTAAGAGTACGACATTATTGCAAGAATTGTGAGCTATCAGAGCGGTGGCTGAAGCCTGTGAATGGGCTTCAGGGTACGGTGACGACTAGACAGCAGACTCCGACTGCGAGCGTCTGTCATTGAAATGCAATAACGTGTGATGTCTGACCCCACAGTGGCGACAAGTTGAGGATCTGCAGGTGCGAATTTGATGGCCGGGCTTCAGGCAATTCATGCAAAGACTTAGTATCTTCACCTTTAGTAGGCGCAGTGAAGGTGAGAGAGTTAAAAACAAGGTGCAGTTATAAATATTATTGCCAGTAGTATTGCAAAATACACAGTCAAGAGCAACCGATTCAGTCGCTACGAAAGAACTCTTACTGTTGTTAAATGTTTTTTTATTCTTTCCCACCTGAATGCCGGGCGCATACATTGCCCTAGTGTGCTCCTGATTCTCCAACTTCTAACATCTTTGCTCAAAAAACTCGGTGAATTGCTCGGCTGTGTGTATTCTATCCAGTGACGGAGTATCCTCCCACTTGGCTTATGTGGCACTGTCTACCCTCTGCAGCAGGCTGTGTATTATAATACAGTCAGCAATCTGTTCCTTTGTCCCAATACTTTTTAAAGCTCGCAGATTGCCAATTGCGGTGTCTGTCAAGAACCGGAATTGAGACACAGACGACTCCTCAGCGCGCTGCACACCCAGAATGTCATTGACGTGTGCCTGAAAAATTAACCGTTTACTATTGTTAGAGGTAGATATCGACTATATCACCTTTGATCCAATATTTAAATTAATAAAGCAGTAAATTTGTTTTTAGTAAATGTGGTACTTTATTGCTTGTTGGTGATCGGAGCTGCACTGGCTGTCTTCATCATAGCGGCCCCACTGCAGCGGCCGAAAGCTCTGACCTCAAGAAAGAGTGCAAGCAGATAAATCAGCGCGCGAGCTTTAGCGGGAAGAGAGCTTATGGAGGCAGATAACACACAAATCAAAACAAACAAACAATGGTGCTCGATGGCATTTACTTTAATTTAATTTACGCCGTTCTGCTCCGAACATCCTCCCCCCGTTGAAAGAACATGGCTTTCAATTGATCCACTGTCGACGGGCAGGACGGCTAGCTTCGCAACGGCTCTCTTCATTAGACCCGTCGCTGTTCGAACCATTGCGACTCTGATGATTCCATCCTTGCCTGGTATGGCCTCCTCGACACGGCCAAGAAGCCATTTTAGAGGTGGCAAGTTTTCATCCTTTAAGAGGACGACGCTTCCAATCATTATGTTTGGCGTAGAGTCTCTCCACTTGCTCCTCTCTTGCAATAAGGACAGATACTCCATGCTCCACTTTCGCCAGAAGTTCTGTTGCATTTGAGACACCTGCTGCCAACGATTTAGACGGCTAGCGTTGAGATGCGTGATGTCCGGTTCTGGAAACGTTGTGAAGCTCGAGCCTTTAAGAAAGTGAGCTGGAGTAAGCACATCTAGACTGTCAGGGTCTTCTGAAATTGGATAAAGTGGTCGAGAGTTAAGAATGGCAGAAATCTCATATACGAGAGTGCAAAGCTCTTCAAGAGTTAGCACTGTTGCGCCAACGACTCGATAGAAGTGGTGCTTTGCCGACTTGACAGCCGCTTCCCATAGACCGCCAAAATGAGGAGAACGAGGAGGGATAAATTTCCAGTCAATTCCATCGTTTAGGCAAGATGAAGCGATGACGGAGACAGTTGGCTCGCTGTTGAAAAGCTCCTTGAGCTCCAGCAGCTCATTTCTTGCACCCACGAAATTGGTTGCGTTATCCGTCCACAAGGTTCGCGGCTTGCCCCTTAGACTGATGAAGCGTCTTAACGCTGCGATGAATGAGGCAGTAGTTAAATCCTTGACGACCTCCAAATGCGTGGCCTTTGTTGAGAAACAAACAAATATTGCAATGTAGCATTTGCAGGGTGGCCTGTTTCGAACATCAGCCTTATGATAGAAAGGCCCACAAAAATCGATTCCAGTCGTGTGGAATGCGGGGTTTGGTCGGACGCGATCCGTTGGCAAATCTCCCATCACGTGCTCAGCCAAGCTTGGTTTTGCCCGAAAGCACCGTACGCATTTGCTTGTTACGCTTGCAACTAGTTTTCGCCCTCCAACGGGCCAATATTTTTGACGAAGCGATGCAAGTAAGGCCTGTGGACCAGCATGCAAAAACCTTTCATGATAGAAAGTTATAACTGCCTTCGTAACCGGATGACCCTTTGGCAGCAATATTGGATGCTTTGCATCGTAAACCATATTTGCATTTTGTAGCCTTCCGCCTACACGAAGCAGTCCATCACCACCGAGTATCGGGCGCAATGACAGCAGCTTGCTCTTGGAAGGAAGTGCCCTGTTGGCCTTGAGTGCAGTAAGCTCCTCAGCGAAATTAACTTGCTGGATAGTCTTTATCAAAAGCCGAGCGCCGCCGGTAAGGTCCTCCACAGTGAGCATGGCACCAGACCGAACGTACTCCCTGCTTCGAAGGGAGATAAAACGATAAATATAACCAAAGACACGTTGTAGCTTGCCAAACGAGTTTGTGTACTTGCTGTCACATGAGAGGTCCCTTACACATGATCCAACCAATGCATTCTGTCGGCGCTCCGGTAAATCTACAATTTGTGGAGCTTGGGTAGGCCATTCTGAAGAGTCCGATAAAAGGTATGATGGTCCATTTAGCCACAATTCCAAATCCAATAGCTCCTCTGGAGAGCATCCCCTCGACACAACATCTGCTGGGTTAAGATCCGTTGGAACGTGATGCCACTTCATTTCCTTGGTTAATTCCTGGATCTGTGCAATTCTGTTGGAGACAAAAACGTTAAAGTTTGATGGGGCCTCACGTATCCAAGACAACACAATAGTTGAATCCGACCAACAGTGGATATCACAGGAAGATGCGAGATTTTTCTTAATGCTTCCGACGAGCTCCGCCAAGAGCAACGCCGCGGACAATTCCAACTTGGGTATCGTTAATGCTTTTAAAGGCGCTACCTTGGACTTTGAGCAAAGCAAGCGGGATGTTACATTCTCATGGACATTCGATCTTATGTAAACGCAAGCTCCATATGCGGCCATGCTAGCATCACAGAAGGCGTGCAATTGGATGGATGAGTTTTGCAGCATGACATAACGAGGAAATTTAAAATTTTGCACGATGCGTAATTGCGACATCAAGTCCGTCCACACTGCCGACAGAGGCTCAGGCAGAGCATCATCCCATCCTAAGTCCAGCTTCCACAAACTCTGCAAGAATATTTTTGCCTTGGCTAGAATAGGTGCTATCAAACCGAGCGGATCATAAAATCTGGCTATAGAAGACAGGACAGTACGCTTGGTGGGTGGTCCTTCTGGCATGATTTTCGAAAAATTGAACAGTAGGTTATCCGAGTTGGGATCCCATACGAGCCCCAAGGCCTTTGCTACGTCTGTTCCATCATGAAACTTAAGCAGCTTTTCCCTGTCCTCCGCAGGCTCCTCTTCAAGTACTCCAGGCTCATTGGAGCACCATTTGCGTATAGGAAATTGTCCTCTTTGCAGGAGCCCTTTTACTTGACGACGGATCACATTAACTTCCTCAATGGTGTCCCCGCCGGATATGAGATCGTCTACGTAGAAATCCCTTCTCACGACTGGGGCTCCTATAGGAAATGACGCTTCCTCATCGTACGATAGTTGGTGCATGGCACGAATTGCCAAAAAAGCAGCGGGCTTTGTTCCATACGTAACGGTCTCTAGCTTGTAAGTCTTGATTTCATCAGTAGGCCTTTCGCGCCAAAGAATGCATTGCAAATATTCATCCGGGTGTGAAATCCGTACACAGCGATACATCTTGCAGATGTCTCAACAAAGTGCAATCCTAAAAAATCGAAACCGAAGCAGTATGTTAAATATTTTTGGCTGAATCGTTGGGCCAGCCAGCAATAAGTCATTGAGGGAGAGCCCAGATGTGGTCTTTGCAGATCCATCAAAGACAACACGTAGTTTTGTACTGCTGCTATCGAGTTTTTGCACGCAATGATGCGGCAAGAAAAACTGCGGTAACTTTATGGTGTTGGAAGCCAACGACATGTGCCCTAAATCCAGATATTCTTGAAGGAACGCGCTATATTGCGCCTTCAGCGGGAGGTTTTTTGACAGCCTTTTCTCAAGACCTTTGAAACGACGAAGAGCGAGACAGAATGAGTCGCCAAGGGCCTCAAAACCAGCAGTAGCTAAGAGCCGAACGGAAAATTGACCACTTTTCAAACGAGAGTAGTTTTCCTTGAATAAACGCTCGCAAAGTAGATCCTCACTCGATGCAGCTGCCTCTGATGAGTAACAATTTTCAATCTGCCAAAACCGCTTTACAGCATCGGACAAAGAATCCTCGTCTTCCTTTGGTGCGTGGGTTCCTGTTGCCGTAGCCAGAGTGACTCGATTGTTGGTGGTGTGAGCCATCCCTCCAGAGACAATCCAACCAAGTTTGGTGTTCTGGAGTGATGGCAGCTTATCAGCCAAATGCAGCTGCCCAGCAGTGAGCAAATCAAAAAATATACCAGCGCCCAACAGCATATCGATTCGCTGAGATCTAAAAAACCAAGGGTCAGCTAAATTTATATTCTTCGGTATGTCCCATTCTGCAGCATTAATATCGTAGTGCGGCTGATAGTCAGTGATGACCCTAGTTACGACCGCCGTGAATGAGGAACTGTAGGTAGCATACTGAGACTGCATGACGACTTCCACAGCCTTATTCGAACTAAGAGACGATTCTCCAATGCCAGATATCGAAATAGGCGAGTGCCGATGTTTTAGCTGCAAATGATCAGCCAAAGGAGACGTAATAAAATTGAGCTGCGATGCGGAATCCAATATTGCCCGACATGGGACGAGCGTACCAACACGATTTTTAACCAAAACTATGGCCGTAGCTAGCAACACGTAGTCGTTCGAGATATTGGGAATAGGTGGAGGGTAAGGTGGAGAGGCTGAGCATGAAACTAGCGCTGATGATTGCGATTGCGGGAGGTTCACGTCTGCAACAATGACTGCGGATGGGCCCGGGCTTTGAGCCTTGTGGAGCAACGTATGATGTTTCATATGACACTGCTTGCAACTTCCAGATTTACACTGCTGCAAGCCGTGACCCTTGCGCAAACAATTGAGGCAGAGATGCATTCTCTTTGCTTCCTTATAGCGCAAAGTAGGGGACAAATTTAGGAACATGCCGCAACTGGTTATAATGTGGTCCCTTCCGCCGCAAAATCTACATCCAGAAATAGTTTCATTATTATTATTATTATTGGGAGAGGCAATAAGGACATTCTGGATACGCTTCTGCGTTTTTTCTCCCACCTGATGGCTTGGTGCTTCGATTACCAAGTCATTTTCCTGATTTTCCATCATCCTGCATCGCTTCTCCAGAAACGAAGCAAGGGATTTCCATGCCAACAGCTTGTGGGACGGCAAGTCTTCTTCCCATTTTTCACGGGTCCTGGTGTCAAGCCTATGCGTCACAATGTGAATGAGAAATCCATCTAAAATTTCCTCAGTTGATGCCAAAGTCCGAATCGCTCGCAGGTGAGCATTGATCTTATCGCTGAGTTGCCGAATTGTTGGCAGATCCCATCTCAACACCTTGCAACCCAAATATCGCCTTTACGTGTGCCTGAAAATGATGGTATTTATTGTCGAAACGATTAGTAAGCAGTTCTAAAGCAATCTCATAGTTCAAATCAGATATTTCGATTGAGCGTATGGTTTCTAGTGCTACGCCGTCTAGGCTAGCACGAAGATACTGGAACTTTTCCAAGTTACTTAGCTCTTGCTCGTTGTCCACCACCGTCTTAAACATCGCGATGAAGTTTGGCCAGTCTGCGTAGTTTCCTCCAAATTCTATATTAGGCAGCCTCGACCTCCGAGTTGATGTGCTGAGCGACCCTTCTCCAGCGAATTGATGAGGCATGCTGGTCGAGTTCGCGCTGATCACCTTCTGCTGCGCTGCTAGCTCGCGATTTAGTTTTGCATCGATCTGCATGAAAACGTTCGCGAACTCGGACCGCGCGTCACCGTCGAGCACCGTTAGATCGAGCCTTTCCAAGTTGCTCTGTGCAGCGTTGAACTCGGAGCTCATTGTTTCGTGGTGCTTTAATCGAGCCCGCAGGTCAGCTTCGTCAAACTGAAGTATGGACTCCTCCGTTAAACATTTGTTCATCTCGACGAGCTGCCGCTGGATAGACCTTGTTTTGGCCCTGTAAAAGTCCACATCACTAGGCGCAGCCGTCAGAGCATGAACAATATCATGATTTTCAGCCATGTTCAACGCCACAAGATCAGGGCTTATACACAAAAAAAAGCACTATAAGACGGTTTGCAAGGGGAACAATACAACACCCCGTATGCGCCGGCAAGCCGCAAAAACTAAGCGACGACAAACAAACAGTTTCTATTTCGCTCTGCCTTTGCCTCAACTTCTGAGGGTTTTGCACTGCGCTTGCACTAATACACGCGCAATAAAACCGTTTCTTGGTGGAGCTCTTTCACTCAGTTATGAGAACGATTTTGTCTGTATATAAACACATATATGTAGAGCTATATGGAGACGAACTTTGCACCCAAATGCCGGCAATGCACAATGTCACTGAATATCACTGCAGTACGTTTGCATGTATTTGTTGTGTTTGTTTTATGTGTTTGGCACCGATTTTTTGCACAAACAGCTTGACTAAATAATAAATTGCCCGAACGATATCGACAATTTAATTATTAAATCGCGGTACAGGCTCCAGATCACGTCGGGGTCACCAAAATGTTAGAGGTAGATATCGACTATATCACCTTTGATCCAATATTTAAATTAATAAAGCAGTAAATTTGTTTTTAGTAAATGTGGTACTTTATTGCTTGTTGGTGATCGGAGCTGCACTGGCTGTCTTCATCATAGCGGCCCCACTGCAGCGGCCGAAAGCTCTGACCTCAAGAAAGAGTGCAAGCAGATAAATCAGCGCGCGAGCTTTAGCGGGAAGAGAGCTTATGGAGGCAGATAACACACAAATCAAAACAAACAAACAATGGTGCTCGATGGCATTTACTTTAATTTAATTTACGCCGTTCTGCTCCGAACAACTATTAAAACGTCTGTTCAGCAAATCTAAAGCGATGGGATAGCTGGCGTGGCAAAATTCCAACGACGAGATCGTGTCTAGAGCCGGTCCTTTTAGGCAGGATCGTAGGTGCTGCAATTTTCCACATTCGTCAAGTCAGGCTCCTTGTCGATTATCGAGGAAAACATGCTCCAAAAGGCGGGGTACTGTGAGTAGCCCCCACTGAATTCTGGAAGCTTTAACTCCGGTAGGCGATGTCGATGCTGCATTATAACCGTAGCCGGGGCTTCGGAAACATGGTCCGTCCGCATTGTTGAGCAAGGGACCATTGTAGGCTGCCGCTTGTTCAACTCATGCTTAATGCTGGTCTCCAGCATAACCACGCACTCTTCAAACTCTTCTTTTAAGGGACTACCGATCTCATCAAGATCGATCCTTTCCAGAGCATCATGATGCTCATTGACTTTAAGCGGACGTTCAATTCCTCCTCCTTGAGCTCACCAATCTTCTCTTCGCCGACGGCATTTTTAATTCTCCGTGCTGCACTTAGCATAGCTTGAACCTTACGCTTGTAATAAGAAAGGTCTGCATTGAGGGACACGGGGGAATTGAGAGCGTTAGGGGAGGGCGTACTATCAGAAGCCATTTCTTGTATTTGATACGGCAAACACAGAGGTCAATAGCCGGTGAATAACCTCGAATAGTTTTAAAGGAACTTCAAATCGATCGCAGCGACGTTCAAACACACAGGCACAGACCAGCAGCGAGAGTTCGCAATTTGCCAAAAAACCAACAACAATGTCAAACACACGGAGTACACCGAAAACGACACGAAACAACAGCAAGCAGAGGGTAAAGCGGATGACGCGAGAACCGTTACTGTTTGTGCACAACCGCCGAACCGAACAACTGTATTTATGTAAATTAGGGAACGATATAATTGGCTTTTTTTTATAAGTTTATGTTTGTTTATATTGATGTAATTGTTTATTACGTCGGGGGGTCACCAAAATGTTGAGCTACTGAGCTTTTTCAGCAGCGTATTTTTAAGACATTTAATTAAAACACAAATTAGTTTGATTTCAATGTATAGGTATGTATATTCATGTATGTTCGATTTGTGTTTAGTTATGCGAGAGATGCGAAAGTTAACGATACGACGTTTGCTCACGAAGACGATCAATTCCTAAGTGTGTACTGCTCCGAAGATGTGCCTCCCACGCAGCTCATGTTGGACGGCTCATTATCCCGGACAAGGGTAATGCATTGTCGCTTGATCTGTCCGAGGCAATGCAGTTTCTAGCTAAGGCAATGGCCCAGCGTCTTCTCGACCTCGAGTCGGGGGAGCGGGGTCAGGGCCATGGCTAGAGGTGCCTGGCGGGTAGGCCTAAAACGCTAGGGGGTGGCCCCCCTGACAAATATCAGCCGTATGGACCTTCGGGCCAACTATGGAGCGGAAGGAAGATGAAACAAGGGTTGGGATGTCAACCCAAACGTCGGTGGGAAGCGTGGCTGCTACCACCGGCGGGCACGGGGAGGAGCAATCCTCTCTGCGTGTCGCCAGTGGCCACACACCGTCAGTAATACTACTGCCACAACCCCCCGCTGTAAGATGAGCCGCGCAGGTGCCGTTGTCGAGGCAGACTCGGACCTGGAGAGCGTGCTATCCATCAGCAAAACAGAAGAGGACAGCCTTCTTCGCTTGCCTGAACCAGGCACCAGCTTCCTGCGCAGGGAAGGGCCGAAACGTTCGAGGGAGGGAATGAAGGCCAAATCCCCATACAAGGCGGCCCTCAAGTTAGTAGGCAGGCTCCAAAGCAAGAAGGATATCTCCCAGGAGGAGAAATCTAAGCTAGCTTGGGCCGAGCTGAAGGTAGAGGAGGGCCGTAAATACTACGCGCAGGTGCCACAGATGAAGGCATCGATGAGCCAACACGCCAACAATGTGGAAGAGTTGCTGACTACCAAAACGCAGCGCTCGACCGACAATGCCGTCACTCCGGCGAGCAAGCAGCAACGCGGTCCCAAGAGAGCGGAACCCACACCTAAACAGGCAAAACAGGGGTCAAGCGAAAGGATCAGCGATGTGTCCAAGAAACACCTGATCGTAGCTCTCATCGACAGATGTGATGAGAATGGGAGGATGACAGCGGCACAGTGGAAAATGGTCCACGCGCGGCTGGTAGACTCCCTGTTTACACGGATGAAAGAGAACCCAACAGCTCCCATGCCCACCTTTGACGGTGCTGGGTGGCTGAATGGGGTCAAAATCCTGAAATGTAAGGATGACCCGACGCTGAAGTGGCTGACGCAAACGGTCTGCCAACTGGAAGCGATGTGGGAGACAGGCAGGGAGACTGTGCAGGCAGGCGAAGTGGAGAAGGACTTCGGTCTGGATACCATGGTAGAGGCCGCCCAGGGTCTGGCGCTAAACGACACGCTGGAAGAAGAGGACGGTGACCTGACCATCTTAGTCAACCCGTCGTATGCAGGGGAGCCAGCTGCACATGACACTGAGTGTGCTGCAGCTCAACTTTCATAGCGTCAGCGGAGCTCCACATAGCCATGGAGCAAGGGCTCGCTGACATAGTTTTGGTTCAGGAGCCGTGGATTGCGTCAGGCAATTTGGTGGCCGGACTAAAGTTCTCTAACTACAGTTTATTCTACCCAACGCCCGTAAGCAGGAAAAAAACCCGTACGAGGAGGAATCCATGCTTAGTTTATGTCTCATTACAGCACAGACGACCTGATAGTAGTCATGCTGGAAAGTGAGGAGAAGCGCCTTTGGTAGCCTCCTGCTACATGTCACACGGCAGGTCTGCACCGCCAGAAGAACTAAGGAGTCTGGTGGAAAAAGCTGACTCCAAAGACTACCAACTGATCGTTGGCACGGACGCTAATGCCCACCATAGTGTGTGGGGAAGCCGAGGTGAGTCACTCTTAGATTTAACATTAACAAATAACATAGATGTAGCAAACGTGGGAGAGGAATACACTTACGTGGGTCCCATCTCGTCAAACGTGCTAGATCTAACTCTCGTAACGAGAAAGAGGGTCCTTAAAAGACCTTTCTTCTCAGACCACAGATACATTCAATTCAAGTGCGAATTTGAATACACTCCGAAAGTGAAAGTCTATAGAAACTCCGGAACACACACTGGGAGAAGTTTAGAAAGACAATCACTTCGAAACTCGCGAGCCCGGGCTCAGTGAAATCCGCGGAGGACATAGGGAAGTCCCTAGAGACCCTATCTACGGAACTACTAGAGGCATACCACACAGCATGCCCACCCTCTAGAACAAGAAAGAAGTCCAAACCACCCTGGTGGAATCGAGACCTCTCTCTACAAAGAAATAACCTCATGGAATTCTTCAAGCTCGCTAAACTATCGAACAATGAAAACATCAACGAGGAATACATGACGTTATTAAGGGAGTACAAGAAGGAAATACGTAAGGCACAGCGCAGCTCATGGAAAAACTTCTGCTCCAGTATTGCGAAAGTGCCTGAAACGGCTAGACTGAGAAAACTGCTGTCAAAGCAACCCACAGTACAAAGTCAACTCAAATTGGACAACGGACAGTGGTCGGAGGGCAGCAAAGAAGCCCTAACGGCACTGATGGAGGCTCACTTCCCAGGATGCACCGAGATCACCGAGGATGAAACGCATCAGGACCTAGCAACTGAGGAACAAATACCCCCAACAGACCTAATAACCCCAAAGAAAATCCAATGGGCTATAGATTCCTTCACGGGCATAAAGGCATCTGGACTGGACGGTATATTCCCAGCCATGCTGCAAGTGACCAAAGAGGTGATCACCCCATGGCTTCTCGCAATATACGCAGCATGCCTAAGGACAGGCTATATCCCGATCCAATGGAGAACCTCTAGAGTTGTCTTCCTCCTAAAAGCAGGAAAGTGCAGCCATGTGAGTTCCAAAGACAACAGACCGATAAGCCTAACCTCTTTCTTCCTAAAAACATTCGAAAAGCTGCTGGATCTACACATCAGAACCGAAATAAGGGGACTGATGTCAACCAACCAGCATGCTTACACCAAGGGGAAATCGGTGGAAACAGCACTACACTCGCTAGTAGCTACCGTCGAGAAAGCCCTCAACACTAAGAAATATGCACTTGGAGTATTCGTAGATATATCCGGAGCATTTAATAATGTCGCTACAGAAGCCATAATGGATTGCCGAGAAGCAACCAACACCCACCCGTCAATCAACCTCTGGATAAAAACCTTCTAAGTTGTAGACGGGTGCAATCAGAGTGGGGCACCGCCTCCATGGTCAGAAGTGCACACAGGGGCACACCCCAGGGTGGAGTCCTGTCACCTCTCCTGTGGAACCTGGTGGTCGACAACCTCATCAAGAGATTCGAAAGGAAGGCCCCAAAAATAACAGCCTATGCGGACGACATAAGCATACTTATCACGGGTGTATGTCCATCTCAGCTCCATAATGGAACGAACACTCAGGGAGATATGTGAGTGGGCAGATGGAGTAGGACTTAGTATCAACGCGGATAAGACGGACCTCATCCTCTTCACTAAGAGATACAAGGTTCCAGCATGGATCCCCCCGAAAATCAACCAAACAAGGCTAACCCCTAAAGCACAGGTCAAATACCTCGGCATAGTACTGGACAGCAAGCTGGCATGGAGACCCAATGTAGTAGAGCGGGTGAAAAAGGCCACCACTGCACTTTATGCATCCAAGAAGATGCTTAGTAGCACATGGGGCCTGTCACCCGCTCTGATGCATTGGATCTACATCTCGGTAGTGCGACCAACTCTGCTGTATGGAGTCCTAGTGTGGTGGCAAGCTACTGAAAAGAAGACGTATCACAAGCTGATGGAAAGAACGCAGCGGCAGGCTCTGTTCTGTATAACAGGCGCGCTGAGGTCAACGCCAACCAAAGCACTCGAAACTATGACTGCAGGAAAGGCAGCAGGCAGATCTATTGGGTTCCAAGTCGCCCAGGGCATTGAAGGAAACGAAGCGGCGGACGTTCTGGCTAAGGAAGGCGTCGGGCTAGTAAACGAAAGAACCGAATGCGTGCCGGTCTCCCTAAGGACGCTACAAAGTGACCTGGAGAAGCATGCCAAAATGATGACAGACAGCAGCACCACCACCTGCAGAATCTCGAAAATCATGTGCAAGGAACACACTGATAAACTCAGCCACTAACTGCTGCACCTTCCACGGAAGGATTGCATACTGCTAGTGGGCATACTAACAGGCCACTGCCTGGCTGCGTCACATGCAACCAGGCTGAACATCACCAACAGCGACATCTGCAGGAAATGCAATGAACCCGGGGCTGTCGAAACCCTGGAGCATCTACTCTGCCGGTGTCCGGCTCTCTAAAGGGCAAGGAGAATATACCTGGACGCACCGATGCTGGTATCACTGGAGGATGCCTCCAAGAAGTCGCCAGGGAAACTGCTTGCCTTTGCTAGAAACACCTCGATTCTGGGGGACTTCGGAACCTCAGAAACACCCTCGTCAGGTTCATACAAAGACCCGGATGACTAGGGGCCATTCTGTCTTATGATAGGCCCCGTAGAGGGCCGTCCGGAGCAACCTAACCTAACCTAATTATATGTTTGGTAAATTAAAAACTCCAATTTCTCAGGAAAATTGTTTCTATAAACTTGGCTAGCGGCAAGTTGCACAAAATGGCAGACACATTTTACCAAAATTAGCTGTGGGGCCTCCTTCTTCAATTTCGTGTAGACACTCCTGTTTGTGCCTACCATAACACTAGCATTATCGGTTATAATACCAATTGGTTTTTTATATCTAATTTGTATGACAATAATAAATGTTTCACACCATCAACAATGCAAGTAGCATTTCCAAATTGTAGTTGTACCAGACTTAAAAATGTGCAGACGAATTCACCACCAGGAATGGAAAAGTAGTTAATTACCAAACATAAATAAGTATATATGTACACAAATTCTATACATTAAATGTAATAGTAAAAAATTAACATAACAAATTATTAAGATAAATACCTAAAAGTTTTGTGACGCTGATGTCCGTTGACTCTTTATTCGCCCGGCCGTTGCACTATCAAAATGGCTGCTGCATAAAATGCCCAAATGGTCTACTCGAGCCATAGCTGTGTGTTGTGTCATAAAAAGACACAATGCTGCTTCCTGCTCCACAGTTTTTGTAGCCAAGCTACCAAAATCAATTTTATATTTTTGCTGGAAGCCTCCCATCGCACTTTTTTTTTTTTGTGCTTGCATGAGCACGCAGATCGCTCAGCTTTGCAGTTATTGTAGTTTAGCAGTAGCTGCAATAAACTCTTGTCGTCCGTGTCATCCCTGCGAAGCCACGCCTTTCTTCGCTCTGCATCCAAGCGAAATTTGACCCCGAAAAAATCCCATTTAAGCCACGCACTATTTATTGTGATTGTGATGACAGTTTGCGTAAGGTATTGGTATTAATATTGGCAAATATCGATATAAACGTACGATAGAGCCGCCCAAGGCATACTAAACAAGGTAGTCGAGATCGCTCTCTCGCCCTCTTTTTAACTTCTTAAATTTCAGTCTGTGAACAGTTGAGAGCGACGCATCTCCGCGGACGATTTTTTCGTATATTTGCAATGGAAAAAATATTACAACTAGATCAAATTTTCCTTCAGACTAATTATGACAACAAAATATCTAATAATATGTAAAATAACTTATGCACACACGTACAAATTTCTTTGTTTTGACACAAGGGAGCAAACTCATTACTTTTTCGCTTACTCTCTCTCTCTTAAACACATTTGGTATATTTGTACCAAAACTGGTATACTTTTTCCACAGATTTATCAAAAATGGTATATTTTGATACCAAGTTTTTTCTTTTTAGCAAGTTACAATCGTGCTGCTACATTCTTTTATAAAATTGGTGGCAGCATTAAAAATATCGAAAAAAAGCCTAAATAATTAAATAAAAAAAACCAGAATTCCCGCTTCCCGCAATTCCCTAAATTTTCCTGCAATTGGGCTTCGAAAAAAGCCAAATTTTACGGGAAAAGAGCTAAAATGTGAAGTTGAGCTGAGTTGAGTTGAGCATTAAAAAAAGCGAAAAAAGCCTAAATAATTAAAAAAAAAAAACCAGAATTCCCGCTTCCCGCAATTCCCTAAATTTTCCTGCAATTGGTCTTTGAAAAAAGCCAAATTTTACGGGAAAAGAGCTAAAATGTGAAGTTGAGCTCTCACTACCTTGTTTAGTATGCCTTGGGAGAGCGCAAATTTCAGTTGTGCGCTCATACACACTTGCAAACACGCAAAGTATGTGAGAATGCATGTGCACACATACACTCTCACGTCTCTCTCGGGGGCTGATGACGGTCCGCATGGTGAAGACAAAAAAATGTATGAAGTGTGCTATCTATGTAATGTATGGTTAGTGGATGTGGCCACTTATCGTGTATATTTGCGGTATATTTTCAAACTGTGACGTATATTTCGGTATATTTTTAATGGTCAGACCGTATATCGTATAGATAAATCAGCTAGCCATACATTTACTTCATTTACTTTTATGTTACTTACATCTCGCGATTAATTAATTGCAAATATGTCTAATCAATGGGAAGTTGTTACCAAGTCCCGCAAACAAAAAAATCTGGATAAAAAAGTTACTGCACATGCGGAACAGAAGCGTATTGCAGCTCAAATGCCAAAGCTAGAGGAGCTCTGTAAGTTTTGGTAATAATTGACATTAGAGATTAAAATTCACCCATTAAATTCTCCCAGTGCCGACACAGCAATATCGCAATTTATTCGGCTCAACCAACAACAACAAATCAAATTCGCCTGCAAAATCTAGTTCGAGTGCCTCATCATCAAAACAAAAGTCGCCAATTAAGAAACACATGAAAACAACTACGACTGGTGGGAGTAGTGGTTGCGCATCAACCAAGAAGCAGTTGCCAGCATCTTTGGCTAAGCCCAAAACACTGGAACAGGCCTTCAAGCATATAACTCCAGATGATTTTTCTGCTCAGCTGACGCAAGCGAAACTTAGCTGCCCTGGCTCTGAGTTGCGATGGCTTAGTCATGTAAGCAGAATTCTATAGTCGGGAATCCGCCTTTTACGGAGAAAAAAAAAATTAATTTAAAGTGAACTATCGCAAAAAACGTGAATTTTTACGTTAAAACTCGACGTACATACATATATCTAAAATTTCGGTGTCGTGAAAATTTGATGGAAACTGATATCTGTATTTTTTATTATTCTAACAGGTTGCCCTTTTTTTCAATGGAGCCCTGTCGTACGACTGCGATTCCGTCTTCTCTGGGCGTTCTGCTCACTATCCTAGTAATCTGGCGAGTGCTGCTCTTAAGAAATTAGTTGTTGAATTCCTAGGTAGCGTAGGCGAATCAAATCTAGAGTATTTTTTTTACTATCTATTAGATGGCATGACTACGGATCTTAACAATAACCAGACGGTGGTTGGCTACAAGTTTATGCTACAGTTAATAGGTCAAAATTGGCCGAGTATTTGCTCTAAAAACTTTGCCAAGACCGCTTTGCTGAGAAACTCCTATCAAAATAGGAGCAGCATTTGTTTAAGTATTTTGTGGGCCATCGGACAGGGCGGTTATAAATCGCTGAATGAGGGAGTTAAGGTCTGGCAGAATTTAATGTTACCCAATTTGGAACTGAAAACGTACTCAAAATTTGTAGTGGAGTACATAGAAAGGGTCCTCAACGCCGCAGAAGTAGGAGCCTCGGAGGATATATTGCTGCTTAACCAGAATGAATTTTTCTCCGCCTATAACGCACTGAACGCTACTTATAATAATCTACCAAAGGAGCTCCAGCAAAGTCTGAAGCGGAGTGCAAGTCAGCTGCTGGTGAGTGTGGGTAATATTTAAGAGCTCTGCCATTGACTCCATTGCTTTTTTTGTATTTACAGCAAAAATACATTTCCAGTCCGGTAAAGCACGTGAATATCTTCCTGACTCTTTTTCGCGAGGTTACATCTGTAAGTAATCCAAGCAACGAGATTGAAGGATGCATTAGTTGCCTTCTCAGCAGCGGTGGTGGTGATGATTGCCTGAAAGTTTGGCGAATGAACTACAAAAAGCAACAGTTGGCCAGCTTATTGCTACTGCAAGCTATAGGTATGCACATGCACATAATATGTACATACATCTAATCGATAAATTTTGAATTTTAAACGCTTCAGACACAAACTGGGAGACATCTACTAATTTACTTGCGTTATCTCCAGTATATCACGACTTTCTACATGATTTGAATCTTTTAAATGAAGAGCTACAGTCCAGCAAACGGAAAGAAAGCTGCCTTGATGATTTAATAGAACTTTTAGTGGTGAGTGTCTGTTTACTTGAATGTTCCGCGTTTTCGATATTAGTTTTCCAACACTTAACGGGAAGTTATTTGTTAGCTACGATTTTATTCATATGTCAGTCTGGTCACATTGCTGTCGTGAAAAGTAAAACGAAGGTATCAAAAAAATTAATTACATTTTTAAAGTGTTGAAGGTTCCAGCTGGTGCTAAAAAAGTATGAGGTCGGCTAATTAATCAGAATTCGTCATTTAAAATGCAATTATACCATTTATTTTCACGTAAAATTACCGTAATTACTCATCTTAAAAAGGTTCAGAAGGACGCAGCCAACTCAACGTCACTTCGTTACCCATCAAAGAGAAAATTTTGGCGGCGTCTGAGTCAATTTTTCTCCTTTTTATTAATTGATCGTTTTTACTGCGAATATATTTCTGTTCTGCACCTAAACTATTGTTAGTGTGCAAAGTGCGTTTTTTGTCTACGTGTTCGAGTCGTCTTTAACGGTGTGCGAGTGCGTGTGGTTGTGTGTGACGCTCTTGTGTATTGGTACCAACTAGCTGCATTTTTTCATGGCGTTGCCATGCGGGTCCATTAGCCGCTCAATTTTTTCTGACCGGTCGTGTTGCTTTCGAAAAATTCAAAATTGTATTTATCAGTAAATTTATGACTTATTGCCCTATCAGTATACAAAATCTGGTGATCTTGCTTCTAGCAAAAACAATCTAAGAGACGCCGGCGTCGTTGCGAATGATGTGTTCTAGCTATGATTGGCTGTCGAATGACATTCGCCGCCCCTCTCTGGCCATCTTATTTAAGATTGTGCGCACCTCTGCGAACATTAATTCGGCAGTGGTGTCTTTTTGTCGGCTCTCCCCTTGAATTTATCCACGTCACAAATACAAATCGTTACTCAAGAAGTAGAAGAGACCAAGAAAAAACAACAAGTAGTTGGGATGTATCTCGGTTCCAGCCTGTGTCAACACGTGGCCCGTCTGTCTATTGTCCCTCACGATCTAACGAGTTATTAGATGTCTTGCCATTGCATTAAGTATGCAGATTTTCAGCTACTCAACACAATTAATCTTCATAAAAACAGCAAGTACAAATGAGAGACGATACATACATACATATGTACATACATAAATATTCTATTTTAACTATGTATGTTATAAAATAAATACATACCTATGTACATACTTGAATAACATTCAACTTAAAGCCCTCTGTTAAAGGTCGTTGCCCTTAATATAGTCTAAATGTTTTTTTTCACAGTAGCCTGTTAGTCTTTAGTCTAAAATCTTAACGAATTTTTAGTGCTGCCGCATTTTCAGACTCTGGATTTAAAATACTAGCTATCCCTGTGCTTAACCATTTTGTGTTAACGAATGTAGCTGCTTCCATATGCTGGAACGCCTTTTCTCCCATCGTTGGTAATCTTCTGCCCTGTCCCTCCAAGAAACCGAAATAGTCTTCAAACAAATTCATTAGCGCTAAGCTGAATCAAAAGCTCTATTTAAAAGATTACAAAGCCCTCCTCATATTTTTTAGCAATCACAATTATAAAAATCAACTCATCACTTAATTTTTTTAATTTCGACATATTTTGCAACAGCTTATAATAAACTATCAATACTCGTAGTTATCCGAAATTTAATAGAAATTAAATATAAAAATGGCTCAGGTTAAACCGAAAAGTAGCAAACAGGGTGGCAAACAAGTGGCCGCTGCCAAAAAGGTAAAGAAAAACTAATCGAAAAATACATTGAAAAATAAGCCTCCCGAAATGTTCTTTAATACTAATAAGTACTTTATTCCAACCCTCACTAGACCGTTCAGGAGAAAAGTAGCGCTCAGCAAAAGAAGAACAAACAAAACTCTGCGACACAGAAGAAATGTGGCTTCTGTAAGTGGACTTTGGGTAGTGTTTTCATCATTGCACTGATTGCCGGCGCTCTCTGCTTTGATACCGAAGTCAATGGCAAGGGGTTGTTCGAGAAATCAGCCACAGGCAAAGTACTGAAAAACGCTGGAGTTTTGCCACATGTCCAGAGGGCCTGGTATGTGACCATGGGAGCAAGCGCCCGGGGCTATAAATGGGCTGAGGAACATGTCCCACCATATGCAGAACCAGCAATTAAGACTGCTGTAGACCTATGGAAGCTGGCGAGGAATGCAGCTTGCAATATCATACAATCCGTCAAGGGATACTTCAACACCAAGTGGCCCGTACTTGCCAAGTTTGTACGTTATTTTAACCATTTTAAGATGAGGTCATTTCCCAACGGATTGTTTAAACCGGTTTAGAAGTGATCTTCGTAATTTCAGCTGTATTTCTTTTCTGAAAAAATTTATGTTTTTTAGATTGATCAATATGTGCCCAATTTGTCAGGTAAACTGGAGACTTTCATTTCGGGCGCTTGTGATTTGGCCATCAATAGCTACGACAAGTCTGCCACGCTAATCAAGGAAAAAGTTCTCATGTAAGTTTTACTCTCTGAGATTGAAGAATGCATTACTGAGTTCTCTGTGATTTTAGCGGCCGCTTTTCACCAGAAAACATCAATCAGGCGCTGAATCAGACGCGCAACGTAGCTTTGGAATATTACAACCAGTTTCACAAAAAGGTTGATGCTTATGCCAAGCTTAAATGATTCTAGGCGCCTGGCACGCTTGGAAAACATTCTACGAGTAATACCACGAACGTCATCAGTAGCATCCGAAGAATAACCAAGAACACGTCATAGTCAATAGTGAAAGAAACCACAATTATTTTGCAAATTAGTTAAAAAGAAGAATTAATATGTTTCAAATAAGTCTACAAATCAGATTTCCTACCGGCTGTAAAAACCTATTTCGTCAACATTTCCTAGTAAAGAAAAGCAATACGAGCAAATTATGGTAGATGTCAAGAAGATACATCAAAAATACAATAAAACTTTTTGTTTGTTCAATTCTTCTCATGCTTATGCATTTATCCCCGCTACCGAAAAATATCAATTTTATAATTAGAGAAGAACGAAACAATTCCAACTGCATTTTGAAGGCTACAGCTCGAACTTCCTGTATACTTTCCTTTGATCCGTCTCCATGTCCAGGGCAATCCGATGGATCAGGGCATGGAAAGCCGTGGGATCCTTTCTCAAGCTGAACAGCTGATGTAGTTTATATATTTGTATTCATATTATTTATGCGTACAGTTTTCAAAAGACTTCTTAAAGTTTACATTGAGCGTTGTTTAGTTGGTTTGAATTTTCGGTTTAAATTTTTAACTTCATTTGTACATTAAATTTAATAATCGATTTTTGCATAAATATAATAAAGTTTAAAAAATGAACTATACATTAATTCAATAGTATTTTTATAACTGCTACTCGAAAAGTATAGGGGTATATTGGATTTGTGGTGATAGTGGATGTGTGTAACACACAGTAGGAACCGTTTATTTATGTAACTTTTTGTGGGCCTTATGACACTATAATGCCAAAATAATAAATATTTATTATTTATTTCTTTGAATAAATAAAAAAGTTAAAATAAGTTAAATCCGCCCTAAATCGTAACATATTATAAGGAGAATTTAAGAAATAGTGATGTGATGTCGTAATGTTTCTGGACAATTTTGTAAGATGGCAGGATAAATTTAAAAAAAAATGGCTAAAAAGCGCCGCAGACAAACATTTTGTTAACGTACTTTTTTCCCGCGTCCTTACCAAAATAAATGTGGTTGTACTCAAGACTCAATTGAGTGCACACGCCAGTATTCGACAAAGCCATTAATTTTTAACAATAATTGCTGTGTTGTGAGAAGCAACCGCTACGAATTTTTTCGAATGCCAGCAACAATTTTATATTCGTAACTAATGATCTTTTGCACTGATGGACTGCTTCTTTTTCCACTGATTTACACATATTAGCGGTCTAGTTCAGTCGTTAAAGGAGTAAGAGTAGAAGGCACAAAAATGTCTGAAACTTCGGCCTGTATAAAAAGTAAAAAAGATTGTGGAACATAAAAAGTCACCCAAACACATAAGGGGAAAAGTGTAATTTGGAACATTTTACGTGAAATTCTAAGAGAAGATGAAAGTGTGTTAAAAGGGTTTTTATTCTGCAGCACATGCCGAAAGGTGCTGAAATTTGTTGCTAACCAAACATCTAATTTGTCTCGCCATAAATGTTGCATTGCATTAAGGCCACCAAAAGATGCGAAAAAAGTGTCAGAACAAGACAAAAAAAAAACCGTTGGAATTATGCAGTCAATGGATTAGGCAAGATTGTCAGTCCTTTTCTACAGTGACTGGGGCCGGATTTAAAAACATGGTGCAGTTTTTGATTAAAATTGGTACCACTTATGGGGATAGCGTAGATAAGGATGACTTGCTACCTAGTCCATCAACATTAAGTCGGAAAGCCCAGAAAAAAGATCGCTGATATCATCAGAAATAAAAGAAGCAGCGGACAATGGAAGACTAGCTGCCACCGTCGACATGTGGACTGACCAATATGTCCAACGAAATTTTGTGGGTGTCACCGTTCACTATGAAAAAAATGATGTCCTTTTCGATTTAGTTTTAGGTCTTAAATCGATGGATTTCGAAAAATCCACCGGAGAAAAAATTTTGAGTAAAATTAAAAGTGTCTTTTCTCAATTCAATATAGAAAACATTTTTAACTGATAGGGGCGCAAACATAAAGAAAGCATTAGAGAATACCATCAGGATAAATTGCAGCAGTCATCTACTTGCAAATTTTTTACAAAAATCATTTAAAGAAGCAAGAAACTAGATGAAACAGTGAGGACATGCAAGAAGATTGTGAAATACTTTAAAAAGGCAAATTTGCAACACAAATTAAACACTACTTTAAAATGTTCATGCCCCACGAGATGGAATTCTAACTACGAAATGCTGAAGTCTATCGTTGATAATTAAGTGGCTGTTGACACAATATTAAGCGAGGAAGGGGCCGAAAGCTTAATGAATTTGAATAAATCTACATTAAAAATGTTATTAGGGTTATTAGAAGATTTTAAAGAATTTTGAAAGAACTGCAAACTATAATTACACAATTTGTTGAGCTTTGTGAACCAATTGCCTTGGACATCTCATCAATTGTTTTAATAAAAGAAAAAATCAACATAAATATTGTTAATATGTATATGGCAAAAAAATGTGAACTTGTGGCACAAGGCGGCTTTTTTTCTATATCCCCCTGCTGCGCATTTGATATTTAGTTTGAAAATTGAAAATCTTCTGTCAAAGTTAGCATTTCAGCTTTTTTTCAAATACCTGCATGTAGTGCAGCGGCTGAAGGAGTTTTTTCGCTAGCAGGCAATGTCATAACAGAAAAGCGGAATAGATTGGGACCAACATCTGTTGACAATTTAATTTTCTTACACTCGTATTACAAGCATTTAACAAAATTAGAAAAAGTTTTTTTCTTTTAAATTTACATGTTTTATTTCGTGAATTAATTTTTTTATGTGTTACTTCTTTTTAACGTTAATTTACCTATTACATATTTTTTGATAAATTATAAGCATTTGTTATTATTTTTAATATTTACCTAGTCATTGAAGGCGGAAAGATGCTAGTCTAAAATGAAAATCAAACGAAAGTAAGAAAAGACTTAATGAACTGTTCCTCTTAATATAATATTATCATGTTTTTTTATATTTCTAAGGTTGTTATTAAAGTTTGTCCACACGCAACGAAGTTTTTAAAGAATAGTTTTTTATTTTCAATATACATACATATGTATTTACATATATATGTATGTACATACATACATATGTATATACTAATGTATGCATGTATAAAGTAAATTATGCCCTGCAGTACGGGCTTGCGAATGTGCTGACACATCGCTTTGAGCGTGAGCACCCCCGATGACATAAGTGATGTCGCGCTCACGTTAACATTGCGATGTCCTAGGAGCATAGGCGATGACATGGACATCGAGAAGCGCGAAAATATATGGCATACTATAAGTGATGATATTCTCGAAAAAATTAGGCTTACTATAAGTGATGAATTTCTCGAAAATGTAAGGGATATAATAAGTGAAGATTTTAAATGAAAAAATAAGGCGTATAAGTGTGTAGTATATTCATTTATTTTCTATCGCTTTTATTTAAAATTACAATTATGTACAAATGTATGTCAGTTTTGGGGATCCCTGAGCCTCGTTGTGTAACTTCAATTGCATCGTCACTGAAATAATATGACTTATCTTATTATTTTTTTGTATAGTTTTTTGACTTGTAAAGACTTACTTTTCATGTCCTTCCAGGATGTGCCCGTCCCCATTGAGTTCCGCATTTTGTTGATCTATCAATAAAATGATTATTCCATAAAATACTATTAATTTGGTCGCAATTATATAAAAAAGGAAAAATACAAATTCCAGAAAAATGTTCGATTTGTAAAAGAGCGGTGAATTTACTCCTACAAAAAAAAAAACACGTGCCAAAATACATATGTACATACTTGCTTGACTCAGGCTTCTCATAAAGGGGTTGCTTTTCTGTTTTTGTTGTTGGACTGCTTAAAATTAAAATTTCGGGCCCACCGCAGATTATGTATTCACATTATATTTCTTTATTCTTCTTTTAATACATGTTATACATAATAGTCGGTGCAAAAGGACACAAAAATTAAAGAGCATAAAAGAAGAATAAATAAATACAATGCGAATGCAGCGATACATTGAACTCAGTTTATTAAATATTTGGTAAATTTAAGTTAAATTATTTAACATTATATAGAACTGATATTTTCATTATTTACGACGCGTACAGTGACGCACTTAAGTGATGGCACAGCTGAATATTTAAACTTTAAATGCTATTTCCAGGCTAATGCTGCATTTTAATGATTAAATTTTTTTTTATATATTTAGAGTAAACAATTTTTGAATGAAAAGGCACTTTTTTTTTTTTTTTTTTCTATAGTGTACTTAAAACTATTAACACTTAAAAAAAAAAGGAACCTATTTTGTGGAACAAAAGTCTTGGCACACTTAACCGAATAATTTTTTTTTTAATAGTAAAATGTAAAATTAATATTTTGTTGGTAATCCCTTTTGCTGGATTACAGCTTCGCAGACGCCTAGGCATGGAATGAACCAACTTTTTTGTTGTTTCATTGGAAATATTGGCCCATTCCTCCAATAATGCCTTTTTAAGGTCATTTTGGGACGAAACTTCATGTTTTTTCATCCGTCTCTCCAATTCATCCCATAGGTGCTCGATCGGATTAAGGTCAGGGGACTGTGGTGGATATGGTAGCAAATGTGCGGTATTCCACGCGATCCACATTTTCACATCTTTGGCAGAATGCTTGGGATCATTGTCCTGCATAAAAGTAAAAGATCTCGGCATCTTCAGCATTAAGGCACTTTTTTTTTAATTTTCCTTCAAAATTTCGAGGTAATACTCTTTATTCATTATTCCCTCGATGAATACGAGTTCTCCAACACCCGCCGATGACATGCATCCCCACACCATGACCCCCCCGCCGCCGTGTTTCACTGTGGGCGCCAAGTTCTTTTTCTGCAATTCAGTGTTTGGCTTTCTCCATACGTGTTGACGGCATCGGATCGAAAAATATTGAACTTACTTTCATCAGAAAAGAGCACCGTATCCCAGAATGCAGTTTCTGTGCCCAAGTACTCTCTAGCATAGGCTAAACACTTCTTTTGATTGACTTCCGAGATCAAAGGCTTTCGTCTAGCAGCACGACAATGATAGTTGTCTTCATGCAGGGCCCTTCTGACAGTCATTGGGTGGATTTCCTTCCCAAACTCGGTCTTGACCTCAGCGGCAATCTGGGAAGAAGATATTTTGGGGTCCACCTTTACTTTTCGGATCACCTGGTTGCGTTTACGGTCAGTTAAAGCCCTTGGACGTCCAGATCTGGGTGCATTTTCCAAACTTTTTTCTCCTTCAAAGCGCTTAACAATGCTTCTGATGGAAAAACGGCTCAACTCCATAACTCCAACTCCATGTATATCACATTTAATTTATTTAAACAATGGACTTAACTGGTAATAATAAATAATATAGATATTTTTAACAAAATCACTGAATTTTCGCTTCCAATTCTTTCCGCACAATTGTAGCAATGTAACCTAATGGAAAATGCAAGGCGAACAAAGCAAGAATGCTCTGCTGACGCAGGAGCAAAAGAATCGAAAAGAAAACGAGGGGGAAAGTACCCGGTACTCAGTCAGTATATAAGTATGCACATATGTATGTATACATATGAGCTTACGATTTATGTAATTTATTATATGTTCGCAAAGAAGACGAATTAAATTTTGGCCAAAATGGAAAATTTAAAAAAATTAAGGCGAACTCTATGCTGTTTCAATTTTTATTTACATATAATTTTTAAATCGGCTGCTAAATTTTTACATACACATGTATAACTACATACAAGAGACGTGGATGTGTGCGAGAGAGTGGGAATGAGTAAGTTCCTTCTGGCTATAATAATGATCAGACCTAATCCAGACTCGGCAATCTGGTAGATACGGTAATTTTTCATGATTCTGCGCTTTTAGTTTTCTTGTATCTTTTCGTCCTTTGTGGGGGCGGAAGAAAGCGTGTCAAAAATTTAAAATACACTTGTATTGAAGTGATATTACAGGAGCTCGGATAGAAAGTTTGGTTGCTCTAGCTCTTATAGTCTCATAGTGGCTATATTAATAATCCGATCTGATCCAGATTCAACACTCTGATAGATATGATCATTTTCTATGATTCTGCGTTTTTAGTTTTCTCGTATCATTAAAATTGTGCATGCTACAGATTTTCGTCTTTTTTGTGGGCGGAAGTGGGCGGGGCGAAATTTCGAAGTACATTCGGAGTAGTGTGATAACACAGAAGCCTGGATACAAAATTTGGTTGCTCTAGCTTTTATAGTCTCTGAGATATAGGCGCAAATGAAGACGGACAGACGGACGGACGGACGGACAGACAGACATGGCTATATCGACTCAGCTATTGATGCTGATCAAGAATATATATACTTTATGGGGTCGGTCGGAAGCGCTTCCTTCTGGGCGTTACACACATCCGTTCACACCACAAATCTAACATACCCCTATACTCTTCGAGTACCGGGTATAATCATTCGGACACGATCTACGCTTGTGCGTAAAAACACCCGACACAATACTCAGGCTCAATTGCTTCCACCCTATTTGCAATGCCAGAAAAGAACCCGGAGGTCAAAAATACTCACAGACACCGGGTGTACTTTCAGTTGCTGTGGCTCATTACCGTTCTCTGGTAGACACACTCTGAAGGTAGGAAGGCGGACATTTATTCAGCAGTTCTAGTGAAAAGGCAGAAATCCTACCTTTGGCACAAGGACCGCTTAAAAATTATTGTGAAACGGTGGGTGCAATGAGGCCTGCCCCGATTCAATTTGGCGATGCTCCTTACCATGATAAAATAATTATATGGAGGTCTCGTCGTCAGCCGAATCTAGCTCGTTTTTGTGTGTACTGAATATTTTAACCCTTACGTAGCAACAAAAAAATTACTTATTGCAATTTGTGCTGCAAGCATGTATAGAACATGTACGTATAAGTATGTACATGTACGGACCGCTTTTGCCGACGAGAGCACCTTATACTTATTTTATTTCATCATGCTCCCATTGCCGAAAGCCAGCTGTTGGCCCATGAGTTTAGGGCTAGTGCGTTTGTTTGATTTTACCGCGTTATGTGGCTGACAGTGTGACCATCGGCGGTTGTGCTCCAGTCACACTAGCATGGTCAGTGTGTCACTGCTTTATTATCCCTGTTTTAATTTCCTAAAATTTATAGCAAGTAGCAGATCGAAAAATAATATCGAATATTCGAAAAATTCACCAAATGTCGAAAAATAATTGAGTGCAAGAAAGTAATACACTTTTACTTTAACATTTCCCTCTTTGTTATCAAGTTACAGTCGTAATGCATCAAAATATTACAAACAAAGGAAATTCAAAAATTGTTATGTACCAAAAATTAATTTAATTTTATAACTTTATACCGCCTAGCAGTCAATAAATGACGTGTTAGAGATTTTTCTAGTAGTGTTTCTATTTTTCACATAACTTAAGTTTCTTGGGATTGCTTGTATTGAACTTTGCAGTTCTGTAAAGCTGTCAAATGCAGCTATAAATCCAACTCCGACACTCCAAATTTTTAAAAATTCTTTAAAAAAAAAATGTAATTGGGAAAAAAAAACATTATTTAATAATTAAGAACATCCAAATCTATCACAAAAAGTCATTTTGGGCGACAGCGGAAAAGCCGTGTCGACTAGTGTAGTCAGTAAAGTACGAAAATTGCTGTTATGCGCAAAGAAAAATCAAAATCAATCGATTTCCACAGATTTTCGTTCTTTGTGGGGGCGGAAAGGGGCGTGTCAAAAATTTTAAATACACTTGTATTAAAGTGATATCAAAGGAGCTTGGATAGAAAGTTTGGTTGCTCTGGCTATATCGACTCGGCTATTGATGCTTGCCCTTCTCATTTCCAGCATTGCCGCTCCGATCGCTGAGCGCAGCTTTGCTTCTCTCGGCAAACATAGATAATGCCGAGCATAGCTAATGAAGAGAAGAGCGAGGTTTGAGAGAACGTTTAGCAGGGCAAGCAAGTGCAAGAATTAACAGAATATGTACATACATACATATATATGTATAAATATGTAGCAATGTAAATATGCGGCTGAAGGCCAATAAATATCTGCTTTTTGGCCAGCCGCTATTCGGTGGGGATCTGCTCCGAACAGTTGTCTTTACCCTTTGTTTTCTGCAGTTCCTTTCCATTGTATAAACTGGCTATACACTAGGAATCATTCTCAATATTGCTTGGCGTGGAATCGGGAAAAATCTTAATGAATCCACACTGTATTGTGACTCTTTTTGCGGTGCCTTCATAATTTTACGGTTTTACGGTTAGTTGTCGACTTCGAAAACAAAACGAAGCCAGCGTCGTATTTCGAATCTGTTTAGACTGGTCGGCGTTCGCTTCCCCTGTACGAGAGCGGTCAATTGACCCCTTTGGTTCTATAGGGTAACTAACACGTCCACAAATGCATTTACAAGATTACTGATCGTCATTTCAGATGGCGAACCACGCTTCACCAGTGAGGCTGCCCTATCGTCGGGAATGTATTTAAGCATAATCTTTGGCTTGATTTTTTCGTGACCCTTGAAAAGTTCCGATATAAACTTGAACTGACACTTTTCGTTTAGTTTTTCCAACAGTTTTTCCAAGGCAGTTAAACAGTGCTTTCGCCGGGTGCTGATGGATTTCCTGCCTGTGCACAAAGAATCTTAGAATCGAGTAGAATAAAAGCAAACAGGTAACAGAATTGTTAACAGAATATGAGCATCCTCAACAGCAGAAAAGCTTTTTTCAAATGTTCCATCAACAGCTTTACTATACCCCTTTTTCAGAGAGGCTTTCATTTAAATTCGGATTGCGGCGAAAAATGTTCTTCACAAAAGCACACCCACAACTTCGTTTTTGAGTGCCTTCGCGGCTTGCTTCCGGATACAGTACGGAAAAGCTCTGGACTCGGTTGCCGAGTGAAACAAACATGTTTTGTCCGCGGAGAAGGAAACAACAGAAATGTTCTTCTGAATTCAGTAAAGTCCTTTGGTATATCCCCAAAGTCGCGGCACACGTGTTCGGGAAATCGTTGTTTGTGGAATTTACATTCACAAGATTTTTTGTAGTTATCGTTGTACGCTTTGCGAGTTTTTGCCTCAAAAGCAAAGAATATGTAAAAAGCTAACCTAATTACATATGTATGTATGTAATAAATGAATTTTGGATTGGTGCTGTCGTCAAAACGGAAAATGATGGCAGAATTTATTCAATGTCTGAGTGATGAGTTTGAAAAAAAATGTTCAATTGATAGTTGCTTTGATCAGTCAGTGTCAAATAACACATATGTATTGCTATAGCCGTTTCAAAAAACAAATTCTAATTATGTTCTATTGCTTAAAACCGGTGTAAAATCAACAGTGTACAGTGTACTTCCTTTCAAGAAGTAAAACAGTAAATGTGAGTAGTGAATTAATTTGGTAAATTAATCATTTTTGTATTTGAAAGCCTGTGAGCCTATTAAAAAGATAACAAAATATTAGCTTACAAATTTGTAAAATAAGGTTTTAAGAATTGAAAAAACCGGAACATCAAAACATAAAATAATCTTTATCATTAAAAATGTTGCTGGTTTGTACCGTTTTCAAAAAGTAGAAAAGTTGTGCACCAGTTGATGGTAAAATTTTTACATAATATGCAATCCGTTTTTATATATAGTAGGGATCTCATTACAGATCTACTTGAATCTTCTAAAATATAGATAGTTTAAAAAATTACTTATAGAATATAGCGTGGTCCCGTGTTGACAAAACAGGTATCCTTTATACATATACATATGTACATACATATGTATATCTATGCAGACAATGGAAAATTAAAAACTATTTGATACCCACAAATATTGCAAAATTAAAAAATTTGCCCCTGCAAAAATTGGCAGGGTAGAGCTTATACATACATACATACATATATCAGAAAAAATCTACAAAAAAAAAGTTTTGATGCCATGCAAGTGTAACAAGTGTTCTGTTTTGGCCGTTTACTAGGTGGTTAATGGTGACGCGAGAGATGTAAAATTAACTTGTAGTTGTGAGGAAAAAATGAGTAAAAAGTTAATCTCAGAGAAATTTTTTTTTTTATATATCGTTTATTAATATTTATTTGAATAAGTCGGACACAGGTCGGAACTACAAAGGCACCATTAACAAACATTACGTTTTGGAGAAAGGCACCGGGAAACAAAAAAATATTTAGGGGACTAAAAAACATTCATCAATAAAAACATCGAAGTAGGAAAAGGGGGAAATAAGTATACAATGTAACGATTAGTTCTTTAGTTCTTTCGTAAGAACCTATCTGCTGTAGAGTCAGAGTACTGAAGAGTACTGTTAGAGTACTGAATGTATAAAAATAATATCAACAATGCATTGATTTAATCTAGTTCTATCTTTTTTTTACAGTCTATACTTTTCGGCATCTTTAAAAACCATGTGAGTAAACACTCAAGCCTCCACATAAATCATGATAAATGTCTCCAATCAGAAAAGAATCAATCTGAGCATAACTGAAAAGCGACAAGGATCATGGCCATGTCCGGAAAATGTTGCACTTTAATGCTAATCATCACAATTATGACAAATACAAGTATAGCAAGATCATGGTCATTGGATGCACAGAACTTGCCTCAAGCAATCAAGAATCGGCAAGGCATTAAGTCATTATGTAAGTAGTTGCATCCGTATACGTACATACATATGAATATGGATTCACATTCACATATGTGTGTACAACCATGTAGTTGCATGTACATATGTAGTTGCACATATAACTGGAAATAATGTTTGTATAAGCTCCAACCTGACAGCTTCTATAACTGGGCTGCGACCACATCTATTAAACTTTAGATTAATAACATTCTACACACTTTCGCAAATTCAACCGCAATCATGGCCTCAGTAGCGCCACCCAAGTGAGTGTGAGAACTTTAACTGATGTTTAATGTATTAAATGCCTAGAACAATTATGGCAAGCAGGTGGAGAGCGAATCGGAGAAGCAGGGAAAAGAAAAAAGCGAAACCAAATATGCAATCCAAGAATATAATCTACTTTGCACATGTAGACTTTAATTAAATCGTCGAAAAGGAGGAACAAGGGAGCTGGAGAGATGCGCAAGGACGCAAAGCCACAAGTTAGCGCATCCTTCATGTTAATCAACATACGCGTACATGTTATAGCTCGATGGCTGCCGAGCAGGAGGCAAGCACTGTTATATTATCTGTCTTTATTTTTCGGTGCCCTCCTTTTCGGTAGTGAGATCTCAAAGTTATATGTTGTGGTTGCGGTTAACACTTGGGGGAATGAACGCGTCTCGAATTTTATGATTACTCGTATATCTATTATTACATAGTATGGATGTTGTTCATACCCGGTATTCGTGGAGCACATGAGCACTTTGATACCAGTTCTAATAAGGTCAAAATTATCTTAATGAATAACTTAATTTAAATAGCTCTAATTGAGAATTGTTCAGCTACCAGCTTGTCTCTAACCTATATTTGGCTGTTGGTGGGACCATATCGGCTTTTGAGTCAATATTCATTGATTATATTCAGCCCCACCGGGTCACAGTATTTGCCTTAGTCCCTTCGATTAATTAGTTGACATGTAATTTTACTCTTAAAGTTTGACTGTGCATTTTTAAACTTTAAACAACAATAAACAATATAAAAACATTATCATCTAAGGTTTATGTACATATATGAATTCGCATAAAAGCTCGTGTATGTAGGTTCGACAGCCGAGTCGATCTAGCTCAAATTTCATGTTAGTCCTTGTTTTGAAAAATGCCAGTGGTATTATCAAGTACATAATATTCATTATACTAGCGGATCCACCGAACGTTGTCTTGCCTTAATTTAACGCCTTCAGATAAAATCCAGAGTGGAAACAAAACACGGATAGTTTAAATTTCGATATGATTTGTTTGAATGGGCCATTTCCGATTACAAGTGAACGTAATGAATAAATCCAGACGTTCTTTATTTCGTTATTCCAAAACAATTAGCTGGAAGAATGGTCAAAAAACCGATATTTGTAGCGTTTCCTTCAGTGGCGATGGAGCCACGCTTGTGGATGTACTCGTCTAATCGTAAGTTGGACTGATCGAATCAAATGATATTGAGACGCTCCGTTTTGACATTTTCGTACATATATACATATGTATGTATGTACATGTCGTCGAAATACTGTTGAAACAACCGACGATATCTCAAAATCTTTCCAAATCATCAATCGATACGAATAAATTCATTGAGCTGCCCTTCTTATTCGTTTCTTCCCCTAAAATGTGAATTCGAACTTTGTTGAAAAACTTGAAAACTTCAGAGCATATCGCGTGAACCACATTCTCGCCAACAATTACCACTTGCAACTTCATTGATAGCAATAGTCAACACGACATTTCCGCTGTCGCCCAATATGACTTTTTCTGATAGATTTGGAGATTTAACATTTTTAAAGAATTATGGTTTTATTTATGGTTTAGTTGTTTTTTAAAGAATTTTTTAAAAATTAGTTATTTTTCTTTACAGGTAGTGCTTCTATTTTTCACATAACTTAAGTTTCTTATAACTGGTTTATATAACTAGACTTTTCCGAAGGGTGGATATTGCCCAAGGTTAATATAATATAATATAGTTTTTATTTCTTAAAAACAAATACCAAAATTTGGTATTAGAATTAGAATTATGTTTGGTCAAAGACTGCACCTCAGCAGTTTATACATAAATTTTTACAAACGATACCTGCTCAGTTGGTAGGTATCTAAAAAAAAAAATATACAGTCCAATAAATGTTATAATTTATTAAAAACGATGTACACATGTATGTGCTTTTATTTCGTATTTTTATTTTTTTATTCTAATATGTAGTGTCGTGATATTAGTAGAGTGGCTCGTTTTTCCTTGTTTTCTGAAGTCAAGCGAATCTTAAAGATGTCCACGAGAATTCAAGCAAAACGCGCGTGAACGTCCCTCATCGATTTCAATAAAAATATAAATACGCAAAAGCATCGCGGATTAGTATTAAAGCATAACCTAAAGTTACTTAAAATCCATCCAAAGTTAAAAGTATTTTCTTCAAATGTTGCGCGTGTTGTGCGTAGAAAGTTACAGAATAATGCAAGCTCTACAGATCCTGTGGCACCTGCGAATTTTTCCGTTGATTTGACAAATCTCTCCGGTCAAAATCTTTCGAGACTTCTGTGGCACTAAAGAAATATAATTATTGAGCAATACTGAGAAAATACATCTCATACTTACTTACAAAATGAATTTTTACAACAAAGGAGTGTGAGTCACTGAAATGTACATGATCGGCAGTTCTTGTTAGTTTAGACGCCGGAATTTAATTTATATTCATTCAGAGAGATATATGAAAATTTCTAGTGGCTCGGTTTTGAGATTTGGGACCTAATATGTAACTGTTAAACACTTAAATAAAATATCACCTCACTTTTTTATGTAATAAAGTTTTGGGTTGTTGTCGTCGTCCGATATCTTATTCAAAAGCATATGTGGGCCGAAATGAAATGGCTGACACGGTCAGGTCCGGCGGCCAAATAGTTTCTGCACGTAAATTCTTGATAAATAGCGGTCCATCGCGGGTTTTGTTTGTTGCTTAAGCATGTGCGACGGGTGTTCGCATGGGGATTGTCCCCTAGTATGTATGTATAGGTATAAGATTATATTGTACGCATAGTCTACGATCTGAGCTTACACAAATAAGAAAGCCGCGGGACGTACGGAAGGATACAAATTTAAAAAAATATTACTGTATTGTGAGTATTTACTGTACCAGAGCTATCTGAACTAACTGTAACCTTTTGGCCTTCCCATCTCTTCATCTCCCGATTGTGGCTCGCTGCTATGCTACGTCGCTCGAGCGGAGGAAGTAGACGAGTGAAGAGTGTAGACGAGTAGAAGCAACAGCCCCAACCATTTCATAAAATTACAAACAAAGCTTATTTGTGGTTATCGTGCAAAAACATCTCTGCGACACATTCGGAGCAGGAGAGTTTCTCTCCTCGTAATTAAGTTGATAATGGTTCGGTGTGGCGCTCACATTGTATGTATTATTTGTGCAATTCATGCAAAGTTAATTACCTCGGGGTACTTCATAATTAGAAATGTGATTGAATGCGCTTCGCTCTGCCGTTGACATCCGCTTCCAAACGAGTATTCCTTTTACGTCTACTTTTGCCCAGCCCCCCAATCGCTAGCATAAATCAACACTATAGTATATTCTCTTTGATAACTTTTCAGTAATTTTTTAATTGCTCTAAATGCTCAGAAAGTTTCTCAAGCATTTAATAATTAAAATTACTTTTTAAAAAAATCATTTACGTGGTTTAATTTTTTGTGATTTTTGGCCTTTATAATTTGAGCAGTCTTGCTCCTATGTTCGTTTCATTATATGCCGCAGGATAATAATTAGGAAACTTGAAATTGTTCGCTGAACTTCAATTGCATTGTGTTCTTAGATTCCGGCGTATGTACAGCCGTGGTCATATAAATAGCACAAATCAAGACAGAATACTCTGATCGATTATTTGGACAATATTTTACATCCGATTTTAAAAATGTTGATCGCAAACGATTAATGCACTCATCCACATGGTATACAGGTAAAAAATATTTCTTTATCAGTTTTCTCCCTTGCTTTATGCTCATTACATATTACATTGCATATTCTGCGATGGTGTAACGAAGGTAGGTGAATATGTTTTAGCCTAGATCAGTAAGGTGGCAGGATTCTACCAGAGTCCCCGTGTAAATTACGAGCTAATTAAGAGCGAAAATTAAAAATTGTTTCTAAACTGATTCGAGAATAGCTTGCTGCTCCTTATACTATGGGCTCCACACGCAGGAACAATACTCCAATATCGGGCGCACTAATGAAATGTACAATTGTTTGGTCACATACGGGTCGTCAAACTTCTTGAACAAACGCTTGATGATAAGTGTGACAAATTCCTTTAGAACCAGGGAGGCTTGGACGATAATGGTTCAATAATCTCCGGAACATTAGTATTAAGGGCAGAGTTTAAAATTTTATAGAATGAGTTGACTGTTACGTCAATATTCGGTAAGGAAAGAAGAGTGGACCAATCGACATTTGAGAGGTGAATGTTAAAATTGTCGAAATCAGTTTTGCGAAAACACTCAAGACGAGAGCTAACTTTTGAGCAAAGATGATGCTGCACATCCTCCGTAGTGTTCTCAGGATTAAGTCGGGAAACAAAAATTGCTTTCCGAGGAACCACTTCACTAATTTGGCGTTAAGATGGGATCTAAAACCGTGTTTTATAAATCAGGGGTCAAGCAACGTCCCAATTATTGGATTATTGGACAGCTCTTAATTAGGCATGATATACGGTCAATCAAAAAGTGCTGAACTTCGATACCCTCTGAACTTTTCATTTCTGATTTCACGCTATCTAAGTTATGAAGCAACTCACACACAATCGAATAAATTGGTCGTATTGCCACTTGTTCTATAATCATTGGAGCAGTGGATGCACCTGGCGGTCTTACCATCTTTGGACCTCTCAAAATGAAGCCAGACCTTTAACTTGCCAAATCGCCGCCTTTCTAATGTGGGTGATTCGCCATCACTGTTATCATCACGATCTGCGTATGATCAAACCTAAAATAAAAATTCAAGCACCTACCCCCCCCGACACTTGCACTTCTCGCAAATCTATATTTTGAAAATTTAAAGCCCCCAACGCCAATTACACTAGTCGACACGACTTTTCCGCTTTCGCCAATAATGATGTTATACAATTTTTAAAGAATGTTTTTTTTTTCATGGTGTAGTTTCTTTTAAAAGAATAGGTAGTGCTTCTATTTTTCACATATGTAACATAAGTTTCCTACAACTTAAACGTTGTGACCTAACCTTATACCCGGTACTTATTCAGTACATACACACATAGATTTAAGAGCCTACGACTTATGAAATTTATTATATGTTCGCAAAAGGGACGAATTAAATTTTGGACAAAATGGAAAATTTCAAAAAATTAAGTCGAACTCAATGCGGTATTTTTATATTTTAGAAGTTATCTGTTTCCATTTTTAATTACATATTATTTTTATATTTTAAAAGTTATCTGTTTCCATTTTTAATAACATATTATTTTTACATCGGCTGCAACATTTTTACATACACATGTATAACTACATACTTGAGACGTGGATGAAAGATAGGGAATGAGTAAACGCTTGGCAGGCGCGGAGTAGTAGAAATTTAATTTGTTCCTTCTGCCCGTAATAATAATCCGACCTGATCCATATTTGGCAATCTGTTAGACACGGTCATTTCCCATGATTCTGCGTTTTTCGTTTTCTTGTACCTTAAAAATTGTGGATTCGACAGATTTTCGTCCTTTTTGGGGGCGGAATGGAGCGTGGCAAAACTCGTGCTGGTTTGATAACACAGGAGTTTGGATAGAAAGTTTGGTTGCTCTAGCTCTTATAGTCTCAGAGAACTAGGCGTCAAACAATACGAATGGGCAGAGCAGATGGGGTCGCGTGTGAGAGAGAGCGAGAGGGAACGATGACTTTCGAAATGGTTTTCTTCATTGTGGCTATATTAATAACCCGATCTGATCTAGATTCAATACTTTGATAGAAATAACCATCCTCTGCGTTTTTTTTTCTTGTACTTTAAAATTGTGTATGCCACAGATTTTCGACCTTTGTGTGTGCAGAAGGGGGCGAGGCGAAATTTCGAAACACCCTTTAAGTGTAGCGTAATAACACAGGAGTCTGGATACAAAATTTAGTTGCTCTAGCAATTATAGTCTCTGAGATCTAGGTGCTAATGAAGAAGGACGGCCGGACAGACGGACGGACAGACCGACATGGCTATATCGACTCGGCTATTGATGCTGATCAAGAATATATATACTTTATGGGGTCGGAAACGCTTCCTTCTGGGCGTTACACACATCCACTAAAAATAGAAAAATATAAAAAAGAGGGGGAACGTTGTGAGCCGCGGCAAAGGCCGCGGCTCTACTTTATACCCGGTACTCGGTATGCACATATGTACATACATATATGAGCTTAAGATTTAATAAATGTTCGCAAAAGGGACGAATTAAATTTTGGGAAAAAAATAATATTTCAAAAAACGAAGTCAAACCATTTTTGAATTTTTGTACATGTTTCCATTTTGGTTAAGATATGATTTTTACATCTGCTTCTAAATTTCTACATAACATGTATAAATACATATTGGAGACTTACAAGTGTTTGCGAGAGAGAGGGATGGAATGAGTAAGCGCTTAGCAGGCGTTGCGTAGCCACTGAAATTTAATTTGTTCCTTCTGTCTACGTCTTCTTCCGACTTCTTCCTTCTTCCGTCCGTCTGTCCGTCCGTCCGTCCGTTTTCCTTAGCGCCTATATCTCAGAGACCATTAAAGCTAGAGCAATCAAATTTTGTATCTAGTCGTCTGTGTTATCACACTACTCCAAGTGTATTTCAAAATTTCACCCCGCCCCTTTCCCCCCACACAAAGGACGAAGGACAGTGGCATGCACAATTTTAAAGATACGAGAAAACTAAAAACGCAGAATCATAGAGAATCATATCTATCAGAATGTTGAATATGGATTATTAATATAGCCACTATGACGAAAACCATTTCAAAAATCGTTCCCTCTCGCTCTTTTTCACACGCGACCCCATCTGCTCTGCCCATTCGTATTGTTTGACGCCTAGTTCTCTGAGACTATAAGAGCTAGAGCAACCAAACTTTCTATCGAAGCTCAATTGATATCAATTCAGCACAAGTTTATTTCAAAATTTTGCCACGCCCCCTTACGCACCCACAAAAAAAAAAAAAAAAAAAAAAAAAAAAAAAAAAACACGCTCACACATTGTGCATTGCTTCTATTTCACCAGACACCCAGACATTTTTCGTAGAGGAGTGCCGGTCATTTTCACACTCATAACGAATGTAGGAGAAGCAAGGATTGAGCACAAAAACGACACATTTTTTACCCGGGTGCCGTTAAGACACTCGGGTGTCATGAAGATACCCGAGTGTTGTTGCACTGATCTGCTGATGTTTTCCACTGATTTACACATATTAGCGGTCTAGTTCATTCGTTAAAGGGAGTAGAAGGCATACATATGTACATATGTATGTAAATATATGCTAATGTATATACATACAAAAAATCACTCGGACACGATCTACGCTTGTGCGTAAAAACACCCGACACAATACTCAGGCTCAATCGCTTGCACCCTATTTGCAGTGCCAGAAGACACCCGGGTGTCAAAAATACTCACAAACACCGGGTGTACTTTTAGTTGCGGTGGCTCATTGCCCTTCTCTGGTACATATGTATATACTGACTGAGTACCGGGTATAAAGTAGGCAAAGGCCGCGGCTCACAACGTTCCTCTCGTTTTTCTCTGCGTTTATTTAGTCACAAGTACACGTGCTTCGTTGGATTCCATATTGCATCCAGGATGACGGAGCCAGCAGACGGGGTTTCTGGTATATTAGATTTTTAGTGAATGTGGATGTGCGTAACAACATGAAGAAAGCATTCCGACCCCATAAAGAATATATACATATATGCCGGATCAGCAGCAATAGGCGAGTCGATATAGCCTTGAGCTTTTGGGGATTTCATTTTAGGAGACACACCAATCTATTTTCATTATCGATGGCTTATTAAATTACGAGTCATTTAATTTCAAAATACGAGTATTTTAAATTAAATATGACTTTGCCAATGCTGTGCAGAAATATGCATTGTATACATTTTATTATTGTGTTTGGTTTTACAAATAGAGTGTGGAGAAGTATAGACAGAAGCACTGTTTGAGCGTGCTGGCGCCAATCGAGTTATAGTTCCACCACGTAATCGAAGGTGGCACAATCCCAAGCACTTCGCCCCCAAATTTTGTATTATAAAACTTTTTGGGGGTCAAACGCCGAGCTTGTAACCAACAGCTGCGCAAAACAAAGAAGAAGATACATATATATTTTTTCCATAGTTCGTTCCATGGTCGAATCGCAGTTCCAAAAATCGAATCCTATTAATACGCGAAAAGCAGCCAGAAACTAAAACAGCAGATTGAAGGAGTCAAATCTGGGGTGACAGTTCTGGCACATTTGCATATCAGACGTTTATGGAGCCGTGATTTTGAAAAGGACTAAAGAAGGCAAAATGGCCTTTAGCCGGGCTAAGATTAGACGCAATTTGCTTAATGCTGAAACTTGTAATCACTCATACACTTTGTAGCGCCACGAAAAACGACAGAGATGTAAGGCGGGAAACAAAATTAATTTTGTGTGTTCCTTAGTGTCCCGCCATCCCGCTTCAACATTCAGTCCCAGGCCAACCGTAAAGAATGCATTGGGAGATATAAAATAAGTGTAAAAATTTGTAATTGTTCGCACACATAATCGTAAGTACTCATACGAAATATTAGGGGGTTTGTATGACTTTTATGCCCGAGTTTGGGTTAACATCTGCTTTGACTTTTGCAGACTTCGCATCAAGCTTAGAGGCATTCCACTCCAATGCTTTTGCGCGTAGAGTAGAGATCAGGGGACAGGTTTAAAATAGCTTGGAGAAAGCCAGAAAAAGGTCTTCTGTATTGCACGTGTTCTAATTTGGCCTTGGAATAAGAAGCTTATGTGCACGGGATCGCGTACTAAGTAATCATCTAATAATAATGAGCTGGTTAGGGTATCAGCAGAGGCAAAGCACATCGCCGAGGCTAGAAGTTTTCGTGCCGTTTTCCGTTTGTTTTTCCGTTTCTGTTCTCCAGTACGACTTCGGGTGTTTGTGTGTTAACCTATTTGCTTAAACACACTTTACCTAGTACTCAGCCCACTTTACGCCCCTTTGGCACAACGAAGCCGACCTTAGAGAATGGTTGGAAGCTATTTTTGCATTGGGCTCTCAAAACACATTAGCGAGGGTGAAAGTAAAAGCCCCTGTACACTGTACCTTATACACTGAATTATAAAAGGTGAAGCGTAAAGCGAAGAAATTTAGAATGATATGTTGTAATATAAGATTGTTAGCTCGAAAATATAATTTATTGGTTATTAAACTGTCCTCTTTTTCACCATTCATCCCTGTGAATGTCATATGTCTGTAATGTGAAAAGTTGTAGATCACTCCAGCACACTAAATTAGTGTGCAAATTAGTGTGCAAAGAAATATGCGAACCAACTTATAGACCAAACTGTGCCACACAGACTTGTACTGATGATAATCACAGCCACCAACAATAGCATGTAAATTGAAAACCATAGTCTATTTATGTCGGCTTCGAAGCACCACCAAAAGCGCATAAAAACCAATGGCTGGAGCCATGTGCACAATAAATGTCAGCATCAAACGAGGGAGAAACTTCGCATGTTTTTTTTTGTTTCCGTTTCCGTACATCCGTTTTGTGTGTATCAATTTGTAGAGCATACTGCGTCACCGCCGGCCGCACCAGGCCGATAGCATTGAAATCCTTCGCATCTAAATTGAAGAATGGGCCTGGCTGAAAAGAAATAAAGCAAAGTCGAGCCGAGCCGAGTCGAGCTGATGACAATCCATTGTTCACACTTGTAAATGATGATGGTGCTTAGAGGAAAACGTGAGCACAAACGTGAGACACAAGTTCGAGTTTATGGAGAATATTTCATTGTCTGGCAGGGACCAAAGCAGGCTCTACAAATTGCAAGCCATTATTCTACTCAAAGCCAATATACAATATGTTTTCTATAACATATAGAGATGACACCATAACAGAAAGCTTGCGATGCTCACGAGACAAGAAATCGTGTCTGTCGGTCGAGTATATCAAATTGTTGTTGTGTGTTTAAAGGGGTAAAAAATTGAAACATTTTCCTGAGAGATATGCAATAAATAGCTCGGAGCGTGAACGTGAGTAAGGATTTCATCTCTTCTCTTATTTATATTCTTCCCATATCTAAATGCAAATTTATTTCAGATTTTACTCTGTTTCGGCTGTACAGATGTACAGTGTGCTCCTGACATTCGATGATTCACTGGCAAGGAACTTTTTCCAACGCCTGTGCGAGGTCAGACCAAGGTGCTTCATTCAACTCTACGCACATTAAATGGAAACTTTCGCACCTTTCCTGGGAATAGTCTGAACTAAAAAAAATCTGTGAGGATGTTTCGAAGCGACACCCTGAATATGTACATACATATGTATGTCAATATAACCGAATTCATAACATACTCGTATATGCGCGTTTCCAATTTTATAAATTGTTGCTATTTTTGATGCAGCTACTAGTCGGCTAGTACCTTATAATTTATAGTTTTACCCACTTGGTAAAGTAAGTAAGTAAACTAAGCGACAGATTCGATTTATTCCCTTTTGAAATAATTCATCCATCGCTTAGATATATCAAGATACGACTATAACGTGTTTGAATGTTTATTCTTACTTTTACAAACTGAATTCTAGATTCAATCTTGGGTTTCCTTAATAATATTATGGTATTATTTCTGCGGCAATGCGCTTAGTTGAGCTACATAAATAATAAATATTGACGAGGCACAGACGAACACAGACATTTATTCATTCATACTCGTACATCTTGACATCTTTGGGACTCAGGACCTTTCGGACCTTTATAGATGGACTATCCTTTTTGTGTTCTCCGGCTTGGATTGTGATTTACAAGAATTCCAGTCTGAAATTTTTTTTAATTTTATATTTTGGCACTTCGCCGAATTACACCCATCGATATGATAATTTTTCGGAGTCATAGTGAGTTAGCAGTTAATCGAAAAAGTTGTGATCTCCTAGGAAAAACTAATAGTCGTAAACATTTATGCATTCCCCAATGCTGTAGCCCAATCGTACAAATGTGTCCGAAGAGCTGAGTCAGACACAGTCAGTGTTAGGTCCAATCCGTGGACTTGGGAGAGAGAGAGAGCAGATTCTTATCAATTCTCTATTTCGGCTTTGGGCAGCTTCAGAAATTTTTACTTCGTACATATTGAATGAAATTTAACAGAAACTTTTCCTAAAAGAAATTTGTGACAAAGCTGAAGCAAGAGGGTGGTATGGAGTCAGAGTCAGGGTGGGTTGGTGCTCAAAGTTTGCCTAACATAAAAGAAAATTAGTTTGATTGAAAAATATTCCATAAATACCTTTTGTATTGCATACAAAGTTAGAATACTATTAATTTTTGGATCTTAAGAATCGGAGCTTCATAAAAAACAAAATCACCATTCGATTCTAAATAAATTCATATGAATAGAGGGTCACCCTCTGCGTCGGAACTACCGCTTTCCATGCTGTCTGGACTGTACTTCTTGATACATTCTTCATGAAGGCGACACCCATCCCATGAAAACAGCCTGTGTTCCTCTACTACTCCTCTTTACTGCCTCTCTACTAACACACTGCCCAGACACCCACTAAGCTCGAGTCGTGAATACTAGTACTCCAAGCATTCAGTTCAATCTTTGGTCATCTCTGCTGGTCTATTTAGAAGGGATTCCTGACCCGAGGCCGTTTGTTTTCGCTAGAGCTATGTATCTTCAATGAGCCCAAGCCTTAGAAAATTTGTATAGAAAGGAACTGTTCCGCTGGCCACTGGCGCAAGTTCTGATCTACATACATATGTACATATGTACGTATGTAAAGTGTGATACTTCTCTCATAAAAAAACACTATACACAAAGAAGGGAAAAAACGAAAAAAATCATATAGAAGTCTCAGGGGCATGAAATGCTACCGCACAAGAATGTCGGGCAACAGTACATACATATGTACATATGTATGTATTACATAGACGCCTATTGATATACAAAATACAAATTTTGCGCAACGATTTTAATAAATATTCCCCACACACCCACTATCCGTCGAGTGGAAACCGCCGATTGCGATGGAACGAGCTGCTTATTAAATTTTTCAAGAGCCCTTTAAAAGGGCTTTCCTGTCTGCCTTTGCTAACTACCTTAAGCCCTAGCTTGTGGTATCACTGCTTTTAAGTTTAAACGAAATGTTTTTAAAGAGCGTCTGTTTCGATTCCTTGTGGGTGTTCGTTGTTCAAATCAGGAAATTATGAGAAACTTTGTAATTTATTTGTACATGAAAACTATTTGAAAGCAAAATTGAGTTTATTTTCAATTGTTTCGAACGTATCATATAACATACATACATACATATGCAAACAGCGATTTAAATATTTAAGGATTCATATTTTCAATTCACGACGACGAAGTGCACGTTGTATTTATTTGATTTTTCAAATATCAACAAACGAATAATAATGGTTAATAAAAGATCGGGTTAATTGTTTATAATCTTTGCGGACAATGCTATACTAATTCCATCCGTGCGACCCAGTTGCAGCAGCAGCCAAATGCCCAGAAGTACAAAAGCTTTAGAGGAACAAAGCTACATACATAGAGATAGATAATAAATAATATTAAAAAAACAGTAGTAAAGTAGTACTCGATGGCATTTACTTCACGCTCCTATAAGAAATTATATGTCGTTCTGATCCGCAGAAATCTATTTCATACAATAGTTATAGATAGACTGTACGATAGTCCATATTGAACGTTTTCCGTTACTGAAATCCCACGCGCCAAAAGCGCCAAAGTTCAATACACTATTATCCCATCCTAGAGCTTCGATGCCATTTTCTGTCTGACCGACATGTATACAGAGCACAACCTCTTAGTCCAAACCACAGAGTGTTGTTCATTTGATGCTCAATAGTCGCAGCTCAATTGCGTGGGCTAGACTCTTTGACTTTTGCTATCAAGACGAGAGCTTCTCTGTCTGTAGCCTGCTGCTCCAAGATTACTACACAAGCCTTAGCCTCCATTTCTGTTCTATTATACACTCTCAATATGCGAAAAGATTTGTACGCTGCTGCTAAACCCGAATCGTGTGCTGCAGTCAAACTGAAAATAAACAATCGTCACGGTCAACGAAACACGAAGATGATAGCGCAAAAGACTCAGAAAAACGTGACAGAAGCCAAAGAAAATTGGAAGACAGTCATCAACCGTAGCAAACGCAGCAATCGCGCAATCCAACGTACATACAAGAACAGTAGGACCTTCCGCACAAAGGCCGCGGCTCTACTTTATATGCGGTACTCAGTCAGTATGTATGTACATATATACATACATATACATATGAGCTTACGATTTGTGTAATTTATTATAGTATGTTCGCAAATGGGACAAATTGAATTTTAGTAAAAAAAAACTGAAAAAATTAAGTCAAATCCTTTGAGATATTTTTATATATTAGATGTTATATTTTGTTTCCATTTTGTTTATATTTTTCGTGTCTAGCGATAAGAATAGAATACAAAATTGTCCCCATCCTACATTGTAAAAGTACATATAAGGCACGACGTTGAAGAAATAAACTCAGATTGAATTTATAACTCATCTCGCAAGTGTTTAGATTTTTCTTGTAAGGTCTAAACATTTTGGTCCTTCGAGACTCTCCGGTGTTTCCCCCCTGTGGTAAGAGCACGGAGCTAAACCAGCTCCTTAAAGACTGCAGAAGTGTCTAGTACACCTACAGCTAAAGGTAGCAAAAATAAAAAAAAAATAAAAAAACTAGAGTTTTCCCTCCTGAAGTAAGAGACCGAGTATAATATTAATGAAACAAAAGTTTCAATAAATAAACAAAAATACATGCTATACAGGCAGTATTTTTGTTATAGATATCAATAAAATATCTATAGTGCGTGAAAAATTTACGCGGCGGTGGCGTATTCGAGGCCGAAACATCGAATAACAAATAAGAATTTTCCAACATCGAAAAAGTGTGAAAAGTAAAGGCCAAAAACGAAAAAAAAAAAAAAATTTCTGACAAAAACTGAAGATAAAAAAGTTGGTGTGTGTTCAAAAAAAAAAAACCCACGACAATTGATCGTTGGAGCAAATATCATTGCCTAAAGAAAAGCAAAAGTGCAGTTCTCATCCGATCAGAAAAATTAAGCAGCATCAACGGCAGTGGCAATGCAGTGTTATCAACAGCAGCAGCTATCAGCCGCCACAACAACAGCAATAACTGCGGAAGACATCAGCAGCAGTAACAGCAACACCAACAGCAGCAGCAACAACGGAAAACAGCAGCATCAGATAAGTCAGAAATTTAAGTTATTATTAAATAATTAGCACAAGATGTTGTCGGAACACACGATAAAACTACTAGAGGCTCAAGTCGCAGTAGCAAAAGAAATAAAATCGATTAAAGCTGGTATATTGACCAGCAAAGTAATCTGTAGGCTAAGAGAGCTAAAAATAGTTGTTACAGCAAATAATTCAAAATTAATGGGTTGTAGAGTAGTCGATCATGACTACTTCAAAAAAAAGCAGTTCCAACAAATTTTAAAAAATTTAGACGACATAGAAAGAAGCTATGTCGAAGTAAAGTCTGCAGAACCTGTAAATGTGCAGGTGAAGACTGGAACATTGAAGAGAGACTTGGAGCCAAAAGTTGACCAAAGTCTTGAAGAAGTAATTGAGGATTTCGGCAGATTAGAAGTATATTTGAGAACTAATTTAGAACAAGCTGAAAAGGAGTTAGATCAGGCTGGCTGGTGCGAGTGCCAAATAAGAAAAGATAGGATGGAATACCTTAGGAAAAAACTCTGTAAAAATGTTACGGAGTATTATAAAAAGTATGAGTCAAACTTCAAATTCGACGATGAGGTCGCCGTTTTGGAGTTTGAATTTCAGTGCTTGTTAAGAGCCATAAACACGAGGATGCAAGATATTACTAATGAAAAAAGTAGCGTCAGTAAAGAGGCAGGAATTAAGAAAGAAAATGAAGATTTTCCAGTTCTTCCAAAGGCAGAAGTACCCACATTCTCAGGATTAGATAAAGAGTGGGACGGTTTTTCAAAATTATTTAGTGAGATTATACATAATAGAGATGGTCTGAGTACATCTCTAAAATTTACATATTTAAAAATGGCTATAAAGGGTGAAGCAAGGAGTATGGTTGCTCACCTATTGACAGGTCCAGTCGAAAATTATAATTCCGCTTGGGAATTGCTGACCAAGCGGTATGAAAATAAGCGAAACATTTTTTCGGATCAGCTGAATCGTTTGCTGGATTTAAAAATACTAGACAACGATTCAGCAAAACAAATTAAGATGTTTTCGGACTCAATAAATGAGGCGATTCATCTTATCAAATTAAAGTCACAATTAACAGAAGAAGTTGATGTAATATTTGCGCACATTATATTGAAAAAATTCAATAAAAATGCATTACAATTATATGAAAGTCATATAAAAAAAACTAAAGAAATTCAAAGATTGCCCGATGTAATGGAATTTCTAGAACAACGGTACACTTCTCTTTACTCATCGCAGGAGGAAGAGAAGCCGTTGAAAAAAGGAGTGCCATATAATAGCAGTATTAAAGAAAGTTGTCCGCTTTGTAAAATGGCAGGCCATACAATAATGCAATGCTATAGGTTTAAGAGAATGAGTCCGATAGAAAGAGGCCAGACTATACAAAAACACCGCCTATGCAATAGATGCTGTAGGCATGATATGTATAAGAAATGCTCATCGGAAATGTTTTGTGGGATTTGTAAAAAACCCCATCATACGATGCTACATATTCCCTACGAAAAAAGGGAAAATGTTAATACTTGTTTGACAAAAAAACAAGCGTTTTTAGCCACGGCAATTATTAAAGTAAGAGCTGTAAATGGTGGCTATGAAAATCTTAGAGCATTAATTGATTGTGGTTCGCAATTTACCATAATTTCAGAGGAAGCAGCGCAAGCATTAAAATTAGCGCGAAAAAGAGTCAACACCGAGGTTAGTGGAAAGTCATCTACAGACTCTTGCACTTCTAAATACAAGGTTAATTTAACTGTGCAAACTCGGGATGTTGGTAAAAAACCTCTTAATATTGAAGCAATCATTCTCCCAAAACTAATGAAAGCTTTACCTATAAAGTCGTTCAATATAGACAAAACAAAATGGCAAAATTATGTGTTGGCTGGCCATAAATTTAATAAACCAAGTAGGGTAGATATAGTTATTGGGGTAGATCTGTACGCCCATTTTGTAAAAGACGGAGTAGTAAAAATAGATGGACTACTTGGTCAGAATACAGAATTCGGATGGATTATATCCGGTTGCACCAAATCAAAGGGTGATAAATTGATTGTGGCGACAACAATTGAAGTCGGAGACTTAGAGCGGTTCTGCGAAATGGAAAGCGAAAGTTCTGATGAGGAAGAAGATGTTTGCGAGAAGCACTTCTTGGAAACCACAAAAAGAGAGGAAAATGGAAGATATGTGGTAAAAATACAATTTAAAAAAGATAAGGATCTCGGAGATTCAAAAGCACAAGCTATGGCGCGATTTTATAATTTGGAAAAGAAACTCAGCAAAAATTAAAAATTATAAGAAAATTATATAAAATTCATGCATGAATACATCAACTTAGAACATATGGTAGAGTCAAAAAAAGAGGGAAAATATTATTTGCCCCATCAAGGAGTCATAAGAGATTCCAGTCTAACGACAAAACTCAGAGTGGTTTTTGATGCGTCAGCAAAAACCACAAATAACAAAAGTCTAAATGATGTCATGTGGGTTGGACCAAGAGTCCCAAAAGACATCTTCGATATTATAGTGAAATGGCGCAAGTGGACATATGAGATTGTTGAGGGCGTTAAAGATAATGAAGAAAATAAGGTGTTAACCATTGAGGAGAATGAATCCGTCAAAACATTAAGACTTAAATGGGAGTCAGTTAGAGACGAGTTTAGGTTCGATTTCCATTATGGACCTGTTAAGAAAACTAACAAGAGAATAGTTCTAATAGGTCTATTGTACGACCCTTTAGGCTGGTTGTCTCCAGTTACAATTGTCGGGAAATTATTTATGCAAAAACTTTGGCTATCAGACAAAAATTGGGATGAAGAACTATCAGATCAGGATACTCGTGAATGGAATGCATTTAAAGAAAATTTAACGGCGCTAGAGAGCATTCGGATACCAAGATGGCTTAATTCTCAGCATGCTAATCCGATGCAAATTCATGGGTTTGCCGAAAAAGCTTATGCTGCCGTAGTGTATGCCAAGGTAGATGGTTCTTCAATTATAATAGCCAGCAAAAGCAAGGTTAATCCGAAGAAGAATCGGAAAACCATTCCCAAGTTAGAACTTTGTGCGGCTCATCTTCTAGCGAAATTGATGGAACGAATAAAAATAGCGGTTGGAAGTGAGGCAGAAAGTTACGCTTGGAGTGATTCTACGATCACTTTGGCTTGATTAAAAAACGGAGACAATAAAGACAAGTTTATTAGACCTCGAACGGACGAAATTAGGAAAGTTAAAGAAATTAAATGGAGACATGTCAAGTCTGAAGACAATCCAGCAGATGTAGCGTCAAGGGGAATTAGTGCAGAGAAGCTGAAAGATTTTGAAATTTCGTGGAAGGGTCCTCAATGGTTGGTAAAATCTAGGGAAGATTGGCCAAAAGAGGAAATTGAAGAAAAAAGAGTTGTTTGACGGTCAATGAAATTAAGATCGCTAAAATATTAGTATTGAAAAAACAACAAGCTTTTCAATTCAGTGCGGAAATAGCTAGCCTAATTTATAAAAAAGAAATAGAAACAAAAAGTAAGACATTAGGCTTGAATCCATTTTTAGATAAAGATGGATTACTGCGAGTTGGAGGTAGATTACAAAACTCCAACGCAGAATTTGAGGTTGATTTTAAATAAATGTCACTTGACGTCCTTAATTATCAATGATGCACATAAGGAAACATTGCACGGTGGAATTAATCTGATGCGGAATTATATTCAGCGAAAGTATTGGATATTTGGGCTTAAAAACTGTTTGAAGCAAAAGCTTAAAGAGTGTGTTACCTGCGCTGGGTACAGGCAAAATACTGCAGAACATTGACGATTTGGATGTATTAACACCAGGTCATTTTATTATTGGAAGGCCAATAAATGGCCCCATAGAAACAATATCAGATGAAAGAATTGGAAATCTAGATAGATGGAAATTAATTCAAAAAATGAAGAGAGAATTTTGGATTAAATGGAAAAATTATTATTTACACACTCTGCAACAAAGAAATAAATGGAAAAAGGAATTCAGAATATTAAAAAAGGACACATAGTATTAATAAAAGATGAAAACTGTCATCCAGCAGCCCCAGAGGCCAGGGGAAGATAGAAGAAATACATAAAGGTAGGGACGATAGAGTCAGAGTAGTCACTATTATACATCAAGACGGGTCAATCAAACGACCTATTACTAAAATTTGTCCATTAGCTGGAATTGAGTCTGAAGAAAATGATTCCGAAAAGCCTCCAATAGAAACCAGAAGTAGTCGCGGCACACCTCGAATACCAAAGCTAGGTCTCATGGCAGTAATGTTAACGCTTATGTTATTTTGCCAAGCATCAAGTGCAAACATAGCTGCCAGAAGAACAGAGAAGTGGTCAATTGAAAAAATGAACAGTTCCACGTCAATATATTTGGACCCGTTGGGAGACGTAGAACTAATAGCCTCATCTTGGGATCTAATTGTCTATTATAATATGGACCCATATTTTCAAATGATAAGAAAGGGGAAAGAATTAGTTGGGAAAATGAGAGTTGTGTGCGGTAAACTTTACACCTTTGAAGAACAATGCAATAATGTTTTAGATAACACTGACAGACAAATTGCAGATCTAGAGGAAAATAATGAATTGTTTATGGCTCAGGATAACAATCATATATTATCATATATTATTCGGAATAATGGACGCCGAAGATAGGGAAACTTTGGAAGGAAATATGGAAAATCTATTAGAAAACCAACATAATCTAGACGATTTAATTAAAAGACAAACGTCAGTGGTAGAGTCAACAGTAAATATTTTTAAAAAGAACTACTGAGGAAATAAATGTCAACTTTAAAAGTATGAGCACCAGAATAGAGAACATAACGGAGGCTTTAAAAGAAAGTTATTATGTATACAAAGAATCTATTAACTTTTTTATGGTAACAAAGCAACTAAGTTCAATGATTGACTAGTGCGATAAAATCCAAGCAGGAGTAATAAGTCTCTTGATAGATATTAATCATGGTAGACTAAATCCAAATATTTTAAAACCGATACACCTAAAAGCAGAGATTACAAAAATAAAGGATAGTTTATTAGAAACACTAGTTCTTCCAGGAAAAAGAACAGGGACGGAATTGAAGGAAATTTACAGCCTATTAACTGCAAAATGAATTTTCGTAGATAGCAACTTAATTTTAAATGTGAAGATCCCACTGTTTGGTAGACACCCATCCCATTTGTTTAGGATTATTCCAAATTGGAATAAAATAGTGAAATTTTTTAAGAAAAGTTCCATAGTAAATGAAAAATTCAAAATGGTTCAAGATGAATTTGCTTACACCCTTTTACAAGAAATGCCTACAAGGTGGAACAGTTTCTATTACATGATACAACGAATCCTGGCAACGCACGAAGCTATTGCAACGGTTCTACTGTCCACTAAGCATGCACCTCTTCCATTTACGGCTGAAGAAATAAATATTCTAAAAGATATTGAAAAAATATTATCATTTTTCCATCAAATTAGTGAAAAGATTTGTGGCGGAACGTATGTGACAATTTCATTAATTATACCTTTTACATATGGCCTGTACCGAAAAATACTAAGTCTATCACCACAATTGCAAACTCAGGAAGGAGAGACAATGAAAAATATATTATTGGAGTCCATTTCAAAACGGCTGTCTAAGTACGAGGAACGAATTGTGACGAGAATAGCAACAATAATAGATCCGAGGTTTAAAAGAGATGGATTTCAGCATAATGTGAATGCTGAGGAAGCAGAAAAACTTTTGGAAAATGAATTGGTGAATTGCACTAGTGAGGAAATCCCCATCAACGCCGATTTGGAGTCCAAATTGGGGGTCCAAATTTTGGACCTCAGCACCAAGACGGAGAACTCCTTCCTTGATTTTTTAGTTCACCGTGCCAACGATAAACGTGGAAATGCGCGCTCTGATGCCATAATCGTCAAGCGGCAGTATTTGGAGAGAGCTCTAGCTCCTCAAGATATGGATCCCCTATTATGGATTAAGGTGAAATTAAATAATTAATTATTGATAAACAACATCTAATTTTTAACATTAAATTTTATTACAGGTTAACCAGATGGACTTTCCATGTATGAATAAGTTAATTTCAAGATATTTGTGCATCCCCGCAACATCTGCCGAAAGGGCGTTTAGCAAGGCGGGACAAATTGTTTCTGACAGAAGAACGCGACTTAAGGAAGAGAACATAAACATTCTTTTATTTTTGAATCAAAATCTTTGGATTAAGTAATATTCTTAAATGAAACAATCTTTTTATGTATATATGTACATACATGAAAATATGTATGAAAACTTAAAAAGGATTCCTATCAAATTATCTTGTTATTAACAAAAAATTAATAAAATAATCTAACAAAATATTAGTTTTTTTTAACATCAAATCAAACAACTGTTGCACTGTTTTTTTTTTGACTATCGATCCACTATCGATAGTACTATCGTCACTATCGATGGTTTCGAAAAAACTATCATCCACTGTCGATGGCGTCCACTATCGATATTTCTCCACCTCTAATTCCAATGCCAGTGGAGCATGAAGTACTCTAGGTACTTAGTATACAATTTCGAAATTGATTCCTATCATTCGATGACTGAAGCTACTTTGAAAAAATGCCAAAAATGGCAAACGAATAAAAGAGTATGTGAAGGTTATTGGTCTTGGAGTAGCGCCAATAATAATGCTTGTGAGATAGCCCCGTTTAAACCCAATAGTCATTCAACTTGTGTCTATAAAAAAATGCCAGAGACAGGGTCATTTTGGGTCGAATTAGAAAAGAAAGGTAGTTGGCTCTTCAAAGTTCCAGTAAACACTAATGCCAGAATTCAATGCATTAATTCAAATCAAGAAATAATTGATCTACCTCAACAAGGAATTTTAACAATAATGAATGGTTGCACTGTGCGAACAGATGATAAAATATTAATTCCTCATCACAGTATTCATTCAGAAGACTATAAGACAATTTCATCCTCTTATTTAAGTAATATAAATAAAATACCGCAAATTGTTTGGAATCCAATATCTGTACCGTTAATTAACCATACGAATGAAATTAATAAATTACAAAACGAATTAACAATGTTAAAAGAAGGTCATCATGAATTAAAAGGACTTAAGTTCCACCATGTGTCTGGACATGCTGCTTTGATTATCGGAATAATAATTGTGTTAATATTAATAATATATACCAAAAGAAGAATTAAGGTAGCTCGAAGACTGCAAGCAATAGCACTTCCCTGTTCATTTTAATATACCTTAAGATAATCATCGACAAAAAAAAAATGTACAAATAAAAACTAAGCCATGCCACTTTTGGCCCTTTGCAGAATGTTCAAACATGAACACATTATTGTACTTAAAGAATACACATTCACGGATATAAATACAAAACCAATCGATTCTAAGTAAAAAACATACATAAAGTATAAAATTTATGACTGTTAGAGTGCGATCTGTCAACTCATAAACAAGACACGACACCCCAAAGTCAAGTGCAGTAAGCACTTAAGACCCTAATTTAGTCTAAAAATACTGATGCTTGCATGCATTCAGTTGGTCACTCACAGCAGCGTTGCAGCCGATCCGAATACAAAATTGTCCCCATCCTACATTGTAAAAGTACATATAAGGCACGACGTTGAAGAAATAAACTCAGATTGAATTTACAACTCATCTCGCAAGTGTTTTGATTTTTCTTATAATGTCTAAACACGCATCCTTCTGGGTGTTACATACATCCACTATCACCCTATACTCTTCGAGTACCGATTGCCTGTAACATCACTACTTATAGTTCATACACACTCGGGGGCAGGCTCAATCTTGCGATACTCACACTTTCTGTCCGTGGCACACTCTCGCAATCGCCGTTCTTTTCCGCGTGGTGACCAAATTGAATTTGATGCTTAATCCCGAAATTCCATCATCAGTGTGTGGGTTTGTGGCTTGAAACAGACCTCCAATAACAACAAAAACTGATGAAGAGCTTTTTGCAAAAACTAGAAGGGCACCACTCGTTTTAGTGCGGGTTTTCCATGTTTAGTCTACATAACGGCAGGCTATGTCAAGATTACGCTAGTCCAATTTTTCAAAATTAACTAGCTTCTCATCTAATCAATGTTTTCCAGGTTTGACGAATTGGAAAAAAAGAAGAGTAGAGCAGAGAAAAGTAAAAGTTTAATAACTAAGCGCGAACGAGGAAACCAATGAATATTCATTTGATTGAAACATATATATTTCTAAATTGTAATTGTTTTAGGTACACTGTACACATAAATCTTCGCATCTCTTTCTAACTATCATACGCTAGCATTTCCCCCCCCATAAAGCACCACGTTCGGAGGGGTAGGCACTTAAATAATTTAAATTTTTGTGTCTAACATGCACAAGTACAACCCAGTGGCTTAAAGACACAAGTGCAGCCGGCACAGTGAGTTGCGGATTGGAGGGTCGAATGTCAGTGTGAGAGCTGCGAGCGTACCCCTTCACCTGGCCAAATCGGTAAGCAAGTTGCGCTCTTTGGCTGACAATTGCGACAATCCGACTACCATTATGCACTCATTAAAACGTCAAATAAATTCAAATGCAAAAACATGATTTTTCGCTATATGCCGTAAAGTGTGACGGCTGCAGAGCCCTGTACGAGAGGTATGCATTGCACTTTGTCAAAGAGGTAGGTTTGGATGGTATGTTGGCACCCAGCAAGTATTTTATAATGTATGAGTGTTTATCGGAGTGAACTTTGTAAAACTGAGCACGTCTCGGTAGAAAAAAGAAGGCAGACAATGATTTTTAGATTAATAATATAGAGGTATGAACGATTGAAATTTACATACATCTTGGAATACGATTTTTGTATTTGTAGCCTGATCCTTAAGGTTAATAAATATGTATGTATATACTGTTAAAACTGATTTTGCTGTTTTAAGAACATTCTCCCCAAAAATCTGGTCTATTTTATATAGTTTAAAAAAATGTTTGAAGCGACTCAGAGTCTTAAAAAAAATAAGTCTGTCGAGTCAATATCGACATGGAGAATCTGTATTCGGGTTGTGGTTCTGGTAAAGAAAGAAGGTTGTTTGTCACCCAGAACTGATCGCATTAGCGGAAATATTGAGACATGACAGATTACGATGACAATTTATTCTTTGTCACGAGAAAACTTTAGTAGATTTGATGCGTTTTAGTTAGTCAAATTATGTTTTTATATTATGTGTATTATATATTATACTTGTTACATATACAAATACAGATACATATCCGATATAACAATTGACTACCGGGAGAAATTGGTTAAGCTGTTAATTTATGTCATAGACCCGTAGATTACCGCTGTGCTATATCGAGATATAAGTATATTTTTATCTTGATCTTGATCAACTAAATAAAATTTAATTTTTGTCCAAATCAAATATAGCCCCTACGATCGACTGAACGATAAAATATATTTAAAACTTTGGTTACAGGACCTTAGTGAGTTAGTATTAGTCAGAAAAACCGGGAAGAGGGAGAAACGACTTGCTCAGAGTGGCTCAAAAGGGACAAGGAAAAAAGGGCGAGCTACGTGCTTTGGAGAGAGAAAGAACGACAAGTAATTGCGTCGCAGGCCATAACCGTCCACTCATTTGATTTATGGAAGCTTGTCCACGCAGTTTTTAGTAGAGTAATTCTGCTGTTTCGTGTCTCTCTTGCAATGACTTTGGAGTCAAATCAAGAATCAAACCCCATCGGGGATCTGAATCCAAATAATAATCCGACACACCTGACAGCCAGGCATTGAGTAGCATTTAATTAATTTGTTCTAAAAGCTTGTTTCGCTCTTACGTCCAACTCGTCTCTGAAGTGGTGATTGTCTGTAACCTATTCATCAACCAACCTTTTAAAGCAGTGATATAAAGCCTGACTGGGAGAGGCATGCAATAAATGCAAGATTATTCTCTTTGAGAAAGTTTCCTTTCTAGAATTGGATATAAATTCGAATTTGAAATTATAATTTTATTTTTTTAATCGCATATTTATAGAAATCTTTTTTTTTATTCTGCCCAATTTCAGCCAAGTCCAGAAACACCAGCGTCAACGACTTGTTGCCACCGATTTCTTCGCTAGACGCGTATAATGCAAAAAATTATGTCTACATTGCCTCTCTTGTCCGTAACAGTAACGACTTGGCCCATTTGAACAATGCCGTGGACGAGGAGCAGGAGCCAACAGAGCATCGAATAGATGAGACAACTTATCCACTTTTTGACTTTGGTATGCCCAGAAATATAACGGCTCGAACAGGACACACGGCGGCTATCAATTGCAGAGTGGACCATCTGGGCGATAAATCGGTGAGTGAATTCAGTGACTACAAATGCCAGCTCATCGAGAAATAGGTTTTCTAGTGCGGAGTTACCTTTCAAAGAATTTTTAAGGGAAATATTTGGATCGCTAGTCAAGCTTAAAATCAAGTTTGCGTAAAGTTTTTCACATGCAGCTTGCAAAACTTTTCGTATCGCTCTTCTGTTCCGCTTTCCCCGCTACTTTTGGGTCTGTTTACCGTTGTCCTAGCGATTTAATGACAAAGGTCCATTGTCCATACACAATCCCTCTCCTCTACATAATTTCCCTGCTATGTTTTCAATTAGTTTTCTTTGTGTTCATTTTGTGTGTATTTTCATTTCTGCTTTCAGTTACTCAAATATTTCGAGTGTATAGAGTAATCGTAATAAAGTACGAAAAAAAATGGTAGAAAAATAAAATGATTGTTAGTCCAAAAACCTGTTTTTCGAACGAAAAAAGTCACGGAATTATTGAACAGGCCTTGTATGCATTTTGGAATATCGTTTCATGTGCGCACATTTGTCAAGAATCGGTTTTAGATGAATAAAGCTAACAGTGAAAATGGCTTCGTTACCTGGGCAAATCTTTTTGTTTTCATCATTGGTTTTTTGTGAAGACCACTGCTAGAAAATTTTCCATTTCCACTGGAAGAATCATTCTCTGATCCTGATTTTCTAATGTGATCCCTTTGCCACACACTTAATTATACCCGGTACTCGAAGAGTATAGGGGTATATTAGATTTGTGCGGATAACGGTTGTGTGTAACGCACAGAAGGAAGCGTTTCCGACCCCATAAAGTATATATATTCTTGATCAGCATCAATAGCCGAGTCGATATAGCCATGTCTGTCTGTCCGTCCGTCTGTCCGTCTGTCCGTCTGTCCGTCTTCATTTGTGCCTATATCTCAGAGACTATAAAAGCTATAGCAACGAAATTTTGTATTCAGGCTTCTGTGTTATCACACTACTCAAAGTATGTTTCAAAATTTTGCCCCGCCTTCTTCCGCCCCCACAAAGGACGAAAGTCTGTGGCATACACAATTTTGAAGATACGAGAAAACTAAAAACGCATAATCATAGAGAATGACCATATCTATCAGAGTGTTGAATCTGGATCAGATCGGATTATTATTATAGCCACAATGAAGGAAACCATTTCAAAAGTCATCGTTCCCTCTCGCTCTCTCTCACACGCGACCCTATCTGCTTTCCCCATTCGAATTTTTTGACGCCTAGTTCTCAGAGACTATAAGAGCTAGAGCAACCAAACTTTCTATCCAAGTTCCTGTGATATCGAACCAGAACGAGTTTGTTTCAAAATTTTGACACGCCCCCTTCCGCCCCCATAAAAGACGAAAATCTGTGGAATCCACAATTTTTAAGATAAGAGAAAACCAAAAACGCAGAATTATGGAAAATATCCGTATCTATCAGATTGCCGAATCTGGATCATATCGGATCATTATTATAGCCAGAAGGAACAAATTAAATTTCAGTGGCTACCAAACGGCAGCCAAGCGATTCCCTCTCTCTCTCGCACACACTTCCATGTCTCTTGTATGTAGTTTTACATGAGTATGTAAAAATGTAGCAGCCGATGTAAAAATTATATGTAAATAAAAATGGAAACTGATAACTTCTAACATATAAAAATACAGCATAGGGTTTGACTTAATTTTTTGAAATTTTCCATTTTGGCCAAAATTTAATTCGTTTCTTTTGTGAACATATAATTAATTAAATAAATCGTAAGCTCATATGTATACATAAATACGTATGTACATGCTGACTGAGTACCGGGTATAAAGTAGAGCCGCGGCCATTGCCGCGGCTCACAACGTTCCCTCTCGTTTTTTTGTGGATTTTGGGGCAGCGAAAAGTTTTGGTAGCCTGGGGCAGTTCCAGTAGATTCTCTTTGGTAGCTTTTGGCAACTTTAAGCTGCTGACATTTTGGGCACGCACTTGTCTACATTTTTCTTAACTTCTCAACCGTTGACTGGCACAATGTATTGTCTGCGTTTGCCTTCTTTTGCCACGTGTGTGCTCGGGTCCTTCTGTTATCCTTAAACAATAATGGAATCTGTGCGGCTGGGTGAAAATGTAGTTCACGATTGGGATGTGTTGTAAATAGGATTCGAAAAATAAACGAAAATATATGATTGCATTTGCATTGCATTTCTTTTCGAATGCGTTTTCCAATTAATGTGATGGAATGAACTTGAGCGAATATAGGGAAACGGTATTTATATCTTTAGCTTCCAGTAATGAATCAAGAGGAAAACAGACGAAATATGCAAATATTTGTCTACGTTTTAAGCAGTCTTAAGTTTAAGCAGTTTTGAGAGCTGACTGCGTAGTCTTTTTTGCTGTTTTGTTTATTACATTTTTGTACTTTTACTTTCGGCTTTAGGTTCTCTTCGGAGTTCTAGAGTAATCGGGCAGCAGGACTAAAAGCAATTTAAAAAGTTGACTTAACTACTGGCTCTAACAGCATTTGGTGTCCCTTTTTCATTTTCCTACAGGTATCCTGGATAAGAAAACGCGATTTGCATATCCTGACTGCAGGCGTTTTGACCTACACCTCTGATGAGCGTTTCAAGGTGCGTATCCGTCAGCTTGCCTTCCCAAAAATTTCTCTGCCCGTCCCCATGCTGTCATCCCCCTGCTGGCTTATTAAATGCCCGGCAGCCCGACCAGGGATCGTAAGCCAAGTCAGCTTAATTGCGTATGCAATTCGGGCCAGGTACTTGCATGCATTGATTAAATTCATCCGAGGACGGTTCGTCCTCGTCTACGACTTATCGTGCATTCTCTGTCTCACTCACCTTCACTTTCTCTTCCTCTGTTTGTCCCATTCTGTGCTGTGCAGGTTGTACGCACCGCTGACTCCAAGGATTGGACATTGCATGTGAAATACGCTCAGCCACGTGACAGCGGCATCTACGAGTGCCAAGTGAACACGGAGCCAAAGATTTCGATGGCATTCCGCCTGAATGTCATAGGTGAGTAAGCCAACGTTTCCTTCGCTTTCCTTTCTCTTCTTCTTCCATACCACCCCTGCGCACCTTTCTCCCTATGTTCCTACGCATTGTTAGCAAGTTCTTGGCAATGGCAACTTATGATACACAGTACAAGTACACACTATTTCTCTCTGTTGAAGATCATAGTAAATTGGCCGTTAAGTTTGTCAGCTCACTCGCAGCGGGCTTACTGGCAATGGCTACATACCCATAGGTCATAATGGCTTATCCCTGTGTTCCATGAATTATTTACACACGTTAACAGAACACAAGAATGTGTTACGAGTATCTTTGTGTAAGCTTATTTATTTGGTACAGTTGTGATGCACACCACACTACACCAAGCACCAAGGAGGTATGTGTGTTCGCTTCTTCCCCATTATTTGTTTGCCATTTACCTCGTACAGGTTTTCTGAAATTCATTTTCTGTTGCGATCGCACACACGTCTGTTGACGACATCCACAGCAGAATATGTTCAAACACATATTCAAACATATGTACGTCTGCCTCTGACCCAACCTCTACTGCATACATAAGCACGTTGTTTCAAATTAATAATCAGCTCAGCACGGGCTTTTTTCTTAACACTGCCCGCATAAGCAAGCAATGACGAGTACGGGCTGATAAAAGACATGACCAACAAATTGCTCGCCTCTAGCAGTTGCATGCCTCAAAGTTATAATGAACTCAGGTCGAGTTAAAGGGTGTAAATCGCAACAAAAGCCAAAATCAGACTATTAACATTTCAGCCTTCGCAGATGCTCATTGCAGCGTGCACCTACCGTAAGTATGCAAATATGCAAACATCCTTCTCGTGTGCGGATGCATTGCAACTCGTGCCCGGTCCTCGTCTGGCTTGAAGTTCGCCGACGAACTACCACAGTATCAGAGCAAGGGACGTGGGAAGTTCTTAAGGGCCGTCTTTTGCTCTGTTAAGTTACAAAATGTATGCTAATAGTTCGGAGCAAAGCAATGCTCGCTTGATGGAAGCGAAAATAATCATGATGTAAGATGTAATTAATAATTGTAATTAATAGTAATTGATGTAATTAAAAGCAAATACTTTTCTCATTACATTTTTCCAAAAAAAATGCTGTCGAACCATTCTGCAAATTTGTATATACATATATGTAAGATATGTATTATTTGAATATAGTTTATTGTCATTATTTAATCGCGTAAGGTATAAAGTAAGAATTGCTTTGCGAACATTATAGCGTCCGCCTCGTTTCACGTTTGTTATTTCGTATGGTCCTAAGAATTCACTGGACATCTTTCTTCCAGCTACAAACTGCGTTCTACGTATAGTCGCCTGCTGAATATTTTTTTTTGCTTCTTGTCGCATCTTTTGTCTTTTGTCATCAAAATTATCAACCATCTCCTTTTCTATCAGCTGAAGTATATCGCTATCTGGTCCACAACGCATTTTTACTCCGACCATTAGCTCAAATGGACAACGCTTTGTTGACCAATGAACAGTGCTATTAATAGCTCTCTGAACTCGAGGTACGAACTGGTATAAGTTCTTCCCGGTTCCTCCGACGACCATTATTTGTACCATTATTTGGAAATAATGCTCAGAATCGATCGGTTCACGCGTTCAATTTGTCCGTTGCCACTTGGCACCCCTGTGGTACTCCATACGTGTTCCATGTTCTCTTCCTTCACAAACTTCTCAAAGCTAGAAGACGTAAATGCTGCTCCACGATCGCTTACTATACGAGCGGGATTTCCAAAGATATCAGACCATTCCTTTTACTTCTTGAGAACTTCGTCTGCGCCTGTTGTTTTAGTGGGATACATCCATACGAACTTACTAAAGCTATCCACCATCGCGAAGATGTACTTGTACTGCTTTGAAGTAGCATCCATCGGTCCCAGATGATCCACATGTAGAGTATGAAGCGGCTCCGATCCTTTATCGATTTGGTGCAAAAATCCTTCTTTTTTTCCCAACTTCTTGTTGTAGATTATACATTTCATACAGTTTCTTATGATTTGCATTACTTTTTCTTCCAGATGTGGAGTCCAATAACTCTGCTGTACGGCATGCATCGTTCTTTATGCGGCAAAGTGTCCTGCGTTGTGAGCCTCTCTTATTATTTCTCTCTTATACTTATAATCCGTTTTTAATTTCAATCCGTCGACAATGTATCGAATCACCGACTCTGTATCTATTGTACCACGCGCAGCAATTCGTTTCATTTGCAATATATATTCATGAAAACTTTCATTGTTAGTTTTCACTCGCACCGACAACTGATTGTGAATTTCGGCACTGCATAAACGATCACTCTCGAACTCTTTTATAACTTGATGACGTAACTGGCCGTACTCATACACTGCTGTGGATTCAAGAAAAAGAGCGGCTGTACATGTCATTTTTGCTCGTGCTTGCACATATTTTTGTTTGTCGCTTAGTCCATATGCCTCAGTGTTTAGCTGGAAATTATTAAACCACTGCTGTACCGACATATTTTCTCCACTGAACTCTGGAAAATTTTTGGAAAAATTTTCCACCAGCTTTTTTTTCTTATCTATTTCATCAGCGCTAATTTTCATCGTGAGAAGTTGCACCAGTTATTGGAGCGTCTGTGTGTTTTCCTCCAGTCTTGTTGAACTCATCGCTTTCATGTTTGTGTCGTTTTTACGATTGTTTTTTCGCACTTTACACTGGCAATACGCGTCCGGTTGAGCCCCCAAATGTAAGATATTATTTGAATATAGTTTATTGGTATTATTTAATCGCGTAAAGTATAAAGTAAGAATTGTTGGGGTTTGGTGTCACGGCTTGATCTCGGCTGATTTTCTGCTGCTTTCTGCTGATGTCGACTGCTACTGCTGAACGCTCTCTCTGTCTTCTCTCGTACTGTTCTCCTTACTGCTGTTCGTTTTCCTTCTGCCGTTTGCTGCTTCTCTTGTTCTGCTGTTGTTCTGCTGGTACTGCTGTTACTTCTGTTGATCTGCTTATCTGCTGTTACTCTGCTGCTACTGTTACCGCTGTTTACATACATATGTTATATCCATATGTTTTCTCTACATTTCACATCTACATATTCGTCTTTACATAAACATACATACATATGTATACGGTTCGTGGAAGTGTGTGCGGGTAAGAGAGAGGGAATGAGTAAGCGCTTGCGTATGGAAGGGGTACCTCCGATTGCATGTATTCCGTCTATGAAAAGAAATAGAATTGCCCATCAAAGAAATTGCGAAATCAAAACAAAACTGGCGAGCAGATGCGCTCTCTTTCTGTTTCCCCTTCCACTTTCTGACGAAAACCCTCTCTCTTACAGTAGACAACACGACTTTGTCTCTATCAGAAAAATTCATTTTGGTCGACAGCGGAAAACAAAAGTGTGTGTGACCCTGTGTGCTTTGCCTATTCGTCCAAATGAGCGCCTAGTTTTCAGAGACTATAAGAGCTAGAGAAACCAAACTTTCCATCCAAACTCCTGTGATATCAATTCAGCACAAGCTTATTTTAAAATTTTGCCACGCCCCCTTCCGCCCCCACAAAAGACGAAAATCTGTGGAATCCATAATTTTTAAAATAAGAGAAAACCAAAAAACGTAGAACAGTGGGAAATTACTATATCTACCAGATTGCCGAATCTGGATCAGGTCGGATCATTATTATGGACAGAAGGAACAAATTAAATTTCAATGGCTACGCAACGCTTGCCAAGCGCTTGCTCATTCCCTTTCTCTCTCTCGCAAGCACTTGTACGTCTACAATATGTATTTATACATGTCATGCAGAAATTTAGAAGCAGATGTAAAAATCACATGTTAACCAAAATGGAAACATGTACAAAAATTCAAAAAATGATTTGACTTCGTTTTTTTTTGAAATATTATTTTTTGCCTATAATTTAATTCGTCCCTTTTGCGAACATTTAATAAATTGCATAAATCTTAAGCTCATATATGTATGTATGTGCATATATGTATACTGACTGAGTACCGGGTATAAAGTAGCGCGGCCTTTGCCGCGGCTCACAACGTTCCCCCTCGTTTTGGACTTGTGATATTGTTAGGAATCTTCTCTCTCTCTCTCTCTCCTTCTCTCTCTCTCTCTCTTTAGGGGAAAGGGACAGATTGATTAGTTAATGAGGAAGGGCAGTGATTGTGGCAAGACATGGACAGCACATCGCGCTTGTTGGATGGGGGTGTTGGTTTAAGGTCAAAAGGAGAAAAGAGAAAGCGAGAACGCCTGCCAGCAGCTGGTATGGGGTTGGCGCTAGGATTGCCGGTGATCGCTATTACTCATTGCGGGGCAAAAGAGACGAGGAAGAGTGTAAGGGAGAGAGAGCGAACGCTTATGAGTCTACGCAGCCACTATATCGTCTCTGAGATTTAGGCGCTCATCTGGACGGACGGGCACGGCAGACGGGGAGTGTGAGAGAGAGCGAGAGATAAAGTTGCTTCTCTAAATGGTTTATCTATTGTGGCTATAATAATGATCCGATCTAATCCAGATTAAACTCTCTGATATATATATCCATTCTCTAAAATTCTTCGTTTTTAGTTTTCCCGTAGGAAGGAGGCGGAAGGGGACGTGGCCAACAATTGAAATACACTTGTATTAAAGTGATATCACAGGAGCTTGGATAGAATGTTTGGTTGATCTAGCTCTTATAGTCGCTGAGAACTAGACGCTCATCTGCACGAATGGGCGTGGAAGTGGCGTGTGAGAGAGAGCGAGAGAGAACGATGCCTTTTGAAATGGTTTTCTTTATTGTGGCTATATTAATAACCCGATCTGATCTAGATTCAATACTTTGATAGAAATAACCATCCTCTGCGTTTTTTTTTTCTTGTACTTTAAAATTTTGTATGCCACCGATTTTCGACCTTTGTGTGTGCAGAAGGGGGCGAGGCGAAATTTCGAAACACCCTTTAAGTGTAGCGTAATAACACAAGAGTCTGGATACAAAATTTAGTTGCTCTAGCAATTATAGTCTCTGAGATCTAGGTGCTGATGAAGAAGGACAAAAGGACGAACGGACGGACGGACATGGCAATATCGACTCGTCTATTGAAAAATTGATCGGAAACGCTTCCTTCTGGGCGTTACACAAATCCGCTATCACCAGAAATCTAATATAGCCCTATACTCTTCGAGTACAGGGTATAATAAATATCGTTAGTAATTTAATTAATTGTTCAGCTTTTTAAAAATTAGCTGTAGCACTAAATGCATATGATGTTTAGATCAACAGATAGAGGAATTAGAGGGGGTGGTCTAAATAGGATTTAAATATAGTTCACAATCAATTACTAGAATCGCTTCATATCGGGGATCCTCTCTTCGGCACCCGTTTGCTGCAATCTAAACGGCATATCGCTGCTCATTATCAGTTTTAAATCTGGGACTCTCCTATTGTCCCTCCGAAATATACTACCGGAACAGACATGTTTGTGCGGCGTCGCATTCTACCCTCGCAATAAATTGAAGCCTATTGGAATATGCGTTCGCCAGACGAATGATTAGACGCATGATACAGTTGCCCTTCACCCCCAACCACCCCAGATCTGCGAGAGGTAGAAAACACTTGCAAATGCCGCTAATCAATTTTATGCTTGTTCCATTTCGATCCATGCCAAACTGCAGCGACGCCGCCAGATGCGAAAGCGATTATTGCTGGTCCGACGGATTTGTACGTCAAAGTGGGCAGCGTTATAACGCTCACATGTCTGGTAAAACAGCCAACGACATCGCCACAGGATATTGGGCCAATTTACTGGTATCGCGGCCCATACATATTAACGCCGTTCGTTGCCCATCCGAGTGATGCTGCCATTGATTTGCAGCGTATCTCCATGGAATCAACTCTGACAGAAAAGTTACAAAGCAGGTAAGCTGTATAAACATTCAAGTACTCTAAGAAAAATCTGTTCTACCATAAGCAAAAAAATAAAATGAGGCGGAATGTTGGGAACGTCTACTTTATATCCGGTACTCTGTCAGTACATACATACATATGTACATGTACATATGTACATACATGCACATACATACATACATACATATACATATGTATGTTCCAAAATTATATTCGTGGCAAAATTATAATCTTATAATCTCTGAAAACTAGGCGCCAAAAAAGACGAACGAGCAAAGCAGACGCGGTGGCGCGTGAGAGAGAGAGCGAGAGAGAACGATGCCTTTCGAAATAGTCTTCTTCATTTTGGCTATAGTAATGATGTGATCTGATCTAGATTCAACACTCCTTCTCTATGATTCTTAGTTTTTAGTTTTTTCGTACTATCAAAATTGGGCATGCCACAGACTTTCGTCGTCTGTGTGGGCGGAAAAGGGCGGGGCCAAATTTTTAAATAAACTTTTAACATTGTGATATTGAAGGAGTCTGGATGCAACATTTGGTTGCTCTACCTATTAGAGTCTCTAATATCTAGGCGCTAATGAAGTCTTACGGACGGACAGACAGACATGGTTATATCGACTCGGCTATTGATGCTGATCAAGAATATATGTATATACATTATGGGATCGGAAACGCTTCGTTCTGGGTGTTACACACATCCACTATCACCAAAAATCTAATACACTCTATACTCTTTGAGTACCGGGTATAACAATTAGTACGGAGTTACATGCGTTTCAGTATATGGAGAGTGTTGGAGTCTTTTTATTTTATTCTGAGGCATTCCGATGATTAGTAGGATGAAATGTCACGTAGAGGGATATGTGATGCAATGTTGAGTGGCCAGTAGGTGGCTCATCAATTGGTATTTGTATATTTGATCAATGAAGTTGAGTCCATATGCATAAACCGCAGACGCTGGGAAAGGGTGTGTTTATAATATAGCTTCTTTTAAAATAAGTGTCTCCCAAACTCACTTTAGCACCATCTGTCCAGCCAAATTTTGGCCGGAGCATTTGGTGGTGAAGTAGTTTAAGGCAAAGATGAAGACTAGGCCCCCAATAACTCTGCCAACAACTCTGACCAATGCGCCATCTTCGTCTTCCCGCGCTACCTCTACCTGTCCAAAAAACTAGTAATTTCTCTCTTAGTGACCTATCAGAATATTCGCGGCTTGCGTAGTAAGCTCAGATTTCTTTTCCAGGATAGTGTCGCATTTGTATCCCACGTTCTTGTGTTTACCGAGACCTGGTTAAAGCCGGACATTCTTAGTTCCGAAGTTTCGGCAGGTCGGTACACAACATTTAGAAAGGATCGTTTGTCTCGACGTGCAGGATTAGTTGTATCGGTCGGGTAGATTTGTCGTAACACCCTGATATGGAGGGAGTCCTTTATAATTCCTCTCCACAAGAAAGGTAGCAAGTCTGACGCAAAGAACTATAGAGGTATATCAAAGTTATCCGCTATTCCTAAAGTGTTTGAGAAAATTTTAACTCCGCACCTGCAGCACCTATGCAGATCACTTATATCTCCAGCTCAACATGGATTTATATTTATTGGAGTTTAGCTCCTTTATAATTAAAGGCTTTCAAGGTAATTTACAGACGGATGTTGTTTACACCGATTTTAGTAAAGCGTTTGACTCTGTAAACCATTCCCTCCTAGCACAAAAACTTGACCTTCTAGGGTTCCCGCCCCATCTCCTGAGATGGATTTCTAGCTACCTTTGTTCTAGGTCTCAAAGAGTCCTTTTCAAAAACTCCCTGTCCTCACCAGTTTTGGTGACTTCGGGTGTACCACAGGGGAGCCATCTAGGCCCCTTACTATTTACGCTCTTTATAAATAACCTGCCTTCTGTATTAACACACTCTCGAGTACTTATGTATGCGGATGATGTTAAGCTCTGTATCCAGTATAAGGACATTTCTTTTCAATCCAGGTTGCAATCCGATCTCGATATATTTCTGTCTTGGTGTTTTGCAAATCTATTAAACCTTAATGCTTCAAAATGTAAAGTAATGAATTTTCATCGCTCCAGCGCCTTTCTGGTTTCTTACACCCTTTGTGGTTGTTCTCTTGAGAGAATTAACCGGGTTGATGATCTTGGTGTTCTATTAGATCCCAAGTTAAAGTTTTCAGAACACATTTCTACCATGGTGAAAAAGGCCATGGGCGTGCTTGGGTTTATAAAGAGGTGGTCAAAGGAATTTGACGACCCCTATATAACTAAGACTCTCTACACCTCTCTGGTGTTGCATATCAACGTCCTAAAGAAGCTACGATTCTAATTGACCTTATTTAAATGTATTCTAGATTGCGCATTGCCAATGCACAGCTGCTTGACACGGGGAATTATACGTGCTTGCCGACCACAGCGGAGGCGGCCAGTGTGTTGGTCAATGTCATCAATGGTGAGTGGGGGAAATAAGCGCATGAGTGGATTCGCCCAATGTACTAGTACGAAAACAAGTATCTGGTGTTGCCGTATTTTAAATGCCAACTTTTTCTTTCACCTCGTTCGCCCATAGATGAAAGCCCTGCGGCGATGCAGAAGAGTAAAGGTGTCCGAATAGCCGGCCACAGTCGAAATACTCGAATGGATCTTCTCATGGCGTTGGTTGCCAGTTCTGTTGTGCGATGGCTACTCTCCTGCAGCTACCGTTCTGGCAACTGTTCCAACGCCTCCTCGAATTTATCCACTCTGCATATCAACTACTGGAACCCGGAAGCGATCAGAATCAGCCGAAAGCTGCAGCGGCAAGGGCAAATGGTATATGTAGACCTAAGGGAAACATTGTCTCAATCATGATAATTAATTATGTACATATATGGATACTTGAAAATATTTTACATCGGACTATTTAAAAGCTAAGGATGAATATTAAAATACGATCGAGAAAGTCAAGTATGAGGAAACTACTTCGTTGCTTGTGGTCTATGTACATATGTTCAATCAACAAGTAAAAACTTTCATCAATAAATTACATACAATCACTTTTTGCTCATGCTGGAGGGGAAAAATAATATATAGACAAAATAATATTTGGGTATAATTTGTTTTTATAAAAACGACTGCTAATCATTGTATGGAAATTTGTATTTTTCTTTAGGTATATTTACTATCTGGCAAACAAGAAACTTGCATAGCTAATAGTATACGTTGATCGCATTTGCTTTAATTTGCTAATAGCTTTGAAGCTGAAAATAAAATATTCTGCGTAAATGAAAATTAAGCTTGGTGAATATAATACCAAATAATGTATGTACATATAATTAAAAAAACCCATAATATGAAGTGGTTATTAGGATATTATGAATTCTCAAAATTACATTGCCAAACCTCAAAATAATTAAAATAAACTTTCATTCATGTTAACAGGCTATATTGAAACTGCGATGTAACCGAATAGCTAATAAAAGTGTATAATTTAGTTGGAATTCAAATTCGAATTTAGGTTTCCATTAAGCAAATTAAACGATATGTAACTAAACATATGTACTTATATATATACATAAATATGTATGTACATACATATTACAAATTCAATGTAATATACTTGGTAAGAAACAATAAAAAAAATTTTGTTAAATTTGATTGGGTATTATATTCAATTATTTGCAGTATTTTCTAAATTTGGTTCCACTCTGTTGCTGTGTCCATCATAATTAATTAAAAAGTTGTACTGAATTTAATCTTGCAACCACCAGATGTATTTGTTGCAATGACATTCCTTCTATTTGATCATTCCGTCATTTCGTTAAAGCACACTGCTAATGACACTTGCACGCCAAGGGGTGAGCTCTTGTAATGGACCATCCATGTGCTTTAAATTGATTCTAAACAACAGACTCAATTAGAACAAAACACAGACGCAAGAGAAAGTTGGGTAAGTCAAAGGAGGCACCCTGCTGACTCAGTAAATTGTAAATGTGGTTTTAAGGCAGTGTTCGGCTAAGCGCCTGCCCACGGCAGCACAAAGAGAAGCATAGTTACTCTCTTTACTATATAACACTCTCAATGCATCGTTGCTAGTGCTTCCCTACGCTCTCAATCGCTACATCGCCTTTTCCCTAAGTTCGTCGTCCGACAAGAGCTGTGAGGGAATTGATCGTCTTCATGAGCAAACGTCGTATCGTTAACTTTTTCGCATCTCTCGCATAATTAAACACAAAATCGAACATACACGAATATACAAATTATTTAATTCTTGTTCCCGGCTAAGGTTAATAACACCGGGGCATCGGCCACCGGCAATCAAACACGAGAGTTAAGGTTTAATTATTTATTCCGGCACAACTGGCTCGGTTCGGAGTGAGAATAATTCTGATTAACCTAAAGGCGTCCTCGACTATCTCTTTAACCTGGTTCGCGCTTTGCCTTCTTCTGAGATGCGCTCTGATAAGTACGATGCCACCAACGGCACCACATAGGGCAATGCCGAGCCCGAAGGCAAGAAATGGATTTAGCCGGCCCATGGTGGCCTGTTCGACCTCCTTGATGTAGTTTAGGTTCTTTTCGCTGAGCTGATGCAGGAATGGTAGGCTTAGGACCGCCTGGTGCCCCGTGATGTTCAGGGCGGGCACCGATGCTATGCCCGGAAGTCGCTGTGGGATGTTGTTGCGATTCCGGAATCGAGAGCCGTTGACAATCGCGAAGTCGTTGAAGGTGACCACCTGTGTCCCGGCGGCTGTGATCCGCGTGTCTGAGTCACAGCTGATCACGGCTGGTCTGTTGTTGATGATGATTATGCCGTCGTCAACGAGGGTGATGGGCTCTAGATGGCTCGGTTGAGAGATGCAGTGAGCGATGCCACCGGAGTGCAGTCCCTGCGCGCAGGAACCCCTCGCCTCCTTCTTGCAGAAGGTGGACATGGTTGTGGCAACGCAGGCTGTGAGCGCCCACACTTGGTTGTCGCACTCAGCTACGATGTTGTCTGCTAATTGCAGTACCGTTCCATTGTGCTCAACCGGGAATACCGTGACCTTTCTACAAGCTAAACTAACTCTAGGATATTCGATTATTAAGTGGATTATATTAGCGGATTGTAAGATCTTAATTCTTGATAATTCTAGTAAGCCTGATATTGTGACCCCTGTGAATTGGTCAGCGAGAACGGATTCTATGTCAGCGTGGTCTAAAATGGATGGATTCACTATATTGGCTTTGGCCAGGGTGATTGTAAGCATGAGGTTCCCTATTTCTGTTATGAGGATTCTATTTCTGGCTAATAGGGTTTCGTACAGGTGCTCTGAGTTTATTATTTCGTTTTTTTTTATACTAAGAATCTTATTAACTGTACTAGTGAGGGAATTTAATTGATTCTGCACTTTGGTATTAATAGAAATCTGTCTATTGCTTTCCTGTACTAACTGAGCTTCTGTGAATTTAATATTTTCTAGGTCGGCTGCATCCGGCGTTCCGGCCACGACCTTAAGGGCCGTTCCTAGAAAGTCTAAGCTCCTAGCCAGCCGGTGGTGAATGCCGATATCAGACAACATGTCCCTAATGTGGTTACAGTCGGCCTCTAATAGCTGTCTCATGTGGGATCTAGGGAAAACGTTCGTCATTTTCGCGGTCTCGTCGGCAATGCGACCGAATTCGGTCAAGTTTGCCGTGTGTTTGATATAGTCAAGACCGTCCCAAACCAGTACAGTTCCGTCCGTAATTGGTATGTAATCTGAGTGAGTGTAATCGGTGATGCGTGCCGATACTATTGCGACGAACTGAAGTACCCAGACAATCCTGTGGATAAAAATACGTAAAAGAATAAAAAAGGAAAACTAAAAGAAATACCGTCACCAAAGTGTGTTTCTTAACCTAGTCGGAGTAGCTACCTAAGGTTGTCCTTATGGACCACCCTCCCTCTAATTAGGACAGTTGTCCCCAAGTCCGCCTCTATTGTTTCCTCCACAAATAAAGGGGTCAACTTACTCCCGAGGCGTCTGTTGGACTTAACTAACACCTTCTCGCCTACCCTGAAACTCCTGTTTTGGCGTGCCTGATTGGCCCGATTGTTTTGCACGATCTGGGCTTTCTGCACTCTGTTCTGGACTTCTTTGTTCGTATTCGCCACTACAGCGTGGAGAATGTCGATGGGTTTTTTGTTGGTGACCGTGTGTACTGATCTATTATACTCCGCTGTCGCTTGGAGAAAGAGTTCGACTGTGTCGGTGATCCCTCTATCCATTTTGAGGCATCTTGCAATTTCTACCAGGGTGCTATGGAATCTCTCCACCTGACCGTTTGAGGTACTGTGGAGGGGCGGAGCATTGACAATGAGTACTCCGAAGTTGTTCCGGAGGAGTGATCTGATGGTCTCCGAACACATCGACGGTTCGTTGTCGCAATATATTTGCTTCGTATTCGGGAAGATGTTTAGGAGTTGCAATAGCGGAGTTTTGATGTCCGCTATAGTGCGGGACGTTATCGGTTGGACAATGGCAAACTTTGAGAATTTGTCCACGCAGGTTAGGAAGTACTTCTTCTCTGTAGAGAATATGTCCACATGAAGCATCTCCCCAGTGAACGAGGGGACCGGCGTCGGCCCCAGCTCCTGTCTTTTGGGATGCCTATCGTACTTCGCTTTGGAGCATATCTTGCAGTTCGCGACAACCTCGTTTGCGAGCTTAGTCATTTTTGGGAAGTAGTAGTCTGACATGATTTGTTTGACATTTTCTTGTGCGGCCCTGTGAGCCCGATTGTGCTCAATGGCGACAATCCCTTTTCTCTCGGTCTCATCGAAAACGTCGGCGACAAGATTCTTGCAGTGCCAGAACGTAGTCGACGGAAAGGCTTTCACTAGTTCATGCTGAATGCAAGCTAGGATTGGGAAGTCACAGTGGATCGCGTTTACGACCTGGGGGTTTATTTTGGACTTAACGACCTCTACGAGAACGTTCTTGTCGGGGAAGTGTATGATATGGCGCGTCTTTTCTCCGAAGAGAACAAAAACCTGTTCCAATGGGAACTGCGCCTGCTCTAGGATGATCTGATTCCTAAAGCAATTAACAGGCTTATCTGTTGTGTGAATCGTGTAAGTCATTGACGCTTCACTATGGATCGTCGCAGCATCTGACCGCGACGCGCTATCCTCTAAAGCACAAATATTCTGTCTCGACAATGCGTCTGCGACAAAGTTCTCCTTGCCGGGTTTGTAGAAGAGCTTGGCACCGATCTCGTCGATGCGTGCCTTCCAACGTTTAATTTTTGCATTGGGGTTTCCCTCGGATACCGCGAATGTGAGTGGTTGGTGGTCGGTGAACACGTTTATGTCCTTGACGCCATAAATGTAATGGCGCAGCTTCCCCAAGGCCCATACAATTGCCAAAAGCTCCGCTCGTTAGTAGCGTAGTTTAGCTCACTGTCTTTGAGGGTCCTGGAGATCATTGTTATTGGGCGACCCCCTTGTGAGAGTACTGCACCGATGCCGTAGGCAGACGCATCGGTTGTTAGGTCGAAAGGCTTTTTGTAATCTGGATACATCAGCATTACGTTTTCTGAAGCCAGAATGTCCCTTAGTTTTTGAAAAGCGTGTCTCTGCGCCTCATTGAACGAGATGGGGGTTTTTTTAGACTTGTATTTGCTAATAGTCCCGTTTTCTCCTTTTAGGATGTCCGAAAGTGGACGGGCGATTGCCGCGAAATCTTTCACGAAGCATCTGTAGTAGCTTGCTAGGCCTAGGAATGACCTTAGGCTGAACAGCGTCGTTGGCTCGACGTACTCCTGGATAGCTTTCACTTTCTCAGGGTCCGTTCTTGTGCCCTCGCTAGTTACGATAAAGCCGAGGTACTCTACGCTCGTCTTAAAGAACTGCGACTTCTCCTGAGCTACTCTCATGTTAGCTTCATAGAGGCTTTTCAGTACCCAGTCGACGTGTTTAACATGGTCGTCCTGAGACTTGGAGAATATAATTACGTCATCAACGTATACGTAACATGTTTTACCGATCTGTTCACGCAAAACATCATCGATTGCCCTCTGAAAAATGCTACCGGCATTCCTTAGCCCAAAGGGAAGTCGGCAAAACTCATACTTCCCTCCATTTACGGAAAAGGAAGTTTTTTCCCTGTCGCGTTCCGCCAAAGTTATTTGGTGGTACCCGGATTTTAGGTCAAGGGTTGTGAAATACTTGGCCGTACCCAGGTTTGCCAATATCATCGAGATGCTTGGCATGGGATATTTGTCAGGCACAGTCTTCTGATTGAGCTTCCGAAAGTCCATTACGAGACGTTTCTTCTTATTGCCCTTTTCATCAGTGCCTTTTTTGTCGACCACCCATATAGGATTATTATACGGTGATCTTGATTTTTGGATGATGTTGTCTTTTAGGAGGCTCTTAACCTCGGATTCGACAAAATCAGCTACGCCCATCGGATAGGGGTAGAGTTTGGAATAAATTGGTTCGTCGTCCACCGTGCGAATGGTGGCCACGACCGAAGTGTTGAAAGGCAGCGACTCGTTAGGGTCGGCGAACGCCTTGTTTCTCTTCTTCAACATTTTTATGAAGTTTGCCTTAATGGCTGGAGGTGCGTCGATGTCAATAACGTTAGTATGGTTGACGTCTGTGCACTTGTGGAACCTGATCGTTTCGGTAGTGTTACCGACCGTGAGAGTTCCACTTTCGAGGGACAGTGTAGCCCCCACCTGCGTTAGCAGGTCAAGGCCGATAATACCGTCGAAAGTTGTTAGGGTTTTCAGAATGAAAAACGGCGTGGTTTTGCCGAAAAATAACAAGGGACACTTTTCTGTGATCTTGTTGGAACCGTTGATTGAAAAAACGGAGAAAGGTGCTTCGACGGGGGTAACACCGAAAAGCCCTTCGAATGGCTTGATGTAATTTTTCGATGAACCCGTGTCGATGAGGAATTTACGCGTGACCCCTGCTACTTTCCGCCATATGAATGGCAGCAGGGATCTTCCCCTAAAAAATTAACCGAATCGGACTCGTAGCCGATTTCGGCGTCGGCCTCTATTTCGGCAACTGCTTCGTTGGCGGTCTCGTTGTAACCCGCCGGTGATCTGTCACTAGCGGTAGCAATGTGCTCTACCCTTTGCCGCCAGCTGCCCGAAGCGCGTTCTGACGCATTCTGTCTTTTCCCAAAAGGGTTGTCGCGCTTGCCAGAAGGACCAAACGGTTTCTGGTACGCTGTAGGCTGTCTCAACTTGGAGGACGAAGGGTCTACCTCCATCGGCTCCTGGGACTGGCCCTGAGATTTGGGCTGGTGGTATGAGTTGCCTTGCTGGGCATTGGGTGTACCCTGACTCCTAACGTAGTGGGGGCTCTTGTAAGGGAAGTGCTCTTGGGGCCTATTTTGCCTGCCATTTCCCTGTTGTGGCGCCTGGTGCTTGCGCTCATTTGTGCGGACCGACCTCTCCTCAATGACCCTGGCGTAATTTGCAGCCCAGGTGCTGCGGTCTTCGCTGGACTCAGCTGATTGGGCCAGGGCCAGAGCTGTTTCCAAGTCTGTCGGCCTTGCCGGGAACACAGCCGCTTTTAGAGGCCTTCTCAGACCTGAGATAAAAACCTCTAAAGCGTCCTCCCTGGCTCTCTGGTTTAGCACACTTGCTGCCTCTGCAGTATGTGCCATCACGTTTTTGTTTGTGATGAGCGAGAGCTGTTTCTCAATCTCATCATAATATTCTGTCAGTGCGAGGTTGCCCTGACGCATGGTCGTCAGTCTCTGCTGTATTACGCCTATCGGCGTTTTGTCAGAGTAGGAACAGTCTAACCTGTTGATAATGGCTCTGAAGTTGAGCACTGTGTTGAAAGATGACAATATGTTGTTCGCGGCCCCTTTCACCTTGTTTCTTATTATCCCTGTCGCCATGTAGTGCTTTTGACTACCTTCGTGTGGCTGGAAGGGCTCAAATGCGGCCATCGCCGCCTGACGCCAAGCCACATAATCTACTTGCTTCCCCTCGAAGTCTGGAAGTGATTTCACCATGTCTAGCTGGAAGTCACATTCGACCCCGGGAGTAATTTGGACCCTTTTAAACACCTCTACCTGAGGCACACCTTGTGCGCGGGATTGGTCAACCTCTGCCCGAATCTGCCGGGCAGATTCTGTAAGCTCCGTTCGCAACTGCCTTATTTCTTCTTGAAATGACGCGGCCTGCCCTGCTAAGGCGGCCTCCATTTCCCGTACGAATTGTTCCATACTTTTTTTATCTGATTTCTTATGTGGCGGCCGTCCGTCCAAGTGGAGACCTTCTATTAGGGACTCTAGGCTGTCGTCACTGTCTTCTCTAACTTCTCTATCGCTCATGGGGTGCGTTCTAACTTAACGAGCACTACACCTGTTATTTATATTCAATAAGCTCCCTTTGTTTGGTACAGACAAAAATTTTCATTCTGTTTTGTTTATTTATATTATTATTATTTTTTACTATTTTTTCTAGATTTACTTTACTTATGTTTCTCTTTTCCTCATAACAATTTTTGCTTAAAATTTTTACAATTTCTCGTTTAATTAAGCTGACACAAAACCGAAATCGGTGAGCTATTCACTTACATTTTTTCCTTATTTATTATCGCGGTGTCCGGTTGAGCGGGGTTGGGGGGAACTCTGTTCGGCTGTTCTGATGTTTGCTCGACGAAGTTTGATGTTTACTATTTTCCTAGGCGAGGGAGAGCCCTTCAGCCTATTTTTCCTCTGTAGATTACTGATGAGAGCGAGGGATTTCCCTACAGCCCCTTTTCCTTTCGTCGGTCTGTGTTGTGGTCGTCGCTGTAGGTGACGCGGCGCCGTATTGTTAGATTTGGCCTCGTTTTCTTTGTTTTTTCACGGGCTTACGTTCTGGTGCGGCACTCACACAACAACAAAAAATCACCACTTTATCACACACTCTTGTTGTTTTTTTCTCACTGGGAGAATATCTACTCGTCTTTAACACACAAAAAAAAAACGAACCGAGTGTTGAGTGTTTTAATATAAGTTGCCTTTCACTTCTTCGGCACTTTTTTTCATTATTTATTATTTTTTTTTTATTTTTCACTACACTTCTTTGTGTGTGTGTTTTTCACTCGATCGTTTTACTATGGGTTCTTAGACCCGTTGGGCGCCAATTATTTAATTCTTGTTCCCGGCTAAGGTTAATAACACCGGGGCATCGGCCACCGGCAATCAAACACGAGAGTTAAGGTTTAATTATTTATTCCGGCACAACTGGCTCGGTTCGGAGTGAGAATAATTCTGATTAACCTAAAGATACAAAAGTACGATTCTACTTAAGACTACCCAATTTCTTGGCAGCGCTGCTTGGCAGCGGGCCGACGTTCTGCACCGTCAGCGACTCGTGCAGACCATCAGCTCCACAGCGGATGTTTATGCAACGGCGGAATATGATCCGCCGGCCACTCGAGTGCAGGTCAACGGTTCTTCAGCAGAAACTCTTGCGACAATGTGGTTGCTGCCCCCACCCCTTTGGGTGCGGCATCAGCATAATTCCGTTTTGAAACTCTGCCGATACTCTGCAGCTGGTGGGAAGTGTTAACTTACATACATACCAATACATTGAAATCAAACTAATTTGTGTTTTAATTAAATGTCTTAAAAATACGCTGCTGAAAAAGCTCAGTAGCTCAACATTTTGGTGACCCCGACGTGATAAACAATTACATAAACTTATAAATAAAAAGCCAATTTTGTCGTTGCCTTAGTCGCATAAAACCACGGTTGTTCGGTTCCTCACTTGTGCACAAGCAACAGTAACGGTTCTCGCGTCATCTGCTTTACCTTCTGTTTGCTGTTCTTTTCGTTACGGTTTCGGTGCTCTCAGTGTGTATGGCATTGTTGTTCTTGGCAAATTCCGAACTCTCGCTGCTGGTCTGTGCCCGTGTGTTCGAGCGCTGCGATCGATTGTGAAGTGCATTTCAAACTGTTCGAAGCTATTCACAAACTATTCACCTCGGCGTTTGCTTTATCAAACGCACGCAATGTCTTCTGATGGAACCCCCTCCCCTATCGCTGTCGATTCCCCCTTGTCTCTCAATGTGGACATTGCGTACTACAAGCGCAAGGTGCAAGCCATACTAAGTGCAGCGCGGAGAATTGGAAATGCCGTCGGCAAGGAGAAGATTGGAAGGCTCAGAGAAGAGGAGTTGAACGTGCGTTTAAATTCTTTATTGGATCTGGTCGCTTCTTTCAATGAGCATCATAATGCCCTGGAGAGGATTGATCTTGATGAGATAGGTAGTCCCTTGAGGGACGAGTTTGACGAGTGCGTGGTAATGCTGGAGACTAGCATTAGGCATGAATTGAACAATCGTCAGCCCACAATGCTCCCTTGCTCAACAATACCGACGGACCATATTGCAGAGGCCCCATCTACGATTGTAGTGCAGCATCGGCCTCGCCTACCGGAGTTAAAGCTGCCGGAATTCAGTGGGGGCTACTCACAGTACTCTGCGTTTTGGAGCATGTTTTCTTCCATAATTGACAAGGATCCTGACCTAACGAATGTGGAGAAATTACAGCACCTACGATCCTGCTTGAAAGGACCAGCTTTAGACACGATCTCGTCGCTTGAATTTAACCAGGCCAGCTATCCTATCGCGCTAGATTTGCTTAACAAACGATTCAATAACAGGCGTTTAATATTTCAGAAGAATGTCGCCGACATTCTGAGTGGGCAGCGAATTGAAGAAGCATCTGTGTCTCAACTCCGGGTCTTGGCAGATACCGCAATTGCTAATCTGCGGGCCTTAAAGAATCTAGGGACAAAGGAGCAGGTCGCTGACTGCATTGTGATACAAAGTCTGCTGCAGAGGGCGGACAGTGCCACACGAGCCAAGTGGGAGGAAACGTCATCTTTGGATAGCGTCTCCACAGCCGAGCAATTTACCACTTTCTTGGAGGAGAGATGCCAGCGATTGGAGACCCAAGAGCATGCTAAGAATATGTACACCCATAGTCATCGGAAACACTGCCTAATCGCAACTAGCTCCAAGCCGATTCTTTGTGCATTCTGCGGAGATCCAGAACATTCCATGCATGGGTGTTTGCAGTTCTGCAATCTTTCTCCTCGCCTTCGCTATCAGGAAGCTAAGAAGCTGTCCCTGTGTATCAATTGCCTCCGAGCAGGCCATTGTCAACGTGCATGTCGTTCTCGATCCTGTCGAATATGTGGTTCCAGACATCACACACTGCTTTATTTTGAGTCTCCGTCCAACGCTCCCCATTCCATTCTGCCTCAACTCGCAGTATATCTACTGCAACGTCATCAGCCACGTCGCTTTTCGCCCAGAGTAACAGACGGGACTCCGTGTTGCTGGCCACTGCCATAATCAGTGTTAGGAATAGCTCTGGTACATTGATTCCTTGCCGTGCCCTGCTCGATTCTGGATCGCAGGTGCATTTCATTACTTCAAGTCTAGCTCAACAGTTGCGGCTGAAGACGAAAGAATCGGAAGTTTCAGTATCTGGTCTGGGCGATTCGTGTGCCATGTCCGAAGGATGCTGCGTGGATATCCAACTGAAATCACACGCGTCGAACTATGCCACGACCATTTCGGCATTGGTTGCTCCCACCATTACGAGCAATCAACCCAACCGTACTGTTGACACAACCCGCTGGAACATGCCCTCCAACATATGTACATTTGGCTGATGAGATGTACTACCAGTCCCAACCAGTTGATATTCTTATTGGAGCGGCTCTGTTCTTTGAGCTTCTCTGCATTGGCCAAATCAAGTTGGGAGCCGGTCTACCACATCTTCAGGAAACTAAGCTAGGATGGATAGTTGCTGGAGAGATGTCCCAGTCCCGCGTTTCTTCTTCTCTATTCCCAGGTAACCCATCTGACGTGGCCCCTCGTTCGAGTGATGGAACCTTTCATTGGGACAGACATAGTGTCCGAAGTATCTGCGCTGAAGACGTTCCCTGGAGCAAGAAAGGAAGTGCTGCCAAGAAGGATGTTGAAGGCCCGTGCTCTTCAACGGGGGGAGTATGTTCGGCTAAGCGCCTGCCCACGGCAGCACAAAGAGAAGCATAGTTACTCTCTTTACTATATAACACTCTCAATGCATCGTTGCTAGTGCTTCCCTACGCTCTCAATCGCTACATCGCCTTTTCCCTAAGTTCGTCGTCCGACAAGAGCTGTGAGGGAGGCTCATCAGCAAAGCAGAGAGCACTTAGGAATTGATCGTCTTCATGAGCAAACGTCGTATCGTTAACTTTTTCGCATCTCTCGCATAATTAAACACAAAATCGAACATACACGAATATACATACATACCACTACATTGAAATCAAACTAATTTGTGTTTTAATTAAATGTCTTAAAAATACGCTGCTGAGAAAGCTCAGTAGCTCAACAGGCAGATAAAATTAAAAAATTCACAACAGTAAAATTCAATTGTATGCTTTTGGGGTCTGACTTTTATCTATGTTAAATTATAATAACTAAAATAAAAATGATATTCTTAATCAGTAAAGTAAATGCCGGACATGCCCACAATGGGACTGTGAGAGGGACAGGACTCGCAAAGTGGGGACTCGCAAGTGGGATTCTTTAAAATTGATCAAATTTAATGTTATTTTAAGAATCAAGTGGATAGAATCAAGTGTAATATTTAGGAGTGTGACATAAATTTGCTATGAATGTGCACACGAAATTGGTTAATTCATCTTCATCCGTCGCCGAGATCCAGGTGTTCAAAGACGCCAGGTGTTTTAAACTTGTTTTCATCTGCGTGTAGGGGTCATTATATATGATATGGCTCTTCTGTATCTGCAAAATTTTTGATGCCACACTATCTCCTGATTTGTGGGTACTCAGTCGTGAAATGTAGGCGCCCGTCAGGACAGCCAGAAGGATGAACCGAGAGACTTGGCGTTTTCGCCTCGGCTACTGAACCTAATGCATCGTCATACAAATTATTTAATTAATTTAGCAACACTAGTAAATCTACGGTTGCAGGCTGCAGAGGTGACGATTATGAAATATCTCTTTCCAAATTTTTACTAATAGACGCACCACCAAGACCTTCATTCAATTATCTGTTCACACCTATGCCAACCACATACATATACATATGTACATATGTACAGCGTTGCAGCGTTTCAGCGTGCATCGTACGACAATGTTCGGCCTTTTGAACTTTCTAAATTAATAACTTCTGAATGAATACGATGTCGGTATCGCCGGTGCATATTTGCCGAATGCTTATTTAAAGTGACAATTTTTTTATTTTTTAGTATCGATAAAAACGTATACTATTTTTTGCAATTCTTTTGATTTTTTAACCGTTTTTTTTTTTCTTTGGCAGCACCATTTTGGTTTTTTTTTCGTTCGAGGTTGCGACTCTTAAATAAAATATCCCAAAAATGAGATGGCTTCAACAAAATGTTAATCAAAGAAGAAAACAAATTATTGCTCATTGAAGAAATAGTCGACTTTGAAAAAGCCATGTCTTCAAAAGTATAAATCCGATTTTTCATATCTGAAAGCTCTAAAAAAAAATGTTTTGATGTGTGTATTTAATGTGTGATTTCGGCTAAGGACTCAGTGTGCTTCGTGTCGACCTATCACTTCTAGCAGATTTGTTTCTCTTTTGTCCTTTCTATGTCGGTGAATACCTCATTTACAGAGCTCGCAAATAACTGTTGACACTTTTTCGTTGTCTGCAAATAAGTGTCTTTCACTCACAAAATAAAAAAGACTCAGACAGAAACTGTTTTTGTCGCGTTTGGCTTAGCTTGCTCGCGCTCTGAGCGAGACAGTTATTTCTGTTTTCGTTTCGCTCAAGTCACTCACTGATCGTTTGCTTGAGTTAAATGAAGCAAATTGTCTTTTGGGTATGTATGGATAAACACACGCGATTGTTGCGTTCTCATTTACATTTATATGCATGTATGTATGTATGTATTTACATGCACACGAAGGCAAAGATCATTTCTGTTGAGTTTTTTAGTCAAATTGTCTTTTGCTGAGAGTCTTTGTGTGAGCGAAAATCGTCTTACTCTTTACGCGACACTCATTTGAGAGCGTCACACGAATGAGTCAATCCAAAGAGTTTGACCAAAACCGATTCAAAGCAAAACAAAGAGAGCCGCTCAGAGCGAGATCGTGTCTGCAAAATCTTTTCGGTTATGTTACGAAGCTGAGCATATAAGAAAAAACGATCAACTGTCATTTGCGAGCTCTGATTAAAAGTTATCTGTTTACATTTTTGTTTACATATGCTTTTTACATCTGCTTCTACATTTCTACATGTACATACATGTATAACTACATATTCGAGACGTACAAGTTTTTGCGAGAGAGAGAGGGAAGTAAGCCCTTGGCAGGCGTTGCGTAGCGACTGAAATTTAATGTGTTCCTTCTGGCTATAATAGTAGTTCAACCTGATCAAGATTTGGCAATCTGGTAGAGTAGCCAATAGCAGTTCAAGAATATATATACATTATGGGATCATCAAAAATCTAATATACTCCTATACTCTTCGAGTACCGGGTATAATTACTCCCAACACTCACTGCCACCATCCATTTTCCATTTGCTTGCGGTGTTTAATTAACTTTTACAGTGAAATTACTCGAAGAACTTTAAAACGATAAAACTTTTTCGAGCTTCCATTTGCCCTATTCGACTTCTTTCTACCAAAATTACAATATTAAATTTAGTTTCGCATAAAACAGAAAACAATTAAACTTCTGAACGCCCGCACAGACTGGTGGTTTGTGAAACTGCATAAATGTTTGACTTTGACGCCCTGTGACGGGTTGTATTTATCTGTTGCTCCTGCCTCGTTTATTGTGGCCCTGCGGAGATTTTACGGCGAACGAACAGCTCTGCCGTAGCTGTAAAGAATATAAAATCCGCCTAAGTGCGGGTCGAGCAGGGAAAACTTTGCGGCTTACTGTGCTAATTCAATCTATTTACATAGTTGTCCTGCAAGTTTAAACATTTTGGCAGGAAAGCCAAGAGTAGGAAATTAAGCTAAAAGCCACAATAAATTTGAATTGAAAACGTTTTCATATTTTAATTGCAGCGGCTCATAGAATGAGCTGCAAACTGCAAAAAACCCTATTTTTTTTTTCTCCGAAATAGAGGAGCTCTGCGATATTTTATAATATTATCGCGAATGTTTGTCTCCGTAAAAACAAACAAATGGAGCTCCAGGACAGCAGTATATTTATTCCTTCAAATCTTTATTTATAGAAAGTATTTACCAAAAACTGTGGCTGTATTTGAAACTTTAGTGAGTTACAACTAATTGCGGTTCTGCAGATGAATGTGGCTTAAGAACTAAGAGAACTTCAAACCGTATCTTCGGCTTCGATCGCTGAGTCCTCTCGCTTTCTTATGATCGACAACCAGTGCTGCCTTAAAGATCTTTTCAAGGCTTTCTAAAATGGAGAAAACGGCAACATTTAAAATTTAATACTCTCTAACTGCTCTAAGTGATTCGTCAATTGAAAAGAAATACATTGAATATTACATTCCATTATTGCAGGCCAGAATTTTATTTATGGAGTTGGTTCTTAACTCTTTTTACTCTTAAAGCTGGGTACCCAGCACCGCGGAAACGAAAAATTACTGCCAAACTTCATATAAAAAAAACTGGGCCAGTAATTTTACAAAACACAGCTGATTCATGAGAGTGACCAACCTTTTTTTTTGGTTCTTGGTCACACTATTTCATTTAGGATCCACACAACCGAAATAAAGAGCAGATTAAAATTTCGCGGTGCTGGAGACAGGCCTTAAGGCCTCATGAATCAGCTGTGTTTTGTAAACAGCGCCAATTTTGAAAATGAAACTAAAATTAAAAAAAGGAAGAAAAGTAATTCTGACAATGAAGTGATTGTGTTGGTAGCGGCACATATTGTTGTAAGAAGAAGTACAGCACAGTCGGAGGCGCCAAAATGTCAAAATTATCAAAATGCTTATTTTCCGTGATCCGCCAAAAACATGGTCTTGCCTCAACTGCTTTTATTAAAGCAATCATTTCCTCATTTTAAAAATTTGAATATCTCTTTTTGGTTTTGCGCACATATTTTGCCTCCACCTCTCACTTGTACTTCAGTAATAATGTGCAGATATATTTTCCTGGCACCCTCATCAGCTGTTCTCAAAGTCCACATTCGTGTGAATATCGATACTATCGATAAGAATTCGTGGATCCCGTTTACGTTTGCTGGGTACTGACTCCAGGAAAACACAAACGAAAAATTACTGGCCCAGTTTTTTTTATATGAAGTTTGGCAGTAATTTTTCGTTTCCGCGGTGCTGGGTACCCAGCTTTAAGGGGGAAACTCTTGGGCTTGAAATTGATAAAGATATCATGGAAGTTGTGGGCATTTTCTGATCAGAGGTATGCCCAGGCGAGTTCCATATAATTCTGAGTCTTATAAATGTATAATCTGCACCGTCAAAACATCTACCGTCTCATTTGTTTCCGGAAAATACAAGGGGTTCGGCTACTGTTTTTTCACATATTTCTGTAAGTTTAGAGGAAACACAAAAGGTTAATTTGTTATTTGGTGTGTCGTCAATTATTATCTTGAGCAATAAAAAGAGAACTTTTATTCATAGACGTTGAGAAAAGTTTTAAGAAAATGTTTCTGCTCTCACTATGCAGAGTGTGGGATGTGGGATGTACGATTTTTTGTCAGTGCAATATCTCTGTTGCCTTTGTATTACTGTCCTTCTTTTATGACTCATCTCCTTGATCTGTCTGTCCATCCCGTTCCTGTATTCGTGCGAGCAAGAGAGAGTGTGTATAATGAGAAACTCGTTCATAGAGCGAATTGTGTAAAAGTGAGGGCAAGATGATTTTAGTTACAAGGTGACGTCGTCACTACATCTGGTGAGAATTATAAACTGGACCGTGATCCGCCAAAAACGTGGTCTTGCCTCAACTGCTTTTATTAAAGCAATCTTCTCCTCATTTTAAAAATTTTCATATCTCTTTTTGGTTTTGCGCACATATTTTGCCTCCACCTCTCACTTGTACTTCAGTAATAATGTGCACATATATTTTCCTGGCACCCTCATCAGCTGTTCTCACAGTCCACATTCGTGTGGATATCGATACTATCGATAAGAATTCGTGGATTCCGTTTACGTTGCTGAATACTGACTCCAGGAAAACACAAACGAAAAATTACTGGCCCAGTTTTTTTTATATGAAGTTTGGCAGTAACTTTTCGTTTCCGCGGTGCTGGGTACCCAGCTTAAGATCGAGAAAAAGTGTTGCTTCTCAGAATTCAATATTTAATTGGTGTTCCTGTTTATTAGAGTCAAGTCAAGTGAATGACTTCGTTCTAAAGTAATTTTGGAATCATTTAAAGCTATAATCAATTGTATAAATGTAACATATTATTTGAAAATTGTTTATTGATATTATTAAATCGCGAAAGGCATGTAAAGTAAGAATAATTGGGTTGGATGTCACGGCTTGATCTCGGCTGATTTCAGCTGATTTCTGCTGATGTCGGCTGCTGCTGTCGAACTCCGTCTGTCTTCTTTTGTACTCTTCTCCTTACTGCTGCCGTTCTCCTTCTGCCGTTGCTGCTTCTTTCCTGCTTTATGTGCTGTTCTTCTCGTTCTGCCGTAGTTCTGCTGATACTGCTGTTGATTTGCTTATCTGCTCTTACTCTGCTGTTAGCTGATGCTCCTTCACTTGGCCTGCATTCCTACTACCTTTTACATACATATGTAATTAAAGCTGTTTTTATACCTGGTTCTAGAAGTTAGTTTTGTGGAGATAGGCAAAAATATAGGCAAAAATATAAATAATAATATAATTTTCAAAAAAAAAGAACTAACATTTTTTAGTCCTTGAAAAAAAAATAGAAACGGGAGACCTGAGTCTGAGAAAACCAAATTTTAAGCTTCAAAGGCTATATAGTTATAAGTCTAACATTAATATTTGGTTTTGGCACTAGGATTTTCAGTGACTTCGGCATATAAACAACCCATGGAATCGATCAGTTCATGTTACAATGGAGTACCGCTCGGATTGAACTATTTGACACAAATCATTTTTATACCCGGTACTCGAAGAGTATAGGGGTATATTAGATTTGTGGGGATAACGGGTGTGTTTAACGCCCAGAAGGAAGCTTTTCCATAAAGTATATATATTCTTGATCAGCATCAATAAGCGAGTCGATATAGCCTTGTCTGTCTGTCCGTCCGTCCGTCCGTCTTCATTAGCGTCTATATCTCTGAGACTATTAAAGCTAGAGCAACCAAATTTTGTATCCAGTTTTCTGTATTATCACACTACTGAAAGTGTATTTCAAAATTTCGCCCCGCCCTCTTCCGCCCGAAAGTCTTTGGCATGCAGAATTTTAAAGATAGAGAATGACCATTTCTATCAGAGTGTTGAATCTGGATCAGATCGCATTATTAATATAGCTTCAATAAAGAAAACCATTTCGAAAGTCATCGTTCCCTCTCGCTCTATCTCACACGCGACCCCGTCTGCTTTGCTTTGCCGCCCCCACAAAGGACGAAAATCTGTGGAATCCACAATTTTTAAGGTACGCGAAAACGAAAAACGCAGAATCATGGGAATGACCGTGTCTAACAGATTGCCGAATCTGGATCAGGTCGGATCGTTATTATGGACAGAAGGAACAAATTAAATTTCAGTGGCTACGCAACGCCTGCCAAGCGCGTACTCATTCCCTCTCTCTCATGTATGTATAAAAATTCCAAAAATGGTTTAACTTAATTTTTTTGAATATTATTTTTCGCCCAAAATTTATTTCGTCTTTTTTGCGAACATAAAATAAATTTATAAAATAAATAATAAATTTCATAAATCGTAAGCTCATAAATGTATGTATATACTGACTGAGTACCGGGTATAAAGTAGAGCAGCGGCCTTTGCCGCGGCTCACAACGTTCCCCTTCGTTATTTTTGGACTTATAGCCACCAATCCTATTCAATAAGAATCCCCAAAGGTGTCCTATAGGATTTACCTCTTGCGGTTGTGAAGGCCATTTCATCAGAGGAATTTTGTTGTCCACAAACCATTTCACACATAGAGGGAGGCACACTTTTTTTCCTTTATCAAATATATTGGACTAACAATTTCAATTGTGCGATCCAGAGAGAAAACCTGAACTGAACAAGCAAACAAAAAATGTGCCCATTGTATATTGTATCAAAAAAACCTGGTCGAAAACAGGGCTTCTGGGCAGAACCTAGACCGATGTGGGCCGCAGTACTATGTTCTGAGATAGCCGTCGCGACGGCAAGGACATGTTTGGGTGAACAGCAGTCGGATTCATTATTTTACTTCCTATTACGCTGGTGAAACTTGCCCCTTGCAACTCTGTCAACTGAACAGAACGAATCGAGATGAGGCTGCCTTGACAGCTGGACAAGGTGACCTACTGTCGAAGCCTCCGCGATAGCATGAGATGTAACGCAAATCCCTGCAGTACAGAAGTTTCGGAGCATTACTAGACAATCAGCTCGCTGTGACAGGAGAGCTGCTTATGGACACCCAACAGCGCTGCTGGTAGGGCTGGGAGATATTTGGAAGGTGTTGTTTCTAAGCGAAATTCTTTTGATTTACTTCGATGGGCTGATGGGGCTCCACCGTGAACCAGTCAGCAAGAGTAGCATATGCTAAACACCTTATATTTTGTTTTGAGGTTTATTCTATTCTGTGCCACAAAACTAAAACATGACATGTGCATACGTCCTTTTAGCCACTGGAGAAAAACAACAATGGCCAAAAGATAAAGAGCAGTCTCAGCCATTTTTGTTATCAAACTTCCGTGGGTCGAAAACTTTACCAACAGGAGTCAATCAACTTCCGCCTGGCTGTTGTCCTTTATTCGCCGTTGAGGTTGTTCTATGGACTCATATATGTACATATGTATTTCATTTTTTGCATAATTTTGATGATGGAATTGTTTTGCTCATGGATATACATAGTTTTGAACGTTCCGTTAAAGACTTTTGAATGTACAAACAAAGGGACCCGCTCTTAAAATGAAAATACTGGAATTGATTAAGATATATAAAGACTTTAAAACTCTGCCGACTGGTTACGTATTTGTATTTTGAGAATACTCATGTATATGTTCACCCGTTAAGGTTCCGTAAATGATGACAGATAGTCCTTAACATTAAATAAAATAGAAAATAACGTCAAAATTAAGGACATGCATTTTAGTAAAAACGAGGAGAAACGTTGTGAGCCGCGTAAAAGGCCGCAGCTCTACTTTATACCCGGTACTCAGTCAGTATATAAATATGTACATATGTGATCTTTCGATTTATGCAATAGAAAATTTAAAAAAAAATTAAGTCGAACCCTTTGGGAAATTTTTATATATTAGATGTTATCTATTTTCATTTTTGCTTACCTATGTATGTATATATGTTTCTTACATCTGGCTGGCGAAAATCCTCTAGCTGAACCCTCCACAAGGGTGGCGGCTGGGCAATAGGCACTGCATTATCCCGGACAGGAGTAATGCATTGTCGCTTGTTCCGATTGAGACAATGCAGTGTCTAGCTATGGCAATGGCCCAGCGTCTTCTCGACCTCGAATCGGGGAAGCGGGGTCAAGGACCTGACTAGAGGTGCCTGGCGGTGGACCTAGAGAGCGTGCTATCCATCAGTAAAACAGAAGAGGACAGCTTTTTCCGCTCGCCTAAGCCAGGTACCAGCTCCCTGCGTAGTAAAGTGGGCCGAAGCGTTCGAGAGAGGGGACGAAGGATCAAGCCCGATACAAGGCGGCCCTCAAGTCAGTAGGCAGGCTGAAAGGCAAGGCGGATATCTCCCAGGAGGAGAAATCCAAGTTAGCTTGGGCCGAGCCAAAGGTAGATGACCGTAGGTACTACGCGTAGGTGCCCCAGATGAAGGCATCGACGAGCGAGCTCGCCAACAAGGTGGAAGAGTTGCCAATGCCGTAACTCATGCGAGAAAGCGGCAACGCGGGCCCAATAGACCGGAACCCCCACCAAAATTGGCAAAGCAGGGGTCGAGCGAAAAGATCAGCGATGTGTCCAAGAGAAACCTGATCGTAGCTCTCATCGACAGAAGTGCTGAGAATGGGAGGCTGACAGCGGTCTTGTGGAAATTGGTCCACGCGCGGCTGGTAGACTCCGTTTTTACACGTATGGAAGAGAACCCAACAGCTCCCATGCCCACCTTCGATGGTGCTGGGTGGCTGAATGGGGTCATCCCGAAATGTAACGATGACCCGGCGTTGAAGAGGCTAACGCAAGTGGTCTGCCAATTGGAAGCGATGTTGAAGGGGGCCAAGCTGGGGGTGGTGGACAGGGAGCTAATCCCGTCCATACCAACGGCGAAGGTACTCCCTATCCAAGGAACCGTGCGCTGAAGCTCCTTCAACGACATAACCCAGACATATCGACTGCAGACTGGAAGGTATTACATGCTGGTAGCCCACTATCCAGCAAGGGGCGCCAGCATGTGATCCTCCAACAAAGCAGCGGAAGACATTGTATACCCTAGATACGGGAAAATGGCGTGGGGCATGGGGAGTGTGTACCTGCGCCTCCACAGTGTTAGGGGGAAACCTCGAAATCAGCGACCGAGGTGAGTCACTATTAGTCTTTATATTATCAACAAACATAGATGTAGCAAACATGGGAAGCACTAACTCTCAGTAACCGATCCCTTAACGGGAAAGAGTTCTTATATATCTGGATGGAGGGTCCTCGAAAGACTATCCTTCTCAGATCATAGGTACATTCAATTCAAGTGAGAATTCGAATACACTCCGAAAGTGAAAGTTTAAAGAACACAAATTAGGAGAAATTTAGAAAGACAGTCACTCCGAAGCTCGTGAACCCGGGCTCAGTGAAATCCGCTGAGGACATTTCTCTATGTCCTTAAAGAATCTGTCTACTGAACTGCTGGAGGCTTATCACGCAGCATGCCCAACATCTAAAACATGAAAGAAGTCCAAACCACCCTGGTGGAATCGGGACCTCTCTCTCCAAAGCAATAACCTCAAGGAATTTTTCAAACTCGCTAAGAACGGCTAGACTGAGGAAGCTGCTGTTAAAGCAACCCACAGTAAATTTAGACATCGGACAGTGGTCGGAGGGCAGCAAATAAGCAAATGACGGCACTCTGAGCCCACTTCCCAGGATGCACCGAGGTCACCGATGCCGAAACGCATCAGAACCTAGCAACTGAGGAACAAGAAAAATTCAATGGCCCCAAGAAAATTTAATTGACTGGAATCTATATATATTGACGGGCATAAAAGCATCTGGACTGGACAAATTATTCCCAGCCATGTTGCAAGTGACCAAAGAGGTGATCAACCCACCAACATGCCTACACCAAGGGAAAATCAGTGGAGAAGCACACTCGTTAGTCGTAACCGTCGAGAAAGCCCTGAACAACAAAAAGTATGAACTAGGAGATTCGTAGATATATCCGGAGCATTTAATAACGTCGCTACAGAAGCCATAATGGACTGCCTAAGAGCAACCAACACTCACCCTGCAATCAACCTCTGGATAAAAAACCTTCTAAGTTGTAAGCGGTTGCAATCAGAGTGAGGCACCGCTTCCATGGTCAAAGGAGCACACAGGGGCACACCCTAAGGTGCAGTCGTGTCGCCCCTCCTGTGGAATCTGGTGCTCGACAACTTCATCAAGAGATTCGAGAGGAAAGCCCCAGAAATAATAGCTTATGCGGGAGACATAAGCGTACTTATTACGAGTGTATGTCCATCGACTCTCAGCTCCATAATGGAACGAACACTCAGGGAGATATGTATATGAGTGGGCAGATACAGGAAGACTCAGTATCAACGTGGACAAGAGGGACCTCATCCTCTTCACCAAAAGGTACAAGGTACCAGCATGGTTCCCCCGAAAATCAACCAGAAAAGGCTAGCCTCTAAAGCGCAGGCCAATTACCTTAGCACAGTACTGCATAACAAACTGGCATGGAGACCCAACGTAGAAGAGCGGGTGAAGAAGGCCACCATTGCACCTTATGCATCCAAGAAGATGCTTAGCAGCACATGGGGCCTGTCACCCGCCCTGATACATTGGATCTACTTCTCGGTAGTGCAACCAACTCTGCTGTATGGAGTCCTAGTGTGGTGGCAAGCTACTGAAAAGAAGACGTACCACAAGCTCATGGAACGCACCCAGCGACAGGCTCTGCTCTATATCACAGGAGCGCTGAGGTCAACCCCAACTAAAGCACTCGAAACCATTCTCGGAATCGACTCCCTGGACATCTATGCTAGGTTGGCTGCAGGTAAGGCAGCACCGCGTCTGATCGCATCGGGGAATATGTCTCCTCAAGGATACGGGCACAGTTCAATGGGAATGAACATGACCAGGGTTGCTGACTACATGATCCCCCTAAATGTGCCTCGAAGTAAAAACAAGCAATTTTATGGGACCCATAGACTGGAAAACGGGACGGGGTCAGACTCAGCACCTCAATATATACACTGACGGCTATAAGATGGATGGAGGAGTAGACGCGGTCCTAAACTTCACGAACCCTGAAATAAAGGCTTTCTATAAGCTACTCTCAGCTCGCTGAGTGACCACACAATACGGTTAACATATTCGTGGGCAGCCAAGCGGCGATAAAATCGATGCAGTCATCCGCGATCAGTTCCAGAAGTGTCCTGGCAAGCAGGGAAGCACTAGACTCACTAAGCACGACTAAGACAGTGCGGATCTACTGGGTTCCCAGCCAACAGGGCATCGAAGGAAACGAAATGGCGGACGTTCTGGCTAAGAAAAGCGTCGGGCTGGTGAACGAAGGAAGCGAAAACGTGCCTGTCTCCCTTATACCGCTACAAAGCGACCTGGAGAACCAGGCCAGAAGACAGAAAGCATGTGGAAGTACACATCTTCCTACAGAATTTCGAAATTCATGTGCAAGGAACGCAATGATAAACTCCACCACTATCTGCTGCACCTTCCACGGAAGGACTGCAGACTGCTAGTGGGTATACTAACAGGCCACTGCCGACTCGTGAAAGTGTGTGCGAGAGAGAGAGGGAATGATTAAGCGCTTGGTAGGCGTTGCGTGACCACTAAAATTTAATTTGTTCCTTCTTGCTATAATAAGGATCCTAATTCGAAAATCTGATAGATAATTTTCAGTCATTTTCTTGAATTCTTTTTAATTTTCTCGCAGCTTCAAAATGTTGGATTCCGCATATGTACGTCTTTTGTGTGGGCGGAAGGGGCGTGAGGAAATTTGGATATACACTTGTAACAGTGTCATATCAAAGAAGTCTGGATACAAGATCTGAGATCTAGGCGCTAATCAAGACGGACAGACGGACGGAGAGACAGACATGGCAATACACATCTACTCGGCTTTTGATGCTGATCAAGAATATATACACTTTATGGGGTCGGAAACGCTTCCTTCTGGGTGTTACACACAACCACTATCACCGCAAATCTAATATACCCCTATACTCTTCGAATACCGGGTATAAAAATGTGTATCTAATTTATGTAAAAAACGAGAGGGAACGTTGTGAGCCGCAGCAAAGGCCGCGGCTCTACTTTATACCCGGTACTCAGTCAGTATATATGTACATACATATGTATATACATATGAGCTTGTGATTTATGTAATTTATTATATGTTCGCAAAAGAGACAAATTAAATTTTGGACAAAAAGGAAAATTTCAAAAAATTAAGTCGAACCCCATGCTGTTTTTTTATGTTTTAGAAGTTATCTGTTTCCATTTTTATTTACATATGATTTTTACGTTGGCTGCTACATTTGTACATACACATGTAAAACTACATACAAGAGACATGGAAGTGTGTGCGAGAGAGAGAGGGAATATGATCCAGATTCGGCAATCTGATAGATACGGATATTTTCCATAATTCTGTGGGGGCGGAAGGGGGCGTGGCAAAATTTTGAAATACACTTGTATTGAAGTGATATCACAGGAGCTCGGATAGAAAATTTGGTTGCTCTAGCTCTTATAGTCTCTGAGATCTAGGCGCTCATTTCGACGAATAGACAAAGCCGACAGGGTCGCGTGTGAGAGAGAGCGAGAGGGAACGATGACTTTCGAAATGGTTTTCTTCATTGTGGCTATATTAATAATCCGATCTGATTCAGATTCAACACTCTGATAACACTGGTCATTCTCTATGATTCTGCGTTTTTAGTTTTCTCGTATCTTCAAAATTGTGCATGCTACAGATTTTTGTCCTTTGTGTGGGCGGAAGTGGGCGGGGCGAAAATTTGAAATACATTCGGAGTAGTGTGATAACACAGAAGCCTGGATACAAAACTTGGTTTTTCTAGCTTTAATAGTCTCTGAGATATAGGCGCTAATGAAGACGGACGGACGGACGGACGGACGGACGGACGGACGGACAGACGGACGGACAGACAGACATAGCTATATCGACTCGGCTATTGATGCTGATCAAGAATATATATACTTTATGGGGTCGGAAACGCTTCCTTTTGTGCGTTACACACATCCGTTATCCTCACAAATCTAATATACCCCTATACTCTTCGAGTACCGGGTATAACGAGAGAGAACGTTGTGAGCCGCTGCAATTGCCGCGGCTCTACTTTATACCCGGTACTCAGTCAGTATATACGTACAGTGGTGCTCATAGACTTAAGCCACAAGACTTCAACCAAGAATTTTAACGAAAATTAAGAAAAGTTTTTATTTCACAGCTCCAATTTTTTGTGTCACATTAGTTCTATATGTCAGTGTTCTAATAGAAGAATAACCAAGTTATAAAAATATATATTCAACGAAAAACTTAAAAAATCTGAGACCATCTCCAAAATGTCCTGCTCATATACTTAAGCCACCTTGAGCAAAAATCGTCAAACTTGTGTTTTTTCGGAGAAAGTTGTGCTAGTTATTTTCTAAACTAAAATATTGAATACTAAAATACGTTTCCCAAAACAATTTGACCGCTATGGTTCAAAATAAAAATACAAATCCGGCCGAAAGATAGCTAATATGGGTATATTACGAAAAAACACAAGTATTCTAAAAATTTGTAAGACTTTACATTTTTTGCGTGTCAAAGTCAGAAATGTCATTGCATTTTATAAGAAACAGTATTTATGTATAAATATGAGCTTACGATTTATTTAATTAATTATATGTTCGCAAAAGAGACAAATTAAATTTTGGCCGAAATGGAAATTTTCAAAATATTATGCTGTATTTTTATATTTTAGAAGTTATCTATTTCCATTTTTATTTACATATAATTTTTACTTCGGCTGCTACATTTTTACATAAAGAGACATACAAGAGACGTGGATGTGTGTGCGAGAGAGAGAGGGAATCTCTTGGCTGCCGTTGGGTAGCCATTGAAATTTAATTTGTTCCTTCTGGCTATAATAATGATCCGATATGATCCAGATTCGGCAATCTGATAGATACGGATATTTTCCATAATTCTGCGTTTTTCGTTTTCTCGTATCTTACAAATTGTAGATTGCACAGATTTTCGTTCTTTGTGGGGGCGGAAGGGGGCGTGGCAAAATTTTGAAATACACTTGTATTGAAGTGATATCACAGGAGCTCGGATAGAAAATTTGGTTGCTCTAGCTCTTATAGTCTCTGAGATCTAGGCGCTCATTTCGACGAATAGACAAAGCCGACAGGGTCGCGTGTGAGAGAGAGCGAGAGGGAACGATGACTTTCGAAATGGTTTTCTTCATTCTGGCTATATTAATAATCCGATCTGATCCAGATTAAACACTCTGATAGAAATGGTCATTCTCTCTCTGCGTTTTTAGTTTTTTCGTATCCTTAATATTGTGCATGCCACAGATTTTCGTCCTTTGTGTGGGCGGAAGTGGGCGGGGCGAAATTTTGAAATACATTTGGAGTAGTGTGATAACACAGAAGATTGAATACAAAATTTGGTTACTCTAGCTTAAATAGTCTCTGAGATATAGGCGCTAATGAAGACGGACAGACGGACGGACGGACGGACAGACAGACATAGCTATATCGACTCGGCTATTGATGCTGATCAAGAATATATATACTTTATGGGGTCGGAAACGCTTCCTTCTGTGCGTTACACACAACCGTTATCCGCACAAATCTAATATACCCCTATACTCTTCGAGTACCGGGTATAATTAAAAAAATATAAATTCTACCCAGACAGTTTGTAGCTGCAACTTAACGTCTGGAAGATATTAAGCGTTCAAATTCAAATATCATAATTTTTTTCGGAATTTTTCCCCGAAATTTTGACTTTAAAAAGTCAGGAAAAGACGAAAAAAAATATTTAAGTGCCTTGATTTCTGCTTTTAGATAGACACATTAATTAGGCGTCGTTTAAAGTATCGCTTATAAAAATCGATGGCTAATATGTATACTTTGACAACGAAATGTGTCTTCTTTGTGTTCCCGTTAGCATCCCAGCAGTTCTGCGGATGCATGTCATTGGGGTTGATGTGTCGGCAGGCATTGCATCAACGTTGACTAGTCCGTGACTAGGCTGCGGAGACCAGTCCATGGACTGATCCAAGTGGACTGATCCATGGACTGATCCACGGGAACATCCTCATGGGCCGGCATTGAGTGGTCCACGGAGACTAGGCACGGACTAGGCTGCGGAGACCAGTTAATGGACTGGTCCATGTGGACTAAACCACGGCTGGGCTAGGAAAATGGTATAGGCTCATTATTAAACATTTTTATTATTATTTTTATTTTTTAAACATGGTTTGAATGTAGTTAAATTTAAATGCCTTTGAAATGCAACGAATGCAGTAAAATAAAATGATTTAATTGTATAAAACATGGATGCTCTTTATCTTTTCATTTATTTTACTCTACGAACTCGGGTTTGGAACCGAACCGGAGGTTCCAAAATATTCAAAACCCGGTTATGGAACCTCTGCGAGTTTTCAACAAAGGGTTCGGAACCCGAACCGAACCCTGGCCGTTTTTTCATGGGTTTGCAGCTCTGGTTTTTATACATATTCTTCAAGAATATGTACGTTTATACTGCTGTCGTTGTATCTAATAGAATAAACTTAAGTAGGTAGCAAAAAGCGTTTCGAAACAAATTACCACGCTACGAATTATTTGAGTTTGACCGGCAAATTTACCTTTTGGAAAAAATCATGCAGTGATAGTGAGAGGTGTATATTGTTGTAGAATGTTTAAAATTTTATCAAATGTCACCAGGCAACTCAGCTTAAGAAAAACGAAAATAATTAGAACCCCTCTTTAAGAAATCGTGGGTACGCCATTGTCAACATTAATGTTACTTGTTTAACAAAATTGAGCATTCTGGTTCAAGAAAACTACATACATATGTATGTACATACATATGTATGTTACAGAGAAAATTTTGTGTAATTAAACTAAAAATCGGAATAGTTACTCGTGCTGTGATAGAGAAATGAAGGAATAAAAATATATGCTACTTGTAAAACAAGAAAGAGCAAAAAAAGCAGCAGAATTCAGCCAAAGTAAACTCACGAAAACTTTGGTTAACCAAACCAGGCATTTCACAGTGTTTCGACTACACTGCACCCATTAATGTTTCAACAGTGTGTGCCACTGTGTGTGCAACTGTGTGTATAAATGTAAATTTATTTCTCTGCCGACCTTCACTGCTGGTTAATTAATAAAAATAATTAATTTACAAAGATTTGGAACATCTTGAATTCAGGACCCTGTGCAACGACTAATCATAGGATTAGTAACTCCAGATTTTTCTGGAGTAGATAAGTTCATACAGCTTACCCGTGAAATATTTCGAGGACGAAGCAGAATGACTAGTTTCACAACATTTCCAAAGACTGACACTAGACTTGGGTAGCTCATGAGTGAGTGAGCTAAATTGAATGGCTCACTAAACTGAGCCACTGAGCTGGCTCCTTCAATATGGCTCATTTTGGCTCACTAGCTCATTTTGACTCAGTAGTTCAGTTTTGCTCACTAGCTCAGTTTGGCTCACTCACTCTTATGGTTCAATTGGCGTTCGCAAAGTGAACGTTCGCTTTTTTGGCGCGTGTTGTTCGTTTAACTTATTATACAAAGTCGTTAATTAGAAAGCACAGAAAAATTTGGATTCATTTTAAGGACGTGGGAACGCAACAGGCTAAATGCAAGAATTGCAAAAGTGTCTTTAGCTGCAAGTCACAAGGCAATTAAAATTTTTAAAATATTTAATATTTTTAAATAGCTAAAAATGTAACGTATTTTATTTCAGTTCTCACTACCGGCTCATGAGCTATCAGCAAGTAAGCCAGTGAGCCAAATGAGTGAGTTGGCTCACTTCGAAAAAAAGACCGAGTGAGCCAGTTCACCTCGATGAGCTGCTTTTACCCAAGTATAACTGACACCCAACAGAGTTGACACTACCGTCAAATCTGAAACTACATCGAGGAGTATTACGCAGTGTGTGTCACACACACTGCCGCACTGTTAGGAAAAGTTTTATTGCCAAGAGTCACTGGAGCCTTTACAATAAAATTTGATCTACATAAGATTACTCAGCTTTCAGGAACAAGTAGAATTTCTCTAGAGACTCCGAGTTGTCTCCATTTTGTTGGTGTGGTTCAAAGGTTAGAGTGCGCTGCTTGTGAGCACGCAATCATTTTTGAAATCAACCCGGTGAGAAACACACAAGAAGATGGCGGAGCTCAAGGAGCTAATAACTACAATTCTTGCATATTTTCTTAACACATATGACCTTTAACAATCCCAACATTAACCAATATTACTACTAATTCTGGCGTAATCAAAAGATAGCACAAACACTAGTAGGCATAAGTATTTTGACGAAAAATTTTCTGAGTTCACTAGTCAACATGACAATTCCGCTGTCTTGTCTGACTTTTTCTGATAGATTTGGAGATTTAAAAATGTTTAAAGAATATTTATTTTTTTTCTAGGTTTAGTTTTTTTTAAAGTATTTTTTAAATAATGGGTCTTTTTTTAGAGGTGTTGCTTTAATTTGTACATAACTTAAGTTTTATATAACTGGTTGTATTGAACTTTGCAGTTATTTCATGACAAATGAAGCTATTAATCCGGCCCAGACACTTTGTAGCTGCAGCTTAACGTTTAGAAGATATTATATTGATGCTATATAGATATTTTTAAAAAAAGGGTAAAAACAGATATATTTAGTAACGAAATTTATCGGCGAAATTCGGTATATGAAGGTTTGCTCAAACGGCTGCAACATGGCCGTATATCCACTACCTCTGAAATAACAAATTTTTAAAAAATTCTTTAAAAAAACTAAACAGAAAAAAACCTAATTTTTTATAAATTTTAAAATCTTTAAATCTATTAGAAAAAGTCTTTTTGAGCGACAGCGGATAAAATGTTGAATTTTGTTGAGTAGTGTTACTAAACCTAGCATAGCTTAGTATCGGTGAATAAAGGTGCAAAAATTATGCGCAGAACAAAAAATCTATTTTTGTGTCCATGCATGCCAAATTTTATATGGTTTATCATATATATGATAAAAATGCATTGAGAAAACAAATTTTTGCCTGGCATAAGTATTTTGACGGAACCTTTGTGGAAATATGTTTTCACCTTTGAGCACCTCAAAGAACTGATTTGAAACGTTGATAAAAAAATAAAAATTTAGACGTGAGTACTCTATACCTGGTACTCAGTTAGTATATAAATATATGTATATTTATGTAAACTGGATATAATATCAAGTTTTTAAAAAAATAAAATCTAATATAAAAAGTCTGTTTGGCTCACAACGGAAAAAATGTTTAATTTTGTATAGAGGTATATTAGATTTGAGGTGATAGTGGATGGTTTCCGACCCCATAAAGTATACATATTCTTGATCAGCATATTGACATGTCTGTCTGTCCGTCGGTCTGTTCGTCATGATTAACGCCTAGATCTCAGAGACTATAAAAGCTAGAGCAACCAAATCTAGTATCCAGATTCCTTTGATATCACTCTGTTACAAGTGTATTTCTAAATTTCACAACGCCTCCTTCCGCCCTTAATTTTTTTTTAATTTTCTTTTTTGCTTAAAATTTATTTTGTCCGCTTTACGAACATATAATAAATTACATAGATCGTAAGCTCATGTAAATATGTACTCACTGAGTACCAAGTATAAAGTAGAGCAGCGGCCTTTTCCGCTCACAACGTTCCCTTTCGTTGTACTCTGTTGTCGCGTTCGTAGTATTTTTGAACAGCCTTTTCCCTTATATGATGGTCATCAATAAATTTTCAGAATATGAACAGTTTTATTTTGGCGTTACGCTACATTCGTGCGAGAAAATGTTACAAAATAATAATAAAAAAGTCAAATTTTGAAGAAACAACGAGAAGGAACGTTGTGAGCCGTTGCAAAGGCCGCGGCTCTACTGAAAGGGAATAAGTAAGCGCTTGAAGGGCGTTGCGTAGCGACTAAAATTTATTGGTTCCATTTGTCTATAATAATAATCCGACCTGATCCAGATTCAGCAATCTGGTAGATACGGTTATATTCCAAGATTCTACGTTTTTAGTTTACTTGTATCTTAATAATTGTGGATTCCACAGATTTTTGTCCTTTCTGGAGAGGGCGTGTCAAAATTTTGAAATACACTTGTATTGAAGTGATGTCACAGGAAATGGATATCAAGTTTGATTGCTCTAGCTTTTATATTCTTTGAGATCTAGGCGCTCATTAGGACGAATTGGCAAAACAGACAGGATCGCGTGTGAGAGAGAGCGAGAGGGAACGATGACTTTCGAAATGGTTTTCTTCATTGTGGCTTTATTAATAATCCGATCTGGTCCAGATTCAACACTCTGATAGCAATGGTTATTCTCTATGATTCTGCGTTTTTAGTTTTCTCGTATCTTCAAAATTGTGTATGCCACAGACTTTCGTCCTTAAGTGGGCAGAAGGGAGCGAAATTTTTAAATACTCTTGGAGTAGTGTGATAACACAGGAGACTGGATACAAAGTTTTGTTTCTCTAGCTTTAATAATATCTGAGATATAGGCGCTAATGAGGACAGACGGACGCACAGACGGACATACAGATATGAGTATATCGACTCGGCTATTGATGCTGATCAAGAATATATATACTTTATGGGGTCAGAAACGCTTCCTTCTGAGCGTTACACACATCCGTTATCACCACAAATCTAATATATCCCTATACTCTTCAAGTACCGAGTATAAAAAGATGATTGTAGATCAATACAAAATTTGTTTAAATAGGTTTTGCTGAATCGACTTTTGTTTGTCTGAGCAGCCCTTTATAAATCATTCAATCAGATACTCCGTATTCTTCAAAAAATAATTCTAAATCATTCTACAAATTATTTCAGAAGCATCCGATATTAGTTTTAATATTTTCCAAAATGGCGTAAGTAAATAAATAGTTAATAATAATAATATAAGAAATACCAAACTAAAAAATAATATTTACCAATAAGTGAGGCCGCCGAGTATAAGCCTGGCGATTTGCCATATAAAGAGCAAGACGATCGAAAATTATTTTGCAAGTTTCACTACAAAGGCGTTCTAATTATAGTCATTCCCCTCATATTTGCCCCAATTCTGTTGATACACAATGTATTGGTAAGTACGGGGCGAACTGATTCCTATCCTTGTCTATTGACTTGAATTTAATTGAATTCTCAATAGATATCTCGATTTTTATACCTTACAATATGTCTATATTTATACTACATCCTCAACGTTATGGCTCAAGGTGCAATTGCTTTTCTCTATATTACATTTATTCCTGTTTTCGGCATCGAGGGCTCGAATCCTGTCAGCAATTCGTATTATACAGACCTAATATTTTTGACATATGGCAGCGTCATTATGGGCGTCATGATGGATACTTCGAAGCTTAGTGATCGTCTCGCCATAATGATCATACAAATTTGTGGTACCAACATCAAAATGTAAGAAAATCCATAAAAAAACGATTATACTTACTAGAATCCTCTCCGTACAGTCTTCAAATTTTTCTGGTTATTGTAACTGCGTTGTCATCCATTTTTGTGAACTCCACAATCATTGCGGCCTTTTGGATGAAAGTGGCTATAGCTGTGATGACTGAATTCAATGACGTAAGTGTTGGATACCAATTTTGAGACAGACTCATATGACCGTTTTTTAGGCTGGCGTTGCTAAAATGTACTCCGAGGAAGAGCCCTACGAGCGCGGATCGTAAGTCTGGTGGCCCACTACGTACAATTAATACAAAAATTATATTTTTTTCCGTTTTATAGTAAACCTTATCCATCACGTCCTGCAGTGGGCATTTATTTAACTGTGTGCTACTCTTCCACCCTGGGTGCAATGATTTCGCCACTTCAGGATCCAAATGAAGCTCTAATCGACATTTTTAATATGTAAGTATTGAACTCAAAAAGTACAGAAGAATATGTATTTATATGTCTATGTCTGTCTGTCAGTCACCTCCTGCAATTATATTTCTAGTTTTTAGAGACTATAAGTACTACAGAAAGCGAATCAGGTTTCAAATTTTTGTCAAGCCCCTTCTTCGTCTTCCAAACGTTTTATAGATCTGGATATTATAGCTACAAGGAAGAAATTAAATTCCTGTGGCTGACTTTAACGCTTAATGCTCTCTCTCTTCACATCCCCGACAAAGTGACGGAGATATAACGAACGTATGGTACTTCGTTGGTGGGAAGAAAGCGAAAGTGATGTAACTGCTAAATTACACTAGTCGACACGACTTTTCCGCTGTCGCCAAAAAAAACTTTTTCTGATAGATTTGGATGTTTAAAAAATTTTAAAGGTTTTTTTTTTTATGGTGTAGTTTTTTTAAAGAATTTTTAAAAAATGTGGTATTTTTTGTCAGAGGTAGTGCTTCTATTTTTCACATAACTTAAGTTTCCTACAACTGGTTGTATTGAACTTTGCAGTTGAAAAAAGCTGAAAAATGCAGCTTTAAATCCGACCCAGACACTTTGTAGCTGCAACTTAACGTCTGGAAGATATTAGTCGCTCAAATTTAAATTACATAATTTTTTTCGGTTTTTTTTCCCGAAATTTTGACTAAAAATTCTGAAAAAGTAAAAAAAAAAATATTTAAAGATATTGTAACTTAGCCGTTTATCCATCGATTTTTATAAGCGATACCTTCAACGACGCCTAAATAATGTCTCTATCTAAACGCAGAAATCAAGGCACTTTAATATTTTTTTTCGATTTTTCCTGACTTTTCAAAATCAAAATTTCGGGGAAAAATACCGGAAAAAATTATGAAATTTGAATTTTAAACGCTTAATATCTTCCAGACGTTAAGTTGCAGCTACAAAGTGTCTGAGTCAAATTTATAGCTGCATTTGTCAGCTTTTCAAAGTTCAATACAACCAGTTGTAGGAATCTGAAGTTTTGTGAAAAATAGAAGCACTACTTCGAAAAAATACAAAATTTTTAAAACATTCTTTGAAAAAAAAAAAATCTGGAAAAGAAAACATTCTTTAAAAATTTGTAAACATCCAAATCAATCAGAAGAGCAACGACCGACCGTCATATAATGTACTCTTAGCTGTTATTACCAAATTTGATATTTTTCCCGTTTAATATAAATAATAACTAAAATCATGTACTTTCCTCTAGGAATTTAAAGGGGAAGGTCGGCGCTGGAAGTTTTCTTGCGCTGTTAATTGTTCCAATGATTCTTAGTATGCTTGCATTGATTGTTTGGATCAACATTATTTTCTTGGGACTGGCGGGGGGCAGTGTGAAGAAGGAGCTGGCTGAGGGTGCTGCCAATAAGGATGGACTCAAAAAGGCCATGGTCGATAAGAGGGAGCAAATGGGTCCCTGGACAATCCACACCAAATTGTCTCTCATACTGATTCTTGTTACATTTCTACTAATGATGACGCGAAAACCTCGCATCATGGATGGCTGGGATATTATAAGCAAAAAGACGTCAAATGGTCCCTCCGTCCCTATCATTGGAATGAGTATTCTGTTCTTTGCCGTTCCTGCCAACTATATGTTTTGCAAATATTACGTGTGTCGCCAACCTATGAAAGAGGGCAGTGCACCATCCCTACTGGGCTGGAAGGCAGTGAATTCCAATACACCTTGGGGACACATGTTCATGCTGGGTGCCGCGTTCAGCTGTGTGTTTAGTGGCAAGCATGCCGGATTATTTGATTACTTGGCGGACACGGCGGAAAAACAAAAAATTAGCAATGGAATTGCCTTGATTTATGGTTCCGCATTGGGAACTATACTGACGATCCTAGCACCAGCCACTTCATCGGCTAAAATCGCAGTCCCTATTATGTTTGGAGCTGTAAGTAAATTACGATCGAACAGGACAATTGCAAATTACTTATTTCTTCTAGGGTAAGAACTTAGCCATACCATTTGCGACTGCATTGCACAACCAGTTTATGCTACCAAATAGTACACCAGCCAACACGATTATTGCCGGCTGGGGCAATGTCAGACCTTATCAGTTTGTAAGTATCTGCTATATAGTAGTTGATAGACTTGACTCTAAGCTACTAACAAACGTCCATCCCCAGATAATAGGAGGCATGGTACCTACAATAATCATGTTTATCTCCATTCTGGTCTTTACCATGGTCCTAGGAGGTACAGCAATTTCCGGTTATTAAACTCATTTAAATAAAAAAACAACAACCAATAAAATCACAATCAGTATCTAAACTGCGACTCGATGTACTCGAAGAGTATGCGGTATAGGGGTATATTAGATTTGTGCGGATAACGGTTGTGTGTAACGCACAGAAGGAAGCATTTCCGACGCAATAAAGTATATATATTCTTGATCAGCATCAATAGCCGGCTCGATATAGCCATGTCTGTCTGTCTTTATTAGCGCCTATATCTCAAGGACTATTACCGCCCCTTTTCGCCCATACAAAGAACGAAAATCTGTGGCACTATGAAGAAAACCATTTCGAAAGTCATCGTTCTCTCTCGCTCTCTCTCACACGCGACGCTGTCGGCTTGGCCTATTCGTCGAAATGAGCGCCTAGATCTCAGAGACCATAAAAGCTAGAGCAACCAAACTTGATCAACTACCTGAGACATCACTTCAATACAAGTGTATTTCCAGAAGGAACAAATTAAATTTCAGTCGCTACGCACGCCTGCCAAGCGCTTACTCATTTCCTCTCTTTCTCGTACACATCCACGTCTCTTGTATGCAGTTATACATGTACATATATGTATAAAAATGGAAACAGATAACTTTTAAAATATAAAAATACAACATACGGTTCGACATAATTTTTTTAAATTTTCCATTTCGGCCAAAATTTAATTCGTACCTTTTGCGAACATATAATAAATTAAAGATATCGTCGCTCATATGTACATACTTATATACCGACTGAGTACCGGGTATAAAGTAGAGCCGCGGCCTTTGCCGCGGCTCACAACGTTCCCCTTTGTTATATTGCCATTCACTTACAACAATCCACATTAAAATATTATCATTAAAATAATTTAGAATTCGGTAAGGTTTGTTTCCTTCTGTCGAACGCAATGATCAATTTTGCAACAATTTTTTTTGCTCTTGAACCACAGTCGAACAAATAATTAAATTTTCCATATTTGTTGTTGAGTTTTGACAAAATTCAGAGCACACATATTTTGTTTGGTGTTTTCAGCTGTGTTTTCAATGGATGGTGGATGCAGGCATGTCCAAAAATTACACGGTTCCTCGTAAATGTTTTGAGTGGGAAAAGACTATAAGTTTAGGTCTGGCTTTGAGTTGACTTAGTAGTTCTTGAACTCACCTGAGGTCACGCTTTCGAAAACATAGTTAAACCGATAACAATTTCGGAATCAGAGTCAATTAATCGGTGACCTCAAAGCTGTTTGACTGCAGGAGCTTTAGCTTTGTCGACGCATCCATGAGATCTTAAGGAGTTGTCGCCTATGCCAGTAGAAAGAGTGCAGATGGATTTAAGGTCTCCTTGTTGACTGTAAAGTCGAAAGTAGCGCAGTTTTGGTCCCCTTCATCGGATTCGATCTAATTTTTCGTTGTTGTCAGCATTTGTTGCGAAACGAGGAGCGGAGATTCAAGAGTGGACAGGTCACGCTACGTGGCTTGTGACAGTCCTTTTTTTAATTCGCTCCGCCTAAAAAAATTTTATTTTTGTGCTCAAAGGAAAGTAATTGTGTTGTATTATTGCATACTGTGTTTTGAACTGATATTCATATTCTTATTACGCTTTCTCGTTTTACCGATCTAATAGCCTATTTACACTATGGTTGAGTTATTGAGTTTCGGGCAAAACTCGAGTTTCGTTTACATGGAGAAGCATAGGGGACCTAGAGGTGGCAAAAAACGTTGAGTTTTGGTTGCGTTTGTCCGACTTTCCGAATATTCCAACCCTGATCTGCCTGTCGTGGAATTATCACCACTAATAACAACAAAAATTTACAGCTCAAAATTTAAATTTTGGAGCGTAAAAAATAATTGATTATTAAAAACCATATAAACCGTGCAATTTCCCTACCCTGCCGAAATTTTCCTTAAAAAATTAATTCCAAGGTTATTCGAAACTTCCTCCTACCAAACAGATCCGTATAGCGGCTATTATAATTTGGGATACATATTTAATATAAAATAGAAGCACTAGAAATTGAAATGTCAATGCGTTTCTTGGAAATTTTATCCAAATACTCCACAGTTGCTGCAGACTTCGTCCCCAATACTATATATTGCAGCGTCGTTATTGTCTGTTGCTCTGCCACATAGAGCATCATTAGTTCTTGGGTATTCATATTAATAAAATGAAATACAACAAATTTTCGTAGACAAGCACGTGCCAGCAGCCGAAACTCAATAACTCAACTTTGGCGTAGTGTAAATCCAAATTCTGAGCTATTGAGTTACCTATCGATAAATGAGGTAACTCACTGTAGTGTAAATGGGCTATAACACATATACCCCACGCTTGTTGCCTCTCTCTGTTTACCTCTTTGTTTCAGTCGTTTTTCTGTGTGTAAACTGTTGACGGTTGTTTGCTTGTTGTTATTATTGTGATTTTAGCTATAACAAAATATGAGTTCCTGTGAGCTGTGCTAAAAACTGTAACCTACACTACACGGCAAATGTACGTCTACCAATACCAATTGTGCAGAATCTTATTAAGACTCGCTGCGACCTCAACTGGACCTGTTGGGACTGTAGGGCTATCGAAAGTGTCTTTATGAGAATTCTCCAAGATAAGTTTCGTTTGACGGAGTCTCACTTCAAAATCCTTAAAATCTTGACTGACTCTCCAAACAGGAAGAAGCGTAACATGTATTTGCCAAATACTAATAATGTTTCTTCTCTTGCAGAACATCCATAAATATCCACGTATATCTACGTACGTATGCGTTAAGAAACACCTGGATCTATAAGCCTTTAAGAGACAGAGGAACAAAGTTTGGCTATATTTGTACTATATTCGAATTTTATATATGTACATACCTACATTTACATACCTACCTACAAAAGGAATCAAGTTTTTCAAATATTATTATACCCGGTACTCGAAGAGTATAGGGGTATATTAGATTTGTGCGGATAACGGTTGTGTGTAACGCACAGAAGGAAGCGTTTCCGACCCCATAAAGTATATATATTCTTGATCAGCATCAATAGCCGAGTCGATATAGCCATGTCTGTCTGTCTGTCCGTCCGTCCGTTTGTCCGTCTGTCCGTCTTCATTTGCGCCTATATGTCAGAGACTATTAAAGCTAGAGTAACCAAATTCTGTATGCACGCTTCTGTGTTATCACACTACTCCGAATGTATTTCAAAATTTCGCCCCGCCCACTGCCGCCCACACAAAGTACGAAAATCTGTGGCATGCACAATTTTAAAGATACGAGAAAATGAAAAACGCAGAATTATGGAAAATATCCGTATCTATCAGATTGCCGAATCTGGATCATATTATAGCCAGAAGGAACAAATTAAATTTCAGGGGCTATTCAACGGCAGCTAAGCGATTCCCTCTCTCTCTCGCACACACTTCCATGTCTCTTGTATGTGTATGTATATGCATGTGTATGTAAAAATGTAGCAGCCGAAGTAAAAATTATATGTAGATAAAAACGGAAACAGATAACTTCTAAAATATAAAAATACAGCATACGGTTCAACTTAATTTTTTGAAATTTTCCATTTTGGATAAAATTTAATTCGTCTCTTTTGCGAACATATAAATAATGAAATAAATCGTAAGCTCATATGTATACATACATATGTATGTACATATATACTGACTGAGTACCGGGTATAAAGTAGAGGGGCGGCCTTTGCCGCGGCTCACAACGTTCTTCCTCTTTTAATAATAAAATTTGTTTTATGTATTGGTTTTAACGATTGTACATATGTACATATGTACATACATGTTTATTTGCACCTTTTACCCCAGCCATATTTTTTACGCGCTAAAATTTAAATTTTGAGCTGCCATTCTGCCAATGCCGATAGTCACATCAGGATTGAAATATTCAGAGAATCGGACAAACTCAACTCAACTTTCCCCATGTAAACGAAACTCGAGCTTTGTCCGAAACTCAATAACTCTACTGTAGTGTAAACAGAAGTGCCGTTAGGGACGGAAGGTTTTGATTATTGTTTTGGTTGGCGGAGAGTGCGTAGTAAACAAAAATAATAATAATAGTTGATACAACGTCCTCTATAAACAGAGAAAATACAATTATTATTAAAAGTAGCAGCACCTTTCTCTCTCTCGACATTCTTACTTGTTCCTCAATCCCAATTCTACAATCCAAGTAATCTGCATACCACCAAAGCAACCACAATCAGAAGAGTTTCCAAATCCTTTCGGTAATGCTTTAAAAAATATTTAAACGTCTTTAGAGAACCTTCTTATGGGTTTGTCTATTATTCGTTTCTCTTTTTTACTCATTGCCATCCCAAAAAATGGAAGATAAAATTATGTTTATATATTCAAATATCATGCACGCCTTAAGCTGATTTTCTACGCTGGTAAGGGCTAAGCTGCCTTGAATTTGTCCATTTTAAGCCCAATTGCTGTCTCATATTCTTTTGACATCTACGACATCTGCGTGTGAAACCTTCACAAGCAAATTGACAACAAAAACGGTTTCGGATTTTCCCAGCTATGAATTTTCATTTGCAAGCAGGATTTCGTCCCGTCACGGTTTTAGGGCTTTGTTTTGCAACAAATAAATATCTACACAACTAAATGCACTTCCTAAGAAAATCTCATCCGACTCGGTGCAGTTTCATTTGTACCCATAAAAGGTTCATTCATGACAACATGAATTTTTTACTAAGACAATTCTAAGCTGAGTAACGGTAGACAGTTAATAAGTTCAAGTAATGTTAGAGGAAGAGCTAAGATACTTAAAGTAGTCTTAAGATTAAGGTTGCAAAATACACGTAAACAAAAATTCGATTGGAAAATGGAATTATCGGAAAATTCACAGAGATTACAATCAGATTGCAATCAAACATTTGCGTCCATATACTCCCCCTTACTGACACGCTGGCGTGATTAGGAAAGGACTAAGATAAAAGGACGCGGACCATCGACCTGCACACAAAAACAGCTAGACCTGACCCTGGCTGACCCTCTGTACTATGTAAATCAAATAGATAACGGACAAGTCTGACAGGCGACAAGAGCCAAAGGGACAGCAATGAATGTTCGTAAATGAATATCTCGTCAAAAGTACATTCGAGTATGCACATGCCAAAGCCAGCCAGTCGTTACTTCCTTTCCAAGTTTTATGACTTTAAGCGGTTTCGTTTTACTATTCGGAGCGTTCTCGGTTTGCATCGTCACTGAAGGCTCAAAGATAGCATACAAACGAGGAAGCTGTAGCTGTAGCTGACTTGTTAATTTTGGTTAGAAAGGAAGAGAGCCTAGAAGCTTGTCCATAGTACGAGAATGTCTAAAAGTCGGAGAGAGCCTGGCATAGTTGCAATAATGGAATAAATTTAAATAATCAGCTAAGACTAAAAAACGTTTTACTTGTAATTCAAAAGACATTATGCACGCGAACTACAGGATTCACCTGGAGCAAAGACCTTTGCTTTGTGACGGACTGACTTACACCAAAAACATTCGACTGGAAAATGGAATTATCGGAAAATTCACAGAGATTACAATCAGATTGATAGTGTCCTGTTTTTATAATTTATTTAAATATACTTAAAACTGAATTGATCCAACTCTGACTTAGTAAGCATGGAAAATCGGGTTTTATTACTCACACCTTAAACACAACAAACAACGCTACAAAACCGATAATTTCTACAAATTGTTCCGTATTAATTGAATTCATTATAACACCCATAGCAATGTCAAACCCGAACCGAATCTCCATTTAAGCGACCACAATAAATCTATTTATTTTATCATTTATTAGCACATATTTATCCATATGCATGTGTACATATGTATGTACATATGGGCATTTCTCTGTTCGTACGCATTTCATTGTGTAAAAATGTAAAAAAAACCGATTTTCAAAATTGTTTTACCGTTATGATTCGCCACTTGACTAGCCCTATAGCTGGTGCTAAGGGCGATTTTGGGTTACTGTTCGTTTTCCAGATATTTGCAAAAAAGCATGATATTCGTACGGGACAAATATAGAAGTGGTTTTCGCGGCGACCTATTCAAACTCAGATTTCAGCGAAAGTTGGGGCGATATATTTATGAGAATTTCTGATTAATGTTCTGCATTGCTGACTCTTTAAAATGGTAATTATTTTAAGCATGTATGGCTTGTAGTTTTTTTTTAATTCAATTTAAGCCTCTGTCGCACGGGACAAAAATTTCTTGGCTTTATAAATGTTACAAAAATTCCATTAACCAATATTGAAAAAATTTTGTGGGATTTTTTTTAGATAGTTCAATATGTAAGGGAGACTTTGAGGAAAAACAATTATCAAGAATTTTCTTTCTTATATGTAGGTGAAAAAAATAATGGACAACATGACAAAAAAATACCAAAAAAGTTAATTTTTCTAATATTAATAGGTTTTCAAATCAATGTTAATGAAATTATATGTCAATTAATTAAATTGGCGGATTTTCAATATCTTTTAAAAATAAAATCCCGAGAAAACTATTTTCAAATGTGATTTTATTAAATTTTAATTTTTTGGCTTCGGTGGACCTCGTCAGAGAAATGCCCATATACATATGTACATTAAGTCACAAAAGGCAGAAATCCGAACTGAATCAGATTGTATAATTAAACGAAAACTAATCAAATTACAGAGATTTTATCACGACAAAAAAGAAAATGATGTTGGGCATGTGCACACAGCAAATACCGTGACATCAAATCATATTCGTAAAATTGACTAATCATAAGGGAAGGTCGAAACGATAATGTTTAATTCAACTAAAATAGGACAAATCACCTAAATCAGAACAAAACTCATTTCCAACAGCAGCCCAACAGGCCATGACGGCAACTTTAAAATGGCCATTTCTGGTCATTTCCGCCTGCCCCTCTGTCTGTCTGTCCATCTATCCGTCGCCTGTTTAACTGTCTGCCATTTTCCCGCGGCGTCAAGCGCCATCTTGTTTTGCTGATTAGCTGTCACGAAGCTGTGACGAAAAGAACAAATGAATTATTATCGCGTTGCGTTTCAAATGCTGACAGAGATTTAAATTATTTGTAACATAATCAACGAATCGTGTCTCTTCTAGGCCTTTCCGAATCACTTCTCCTCCAATTTCTCATGCCCTAAGGGCGTTCTGCTGACTTCATTATCACGCAGCAGAACATACTCTAAAAAAAAAAAAATTTTGTAATATTCGCTTTTGAGCGAGTTGTTTTGGCACGAATTGGTCTATTATATTTACAAAATTAGTTCAAAGATTTTCAATACTATTATATCGTTCTTCCATCAAGTATCTCGTTTCACTTATTTTAAATGATTTTGGAAAACAGTCGTGACTTCTTCACTCAATAAGAAAAAGAAAACTAATAGGCGCAATTATTAAACTTTTCCAATGACGCCTGAGCAGGCGGTGCCTTGTAGTTTATTCATTGTGAAGGCTAGATCTAAAAATTTACCAAGAGGTGGGACAAATCACAGTTCCATGGCACGGCCTAGGAATGGCAGTAGTGTAGTAGTGATTACTTTTAGTAGCCGCTTGCCGATTCGATATAATTAATACTCGAGAATATATGTAGTTTCACTATAGTGGACTAAAAAAAAGTGGAAAAAAAAAAAAAAATTTGGAAGAATCCATAGCCAAATTCGAGGCTTAGATAATTTTCACATGGGTAAGGATTGATTCATTGATTTCCTTTTTGACGGTATGAACTACTCTATTACGAATAATATTATGGTTTTAGAGCTTTATTTATTTTTGTTTCCACTCCACTGCTCTCTGTTTATGTTTTTTTCACTGACTTTGGGGAATTTTTGTTGAACAACTTTTGCCACGGACAACAAAAGGCATGGTTTTCCATGCGCTTGGATGTCTCGTTTTGGCCCATTTTATTCTCCTCCGTTCTCTATTTTTCTCTATATTTCGTGGTTCGTGGTTCGTGGCTCTGTCTTTTGTTTGCCTTTTACCTCAAGCTTTTTACAAACCTTAATGTTTTCCACTTGTGGCATTAATTTCTGCTATGTAAGCAGATAAATTGCAAAATGTCAAAAGATGCTGACAGTCACTGGCATTAATACGGATACCAAGTCGTTTGCCGGAACCTGACTCCATTGATGTCAAGTTGAGAAGTCCATCAACTGGGAAAGTAAATTTGAACACTTTATGAATGGTGTTTGGTCCTCTATCCTTAAGTCTTTTGTGAAATTATTGAGTCATTGAACTGTTTACAATAGTAGATGCCTGAACAGGCAAGGTCCTGTTTATACTATAAACTGTTGATGGTTCCGTTTTTCAGTTCAATATCTTGACAGGAAAGGATAAAAAATAATAATAAAAAACTGTAATGTTGATTTTATCCTGAGAAAACGTACTTATTGCACCTTTATTTTAATCAAGATTTAGTTGCCTTTTACATCATTCTTTATAGTTTGAGTAGACTTTTGATTGGTGGAATGCTCGTTTTCAGAATACCTATCACTTTCCTCTTCTGTAACGCTCTTAGAAACACTATCGGACTCTTTCTTTTTTGGCAAACGCCAGCTAAGCAGATTGGATCCTGATTGAAAAGCATTCTGAATACTAGCACTGTCGTGCATGTTCCAAATGCATTTGGCAAAGATATTGGAGACATCAATGATGTGGAACTTTGGATTCTTGGCCATTTCCGCAGGCTGGGGAATGGTATTCGTACAGACAACAAGCTCAAATAACGATTCACTGAGTTTCTGAAGAGCCTGGCCCGAAAATACGCCATGAGTAACGACAGCGTAGATTCTCGACGCTCCGGCATTGTTCAAACGCTCGGCGGCTAGGCATAGGGTATTACTTGTGTCTGCTAGATCATCCACAACCACAACGACCTTGCCCCTAACGTTCCCAACCAGTGTCATGTCATGAACCTCGCAAGCCTCCCGCCTCTGCTTATGAAACAGTGCCATGTGAGTGCCCAGATTGTGGCTGATATCGGTGGCCGTTTTGACTGCTCCTTTGTCTGCGCCCACAACCACTAGCTCAGTATAGTCGGGGATAAATCGTTTAATCCATGATTCGATGGCAATATCTGATTGTAGATTGTCGCAAGGTATATCAAAGAAACCCTGCAGCTGAGGTGCATGCAAGTGCATCGTCAGGACACGATTAACGCCTGCTACAGATAGCATGTTGGCTACTAGCTTGGCCGTTATGGGCTGTTTCCACGAATCCATTTTATCCTGCCTAGAATACGGAAATAGTGGCATCACTGCCGTAATCGTGTTGGCCGATGCGTAGCGACACGCCTGTACCATAACCAGAAGCTCCATCAGCATGTCATTTATCGGCTCGCAGCTGGTTTGAACTATATATACATCCGCTCCCCGCACTGACTCGAGCAGCTCGAACCGTATCTCCCCATTGGGAAACTTCGCTCGCAACACTGGATGCAAGAGTAGACCCAAGCTCTCGGCCACCAGAGCTGCAAAGTCGCAATGCGATGAGCCCGATACCACCACCAGGCGGTGCATTAAATTAACAGGAGTAAAAATAACGAGTAAATAAATTTTGATGAAACATGAAATTTTGAAGCTCTGTTATGTAACGAAAGTGGAAAGCTGAGCCCCCGCCTGCTTAGATTGAAATGCAATCTGTAATAACTGGTCTGCCATTGGCGTTTGAGAGAGATTTGAGATAATTAGTCGATTTATTTGTGTAAGTAAGACCACGGCTCATCTCATTACTTAGGTACTACCCCATGTGGGCTGAACCGCAACAATTATACATACATATTAAAAGGTCCTTAGTGCTGTTGCACTGACTAAATACGAAACAATGATATATGAAGCTACACATGCACACTCAAATGAGATTAAAAGAAAGTATTAGATACACATTGGTAAAGTTATACGTATGTACCAGGGACCGTAAATAATTATTTTCTTTGTTTGTAATAAATAAATCATCCACTTCTAATGGACGTAGAAAGAAGTGAACCATACCAAAATCTTTAGCTTTGTAAGAAGTGTGCATTTTAGCCATGATTTTAAAAATTCTGAATTTTACGATTTTCCACACGGATAATGATTAATTTTGATTAATTTTATAATAATCATATATAATTATTATTTTTTATCAAAACAAAAAGACTCAAAAATAATGATTATCAATGATTTTTACTTTTTTCGCATAAAATAAAACTTAACATTAGCTTACGGCTTCCGTGTACCACTTTTCGCCGATGTGATTACATACTCGAAAATTATTCGAATCGCCTATGAATACCTAGGAACTCTTGCATTGATTTAAAAGATCCGATTCCGATTATGGATATTAGAGTGGCATTAGCTTGTTTTCATTTGATATAGGAGGCATATTATACATATATGTATGTACATTAGGGGTGTTCTTATTTTCAAAAAATCGAATTTTACCAAGTGCCTGGCATTTTTTTTTTCCTTTTAGTCTAAAAAAAATCTCAAAAAAATTTGGGGCCGATCGGATAATGTTTAATGGGCGCGGAACTCACCTAAAGTTTTCAGTGTGATGCTCCCATATAAGCATACATAGCACCATACAAATATCATAAAAGTGAGCGGGATGGCATGCTATGAAATAAAATTTTAGTACCTTGTTAACACTATTGATGTTATTTTACAAAAAGAAAAGAAGAATAGAAACAAATGTTTCTTAATTAATATTTTTAACGTAAATTTTTATTATTATCACTGACTAGATCCCTTTTTTTTGCAGTGGGGTATTTTTTTTTATAAGCTTCAACAACTTGAAGCAATAATTGCTTTTCTTCCTCGTTGTTTGTGAGAACTCTGTTGTACTCCTGCATAAATTTGACTCCTCTTTCGGCCATATCATTTACCACAAGAAGATCACGGCAGTATGTTAAACCTTCCTCAAATTCAAATATTTGCTTCCAGTTCGATGGATCCAGTTCAAAAAATGTTTGTGGTAGTTTAGCTTTCTCAAAAAAATTTTTTGTTTTTGATGACACAAAGTCAGACAAGGAGTATTTTTGAAAGTCCACCAAATTAGAATAATGCCTATTATTTTTCAGTTGAACATTTGGTTCCTTTGAGTTAAGATTGCTAACCATTCGAATTTTTTCTTCGGAGGAGACATTGGAGTCAAAAAACGCCAGAGCTATTAAATCTTCAGCAAGGTACCATAAATGATTGCTAATTTTTTTCAATAGTAAAGCCGAGGTTTCCGCGTCAGTATTTGCATATTTTATACAATTTTTTACATGGTTCAGATCATGGAAAGGAGCTTCAATAGCGTTTGTACACTTAAACCATGCTTTAATATACATTTTCACCAAGAAAATGCAAACATCACGGAAACCATTTTCTTCCTTTTTTGTTAGCCGAAATTGGTGTCTAAATAAAAATATCTTAAAGGAATATATGGCTTTTGACATCCAGCGGGCATGGCTAGTTGGTCCAGGAGTACGAAAAGTATATTGCTTTACACCAAGAAAGATTAATGCTAGCTGAAGCAATTCTTTTTGATCTTCTCGGCTCTGACATTTCTGTAGTTCTCCAAGGCAAAATTTCGTGAAGTCCTGGCGTTCTGCTCCACAAATTTGGACACGAATTGTTTCATCGGCTGCGCCACTTTCGAATTCATCCTTCTTGAAATTTGGCCATGATTTTGAAAACCTTTCAAATATCGGAACTTCTGCTGCAGATGTGGAGCATAGCTTTAGTTCAAATACGCTTCGCAATATGATTTCGTAGATATGGTGGCGGCAGGGTAGGTTTATTAGACTGCGTCCAAACTTTTTTTCTAATAGTACTGCTGCTCCTGAGAAAATCCCTGTATTTGCAGCCGTGGTGTCATAGGACAAACCATTGACTTGGTCAACTATATTCCATTTAACTAGCCTGTCAAAAACTGCCTCAGCAATATTTTTGCCAGTTGAAGACTCCACTTTTGGTGCACCTAGGAACTTTGAAGTTCCATTGCAGCTAACGAGAACTGCTATGCGTTCAACCTTACTAGACCCGACTAAATCTGTCATGAACTTTCCGTCAAAGTGTACTACCAGGCCACCAGTTTTATCCATCTGTAAGTTATGATAAGATTATTGGTTTAAAATTACCGAAAAAAATTGTAGACCAGTCTATTACTTTGTCCCTAAATTCAGCAGAAATTTCTGTAGATTCTTTTATACGGTTTGCCTGACGGATCCGGTGAATAGTTGAACGATTGATGACAAGTTCTTCTGCACGATGTCCTAATGCTTCAGCGGCTGCTATTAGTATATGTACTGCCATTCCATCAGATACTTTGGCATTGTCTAGAGCTGCGACTAATCGAGATGTTATAAAGCTTTTGCGACCTCGTTTTGCATCCGAATTTGTTTCTAAACTTATGTTTTGTTTATCCAAAACGGGTATAGCAATTGGCTGACTTATATCATCGTCATCACTGCTATCCATGAATTGAGGAATGTCTGAAGAATATTAAGCAATGAATCTATTGAAACCTGGATTTTATTACTTAAATAATTATTTTACCTTTTTGGGCTGATGTTTCATCTTCGTGTTTTCTTTTCGGGTAGCTTGTTTTTCTTGTCGCTCTTGAGATCTTCTTTCCCGTGCATATAATGTCATATCAACACCAACCATACAACCAGGACGTCCTTTCTGTCGTTGCATTTGTAGAAACTGCTTATCTTCCTCAATCGTAATTTTTTCTAGTGCATCTACACTTGCAATGTCGAATAAGTCGTCCAGACATTCCATAAATGTGTGGACTTTTTCTTTCTGAGATTCAGATCTTTTCTCGGGAATTGTTTTTTTAATATGATTCCAATCTGCATATAATTTCATCAATTTGGCTGCAGCTTTATTAAGATCCCTGTGCGGTATACGGGCTTGTTGCCAAAATACTATCACTGCATTGATCGTTAGTCTAGAACTTTCCTTTGCCGAGAGCTTCACAAAGCGCATGTTGTAGAATAAGACTTGGAGCACCTGACGGTTTGATGGGAGTTTCGCGCCAATAATTTGATGCGTAGTAAATCCAATCAAATCCACATTTCTTAATCTTTCTGCGGCTTGACGCGTTAAAACATTTGATGCACTTGACACTATTTCCATGTTCAATAATTGTTTTCTCACACGATACCACTTAAAATGCAAAATGAACTCTCAGTATGTCATGTAAAAAAAATAACAGATGATCAAAACATATGCTCTTGCACATGTGATTTTTAAGTGTGTACTCTACTTTTTTATAAGTATTTGTACGATTAGAACTTTCCAGAAGAACCGAAGTTCTGACCAGCTGTTATTTTTAAATATTTAGTAAAAAAAGATCACTTGCAGCACAAATTGTAAATGGCGCGAAAGTTTCGCGGCGAAACACATGCCATCTCGCTCACTCTTATGATATTTGTATGGTGCTATGTATGCTTATATGGGAGCATCACACTGAAAACTTTAGGTGAGTTCCGCGCCCATTTAACATTATCCGATCGGCCCCAAATTTTTTTGAGATTTTTTTTAGACTAAAAGGAAAAAAAAATGCCCGGCACTTAAAAAAATATTCATATTTTTTTTCCCCCATACAACTAGAACACCTCTAATGTACATATGATGCATATGCCCTAGCCGATATTCAATGCTGTTGCATTTTTAATATATGTATGTATATAACTAAATAATATTTATTCCACCTAATTATTTAACTTTTTAAAAGGGTATTAGGACCAAAGATAAAAGTGCCGACTTAAAAGGCAACACTGTCGTTAATGAGTTCTGAGTCGGAAGAGACAACCCGCAATGGGAATGTCGCGAGATACCAGCACGGCGTGAATTTAAAAACCGCAAAGGACGCAGTGACCTTCGCTTTTTAGTTAAAACTCATTTGCATAAGCACGGGAAGAGAGCTGGGCTCCTATGCTCAGAAGGATGGTACTGTCTCCAATGATAGCCACGACATGTGGTCGCCGGGTCTTGGGCTCTGGAGGGCTGACCGTCCAAGCGTTGCGCTGTGCACCGTCAGGGATGACGAAAGCCACCGTTTCACATTGTGCTACCCACCAGCCGATGCAGAGCGATGTCGCCTTTGCATTATTGTTTTGCCAGCTCGCAATGTGTTGCTCTTAATTGAAAAGCATTTGCGATCCTGTCGATTTGACACAAGCGTTGAAAGTATTTGACAGTGGGACACAAAAAAGAGGGAGCAAGGAAAGATGGAAACAGATGATCCGATTGAACAAAAATGCATCTGAAATTTAATTATGGAAACTGTTGCTAGGGGAATGTATTTTTATGTGCATATTATAAAACGAGAAGGAACGTTGTGACTTTATACCCGGTACTCAGTCAGTATATGTATATGTAAGTATGTATATACATATGTATGTATATATGTATATATATGAGTTTACGATTTATGTAATTTATTATATGTTCGCAAAAGGGACGAATTAAATTTTGGGCAAAATGGAAAATTTCAAAAAATTATGTCGAACCTGCTGCATTTTTATATTTTAGAAGTTATCTGTTTCCATTTTTGATTAAATATAATTTTTACATCGACTGCTACATATTTACATACACATGTATAACTACACATACGAAACGTGGAGATGTGCGAGATAGAGAGTGAATGTGTAAGCGCTTGGCAGGCGTTGCGTAGCCACTGATATTAAATTTGTTCCTTCTGTCCATAATAATGATCCGACCTGATATAGATTCGGCAATCGGCAATTCGGTAGATACGGTCATTTTTCATTAATCTGCGTTTTTGGTTTTCTTGTATCTTAAAAATTGTCGATTGCACAGATTTTCGTCTTTTGTGGAGGCGGAAGAGGGCTAGTCAAAATGTTTAAATACACTTGTATTGAAGTGATATCACAGGAGCTTGGATAGAAAGATTGGTTGCTCTAGCTCTTAAAGTCTCTGAGATCTAGACGCTCATTGACTTTCGAAATGGTTTTCTTCATTGGGGCTATATTGATAATCCGATCTGATCCAGATTCAACGCTCTGATAGATATGATCATTCTCTATGATCCTGCGTTTTTAGTTTTCTCGTATCTTTAAAATTGTGCATGCCATAGATTTTCGTTCTTTGTCTGGGCGGAAAGGGGCGGTAATAGTCTTTGAGATATAGGCGCTTATGAAAACGGATGGATAGACAGACATACATGGCTATATCGAGCCGGCTATTGATGCTAATCAAGAATATATAGACTTTAAGGAGTCGGAAACGCTTCCTTCTGGGCGTTACACTCATAAGGTATCACCACAAATCTAATATACCCCTATACTCTTCGAGTACCGGGTATAAAAAAGTATTTACGAAAATAAAAATTCTCAAAAAGAAAGTCATCAGATGTGATAAAATGTGCAAAAGATGCTACAGCATGTGATAGAACTATAGTTGATCATAAACACTACGTTAGATTCGAATGATTACTTCCAGAAAATCATCAAATGTAATAGACCGACAAATTTCTCAAATTTGGAATGTATTCAACGAGATACAATTTTAAGGGCTACTTATTTTGAAACTCGTAAGGACAAACCTTTATTATAAATAGGATAGGATTCTACGTGTATACATCGGAACAGCTAAGCCAAAACAGCCCTCAAAAGAACTGGTCACTTTCGTCATGCAAGGATGTGCACCAACCAGGTACAATGTGATCTTGTAAATATGGTCCCGTTCACACTTCTAGCATTGTTAAAATACATATGCTCAAATATTTTATTGGCCATATTGCAAGATAATGAATCTCATATAAGCGAACTGGCTATTCGACATATGTATACTGGAGTAGCAATAAGAGACAAAAGTAATAAAAATGAGATGTTTTCTTTGTCCGAAACTTAAGGTTCATGCGTCAGAGTAATTTAATTGAACATATTGGGCGAAAGATAAGATAACAGAGAGAAATTGAGAACTGGATTTCACCAGGTATTAATTTCCCACAATTTGGTAAGATTTTGTCACACTCAAGCTGTTGAAAGATGTGTCAAGCTTGTCTGTCTGTGAAAAATAAGCTAAGGGAATAATCGTACCCGAATAAAAGGAAGGAAATAATTAACAATCTTTGAGACAAAATCTCAATTTGTTCAACCAAAATAAAATATAAAATATTCCTTAATTAAAATAAATTTAATTTTCTTTTTTTTATTTATTTTATATTAATAATTTAAATAACCGAAAAGAATAATAGAATATACAATAAAAAAAGGAATTTTTTTGTTAGTTGAAATTTTGCACAAATACATTTAAGAGCTAGGATCATCGACTAACACCAAATATACGTATATTTATGTATATCCAACATCCAAAAAGAATTGCGTCATTAATAAAAAAAATTGTTACTTTAATAAAAAGTCCTGAGAAAATGCCACTAACTGGTGTTTCTCACAGTTGCAATATTTCTTTAAAATTATTCCAGCGATTCCCAGAACTTGACTAAAGAAAATCGGGTAAAGAGCTCTTGGAAAAACCATAAAGAAAGTTTCCACGGAGCCCATGCTTTACAATTTTGAGTATTTCTGCCCTTCTAATCCCTTAGATTCTGCCCGCAAGTGGTTTTGACTTTAACTGTGTCTTAGCACCTGCCCAGGGGCGAACTAGACGCGGCTGGCAAATTTCCCTCCAAGGCTGATATACACGTACGGTATTCATTTGGGACCATCATCATCCCGGCCTCAGCGACATCGTCGCATTACGTAAAAGCGCTTTTACGACTACATTTCAACACTTATGCACACGCACATTGAGAGACAGAGAGACAGCTAACAGGTTAGGTGCGACCAGAGATTTAAACGTGTGCAAAGACATGAGACAGAAAAAGAGACAATAAAGCTTAGCGACGAGGCATGGTCTCTCTCATTTCAGTTCTGTATTTTTGTTTCCTTTTAAGAATTTTCCAATAAGCCGTGACATTAAATGGCTTTTCAGCTTTATAAAAAGTCGTTCGGAATACTCGTATTTCTCTTATTTTTTTTAAAGTCATTTTTTACAAAGTCATTTTCGATTTTCACCAATCCAATAATAATGCCAGTTTGCTAGGTTATTAAAATTTCGCACAAATATTCATGCTGACTTTGACTTCTGTCGAGTTTTCCTTTCATTGGGACGGGACGCTTGTTTTCGTTTTGTGTACTTTTTTAGGCACCAAAATGTCAGCGACACGTTTCCGCCAGCGACAATATATCATAAATATGCATGGGCACATACATAACCTCGTACGTAAATGTGCTGCAAATACATATAAACCCAGGTCTTGTGTGGAGCTGCCTACCGGCGTTATGGAGAAAGCTCCCGGCGCCCTTGCGCGGCTCGCTCGCCGCTTGTTTATGCCGCTGTCAGCGCTCGTTTAATTCAACATTAGCGCCTTACAGTAGTCCGGTCCGAGAGGTGAGCCCCGCTCCGCTTGCCACTGTTGCTGTTGCGACGTCATTGTCGAGCCAGAACCTTTGTGCGCCCGCGGCCTTTTGCACACGCTTTTCCAGGTCGTTCTTCTGCTATTTAGCGTGGATTTTTTCCAAATTGTCAAACTGTCAAATAAATTACACGGGAAACGTACAAAAGATCTGACGCAGTTGGGCTTTCTCGATGGAGCTCAACTTTTGTGTGGCACACGCATAGGCAGGCACATTAGCAAATTATGCGGCTAGTCTTTGTGGCTTTTTGTCACACAAAAATTAGTTTTTCATTTTTTTAGGATTCGGCCGATTGGGGCCCAACAAACATAAAAACTTATTTCCTTTTTGATTATGTTGTGAAGATATATACATACATACATATGTACATATGTATATGGGTGATATATATTATTGAAGCAGGTGCCATCAAATAGGTACGCATAGTTTAAACAATTCTGTATATTTATCAGTCTATCCGATTTATGGACGACTACCTAATATTTTATGGGAAGGAAATATATGTAATTCCTTGCCAATGGGGGGAAGTACAAGGAATGTATACAAAAAAATGAAAAACAGTTTGAGCAACGGTGAATTCATACCACACCACTGCCAGTACCAGACTAATCAAAAGGTTTCGGTGCATGCGAATTCTCTAAAGAAAATTTAAAGAGTTTCTCGGTCCTACTAGGGCATCAGCACATACTAGTACGAGTAGACTTTAGACTTTTTCACAAGTTGAGCGGATTTTGGTATGGTAAAGTTTGTATGGAAAAAGCCGCTTAGCCTAGTTAAATAAAAGTGCTACAAGAGCTTAGCCGGCACACAAGCATTGGTCGGGCCTTGCCTTAAACTCCAACTGTTACACGAAAATTGTCACAAAAATTCACCCTCCGCACTTTAATTGCATTTACCCTGCAAAATCGCATGCAGGTTCGAAGCGGCACCAAAATTTGAATTTACGCTCCATTTAAAGGGGGTTTTCTCGCTTGGAAGAACTTAAACTTTAAGCTCCTTTCCCCTCTTTTTCTTCATTGATAACCTCACCTTTTCGACTTACTTTTACAGAAAGGGCAGGCAGGTGCAGGTGCGGTCCCACTTACATAAGTTTAGCTTCCCCTGCGCCAGGTTGGCATTTAAATATTTATTGTAATAAAAAGCACACAAAATCGACTAGTGTGTGGAGGCTTGAGTCTATTAATATGCAATGAAGGTTGAGCCGTAACCAAAGCCTTGGAGTACTTTTCAATCAGCGGAAATTCTTTATTGCTTTTTCGAGTAAAATTTATAAACTGGCGCTGCCTTGCCTCAATTCTCAAATGGCGAAGTTAATTAGCAGCAGCTGCTGCCTTTAATTTCATTATCCGTCGACTCCTGACTGCTGACTTCTGCGTCCTGACTGCATTACAAGTATCTTCGGCAAAATAATTTGGGAATACATTTTGGACACACAAATGCTCATCTACAAAAGTCGTAAAAAATTTAACGTGTTCTCAAACTTGTCCAGAGCCATCGATGTATTTTGTGGTAGCGTAGCCGAAACTCTATAAAAGTTTCAAATTGTTGCACGGCAAATGACACACGCTTGTCGCCCCTCTCTGCAGTCTGCGTGTTAATCTATTGAAATTTACGTTTTAATAGAAATATGTATTTTTGTGTCTGTTGTCGGTGTGGGGTGGCGTGCAGTATGTTTTTCAGCTTTTCTTATACTGGATGCTTGTCGCATGGTGAAGTTTTGACGGCAGGAGCCACGTGGGCGGATATAAAAATGCTTATTGCCTTTAAGTACGTGATTTTGCTTTTGAACATTTTTTACACACTGTTTGTGTTACTGTGTTGACAGATGCATTAAGTGTATTGGATTTTACGATTGACGGCGAGGTCATAAAAATATAATTTAATTAATGTAATGGCTCCAAACAGTCGTGCTCCAGAGGCAAAGCAAAACTAAGGAGCACTAAGCGATGATTCGTGTTGGTGACTTTTTAAGGACGTTTGCCAAAGGACAATACTTAACCCACTAAGATTTACTATGTATGTATGTACATTACCATAAGATCAATGGGCTTATGCGAACTAACAGGAGAAAAGGGTACATGTATGTACATATGTAGGTATCAATCTAAAATTAAGTTGAGTCTTCAATTTACATATGTGTACCTATGTATACATACATACATACATATGTACCTAACATATCCCAAGTTCCAGCTTTATTTCATGTCAAGATTTCACATCTTTATAAGGCTTATTGGCACTCATATCTACGATATGTTTTCAAAAGGTATCCTGGAGTTGTTGTTCTATGGCTTTCACACAAAATTTGCATAATAAAGATTGAACAACTTTTTAAAAGTAAATTGAATATTCGTAGTAATTGCATACCAATTACTCAACTCAAAATAAATGTATTTCAATCACATTTTTAATATATTTCCATTATTTTTATTTTATGATCCGATTCTTACCAAATCTTTCTGAGCTATGCAAAGTAATTAATTTACCACCAAGTGTAGGTTTGGTTAGTTCAATTAAAAAATAAAAGTTTCGTTCGATCTTTCATATAAGTTCCGACACCATGACAAAAAACATTAAAAGTCAATCAAATCTAAATATGTAACGCAAAACCTCTTTATAAAGAACATTTTTGGTAAATCAGTTTAATGCCAGGATAACCAAACTACCTACAGAGCTGACTCTGCAGCACGCGATATAAAACTGGCCGTGTAAAAAACGGACATCTCGCAAATCTATTCCAGGCATTTTTAATTTTCAAAAAATGGATACATACAAACACGCCTACAGGTGTCGAAATTGGACCAATGCACATTGGCCCAGAAGGCCAATATTCTGACATAAATTAAAAAATTTCATAGAAACAACATATACATACATACATATTTTTGGGTTTTTTTACTTCCAAAATTAGCGAAAACTTCACCAACTTGCCTGTCTATTGTGGTCCACAACCTGTGCCGCTTACTAACAATGTAAAATTAATGTAAAAAGTGTATGTATATTAACTGCGACTTTCTACGGAGGAAAAATATGAATTATGTAAAGAGCGGTAGAAATCTGACCCATATTCAGCTAATGCATTCCGATCCAACCAAACCGAAATAACAATATGACTGATGTTTTCCACAGATTCCTCGGATCCTTTTGTATTAAGCGTATTTCTAAATTAAAGATTAGCTTGAAGTCAAAGGAAAGCATTGTCAGCAGCTGTATTTGAGCTTTTAGAACCACTAAGGCTTAAAAATATTTTTAGCACATACATACATATTTGCCAAAATTCAAGTAACCTTGATTCATCCCTAGATGATAAAACTAATGCTAAAGAACACCTTTCGCAAGAATTGGACATAGAATTGTTATTGTTTTTTAATATTATTTTGGTTTTCATTGAATTATTATTTTTTTTTTAACTTACTCATAAAGTTTAAATATAAATTAGCATTAATAGAAGAAAAATATTAATATATACATACATACATACATATGTACATATGTACATAAGTACACACAAAATAATCATGACAATAATAATGCAGTACTGAACAAAAGTAACAAGCAAAAGCTGCACCTGATATGGGCAGTATTTTCTCCTAAACTTGGCTCAAGTTATACGAAACTTTGATCAATTTTTGTGGGATATTGAAATGACATAATAATTTCAGGTTTTTAATTGCCAAATTTGTGAATATGTTGATATTTTTGCTATTCGAAAATTCAAAATGGCGGCTCTCGTGGACTTCTGCTAGCAAAAGTTGGTCCCCGAACTTCAAGTCTGCAGTCTATTGTAGTGATATGAAATAAGCAAAGACTATCAAAATTTACGAAATTATCCATTAATTATACCGAACTAGAATAAATTTTGTCAAAATATTAACCAAAACTCAACATTATTTCTTTTGTTTTTTTTAATTTTTTTAACTTTGATCTTGTTTAAAAAATATAAATTTATATTTGATTATGCTAATTGTTGGTTTGTCATAAAAAATTTGTTGATTTCCGAGTACAATTTATTTGATCAATAGATCAAGCCGTCCGGTTGAAGCCGTCGGATGAAAAACGTGGTTTCAAGAATAACCACAGAGCTTCGTGGAAAAAAACGTTGAAGAGGCGTGGGAAATGATTTTAGTGTGTGCCACACAGAAAAGTATACACAAAGAGAGGCAAAGAGACAACAAAGAGAGACAAAAGGAAAAAGAGAAAGAAAAAAAGAAGACATACACGGATCGGGTTTCTAACTTTAGGAGAAACAAAGATAAGCAAAACAGAAAAAGAAAAACGCTAGAGCAGTCCAAGTGCAGGGCTTGAAGAGAGGAACCCCGGATCGGAAGCCGAGACTTCCCATCCCACAAAACCGTGGGAGCTTTTATAGAAATGGAAAATTTGGAAAAAATTCAAGCCACTTCTGTTGGGTGGATCGATTTACAGCGGTAGAGCGATACGCGTGCCAAACGCGTATCGCTAGAATTTTGTACTAAAACTAACTCCACAAAAAAGAAGTCGAGCAAAAGGGAATTGAAAGATCCAGTCCAATGAAAAAACGTTAAACATCGATGTACATATGTACATACATTCATATGCATGTACATAGTACATTCATATGCATGTACATATGAACATTCATATGCATGTATGTACATTTGATTGTGCAGCTGCGGGTTTAACATCTTTAACTAAGCGGCCAATTTCTCAACAGTATGTAGAAAAACGAATATTATTTTGCAAACATTTCATTGTAACTCGCAACGGCTAGTGATAAAGTACGCGCCAATACAGCTTTACATTTGCTTCTGCATATGTATTTGACTGTCTCATTCATATAACACAATATTTGTCCGCATTCATGTCCTTAAGCAGAAATGCATATTGTCCAAACGAAAAATCTATTTGTGAGCTAACTAGTCATCTGGCAAAAATGGTAAACAATAGAAGCTACATTGAGGTTGTTTTCATTCTTGTCGGCGACCAAATTGTCACCCCCATGCATGGAAGTGAACCATAGCCAAATGAATAAAGAGAAAATGGGAAATGTGACGAACGAGAATTTGCATGCGGCCACGTTTAATGGACACATAACACAGTTATCAATGCTGAATTCCATCAATTGTGAAAATGAAAGTTTTAGATTTACAATAACTGAAAACGAAACAACGACGAGCTGACACACATGCTCCCAATTCATGCAAAAAGGAGGCTCATTCTGGGCAGTGGTCGAAAATGTTCGTTCTCATTGCAGCATGACATGACTTTCTTTTGTCAAGCCTCTCAGCTATGTTTACTTATTGAAAACTTTTTCAACATACATATATATGTATGAAACGGAGTTAACAGCCACACAAGAAAATAATTCACTGTTCTGTCCGAGCTCTTGGTATTTTTGAACAATCAAATCTAACTGCATGCTCATGCTCGCTGTCAAGGACAAAGATTAGACGGATTTGATTTGATTTAATGATAATTTTGTTTTATGCTTAGTATTATTTTGATAACTTCGTCAAGAACCTTTCCTACCGACAGTAGACTCGATTAATTTTCTGATTTTCTTCAACTCGCAGATGGATTTGCCAAATAACTCATCATTGGGCTCAATTTGTGTTTAACAATTATCTGTTATCTTTATTTGAAGTCAGCCTCCTCGTTTGTTTGGCATCGAAGACCGGTGTCTTGCTCTCCAAAGTGTCAAGGCTGCGGCTACACTTACATATGTACATATGTACTACATGTGTACATATGTGAAATATGTAAGCCCTCCATCTCTGCTCGACGAGAGACGTTTTAGCGACAGCGCACTATGGTCCAAATGACCACTTTTGTTGGCCAAAATTAATAACTCGCGAACGGAAAGAGATTTTTTCATTTCGTTTTTTGTATTGGATAGATATAATCAAAAGGAAGTGGATTTGCAAAAAAAAAATGGGTGTGGCACCGCCTTTTTTTTATTACATTTTTTTCAGAGGTAGTGCTTCTTTTTTTAGCATAACTCAAGTATCTCACATCTGGTTGTATTCAACTGTGCAAGTCTGAAAAGCACATAAATGCATCTATAAATCGGACCTAAACACTTTGTAGCTTCAGCTTACCGTCTGGAAATTATTAGGCTTTCAAATTCAAATTCGATACATTTGAGGTTATAATCTATTAAGTCAAATTTTAAGAAATGTGGTAAAATGTGGCATTTTTTACTATATACATTTCAACAAGGATTTACTAATCTACGACCCACAACAGATTTCAAGGTGGGACTAGGTGGGACTCACTTTGTATACCTTTTCAAAAATTAGTTTTCATTAAAACTTGGGTCATTTTTAACGGCTCACTTTAAGGTACAATTACGAAGTCTGTACAATTATTATATACGGTTCAAATTACAAAACACGTAATACAACCTATTCTAATTAAAATTCATAACAAAAATTTGATCAGTTAATGGTTTTTTTCCAATTTATCAAGGATTTAAAATTGTAATAAATGTGCAATTTACTGCACATGCTTTTCGATAATAACAGCTGGGTTTCAGAGCAGATTTATCGAAAGGGGCGCCATCTATCGAAATTTCTGGTACGCAACTTTAAAGGTCACTCTTTTTCCAATGCAGAATGGTCAAAACTAAGGTGTTTTGTTGACTTTTAAAAATGAGGTTTTGGCCAACAAAAGTGGTCATTTGGACCATAGTGCAGCGTAAGCGTAATAGAGTGTTGACGATGCATAACAGTCAGATGCAAGGCACCAACAAGTATTGTTGTTATAAAATTACCGGACTAAAAAGTACGTCAAACAGATTGGTATTGTATAGTCTTTGGTATTATGTATAGTATTTTGTACAGTAATCTTCTAAATCCTTTTTCCGATTCTTACATATCATGCAAATGATCTAAGCTCATTCTGATTTTGCATCCCTGATTCTCCGTTCCGTTTACGAAACACATACTTTTATGTTTTAGTTTATCGATATTGATAAAATAGGACGTTGTTGGCCATTTTGCACATGCCGAGAGGATAAGTTCTGGAGTGGTGCACGTCAACCGAGTGGTGCAGGCCGAGAAGCAAGCAAATGCGTGGCACTTGTACAGGGATAATCAAGCACGACGGCAGCTATCATTAAATTGAGGTGAGGAACGAGAGGAAGCTACCGTAGGACCACTTTCGGGGCCACCGTGTGCCTGAACGGTGGAGGTTCTGTGTGTGGCCCAAGATAAAAACAAGTTTTAATTAAAATGCCTGGCATACTTTGAGGCATGCTTTGAGCTTTATGCTGGTATTTTGGAGGTAACTCCACAATGGAGGAATGCCCTCGAGAATCGATTATCGTGATATTTTAAAAGGGACTAAGTCAAGCAATCTACAGATGTGTACATATGTATGTATGTAATGCCTCGAGTCAGATAACATTTCAAAGGCTGTTAACATTCCTAAGTCTTTGGAGTTTCAATAGCTACACAGGACAGAGACATATGCACAGACATATACTGGTGATATTGTAATCGATTTGGATTTGTTGTGGCCAGATACATGAACAGTCCGTTAAATATCCCACCCATCAAAATTTCCATGTAATTTATGCAATAAAGCCAACGAAAATCGAGAAACAACACATCGCATTTGTATTTTAAATAATGAATATCTGAGTGTACTCCACCGAACATAATGCATCATAAACCTAATGCATTTCGCAGCGTTCGAACCAACAAAAACAGTAATCGTAACTTTGTTTGGCTAAAAGGTTGTGAAAACGCTAATTGAGTTTACTCTGCACGGGCATGACGCTGGTGGCCTGATCGTTGTACGACTGGACGGCTGGACGGCTGGATGGTGCGACGGTCGTCCCGAATCCAAATTGATGTGCCAAAGCCCCCACGTTCACAGGGATATGTACATACGTATGTACATTTATATGTATGTATGTATGTGTAGGCAGATCCATACTTTAGATAGTTTTCCGCGTGAGCGCGTTAAATGCGAAAGTGCTGACTCAAAAATTGTCACGCGCAATCAGCGACGGCGGTAAGTGCTGACCGGCCACACCCATGGATTATGCATGCTGCCCACAGGACGAGCTAGGGGTGAATGTAGATGTGACTATGGATATGGCTTTGGTAACGTGGACTACTGCTAAAGCTGCACTCCAAATTTTCAAGGTTTCGCGGCCTTCGTGCTGGCGAACGAAATAGATCCTATTCTCTTTTTGAGGCTGGGATAAATGTGGCCAGAAGCATTTCCATGGCTCTCTAAATCCTCCATAATCCATACATTTAATTAAACTTCACCAAAACCATTTGATTGCCAACACTGTAGCCACAATAAGCCGTATGCAACACGCTTTTGAGCACATACCGCAAATATTTCAGATATATGTACGTTTCACAGAGAACTTTGCACTACCTGGAAGACATCTGCGCTGCGGGCGATCATTCAAATGTACATATTTACAAGACAATATACGGACAAGATCTTTGTGTTTATCATAGAATTCACTAAAACAAATTTGTCGGACTTCCATATCGAGCTGCTCATTTAAATGACGAACCGATAGCTAATCAAAAAAACTTCCTTCAGCATAATCTAATTGATAACTGATTAATGTATACAAATACAACATATCTTAAGACTACGAGTAGAAGTACTAGGAGTAGTACTAGTACTTGTGAGGGATCACAAATTATAAATTCCATGAAAGGAAAGGATAAATAAATTCATTTATTTTTGTTTCCAATATTTCATGATATCTATCAACGTAATATTGTTTGCCAATTTCAGCTTCGCCACTATAATGCCAGGAGCCGTCAATCGGTTGCTTACAGAATTTTGCATTTTGATTTTTAATTTTGTAATTTTTACTTAATTTTATTTAATTACATCTTATTAGTTATCATTTAAGATAGACGTAAGCTAGTTTAGCCAGTGAGGGATTTCTTGAATTCCTTTGGGGCATCTACATATATACATACATACATATACATATATACACACACCTATAATAATGGAGAGAGCAAAATGGCGGGCACATTTGGGTAATTTGGTTTTGGTTTTTTTTTTGAGTAGTTCGTATTTGCCAGGAGGAAAACGTTAGTTAAACCGGATAGAACAGGTATAGAATCGGATAAGACCAGTTGTAAACACAGGCTTGAATCGAATATGATTCCGTTATCGCCTACAAAGATCTTCGCTGCGTTGATATCGGTTCATTGTCTGTCGTATGCCAGCAGGGCAATTTGCAATGCATTTTCAATAAAAACTGAAAATAAAACTTTTTTTTACTTTAATCAAAGTTATTAGGAATATCGTGTAATTTTTCTTATCCCGTTGACAATTAAGCCACTATAATCAAATGTTCGTACTGAGCTTGGAAATGACAGCTGAAAATAAGCTTTAAATAGATCAACAGGTTTTTGCTGCAGCTAAAATAAAAATAAATTAGTTGCATGTGTGTATTGTGAAACTTATCAACGGCATGCCAAACATATCAAATTGAATTAAATATTCGGGCGATGCATTCAGCTTATTAAAACCAATATGGCAATGCCAAGAAATCAAATATTGCATCTACTCGAAAAAAACCCCTTCTCGACATTCATGTTGACGAGGGTTACGCTCGAATACGCTCTACGCGCCTCGTTGCGCTGTCGAAATTTTTAATTTGAGCATGAATTTATATATTATATTTGTCAAAGGAATTAGTTAGATATTTGTGTTTGATTTTTGTATTTGCTAAATTTCAGTAAAAGTTTCCGCATAAAACATTTCAGTGGAGTTTATTGGCTTCAAAATGTGGTTGATATTTGTTTTTCCAGTCGCAATTGATTTTGAATATATGTATTTGACTCTTTTGCTGATTTGCAGGGCACCCACCGCCATTGGCCATAGTCGATTTTCCGAACAGTGAATCTATGTACATACATATGTATGTATGTCCCAGCATGAGCATGCACAGAGGTCTGGGGGGGGACCCGTAAATATTGAGCAACCTTACAAAGCCTTTGAGTAATCCAGCTTACGAAGTGACTGCTAATAACCCAAAGCATGCAAAGCCGATGAAGCTGCGCAAGGCATGTGAACCACCGCGAATGGTAAATTACATCAGTTGTCAGAAAACATACTAATTTGACGGGCGGAGCAAGGAAATTGGGAATCGAATAGCTTTTACTCTTCACATACTCTACGTAGAAATACATAAAACACATTTAAGAGCTTTAATTTTTATTATATACCTACATACATATACATATATGTATGTACATATGCAGATATATAAATACACAACATGCAATGACAGCTACTTTAAAACTGAAACAAATCTAATTCAATTTCATTCTAATCAATCCCGTATCCATGCAAGTAAGCACATATGTATGTACATATGTATGTATGTATGTACATATGTATACCGATCACCTACCGATAGCATATCCCAGCTACCCTCTTAATAAGCCCAGACGGCGGCACCTGCCGTCATAAATCGCGTAACCAGAAAAACAAGGACAGGGCTCTCGAGCAAAAGGAAAATTATTATACGCCTCATTTTCCAGCGCCTCCAAGCCTGCTTATTATATTTTGATTATTTCTGGCACTCGTGTTTCTCCGGCAAAAAGGAACCAAGAAAACCCAGTCCCCGGCGCTGTAAACAAATCCGTAAATACATACGCTGACTGGTCAAGAGGAGCTGTTGATGAGTGGAAACGGACGCGGCAACATGGACGGTCTGCTGTACGACTCTTTGGGTGCATAATTTTTTCATTTTATTTTGGACTCGTTTGCCCGCTTTTATCCATAATGAGATATCTCTATTCTCCTTTGTTTCTTTCCGTCATTTTTTCTTACTCTCTTCCAACTGTCCATTGTGTTCTTGTATTATTCAGGGTGTGCGTGTGCTCTGTTGTTTTTGCATTTCGCAAAATTCCGCTGGTAAATTCTTACAGCTGAAAGGAAAAAAAGCGGGAAATCCACGCGCTCGAATTCCAATGATGGCGTCGAGGTGGTGGCCTTATTAATTAGAAAATGCGCGCGCCTCTCTGCCCTCGCCAGCTTTTCTCAATCTGAATGTATGTGCACATCTTTCGTGGGGAACCAGACCCACTTCTGGCGAAATGGTATTTGCATTTGAATAGGAATATTCTAAAAACGAGGCCGAGAGTCTGTCCATTGAAAAGAACAGTCTACAACGAGAGGAAACGTTCCAAGCCGCGGCAATGACAGCGGCTCTATTTTTACACCCGGTACCCGGTAGTCATTATATACATATGTATATAAGTATGTGAGCGTATTTATGTGATATATTCTACATATTTTGTATGTACTTTGTTTACAGCGCGACCCCCATATTCCCTTATTATTCGAGTGCCGGGTATAAAAATGGGGCGTGGAATCCTTATGAGCAATACGTAGAGTAGAATCAAAAATAAAGTAAAATATCAAGCTTTCAAAATTTAGTCTGCACGTGTACATGATGCTACGATGTCTAGAAGCTTTGCAATACATTGTCAAAGTTAAACTCTGTTGCCGGTGCATATTTGCTTTTATAAGCATATATATACAACTGCGTTCATGGAAATAGCAGTGCTGCACGTCACTTCCTCCTCTTTCGTAATTTCTCGCATAGCAACTCGATTTTCAGTTTACTTTTTATAGTTATTTAGCTTCAATACAGTAGTGAGAGTCTAAGCTTAGTTTTCAATCCCTATCAGCATCCTGCCCTTAGTTTTTTTACAAGGTCTCCTCTTTTGAACCAAGCAATGCATTTTTTTATGCTCCTAAATAAAAAGTACCGCTATTTTTCAAAAACTCCTTATATCAAAATATTCAATAAGTAAATTAAGCTTACTGATGGTGACTTTTACTTATTTGTTTGGTTTTTAATTTTTTAAAAATGTTTTTAACCCCGCACTGCTTTTTGAGTGAAAAGCAGATTTCATGGGTAATTGGCTAAAGTAATGAAAAACGAGAAGTTGGAATGCAAATGTAACGATATTTCTTCAAGACTATAATGCTTACATTCCAGCCTGGAATTTCCAGGCTTTCTAAAAAAGTATCAATTGCTCAATTTGGAAAACTACAAATATCTCTAAAACGAGTTTGAAGGAGGTGACGTTCAGCACTGCTATTTCCATGAACGCAGTTGTACATACATATGTATGAGAATTTCTTCCAAAATGTCCACCAAGCCAAAAACATTAAAAGTCTAAAAAATCATAGCTAATATTATTTTCTAATTAATTGACATTTAATTTCATTACATTTCATATGAAATGCCAGGGACTTACAATAATATATTTTAATAAATTATAATAAAAACGAGGGGGAAAGTTGGAAGCTGAAGACCCGGTACTTAATCAGTATACATATATATACATATATGCACATAAATATATGAGCTTACGATTTAAGTAATGTATTATACATATGTTCGCAAAAGGGACAAATTAAATATTGTTCAAAAAATAAATTTTCAAAAAACTAAGTCTACCATTTTTGAAATTTGTAAATACATATGTACATACATACATATGTACATACAGTGGCTCAAAGCCAAAAAGATCCAGTGGCAAATAAAAAGTTTAAAGTGCTGCAAATTTTAAAATAGACGAAAAACCAAAAATGTTTAAACGCCAGTTTGTTGTATGTCTTATCACAGTTAAAAAAGGAACTTTATTTACTGGTTAAATAATGCTCAGTTTTAAAAATAAAATAAAAACTTAAAATATATCTTAAATACAGGTCAAAGCCAAAATGATCCATCCACAAACTAATTTAATATTATTCGAATAAGAGGTTAAACAGGTATTTTAATACTTTGTATGTAATCCCCTAACCTTTATTACGGATTTTAACCTACTGTTCATGGAAGAGACCAGCTTCCGAGTGCTTTCCGAGCTTATTTTGTACCATTCCTCCAGCAGAGCATTTTTCAGGTAATTTTTGGTAGAAATCCTGGGATTTTGGGTGTTTTTCCCCACCGCAGCCCATAAATTTTCAATAATATTTAAGGTTGGATACTGGGACGGGGAAATCATCAAGTGGGGGCAGTTCCAGATAAGCTAGGACTGCACTATTCCGGACGAATGTTTCGGGTCATTATCCTGGTAGAACAGGAAATCATGTCGGATTCCAAATTTCTCGGAGCTTTTGTGCAAATTTTCTTTGAAAATATTGAAGTACATGTGCTTATCCATCGTAGACTCGATTTACACCAAGTTTCCGACGCCGGCTGCCGACATGCATGCCCATACCATAACACTTCCTCCGCTGTGCTTGACTGTCGCTTTGACCTGTTTGGGATCCAGCTCAGTATTGGGCTTTCGCCACACAAAGTTCCTTCCGTCGGACCCAAAAAGGTTGAATTTGGACTCGTCTGCAAAAATCACGGTGTTCCAGAACTCCAAATCCTTGTCCAAGTTGGTTTTTGCGAACGCCAACCTTGCCCTTTTGTTCTTCAGGCTTATAAAGGGCTTCTTTCGGGGTACTCGGCCATTGAAGTCATGGTTGCGCAGAACCAGGCGCACAGTTTCCACACAACAGTCCTTCCCCATTTCGTCCTTCACCTGTTGGGTAAGTTTTGGGGCCGAAAGCTTAGGATTTTCCTTAATTTTCCTGTTGATTCGTCGCTCCTCATGTTCAGTGAAAATCTTGTTGTGCGCCGTTCTGCCCAAGTTTCCTATCCGATCTTCGCGGGTGAAGCGGTCGATGATGCTCTGCACAGTTGATCTGCTCAGATTCACCATTTGAGCTATTGTTCGCTGCGAAAATCCGTTTTTGAAGTGATCCAAGATGAGTTTCCGTTGCTCCATCGTTGTTCTTTTACCCATTGTTGTTATTGGCTTGTCACACTCCAGATCCAGATTAAGACTAATCTCAATAGAAAGGATTAGCCTATTTACACCAAAAATAAACAAAATTCTGCAAAAAACCCGGGTTTTATGACTCGCAGGTGTCCAAAAAGGGACTGCATCAAATAAGCTGTTACCTCTTATTGGACAACTCTTTTGCATAATACGATCTAACAGGTGGGGAAACCCCAGTATTTAAGGGTCAAATATTGGTTTTGGTACCTAATGTATATACCTATCATCGGTCATTGGAATTTTTGAAAAATAATATGTAATAACTTTATGGCAGCCAATTGAATTTTTTATTTGCCACTGGATCTTTTTGGCTTTGAGCCACTGTATGTATCTGTTTCCATTTTTTTTTAGAGTATGCCTTTTTACATCTGCTTCTACATTTCTAAATGTACATATTTGTGTACATATGTACATTGATATACGAGACGCATCGCATCTACCGTTCACCTACAGACATATGTATGTACATATGTATATGTACTCCCACAATAGTCGTCTACAATTAACATTTATTAACACATTCACGTGCGGAGATCACATCGGGTACCAAAGTATAGTACTGACGAAGACTGCCTTACACCATTACACGGACACATACTTCACCTCTTCCAGAACCTTTTGTGATCCCTTATAGACGGTTTTTACCGTCTAATAAATCCCTCATCCTTCCCCTGTCCCCAGCATGGTCCCCGCATATGCAATTCTAGTTTACGTTCATTTTCCTTGATGTATTCATTTAACGTAAATGTAAATGTTTCTGCTTTTATCCCACCGACATTTTTCACTTGGTGTTACTAGTACGCAAAAACAAAAAAAACCTACTTTCACTGGCTTCACAAGAAAAAAAAATAACTAAACTAGCTCCTTAATCTACTGACGGCTACGGGCTTCTATTCTAATACTAATTAAACCGGTGCTCGGAGCCCCCCCTCGGGATGCTCCTCGGTACACCGCTAAACGGCCTGGTCCAGCGGTATTTTTTCTGGTCTAGTTTATACCGGCAAACTTCGACCGACCGACCGACGTCTGTCACCCGAGCCTGCGATATACTGTTGGGGCTGATCTGTTTTTCCCCTCTCGCCTGGTTATTTCTTTTTGGGCTGGGAGCTGGGATTTTACCTCGCAGCTCGATGAGGAGCGGAATTCCCTTGCCGAGAGCGTCCACTCAGCTGCGAAGGGAAATTCGCTGCCGCGAGCTTTTTTCCTCCGGTCAACGACCGCGGCACCACCTGGGAATCCCACCGGCCAACGATCAGGTGTGTTTCTGTGCCGGTACTACCACCAATCTGCAAGGAAAATATGTCCCCAAATGCTAGACATTCCCTGGCACAACTACTCGCGCATGCACACGAACGCCGCAAAAACTTACCAATTGAAATTGGGCTTTAAAGCATCCCACTCAAAACTCTCTCCTTGGTCTTTCTTTTCTCCTGACCTCCGGCGACTACCTGAGTGACATCTGCACTGCGAAAAATTTCCCTCCTTGGTACTTTTTCCTTTACATCGTGCCCTCTGTAACCTACAACAGCTATGCAGCTTCCGTCCGCTGCAAATATTAGCGCCACCATAAATCTACATGCCTAAGCGACAAGCCATTTCAACCTATAGGTTTAGTTTTGTAATGCAAGACTGTGTATGGTTATTATAGATTTAATTCAAATCATATTCGCAGGTGATTTATAAAATATCTTTAATTTTGATTAATGTTAATGCATGGCGGGTTTAAGTGCGGCCGGCTGGAAATGCTCCGTTGACTTCGAAAAGCAATCGAAGACTCTTTTCGGTGAGCGGCTGCGATGTTCCACTGACACGTTGCAATGCCTTAAAGTTCTTAAAAGAGCCAATAAAAAAGGAAAATATAATTAATAAGTATTCTATTTATTTGATTTTAGGATCATTCAGTATTTGATTGCGCCGTAAGTCCGATATTACAAATTTTAGGGAAGAAAATGCTGTTTCCACCGTGTCTTGTGTATCAGTATTAAGGCAGGCGTTTCTTAAGGATATACAGTCATGGACAAAATAATAGTAATAGTAATAGGCATATTTTTTTAGTGTGGCATATATCCCTTAACGACTTGTATGATATACAAAAAGAATGCTATTAAAGTGTAGATAAAAAATATGTACGAATTTTCGTCAGACTACATCCCCGCTGAAAAAGATATTTGAATTACATTTTTATTTTTTAAATTGCACTTTTATTTCTGTTTTTTAACATACTAATTGAAAACAAGAGGTATAAAATAATTTTTTTCAAAAAAATTGGTAATTTAAGTTTATCTTGATTCAGTAGACCTATTCAAAAAATATGGTAGCTGTTTTTTCATACACCTAGGACACTGTTTTCAGCATTGATTTTCTTAATCTCATAACTCTTATGTGTGATCCCTGTGAAAAACTGTGAAATAAAAAGCTTCATTAATTACGACAATATATGTATGTACATATATTTCAATTAGTGGAAATCACGAGAGATTAAAATAACTTTGTATCCCAAAACTGTACTTACTGTACTCGTATGTACATAGTATGTATGTACATATGTATGTACATATGTACATATGCATGTACATATGCAAGTTGGTGGGATATTTCAGCTTTTTTACCGTCTAAATTCATCGTTACAAATTTGGCGTCGGAAAATTTAATGTAAAAAAAATTGTAAATATCAGAAGAATTCATAGCTGCTGATATAGCCAATAAAGATTCATTCTCTAGGCATTTCACAAAGTACTATTTACTTCGCTCAGGTAATTTTAGGCTAGCTGATCTGGAAACTGGATAGACCCGCTCATATTCACACATTGGGAGCGATAGAGAGGACGTCTCAACGTCCTGCCAGATGAAAAAGGCAACTCCACACTCCATCGGAGCACGTTGACAGTGCCAGAAGCTTGGCATTATTGAATTTATGACCGTAACGGAAGGGTCTACGGAGTGAAGTGTGTCTACTAAGATCGAGCTTAAAAACGAAGCAACAAAAACAAAACATTCCCAAGCGGCATCCCCTACAGCACACCACCCTCTGCAATCGCTCTAGACTAGACACTACCCTAAAGCAGGCCATTTCTAGATTTTGATTATCGGCGGTGCTGCCTTCTCTTCCAGACTATACATACATCACACTTTTTGAAATGCTTCAGAGCACCTACGGTTAATTCTCAGCATCAACCCACAGAAAGACCGTTTTCAAAAATCATGTATAAGACCTCACCATCTAACCCTTGTTGGGAAATTATTTCTAAGTAGTGCTTCTTTTTTCACAATACTTAAGTATCCAGTTCTGGTTTTTTTTAACTTTGCAGTTATGAAACGCTGACAAATTAAAATTTGAGAAATTTGTGCAGTATTTTTTGCCGAAATTTTTACCTTAAAAACTCAGGAGAAGTCGAAAAGTTTTAGATAGACAAATCAATCAGACGTCGTGTAGGGTATCGTGTGTAAAAATCGATGGATAAACGGCTAAGGGTCACAAGGGTTGACTTACGGAATTTAATGATTTAATAAATATAAAAAAAACTGACTGGCAATTATCGTAGCAGGTTTTCATCAAAATCTGAATCCGAAATAGGACTAAGTAGGTAACAAGAAACTAATCGAAAACATAAGCAAAAATTTTGTTACACCCTGTAAAATTTCTTAGTCATATAGATTCCAGCGATGTCCAGACAGCCTATTAGGTTTGCCTGTTTTCTCACTCCGGGACTGGTGCTCAACAATGAACTCAACCAGAAGATAGCGGCATTCGAGGCCATGACCATCGAGCGTGAGGAGATTGATCGTGATATCAGTCAATTGCGCAAGCAGCAGGACGATACTGAGGATCGTCTGGCCGAGGACCTGGCCGAGAAAGAGTTTCAGATTTGCCTGAGGGGACAACCAGTCCTGGAGCAGAGCTATAAAGATCTCCAAAATATTTTCAATCAACATCTTGGATGCATTGTCGATAAGTTGGCTGTTAAATATGAGCGTATTGTGCAACTTGATTCCGACCTAAGGAAACTTAAGCAATCTATCGAAAAGGGTGTTGCTGCAGCAAATAAGCAGTAGATAGCCATGTGACTTCAATGTTGCACAAGTCAGTATAGAAACCTTCTATTCTTCTATTCCAAACTTCCGTCCTAAAATTTTTTTAGTTGAACCGAACATACAGGAGGGGTGCCTCGTGAGTATTTTGATTAATTCCGTGATCTTTTCAGCCCTGACTTAAAAATCTGTGCATTATTCCCAGCAGCGAGCTCCATTCCGACCCTGACGACTTATTGCGGTCCACGGCTTATGTGTGGACAGGTCATATTCAGCTCTTTGTAAAATTTCTAATTCCTATAACATGATATGTAGTCGGATTCAACACCATCGATGGCGTCATGTAAAATAAATAACTCATAGAAGCTGCACTCTTGTCGTTTGAATTCTGAACCCTTCATTAATATATCTGCGACCAATTCTTCGAATCGAATTTGATGTGCCACATGTGAAAGAAATTTAAGCCCAACAATCGATGGAGAACAATCGTTCAATTTTCCCTCATTCACACAAAATATCGAGAACCTAAAGACACTGTAAATTAAATTGCGTATTCTCGATAAGGTGATGCGGTGACAGGGGCAGCAGCAGACACACTCAACTACTTTGGCTCTCACGTTTCGGGCAATCTATTCTAAGTAAAAAACATACAAAAAGTATAGAATTTATGACTGCTAAGGTGCGAGCAGAGAAATTATCTCTCAACTTATTAACACACACGACATACCAAAGTCAAGTGCAGTCAGCAATTAAGACCGTAATGTAGTCAAAAAATACTGGATCTTGCATGCAATCAGTTAGCCACTGGCAACCCGTTACACTGGAACCCGTTCCGTGCGTCTGGCGATAAGAATGGAATAAAAAATTATGTAAAACTGCATTTAAGGCACGAAGTTTCTGAATAAAGATAATAAAGATAATAAAGTCTAATAGCCTATTTACAATACGGTTGAGTTTCGGGCAAAACTCGAGTTTCGTTTACATGGGGAAGCATAAGGGACCTAGAGGTGGCAAAAAAGTTGAGTTTTGGTTGCGTTTTGTTGAGTTTGTCCGATTTTCCGAATATTTCAACCCTGATCTGCCTGTCGTGGAATTATCACCACTAATAACAACAAAAATGTACAGCTCAAAATTTAAATGTTGGCGCGTAAAAAATAATTTATTATTAAAAACCATATAAACAATGTAGTCGATTTCTAAAATTCAGTCGGAAAAACTTAGCCAAACGCTAAAATGAATTATTATAAATTAAATAATTATAAACAATTGCCAATTTAAAAATTTTTAATTTCTGTACATATGTAATGTACATATATGTACATATAGCCAAAATTCAACATATTTGCAATTGCAGCCATGCAATTTCAATGCCCTGCGGAAATTTTCCTTAAAAAATGGATTCCAAGGTTGTTCGCAGCGTCCTCCTAAAAGATCCATATAGCGGCTATTATAATTTGGGATACATATTTAATATAAAATGGAAGCACTAGAAATGGAAATGTCAATGCGAAATTTTATCCAAATACTCCACAGTTGCTGCAGACATCGTCGCCAACTCCATACATTGCAGCGTCGTTATTGTCTCTTGCTCTGCCACATAGAGCATCATTAGTTCTTAAGTATTCATATTAATAAAATGGACTAAAACAAATTTTTTGTAGACAAGCACGTGCCAGCAGCCGAAACTCAATAACTCAACTTTGGCATAGTGTAAATCTGAGTTAATTCTGAGTTATTGAGTTACCTATCGATAAATGAGGTAACTCACTGTAGTGTAAATAGGCTATAAACAAATTTAGACGGCCAAAAAGCTGAACCAACTTACATACATACATACATATGTACATAAATACAAGTTTGGGATGGAAAATTATTTAATTTTAATATTTAAACTCATATAGTCGTAATTAATGAGGGTGCAAATGCTGCCTTTCGGCTCTTTATTTTCGGCTTGCATTTTAAGAGTATATATGTACATAGTATGTACTACATACATATATCGTATACAATTGTATGAACAATCAGACTTTTAAAATTACAGAGATATTGTTGTAATATCTTTTACACATAATTATCTGAAGGCACACAAAATTCTTATGTTCAGGTTGGAAACCTTTTACCAATGTTTCCACTCAAACAGAGGTCAACCAAAGTTCCTTAGTTGAAGACAAAAGGATTGCAAATGAATTAATTTATCGAGCAAATGTTAAATTATTCCATAGGGCTGCAAGTACACTAGAACTTTCATTGGCAGAGAACCACAAGATGAAGTCCGAAGTCCAGAGGGATAATCCAGTTTGTATATTTGTTGTTACTTTGTGTTGGTTAAGCATTAATGACCAAAAGACCAATTCGACTGTACTGTGGAATTATTCTAATGAATTACAGCGGTTACGTTTATATTTCCTTCAAACGGCACAGAGAACAGGGCTAAGCAAATAAGTCACATAAAATATACATGTCTAGTAGAGTATGATATTCAGTCTAAGCCATTTGAATATAATACTGAATATTAAAATGAATCAATTCTAAAATTGATACAAATTGTATTTAAGGCAAATAATATGTTTTAAGTCGCAATCAATGTTTCTTTCGGATGCTCAAGAAATCAAACGAACTCGAAGGAGTTCTTTCTCGACTGCAGAATTCAATGAGCCATCGACAGCCCTCCTGTTAAGCAGGAAGCAACATTTCAATTATCGCTGACCATTTATGTAAGTTCGAGGTCGCGAAGTCCATCAATAACAATTGCCTTAACTTCAAAATTGTACTCAACAATTTTTAGCGGTCCGGAACTCGTTTGTCTTTATTAAAATAAATTGACGCGCCAGACATGTTTCATCTGAGCGATGAAATATAGAATGAGGCTATAATGCGACGTTATTAATATCAACTTGCGACTTGCTTAGCGACAAACCCCCGCGAACAAAAGGCATTATGCACAACAGTAAAAAGAAAGCAAAATCCTTTGGCTGCTCCTAACCCTTAAAAAGTAAGCCGCCTCTTGTTTAGAAGCTTTCCCAAGTGTCAAGAAAACAAATGACGGTCAATTTTCAGCTGTGCTCCTAAGCAAGCCAACCTTGAATGAACCTTTCTTTCTAATACCGACACTGACAACGACACCGATAGCTGTTCGGGGCCTTGATCAAGTGTCTGTAACCCGAGTAAAAAAAATATACTTTTATGTATTGAACAATTAAGTTTATTTAAAAAGCGACGGTGGCTTGTAATGAAAAATTTGATTCTAATATATCACTGAAACAAATACATATGTATACTGACAAAAATTAATTTGGTTCTTATTATTTGTCTGCAATTTTGCTTTTCCGGAACCAGTGTTCCGGGTCTTTCTTTCAGTAATTAGAAATAATGAAATTAATAATTAGAAAATCAAATTTTTGTAACTTTCAGTCTTTTAGTAGTCACAAACCAATCCGACATTGAAAGGACATATACAACTTATCAAAGAAAGACTGAAAGCTAATCGGGTCGGAAGTATTCGAATTTCAGATTCTGACAAATTAGAAGATACTATAAATAAAAAAGAATCTACAATAATTGAAATACAATACATTAAAACTAATTAAATTCCGAGTCGTTCATGGGCTCAAACTGAATACTATATTTTGTATGGATGAACTCTAGTTGCTTGGGCCTTTTCAATTTGCCTGCAAAGCAGAAAAGAAAGGCAAAGCATGCAATAAAATATGGCCAGTCCGACAAGGACTGAGATAAGGAAATTTGCCGCACACAACAGCTATGTGTATCAGGGATGAACAAAAATAATAGGAGGACCAGGGCGGTTAGCAGCCGTCACAGACATAAATCAAATACAATTTGGGAACAAATGTGACGATAAAAAACCAAACAAAAAATAAAAAAAAAACTAGTGAAATGGGACAACGGTGTCTCAGAAGTGTCACTGATCCTAGACCATGAACGGAAGCTGAAATAAATCATTAGTCTTTACCTTTTCATTGGATCTGCAGCAAAAATCAAGTAGACCCGTCTCAAGAATCAGTCAGAGAATCATGTGCAGTTACCTATAATATAATTTATTTAATTTTTACTAATAATAAAGTAATAACATTCTTAGTGAATGATCTATTAAATATTCGCATTAGAAGAACCAACTTTTCATTGAATCTTGTGTTCGGTGGAGTAATTTGACATCCAGGAGCTTGCATGGAATTGATATCTCATTCAATCAGCGAGACAGACAATGAATGATTCAGTGATTCACGATGATTCACTCAATCATGTTAAGCATGGGCAATTACAAGCGCTCGGGGCTCTGCAAGATAATGCGCACACAGGACTCTCGACTCTCAGCTCCCTCTTTGCCTGCCCAAGCATATTGAATTCCCCGCTGCTAATTTACGTAATTCTGCACTGCTGTGCAGAAGGCACCTGCAGTGGTGGTGGGAGAAGGCTAATAGGAACACGACTAATTGAAATAATTATGAGTACTCGTGTCAGTTCGCTGCCAGCGTGTGAACGGCTGCAGTTGGTTCCGAGTGTAGCGGAGTATTAATATGTATAAAAATAAAATTAATATAAAATATTAATTTCAGAACATTAAATAAACAATAATCTATAAGAAAAGATTTAAAAAGTTATATATTATGAGCTTAATAATTTGTTTGCTCAATTTTACTCGTACTGCCATAACAATAAATTAATAAATATTATATTTGGAATGAATAAGTTGAAAAATTAGTCTGTCGGCTTAACAGATTACGTGAGGGCGACATCTCACATGTGAAATAATGTTTATGGCTGTCACATTATGTTAATGGAAACTGCAGTTTTGTCCAAAATCTGCGGAAATTTTAGCTAATGAGCTTGCAGGGGTTGGGTTCCCGGTAAAGAACAGAAGGCCAATGCAAGAGAAAATGCCAGCAGGAGTTGCCAGCTGACGGTTTCTGCACTGATGACCGCTGACCAAGTGGCCAGCAACAGGTGGAGCATGGAGCACGGAGGCGGCATTCTCAGATCATTGCGGATAATTAAACATTTATGAAGCTCGACGGGTGCTTTGGAATGTGAGTATTTTTTAACACTACATAAATGTACGAGCGACGTGGAATAAAAATTAAGTCATAATGCTTTTTGTGGCAGCCATAAAAACGCAAACGGCAACTACATTGTAAAAGAACGAGTTCAGCCGGCCCTCGGGGCATAAAAGGGACTCCGTGCTATGTATATCTTGGGGATATATTTCGATTTCTGTGCTCATAAATCGGCACTTCAAACGACGGTAATAGGCATCGTAAAGCGCAAGAACACAAAATCAATTTGTTCGCGAAATGTTTAATAAATTGCAACTAAGCTTCGTCGGAGGCACACGTTGCGTATGCGTCATTTAATTAGTGTTGCGAAATTAACACGCATACAACGACACTTAATTTGTCACTAAATGGGTTGCCTAATACCGACGGGGGAGGCAGTTACCATGTGGCAAGCAACTTGTTGTGTAGCTTAAATTGAAAATTACAAAAACGGACCGAAAGGGCACGGCATGCTGAATAAGAACAAGAACAGGTCCTTTCTAGCATGCCACAAAAGCACGTGACGCGTGGACAGGGAGCGTGGAACGTGGGTTATGCCTCTGGGTTGACGACGACGCATATGAAAATTTTGCACGACAATTTATTGCCGTGCTTAAGGAGCGTGCGCATGAAATAATACAAAAGAACATGGCCAGTCGAGCCCCGACATTCTGTTGCTGACGGTGCTTCTGAAATTTAAAGTGTTCTTTAAATAATGCTCCAGAAACTGATGGCAGCGATTTGTTCAATGCTAACAATGTTGTTAGCATTGACCTGCCAGGCGGCCAAGGGACATGACCGAATGCGTACTTGTAGCTGCCGTGAAGTGCCATGAAGCCATCTATAATGTTCAAATAAATGATATTAAATCAATTGATACACCTAACCAAATCCCATACTCTCCATCTCCAACCCTAGTCTATATCTAGGGTTGAACATATGTATGTATGTATCTCTCCTAGAATATATCTCTCTGAATTTATAAGAATTTTGTATGAACCCACACTATAAAGACTGAACTTTCTTTAGTACTCGTGCTCCTTTTATATAAGCATGACTAACGTCATGACTAAGCCAGCTAACACAGACTTTTAGATGTGTATGAGTCTGGCACCGAGACGTTGATGTTTACAATTTATTTCGGCCTCAGGATATGCCTTACTTTTCAGAACCCCCCGGAAAAACAATGAATATATGTACATAGATATACGCATACATATTTGAGTGAAATTCTAAACTACATAATGCCAATGGAAACTGAAAACGTTGCACTTGGCAAGCAACGATCCAAAAACTGACGGAAGAACGGAAGGAGTTGTAGCCAGCGGGCAGACAGTAGACAATGGCGGACAGCCCGGACTCCGACTCCGATTCGTACTGACCAGCCCCAGCCCGGGACTAAGTCACGTCACGAAGCCTTCATTGTTTGCAGAAGTAAGTAAGTGTACAAAAAATTTATACGGGGAGGAGCTGCTGCGGAGATGCTGGGATGGAGATGGCGATGAAGCTGTGGCAGCTGTGGAAATCCATGCAGATGTGGCCGTTTCTTGGGTTCGCCTTTTGTCTTTGCCTCGTTTTGTAATAAATGTGTAAGATTTTATGTATCAGCAGCAGTAGCAGCAGCAGCAGCAGCAGGAATGTAAAGAGGGGAACCAACAACCTTACGACCACTTCTACCAGCAAAACTATCATACAACAGGAAGCATTTATTTCTTCGCAATAAATAGAAAATCGAAGCAATCGAGCGATGCAGTTTGCCCAAATTGAATTTGTTTTCGGTAGTTTCGTTAGCGATTTAAACAAGATACTCTGAATATGGGATCCAAAACAGATTGAAAGCTAAACCTTTTAAGGTTCCCTGCCAAAAATGACGACAGAGAGCCTATAAAAATATATTGATCTTTAATAAAAAAAAAATTAATTGAGTGAAGATGTGGGAGTTTTGAAGTCCCTGTCATACTTACATATGTACATACATATACATACATATGCACATAAATATGTACATATGTACATGGCGAGTGCGCAACATTACTTAGATAGTAGCAAGGAGACGCGGAACGAGACTTATGCAAATAACTGGCATTAACGCAGCAAAACAGAAGAAAAAGAAAAGAACAAAAGGGCACGAAAACTACAAGAAATAAAAAATGCTAATTTAATGTTATTGTTGCTGTTTTCTGTTTGCTTTGTCCCGTCTTCGTCTTTGTTCTGTCTTCGTGTTCCTTTTGACGTTGTCATGTCGCTTTGGATTTTCGTGAGTATTTCATTTTTATTCCATTCCTTCGGTGTCTCCGTCACGCTTTTATCTCTCTTCGTTTTCGGACTTTGACAAAAACAGGAAATGATTTATGCAGACATGTTCGACGCAACTAATTTAAAACTTTTCGGCCCCCATCCAGCTTCCGTATACGAGTACATTTATGCGAGTGTTTATTCCGAACTACTTGAGTACACACATACATACATACATACATACATACACACATACATTCATACATATGTACATACATACATACATAAATGTATGTAAGTACATATGTAGTTTAGTTAGCAGAATTATTTTCTTCCATTAATGCCATTAATGCTTAGGTCTTGGCTGTATTCGTAGCCTAACCGGTCAGAAAAGGGATACACATACATATGTATGTACATATGTAAATATGTACATACACATATGTATGTATATTTGGCTAGCCCTCCTTTCTGGGTGCCTGTGGAAAATTTCCGCTTCCCGGATATTGAGGAACACAATTTTGCGTTGTCCAATTTTTTTTGCACTCGCTCACTCTCCCAAGCGCTATTTCAAAAGTCTATATCAGCCTCCTTCCCTTTGCTGGCAGTGACTGGCTCTGACTGACTGACTCTGGCCTCAGGCAGTCATTAACTAATTGTAAATGAAGGAAGGGAATGAATTAATAAAAAATCAAAATCGCATTAAAGTAAAAAAAAGGCAATCAATTTGATTGTATTTGATGGCCTTAGCTCCTGTGTGGGAAAGGGACTCCATTGACTCCTATTGAAGTCGCCCTCGGAAGCAAACCATGAGCCATAAATCTTGAGCGCACTTGCGGCGCTCCTTGCATCCATCCCGTATCGGCCGCATCGGCCGCCTGGTAATCCAGCTTCGCTCCTCCCATCGCAATCGCAATTCGCCTGAGTGTCCTGCTGGGCACCGAGTGTTTGGTCACAGCACAATGTTCAAAATGCACACTGCAAAAATACTCGTAATATGGTACAAAGGACCAAATTGAGGAAAAGCGGGATTTATCGCCATCGCCGGGGGGCTACGGCTTTCGAATACCCTACCTGCAGATCGATCGTCTTAGAAGTACCTTGAGACTAATATTACATGAAAACAAAACGTTGTGTCTGGGCATACACTTACTATGTATTTATGCGATTGTTAGCTGGATTTTCACAATAAGGTACAAAGGGAGCATATGCATATGCTCAAACCTTTCAAGTCCCAGGATGTCATCTATTTTTTGTCATAGAGCACCTCAGCAAAAAACCCTTTCAACATTCTCCTGGTTCGCCTGGTTCGCAACAGAAAAGGGAAAATAAAGGAAACATCTGAAAGCAGACTGAAACTTAACTTCTAATGCTTTACGGGTAGTAGGAACGAGTCGGTCTGCAGCCGACTCCTCCTCTCCATAGCTCGTGCACCCAAGCGATGGCCAATGGCCATATTGCTTCGCTGGGGTTCGGATAGCCAGGGTGCATTAAAAATAAACGACTGCGGCCAGTGCTCAATTTGGAATGAAATTGGAGCAAATACCAAAAATGTATACAATGGCAATGCTGCAAATATGATAGATAGAATATGAGAAGAAGAGAATACTGGAGAGGGCAGAGCGGAGAGAAGAGAAGCTGAGAACCAGAGCACAAATTGATAAGCCATACCACTCGAGTCGGGTGGGTTTGAGCGATAGGTTTCTCGGAGTACGTACACTCGTGAGTATTGAGAGTTTCGGAGTCGGTTCTTATCATTTATAAGCGACCATCGGAAGCGCCCATTATGTGACATTACGAACTAAATGTGGAAGAAGTGACCAACGATGAGGGTCAAGGGGCTCAGCCAAGCATCAACTAAAACAATGTAAGGCTACAATACATGTATGGCTTCTAGATATTGTGGCACCATGTTCTCGTGCCGACTCGAGCTAAATTTTGGAATTCAAACAGTTTACTTCATAAAAATTACTTTATTTGCTCAGAAGCTAATATTTGGGCCCAAGGACCGAAGGTGCGTCACACAGTGTCTTGCTTTACGAAAACTCGGTTTTTTGTCTTATTGTGCTGTTCGTTCCGTTCTTAATGCCCCGATCATCAATTGCAATCAATTTAATTTGTGTCTCTCGCTGCCTTTTTCTTTGGCACCCATCAAAGCAGGCAAAGGGCTCCGCCGAATGGCGGAATGAAATTGGGAGAAAAATGAAAAATCCGCCGGCAGTGAAACGTTCAACTTGCGAGCTGATTGCAAACTGGTCTGATCCCAATGGACATTCCTAGCTTGCAGCCAGCTTGCACCCACAGCTAAATCTCAGCCAGTTAATTGATTCTGGAACACCCCCAAATGCTAAAAAAAATAAAACACCAAAATGAAGCATCCTAAATATAGCCTCTCTCAGGCGAACCCAACCCTTTCCATCTTCCTTGCAATGCGAGTTAATAGATTTTTCAATCTTTTAATGCAAATAGGCGAGTGCTGCTGGCCTGGCAGTTGGAAGCGCGTTCACAATCAAAGAACGAAATGCACAAGAATTCCAGCCAAATTTAATTACTCGCAGCAGTCGGACGCACTCAACACGATCTGAAACCCAAAGGACGAAAATCTGCATAGCGTCAAAGATGCCCCAGTAGTGGAGCGGTCCTGGAGCAGAAGCTAGCAGAAGCTAGCAGAAGCCGGCACGTCCTTCCAAAGTCGATCCGCTTCATTTGTTTATGCATATTTTACGGCGAGAGGCTGCACATTAACAACCCCACGCGAAGGGGTGTTGAAACGGCGGAGGCAGCACAAGACGCAGGACATCCCGTAGTCAAACCCATTGTCGTTGCTTCTGCTTCTGCTTCGGCGCTATCTATGCGATGCCGCAATGACCGTTCGACACCAACTTCCCGATGCACAGTGGGACCTCGGCTCAGAAGCAGAAACCAAAAAAAATCAAGAGTCGACTTATGTCCCTACATATGTACATATGTATGTGTACATCGATAAAAATACAAAAGTACAATAGAGGTGGATTTCACTATTCTTTGGATAATATTCTTGTGCAGTGAGGCAGAGGAATTTTTGAAAGCTCATAACACATAAATACAATAGTTTGCAGTGCCAGTGCCCTTCCAAACCATCCCTTTTCATCCCTCCGACGGTCCTGGATCCTGCGCTGGGCGAGTAAGTACTTTAAACAGTTCAGTAATTTACATATAGCTTTTTGCCTCGATGTTTTAAGAGCTGCCCATAGCTGGTGCACTGCCGTAAGAGGCTCAGGAGCTGGAAATGAAGGCAGAAAGGACTCTGAGAAAATGGGATCGAAATCCGCATGTGTCCGATACAAAGGTTAAGAGAACCCATAAGTAATCGTAAATACATTCGCCAGCAGCAAGCCACAGTTCCTTAATGAACCAAATTAAGTAAATACGATGCTTGCGTGTGTGCGACTCGGGCCAAAAGCCGCAGGCATTCTAGAGCTTATTAAGAGTAATTTGTATGGCAAGCAGAAGCAGCCTACTCGTGTCTTCCCATGTCCCAAATCCCATTCTTAACCGTGCATGGTAATGCACTAATGACCTCGATGAGTCTCGATCCAAAAAGCACAAATTTTCAATCAATTTCTGGAGCAATTTCAAATTTGAAACTGATTTGGTCTCGGCCAGAGTGGGCACTAATTTCATTGGTCCGTAGGTGTTTTGCAAATTAAGCATAAAATACATATGTACATATTTACATACATATGTACATATGTATGCACAGAACGAACATGAAATCGAAAAACTGATGGTCTTCAGTTGGAGATGAACTCTTAAACACTGGCCGGTAATTGCCAAGAGCAACAATACAGCCAGAGCAGGCGGCCCGCCCCACTTCTCTCACGAGAATTTTCAATTTTCGCATTGAAGCCGTCAGTGCTGATTTTCTGAACAACCTCCCTCTGCTGCTGCTGTTGCTGCTGCTACTAATTGCAACAACAATTGCAATGAACTAAACTGAATCTGAAAGCAGAACTAGAAAGCAGAAATAGAGAGGAAGATAAACTACAACTGGGCCACAAGTCGAACGTATTGTTCGTATCTAGGAAGGGGTACAAAAAGCTAAAAGAATCTGGGGTGTAACCAGATGGGCGCATTTCACAAATTATAATCGTCATTTTTCAGACAGAAATGCACTGCACTTGGAAGAGACCCGCAGTCCGAACTCGGGCTAGAAGCGGACTGGGACTCGGACTTGGACAGTCCTTCACCCAGATTCCAGATTCCATGGAAGTGAGTGGGCAATTTCCTTCTGATTTTTATTGACACATTGAAATGACAGTGGACAAGGCAGGGCTGGGCTGCATAAGAAGATGCAAAAATACTCAATAAAGTGAATTATCAGTGCACTTGGGCAGACGACATTAGAACAATTAACGTTGGACATTGATAAAAGACTGCTTTCAACAGCTTTCGCACATTTCATTTCTATTACATTTTTATATTCACAAACACATAATTAAATTAAGTCTGCGCCCATTTGAAATGGATTTCTGGTGGGTGGCAGCGTCATGCTCTTCGCCTGCAACGTACACCGAAGAGCTCCAAGCCAGGGCGACACTTCTGCATGGTGTCGAACAGCATTGGTCCGAAGGCGTCGCGCATGGTCACAGTGAGATCTTCAATGTGGCCGATGTCACAGCTGGCCATGGGCGGACCACTGGCGAGCAGACCGGCACAGGGTGTTCCGTCAACCAGTTGCTGGTCAAATATAGAGACCGCCACACAGAGACGCACCTGGTGCAGCTGCAGGAGCCAGGGAATCACCAACTGCCAGTTCGCCTGAGTCCACTCTAAATCGTCTTCGGCGCTGGCCGTAAGAAGGTCGTTGCCGGCCATGGGATCGGAGTCCGGAACGGGGAGAAGCTGGTGCAGAGAGCTACGAAAACAAAAACTGTACAGGATGAACAGCTTGAGGCGTAGATGACTCATGGTAAGATACATTTTTGCTAATATTCCATTTAATGGTTTAGTTCGCACTCGATCGACTGTTTGTGACGGCTTCTGCCAACCAAATGCAGCCAAATATATATGTATAAGCTGCCAAACGTCAGCGACTCATACGTGATACTCGTCGGATACTGTTTGAGTAGAAGCAGTTTCCCACTTTGCTGACGTACAGTCAGCAGTCAGCACGAATGGAAACGGATCCGTTGAAACTGGAAGAAGGTTTGTGGAAAGTCTGGAACTCAGAACCACACTAGTCCCGCCATGGAATGGGAATGGGAGTCTTTGTTGTCATTTGTTGCAACTACTACCGAACTTTTGCTGCTTTTACCCCTTTCACAATTTTGCAAGCTCCCTACGTGCCTTGCGGTTGCTTTTGAGTTCAGCACGTGGCAGCCGCTGTGGCTGCCCGTGATTCATCTCCACGGGTATACCCTTTCAGAGGGAATTACTGATTTTATCAGATCATTGAAGCGCATGTCCGACCTCGAACCCTTTTTATTCTTGGTCTCGCGAGTCGGTATCTGTCGCCCATTTCCGATCGCTCGATTGTTGATATTTATTGCGGGTATTTCGAGAAAACAATTTTTCTTTTACCCAACCTGCTGTTAAAACATAATACGAGTGCGAGTACGAGTATTTACAGTACACTATTTTCCACTCATAGTGTATGCAAGTTTCGACGCGCAAAAGTTTGCTGTGAATTCTTCACTGCTCTGTTTTATCATCAAATGCGAATGACGTCAATTTTTGACAGAAAATTAATAATAAAGGTAAATTATTATATTAATAAATTGCATTGACCGTTCTGTTAATATGTCCATTAGGTGAAATTTAGCAAACCAACGTTTTCTTAAACCTTAGAAAAAAATCAGTTTTGAGACTGCAAATGTAAGTCTTTTTCAAACGTACAAAAACAATAAAATAGCTTCCTCTGGATTAAAACATACTTTATTAAATATTATCAAAAATTTGGGACATTTTTGGCAATTGGAATTGTTGCAGTTGAGCACAGAGGCATTAGTTCCAAAACCAACCTTGTGATTTATGTAATTTATTATATGTTCGCAAAAGAGACGAATTAAATTTTGGCCAAAATGTAAAATTTAAAAAATTAAGTCGAACCCTATGATGTATTTTTATATTTTAGAAGTTATCTGTTTCCATTTCTATTTACATATACTTTTTACATCGGCTGCTACATTTTTACATACACATGTATAACTACTTACAAGAGACGTGGATGTGTGTGCGAGAGAGAGAGGGAATCGCTTGGCTCTCGTTGGGTAGCCACTGGTTTTCTTTTATCTTAAAAATTGTAGATTCCACAGATTTTCGTTCTTTGTGGGGGCGGAAGGGGGCGTGCCAAAATTTTGAAATACACTTGTATTGAAGTGATATCACAGGAGCTTGGATAGAAAGTTTGGTTGCTCTAGCTCTTGTAGTCTCTGAGATCTAGGCGCTCATTTCGACGAATAGACAAAGCCGACAGGGTCGCGTGTGAGAGAGAGCGAGAGGGAACGATGACTTTCGAAATGGTTTTCTTCATTATGGCTATATTAATAATCCGATCTGATCCAGATTCAACACTCTGATAGAAATGGTCATTCTCTACGATTCTGCGTATTAGTATTAGTTTTCTCGTATCTTTAAAATTGTGTATGCCACAGACTTTCGTCTTTTGTGCCGGCGGAAGGGTGCGGAGCGAAATTTTGAAATGCACTTGAAGTAGTGTTATTGCACAGGAGACTGGATGCAAAATTTGGTTTTTCTAGCTTTAATAGTCTCTGAGATATAGGCGCTAATGAAGACGGACAGACGGACGGACGGACGGACAGACAGACATGGCTATATCGACTCGGCTATTGATGCTGATCAAGAATATATATACTTTATGGGGTCGGAAACGCTTCCTTCTGTGCGTTACACACAACCGTTATCCCCACAAATCTAATATACTCCTATACACTTCGAGTACCGGGTATAAAAACATATCCAATAACACTTTTTTGTTTGTTTTTTTTTTCACTACTTTTTTATTAAAAATCACTCAGAGTACAATCCACATTAATACATCGAAGCACATCGAATGTCAGCAAGATAAAAAACGTCGACCACAGTGATAAGGAGTTTTAGATTTTAGGTCCAATTGATCATAGTTAAGTTGTAACAAGCAAAGTGACAAACAAAATACTATAGTGCTCCTATAGTGACATACTTCATAAAAGCTGCAAAACATTTGCACAAATACTAAACAAAGTTTTTTTTTTCATAAATCCCTGGCAAAAATTCGAACCAAGGAGGCTTGATGGTCCTTCTAAAGTTGGGGAAGTGGGGGCGTCGGATCGAGACAGCGAGGGGAGCACCCGCAGTACAGAATTAATGGGATATGGTATACGGATACCGATAGACCGTAGACAAACAGCTGTCGCCTATGTACAGTACAACGGAAAACAGCCGAAATGGAAAAAGGACCAAACGTCAAACGTGCCACGTACATACATATGTATGTACATATGTATGTATGTAAGACGCCACACCTCTCATGGGAATTATTATTTTTATTTTTAATAATAAAACATACATAAGGAAAGCGGAAAATATTGGTAGTACGTTCCGGTCAAGGAATAGGATGAGTTTCGATGGAATGGAAATGGAATAAAAGAGATGGGCATGGAGGATTGTCTACGCCCACCACCACCGCAAAAGGAGAAATGGCGCAGAGGCCTTTGCCTGTTTTGTGTGGGTCCGGAAACAAATTACAGCAAACAATTTAAAAAATGTTTGCAAACAAATTGGAACCAAGAGGAGCAACAAAAGTGTGGCAAGAGGAAGGGGATGGCGGAAATGTTATCTCGGCAACAAGAGGACGGACATAAAACCGGATGTACAGTGGAAGGGACTCCAACTATAACTCTTAAGGTAGTCCACAAATACAATAATGGTAAAAATATTTTACTTTCATTATGGCAAGAGTGAGGAGAAAAAATATCTATTTCACATCGAATCGTTTATGAGAGAGTACCACTGTAACACAGACTAGACGCAGGCTAGGTCAAACAACAGTCAGGTCAGCCAAGATAAAAGCTTTTGCTCTTCCTACACTGCGTCCGTTCCCTTGGTTCCCTGGGAATCCACTCCTTTCCAGATATCCTCCTTTTCGTTTCACTTAGTTAGGCAAAAAACAAAATTTTTATTAGCCAAATGCATAAATGAATAAAAATAGTTAAACAAAATCCGAATGCATACCAGGGCGAAGTTCACCAGAGGGCAGACGGCCACCAAGACCAGGTGGCCTGTGGTCCGGACTCCAAGCGTTTTGCTGCTCCGTGTGCTGTTTTTAGACTCCAAGGAAAAATCTGTTGTTCTCAGCAGAAAACTACCCTTTGTCGCTTCGTGTTGTTTCCTAATATTCTTAATATTATTTTGCGAAATATGTAAAATTTAATAGGACTAAGAGCCGGTATACGATGTATGTACTACGTATACATACATATATGTACATATAGAATCAATCAAGTCCTGGCCTCGTTTTAGGACCAGGACTCTTTAATTTATACCCAAAGTGGTCCGATAGTGGCTGGCTTGCAAGGAGCAACCGCCTTCTTAACGTAGGACCACAAATTTTTTATATGATCAGGTCAGGTGACTGAGCAGGCCACTCCAAAAAGTTCACACAGTATGCCCTGAACCACTCCTTTGCTTCCTTGTTGGTTTGTTTGGGGTCATAGTCCTGTTAAAAGACCCATACGAGCGGACTTTCATATTCTACAAAGGATAGCATTACTGTCTCCACGATGTTCACCTACACGTGCTATTCCATGATGGGTTTTATTCAACCTATTGGACCTACTCCAAAGTCGAAAAAGCAGGCCCATACCAGTACACTACACCCTCCATGCTTAATGGTTTTTATGGTGTACTAAAGTTTGTATTCTACTTTCCTTGGACGTCTAATGAATTATCGAGATCACTTTCCACCAAACATATCCACTTTGGACTCATCTGGCCATAGAATATTCGTCCATTGTTGGGATGTCCGATTTGCTTGAACACTGGCAAACTTCATGCGCTTGGTAATATGTGTCGCGTTTAAAAGGTACAATTTTTCTTGGGCTGCAGGCTTTTATATTATGTTGGCTAAGATATGTACTAACTGTTTGATCCGTCGGATTTATTTTAAGCTCTTCTTTAAGCTCGGTAGCTGACTTGAAGGGACCCTTCTTACTCTGACGAATCTGTCTTTTGCCATGAAAAGGGGTCATAGATCGTTTTCGTCCGGGTGTTTCAACCTTTTCTTCATAGTTTTAGATGTTTTTGATCATTTTCTTAATGCTTCATACCAATTGACCAACTTCTCTGTAAGTTTTTCCGTCTAATATCAGTTTTTTGGTCAGATCTCGCATCTCCCCAGTGCAGTGCTATCCACGTCCCATTGTAATGATTATTATTAACTTTTATGACAGAAACAATGAAATCTTAGTCAAAACTAATGAATACGTGCCTTTTACAAAGACAATTTTGAGTAATATAGAAGCTTCACTAAGAAAATGGCTAGTGGTGCTATTTTTTTTTCGGCATTTTTTGGTGCTTTTTCTTAAAATCCAAAAAAAAAATATAACGGTCAAAATTTGAAAATCGGAAACATAGTTTTTGTTTATGGGGAATACTAAACAATATAAAAAAAATCAAAATGTACAAAAATCGCATCATTTATTCCATTTTTTTGTGTCTGGAACAAAATGTGTTGCAGTGATGCTATTATTTTTTTCGCAACTGTATGTAGGAGTATGCACCAAGTGTACTCAGGATTTGGTACGCCAACTTTTTGTGGTTAAAAAAAACGCATCCCATTTTTAAAAGCTTTGCAATGGTTCGGGCATTAGGACGTTTTCCACCAAATGGAGTCTCCTTACCAGCAACACAAGGCACAAACTTTTTGCTACATATCAATTAACAAATAATATACAAGTTGACAAACAGAAAGCCCTGAAGGCAAAACTATCTAAAAACTTGCACATGGGAAACTTGTTTCGCTAAGCAAATCAGAAAGCCATCATCAAGCGTCCGCTGTCCGGGAGTGGAGCGACAGCGAACCCCCATTTGCATTTTAGGCCAATGAAGGAATTGAAGAGGTACTAGTCCTGTGTACTCGAATATGTATGTATATAGGGATGAGGATGTGGTGGTGGATGGAGATGTGGATGAGATCCAAGAAAATTCTCTGCCTCGCCCACTTTAAAAGTAATTTATCTTTTTTGCGCCTTGTCCATTGGGTACGTATGTACATACGTACATTTGTACATACATATGTATGCGCAACATGCAACATGCAATTTGCATAAAACTTCCTTGCATGCTGCTGTTGTGCTGCCTTGGACCCTTCGGCATTAAATCCACTTTGTTGCCAGGCCGTCGCACATTCACAGCTGGGATGCCGTCGCCGTTCCTCTTGTTAATTGCGACACTTCCTAGCGAATAGGTTTTCAATAAGGCAGCTCCACAGCAAAACTACCCGCACATACATATAATTCTTTTGTTTCACTTACTCCTCTAATGACTTTTTATTGTTGGAGTTTGAAGCTAGTACGAGTATGTCGTGATGTATGCACAAATTTGTGTCAACTACCACCGAAAGTGGGTCCTACACAGGGGTAGTAGTCGAGCAGAAAAGATATCTGAATAAAGGTTAGTTATCAGGGACATAGTAGGGCGAAAGTTCTGATAGTTCATAAGGGGACAGGCAAGATAAGTATGGATTTAATGGCATATTGATCAAGCTTAATTAATTATGAGTCCATCATGTCTTGTTTTTGTAAGTTATCGATATACTTGTCGGCAGAGAAACAGACACACTGACAAAATTGAACTACATACATATGTATGTATGTACATACATACATATACATACATACATACATATGTATGTACATATGTATGTGCCATTTGTATTGCATTTCACTGCAAACATATGGGCACAAGTTTTGCACCCTCTTCAAGGTATTGCAACTTTAAAAGGATAACTGCACTTAAAAGGATAATGCACTTGCAGAAATGAATATGTACATATGTATATATTTAAATAAACAAAGATTCTGCCGTACACAAACGTACTTCTTCACCACAAAAAAAACCATCCATTTAAATGTTGGTCCTTTCTAATAACGCAAAGTGCTTTTGTTCTATTTTCAAGTACTATTCTATTTTCTGCTGGTACACGCCTCGACCGCAGCATGAAAAGTGAACGGAGCCTGAAAAAAAATATGTACATATGTATGTACATACTACATATGCATGTACATATGTACATATATGCATATGGCTCATATTTGTATCATTTTGTTGAGGACTGGTCCAAATAATTAAGCCCGAACAGAAAGCCAAAAAAAATCAAATAACGAAATGAGAGTTGCCATAAAATGAGGAGTAATAAAACGCTTAAAAGGCGCCATCGACTGCCATAGGAGAAGGAGAATTCTTCCGTTAATTATTTAAGACTGGGAATCGCGCTACTCCGACTCTCTCCTACGGCTGGGAACCGTCTGCATATTTGTTCGCGTTCGTTGAACGTATTTTCAATTAATGGAACAACACTCGAATGGTAGTCCTGTTCCTGTCGCTGCTCTTGCCCCCACCCCAGTTGCGAACAGAACTTTGATTTGTTTAATTAAATTACACTCAGACAAAGGCCTTCAATCATTCACAGTTTTCCAATCACTCATTGGCTCAATCCCAATCCCCCGACCAACTAGGTGCTTCACCCATAGTCAATACTAGGCCAGTCAATGTGCGCCTGGGTGTGAGTATCCCTGAATGAGTACGTATGTATGTATATGAATGAGTCGGTGTTTGTGACTTAGAACTCGTCTCGATAGCCACCGATAGCTTCAATACGCACTACACATATGTAGTTTTTTCCAGAACAACTTAACCAAATGCTATGCGAGCCGAGTGCTCAACTTTGTGTTTTTTTTCCGGTCATCCGATCCTCCTCCAATGCACGATAACCTTCAGACGAAAAATGTGACAATGGGGAGCGGAAAACTGTTGCTAAGGGGTTATAGGTTAATACAAATATTCTAAAAATATGTACATGTATGTACATATTCTTAAATTTTCCATTTACATTCTAAATAATAAATTCTAATATAATAACATTATTATATTATTAAATATGTGATATTGTGACTATATAATATTTTTGTCATATGAATCTTTGGGGAAATACTTCGCTAGTATAGTAGCTAAGTATAGTTAGCATACAAATATTTTCAAAAATGATTAAAGAAGCTTTCAAAACAGTTTCGTTGTTCTTTGGGCCACTTGTACGGTCTCATTGGTGCTTCTATTTCCAATTTCCAATTTACATCAATGGCTTTCCCGAGGAAAAGAAAGAGAAAGAGGGACGAAAGGAACGAAAGACAAATTGCACCGTGACCTTGTGGAAAATGGTGGGGTAATATATAGTTTTCAGAGACTGCCTGCCACCAACATATGCTGCAAAAATTGCATCAGACCGAAGGAAGGTAAAAAATAGTCAGCATAATTTTTAAAATGGCAAAAAATTGCAGTCTTGTGGTTTGGCCTTCCTTACTGGTAAGGAAAGACAATTGGACAGACATTTTAAAAGAAGTTTGGGGTTTGAAGCTGGAAGACCTAAACGACTTTTTAGATAATTTTGATTTAGCTGCCATTAATTTTTCGACTCATACAATGCAAACCGATTGTTAGCATTGTGTTGCCTTAAGCTTATTTATTTTTATCAACATCTCTAAAACCATAAAAAATTTTAACTCAAAAATGCCACAAATTGATTTGTTGAACGGTTATCCGTACCTTTAAGACCATTCACATTTAAACAGTTTAGATCAATGCTTCACTATTCCATTTTACTAGAATTACGCGCCTTCACACACCCAAACTAACTGTTGTTGTTGTTGTTGTTAAAAATGGGAAAAACTGAAGAGAAAAAAAACTATTCACAGCTTATCGGCAAACAATAGACCATTGAATAAATATCAAAAGCAAATAGCCATAAATATTTTGTCTCTACTCCAGTTCGTTACGCGTTTTTCAACATTTTTTTTTATTTGACTTTTACCGCCTTGCACATGGCTGAAAAATATTTGAGCCATTCCCCACGAAAACAAAACAAAAACTGGTAAAAAAAAATGAGAAAAGAGAATCATTTATGCCGCTTTAAAACCCGCAAACGACAGTCGGAAAGCTAGGGGCCGGCGGTCTGGTCTGGCCACAGGGTCCTATAAGGGACATTCAATGAGCGACAGGAATGGGAATACGATACATAACGTAATAACGGTAACGTGTAGACTTTTACGACATCGAAAAACGCGCAAGGCGCGAAGCTTTACGATGCCCGCATCATTTGATTTTATTGCCAAGTGTCGGAAAAAGGAGAAAATCAATAGCTGAAGAAGTGGAAACAGGAACGGAACCGTTGCAGGAACAGGGGCAGACAGAGACACAGATACAGGAGAGAAGGTTCACCATTCCATTTAAGGGAAGGCGTCCTTGAGCCAGTTGTTTCTGATTAATGCCATCCGACCTGAAGGATGCAACGAAGCACGGTACAAAATGCAAATCACCCCGCGGAATAATCAAATCGAGAACGAAACCGGGCAAAGCACCATCAAAGTTGACGACGAACGGAAGCTGCAGCAAACAGGGAACACACAATGGCAGAGCAGAGCCCAAGGGCAGAGGACGAAGACGATGACGTGGCTTGTATGGAAGTGTGCAGCCGTTCAGGTGTTCGGATGGGCAGGTGCATTTGGGCGTGGCAAGGCCAGTAAAATCAATTAATTTAAAGCATTTTCCATGCATTCGTTGACATTCCTCACTGGCAGGCCCGACGGCTTTTGTACTGTTGTTCGTACTGCTTCGTAATCGTAAAAATGAAATTCAAAACTATTTGCATGATTTGCTTGTCTCCTTTTTCCTGATTTTTCATATTTATTGGCATTTTCTATTTACTGGCTGAGACCAGGGCTCAAAATGTCTTAAGGTTTGACAGTTTATTTTGTGGGATTTCCCAAGTTAACAGAAGCTTAGGAAATTGTTGCATGCTCGTACTTTCTGGCGTGGGAAACACTGTCGATGGTCTGAAATACATTTGAATTCGCTGAAAATAGTACATTGTCGTGTGCTAGGCACTTTACATACATATGTACATGACTGTAGGTCAGAAGAAACTGAAAAATATGCTTCCGGAAATATATAGATAAAAACCCACCACGGAAATCCACTAAATATAAAATAAACTATAACTTCTATAATCGAGCGTGTTTGATTGGAGCTCTTGGGCTACTGCTGCTCCTAGTTCAACTGTATTCTTTATGCCGAAAATGTTTTAAAACTTCACAACACCAGTCAAAGAAAATGTGTCCTGAAATTAAGCTTAAAATACATGGGATTCTTAGGTTTACACGATTCCAATCGTTTAAATCGTAAACCATTTATATGATTTGAAAGAAATATTGCATTTAGTAAATTTACTAAGTGATTTTAATGAATGTGATTTGTTTCGTTATTTTTATAAGATCATACAATAAACGTAATATATAAAAGTTACCCCTCTTGCACTCGATAGTTAGTACATACATAATATAGAATATTTATATGTTATGTGTTATATCGCATCCAAATCGTTTACCTCATTTCCATAAATCATAATGTTAGGACATGGAAAAATCTACCCAAAGACCAACAAATTAAACAAACAATATAAAGGAACATTTTATAAATTATTTTGGCGTATCCGAAGAGTTAATTTTAGGGACATATTTCAGCTTTTTTTCATGACAGAGTCGACGTTATTTTGGTTTTCTGTTGGATTGTATCATTGCTTGACTGGAGGATTTATACAGAAAGGAGATTCGACAACTTCTGCTCGTTATGAAGTTGTCAAGTTTTACTTTTACAATTTGTATTTTTTGACTGATCGGTCATGATCACAGGATACAAATTAGTTCGTTTTGGGCAAATTAAAGAAAGCCAAAAGAAGGGTTAAAAGTGATTGGGGGAATTTACCACTGTTGTTGGTAGATGGGAATGTTGTTCTTGACGGCATCGTTCTGCAGGTGATAGCCAGGCGCAGCTGCGGGCTGCGTCGACATACCCATAGCGGCCGTTTGCTGATGTATCTGACTAAATTGATCGTGTGGTGTGAGCTGATGCTGTTGCTGTGGCTGCTGTGGCACGTAGCTCTGTTGGGTGACTGCTGGTGAGCCATTTGGTGCATACAGATGCGTTTGGGGCGGCTGTTGGGTAGGTCCGGGCTGATATCCCTGCGGAGGCCCCGATTGCATGTAAGCATGAGGGGGCGGTTGTGATTGCGGTTGTGATTGCTGTTGCTGGATTTGTGTAACTGCGGGCGGAGCTTGGGCGAACTGCTGCTGCTGGTCTATATGGTAGCTTGGCTGATGCTGTTGTAGCGGCGCAGCTTGCTGCTGTTGGTGGGTAGACACGGGTGCTGGCTGCGCATTATAAAGGGGCTGGAGTACAGGTGCAGCAGGGTTTAACTGTGGCATATGGGGGGCTAACGCTGAAAAAGAATTAAGTCTATATTAATCGGACGATCAGTTTTGGCGAGATGCTCTGCCAGCCACTGTTTCACTTACAGGTCACCTGTGTTGCGTGTCCATTCTGAAAAGTCAGCGGCACCTGACTCTGTTCCAGGTAACCAGCAGGAGCTGTTGTCGGAGGCGGAGCATTTGTTGGGACGTTGGAAACGGGGACATAAGGAAGCGAGTGCATTCCTGAATAATTTTGGTGCGGAGGAAAGCCACCCGCATTGGGATAGCCTGGTGCTCCGTACAGAGCGGCTCCCGGAAAGCCAGCTAGGCCCGGCATGTAGGCTCCTGCTGCTGCAGCAAACTGTCCCGCGACAGCACGATCATCTCTCATAAGACCATGATAGAGATTTATGGCATCGACGAGATCACTTGACAACTGCGTCAATTGGGCGTGCTTTCGATCAACTCGCTCCAGCTCGGCGTCAATCAGGGGACCCATTTGATGAACCTCCTGCTCCAGTCGAAGCATTTCGTCGCTATCCTGCGAGGGATCTTCTGGATTGGCCTCGTGAAGTAGATGCAAAAGTCGATCAATCTTAGCTTCGTCGATCTCCACAGGCTGAGCAGATGCAGCAGCTACTGCTGCGGCTTCAGTCTTTTGGTGCAAAGTAGTTGCGGTGTCCACATCTTTCTGGGCAGCTCCTGTCTTGTGCTGCTGATTGATGTCCAGGCGCTCGGGATCCACAGATAAATCGGCAGTGACGAAATTCGAGGGGAAGAGTCCCTCTCCTCGTTGATTGAAGCCCTTCCACCAGTTGGGGTCGCTGTCATCCATCACATGGATAATCTCGCCGGCGAAGAAAGTGAGTTCGTTTTCCTCCGCAGCCTCAAAATCATACAGAGCACGAACCTTTCTTGGTTCGGGAGCAGGGGCTTGGTTCTGATTTGGGTTTGCATCGTTGCTTGTTACGCTGCAGGCACCACCGAACGACGGATACAACGATGGATAGGCACTGGTGTTCCCCGCACTCACAACAGTTCCTTTGACCGCTTTGGGACTACTCTTGCCCTCCTTTAGAGACAGCTCAATGGCCTTGGCAATGTCATCCTCCTCTTGCTGGCTGCTCACGACATTGGGATCTTTTGGCAAACTGGCCGCCTTGTCGGCACCTGTTTTGCTACTCTTCTCGCTAAGATTCTTAAAGTCGTAGCCTTCGAGACGAAGCTTGGTGTAGAGGGCAGGAATCAAATCTAGTTCCCGATCGTTCTTGTAATCATTATCAGCCCAGTTCTTTAGCACTTGGCGCATTTTCTAGAATGCATAAGAAGTAATTAAAGAAAATGTATTAACAAGAACGCTTCATCAGTGTTTTTTTGTTGGGTGTATTTACCAGCGACACCTTTGGCTCTGCCCGGGTCAACAGCCTTCGAAACTCTGTTTCGAAGTCACGTGAGGCAACCTCCAGATGAAAAGGCTTGCCACAATTGTTGGAGCAGGCGTCCAGCAAAGTAATCGCCTGCATTACCACATGGGGATCGTTGTGGCCCATACGCCGCATTACCGCCTTGAGGCAATCCTTGGCCAGACGAGGATTTGTGGATACCTTATCGCACACATCGAGAATCAGTGACCAGTTGTCATTCGTATTTGTCTCGCTGGTGGCTTTTTCTATAAGAAACAAAGAAATGTCACGGCCTATCAGTATTGCGAGCAAATTAGCGTGACTCACTCAGCAAAATAAAGGAACAAGAACAAAGATAAGCGGAGCGGCATTGATTATAAATAATATACAAAAATCAATAGAACCCGCAGCAAATTGTATTAGGCGCAGGTGAGGGTTGGGGTGGCTCAAAAGAGACAAACAGACAGACATAGACAAGCTCTACGTCACTCAAGGTCAGCGACTGCAGTTGAAAACTTCGAAAATAAGTTCAACGAACGTTGCTAAGCTGCGCACAGCATCAGCATCCCCTCACATGACTGAGCCATGTTTTCTTTGTTGTCTGCCCGACTATGAAGAGCTGGACCGGGAACGGATTGGAGGGTACCGACGGTGCAGACATCTCCACAGATTAGATTAGAATCCAAATAGCGAGAACTGTGGTCAGCTATGCATGGGTTCCAAGTGGAACATGGGTGCGACAGACTTACCCACATCGACGTCAAACGGCGACGATTGCCCGAAAATTCCCATTTCTTTGACCAAACGGGGGCTCAGCTGCCTGCCAATTATTTGTGAAATGGTTCCAAATGTTCTTTCCAATTGTACTTTGTATTTTTTTCCGTTCTGCTCTTGGTTTTCTTTGGTCTCGTCTTTCTTGCTAGCAATCGATTTTCAATGCGTCACAAATGGTAGTAATTAGGCGTTCGCCGGCCGAAGAGTTCTCTTTATTATTTTCAGGGGATCTGGATTTACACAATGTATACTAATTTAGTTGAAATTTACGAACAAACGCTCAAAATTCGCTTTATTACTTATTTTTTGTGTGTTGTGTGTAAAAAATGACTAATAATGGGTCGTTCATGAACGATCTAGTTTTTCAAGTGTGGCAAAATATGGCTATAATTTTACATGATTTCTACATTGATGCATTGGACAAGAGGGTAAGTCTATAGTGCGTCTTTAAAAATACTAGAAAATTTTAGAAAATACTGAAAACATCTACAAAAGTTGAAAGGTGCGTGACCCAGAGAGGGTTTTTTATTTTTCAAAGCACGATTTACATTATTGTCTACAACAATATTCATGATTTACATGAATATACATTTTGATATATTATTCGTATACTTCTCCCTCTTACGACATAAAAAGCAAGGCCTAGTGGAATACATATTTTCATTATAAATCTTTACTTGTCTTGTGAAAAGTAACAGGAAAGGTTGTTGTCAACGTTTGAGATTTTCCGAATGCAGTCACATTAGTTTTCAGCATTCAAAAAAAAAAACGCGCAAAAACAGAAAAAGACGCCGTCTGTCTAAGAAAAATTTGCAATTTAAGAAGTTAAACAAACTAACAGTTTAAGTGCCATGACACTCCTACGTACTAAGCACGCCAACCGCAATCACTTGCCGGCATTAATGAGCAAAGTGCCGGAGGAGCACCATGAGCCAATTAAAAATATGTGCCTCAAAATGATGTCCCACGATGCCTATGGACAGCCGTGAGTATTGGATTAGGAATGCGACGCTTTGGTCTAATTTTGGTCATCCACAGCTACGAATGGAGCTCTCGAGACTTCGAAATGGGTGCCCACTTAGGGAGAGGAAAGTTCGGACGAGTCTATTTGGCCCGTGAACGCTACTCGCATTATTTAGTGGCGATGAAAGTAATGTTCAAGGAGGAGCTACGAAAGGGAAATGTTCAGCGCCAGGTGCTGCGTGAAATAGAGATCCAGTCGCGACTCAAGCACCCCCATATCTTGCGACTTTTGACATGGTTTCACGACGAGAACCGGATCTACCTGGCTCTGGAGATAGCCTCCGAGGGAGAACTATTCAAACATCTGCGTTCAGCGCCCAATCATCGCTTCGATGAGCCGCGGTCTGCGAAATACACCTACCAAGTGGCTAATGCCCTTAACTATTGCCATCTGAACAACGTCATTCACAGAGACTTGAAACCTGAGAACATTCTATTGACAGGCACAGACGATCTAAAGCTGGCCGACTTTGGTTGGTCAGCGCACACGCCCAACAACAAACGCAGGACTCTTTGCGGAACCCTTGACTACCTTCCGCCGGAAATGGTTGATGGCACTTCCTACGACGATACTGTTGATCAATGGTGCTTGGGAATTCTGTGCTACGAGTTCCTCGTGGGTTTCCCGCCCTTTGAATCGAACAGCTCGGAGACCACCTACAACAAGATCAGGCGCCTCGAGATCCAGTACCCCTCGCACTTATCCAAAGGCAGCAAAGAACTTATCGCTGGAGTAAGGTGTAACACTTTTTATGCCGCGAAGGACCGCTGATTTTGTTTCATTCTTGTAGCTACTACGAAAGCAGAGTAAAGGACGACTTACTTTAGTGGATGTGATGACCCATCCGTGGGTTAAAGAGGGCATGGCCGAGAGGGACGCACAACTGCGACTGAAAGAGCGCGGCAAGGAGAACATGGCTAAAAATTAGAATTCACTTGATGTATGCAACTCGCGAAATAACTTGCTTGTTCATTATTATTATTATTAAAAGCATTTTTCAGTTCAATGACGTAAAAGTATGCAGGACCATCTGAGTGGACCACTAACCATAATATAACAGTACATATTTATCTAGAATCTAAATGCAGCAGTTTCATACAACAAGAGCCATATTTATATATTCATATATATTATGTCTATATACTGTGTGGTAATAGACTGCAATTAACTTCATTCGGTATTTTTCAGAAAAAAAGTATTTTTCCCATCTTCAAATATTTTTTTTGTTTTGCTTCCCTTTGACGGGACGGTCACACTAAATTAATAAATGGCAATTTTGAGCAACAAAAAAAGCAAAAGATGAACAATTCCTGAATTGTACCGCCTACATTAGTATAGGAGGATTGTGCAAAAAAAACTAAAGATCTCGCTCAAGCAGCCCGGACGCTGCCCAAGCTGATAGGTACGGGTCGTGACAGAGACCCTGAAGGGAGTGTAGCAACAATTGTTATTTTTCGTCTGGCTTTCGGTGGGGGGACACAAAATCAGCCGCGTTCGGTTTTTAATTAAATTAAAGGGGAAAACCGATACACTAGCAAGCGGATTGACGGCGCGGTTGACGAGTCCCACTGTGCGATGGTCTTTATACGCGATCCCTGTGGCATTGCCTGTCTGGTGATGACTTACGGCGCTGTACTATATGCTGACTATGTCGTCATTCGTTGGATTATCCTCACCACTATGCCAGGAAGGTGAGCTGTGGCTGCCAATGGCGTTAATTGACTGTCTTGAAACAATAATGACATCCTTCCACTCTCGGCCCAGTAGCATTTGGACCTCGTTCCATGTTGTGCTCTTCAATACGGTTGTCTTCCTACTGGGCATGTCCCATACTAAGGCCGTCTTCTCCGACCCGGGCATCGTACCCTTGCCCGCCAACCGCTTGGACTTCTCGGATCTGCACACCACGAACAAGAACAATCCAGTAGGCAACGGACACAGCAGCGAATGGACAGTCTGCACCCGCTGTGAGACCTATCGACCGCCGCGAGCCCACCATTGCCGGATTTGTAAACGGTGCATCCGCCGAATGGATCACCACTGCCCCTGGATCAATAATTGCGTGGGAGAACGCAATCAAAAATATTTCTTACAGTTTCTCATTTACGTGGCCGTTCTATCGTTGTACTCCTTAGGCCTCATTGTTGCCTCTTGGGTCTCGCCGTGCGAGGAATGCAACCAGAATGTTATTGAGTCACAGTTGAGAATGTAAGTAGTCTCCGCATGCCAAACAAAAAACTGTCCTTTTTGGTCTGTCCAGTTCTGATTTGCCAACTGTGTGCTCCAGAGCTGTAGTTTTCCACTTTCTTTTTCAGGATTCATTCTGTCATCTTGATGCTGGTGTCGGCTCTGTTCGGGCTCTTCGTTACCGCCATTATGGTCGATCAACTACATGCTATACTGTACGATGAGACAGCCGTCGAGGCGATACAGCAGAAGGGAACCTATCGACCAAACCGACGCAAATATCAGCTGCTGGCCGACGTGTTTGGCCGTGGCCACCCGGCGCTGTGGCTGCTGCCGTGCACTAGCTTGAACCATGCCTCCCGCTACCACGACACACCCCTGCTTAGCCACGATGTCTAGGCCGTGTTTGTGTGTGATACGCATAGACATACACTATTATAGCCTTCCGGATAAATTGAAGTCCCTCCTTTTGTTTTTGTATGAATTGTGTGCTTTTAGGCGTGAGCAGCCTGAGATTGTTTTAGTTTTTAATTTTCATGTGATTTTTTAAAGTAGTCCAACACCGTTAACTTCAACCTACAGAAAGTCAAATCGATTCCAGTTACGGAATATGTATTATTCGCAGATTCCAGACATAACATAATTTATTCTATAGTTTATAATCAATTGAAATTATAAATATATGTAGATGAATCAGGATAGCTGAGAGCAGAATACTCAAGACGGACCGGATGTTTTATAAACCACTTTTTGCAATTGCTTGTTTAAAAACGCATGCTTTTGGATGAAAACCAATTAAATCTTCGGCGACCCGAAGTCGAAGTCTACGCAGTTTCTGTACCCTTGCCGATATAATTATTCTGATCTGAGCCTTAAACAATTTCATTTGTATAAACTATGATGTATCTATTATACGGTAAGAAAGAAGGTTAGTAACAAGGGTATTAGTGTGGAATCTTTAGCAGAGCATTTAGTATGAAACCGAAAGTAATCCATATACCAAAAAGCAAACAAAAAAACCATTTATACATATGTATGTATGTGTGTACGAGTATAGCTTGGGCGGCAAAATGTGCAGTAATAGTTCGTATTAAATGTAATCAACTTTAAGGATTAATTTACATGGATGTGATGCAATGACTTTTGTTTTTAATAAAGTTTATTTTCCTTCCATTTCGATTTCTTTTATCATCACTTCACTGGAAGAACGCCTTACATTCTCAAATTTCTAAATTGTAACACGAAAACGAATTGAGATTTTCCTCGTGAACATTTTCCAATAAACCTACGGATACTAATAAGCAATTATCAGTCCAGTTCACTGCCCAATCCCTCGACACTCAGTGTGAGCTGCCTCAGAGCCTGTTTGGCCACTTCGCATAGAACTCCCTCTTGTGAACACTTGTCCTCGTACTGTAGGATTTCCACGCACTCCTTGAGCAGGTCTATGGCGTCCACGAGACGGGCTCTTAGCTCGCCGCCATTCAGCTTGCTGGCTATGAACCCACTTTTCGCCAGTAGAACCAGCGGAACATGCAGCTCGTACAGATTCATGGCCCGAGAGCGACTCAGACCTGGCTCAAATTTATTCAGCACGCTGAGCACTTGACGACAAAGTTCCGCCTTGCGCACCAACAAATCGTCTGTCAACTGAACCATCTCATAGCGCTGCACCCGTCCGTACATCTCGATGAGAAGCTGCTTCAGCCCAGTGGCAATGAAGTGACAAGGATGGAGCAGAGATTTGTATTTTTCTAGAAGTCGTTCAGTTTCCTCCAGCCGAAACGGGCCCATATCAAGAGCTTGTACACCATTGACTTCTGACTGGACCGACTTGATTGTTGTCTGCACATCCTCGTAGCTGGTGCTGGCGCCGCAGCTATCGCAGCTCCAACTGGTGCCGACTTCTATGATATTCAACGAGAACGGAAATGAGTGGGAACGCTAATTTCAAAGCGTGGGATGGTCGGTTAAACGCTCACCTGTGGGATGCTTGGGCGCTAGGAAGCCCTCCGCGCACTGTCCACACTTAAGGCTGGAAAAGTGCGTCTGCAATTCCGTTGGATCCAGACAGCGCTCGCAATTACAGGTAAAGAATTTTCCCTCTCGCAGGTGTGTCTGTCTCTGGGCAGTGCCATCCAGAGTGTATGTGTAACTATGATGCAACGGTTGTCTATCTTCCAGGTCTACCATGGCACGCAAGCGGATTCTATTAGCGAGGCACAGTCAAAAAGAGTTTGCAGATTTTTTTTGGATTGTCATATTCACTTGTAACCCTCGCTGGGATAGATACTCCTGGCAGTGTTGGGCACGCAGCTGTGGGCCAAAATACCAGTGTATGGATAAAGGCACCTCAAAGGATATCCCCTTGTGGTTCTGGCCTCAAAAGCGTTCACTTCCAGAACTCCGACCACCTGCATGATAAGCTCCTCGCTGAACCGCGATGCCAGCTTACAGGGACCGCGCAGATACTGAGCTATATTCACGAGGTCCGCATGCCAAACATCCTCGTTATGGCGACGCTCTGACTCGTGGTGTTCCATGGGCGACACCTCGTTTTCCCAGCGCTTGGGATTCGCCTCCTTTGCCAGTAACACTCTGCAATTGACGGTTCAAGAGATTATGAGAAAGAAATGGGATCTATTTTTCTTCGCTCGCCAAGTTTCACTTTCACCTGAGCGGCAAAATACAGTCCAGTTGTGGACAGTAGCTACTGCCGGGGAGAAGTCTATAGAATCGAGCCCTGGACACTTGGAACTCGCGACACTCCAGCTGGACAAGCGCGTTTTCCTCGTTCTCAGAACACTCCTCACACAGCGGCCAGCCGCATAGGACGCAGTACTCCTCCACATTGGATGCGGGTCGACAGCATCCCAGGCAGACCACCGGTCCATTGCACTTTGGGCCTATGGCGAAGGGTAGTTCCTCTATGAGAAGACTACGGGCCGTCGTCGACTCTTGGGCTACCAGGTAGCGCCCACAGACCGCACTCCACTGTACTGACGTGCGATTCAATGGGCGCGATGTCTCTGATGTCATATCGCTGACTGACTGGTAACTGCAAAGTCTCTGCCATCTGTTATTAAGAAAGCCAAATGTCTCAGTCTGCCCAAGCAGAAAAATAAATGTTTCACAGGAACAGTGGGACGAACAAGTGATGGAAGGTCTTCCATAATATCGAAACGATTTGAAGAATCCAGCCAGTTATTGGTGGGTTACAGCAGCAAATTACAAATCTAGATCCATATGCAATATAGTTATTCATATGTTTGAAAGGTTTGGTGGGAAGGTGACATGGGAAAAGTATTCTTCTCATAGTTGCAATTTCATGGTTCACATTTCAGATATGTATGCTGCTTTTTATATTGGACTTGGAACACTGTTCCGTGAACTGTATCGTTGCTTCTGATCTTCGCCAACAGACTGACGTCGCCAGCGGCCGTGGCTGCTGAGGTTTCGCTTTTCGCCTGCTCACGTTTAATTTAGACGAAATGCTTTGCGCTTGCCAAAAATAATATTTTCATACACCTCCCGGTCTGTATGCCCTCCACCCTGATCTTAGGCACCCCTGGAGCACCCACAAACTAACCTCAAAGGTGTTACGCAATCCAATTGCGTACAGACGCCATCCTCACTAACATTGCCGGCGAATGTGACACGTGCAGCAGAGAATACCACACATTCACTCCGATGATGGATACCGTCGTCATCGCTGGCAGCACACACTCCACACAGCGGCCAGTCGCAAAGCTCACAGCGGTCTAGGGAGTCCCCATCTTCGCCGAACTGTAGGTACTGGTGGCACCCCAAGCAGACGATTCCGCTGTCCCTCTTGGGGCCGAAGGCAAAGGGCAGCTCCTCTACAAGTAAATCACCGCGTTGGACTGGCTCCGAGGTGGCCAGGCAGCGGCCATAGACTGCGTCGTGCTCCAGGCGCGCCTTCAACATATTTTCACTGCACTCGAATTCGAATGAGCATTGTTCCGTCACGATCGATAAATGCAACTCAATTACTTGGAAGAAGGATGTCTAAAAATAGAGTACTCTCTCAAAAACAAATTATCGTCTTTGCCAGAATTCGCATAGTGATCTTATCTTATTGAAGAATTGGACTTATTATTATTATTATCCGTTGATCTCTATTTTTAAACATTTTAAAGCCCTTTGAAAATCCGTTAAGTTAGAGTATTCTATATTAAACAAAATTAGCATCTATAGCATGTAAAAAATAACAATATTCTGATATTGTAAGGCAAGCGTCATCGAAAAGGGTCAACTCTAACAATGCTTACGTAAAGGTTGACTTGAGCCCAGAAATCAAAATATTGTCGCAATATCAATGTCGATTGCCAATTCCGAACTACCCACTTTTGTGGTTCGTACATGGGTACCTTCCGAAGTAACCCTTTGGTAGGCGAACGCCGAACCACTCAAAGAATAGAAAAAAAAGTATCTCTGTATACTCTTCAACCCACCGCGTACCACCCATCGTACTAGCCCGGTGGGCTGCAGCGTTTCACCAGTAGACGAAAGAAACGAAAAAAAAAACAGAGTTTTAGCGATCCATTCCAAATTAAAATTCGAAATTTTCCAATTTTATTAGATTTCATTTCACAGAAAAAAATGTCTCAAAGTCGACAGAGAAAAATAAAACGTGGTGCTTTTACCACAAGCGGTAAGTCTTAAAATATATTTCCAAATAAATTCAAATATGTACACTGAAATTATAAAATTTTATATTTCAGAGAACACAACGAACTGCAACTGTTCGAATTTGGTTGCTGCTGCAGTGGAGCGCCTTGATGGCTCTGTGGCTGCTGCAGTGGAACGCCAGGAAGGGCAGCAATCGTAAACGAATTGCGCGATTTAAGGGGTATGATTTATGTACCCAATTATTTAAATTGCAATATATTTGTTATTTTTTTGTATATTTGTTTCATTTTAGCTGACCACACATCATCACAGGGGCAAATGCCTGTCCTTGTCGAAGGACATCCACTGTCGCTGAGCAGGCTGGGACCCTCAGAAGCTTAATAAGGCAGCAGGGACAGGGACAAACAGTTGTCAAAAATTTCCCAGTGCTGACAGTCCAAGACCTGACAAAATTAAACGAGGAAATAAATAGCACAAACAAAGACTTATACGTAAATATTATTGAAATTAAAATGTTATTTTCTATTCTAATTGTGTTCTTTTCACAGATCGATGCAATAAAAAGCCTATTGATGCCAAGCGGGGTGCTAAAAAACCTTAGAAATGTTTTGGCTAATGCCGTCATAATGGCCTTCAACGTGGATGGCGTTCAAGGCAAGATGTCGCTGAAAGGCCTAAGTAATTTTTACGCCGTGTTAATTGGTAAGCTTTTAGGTGCTTTGGCATTTTTCCGCCTATTACTTATATTTATATTTTATATTTATAGATGCAATAACAGTGGAGGCAGGGTCTGTGTCAGCAGAAGTGCAGCTCAGAAAAGCAATACAACTGCAAAAGAAGCGATACTTTAAAAATACAAATTCTCAAAATGTCATTAGCAACAACCCCGAACCAACCCCGAACCAACCCCAAATGAAAATTAAATAAAAAATTAATAATAAACTGAACATTTAAAAAAAAATTTTTTAATTGTTTTTTTCATCCACCAGATGGGTACTCTTTTCACTATCCACCAGATGGGTACTCTTTTCACTATCCACCAGATGGGTACTCTTTTCACTTTCCACTAGACGGGTACCCATTTCACCACCCATTAGATGGGTTCCCATATCGTCACCCAAGAAGACCACCCAAATCACTAGTACGCGGTAAACGAAGTGGTGTCACTGGTCCCCATGTCCTATGACATTGCGGGTAAAAATGGAAATGAAGTAAAGCATTGCGTAGGGTTTGTCGGCGAACCAGCGGTGGTCTGTTAGGGGTTGGCGATATCACCACCGCCGAACTAGTACGCAGTACTGCAGGGTTGTGAGCCGCGGACTCGCACACACTTCCATGTCTCTTGTATGTAAATATACATTTGTATGTCAAAATGTAGCAGCCGACGTAAAAATGATATGTAAATAAAACTGGAAACAGATAACTTCTAAAATATAAAAATACAGCATACGGTTCAACTAATTTTTTTGAAATTTTCCATTTTGGTCAAAATTTAATTCGTCTCTTTTGCGAACATATAATTAATTAAATAAATCGTAAGCTCATATGTATACATAAATACGTACATATATGCTGACTGAGTACCGGGTATAAAGTAGAGCCGCGGCCTTTGCCGCGGCTCACAACGTTCCCTCTCGTTCGAAATGGTTTTCGTCTTTGTGGCTATATTAATAATCAGATCTGAACCAGATTCAATACTCTGATAGAAATGGCCATTCTCTATGATTCTGCGTTATTAGTTTTCTCGTATCCTTAAAATTGTGCATGCCACTGATTTTCGTCCTTTGTGTGGGCGGAAGTGGGCGGGGCGAAATTTTGAAATACATTCGGAGTAGTGTGATAACTCAGGAGACTGGATATAAAATTTGGATGCTTTAGCTTTAATAGTCTCTGAGATATAGGCGCAAATGAAGACGGACAAACGGACGGACGGACAGACGGACGGACAGACAGATATGGCTATATCGACTCGGCTATTGATGCTGATCAAGAATATATATACTTTATGGGGTCGGAAACGCTTCCTTCTGTGCGTTACACACATCCGTTATGCCCACAAATCTAATATACCCCTATACTCTTCGAAATTTCGCCCCGCCCCCTTCCGCCCCCACAAAGGACGAAAGTCTGTGGCATACACAATTTTCAAGATAAGAGAAAACTAAAAACTCAGAATCATAGAGAATGACCATTTCTATCAGAGTGTTGAATCTGGATGAGATCGGATTATTAATATAGCCACAATAAAGAAAACCATTTCGAAAGTCATCGTTCCCTCTCGCTCTCTCTCACACGCGACCCTGTCTGATTTGCCTATTCGTCGAAATGAGCGCCTAGATCTCAGAGACTATAAGAGCTAGAGCAACCAAACTTTCTATCTAAACTCCTGTGATATCACTTCAATACAAGTGTATTTCAAAATTTTTCAACGCCCCCTTCCGCCCCCACAAAGGACGAAAATCTGTGGAATCCACAATTTTTAAGATAAAAGAAAACTAAAAACGCAGAATCATGAAATATTACCGTATTTGGCAGATTGCCGAATCTTGATCAATTTTTTTTGCTTATATTATTTCTGTTATACATGTTACATCCCACGAGATGCAGAGAAAGGGAACGGTCAGACGGGCAGAGATTCACGTTGCCCGGGTAAGGCATCATTAGAACAGGGGGCTGCCAAGTCCCTGAGCTCTCCGTTCGAGACTGGGCTAGTTTTTGAACCGGGCCCCCAGCCAGGTTGACTCTAGGCACGGGTCGAATGACACCTTAGCCCAGCCCGGTGTGAGGTGAGTGTGGAGGCTGTGAGTAGGTAGTGTGTGGGGGAGTGGGAGTGTGTGAGCTACTTATACGAGGCGGCACCACAAGCGCATCGTCAGTGTTGCTGCTTCGCGAACACCCGCTGGCTGTCCGGGACTGCTTATTTTCGGTAATCTCCCTAAAGATGATTTTGGGCGCAATATTGGATAAATCCGTTTTTGCTGAACAGAAATGCAATCAACTATTTTTTATTCCCTATTTATCCCCAAACACATTCACCACACAACCCCAGTTATAAATCGATTTGAGTTAAAGATTGAGGGACTGCGCAAAATACCACAAAATACCATGGAATACTTGTTCAGCATATATCGATGTGTTTGTCGATCTGAGTACTACTTTCGAAAGGACCGTAGCAAAAATATTTTGCATTAAACATTTTTCTATCGGTTTTATGTTCAATCCTGATTCTGTTTGCTAGTACTTTTTCGGATCTGAGTACCAGGCTTTTGGCTCGATCCTCAGCCACAAGGGCGAGAAGTGGACTACGTTTGCCGTTTTTGCTACTCACTATTTCCCTTACTCGCACATGTATTTAGAGAAAATTTATGCAGATGTACATGTGTATGTATATGATACATTTTAATGGAGAATAGCGAGAAACGGGGACAAATTTGTGTATCGGGCTAAAATCAGCTGAGAAGTCGCTGAGAAATCAGCTTTTATCGATTTCAGTATTTCATTGCATGGTTTGTATTTTGGATTATTTGTATACGGTCACACCGCTGCTCTCATGGCACAGGCACACTGTTTGCAGAAGTAATTTTTGTGGTCGTCGGTTTGAGTCTCGTGTTTCTGTTCCTCTGCGTTTCGCACTTAAATATATATTAAAACATCTCCAAAGTAAGTATAATTAGCTTAAGATGTTTTAAAGTACAATGGCAACCATTAGAAAAACTCTACAAACAGCAAAGTGCTGATCGCCAGTGAAAGTGATTTCATAACCTCGAAACGAAAAAATTGCAAGTACACACGCGCATTACCCGCAAAGGGTTGTATTTGTATGGCTAGCCTCGATGGTGAAAAAATTATTTATCAGCTAATGAAAAATGCATTGAAGTATACCAAACTGACAAAAACTCGTGGGCTAGGAAATTGTAGCCGGCCCACACAGACGCTAGCGGGCTCAGACGCATTAAGAGTTCAATGGCAGCAGCCGGCAAAAAGAGTGCTTGGCAAATGTGGTTACGTAACATGTTCGCCACCAATGAGTGCTCTCAATTAGATTGTTTTGATCAATTTTGTTCGTTATCACAATGTCATACCGCTCTGCGCTCGTTTTTATCTATACATATTCTATATATTCTTGATTTTCCTTATCGTATTTTCCATTTGCTTGTGTTTGGTCAGGCTGTCATGTGAGGTGGAGGGGGCGTGTGATGCCGCAGTTTTAGTCCAGGTTCTGGTCTAAAAGTGACGTCACTAAAAATCAATAGTTTTCCATGGCACCTTTTCGAGCGAAATTCCCTGTGATTGTTTTGTTTGTTTTCTGGTTATGCAATGAAGATATGTAAAAGCCCGCTCTCCCCTTACCCTGCGTATATGTATATGTTATTCGAAGGTCTAACCCCTGTGTCAAGGTTAAATTTTAGATGCTGCTGTCCTGGGACATCTTTTTTTCTGTGATTCTTCCATTGTTACATCACACGGAAACCGAATAGATCAGTTAGTAATTCCATATCTGGTTCACTTTCGTGAGGGGAGCGTCTTCTCTTTCGTTACTGGTCATTTCCCGTTTGGCTGTTGGCCATAAAAACTCGCCGTCGCTGTGCTTTTCATAATTCAGCAGGTCTGGTCCGCTATCCCAAAACCGTACCCAATATTCGCACCATGACTGTGAACTGTTAGCATTTTTATTCTTGACGTCACACGGAAATAGAAACGAAGGAGAGGCCAAAGCAGAGTCTGCAATTTTGCAGTTAGCTTCTGTGTCAATGATCGCTCGGCTGCTGCAGCGCTGCTCTGCTCGCAGACCAGCAATTGGTGCCAAAAAGACAGGGGGAATGTAGTGTCTGCAGACCGCATATGGGAGTCTAACTGTAGCTACAGTTACTAAATAACTCCTCAACGGCGATTTTCGCTTGAGGTTCTGTTGCCACATTCATTGGGTATTTAACCGTCGTTCATGATACAATTTCTGTTACATATGTATGTGGAAGAAACAAACAAAGCTACTCGAGGCGTTGGACATTAAATATAGTATTCTTACAGATAGACCAGTTTTTTTGTGGTGAAATTTCCACAAATTACTTAACTTAGTTTTGTCGATTTGTGCGTCACAGCGATCAGACGACACTCAAACCTCGGTCGCTCACAATCTTTTTTTGCGCCACTCTGAAGCAGATGTACGTGCGTTGACCTTTCCCCTCATACGTCAGCAGATGCCGCTGATGATTTTCTTCGGCTGATCTCTGGTAGCCATGCCTTGAATGCTACCTTGAGAACAAATATAAATGCAAATCGAACTTTTTTTTTTTTTTCACTGCACAAAACTGACATTTAGACTTTAGCCTTCCGAATTCAGCTTTCACTTTCCAATCGCAGCAGGTTAGACATACGTATGTATGTACGTATAGCAGGATTTTATTCCACAAAGAGTAATTTTCCTCACGTACATATGTACATCTTTTTGATAAGATTAGAATTATCTTATCTGGCTATTTGAGCAATAAATTAGCTGGGAAAATTAAATAATTTGTAATAATTGGCCCAAGCCTTATTATCAGGGATCGTAATCATTATAAGCTATTTTTTAAAAATCACGTCATAATTATATAATGATTTTTACGATTTTCCTCACGGATAATGATTAATTTTGATTAATTTTATAATAATCATAAATAATTATTATTTTTGATCAAAAACAAAAAGACTCAAAAATAATGATTATTAATGATTTTTATTTTTTTCGCTTAAAATAAAACTCAACATTAGCTTACGGCTTACGTGTACAACTTTTCGCCGATGTGATTACATACTATTGATCTATGATTTTATGCCTTTCATATGATACATCACATGTCCTTCAAGGACGACTTTCAAGGATTTAACTATTTTCTACTTAATTTTATTTATACCTTTATATAGTCTGTTACAACAGACAAGTCAGTCTGTTGTAGTATGTACATACATATGTAGTATTTATTATTTTGGATATAATATGTAATAGTAATATTGGATATTACGGGCAGTTATAGGGCAAACATAGATAACGCCGAGCATAGATAGCGACGAGAAGAGCGAGATTTGAGAGAGCATTTAGCAGGGCAAGCAAGTGCAAGAATTAACACACACACATATAGATATATGTACATATGTATGAATATGTAGCAATGGAAATATGCGGTTGAAGGCCAATAAATAGCTGCTATTTGGGCAGCCGCTATTCGGTGGGGATCTGCCCGAACACATTTCTTAACAACATTTTTACCAATAAAGAGTTTTGCTTCTTTTAAAATCAATGATTGCTTTTAAAGTTGCAATAATAAACAAATGATCAAACAGATAAGCCTCTAAGGTAAGTAGGAAATCCTACAGAAGATTACACGACTGTGAAATACCCTGTACTTATTAAGTAACAATAATAAAATTGTCAATTTAAGGTACTCGGTGCAAATGATGAAATCTTAGGATATGATTTTTGAACTTGAACATTTTCCTCAACATTTATTTGCTTTATACTTAGTCGGAACACACACAACAGACTATTCAAGTACATGGTATAATAAGATCCGTTAGTGCGCTTATTATTTTGGCGACGCTTGACTCCTTGAAGGACATGTAATGTATCATATGAAAGGCATTAAATCATAGGTCAAGAGTATGTAATCCCATCGGCGAAAAGTGGTACACGGAAGCCGTAAGCTAATGTTGAGTTTTATCTTAAGCGAAAAAATAAAAATCATTGACAATCATTATTTTTGAGTCTTTTTGTTTTTGATCAAAAATAATAATTATTTATGATTATTATAAAATTAATCATTATCCGTGAGGAAAATCGTAAAAATAATAATTTTTAAAATCATGGCTAAAATGCAGACTTTTTACAAAGCTAAAGATTTTGGTATGGTTCACTTCTTTTTACGTCCATTAGAAGTGGATGATTTATTTATTACAAAAAAAAGAAAATAATCATTATTTACGGTCCCTGCTTATTATCGATCCCTCACAAGCTAATTCAAATTTTCTTTTTTTTCTTTGAAAATACTTTAGATGGCTCCTCCATCATACAGCGATTTGGGCAAGCAGGCTCGCGATATCTTCAGCAAAGGCTACAATTTTGGCCTGTGGAAATTGGACCTGAAGACCAAGACTCCTTCGGGAATTGAATTCAACACAGCTGGCCACTCCCATCAGGAGTCGGGCAAGGTCTTTGGCTCCCTAGAGACCAAGTACAAGGTGAAGGACTATGGCCTCACTCTCACGGAGAAGTGGAACACAGACAACACTCTGTTCACCGAGGTGGCCGTCCAGGACCAGCTGCTTGAGGGTCTGAAGCTCTCGCTGGAGGGAAACTTTGCTCCCCAGTCAGGGTATGCAATGAAAGTGATTTAGATGACCCCCACCGGGACATTGACACTCTCTTTCCGAATAGAAACAAGAACGGCAAGTTCAAGGTTGCCTTCGGCCATGAATACGTGAAGGCCGATTCGGATGTCAACATTGATCTGAAGGGTCCCTTGATCAACGCATCTGCCGTATTGGGCTACAATGGATGGTTGGCCGGATACCAGGCCGCATTTGATACGCAACAGACCAAGTTGACCACCAATAACTTTGCCCTTGGTTACACCACCAAGGACTTTGTCTTGCACACAGCTGTGTAAGTAAACTGTCGCAGCTACTGTCGTACGACTGGTTCTTTAATCGACCTACTTGGTTTCTGCTTCCAGGAACGATGGTCAGGAGTTCAGTGGCTCCATCTTCCAACGCACTTCGGACAAGCTAGATGTGGGTGTGCAATTGTCGTGGGCCAGTGGAAGCAGCAACACGAAGTTCGCAATTGGCGCCAAATATCAGTTGGGCGATGATGCCAGCGTCCGCGCCAAGGTGAATAATGCCAGCCAGGTGGGCTTGGGGTATCAGCAGAAGTTGCGTGATGGCATCACCTTGACCCTTTCTACGTTGGTCGATGGCAAGAACTTCAACGACGGCGGCCACAAGATTGGCGTTGGTCTGGAACTGGAGGCTTAGGTCGACGATTTTCCCAATCGAGGAATATAGTTATCTAACATCACCATACTCCCAACAACAACAGTTACAGAAACAAAAGTAAAAGTGCAGAAACAACACTAAGAAAAGCAGAACAACAAATAAGCAAATAAAATTGTAAAAGATATTCTACAAAAACACCATAAAACATACAAGAATCTTCACATTTAGCAATTGGTTTGGATCAGTGTAAAACTCCTCCACCTGCGCCACCGCCTCCATTTCCAACAATGCATGGTCCAGCTGAATTTGCAGAAGAGACACTGCCAACCAACGAAGCGAGCAAGGGGTCGGGTCGGTTGACCGGTCAGTCAATCGACGTTGCATGTAGTTTTGTTTAGTATGTACCACGAAAACTAGCTTATAACTATGTTGTTGGCAAAGTACAGAGAAAAATCATTAACCTATTAAACAAAACTAAAGTTAAAAAAAATACTGTGGCTCGAAGCTTGACTTATTTGCAGTAGAGAGGGCTGTCGTTACCAGATCCCTGCTCCTATCCCTTGGAGGCGGAACCAGGACACACCTTATACAATTATTAAACAATTTATATGTTTGTTGTGCATTTACCTGAAAAAATAAAGTTAAAAGAAAGAAGATTGTACGGATTCGAGGTGTGTGAACGTGACAAGAGATAACTGTGGAGATAACCAGGTCAAATTCATTTGTTTTACCCGTTCCGTTTCGTTAGGTTCCCACAATGGAAACTTACCTTTCCCGCCAAATATATTCCTGGTGCTCATTAAATTCGCGTTCGTCAATGTAACTATATGTATGTAACAGTCGCAAGGAAACCTTTTTGAACCAAAAAACGTACATAGTACATATGTATGTATACATAGTTTCGATCGGTTAACGATTAGTTCTAAGAATAGACTAGAAAAGTACTATATGTACTATATCGTAGGCACGTATGCCGACTGTTTAACAATTTTTTTTTATTATAGAGAGCCATGAAAAGCACTTCTTAACTATAAAATCACACTCGGGTGTGAAACAACATCCTTCTCTGGAAAAATTACAAAAATTTTTCAATAATCAATAGTTCGGTATAAATTCAAAAAATCCTTTTACCCCGTAAAACCTCATTGTTACTTATTACCCCTAAAATGGCACCGCCAACATATCCTAGCTTGGGAAGCTTGGCACGAGATCTGTTCAAGCGCGGCTACCATCCGGGTATCTGGCAGCTGGACTGCAAGAGCATGAGCAGTCCAGGCATCGAGTTTTTCAGCACTGGATTTGGTAGCCAGGATCACAGCAAGGTGGTCGGCTCCTTGCAGAGCAAGTACAAGATCGAGGACTATGGTCTGACGCTGACGGAACGATGGAATACTGATAGTTGGTTCTTTGGCGAGATCATGCAAAAGGATAAGCTAGCCCAGGGCCTGATGCTGAGCCTGGAGGGAAAGTTTCAGCCAAGCTCTGAGTACATATGGCTTTCTAATATTGGCTATTTCACTCTATTTTTCATTCGCCCCACAGTTCCAAGGACGGCAAATTCAGGCTGGGCTATGCCCAGGACAATTTCAACTTTCTCTCTGATATGGGCATAAGCTCAAGTCCGATCATGAACTGCTCCCTGGTCTTAGGTTACAAGGAGTTCCTAGGCGGCGTTGGCTGCGCGTTTGATGTGGGAAACACATCCCTTAGCAGCTGGAAGGTTGCCCTGGGATGGACCAATGAAAAAGCCACACTCCATGCTGAGCTGTAAGTGTGATCTGTCAGTATTCACTTGTGTCCAGGACTCCACTTTTGATACAGGGATTTTGAACTTTATCTTTGCAGACAGGATGGCGAATCCTGGTTAGCTTCGCTCTTCTACAAGTTTAATGAAAAGATTGATACCGCTGTAGAGGTAACCAAAAAAGGCGGCGACGGCGGAACTGGCGAAGAGGACCCTCCAGAGGACGAACAGCAGGGCGGCGGCAGCGATGTGACCGTCGGGGTGGGCATGATATACCGTCTTGAAGGCGATGCCCTCATCCGTGCCAAGATCAACAGCAATGCGGAGCTCGGTCTGGGCTATGAACAGAAGGTGCGTGAGGGCATCACTGCCTCCATCTCGGCAGTCCTGGATGGCCGAAATATTAGCGATGGCAATCACAAGTTTGGCGTGGGCTTGGCTTTGGAGTGCTAGAATTAGTTGCAGTCGGTGCAGTGGACTAAAATATAATCATTTAGCAGTTTGCGAGAATTATACATTACAATACATCAGAGTAGTTTTGAACAGAGTTTCAGGTTTCATCAAAGCATTTCATTCTGAAATTTATAGTCCCAAAATTACAGTCTGGTTAATTTTTTCCTTTTTTGAAAAAATGAGTAAAAAACGAATGAGTAGCATCTTCCGGCGCAGAAGAGAGGCCAATGAGGAAGACGATGCCGAGAACGAGCAAGAATCGACAGCTCAAAATAACAAGTCAAAAGTGAAGGATGACATAGAAATACTTCTGCCGCCGGCGCCCGAGGGCGAGATGCCCACATACTTCCACGTGGGTGGTTTGGCCAAGACTTGTCTTTTCAGAGGCTACAAGTTTGGTGTTTGGCAATTGCGGTGCTCTTCAAAGATAGAGAACGGCATGGTCTTGAGCACTTTCGGGGAGGGTAATCCCGACTTGACTTCCATATTTGGAGGGCTAGAGGTTTTCAAACAGTTTGAAAACTGTCACACATCCCTCATTAGGACAACCAGCAACGAGTGGCAAGGGGAGCTCGGCGTACAAGGTGAGGTTGCTGGCGGTATATACCATTCCATTCTGAGGGCAACCCTTTCCATGGCGAATGAGTGAGTCTGCGATGCAAAATTTGCTGTCCATGTTGTCGCACTTAAATAGCTTTTCTTTAGTATAAGTTCTAGCGTCCTAAAAGCTGGGTTCATGCGCAGTCCTTTCAAGATCGAGCTATTGGTGCCAATTGTAAAGGAGCCCTCGTTAAAGGGATACGCCCTCATGGCTCCTGCTGAAAACTGGCTTCTGGGCTACCGCATGGTCTACAGCCTAGAGGAGAAAGCTTTCGACAAGCACGCCTTCTGCTTGGGATATAACAATGGGGCCACCGAATTGGGCTTAAAGCTGTAAGTTCCATTTGAGAAGGTCTCGACCTGATTTTCTGGTAACTGGTCTTTCCAAACTCAGGGAGAACTTCCAAGATCTGCGGGGCTCTCTGTTTGAGCGCATTGGCGAGAAGTGGGCCGTGGCTCTGAAAATGAACTTTTATGGCGAGGAGCAGCTAAAGAAGTTTGCCATTGGATGTCAGTACGAGGTTGAGGATGGATCGTTGTTGAAGGCCAAAGTTCGAGACGATGGGAACGTAGGCGTAGTCTTTCAAACGAAAATAGGCGAAAACATTGATGTGATGTATCATTTGGGCTTCGAAGCCAAAGACCCGATTAGTGGTGCACATAAGATCGGTGCCTCCTGGACTTTTAACTGTTAGGAGTAGGAATTATAACGTTTAAGGAGTAAGGAATGCAATATTCATTATAACGACGTACATATATGTACAAATGTATGTACATGTGTGCATGTATGTATATATTTTTAGGAATTAGCTATTTTTTAACAGTATTCAGGATGTTTTTTCTACTCGTTCAAAAACTAACTGCAACCGCCTTTCGTTAACACAATGGACATCAACGTTGCATGAGGGCAATGTTTATTAATAAAAATAATAGTAAAACTTCTCATATTAGTAAAGCTCTGTACTCAGATCCGAAAAAGTGCTAGCGAACAGAATCAGAGTTGATAGTCGTATTAAACCAATGGCTCGGTTCGGGCACTTCGGTTCATGACGCGGCGCGAAGCAATGGCATTGGTACATGTGGTGTGCGTGTAATACACAAAGAATTTTTGATTGTACCAAAGGGGTAAATTGACCCCTCTCGAACTAGTTCTACTTCGTTTAACGCGCAACTAATACGGGGGAAGCGAACATCGACCAGTCTAAAGTTTAGACTCTAAACATATCCGAAATACGAAGCTGGTTTCGTTTTCTTTTCGAAGTCGACAAATAACCGTAAACTCGTGGGAATATGAAAAAACCGCGAAAAGTAGTAACAATACAGTGGGGACTCTGTGATTTTTGGCCGATGCCACGTCCAAAATGGTAAGTGTTTTTTCTGTGCGCATTTTGGTTTCTGCGTCGAAAAGCAGATTTAGAAAACAAAGGGTTAAGGCCTGTACCCAGCACTGCGGAAAATTACGGACAGGAATCTGCTCTTTTTTTCGTTTTACAATATATTGTATGGTTAGTAATAGAACATAACTAAAATAGTGTGACGAAGAACATAAAACGTGCTTGGTCACACTCATGATTCAGCTGTGTTGTGCAAACATCGCCAATTTTGAAAATTCAACTGAAATTAAAAAAAGGAAAAAATATAAGTCTGACGATGAAGTGATTATGTTGGTGGCAGCATAAATTGTCGCCAAAAAAAATAGGAAGGAGAAGTACAGCGCAGTCAGAGGCGCCAAACTGTCAAAATGATCAAAATCCTTATTTTCCGTGATCCGCCAAAGACATGGTCTTCCCTCAACTGCTTTGATTAAAGCAATCTTCTCATGTTGAAAATTTGCAACTCTCTTGTTTGATTTGCGCACAGTTTTTCCCTTTATCTTTCACTTTTACTTCAGTAATAAGCGCTCAGTTTTTCCCACCATCTTTCACTTTTACTTCAGTAATAATAGGTATATATATTTTCCTGGCGGGAATATCATCTGCTCTCTCAAAATTTATACCCGGTACTCGAAGAGTATAGGGGTATATTAGATTTGCGGGGATAACGGATGTGTGTAACGCACAGAAGGAAGCGTTTCCGACCCCATAAAGTATATATATTCTTGATCAGCATCAATAGCCGAGTCGATATAGCCATGTCTGTCTGTCCGTCCGTCTGTCCGTCCGTCCGTCTTCATTAGTGCCTATATCTCAGAGACTATTTAAGCTAGAGCAACCAAATTTTGTATCCAGTCTTCTGTGTTATCACACTACTCCAAGTGTATTTCAAAATTTCGTCCCGCCCCTTTTCGCCCACACAAAGGACGAAAATCTGTGGCATGCACAATTTTAAAGATACGCAAAAACTAAAATCGCAGTATCTTAGAGAATGATTATATCTTTCAGAGTGTTGAGTCTGGATAAGGTCTGATTATTAATATAGCCACTATGAAGAAAACCATTTCGAAAGTCATCGTTCCCTCTCGCTCTCTCTCACACGCGACCCTGTCTGTTTTGCTTATTCGTCCAAATAAGCGCCTAGATCTCAGAGACTATAAGAGCTAGGGCAACCAAACTTTCTATCCAAGCTCCTGCGATATCATTTCAATACAAGTGTATTTTAAAATTTTGACACGCCCCTTTCCGCCCCCACAAAGAAAGAAAATCTGTGCAATCGACAATTTTTAAGATACACGAAAACTAAAAACGCAGAATCATAAAAAATTACCGTATCTACCAGATTGCCGAATCTGGATCAGGTTTGATCATTATTATAGCCAGAAGGAACAAATTAAATTTCAGTCGCCTGCCCAGCGATTACTCATTCCTTCTCTCTCTTGTACCTACCACGTCTCTTGTAAGTAGTTATGTATACATGAGTATGTAAATATTTAGCAGCGATGTAAAAATGATATGTAAATAAAACTGGAAACAGATAACTTCTAAAATATACAACTACAGCATGGGGTTCGACTTAATTTTTTGAAATTTTCCATTTTGGCCAAAATTTAATATTAATATTAAATTAATATATATTAATTAATATAATAAAAAAACATATGTATATACTGAGTGAGTACCGGGTATAAAGTAGAGCCGCGGCCTTTGCCGCGGCTCACAACGTTCCCCCTCGTTTTTACATAGGTTTAGCATACGGCCCTACTGATGGCAAAATGTTGCGTCGTTTTCCGACGCAGTTGCGTTTTAGTATTTCTGTGGTATTTCTGTGCGCATAACAGCAATTTTCGTACTGTTCTGCCTAATCAGCGGAACTATCACCACTAATAACCACAAAAAACAGCAGATTCATTTTTAAATATTGCCGCGTAAAATTTTTAGCTGATTAAAAAGGGGCAAAAATACATGTAATGCTTTGAACAAATTGCTGAAACTAATTTTATTATTAAATCAAGCATTTCAACAATACGTTTGATTTCATATTTTTTGTCTTTGAATCCTTTCACTGTTTCTGTTATCTTCTCAGGGTAAGAAAGTGTGCTGGCAGATACTTGTCAGCGAGTTGAGCCACTACCTCGCGACAAAACTCCAGTAATATGCGGCAGACAATGGCCCTTGGTACACCAAATAGACTCCTTACCGTACGGGCTATGCTGTGGCTATTCTCTTCTCCAGAAGGATTGTCGTTCGAGAGTTGAGATTGGGCAACAGTCCAACAAGAATGTTGAGAGTTGAGAAATCTCCTCTCTATGCGGAAATTTTCTTTAAAAAAAGGCAACGGAGTTGTCCATAACATCTTCCTCCCAAAATGAACCAGATCGTGGCTATTGCAATTTAGAATACATTATTTAATCGAAAAGAGAGAACATTATCTGCTCTTTACTTACAAGGGTCCAAAATCGAGGAGGACGTTGCAGTTGCAAGACGAATTGCAACTTTTCTGAGGATAACTCAGACACTTCCATGCACTTCAAAAGATTCTCCTCACTTTGCGTCACCGCAGTTAAAAGAATAAACTCTATTTCCGACATATTTCGTTAATTTTCGAACATTATTGACTTTGTTTACAAAATGTGTCTTCCTCTTCCAAGACGCAAAGTCGCTGTGGTGTAAACGGCAGTTCTGCTTCTCTGCGTCTTCTCCGATATCGATAGGTAACGCACCAAGTGTAAATAGCCCATAACATTAGATACAACTGATATTTTCATTATTTACGACGCGTACATCACATTTAAATTATTTAAACAATGAACTTACCTAGCTTGATCAGCGTCGATTTTAACCTTTTTTCGACAGTTTCCTTCCTACCGATAACCAAGTAGCTCACTATCGATATGTCACTTTCGAATGGTATCGATTACTCATTCTACGCAATAATTGGGAAAACATCGAAAGTGGACAGCTATCCCTAGTTTTGAAGTGGTATATGTATATTTGTGCTGAAAATTTACAAAATCGTTTCTTTCTTTTGAAGCAAAGAAATAAAAGTTAATGTACAAGCGAGCAACTGTGCTTTATTATTATTAGAGTCGGGCTTACTATTCGCGTAATCTCAGTCGAGAATCGAACGTTCTCTGAGACCGTAATAGGTAAGCTATTAAAAAAAATTAAAAAGAAAATGGCGTCACATGCCTCCACAGCCATATGCACATACATATGTACATATGTACACACGTATTGACACGGGCGCTAACGAGCACATTTCCCTTTGTACTCATTGTTGTGAAATATAGGACGGGAGACGAACAAGAAGAAGCAGAAGCCACGCAATTGAATTCACAAGGTAAGTTAAGGTAAAAGCATTCAAATCTACATCACGTCATACCGGTGACAAGGGGCCAAACCGAGCTTCCACCCTGGGAGCACTATGTCCGAAGCCATGAGCGCGCCTCCGCCCTTGATACCCCAGCTGCAGGAAATGCAGCAGCAGCAACAGCAGCACCAGCAGCAGGCTAACTCCGCAGCCCAGCAGTGGACCAATTACGCGTGGTACGCCAACCAGAATGCAGCCGCCTATCAACAGCAGTACCAGCAGTACTATCAGTACTATATGCGGTACCAACAGCAACAGCAACAGGTAACCTCAACGATAAGTTCGTCAAACGCACCGCCCGGATTTAGCAACGCCTTGGCAGCGCCTCCACCTCCGCCCCTGGGACCCCCTCCACCACCACCCAAGTCCACTCAACCAATCAACACCAACAAGTTGCAGCAGCAGCAGCAGCAAAAGAATTTTGGAGGGATACGTTTTAACTTGAATTTAAATCAAAAGCGCTTGGCGAATGCACCCAACCCCCTACAACAGCAACAACAGCAGCAGCAGCAACAGCAGCAGCAACAGCAGCAGCAACAGCAGCAGCAACAGCAGCAGCAACAGCAGCAGCAGCATCAGCAGCAGCAGCAGCAGCAACAACAACAGCAGCAACAACAGCAGCAGCAACAACAGCAGCAGCAACAACAGCAGCAGCAGCAGCTGATTCAGCAGCAGCAACAGACCCAGCAGCATCAACAGACACAGCAGCCAACCCAATTGTTCAACAATAATAGCAACATAAATAACGTCAACAACAAGAAGAAGCGGAAGCGAAACAACAAGAACAAAAACGCGAGTTTCGATCAAAGTACATACAATAATCCGTTTAGCAATATAGCTACACCCATAGCACCACCACCGCCCATTATCAGCGATGTGTTGGTGCCCAGCACGCCAGATCTAAGCAAGCCTCCACCGCCCCTGCCCCAGGCTCTGGCCACCATTGTGGAGACAACTAAACCGGAACCGAAGAGTTTTCCAGCTGCTTCTGCAGCGTTTAAGCGTCCCAATAGCTTTCAGATGACCTCCAATGACTCCTGGCCAGACTCGTTAAATCAGTATGTTGCTCGGTGCTACTCCAAATGCAACACGGACCTGGATAAGGATCAGATAGACATATGTCTGAAGGGCAAGATCATGGCAGCGGCCAATCGAAATGAGCTGTGGACCAGAGACTGGGACAACGAGCCTATGCCAACGGTGCACAGCGAGAGAGACGGCATCGAGGTGGTACTTAGCCACGCCACGCCTCCACAGCCAGAAAGGAGTAACTACTTTAACAAGAAACGTGAGTTGGAGCAGGAGCGGGAAAGAGACCGGGAGCGGAAGCAGGAGCAGGTGCAAGAGAAGCCGGCAAAGTCACCGAATGCTAATCAATTCAAGCAAAGAGGAAATCAATTCAATAAAACATCCAATTACGGCCATCAGCAGTCGTCCACGCGGTATTCCAGGAGTCGTTCGCGGTATGTCTGGCTGTTTCCTTTGTGTGCTACTTAAAGTCTCTAATGTATCCACTTGCAGGTCACCGTCATCTTCGACTTCATTGAAATACACTCACAAGAAACGTTATTCGCGATCTCATTCGCGTTCACATTCTGGTTCCCGCAGCAGCGATGCTGCCAGTCCGCCGGCGCGTAAAGTTCCTCGTAAATCGGGTTCCAACGAATCTCTGGATTTTATATCCTTAAACGCGAACCTCTCCCGCAAGCAGCAGAAAATGCTAATGAAGAAAAGCAAAAGACTCGCTGCAGCAGCGGCGGCGGGATCCGCCGTATCGCATACTGGTCACTCCAAGAAAAAGCCGCACTTCTATTCAAAACAGTCGTCCGTGGGTGGGGCCGTTGATGATGACACAGCGCGCTTGCAACAGCGTGCGGCACGTTTCTCGCAGCAGGGCTCTAGCTCGGCTAAGAAATCTGTCGTCGCAATTGCAAGTTCGCCATTTGGTCTCACTACGGCCAAAAACCGGAAGAAAATGATGCAGCAGCAGCAGCATCTTCGTTCTGCTTTCTACGAGGATTTGGACCCGGCTAGCGGCTTAGATTTGCTCGATTTGCACATTGTAGGAACTTGTAGGGACTTAGAAAAATCGTTTTTGCGCCTAACAAAGGCTCCATCCCCGTCGGAAGTTCGGCCCGTCGAAGTCCTTACCCATTCGCTGTCTAACGTGAAGAGCAAGTGGCGTGCCAACCAGGATTATCATTATGCGTGTGATCAGTTGAAGTCCTTAAGGCAGGATCTAACTGTAAGTGCTGCAACAGCCGTTTACTTGAGGAAATTGCGACCATATTTTACCACCTCTTGTTTATCTTTCCTTGTTTGCTGACAGGTGCAAGGTATTCGCGATCAGTTCACTGTTGAGGTGTACGAGACACATGCACGTATTGCCATGGAGAAGGGCGACCACGAGGAATTCAATCAGTGCCAGACGCAACTGAAAATGCTCTACTCCGAACTGGGTGGCCAGAGCCATAATTCTATGGAGTTTACGGCATATCGCATACTTTACTACATATTTACAAAGAATACCTTGGGTACGTCTGCATTTTCTATGCTCGAATCCGTTGAGTTTTCTGCAATCATAACTATATTCCCTTTTCTCTGCAGATATTACGACAGTCCTGCGCTCGATATCAGCTGATCAACGCGAGAATCCTGTAATTGCACATGCCTTGCAGTTCCGCTCGGCCTGGTCGTTGGGAAACTATTGCAAGTTGTTTGCTCTTTACAAGACAGCGCCCCTTATGTCGGGCCATATGATTGAATGGTTTTTGGAAAGAGAGCGCAAGGCTGCTCTGCGAGTCATCATTAAATCGTATGTGATGGTGCTTTTCTAAAGACTAGCTTCTAATACAACCAATCTCTCTTTCAGCTACCGTCCCAGCATTAGCGTCGAATATGTTAGCAATATCTTGGCCTTTGATAGCTTTGAGAAGTGTAAAGAATGGCTAGATACCTTCAGTTTGCCTTATGTCGCGAGCGGTGCCCAAATCGATTGCAAAAATGCCGCTAGTATAGCCATTTGAAGCAATCCATTTAAAAAACAGAAACACTTCTGAGAGAAACACATATACCCCATACCCTACTCTATGTACCTAACATTTCCGAAATTCTCGGAGACAGGTACACTTTTTAGGAACGCGTATTCACCTCCCTATCCGCTTGTAACCAATTTGTAAATATTTTAGGTACTTTTAGTGCTCGCGTTTCCCTGAACGAAAATTTAGAAATTTAAAAGTTGTTTTTCCTTTCAAACCATCTCTTACCCTGGACAAGCGCCCGTTCAGTTTCGATGTAACTACGAAGCGATAGAAACTACCTCAATCCCTCATTATTTGCAAGAAGAATAATTCATATATCAACTACACTGAGGACACGGAATCTACAGATCTAAATCAACTGGCTATATAATTCTATAAAGGACTGTATCCAACAGAATAGAAGTACCGAAATGGAATGATTGAATGATTGCAATATTGCAGAAAACTCAACGCATTCGAGACTCCTTAAACCTGCAGGAAACTTTTCAAAAGACTACGGCTGCAGAATTTAAATTAAACTGGTTAAAGTAATGCCCGCTCTCCGGTTCATTATTAACTCGATTAAACCTGAACAACATCGTGAACTAACGTACTATTGTTTACAAAAGCAGGAGAACAGCAAGAGCTATCGTGTGCTGTATGCTGAAAACAAATTTTTTTTTTTTTGATGCTCTGTTTTTCAATCTTTTTTTACCCTTTTCCTTTCATTTTTAAACTAATATTAAGGCTTAGGCTTAATGTTTGTTGTCTTCTTTAAATTATTGAAACGGTTTATACTAATGTCTTGTCTCTCTATTGTATACCTGTATATATACAACCATCACCACAACCACCACCAGTACCAGTACGAGTACCAGAATCAGTACCAGAATCTACTGCAACTGCAAATGCAACAACGGTACAACAAGCAGCACAAGCAACGCCGCAATCGCTCGGAGTTCGGAAGATCAAAGTTTTGGAATACGGTGAACTCAATCTGGCCCCCAATCTGGCCCGTCTCGCAATCATCCATCCATTCAAGAGAAGTCAGCAAGTTTGCGCGCCATTTGTAAGCTCTTCCAATTTTAATTCGTGTCATTAATTGTAACCTAAAAAGGGTCCCCATTGGAACCCCATTGGCTAAGATTATTAAACAAAATCATTTCTACATTGGGGAAAGTCGAAAAAAAAATACCACACTATGTGGTAAATTGTACAATAGATTAGTGCTAAGGCTATGTTTTTAAGCTAAGTTTACCTGTTACATTTATTTTTAACTTCCATGATGTTGGAAAAAAGAGGAAAAACAATTCAAGATATTCAAATGCATCTTTCCACAGTTCCGGCACAAGATGCGAGCCCGTTGCATGAAAAGTAAAACTAAAACCCCGCTTCTAAAGAATAAACAGAGAAAAAAACAGCAACAAGTGTCTTTTTCCTTGGAACTCTCGATTTCAGCCATTTATTCGACAGTCACACGCTGACCTTCCAACCACACGCACACTGAAAGCTTTAGCCGGGACACGAGCCATGCGGCCCTCCGATGTGTGTGTACGAAGCTTTTTCACCAACACGTAACGGATGCTGCCGGAGGCTCAACCCAGCCGCTATTTAAGGATGCTGCGTTGCTGCCTTAGTCTCAGTCAACGCGCGGCGTTCGTTGGCTAAAAACAAAATTTTAGTGGACCAACCGACCGGTGATAGACAAAGGCTTTGATTTCTTTTAAAAGCATCCATTAGTTTTTGAGTGTTCTTCATGTGGTGCAGTGGCTAAATCAAAAACTTATTCATTTTAGATCTTGCCAATCGGTCCAGTGTGTGTAAAAATTATTCATCTACAATCGTGTTTACTGCTTTGAATTGGCATTTATATCCCCGAAGAGGTAAAGTTATCTGCTCGTTCGAGAGGATTCTACACCAATTACACTAGTCGACACGACTTTTCCGCTGTCGGTCAAAATGACTTTTTCTGATAGATTTGGATGTTTAAAAATTGTTGAAAAATGTTTTTTTTGTTTTCCAGGTTTTTTTTTTTTTAAAGAATTTTTAAAAAATTTGGTTATTTTTGTCATAGTTAGTGTATATAACTTAAGTTTCCTAAACTGGTTGTATTGATCTTTGAAGTTTTAAAAAGCTGTCATGCAGCTATAAAACGGACCCAAACAATTTGTAGCTGCAACTTAACGTCTGGAAGATATTAAGCTTTCAAAATGAAATTTCATAATTTTTTGCGGTTATTTTTCCGAAATTTTGAAGGAAAAGAAAAAAAAAAATAATAATAATTTTAGATAGACACATTTATTAGGCATCGTTTAAGGTATCGCTTATAAAAATCGAAGGATAAACGGCTAAGTTACAACCGTTTGACCAAACTTCAAATTTCAATTTGAAAGCTTAATATCTTCCAGACGTTAAGTTGCAGCTACAAAGTGCCTGGGTTGGATTTATAGCTGCATTTGTCAGCTTTTTTTAACTGCAAAGTGAAATACACCCAGTTGTAGGAATAATTAAAATTCTTTAAATTCTTTAATTCTTTAAAATATTGTAAATCTCCAAATCTATCAGAAAAATTCAGTTTGGGCAACAACGGAAAAAAAGTTGAATTTTGTCAAGTAGTATTATTGGGGATAAAAGTTAAAAACATACTGGCTTAATAGATTTAAGCCTTTTACCGAGTAAATCAAATAAAACGAGCTCATAATACACAGTGTACTTCACATCTGCACAGACATAATTGGAAGGAATGAACAATCAATCAAACACAGCTTAGCATAGAAAATTTTAAAAATGATTTGTTACTATAAATACACAAGGCTTAGTTACATGCTTAAAAATTTGTTTGCTATCATGTTTCCTTAAAAACGACAGCGTTTTGATGCCATGATTCATTGCAAAATCGGATCTAAAAATAATACATTTTTTATAAATAATAACAAAATAACAAATTATACTTTTCCGGTATTTATAATATTTATCTAAAATACGGAAATTATAATAATCCAGTACTGGTTGATAACACTAGTCGACACGACTTTTCCGCTGTCGCCAAAAATTACGTTTTCTGATAGATTTGGATGTTTAAAAATGTTTAAAGAATGATTTTTTTTTTCATGGTGGTATTTTTGGTACCGAAAAAAAATTATGAAATTTCGATTTGGAAGCTTAATATCTTCCAGACGTTAGGTTGCAGCTACAAAGTGTCTGAGTCGGATTTATAGCTGAATTTGTTCAATACAACCAGTTGTAGGAAACTTAAGTTATGTGAAAAGTAGAAGCACTACCTATGACAAAAAAATACCGAATATTTTGAAAATTCTTTAAAAAAAACTACACCATGAAAAAAAAACCATAGTTCTTTAAAAAAAATTAAAACTCCAAATCTATCAGAAAAAGTAATTTTTGGCGACAGCGAAAAAAAAGTTGAATTTTGTCGAGTAGTGTAACCGAAAACTATAATTATAAGGATTAATTAATAATTTAAACTTAATCATTTAGGTGTATAGCTGATCTAACAGTATTGAATCAGAACATTGCTGACGAACAGCAATAGTCGTTTGTTAATAATACAAAGTACTGAATGCAAAGTATAATATATTTGAAATTATATCTGGAAATAAGTAAAATCTGATAATGTAAGTAATTCTCCGAAGTGTTAATAAAGTAATCATTGCCAAAATATTACTCAAATCTAAGCAGCCTAATGCCTAAAAGTCGGTTGATTAATGTTGTAGGAATTTTTAAATCCTTTTGCATGTGAATCCCACTCTTGGGGAGGCCGCGGATTTTCCCCTAAATTGAAGATAATTAATGAAAGTGAATCATTAATAAATGCCCCACCAATAAATGCCACTCAAACCCGACCTCTTGACGGCCATTAAGTACTCAAGTTTGTCAAAGAGCTGAAAATGTACTTCTCTCATGCCAGTTAAGAAATATCTTTTTAACTCAATTTCCACCGTAAATTGAAAAACAATTAGCAGTAAAAATGTTCTCCCGAGCGAACTTTCAAGCGATGTTTGGGCCCACTTCCGGTGGCCGGTGGGCCCCGTCCCCGCTGCTGATGCTGAACGGGTTGAACAATAATCTTGTGTTTGTCCTGACCTGTCCTGTCCCAGTCCTGTCGCCACAGAATTCTTCGTTTTGTTATAGCGAATATTATAATTTCGCTAATGTCCTGCCTGCAATTGTCGGACTGCACGCTAGGCCTGTCTATTGAAAGCCAGCGAAACGAACAGTCAGCGAATAAAGAAGCTGCCAGAGTTAGGCTAGGAAATTGGAATGATGAATTGTACGAGTACCGGAGTATTTACTATATATAATTAAAATGCATTTGAAGAAGCTTCATTCGCGTATTATACATATTTATGAATGTACATATGTATGTATTTACATGTAGACATTTTTCCAAAAATTCAATTCGTTGATCAAGTTAGGGAGGATTCAATGGATTTTAAACTTCCCCTATTTTCTTTGTAGACGCTAACATTAAATGTTATTTCTTTACAGTGCTTGGGCCAGGTTCTAAACAGCTAAACAATAAATAAACATTCAATATTGACTATCAAAACGGCATCCGCAGCTTAGTCTGACATTACAAAGAATAAGAAAAAGCAGAAGTATACATTTCCCGACATTATGTTTGAATATTTCATAGATTTACACACTTGCGCACTCCTATCTAGCTTGGGATGTGGGGATACCTGATGCCGCTGGCCTTACATGGCAATCCATCGCCATCCCTTTCATATAGAAATGGGAGGCCAGCATTTGGGCGAATAAAACCACTTTTACTCGTTTACCTTTTCTGAACCAACTTAGGGATGCCCACAGGATTCTGTCCACTTTGCGGGCGCCCTGTAAGAGTGTTGTGCTGGCGTTTACTCGTACTTGGAATATCTTTACTGCATAAATACATACATATGTTTATGTAATATTGTATCCCCTCCACATCTGAGAATGGATGGATTTTAAATTGGTATTATGTAAAAAAGGAATTTCGATGAAACGCGAACAAGTTACATACATATGTACACATGTATGTAAAATATGAGTTGCGGATTTGATATTTATTCCTTATATTAAAATATTTGGGCTCAGAAGGCTTAGGCGCCTTAGCCTTAGCCTACACAAATGTCTTCAGATATTTGAATTTTGACTTTTATTAACCTGGTGCACAGCTGTTATCCATCAGTGAGCGATTTATCTTGCCGAATATCAAGATGAAACTGATTCGTACGACAAGCGTTTAATGTGTCAAAGCGGTTTTGAATATTGAAATATTTCGTGCAGCTTGCCATTTAATTGCTTCGAGCTTGTGAGATTGAAAGACGTAATAATCTTGAATTCAGAGCGGTGTTTATGCCCATTTTACATTTAAATTTGGCACAAAATGGCACGAATTTGTATGTCGGGTCCCGCATACAAATACTTAGGCCATTTAGAACATCACTCCATTTATGGTCTTTTTGTCCACATCTTTCCTATTTGATTTCTTAAGAGTACTGAAATACACTTCCCAATCCCAGCATCTTGACCACAAGCTGTACGGCTCTGGGCCTAAGCTGAAACCATTTTAGTACCTGTCTTCCTAGGAAAGACACCACACCAAAGAGTCCTTGCCAACTTCGCTGACTGCTCTGGCCGTGTTCTGTTGGCCATTTAAATGGGTTCCTTAACAGATTTTCCAGTTTTCAGATTTATTTTTTTTTGTGTTTGTATTTTTGTTGCCGTTTGGCATTGTGCATGCCAGCATTTTCTTTTGGTTTTTCATTTACGCTGTTTGCTCTTGTCTTTCAAATATACGATTTCCGTTGGATTCCATTTTTTCACGCGGCTGTGTTGTCTTTTAAGATAACACTGAAAGCTTTCTACGTCTGTCTGTCTGTCTGTCGTTGTTGTTATGGCTTTGTTCAAGAGTTTATTTTAAAGCAATTGATTGGACTTAAACCGATGAGGAGGAATTCGGGGGCTACTGGGGAGGAGCCGAAGTGTTGAGAGGAAAGAAGGAAAGTTGAAATTTGCATGCTGCTGCGGGGGGAAATGGAAAGCAATAGGGATTGAAATATACTTTTACTGGCGGATCTTATCCATTATGTTTTTCCATGGGCAGAACCCTTTCAAGTTTCTTTGCTATACTGTTTTGCCCTGCAATTGTGTGCGTAATGTAAGGAAAAGGTTGCAAGACCACGTAAAAAAAAACAGGTGGTTTCAGAAAACACACATTTATGTGTAGAATTATTCAGTATAACAGGACCCCATTTGGGGTATTATAAATATAACGTCACTAAGATACGTACATACATATGTATGTGTAGTATTTTATACATATATGTATGTATGTATGTACATACATATTTAAGCATGTACATATGTACGTAAAAATGATTATTACGCTTCGATTGTTTTGAGTCCTCATTGTTGCCAATGTCATGAGCGTGAACCGGTTTGGTTTAGTTACGAGTGCGAATGTATGAAGGCTTGGTACAAAAGTTACATTTAATCAGTTTCCAAAGGTTTATTTTTCAACAGGATTCAAAGGGTATTTAAGCTTTATATATTGTTTTCCTATTAAACCTTTTTGTTTTTCGTGGCAATTCCACTGAAAAGTATTCCAATTTCAAATGATTTCATTTATTTACATATCAAGTTTTAATAATGCTCAGCTCGTTAAAATTGAAATTAGCAAAGACTTAAAAACAACAATTCGTTTCAATTGCGATTATAACTGAGAGACCTGCTGCCTTCTCCTCAGCAACTTCTTAATTCCTGCGGCGCTTATTAGTTAGGTTAGGAAACGAGGAGGAGCAAAGGGAAATTGAAAAGCAGACGCAGACGCAGATACTAGATGGTAGCATGAACATTTCGAAAAATTAAAAGTGTCTTTGTGGCAAGTTGTCAGACCGAAAGTCACAGACCCAGAAGCCACTGCGCGGGCTTCCTAATAACTTCTCTTAATCAAAAAGTGACGAGGCTCTCACTGCTCTATGAAAATTCAATTAGTTTACCTTTAATTTGTGGAGCAAAACGGGGGAAGAGGTTTTTATTCGCTCCGTTGGAAAAGTTTAAGACAACAGCTGTTGAACCCTTTTGTTGGCGCCCCGGCAACCGGATTCAAATCGTTTTAACCTTTCACGCCGAATCACTTTTCACGCTCTTCTTTTGCGGCAGATGTTTTCAATTCTCGATTTTCTCGAAAAAACATTTTCTATCGCTGCTCGTGCATTTGTTGAGCGTCAAATGTACTTGAAGAAATTGTCAGCGCTTATACATATGTACATATGTATGTACATATGTATGTATTTACATATGTACATATGTACATATGTATATAAACATGTTTACCTCGCTTAACACAGGGGTTACGTTCCTAGAAAACCTCGTGTTAAGCGTACAAATACGCTAGAATATTTTCAAAGGTAGGAAGGTCTAGAGCATATTAATATTAATTTTTATCATTTCAATAATTTCTTATTAATGCTTCCATATTTAAACAGCTCTTGCACAATATAAATACCTACATATTGACAGACTATAGTCATGTTCTCGAAACCCTCACCTTCAATTAACTGAGCAAAGTCCAATATTTCACGAAATTCACATTGTGACAGTTGTACAGGAGCTTTAATTTTCGATTGTGGGAGAAGTATTGCTTATTAGTTCATAGAAAAAGGCACTACGCATTAATCAAACAAAAAAAATTATATTGAAATTTCGCAATCGTGGAACAACGAGGTTTTCAGCGGTTTTAAAAGGGGAGGGAGCAAATTTGTAACCGTGTAAAACCGAGTTCGCATTAAAAGAGTGTGCGAGAGCCAAGTACTATATACTCAAAGAGTATTCTTTGATATTCCCTGACAGCAAGCAATGGGTTAAATTAAATTTCAATTATCGTGTGGTCATGTTTATGGTAATCCTGTGGTTCGTTCTGGCTTACCTTTCATTCAAAGAGATCGTTTATAGGTTTATTCGAATATAGATAGATTCCTTTTTGTCACAAAAGACTCATCGGTATATGTGATATATTTTTGTATTTGGGCTTTCGTTTCTGGTTTCCAAGCCCACATTCAAAACATTATATACTGCCAAACAAAAATGAATGAGCACTGCAATCGATTAGGCTGGCTTTGATGGTTTACCGATTGTTTCTTCAACTGCTACTGGCACATTCCCATATGGTATACATACATATGTATGTATGTATGTACATATATGGCACATATGAGTGAGGGCACTATCCTCAAACCCATATTCTGTTCAATGAGCACTCAACGCACATTAAAATTCAAAATCAATTGCCGAAATCTATACTTTGCTTTCACCCACACATTCGCACGATTTGACAAACATTTCCTCTCTCACATACTCGCTCCGGGAATGTCCCCGCCGTTCCTTTTGTCTCTCTAATTACTCTTTGATTGTTAAATTATTATTTACATCATTGCGCATAGACAGCACGGGTATATCGTATTCCTACTACTAGAGTAGCATAAAGCCGCATGCCTCTGTAAGAATACTGTTTCGGAGTGTATCGGAGATTTTAGTGGGTTCCAATGTTCCACAGTGGTTTACCATCCGAAACCTGATTCAATAAATTGTGGCAGACGAGGCTTGGTCTATAGCGACTCTCACATATATGTAAATGTAATGGTTTTTACACCCGCTTGTCATCGAGAAAAGAAAAATGCTGTAGATCCTATATATTTTAAGAAACAATCTCATGTAATATCTCATATTTTCGGAATGGCCTCCCATTTGTGCAAACATGGGTAGAACAAAGTCCGGCACTCTACAACAGCTTTTTTGTCTCTTATTTTTGTTTTTTGTTTAATGACTTAATGACTGAATTTTGTTAAATTGCTTTAGCAAATCAAAATACCAATGAAAATGACTTCAATTGTCGCTTTATTTTGTTCAATTCACTTTTATTTGGGTTGGCGTACTCCTGGGACTGAGTGTTTTTGTTTGTTTAGGCTAATCAATCAATCAATTAATTGGCTGGCTAGCTTTGAGTACATAAGTCTATTTTTGTAGCTAAAAGCCAGCCTTTGTGCTGCTCTTTTTTCAGTTGCTACGATCCTTAGGCATTTTGAGTGGATGAGTGGTTGTATGTATACAAGGACGATGATGATGATGATGGAAAACATCAACTAACGTTAAACTAGTGAAACGCTGCTGTCGATATTCCAACTATAGAGTACTTGGTGAAGCGATTGGCTTTATGGCTTAATTTCTTTAAATATTGGTTATTTATTCTGGCTTAAGCATTTCTCTGATCTTTAGATCTGAAATTCTTTAAAAATAGGAAAAATGTTACCCGTTTGGTAAATGTTTTCCTTTTCCTATAAAAGTTGTTTCTCAAATTGGTTTAAGATATTGAACTATCTAATGACAGCTTTATGTTATTCGTTACTCCTTGTGTTTTTACTCAATTTCTCCCGAATTTCCATACTTGTTTAAGATCATTGAAGATCATTTTAAGTGAGTGAGTTACGCTAGATCTTATAGGTTGCAAAATGCTTACGCACTAATCTCAAAGTTAATGAAATATTTGTACATTTTATGTTTATGTATTAATTGTATCAGAGACAATTTCGACCTACACGAATTAAATATTCCCTGCTCCCTCGAGTACCACCGAGTACCACCATGAGTACGATCGAAGCTTAGACAGAGCTTAGCATTTGGGATAAATATTGCATTCGCCGTTTAGTTTGATCCATTAGCTTAACGTAGAGTAACCGCTGTACTTCTATACTCGTATTTATGGCTTTCCATCTACTAACACAACTTTCTTAAAAACTTTTCAATCTGCAGTGAACTGCCAGAAGAAATAAGCCGCACGAAGAGGTTTTATACGAGAATTTAATCAAAAAATTGAAGAGAAAGCAGTCCAGAAGTCAGTCTCAACAGGTGAGACTGCATTCTAAGCGAGCGCGGTAAGCACTAAGCGGCCAAGAAAGGACGGTCGAGAGCACGCCAAACGAGGCACTGGACCTGGACAAGATGTCGCAACATTTTACGTCGATACTTGAGAACCTGCGTTTTGTGGCCATCAAACGGACGACAAATACTCAACAGCAACAGCAACAGAAGCAGCAACAGCAACAGCCGAAATCGACTCCACCCTCTCCGGGCGTGACGCAACAACAAAATAGAACAAAAACCAAATCTCAAACAGCGCTAACGGTGAATGGCAATGGCCTCTTGAGCTCAAGTCTTGAGGCCGCTAGCGGCGGTGGTGACTCGTCTTCCAGCCATGAAGTGGACCACAGAGGCGGAGCACCTGCGACAGGAGTTGGGGTAGGAGCTACAGCAGGCACAGGAGCGGACGCGGGCGCATCAACATCAAGTGGTGGCGGTGGAAGTAGTAGTGGCACGCCACTAAAGAACCACAAGCGCGCTAGCATCTCCACGGTGTCGCCCCCCGTTCGGGAGCGGCGTGGCACCAACACAAGCATCGTTGTGGAGCTGGACAGTGGAGGAGCTGCTACAGTCGCGACAGCGACGTGCGTCGCCTCTGGCAGCGGTACGGCATCCGGCAAAAGTTCACGGGAACTTTCGCCATCGCCCAAAAACCAGCAGCAGCCGAGAAAAATGTCGCAGGATTATCGTTCGCGTGCCGGCAGGTAACAGTTGCATTTCTCACAAGCACATCAGAGGGGATAACTTGTACGAGTACTTGTATGAGCAGGTGTGACAAATTGAGGGGATATCCCAGCGAAAACTGTTAAACAGGCGTACCAGGGGCTAAGCTAGACGTGTAGTAGAAATGTACAACATAAATCCACAGAGATCAAAATCCAAGTTCAAACAACAGGGCAAGGGTCATCTTAATAAGCCGCAGAAATAATTAAAACGGAAACGTTTTTCTTATAGCCTTTTTACCGCATCATTGTCGAAGGTGTTTACACTTAGACCGCATCGTTCCAAAAGACCTTGCAAGTCTTTGTGTTACCATTTTGTTGCTTGCAATCAGACTTATTTTAATTGAAATGTTCAGGAATGGTTTGGACGCTCAACTTTAAATTGAATTTATTGTTCGATTCGATAAAAATACCCCCGAAAAATTTCAGAATTTTGTAAAAATTGGGCAGAATACGGTAACACTTGCGAATGATGCACCGAATGTTGTATCATGCGGCCACATCATTGTCATCTTCTATCTGCAGGGCTCTTATGGGCATCATTTTCGCATGTTCCATTTAACGGAAAAATCCAATGATGCGCCCTAATGTAAAAAGGGTATGAGGGTGGGTTACAAAATTGTAAATGAAAACTTACCCGAATTTAATTTTGTCTCCATAGAAATTTCAATATTATATGTCTTTCTAGTGCAGGTTTCTTGAACTCAAAAGGCAATGGGTATTCTACGAAAGCTCTTAGACAGCTCGCATTAGTATTAATCAATTAGTATTCGATATTTAAAAATTACTAGGAACCGAAGAACCAACGCTATCCACCTATTAAAAGGGCCCCTGAATTTAATTTTGATTTCCCTGTGCTTCAAGCTCCAAGAGCTTCACGTTGCAAATCCAATGGTAATCAAATGCACAGGAGAGAACAACATTTTATGAAGAGCGATAGATCGGATAAGAGCTTAGCTGCAGTGGAGTGCGCTCTTTGTAAATTGAAATGAAGAGAGACTTGAAACTCGGTCACACGATTTTGCCCATCTTATCATCTACTCTTTTCCGCACTCACAGTTACTTTACCTCCATTGCAGTTTCATGCATCTGGACGACGAGGGACGCAGCGTGCTGATGCGCAAGCCGATGCGACTGAAGAACATTGAGGGTAGGCCAGAGGTCTACGACACACTGCACTCTAAGGGACGAGAAGTAAGTCACGTGTGAGCCAGGGTCCTAGGCCCAGGGCTCTGGCTGTAATTAGGATCTGAACGTGGCTGAGATAAGGTCTGGGGACCAAGTGGTGAACGGGCACGAGTAAATGTGCGATAAACGGGCAGTAAAACAATTCGCAGAATGTGCTCAGACTGTCCCTGTCTAAGTGCAAAAAAGTTTCGGCTCGGAATGCATACAGAGAAAGAAGCATTGCATACTTGTAGGAGTTATTTAATACTCTCATGGCTCTTAGTGTAAGAGCCATGTAATTGTGTGTAAGTTTGCTTGTTGTGTGACTGCCTGGGACTCTATCCATTCGTACATGGGCATGGGGGCACACATGCGTTCGTGGGTGTCTTCCCGTTTGTGTGTCTTTCATTGGAACGTTTTACAGCAGTTTGTTATGTAAAAGTTGGCCAAGTGCGTGCCCAGTACTGTTGATAAAACAGAAGGCCCTACTTTTGTGGGCCTGGTGCGCTCTTTCTTTCCCTTTGGCCTAACAGCCAAAGTTTTTTCATCTCATCGTAATAAAGTAGCTTGGAGCTACACGCTTTTCTCTGCTTCAAAACGTTGTGTGTGGTCTACAATTATAAGTGTAAGTATTTTACTAAAGTGCCACACATGTTTTTAAATATTTAATACTTTTCTGCAGAGAAAAAGTGTAACATCCGTAACGTGAGCTCCGTAACAGACCAAAATAAAGATTTTTTTGACCTTCTCTTTTAAGCTGGTTTAATATGGTCATATATTCCACTTAACTTTACGTTACGTTACCGTTTTATTTAAAAAAAAATGAAAAAAATGAAAAAACTTAAAATTTAAAAGTACTCCCAAAGGACTGCGTTTTGCAAAAATTGCATGAAAATATTCCAATAGGAACGTTAGCTGTATCAATTTAACAAGCAAATTTGTGTTCGAATGTAACGAATGTCCGTAACGCAGGATTAGCCCATATTTTTATTAACTGGTCGACGTTTGTTCAGATTGATTAATATGGTTTATTATAGCAATAGTCTGTTCGATAGTAAGCTCGATTCAAGACTGGGTCAGATTGAAGAGATATTCGAAGCCCCAAAATTGAGGTGCTACATCAAGAATATCCAAAGGCAGTCGGTACGAATTGCCCATCTGTGCCTTAATGCAAGCGTAGCTTTACTAAAGCGCGACAGATCGAGAGAGCGATATTGAACTTGAACAAAAGAAAGAAAGGCGCAGAATGAAGAGAGTCAGGCATTTTTGCCACCTTTTGTGGCCAAAACGTATTTTCCAAAAGTCGTTAAAATTAAATATTTTTAACGGATATACATATATCGGAATAACATTGGTCTTCAATGTAAAGTAATCGAAAATTTAACAGAGCGAACCACTGTTAAGTTAACAGCAGTCAAAATAAGCTGTTTGCTGGCGAGAAACACGTTTCTTTTGCACAGAGTATGCATAGGCTGCCACCGTGCATTAGAATACATATGTATGTATGTATGTGTGTACATGTATGTAGATGACAATGTAGATGTAGTACAGAGGGCAATGCAGTGCAAACAGTGAACACTAATAGAAGCGAATCTTTGAATATACAACGTTTATAAATATATTTTTGAGCAGAATGAACATCTGAATCACTAATTAGCCCGTCAGCTTACAGGCATTGTGCATATGTGAATCTTTGAATAGATCTTCGATTGTTGGTGCGCCTGAATGTAGTTGAAAACGTGTTATGTGGTTAAGCTTGTATTAAGATAGGTAGCGGCTTAGCCATTTGAACGCCAGAAAATGTGCAATGAATTCATTGCAAAAGTAAGTTTTATTAAGGCCAAATTCCATAATTTAATTGGCACACCTTCGGAGGGGCGAATAAGTTGCCCAGAACTGATTCAGCAACTGCTGTGGATGTGGTCTGGTGCAGGGCTCATTAGGGTGTCCCGACGGACTGCAGGCTACAAGCCGTTAATTGCATAAGCGACGAGTCGACGCGGTCAGGAGTCGCTCGAAAGTTGTGGCACCTAACCTTAATTATCTAAGGAAGTGCCCCACTGCAGCCCTCTGCAGCCCACTCTGCCTCGACTAACCCAGAGGTCGCCAAGTGGCAGTTACAGTTACATTTAACAGCTACATCTAACACTAGAGCTATGGCTGCCATGCTAATTAAGTCAGCTTCAAAGTCAAAGTCAACGCCAACGCCAACACCAGCAGCGGAAATGGCGCTACGAATCCTTTATCAGAATCAAATTTCATTTCCCCACAGCTCTGTTCTTTCCCCTGACACCTTGCCCCACATCCCCGCTTCATTTTAATATGCACAAAATTATGCAATGCAAACAAGTATACTACATGTATCCCAGTCCGACACCCACCCTCGAACAACATGCAAATGGAGGCCGCTCCTTCTGTGCATCGCTGCTCAGGTGATTATTCCGAATCGTTTGAAATATCCACTGGAACTTAGCGCAAGCGACCATGTCACTTAAAGTGCCAACAATCGTGTCAGCTTGATAATACGAGATACGATTTAATTACCGGAAAGCAGCTGCTAATGGCTCTGCTTGCTCTGCTCTGCTTTCGAAGGACTTGCGTCTCAACTTGCGAATATCTTGGCTTTGGCCTTACCTTATTGTAGCCACACACACAACACACAACACACAAGCTCAGTTGCCTTGCATTGCCTTTAATATTTCTCTCTAAAACTGAACAATGAACCAAAATGTATATTTCTCATTTACATTTGTATATCCGGATAGTAGATTCGTTTAATTTGGGTGTCGGTTGGGGTTGCATTTAAATTTCAGTTAAGTGTCCGGAAGGAGAAGTGCAAGTGGCAGAGCGAAGTCAACTGCCACTGAATGCAGTTAATATTTGAATTCCTCTCGAGGGATGCAGGTCTGGTGCTGGCCTGGAATACTGTAAGCCTCCTGGGGAATGGGGCGCCATTGTGAATAGTGTAAGTGCCGATCTATCGAAGATGCGTTTGATGAAATTTCATTCAATTTTTTTTTAATTAATCAATTGGATCTGGCATATGATGCAGAGTACTCACTATTCGTTGATGCTTGATATATATTTCCCCCCAACCGACAGCACTACCGACAACTCTTTTCCACTTGGCCGAGGGGGAGAGCATAATTTTAGAGAAAACACCAAGAAAAACTACGAACAATGAAAAAGTACAAATTTGGCGGGGGGCAGAAGTGAGCTCTGGAGAACTGCACTCCCTACATAGTCAAGGAGGGGCCGGCACGTGGCATGTGGCACTGGGAAACCCAAGCTTACAAACCAGACTTCAAGCGTCCTGCTCCGATCCCTGTGGCGAGCGTGTCTATGTTCAAGTGTGTCTTCACGCATTTACCCGTACTTGCCGCTCCGCAGCTGCAGCTGTAGCTGCAGCAATTTCCGTTTCCGCAGCCGAACGGGCGCTGCCTGCTGTTTATATTTACATAAAACAATTTTGGACAACTTTGAGTGCTACGAGTCCCGGGCTGGCAATTATTTGCATTCCCGCTCTGCCAGCAAAAATTTCATTTGCTCTGCGAAAAGTGGAGACAGCCTCTGTGCCTTCTGGTTAAGTGTTTGGTCGCTTTATGAGATCTCCTGCCGCAGAAATGATAATTTCTTTGCTGAGCTCAGCCTCAAGGAAAGACTCACACTCACATGCCCCTTCAGATTCGGGCTTATTATAATGGGGGAGGTTTCCAGTTAAAGAATTTTTGTCATGTGTTGTAGGGCGGTAATCATAGTACATATTTCACTATACATATGTAGCATAACGTACAAGTGCGTTGCTTTGGGAACCCGGCCTCTGTTTCTCTGTTGCTCTTGCATTGTGCATAAATTTGTGCATAAATTTGTGTATAAAGTTGTTCATAAAGTTGTGCAACCGAGTGAATATTGGCAAAGTTTGTGCGGTGGGAAAAAGTGTGGAAGAGGTGCCTTTCTGTTCTGTGCATACAGAGCTATGTATTTTGGCAATGTGGCTTGGCTTATAGGAGAAAATGTAGTTGGTTGGTGGTTGGTCGTGGATGGGTCGGGAGTGAAAGCGAGCCGGAATTAATAGGACTTTCTGGCAATTATAACTCAACATTTAAGTAAGATACTTTTAACCCAAAGTGGTTTAGGCTTACTTCAAAAATTTGCATTTATTCTTCACCCACTTCATTAATTTAACAAATGCTGAGGCCGTGCATTTTCTGTCGGTTGACTATGCCTCACAAAACCTTGACATTTCCCTGTAGTTTTCGTTTACACAATATTTGCCACATAATAATAAAAATAACAAAATACATGTAATAACAAAAAAAAGAATAATGGGCTCTTTCACAAACACAAACCAGAATGCTGCATCTGTTCCCAACTCAAACCATTTTTTATACTTACTCAATTATTTCTTGTGAGTAAACCAGCTAGTAAGAGGTCCTTCAAAGGCGTATGAGTGACACCATTTAAAGATTTGCAGTAGGGCGGCATGACATTTTCCAGCCTCGTACACTACTTCAGCTCCTTCGACGCTTGAGAGTTTTTATGCCGCACTTGGCTAAGCCAATTCAAGAGCTCAACTGCCTGGAAAAACAAACTAATTATGACCGCGGGTGTCTTGGGCGCTTCGTGGGGTGGGTGGAAATGTACGGAGAGGCAGCGCGAGGGCGTGGGTGTTCAGTAAATTAAACCGTCGGGAAAACAAGCCGTGAGGAAAGGTAAAGAAACCAGTCTACCAGTCGGATGTTCGTGGAATGGTGCAAATGAAAATTACAACGACACGCACCATAAAAAACGGCGAGGAGCAGGCCGAAGCTGGATGAAGTTGGAGCGAGGGCAGGATGGCGGGGAACCATCCGCAATTGACAGTGAAATGCTTTCTAAACGATTCCTGGAGAGAGCCGCAGCCACTGCCAGAGAGTGGAGGAAAAGAACAGGGACAGATACAGACACAGACACAAACACAAACACAGAGACAGTGAAATAGACTTTTGCTTTTGCTTTTGGTTTTCGTTTTTTTATTAATTTAATTTCATTGTTGCTCTCTGACAACAATCTCCATCTCTGGCTGGTCTTCTATCCCAATTTCTCCGCGCGGCACCGTAGCTGTCATTCATCATCTTCATTTGTCGCTGCGAGGGAATCGCCAATAAAAATTTAATTACCAAAATGAGCAATTATGTTTTTTTAATTTAAGCTGTCAAAACACAGGGCCACCAGACTTTATTACCTATTTATTCTTCTCCCTCCCCTCCGCTTGGCAGATACTTTCCTGCTCTAAGGGAACTTGCACCAGCAGCATCATGAGTATCGGCAATGCGGCTGTTGAGGCGCGCAAAACGGACCTGGTGCTGGATCACGCGAAGGACTTCTTGGAACAGTATTTCACCTCAATAAAGCGGTAAGTGTTTGGTCAATGTAAATGCATGACTGGTCTTTTGGAATCCTTGCACAACTAAAGCCTTATGAAAAATTTGTTTTCCGTTTTCCGCCCATTTCTCTTATCTTCTTCTCAGCACTTCTTCCACCGCCCACGAAACACGCTGGAAACAGGTGCGCCAGAGCATTGAGACCTTGGGATATTATCAGCTAACTGAAACCGAGCTAATTTATGGCGCCAAATTGGCCTGGCGCAATTCTTCACGATGCATTGGTCGCATTCAGTGGTCCAAGCTGCAGGTGAGTGCCGCCGTGCCGCATTTTCTGATTTAAGAATCTTTACTGTTAACTGATCACAATACAGAATATACGAGTACAACTCGGGCAAATTTACAATCCAGAAAACCTTTGATTATTTCAACTGCCGGCTTGACCTCCGTTCCGTTCCGTTCCGTTCCGTACCGATGCATTGCGTGCCAACAATATTAGCCTCCATCATATCATCTGCCAGAGAATATGATAGCAATTTATCAACTCAAATTACGCTTAGACATTTATGTGCGATTCCCGAAATTATATGGTTAATACACTTACTGAAATAGTCGGGCGAATTTGTCAGCGCACAAATCTCAGACAAATACATGTCTTTCCATTATTTAAGATTTATGCGTGTTCCAGCAAAATGATAGATGTATGTATGTATGTATGTAGATGCTTAGAGCACGACTATTACTCGCACTCGCAGGAGGGATGGCAAGACTAGGATGGGATGGGCAGAGACAAAGCCTGGAAAAGCATTTGAAATGCAAATCCTCGTAAATTTTAATTTTACCCAAAAAAGACAATTTGGCCCAGGGGCAGAGATTTATTCATATGAACGAGTACGAGTATATACAAATTATAATGATCAGTAGTGGCACAGAAAATGGAATGGCTGTCTCCGACCCCATCTGTGTGTGTATGTGTGTTTGGGTGTGTGGGTGTGCTTGGCAATGTGTGAAAGAACAGATTTCCATTTACGCCTGAATGATTTGCATGAGTGTGGAAGAAAAGCCGGAATGACAGGGAAGTACGGAGTACAAACGGAAGAAGGTGACACTAAATTCACCTTCAGAATTTACTTAGCATTATTCAATTTATACATTCGTGAATGTATGAGTCCATGCATGTACATATGTACGTATGTACGTATGTACATACATACTATTTATGAATTTCGCATCGGCTTATGTGCACCTGAATTCTTCTAATAACAACCAAAGAAAAATTCAGTGTTTATGAAATGCCATGGACTTTATTTTTGGATTTGGCTTTGAAGTCCCCAGATTCAGTAGCGTTTCTTTCTGGCATTTAATCGATAAAAAAAACATTAAAGTTTTTAGCTTGTACGCCCGGCTCTTGGTCGTTCGAGGCTTTAGAAACACATTACACTGAGGAACAGGCATTGTATTTTGTATTATAATTTTACAGTTGACAAATCTTTCCATAAAATGGTTGTGACCAGAAGGCGAAATACTTTCGTTAATCATTCACTGAATACACTTTTATTATTCCCTTAAGTTTCCATCTTCTACCGCTAAAGGAAGCAGCCCTATAATTCTATTATATTATTCCTTTAAACTCGACAAGCAAGAGCTGTAGTGCTACATCTGTACATGCATTAGTACATATGTACATATGTATGTATATGTGTATTCAAATTGTGATTCGTAAATGTTTGGTATGATACTTTAATTTGAGGCCATGACTGTTCATAATAGGCATTTACGGGCAGGCAACAATTTTTCGAATAACTCTAGCCAAAAACAGAAAATGGGAAAACTCTGATTTAAATGAAACTGAATATGTGTGGGTCCCATCGAGCACTTCAAAAGGGTTCACTTGAGTTTGTTTTCCAAAGTTAATTAGGAAACCCGTTTTGGTTGGATTTTGCCCAAACAAAAAACATTACAAAAGCCAACACAGCACAAAATCGTGTGAAAAAGGGTTTCCCAAGCTGGAAATGGACTTAAGTTTCGAGTGGGTCGAAAACAGAAAGCCCATAAAGCCAAGTGTAAGTACTTTTCACAGGTTGTGTCCAACCCGGCTTGTGAAGACAACCCGAAAAAACAGGTGTGAAAAAAAAAACAAAGTTATACGATTCGTAGAAGCTCAAGAGATAGAAAAATAAATATTGCAAAAAATGCATTGAAGCGAAATAATTGAAAAAGGGGTTCAGTGTACAAGTATCAACTAGTTGTAAACAACGCTCACATATTCGTAGGACCCGACTACGACCCCATGGCGGAAAACACCACAAATATATTTATAAGTTACATAGAAATGTGTGTCACATTTATCATGCGCCCCGTTGGCCGGCGCGCAAAAACTGTTGGACAGTTCAGGGCTGCAGGATGGCACTTTGATCCCATGTAGCGCAATTGTTTGTTGTCTCCTTTTTATTTATTTGTGCTTGTACTTGTAGTTGCTGCAAGCATTTGAATATTTTAGTTAATTTAAACTTTGTCGAAAAGCAGAGTCCCGAGCAGGCCACGAGTAGAATGCAAATTCCAATTACGAGAGAGACGTTGCAGGGAGTGTCTTTCATTTTGCACGGATTGTTGTTGATTTGAATAATTAGTCTGTCATTGTTCATTGTTTTGTTCCAGGTCTTTGATTGCCGGTATGTGACAACAACAAGTGGCATGTTCGAGGCAATTTGCAACCACATCAAATATGCAACCAATAAAGGAAACCTGAGGTAAGCGCCCATTCTAAAGCGGGGGAGAACTAGAGAGGTGCGCCCCTGCTTGCAAAGCCACCCTGGGAGAGAATGAAAAGCTGGTCGGAAAGGCTGTTCTGTCTGCTACATTCTGCTGCGTACATGTATTATATTTTAATGAATTTAATACACCCCAGTCGTCTTCGAGCTTCCGCTAAAGACAGCAATATGCATACACGTTTGTAGGTCAAACGAAAGAAAAACTGTTGATGTTTTGTGGACCTATGTATGTGCATATGTACATATGTCTACTCCCCGTGTCCGGCGGATATTTTCGAATTTTCGTGAGCAGATTAATTACCAGCTTATGGTAATTAGTGGGAGCAGAACCTTTCGATGCTCGCTAATCGCTTTAAGCCGTGGAAATAATGCAGCTGCTCGTTATTTACCATATTCGCATCCATCGCATTCCATATTCTATTTGGCACATAATTTCAAATTTTCAAATAATCTACTCCTCGTATGGCAACGTATGTTTGTTGGTGGAAAGTGATTGGCAAATTGTGCTTTTCCTAGCTAATTTACCTAATTGGCCAAATCGAGCGGGTGTCTGCAAAATGCCATGGCGCCAATTTTGGTTTTCCATAAATATTTGAAAAGTCCACCCGTCGCCCTGCAGCCTTTCACTATCGCTCACTCGGCCTCGATGTTGCACTTTTGACTTTTCACACACATTGGAATATGTACGTAAAGGCTTATAGGAGCTCGGAAAAGTTTGAAAGGCCTTTTCGGACTTAAAGCGTTGTGCCTACAAATTGTTAAGAGTTTGTTTGCCTGTTATTGATTACGCACATTCTTTTTTATAGATCGGCAATTACGATATTTCCTCAGCGAACAGATGGCCGACACGACTATCGCATTTGGAATAATCAGCTTATATCCTATGCCGGCTATAAGCAGCCAGACGGAAAGATCATTGGCGATCCCATGAATGTGGAATTTACTGAGGTGAGTTTTGGGTAGAGCAGGGGCAGGGCATGGGCCTACAAGGGGAGGTACTGAATTGTATTAGAGAACGGAACGGTAGATATTCAAACTTTTAAATACGTTATGATTGTTACTATAATTTTTCATTAATTGGATTTGGATATCACACATCGTAATAGAAGGACCAACTCTATCATTGATTTACTCAATCCACAATTAAATTCGAGTCCCTCTGACGATTGTTGTCACATTTATTAGCATGGGACTAGCATCCACCTATAGATTTATGGATAAATACGAGTGCACACATTATCCCTTTTCCATCATGGTATTGAGTCGCATCAATTGCTCCTGCCTGTCAATCGGGAGCGAGTCTCCCTTGTTCCGGCTCACGGTCTCGTGCGACCTTTTGGTGAACCAACAAGTTGGAAAAGCCCAAAAGCCCACAACAACAGCAGCAATGGCAGCAGTAACGGCAAAGTTCGCCCTATAACTCGTTGTAATAAATCTCTTTTTAAATACGCAAAAACAACCAACCAACCGAACAACCGACCAAACAACAAAGCTGTCAATAAATACGGACACAAATATACGTATTCCAGCTGGAGTAGGGCAGCAGATGCTGCCAATAAGTGGGGGCAGTCCCACACTGACTCTGATGAATTTGCATATAAAACCGAGCCCTAAAGTATCTCCATTTATTTTTACACATGTCACCTTTTATTCCCGCCAAAGTCGTCGTCACAGTTCTGGCCAGCCGCCAGCTGTACAGGACTACCATGTTGATTTTCGATTTCGCTTCACATTTATTTGATGATCCATCCGAACCTCTATCCAGCCTCAGAGTCCATACCGTTCACTTTTTTGATTCATCCTAACTGGTTGTCCCCTCTTTTATTTTCGGCAGGTCTGCACGAAGCTTGGCTGGAAGGGCAAGGGCGGCGAATGGGACATCTTGCCGGTGGTGGTCTCGGCCAACGGTCATGATCCGGACTACTTTGACTATCCGCCCGAATTGATACTGGAAGTGCCGCTGACCCATCCCAAGTGAGTAAACTAATAAAAGCAAAATATTTTTGCCATTTGTGTGGTCTCTACTACTGTACATTGTACTGCGCATCCCACCCGGTACTGGAATCTGTAATAGCTATAAAAAACCAAATTACGAATGATCATATATTGGTGGAGCTTCTGTGAATGTTGGGTTAATACAAACAACGGGACAGATGCATAGAAACAATTTTATTTACCTGAAAGTGATGTCACAGAAAATGTTAAATTTTATAATAGTTTTAAAGTGTTTTAAGGTTAGTTTAAAGCATTTAAGCGGCAATCGAAACTATGCATTTGAATTAAGCAAATATTAATACGAAGCTACTCTAGCAAACCCAATCCTTCGATTACCCTTATCGAAGACCGTGTAGAACTTGCCAATGAAAATGTCACCGAGAATCCAAAGACTGTTTCCAGACATGTAGGTAAAGCTAGACATGCAACGGGTTTGACCGGCCTCCGTTAACTTGACGATGTAGTCCTTCGGGGCGAGGGTGAAGATGGTGCCACCAATATGCAAGTTGACTTTGGGCAGGGAGGAAACTTCAGTACACTTCACGAAGGCCTCCCCATCGCCGTTATCTTTCGCTCCCATCAGCTTGTTGATCTTCGCATAGGCCGCTGCGGGAACCACAATCAACGATGTGCCAGTGTCTGCTATGGCCTGGCAGTCGCTGCAGAGAACGATGCCATCCGATTTCGCTGCGTCCACCTTGAACTGCCAATAGCCGCTCACCGACACTGGTACGTAGGTTAGGGTTCCTGTGTAGAGGCTGGCGTCGATTCCCCCCAGTATCATCTCTCCGCCTAGCACTGCGGTGCCTTGACGCTTCAGATAGAAGGAGATGACAGGTTCATCCAGGAGGCCCTGTGCGATCATGTTGTCAAATGGCGGGGTCACGTTGTCCACGGAAATCGCCTTGAATGCCAGTCCCATGATGCCGCCAAATGGCGCACCCACGAATGTTGACCCCGGCTCTGTGATCGCCTCAGTGAACGTCTGCCGCTGGATCTTTATCCCGGCCACCGTCACAGTGTCCGTGGAGAGGAAGCCAGTGAGGCTGCCGGATCCGTAGTAGATGCTACAACTCTTTCCATTGGCCACATAAGTACTGGACTGACCAGAGTGATATTGGTTGTGATTTTTGCAGGCCTCGTTGCTGCTCGGGCACTTGGCGCTCGGCACCCACAGGTTGGACGATCCCGTGTCGAAGAGCACTCTGAAGCTCTGCTCCGGGGTTCCCACACCGATCAGTCCATAGTACTCCATGTTTAGAGTATTATGCAATGTTTCGGTGGGCGCCGAGCTTGTGGTGGCTTCGAGCGCGTACTTCGCAGCCAGCAGCGTCTTCTCAGCCTTTACGTTTCCATGGGTCTTGGTGAAATTGCTCTGCCTTTGGAGCTGCACTCGGCTCAGTTCTGCCGTCGAGTGGCCAACGCCGATCAGTACTAGGAGAACGAGCAACCTTCTCATGGTTGCGCCTGTAATATCTCAAATGTGACTTTATACATTATGGATGAACTTATATACCACCGAGCAAGCCCCATCTATATTATTATTCGGATATAGATAAATGTCTAGACTGGGGACAAATACTAATTAGGGTTCTTAAGAAGTAAAATTTTGGCTGAATACACATGTATATAAAATAGAATGTAAATTTGGCTGTTTGCTAAAACTCCATTGAAACTCTACATATTTTATTCAGCTGTTTCTCAAAAGAGTTGACGTAATGCGAGAAATTTTCAAAATTGCTATCTATTATATTATTTTTTAAGTGTTTGATGACTAAATTTGATGACTTGTAGATATTTTTTGAAAAGCTTTTAATGAGTACTTTTATTTGAGAATGTGGAACATTCAATAAGAAATTACGAAATGAAAGGCTTGTTGGATGTGACTGAGTAATGGCTTGGAGTACTATAACAGAAGCTACAGTAAGAAACGCTATAATCGTATTCAACATTGATTCCGATGTCCGATTATCTGGAAGCCTTTTTTGCAATGGGCCTAGGAAAAAAGCCAGTTCTCCCAAAGGTATTTACAACATTTGAAAGTAGATAAATAGCTGTTGCTAGTAGTTAATCAGGCCATAGCTGGTCCAGTCCGGCTATAACATGTGTATCTAGCGACTACTCGCACATTTGATGTGAATCCATTTCATGTTGGTATCCGGCAGGACAGAAAAATAATAAAACACCCACTGTGCCCTCTCTTTGCAGATTCGAGTGGTTCACGGAGCTGGGGCTGCGCTGGTACGCGCTGCCCGCCGTGTCCAGCATGCTTTTCGATGTGGGTGGAATCCAGTTCACGGCGACCACATTCAGCGGCTGGTACATGTCCACGGAGATTGGCTGTCGGAATTTATGCGACACAAATCGGCGCAATATGTTGGAGGTAAGTTGGAGAATGGAAATGTCCGGTCTGGTCCGGTCCGGTCCGGTTGCGAAGTGCGGTGTGGTACTGTAATTTCTGAATTGATACCCTGATACCTCCGTTAACATTTTCTGCGCTTTATGTCCTTGATGTCTTTGTATAAGCCGCTCGTTCCGCCGCTTGTTTCTTTATGTGGCCGCATAATGTGCGTCCTCTTTTATCATTCTCGCTGTCCTGGCAGAAAGCGTTTACATTCTTTTGCCTACCAACAGTCACTTTTGGTGGGAGGCGGGAAAGTGGGTTAACAGCACTTAAGAAGGAAAACTGCTTTAAAGCTTCAAGAGGTTCCAGGGAGAATTATTCGCTTGATAAGTTCCTCATGTGATTATGGGCTCCTACTAAATATACGCAGCTGCAGTGAAATTTGGATTTGGATCGATTTTGCCGGCCTAATTAGTTTTCAGCCGAATGCACTTGCCCTCCACTCACAACAGAAATTATGTTTAATTTTATCACAGCATAATGTAACATTAACAAACGCACACGCAAATGATTGTGAATAGGTGGAACGTCTGATAGGTGGAAACTTTGGTGCGCGGTTATGCTTTATTTTGAGCAGATTTTCCCAAGGCAAGAGGCACATTTCCGATCCTACAAGTTCTACAGCGCTGTTTCGATACAGGCATGTTGGCCTATAAGTGGGAGTGATATCTTTCTCTATCATACTATCTATCAAAATTGCATTGAAATTTAATATCAAATATATGTTTGTATTAACCTTCGTATGTTGTATGTTATTTAAACCTTCGGATCCCATTAGTTCAGGAAGAAAACCATTTAATTCGAAATGGAAAATGCACATGTTGTATTCAATGCTCTTAGCTTTAAAAATCCCTGGCTCCCGTAACTACATATCTGGCCCAAAGTCCATAAATTCCAAGAGCCGTGTGCACACAACTGAACCGCAGTTGCTTTTACTCATAACGTACTATGGCTGGGGGCTGGATCTATAATTGAAGCATAGTTGGGACGGTTGGGTCCGGCCCATGGATCACAGTCGGTGGGATTGTCCTGCAGGGCTCGAGGGCACTTGTTGGTGCATGTTGGACGGCCCTGCTACCAGTAATTATTAGTTCCTGGCCACAAAAACCAAAACCGTAATCGAAATTTGACAACACTCTTCAATTAGAGCAAAACACCATCCCATAGGAGTGTCCCACGGCACACAGCCATCAATTTTCAATTATGCACCAATAAAATGGTTTTTTTTTTGGTTTTTTTTATTCCAGACTGTTGCGCTGAAAATGAATTTGGACACCAGGACACCGACTTCATTGTGGAAAGACAAGGCCGTCGTAGAGATGAACATAGCCGTGCTGCACTCGTTCCAGAGCCGCAATGTGACCATTGTGGACCACCACACGGCCAGCGAGAGCTTCATGAAGCACTTCGAGAACGAGTCAAAGTTGAGGTAAGAGTAGTCTGGATCGGCAATTATGGGTATGCCGAATTGGTGGTATTGGTGCAGGTGGAGCGGCTGCTACTTTATGGCTGGCCATGGCTGAGGGTCTGCATTTATGGCATATCCCAGCCGCATGTTTATGGCTTAACGTGTTTTATTTGACTTCCGTTGGCACATACATATGTATGTACATATGTACATACATACATATGAGCGCTGCGCTGCGCATACAGCTGAGAGGAAAATTGGGTGGAAAACTCTTTGCAGGTGCAAAAATAAATTTATTGTTTCCAATTTGCTGTCGCCAGCGTTTATGTAAAGTGCTCGCGAGACACATAAATGCCGTACAATATGTCAGAATTTTCTCTTCTGTGCCAAGGGGGAAATCCTCTTTGGTGTGACGGGTTTGGCGGAAGAGAAATTAATATATCATTTTTCATATTTATCTGCACAACTGTTTCGAGCATAGCGTGTTGTTGTGACTCTCTTCTAGCACGTTTAATGCTGTGCGATTCAGGCTGTTCACCAGCGATGGATATAATTTTTTATGGAATTATGAATATACATATTTGATAACGATACATACATATTTATGTATGTATATTCAGCATAAAGTGCTTGCTTTGGAAGTCAGAAATACGAAAGTAAAGCCGTGCAACTTCTCGTTGCTCATAACTTTTAAAAAATTAGGCAAAATTAGGAAAAATATTGCATTTTTCGGCAACTTAGGCCCAAAATAAATTAGGTTTTCTTACGAAAAGTTTATTATTTTTACTGTAAAAATCCCTTTCAGCCTATTATGCCAATAGTAGAGTTCACGCAGACACTCAATGAGATTATTTTGCTAGGTTAGAGTTTGCCACCAACTGTATGTATTTATGGTGTAAAATGAAACATTTTAATTAAATCTGAACATTTTCAAACTACAAAGAAGTGTCGTATGGGCCATAAAGTCTGACTGTCCCATGGGAGTTTGGGGAAGGGAGGAATCAGGCATAAATTTGACCAATCTAATTTCGTCTTAAATTGATTTTAATGCTAGCCGAAAGTGATTTTAAATCTGGGATGATTCAATCAACTTTTTATTCACTCATTAGCAGTTAAATGTTTTTCTCCCAGCTTTAAATGTACTGGCCTTTGATGTTATATGTGATAATTGCTGAATAAGTACACCGTCTGAATAATAGGTTACAAATCTTTCCCACTGCTTTCATGTTGTTCCAGGCATTATGGTTATTCTCAATTGCTCTCGGCCCCTTGGGGTGGCACCGTTGGGGAACAGTAAATCAGCAGCCTAAGCCTTGTCTGTCCGGGGTGCATCTATTTTTGTGGCACCACCAGGCAGACAACCAATTAATGCTAATGCCCCGTTTGGAATACCAAAAATATGCTGTCCATATTTCAATTTGCAGCCATTTGCATTTGCTGTATGGCAGGCAAAACAGCGCAGAACAACGCTTAGCATAGTCTTAGGGTCTCTCCTTAAACCTCCTACCTCCCTCCCTCCCATAATTGCCCCCGTCAATTAGAAGCAATTACTTACGCAACGATTCCCTTTCCATAGGAACGGCTGTCCCGCCGATTGGATATGGATTGTGCCACCGCTCTCCGGCTCCATCACGCCCGTTTTCCACCAGGAGATGGCACTGTACTACCTGAAGCCCTCGTTCGAATATCAGGACCTCGCCTGGCGCACCCACGTCTGGAAGAAGGGACGCGGTGAGAGCAAAGGCAAGAAGCCGCGCCGTAAATTCAATTTCAAACAAATCGCTAGGTAAGTACGGGCACGCGTACCTTCAGCAGCGTTACCGCTTACCGTTAACGTGGCGACCTTTGCCTTTGCCTTCACCGATGATGCCGCCGTTGATATCCTTCTGCAGCCCTGTCCCGTTCATTGTAATTGTCTTTGTGTGACTTTGGCTGTGTGTGAGCGTATCTGTGTTTGCTCGTTGTGCGAGCGTGTCACACGACAGCATCAGCAGGGATTAGCTTTTAAGTAGATTACATGGATTGTGGTTTATTGCTGTCGGGGGTCCCACCGTCGCTCCATGCCCGCCTGCTTCACGCCCGTCTTCCACCATCGCCTTTTCCTCCTCTTATCAACTCTCTCGGAAAATTTCGAGCATTGCATCATGGTTGTTGTCCGTGGTATTGTTATTTTAAATGTTACTTTTCCCATTCCACTCCTCCGATCTCTCCTGTCGGGGGCTTGTAATGCGCTGGCTCGGAAAAGGAAAAGGTAGCATACATATGTGCGGTCGGACTTGATTGTTATGCAAATTGTACAACATTATTTGGATAAAATTAAACACATTTGTATTTGTCTTTTAAGTTTGTTGTATATAGTTTCGAGTTCCCTGTCCTCGTTACTTCGTTTTAAATCTACTTTACATACGACAATGACAGTGTACTTGGCAGCAGCAGAATACAATTTTTAAAAATTGGTTTGCCTGAGTCCCTTGAAATGTAAGCTGACAGTTACTGTTATAACACGAATAGCACAATAATATTCTGCAACTGCAAATTATCAACTGTGAAATTATCTTTCCATGAAATATAGTATTTTTTATTCTAAACTTAGTTAATAACTATCTATAATAACTATTATTTTCACAAAGCAAAATTATTAAAATGTACTGACGATTTGCCAGAAATGGAATTGGGTCCTTTAATTGATTTACAGTATTGTAATTGGAAAGAGCTGCAATGTGCACTGCTGTGTGTTCCTTCACCGAATGCATGCTTAAATCAACATAAAAAATAAAGCTCAAACAAACAAATGCGGTCAGACCGAACAAATAAAATCAATTACACAATTAACAAAAGAAATCGGCGATGATGAGGGATAAACATACATATATACATTTGTATGTACATGTGTATGTATGTTTGTATGTTCCATATGTGCCACCTGCTAATGGCCTTTAAATGAGTCGTGAAAAATAATAATAATTATTTAACGACCGCACTTTAAATCGTTATGTATTAATGATGTTCTCCGCACTTGCCCTGCATTTTCCCAGGCTAATTAATTTTAATTATCAGCAATTGGTCCCATATAGCGAGTCCGGTACAACAGTCCGGTGTAATGCCTCGATTCACGCCAAACAGCTTAAAAAGTATCTGAAAACTGGCTGTCAGATGTTCATTAAAAAGTTATCAATTATAATTGTTAAAAATCGCATACGAGTTTCCATTAAATCGAGCACTTTCGAGTGAGAAACTTTTAATCAGTGCTCAACTGAAGGAACCTCTGAAACATCCAATTCGCGTAAATACTATACATACATACATACATATATATGTATGTACATATGTACATATGTATCTATGGCCATGTTCGTATTCAAATGTGTATCCGAATATCTGTATCTGTATAGGGATGACAAGCTGCAGACATAATTAAGTTTAATTGTTTCAGCACGCGCTGCGTCTCTTGGCTGCGTTTCTGATGAGATGAAATGGAATTAAATCAGCGCTGACATCGACAACTTTATGGAAATGAAATTATATTCATGCTCGCACAAAAGTGTGCAACATAATGTGGGGGGCGTGTAGTGAGTATGGCAGGAGGGGAGTGGAATGGAGTGTAGTGAAGAGAAGTGAAGTGAAGTGAAGTGGAGAAGTGCCAGGCATATTGAATTACATTTAAACTGCCTATAAGCATCCGTTCCCCCTCTTACCCCAAAAAAATAGTTCCACGTCACGAGCAGGCAGGCGACAGGCGGTAGGCGGTGGGTGGTGGCTGGTGGGTGGAAGGCGGTAGGCGGTAGGCGCAGTGAAAATGGAACACAATTCGAGTAGCATGAAAGAGGAAAAATAACAAATACGAATGTTTCACGACGTACCCTATACTTGCGTAAAGAATTCTAGGAGAGCATAGCATATACATATGTGTATGGGGGACTTCGAGAACTTAGGGGCTGTTCATTGAACATCTTACAAATACTTACTTACAAATATTAAGGGGACACAAATAGTTGAATGAAATGTTGTTTGGACTAATTTTGGATCAAAAAATGCACGGTTTATTAACAAAATATGTCTGCAGCTTTGTATGTGTGTATGCGCAAAAGGAGTGCACGCACATTACGCGCTAAGTGTTATATTAACAGAAGAAAGTACGAGCTCACAGAATGTCAATATATGTACCCATCCATCCACAAGGGCAGGAGTGGATATAAGAGTCACAAAAATAAAGTCGAAGAAGCACACGATACGACGTCTGGCGCTGAAGCATCAAGGTTCCCGTCCCCACCATCCTCTCACATACTTACCGCCTCTTTCTGTTCTCATTTATTTGCACTATGCATAACATTTTATGCGATCTCGCTTTAAAAGGTGATGGGATGGGAAGGGATGGCAATAAAACTGCTGTGTCCCGTTTGATTATTGACGAGCCATGTTTTTGTTCTCGTGTGTCGAGGGTGGTCCTTATGCTCTAGTTGCAGACAATTTTCCAATTATATGGCTTGTCAATCAAAGTGCCTATATCGAGCGCCTTGTACTGTGCTATGGTTCTGTGTTCTGCGTGTTAGGGCCTTACCCTCCGACACAAAGGCTTATAAGTGTAATGACGATGGCCTTGCCGCCGCTGACTAAGCTCTAAGTGCCCTGGCATCTGCCCCAGCCCGGCTCCATCCCTTTCTAATCGGTCTCCTCGTTACAGGGCTGTGAAATTTACATCGAAATTATTTGGACGCGCCTTGTCGAAGCGCATCAAGGCAACGGTGCTATATGCCACAGAAACGGGCAAGTCCGAGCAATATGCAAAGCAATTATGCGAGCTCCTCGGACATGCATTCAACGCACAGGTGAGTTCAGAAACGAGCAGACCGAAGACCGGCGACCGGAGAACACCAGGAAGAATGCTAACAGCGACAACTATTCCCTGAACTGCATAGTCGGATTTGTTTTGGAGCATTAAACAACATCCAGGAATAATTGGACATACTTGGAAATTAATTTGGAAAACTTGTTGAAAAAAATAAGCAAAATGGGGCTTTTGCCGAGCACTAGGCATATTTCATATTATAAAACGTCTCTAATTTGACATTATACAACGTTTAACCCACTTCTAAAATTAGCCCCATTTTGGCCCTTAGCGACCTCAGCCTACAAGGAAATCCAGCGCCACATATGACAAATTAGCATAAAAGAGAAATTTACTTTCAATTTTTTAGGCAGCTTAGTGTCCGGTTGAGCAGAGTCCAGCTCCGACCAACCAGTCTATTCCAGTCCGGTCCGGTCCAATCCAGTCCATCCCCTCGTCATGTGTGTATAAAAAGCATCTGCTGCTGCCTGGGAAAATGAGATAAGCCCCAAACACCTGCGACACAATAGTCGTACAAGATACTCCCCGACATCACAGCATACGGAGCTCATTAAGCCGCCTCCCTGGTGTACGAGTACGAAACGGGGCAATAGGCCAGGTTCTAATGACCACAAAAGTGTTTGGCAAGCAGAAAAAAGGAAGGAAACTACGCACAGCTAAGACATTAAATTGTTTATTCATTTAGATCTATTGCATGTCCGACTACGATATATCCTCTATTGAACACGAGGCATTGTTAATTGTTGTGGCCTCCACCTTTGGCAACGGCGATCCGCCCGAAAACGGAGAGGTAAGTCCCCCAGATCATATCAAGATAATTAATAGATTAGGCCACGCCTCACCCTCTCCCTCCCATTTCCACCAAATGTGAACGAAATGTGAACTTTAATTTTCGGTCGTGCCCTCAGCTATTCTCCCAGGAATTGTATGCGCTGCGTGTGCAGGAGTCCGGCGAGCATGGATTGCAGGATTCCAGGTGAGTCCATAAATTCGGTTCTTCTCTTCTCGGCTCTGCTCTTTGCCGTCCCAGTCCTTGCATAAATTTCGTATAAATCAATTTGTTTAAGAACTTCGATGTAGGAGGGGAGCAAAATACAATAAGAAAGACCGACGAAAAATTGCTTTTTAAGCAAGTTTTCTTTCATTTTGAATTTCAAGCTTATGCAAATGGCTCGATGACTCTTCTGCGTTTCTGCGGTCGGCGTTTCTGGCTATCAGTTTTTATTGCACAATTTCAGGGACCTGTATCTCTTGCGGGTGGGTGGGTTCTTCGGCTTTGCTCGTACAAGTGGATGTAATTAATTTTGTTTGTTGCCGAACTGGTTCCAGGAAGCTCCGATACAGTAAGTGCTACTAAAGAAGGACATACTGAAGAAGGACCTGCCCGGCAGTGGAGTCAAACATTTGTGGCCTGCTGTCACACGATTCATTTTGTACGGACATTGCCAGTGAAACTATTCGCATCGCTGCTGACCCTAATATCCAGCAGTTTTTGTTCCAGTTTTTTTTTTCCATTTGGATCCCATTTTTTGGGTCAAATTATTGCTGACACATGCTTTGAAATTGTGTATTATTAATTGGCTGTTGTTGTTTCCCCCATTATCCCTCTGTATCATGCGTGCCAGGAGCTTAAAAATGCCGCTCAAATGCCTTCACACACAAACGCACACACATATGCAGGACAGAGACACGCACTTAAGTGCGTGCCGCTTGAGAGAGCAGACAAATCCGCGCAATTTCCCTCTCCCTTGCCTCCTTCCCCGCAAACAAAAAAAAAACAATAACAATAATTTTGTTATTTCGATATTTTCCCTCACGTAGGATACGTCTGTGGAGGGTTTTTATGATGTTAAGGGGATTTCCGCTTGACAACTTTGACAACTAAGGACGCACACCGACGCAGACACAGACACAGACACACTCACATGACTAAATTTATACCCGAAAACGCAGGCAAGGGAATGGGAAATGACTGTTGAAAACGAAATTGAAAATTCATATGTATGAAAGACAGGGAAGAAGTGGGAGCAGAAAGAGGGAACGGAAGCTGCCAAAGCACTCCCCTTCGGTGGAAAGCCAATTCAAATTATATGTATGTATTAAATAAGCCGGCAAGTCCAGCAGACGCATTTTTTGATGGGTAAAATCCTTAATTGAAATTTAATTTGGGTATTCCCCTGACCTGATACATTTTTGCGTGTTTCCTCCTGTTTATCAATTTGTTTTACAATAACCATTAGATGGGATGCTGGAGAAGCTCCTGTTTCCAAGTGCCTAGTGCCTCTCCTGCTGTCTTCAGTAGACCAATTAATTTGATTTATTATTGCCTTTATACGATCCAATTGTGTATATTTAAGCGACTGGGTTGTGTGTGTTGTTAGAACAAAGAAAGCTAATTTTCGTGAAATTGGTCCCAAGTGCCGTTAATTGGCATTTCCCAGTCCTAAGCTCATCATTAGCATTATGATTAATTGAGATACGAGTTGCTGGGGCAAAGAAAAAATGAGAAATAGATACGATGAACGATATTCAATGAACACTTTTCAAAAACGAGAATTGTACTTATCCTGGAATATCTATGTATAGCTGTTATCACAAAGTGGAAAGTATTCATTTGTTTAAATACTCTCTATCGATAAGGGATATCGCTAATAGGAGTGTTTTCATCGTTTAAATTAGTACTCTTTAGTTTGCTGAAATTAAGATCATTTTAAATCTTGAACGCAAACATTCTCATATTCTATCTCTCGTTCCTGTATTTGGGGCCTGCTCGATTTCATTACACAAACATTACTGAAATGAGAACCCGCCTCCGCCCGCCTCCGCCCGTATCCGAGTTGTCCCATGCTGCGTATGAGCAATTTAAGCAATCAAGCTGTTGAGCTCGATGCTGGTGGCTTGGAGAGAGTTTCGGGGATGCTATCGCCATCATGTGAGCCTGAGTGCTGAAGGTTTTTCTTTTTGGCTGCTTTCCCGCTCGAGTGAGCCCGAGCTCGCCTTGGGCATGGATGCTGTATTTGTTCTTGCTGTTTTCCCGAGGCATTTTGTCGCTTCGGAAATTGCTTTGCTGTTAATTGTTTGCTTCACTTGATTTAATTTTAAAGCCAAGAACTCAAAACTTTGTTTGCAAACTTTCCGAACCCGAAACTGTAATAGTTGCTTAATAGTTTTGAAATAGCTTCGCAGCCAGAGCAGACTTGCACGTTTGAGAATATAGGGCATATTAGCATCCTCCAAATTGTCTACCCATGAACTTTGATCAAATTGTTGTGGTCGACCGGGCAAATGACACTAGAGAGCGGCCCTCTGGGGAACGAGATATTAAATGTCCACAAAAGTGCACATTCTGATTCTGGCCCACCTACCTGGCCTTGTTCTGCTACGTCTCTGTGACTGTCAGCAGCACGAGTTTGAGGGATCTCAAGCTCATTTAATTGCAGTCTATTACGCCACCAACGCCTGTGAGTGCGTGCTCTTTGAGTGTGTTTGATAACAAGAGAGGGGAAGGTGTATCCGTATCCTGCTGTCTCGAAACTGCAACCGCTGCTGCTACTGCCTCTGCACCTTTCCAGAATGAGCCACTTAGTCAGAATTAGACGTCATCATCTGTGACGAGCTATTTTCTATAAAAGTTTTTATGCTGATGGCACTACCAGCTATCAGCTCGAAATTACTTCACTTTGCATAATGAGCAGTGCCAAGCAATTGGATAAAATTGTTGTTGAAAACATTTCACATCTATAGCATTTTAATGCCTTCTCCAACAGCTCTTCCAGTTGTCCAAACAAATAATTACAAGTAGATCCAAGTTGTTTGGATAGCAACACTTGACTCAAAACTAGCTAGGATAAAGACGGGAAAGAAGTACTAGCACTGCAAAGCTTTTGCTCACCTTGAGAAATTTATAGCCAGCAGGAAATGGTCTGATAGAAACTAACCGACTAAGAAAGAAGGTCCTTCTTTTGTACATAAGATATGCATGTACATATGTACGAATTAGGTAACTTTAAATAAAATCAAGATTTCGTTCGCGTCACAAGCCCACACATCGGATACTATTCTAAGGGAAAAATCGTTCTGTAAGGGTATTTCAAGGTATTTCAAGCTCACATCGGTTCCATTTTTCCAGAGTGTATGTGAAGACGATACAGCCAATTCTCGGCACAAGTTGTCAGCATTTTAATTATGGCGCAGTTCAGGATTTGCAGTCTAACTGCCTGGCCTGGCCCTTCTCTTACCTTGGCTTATGCTCCTGCCTCTGCCTCTGCCTCTGCCTCGGCCTCGGGCCTCCCTCTCTCTCTGAACTACAGCTGTAAATCACAACACTCTTTTCACGCTGTGCTGCACTTCTGGGATGCGATACTGCTACGGCAGCTTACAGGGGGTACTGGAGGCATGGTGATGGCAGGTAAAATGCAATGCTTTCTCTGTTTGTTTGCGAGTGGAATCGTTTTTCTCCTGCTTCGCTCAGCGCTGCTTCTGCTCCTGCTGCTATAGTTGTTTTGTTTGCGCGGAGAGGAGCGTGGCGTGTGATTAAGATGATAAGCGTCACTCAGCTTTCAACGGAACTCACTCGCCAAGAGACGAGAAGACAAGAGAATGGGGAAGGGGGAACGAAGGCGCTCGCGTTGATAAATTGCAAGAGTACACGAGCGGGAAATGGAGATCTTGTCCTGGTGGAGCGGCGCACCAATTACAATGGCTGTGAATCTGTGGTTAATGAACGGTGACCCAAAAGTAGTTAATGTGGTAATAACAAGATTACCGCTCACACGCCAAAACGCAAGCCTTTGACCTTTGACCTAGTTCGATTGTTTAATTTGAAAAGATTACAATCTGTTTCCTTTACTCTTTCAGAGTTAGAATATGCACCCGAAATGGAGCATATGGGGAAATATGTGTATAGCTTGAAAATATAGAAATAGTTTATTTCCAGCTTTAGGAAGGTGCGAAGTGCATATGGAGAAATTTTAAGTGTTTATCTTCGGCAGTTAAAGCTAATATACTCTTACAGTGACATAACATTTTTAATACTTGTAATAATATTATAATAGAATACTCCGCTCAACTCCACCACTGCGACCTCTTCAGCCTGGCATCTCGTAATCCCTGGCAGTCTCGGCTCCATTATTCGCTGTTAACAAGCTCCTACATCTGGTAAGCTCAATGTCGGCTCTATGCTCGCCGTGGCTCCGGGGCTCCGGGGCTCCGGGGCTTACGGTTGCCGTCGCTCGTCGCTCGCAACAGGTTTTTACGACTCCACCAAAGCCATAAACTTTGACCCAAAGCCAAGTTGAGCAGCAGGAGCTCAAATAGTTTTAAACGCACTCTTCCAGCCAGACTCTGGCCAGATGCACATGGCAGCTTGCCCCGGCACTGGCTGAGGATGGCCCTCGTCTCCAGATGCAGGCAGGCTGGCTGGCCAAAAGCGGATCCCTTCCTTGTAAAGAGTGCCATTGTTCATTGTTGAATCATCACTCAGCAAGGACAGGCCGAGCGTGACTGCAGTTGGGTGCAGGGAATGCGCCACATGCTGGGAGGAAGATCCTTCCGAGCTGGGTTTCCTGACGAGCTGCTGACGAGCGGATGATTACGTTTTTTTTTTGTGAATTGCTCGCACAGTTGAGTCTAAGTCCAAAGCTTGCGTTGCCCGTGCCCGTGCCCGCGCCCGTCCTCGTCCCTTTTCAGTCCTGCCCTCCGCCTACTTTTAGCTCATTTTATTTTTGGTATTTTTTGTACATTTCTCCCTATTCGTTAGCTACATCAGATGACAAGCGTAATAAATGTTGTGCTGTCAGTCTCTTCTGTGCCTCTTATTGTTGCCTCCTTTGGCGTGTTTTGTTCATTGTCTTGTTCCTGCACAACAACAGTAGTGGGTGGCGGGAGGCGCCCTTGACCACGCCTTATTCCTTTTGTGGGGAGCCTTTGTGAAATCCGAGCCTAAAGAAAAGAAGCTGGCCGGCCTCGCCACCCGATGGGCAGGCAGGCCCGATTTTAATTTGAGTGTTTTCAGACCTTTCCTCTTCCGTGCGGAGAAATTAAAGGAAATGCCATAGCATACTTTTGGGCTACACAATCAATTGAACTGCATCTGGGAATCTGCAATATCTTGTACATACATACATATGTACATACATACATACATATTGATCTCTTCTTCATCCTGCACACACTTCTGCGATCTAGCATTGGCGTGACCTCGTCGAAATCCTTCATGAAGGCCAGCTCCCGTCAGGACTTTATGAAGTTGCCCCTGCAACAGGTGAAGAAAATTGACCGCTGGGACTCGCTGCGGGGCTCCACATCGGACACCTTTACCGAGGAAACCTTTGGTCCGCTATCCAACGTCCGGTTTGCAGTCTTCGCCCTAGGCTCCTCGGCGTATCCGAACTTCTGCGCCTTTGGACAGTACGTGGACAATATTTTGGGCGAGCTGGGAGGCGAGCGACTTATGAAGATTGCCTATGGCGACGAGATGTGCGGCCAGGAGCAATCGTTCAGGAAATGGGCGCCCGAGGTCTTCAAGGTAAGTGATTGCTTTGTTAAGGCCGAAGGTGTACTATCTCAAGTAAATGATTACTGTAATTTTTGCTGCATTATAAGTTTAATTTTCAAAAAGACTGAAGCCCTCAATCGCATGATTACATGGGACTTCGAAAGGGCGTTTTTCGATGCTTTTTTGTTGTTCAATATGGAACCAAGTGACTCCCAGACTGCCGTCCGTATATTTATAGTACTGAAGGGGCCCATAATAATATTCAACCCTGTCTCCATAGCTTGCTTGCGAAACGTTCTGCTTGGATCCGGAGGAAAGCTTAACGGACGCCTCGCTGGCACTCCAGAATGAGTCCCTCACCGTAAATACTGTCCGGCTGGTGCCGTCCGCGGCGAAGACCACGTTAGACAGTGCTCTCTCAAAGTACCACAACAAGAAGGTGCACTGCTGCAAGATAAAGGGGCAGCCGCACAACTTGACCAAGCTAAGTGAAGGAGCAAAGACAACAATGCTGCTGGAGATCTGCGCACCGGGGCTGGACTACGAGCCGGGGGATCACGTGGGAATATTCCCAGCAAATCGATCGCAGCTAGTGGAGGGTCTGCTGGATCGTCTGGTGGGAGCTGAGAATCCGGACGAAGTTCTGCAGCTGCAGCTTCTCAAGGAAAAGCAAACATCGAACGGAATCTTTAAGTGCTGGGAGCAGCACGATAAAATTCCTGCAGACACTCTGCGGAATCTTCTGGTTCGTTTCTTTGACTTGACCACTCCCCCTTCGCGGCAGCTTCTTACCCTCCTGGCCGGATTCTGCGAAGACAACGCCGATAAGGAGCGACTCGAGTTACTGGTGAACGACTCGTCAGCCTATGAGGACTGGCGGCATTGGCGCTTGCCCCACATGCTGGATGTCCTGGAGGAGTTCCCCTCGTGCCGACCCTCAGCGCCTCTGCTCTTGGCACACCTCACGCCCCTGCAGCCGAGGTTTTACTCCATATCCTCCTCTCCCCGTAAAGTCAGCGATGAGATCCATCTGACAGTGGCAATTGTTAAGTATCGCAGCGAGGACGGTCAGGGCGACGAGCGCTACGGTGTCTGCTCCAACTATCTGTCAGGCCTGCAGGCAGATGACGAGCTCTTCATGTTTGTGCGAACTGCTCTGGGCTTCCATCTACCCGCCGAACGCAGTCGTCCCATTGTCTTGATTGGACCCGGCACAGGAATCGCTCCGTTCCGCTCCTTCTGGCAGGAGTTACAGCTGCTTCGCGAACTGGATCCAGCTGCCCCGCTACCCAAGATGTGGCTCTTTTTCGGCTGTCGAAACCGGGATGTCGACCTGTATGCGGAGGAGAAGGAGCGGCTGCTGAAGGAACGAATATTGGATCGTGTTTTCCTGGCTCTCTCCAGGGAGCCGACCATCCCCAAGGTGAGCTTTGTGCGGAAGCAACTTTAAACTTCACTCGTATTCCGATTCCCTGCCGCTGGACAAACTTCCAAATGAACAATCTGTTCGACCTCACCTCCGCCTTCCTCCACTTAAGCAATGATTTGTTTGTGCATTTCAGACATATGTGCAGGACCTGATTGAACAGGAATTCGATTCGTTGTACGACTTGATTGTGCAGGAGCGGGGCCACATTTACGTCTGCGGCGATGTCACCATGGCCGAGCATGTGTACCAGACCATCAGGTAAGGTTTTGCCTTAGTTTGATTGCCTTTGTGTGTTGGGGCAAACAGTGGGCGTGGCTGCCCGGTTGCTATTTCCCCCATTTCCCCCTTTTTACCATTCCCTCTTCGCACTATCTCTTCTGGGAATTTTCTGTTTTCTAATGCTTTGCGGTCAGGTATTTCGCCATTGCTTGGCTTTTATATTTCTTTTCTCTACATCGCATTTTTCAAAGCTCTTGATTACGTGCCCTATTGTGAAATACGGGCTGGCTGTCTCTGTCCGTACACCCACAGGATATTGCATAATAACTGTCCTCGACGGGGGATTTCAATGGGGGACTAATATTAAGCGGTTTAGGCTAATAGGCACTGAAGCAGAAGCCGACCCTAAGCTGATGCGTTTTGCTAATTAGATGTTCCTGATTATCGATTTCCTTATTTTTCCCAGAACTCAGGTTTCAAGGGAAACAAATGGGAGACTAAGACGGTCCATGATATGTAAAGCTTGGGAAAATTAAGGAATTTCCTGTACAGAACAAATCTAGTCGCATGGTTTTCTTTTCTCTGATTGCATTCGTTTTTCTCTTTGCCAGGAAGTGCATTGCTAGCAAAGAGCAGAAATCCGAGGCGGAAGTCGAAACATTTTTGCTCACACTGCGCGTAAGTATCCTTAAAGGTTCCTTCCGTGTATGCATTTACCGGGTGCTCCCTGAGGTTGACCTTTTGTGCATTGCATTGCAACATTTGAAAACTGCAATTGTGGATCGTTGTTTGTGTTTCGCAGGACGAGAGTCGCTACCACGAGGACATATTTGGCATCACCCTTAGAACGGCTGAGATTCACACCAAGTCTAGGGCTACAGCGAGGATACGGATGGCATCGCAGCCCTAAGGAAACTAATAATCAAAATACGAAGAAAATACCAGTACCAGTATCCACATATTATTTCCTTTCATAATTAACTGCAAATGAATTGTCTCGCTTCTTGCATTACTTGTACGTACAATAATAACTAATTAATCAACGTTTAATTTTATTAATTCAATTCTACTGTGAAATAAAAAGAAGAAATCAAAGTTCAAAGCTCTAATTGTTAAAATATATTTCCAATAAATCATTCCTTCAAAAGAAACCCAACAAAGCATCTATGAAAAATGTTCGGGATTAGTCCGATGCAATTTGCCATTTTCCCATCAAAGCTTCTGCTGTCAAAGAAAGGCACTGGGCTAAGCCGCTTAGTTTGGGCGAAGGGAAGTGGGACGCGGTCCAATTGATACAGGTTGGTAAATTGGGCAGAAAATGCAATTTATAGAATAAAAACCGATTTCGTTTCATGGCCTTTACCGCAAAGTTTGTTTTCCGCGACTCGTTCTGTTCAATAATGGCGAATAATACCAACGGCACAATGACAAACGGAAAAAACTCAAGACCGAACCCTATAAACTTACCTTCCGCGATTTTCATTACACTTCACATTGCGCGTAGCACAGTGGTGTAAAATAATGAAAAAAATAAAAAAATAAATAATCATTGTCTTGGATAGATTCTCAGTTGTTGAAACATGCAGATAGAAATCGAAAAGTCTCTAATGCACTCGCTTGTACAGTATGCAGTTTCCGTGAAGTATAAAGATATTCCAGGCCCGTGTGCATCCGCAGGCTAGATTGCTGGTTGGTTGGGGGGGCTGCGCTAACATTCCGGTGCCTGTCTGCGGTTTCAAAGCGTCAACAGATTTGTACTCGTACCTTATGCGAAATTCTAAACATCTCCATTCTGACTTTGGTCGAGGGGTTCACCGCCAACCTTTCTGGCGTCTCTTTTCCACACTCGTCTCTGGTTTCAATGCTAAAATTGAATTGAGGCGCTCGTTCGCTTGGCTTCTGTTTGACTAGTTTTTGCCTGTGTTTTTACAGGGTAATAAATGGGTATATATGGGTACATATGGGTATATGTATATGGGTATATCGGTATGTATGTAGCTGTCGAGTGGATCTCGTCTTTACTTACTTATGTACAAATTGGACTGTGGGGTACTTGTTTGTCGAAACACACAGCTTTAGCGTTCTTGTTTCATTTCGAACTTCGTTTTTCGATATACTTTTTTTAACGGAAATTTGTGCTGCGGTGCGAGTCGTGGTTTGACTTCTGATTGACATTTTTTTCTACCTTTTTTACGATATAGCACGAGTATCTCTTTCAATCAACTCGGCCGCGTTCATATTTCAGGGTTTGACATCTGTCAATAGCAGAGATACAGGAAGCTGAAAGATATTGCTTAGGAAATGGGGATCAAAGTTCGTACTGTTTGAGTTGTTTAAGCTTAAACGAGATAACCTAGTGGCCGAAGTACGATACATCTTAATCCTTTTAAAGAAAGTTACTTAATGTGTTTGAATGTGCGGATAGTTCGCTGGCCCAACGGAAGCCGGCAACGAAAACAGATTGATGATTCCAAAAGGATCAAATTCTATAATATAATTAAATACTGGAACAAAGATAATCAGTGGAATACATATGTACATATGTATGTATGCATATTTAGCAGTTCGTTCTTGATATATTTAAGACTTTTTAATATTTGTATTCTGTGCACTATATACTACATATGTACATATGTATATGTACCAGTATGTAAATATGTTACTTAGTGCAGATCAAAGATCTTAAGTGAGCAACGACAAGACAAGAAACCTGTCCGCGAAGAGAGCTTTCACTGTATTTCCTTGACAGCGAAACACGAAATAATACACCAACAGCACTTCTGGTCAGGCAGTCGAAATAGTAGATATTCGAGTATCACTGACCTCTTGCAGTCTTCTGCCTTATCGGCATTCGGCATTCGACTTCTGCAAATTCCGTGGAAATTCGTAGCTTTGCTCGGCAAGTAGATTGGAATATGTACATATGTATGTACATACATACATACATCGTACATACATATGTACATATTGCCGTTCTTGTGGGTTTCAATTGAAAGCAGTGCGAAAGACATGGATGGTAGCACAGCAAATTAAGACATGCTGACAGCGCTATAAAATACCTGAAATCGCTGTTACCAACAGAAAAATGAGTGTAAAGCGATGCAGAAACCGCCACAAACTGATGTCAATGGCTTATTGCCTTTTTTCGATACCAACTGGAATCACCTGATCTTTTAGTTAGAACCGCGATTTTGTAGTCAGAGTCAATTGCCAAAGGGTCTTCGGTTAATTGCAGTGAATACACATCTAACTAACTGTTGGAATTTAGTTTCCTCCATGAACTTGAAACATCTTTGGAATCAGCCAGGCCAGCAGCAAACGTGCAGCAGTCTTTGGCACGCGCCCCAATCGTCGTGCCCCCGAAATGCTAACCGGCTTTTGCTATGCATGCCCCACGCTCGCACACTCCCGAAATCAAAATTAATCAACCGACTTTCAACGCAGCAGACAACCACCGTTCCGACCACCGACAGCCTCGTCCGACCAGCATTCCTGACATAATTCCGTGTGTGAGTAAGCAAACGAGTTCGGGAAAAATTAGACGTCATCGGCACAACGCTCAACAGGCGGCTAGGCCCGGCCCGTCCCCACAGACGCAGCAGCCAGTCTAGCCGCTGGTAACAGAAATGACAGACACAAAAAAAAAAATTGAGAGAAAATTGTCGAGAGTCCCCACGGATAGCCGAACAGAACCTGAAAATGGAATTTGTAATAATCCAAAGCAAAACAATGCTGTAAAATTGCATATGCAAAAAGAAAAAAGCCGCCACTGAATAAAACAGTTAGTGACGAAGTAATATTAGGGTTATCTAAGGGAACAAAACCACACCCCACTTGTTTTAGCATTCAAAAAAACCCTACCATAATGTTGAATGAATATCGCTTAACAGCTAACGCAGAGGCTAAAATTTTCGATCTTGGGAAAATTGACTCAACCACTTTGGGCCAACTGTGTCCGAGCGGTAACAGAATAAGCCAGTTAAGAGCCATATGCACTAGGAAGTTGACTTTGGCTAAAAATTCACTGAGGAGAAAAAAAAATCGCACTTTTATCAAGATATGCACAGGTTATATAATTTATGATAATTTATAGATCATTTTCATAATTTTCAGAGCAGCCATTTCCTAATGTTTTTCCAGCCTTCGGCTTTTAGCTTTGAAAGAGCCAAGTCGGCATCACTGTTCAAGCTCATCTTGGGACTTGCTTTGCCATTCGGACTCGACGCTCAGGCACTCCACTCATGCAGTGCGGCCGCATGTGTGTACAGTGAATCCAAAAAGTGAAGGCACACCCACTGTATCTAAGAGAAGTGTGGAAGACTAGTGGCCGTTAAGCAAAAATACATATATTGACATATTCCTATCCATATTCCTACACAAAGCTGATTGAAGCTACATCAAGAAACGGTACGAACTGAAATAAAGAAATCATAGTTTACACCCATTGCACTTGAAGTGATTCACATGATCCAAAAGCTGTATGATCAGTATCTGAACGCGACGCGTCCGATGGCGCACTTTAAATATCATGGTGTGCGTGCACTCTATTGATTCACTGTAAATGCGAGCGAGCGAGCATGGTTACGGATAGCAGCAGCAAAGCAGCAAGGCAGCACAGCGCAGCGCTATGTCGCTTCGATTCGTTTATTTAGTTAGTAGCGAGATTTGAGCGCGCAACGTTGACGTCGCGGCTGAACAGCAACTAAACGGCGACAGAAGAAGCGCTCAGATACAGTGCGTAATCCCTACGCTGAACGGCTCAAGAAAGGTGGCGTGTGTGTGACGGCGACGGTGCGCGGGGCGCAGACATGAAGTGAATAAGAAATTGGAAAATCACTAAAAGACAACGCAGAAGCGCAAATTAAACGCAAGAAACGTGGGCCAAGCCAAAAGCAAGGCAGAAACCGACAAATCCACAACAACGGCGGCCCAATAGCGGCACAGCCGCGGTTCACCGATAATCACAAAATATTTCTCTGGGCCGCCTCTGAAGCCAAAAAGCGCGAAAAATTTTGTCGGCTCTAAACGTAAATGTAAGTGTAAGTGTCTGTCAGTGTGTTAGCTACAACAAACAGGGCGACACTTGAAACAAATTTTAACAACAAAAACGAAACAAATGCAAAAGTTGTTGATTGTTGATTTCGGTTGCCAAGAGTGAAATTATTGAACAAGAAATGGGCTGTTGTTTGGAAGGGGTGGGAAGGGGAGGGTCTTTTCGCCCTAAGAAACGGGGAAAATGCGCTTAAATATTTACTGCCGATAAATATGGTAAATTGTAGAGCAGCTCGGTTGAATTCATAGATTGCACAAGAAGACTGGTCTATTGAGTCAAAGAGCTTACTAGAAGAGTACTATAATATATTTCTTATGATCCCTAATACATTTTATTTTAAACACCATAAGCAGATCCTAGCTACATTCTAAGCAAAGTATGTTTTGGATTAATTATAAGCTTGCCTTGTGACTCATACACTATTTAAGAGAAGGAGATCAGATATGATCGTACAAACATACTCGAATATGTATGTACATATGTATGTAGGAAAAGACAAAAGTCGAAGAATAATAATATCAAAATGTATTCATGTGTTCTCAGGTTTTTCAGATTGATGTACTATCAATTAAAAGTATTTGATGGATTTGATAGAACCGGGAAGAATAATTCGAAGTAGTAATAACAAGGTAATTTTCTTTTGTGAACAAAATTTGTTCAAGTGATCATCGATTTTCTGTGAAACATACACTCGTACTCGCATGTTTACCCACAGTTCCCCAGAAGTGAGGGTGGGCTCCTGCTGCTTCTGCTACAACAATACTTCTGAATAATTTGGATTAAGGTGTTTAATTCTCAATGACTTATTGATATACCTATTCATACATATTCAGCGATCTTTCAGTTCGGTTCAGTTCAGTTACCTGCGCATAAAACAAGTACTTGAAATACCTCTCAATTATTATCTAATTTTGTTTCTCTTTGTTCAAATTATTGTCTTCATTTCGGCTGTCAACGGGTGTTTAGTGTTGAGAGCTGATCTCAGCGATAAAGCTGTTTGAAGTTTGAAATGTATCAACAATTAATGAGACTTGGCTATGATTGCTATGGTACATGTATGTATGTATGTATGCGGCAGATGGATGAGATAATAGCTAGTATTCTGCGGCAGCAGCCAAGACCTTTTAAGGTTCATTGCTACATACTTGTCACAAAATTTTTCCCACTTGATGCTGCTCTGCTTTCTGGCGTTTAGCCTGCTTATTTTAGGCCTTTTCATGAATGATGCTCAACAGTCTCAACAGTCGCCCCAATGGCACTATAGCACTACGGCCGGGCCATCGTCCGACCACAAAAACCAAATCAAAATCAAAAACAAACAAATGGCAAGCCACGCGTGGCTGCCCATTTAGCCGTGGCTTGTGAACTTTTTTTGAGAGCTTTTGTGGCTCTCAACAAGCGTGTTAATTCCGTGAAAATTCCGTATTGCATGGAAATACGGTTCCTTAATTTTTGCCTGACGCATTTGCTCGTTTTCTCTGGGGATTCGTTCTGAATCAAGCCTCGATTCTGGCCGATTTTAGGTTCTATTTTGGCTTTAGCGTCTTTTTGTCGGTCAGGCGCCTTCGAGTCAGCAGTGAGGAGAACTCAGTTGTTTGTTATGGCCAGCAATTATTTTACGTAAATTATTAACTCTGCCTTATTAATGTCTGAGGTTCAAGGTTAGGAATGGAATGGCCATTGAAGTGAATTGTGTGCTTAAACTTCTTGTATACGAATTTGTATAAATCTTGTGTGTCGACCCGACCGTATAAGTATCTACACTGTGCTCTACCGGAGAATTGCTATAAATAATTTCTGTTACGTGAGATTAGGCCAAACACCCTGCCCATGTTGCGTGTGGATGATAGTTCGTCGCTGACTATATACATATGTACATATGTATGTATGTATGTACATATGTACATCCATCTGTACATATCTTTCACGTGTTCAAAAGTAGCTTGAAAAAAATGGAAACAGGTGAGAGGTAAAATAATCTTTAGGTCGGGTATACTGAAAATGGGTGATAAAATAAATAAAACATTTTTAAGCCGGCGCGATCGCAGGGAAAACTTAAGTGTGGTGCAACTGTTTTCAGTCTTCAGTTCTTCCTCCGACCGTAAAACTTCCTGTGGGCCTAAAAACAGCAGGCCAAACGGTCATTCAGAGTGCAAAAGCGGCTCGCAGAACGTGGCTTGAAAGACGCGCCTAAGACAGTGGGCTGCAGACAACAAAGAAGTGGCAGAATTCAAAAATCATTTAACGCATTTAACAACGCTCGTTACCGGATAGGTTGAGGATAGGAGAGAGCATGGGGCAATTGGCCGGGAGCCACACATGGCACCCGCCGCGTCTCTCCCCGCCTCGCCCAGAAACCCGGCACGTGGACCCATTTAAAGTAGTGCAGACCGACCGTAAAAGAAAAGCAACAAACCACAGACCACAGACCAACCAACATGCACACATACATACGTACATATGTATAAACTCGTATATGTACATACATACATATGTACATATGTATGTACATATACATATGTATGTACATATACATATGTATGTAGCAAACGAAATATTTTTGAATTTTTATGAATGAAACGCCAAACGTTTTGAATTTGAATTCGGGATTGAAGGCTCGAAGATTAGTGTGAGTGCGAGTGCAAACACTCACAGTCTTTTGTTTTTTGCACAAATTGTGATGCAGAGCAGGTACTGGTATGCATGTCAAAACAGCGATCGTTCAGGATCCGAAACCACCTATTTACCAACACTTTGGGATGTACAAGGACCAAACATGTACATATGTATATGTATGTATGTATGTTATGGCTTAAATCTTCTAAATACAGTCACAACCCACTCGTAAAACTTTCATTCAATCAAAGTGCAGCACAAGTTGAACTCGCATAAAAAAATAATAATAATAAACAGGAAAGAGAGCTAATTGAATTCGAAATGTTTTTTAGTTTACTAAATATTAAATCAATTAATTTGATGCAATTCGGTTACCAGGAAACGCAGGCTTTATGAAATTTTTTCGTACGTCATTTGCGGCTTTGAAAAATTCCCAACGGTTCGTTCGATTCGCCTGAATTTTATATTTATGTACATACATATATATTTCTGTTTGCTTAAACACAACAAAAGTAAGACACATATGTACATATACATATGTACATATGTATTTCCCGGTCGATGATCAATGGACAGTCACCGAGCTAACAGCGGGCCCCAAATATAAGATAAATACGAGTGCAAAACTTTTAATGAATGGAAAATAAACACAGGTGATGAGGCCGCCAAAATTGTCCCGCGGACACATTTAATTTCTTCGCTTCTTCGAGTTGTCAAGCGTGTTTCAATCAAACAATAATTGAATAAAAGTCCGTTTAATTCCTTGCTTCAAAACTATATTATAAAATGAAATTAGCGATATGTTCTCATTTTATATCCTACGTACCATTAAAGCCCACGCTTCCTCCTATGTTGGCAGTTTTTACTTATTTGGTTTTGAGATGACTTAACCATTACTTACGTCGCCCAACTTCCGGTCACAATTTGTCGTATTTTCTGCTGACCATCTATAACTCTTTCTAGGGAGAGAGAGAGAGAGACACGGCGGGAGAGGTTCGCGGTATACCTTGAGTTTGCAACAATGCAAAAGCAAATATGATCCGAATAAAATATCTAACAAGTAGCCCGACAGACCATTGTTCCTGTGTTTTGATAAAAACTTGTTTCCATTTTTCTGCATATTGAAACTAAAATCGCAATAGAACAGCTTCGAAAAGATCATGTCATCTCGTTCCAGAGACTCCCGACCCGTCCCGTCTAGTTCCGACATTGGTCGAAATCAAATTGCGCCACTAATTGCACGGCAGTGATGGCGCCATAGGGGCTGTATTGAAAAATTCCACTAAAATAATACAATAAATGGCGCCGAACAGCCCAGCAGCCTTCGTCGCACGGGACACGTACGTGGTCTAATTAATTTGCTTTTAGAAATACAAATACAAAATATTTACTATTAAATTATTGCCCCTCAGTAATCGGAATTCGGAAACGTGTGTAAAAATATTTCGCGGGTTGCGGCCTCGTTTTAAAATAATATTGAATATCGATCGATTGAGCTGTGCTGTGCTGTGCTGTGTTTGCCACGCCCTGCCTTGACTCATACCCATCCATCCTAGGTTTCGGGTTTTTCTGTTATACTAATGCATTAATCACCCGGCCCATACGCCATAAAAATGTAAATAATACCTTACCGTTTTGGAAGACCAGTTTCGTCTTGACTTCACGTTTACGTTGTATATTTCTGTTTCGCGAAACATACTTTAGTTTAATGATCTGCCATAAAGTTAAATGTTCAATTAGTGCCCAGGCGTGACATTTTCGCGGATCAATGTCAGCTTGACACTTTATTCCGCTCGCAATTGAAAATAAAGATAATGGAAAGCCATCCATCACATACAGTGCTCCCAAGTCTGAGGAAATGTATGAGGGGCACCAGGTGGGTCGGTCAGTCTGAAACCAAAACAGATGAGCCCCTAATGAGGGGGAAATATCGTTTCAAGGGCTTTGGATTATTGCCAAGAATAGAAAATAGATGGGCGAAGTCAACGGAACTTAAGCCAGCGATAGATTATAGATTACCCCTGTTCACTATCAACAAATTATCGTTGCCTTCCTTCAATTCTTCTTTGAACCCCAATTCGGGCCCCTAAGATGAGCCTGAAGCATTCTCCAGACAATCATTACCTGCAGTTTCCCCAAAGTTTCCCCGGCAAGAACTTAGGCCAAAGTAAATTCTCTGCATAACAAGTTGTTGATTTTGGTGTTCTTTTCTCAGCCTTTGTTGCCATGGCACCCACATGCACATGTAGGCGAAGTGCCACAGAATTGTTGTAAGTATCGGATGGATACAAAATGTATAACAAGGAAGCAGGAAAACTTTCAAGTCGGACCACCCCTTCGTCGAATCCCGTGCCCGAACTGTAGTTATAACAAAACCAGCGTAAACAGAGACCTTTCCCGGAAGGGCGGCAAGTAAACATTCATGCACCATTTGCATTTTGAGCCAGGGACAGGGAGCGGCAGATTGCGCCAGCACCATCTACTTTACGTCAAATGTTTGTGTCAAATCAGCGCAAATTCGCAGGCGTTTAACCAGCCCGCCCTAAAAGCCGGAACCACCTACCCTCGAATAGGGTAACCTCTTAAATTGGGCAGTCGCTCTTGCTCCTTCCCCTTCCCCGCGTGAAGCATTGAAGATGCGGAGAGAAATGCAGAGCAAACATTTTGAACAAAGTGTCGAGTGCGAAACGTCACAGACACTGGCACAGACACACACTCGGAGATACGCAGATAGAGTTATTGACAACAGATAAGGAGCATCCGGGGGGTTTGACAGCACATATAGAGTGCTATGACAAATTTTGTAATGGTTGAGTTAGATAATATTGTATGCCACTTGCTGTTTCAACCTATGTAAAACTATGTTAAACTATTGTTAAACATGAAAGATGTCTAGCCTCGGAGGTCGAAGATTTTGATACAGATACCCCTACAGATGGATCCTTTCCATGTCAGCTATAAGAACTAGTCAACCGCTTTTTATAAAATGTGTATTAGTATTACATGTATGTATGTATGTATGTATGTACATATGTATGTATGTACATATACATATATCCAAGGAACTATACATGGTCGGATGCCTATTCCTAATCGGCATTTGATGATTATCTACTAATATTTAACATATACATTTTTAGTGGTCGCATATGTTCCATTCTCTAAACTGCAAAGGCTGCAAGCAGTCATTCCAAATCCGATATTCCCAGCTTAGCTTTCGATACTTCAGGTCATACAGGTCTCAGGTCTCCTCTGAAGCACATTCTTGATAGAAAAGGAATATTTTGACCCAATTGAAGCGCGAATTTTGAATTTGTCGGTGTAAAATGTATTTACATGTACATATGTCTATTCTATTTCGATCCAATTCGGTTTCTGCTAATATAGAAGCAATCATAAAATTAAAATATAAATAAATCAAAATAAAATGTGCGTGCCCAGAACATATCGCATCCAAGAACCGGATCAGGAAACATTCTGTGGCTGTGGCTGTGGCAGTTGTGTCTGTTCTGTGGTGTCAAAATGAAAATAATTGCAGCCATAACACTGACAGTGACGTCGATGAACGAACTGGGAACAACAAAGTTGCCGCTCTGGCCCGATCCGATCCGATCCGATTCATTGGCATTGGGTCGTTGGATTCGGTTTTCGGGTTTGAGGGTTTTCAGCTGTTCGATTCGTTTTACAACTTCCAGTGTACATTTTTGTGGCTTGGTCACCAACTCGATTGGCAGGGGAAACGAGGGAGAGTAGGAAATTTGAATACTACTTTTGCAGCTTTAAAGTAGCGCAGTACAAAATCATCTGAAAGTTTCAGACATTTGAGCGCTCTGGCCTGGCCCACATTTGGCAGCAATAATGAGAATCTTTTGTATTTCGGTTTCACTTCAAGTTCAAGAAGTTTCTCCTCCCTTCCCCTCCTCTTCATTGAGGAAACCACATAAAGACGGCCAAAAATCCGCCCAAATTAGATAAACATGTAAATGATTATTGACACAGAAAGACTGTGCCCAGGGCATGAATAAATTCAGAATATGTAATGTGCATATGAATACATACCAGGAAAAGGACACAACTGGCAATACAAATTGACGTTTTATTTGCCTTTCACCTGATGACAGACGACAGCAGGCAGACAGACGAGAAAGGACCCAAAAGAAGAAACGGCCAGAGAGGGACGGGACACCGACCCACACGACAGAGGCAGACAGGCCGACAGACCGACAGGCAGATAGGCAGACAGACGAACCCGAAAACCTCAACGCATAATGAAGTAATTGACTGACTTTGTCTTTGGCCAACAACGAAAGTTGGAAGCTCCCAGTTCCCAGCTCGCAGCCCAGACAAGGCAGACAAGATACTCGTACAGCTTTAAGATAGAAATGTACCTCATGTATCGTTACGGTATCGGTGGAACGGGGAAGCGACCACTGCCCCTCTCCATCGTCGGAACACCGAAAGTTCGCTTTCTTGCGTTGGCTTTCAAAATGTGAATGCACTTTTGTGGTACGTGACAGGTTTTTGTTGCTCCACTTTTGTTTTCCCGTTCCCGTTCCGCCGAACATCAGGAAGGAACACAGGGACGTGGATGTGGACGTGGATGTGTGGCTGGGTTTATTGACTTTTTGACTCACATTAAATGGGTCTTAAAATCTTGAAAAGTTTTGATGTGCTGGCTTAGGGTAAGCTGACCGGAGGAAGGAGGCAATACAATAGGATGGATGGATCATACAGCAGGTTTATAGGGATGTCTTCTGATTCCTTTGCGTGGATTGTGTCCAACAAAACGTAGCAGGCTTAAACTTGTTCCCAAACGCAGTCAATGCCCATTACTTGCTTCGTTTTCGTTTCAACGACAATTTGCCTTACATTGCACTTAAACAATTAAATTGTGTTAGCTTAATTTTCTGCGGTTTCTTTCGAAGTATACAGATCGTATCTATCTACGTATCTATGTGTTTTTGTGAAAATAATTTTAAGTGATCGCTTAAGCAAGTCACGTCCCTCTAGCAGTGTCGATTGTGGCTAATCAAGGGGAGGTTGCAGACAACGCCGTGCCGCATTCAGCACCAATTCTAGTATTTTCAATTAAAATCAGAAGCGTAATAATTAAAGCCAAACATTTGTAAGCGTGTAAGGTCAACAACTAGCATTCCATACCTACCTACGCCTGTCCAGACTTCCTTCAATGTAACCCTGTCTGTAATGACCCTTCAATCACAGGTCTGTACGAGTACGTGTGTGCCTGATCCATGGAAAATGGAAATGAATTGCCATCGGCTGCCAAATTAATATTGCTTACAAACCACATACATATGTACATATGTACACATATTGCTGGGATGTTGTTTCCTCGTTTCCTTGATTGCCCTTGCCATTGCCATTTCCATTTCCATTGCCTAAAGGTCCCCTGCTGTGGGTAGAAGGATATAGAACTTGCGCAAAGAGTTTCGGCGTAGGAGATTGGGATGCTCAAATCTCCGCTATTACTGTTTGCGGACTAAAGACCATTCAAAGTTTCGAATGTAGCCACACCTGGTAGCATTTAAATGCAATTAAGTTCTATGCCCATCTACAATTACCTACCAGTACTCGGATCAAAGTATCTTCCAACTACTTATTTAACCCGACGGCCCGACAGCCCGATAGCCCGAGGCAGAGATCGTGCTAAAAATAACGAAGAATGCATTGCCATTGCCATTACCAGCATAAGTCTGAGCCACTTAAAGGTAATTTTCGCTTGTTATGGGGTGTACGGAAAAGGAACAGGAGCACTTATCTAACATACGTACGGGGAGAGTCAGGAATAGAATAGAGCTAGAGCAGGCGAAAGCGGGGATTGTTTCCCACTAAAAATAGAAGCCACCATTCTCCAACGGCGCTGAGCGGAGAGCCATGATGGCCCATAAACGAGGAGCAGGCCAATGCAGCCCCGATGCGGCATGCACGACGCAGCATGGCAAACTGCTGATTGACATAAAAGAGCAAGTGGACTTATAAAAAAACAGAGAGTGGCTGGTTGCCCAGCAAGAACTGGCAGCAGTCATACCAAAGAAGATGAATCAACATTCCAGGCGGTCAACGTACCACGTCAAGGAATGCTCTTCTGCTGCTCCAGCTCCTGTTCCTCTGCGACTGCATCAGATGATGGTGCTGACATGGAGGTGAGGCTGGCAATCTACAGCTTCATAAAGACAAAGACATCCAGCCATTTGGCAACGCATTGGAAGAGGCTGCTTAACCAAACCAAACCAAACAAGAAGCCAGCACGCGTTGGTTATAGCAACGATTAGATGCCCTTTTCAGTCCCAAATACTGATTCTAGCGATACAGACGTGTCTGCAGACGTATGTATCTTCGTTTAAAATAGGTACCCAATATCAAAAAAAACATTAGCATTCATTCCAATTATAGAACACCCTCATGTAGCATGTAGTATTCTGAATGTACATATCCATCACAAATCCATCGTAGTTCCTCCTCAGAAGAGTATATCTTAAGAACTGACCAGAAGAGCAGGACTGACCAAACGGGCAAAAAATAAGAAAAGATTCCGGAACGTAACATTAAAATAAACGCGCACAGATAAATCATTTGAAGGAAGAGCGGAGCAAGGTGGACTCTGGCTATAATCTGCCATCTTCAGCTCCCAGTGCAGACCAGTGCCGTGCCCCATCATGCAGGCGAAAATGCAATCAAATGCGGGTCGGGTCCCAGTCTGGAGGTCTGTGTGAATACGTGATATCCAGCCGTGGTCAACTCTGCCCTCCTGTTCCCGCCTGAGCACCGCTAAAGGGCAGGGGCATCTGCAAGATGCACGCACATCCGTGAAATTCCTCAGTTACTGGCTGGCTCCATGCATTTACGTTGACGTTGCAATTACAACTGGGCTGGGCTGGGCCGGGGATGGATGGATAGGATGGGGTGGGGGGACGACCACATCAGTTAGTCCAAAGCCCTTTCCTTTCTTTGGCTTTCTGCTGGGCATTCTCACGATGAAGCGCAGTCCCAGTCCCGGTCGTGTATTCTGTCTGCTGCCTGTTTACTGTGTGATTATTACAAGACGCGGGGAAAATAACAGGCTCTCGCTTAGAGTCCAGGCAATGGCTCCATTGGCCAGTCACTCAGTCACTGAGCCGGCGGAGGAGTAAGTTACTTAAGAGCTTGCCCGGCGGCTTCATTACAGTCCTACATTCCCAGTCTCCAGTCTACAGCCTCTATTATCCATACCCCTCATTCAGGCCCCGCATTCACAAAGCCAAACAGTTGGAGTGCACTTTAAACCCTTCAAAGTCGAGTGTCCTAGGCGAAAGGCTTTTCTACTTCAACAAGTTGTTGTCTCTGCCCTGCACCTCAATTGTGCGGATTGTCATTGCTCCCTCTCCCGCTCCTCGCCTCTGATTTGCATTTAATGCATCTCAACGGAGTGTGCCATCGAATTAATTGCGGAGCCCCAGGGAATCACAGTTGCCATGCCATTCATTATTAAGTGAATGGCTAGATGAGCCAGAGATATTGGTTGACAGGTTGTTTAGCTTTATTTGTGGTCGAAATAACAGAGATTGGATTGGTCTACTGCTAAATATCTTAGGGCACCTCAATCATATCTCATTTTATTGAACTTAATAGGACACCTCTGCAATATCGAAAACTGCAGCCCATTCGACCTGCCGTAGCGAGTGACTTTGTCAATCTTGTATGCGGCAGGTCCAGGCCCGTCTTTGTCGACCGTTTTGTAATCCGTCCGACGGCCAAAGGAGTATTGAGGTCCGCGGCCGCCCCCCGCCTGGCCGGTCTGGCCAAACAGGCTGGGCAACATATATGCGCCTGGTCCTGGCCCTGTTCAGATAAAGAGACAGCAAGTAAATTCAACTTACTCCAAGGAAGATGCAACAAAATTCACCAAAATTACGAGACATATCCTTGCTTCTCCAAAAAGTAACTGGAATATTTGTTTTACAAATTTGGAAACCTAAAATGTTTATGATGCCGAGACAATATTCAACTAAGGAATGAGACTGAACGGAATCAAGAGCTATAAGTCTATGAAAATATGATTCCCATGAATTTTTCGATTCATTTTCAATCCCAAGTAAAGTGTTCTTAAAGCTACAATTATCCAATCCTTTCAAGTTCTTTTACACACTACACTACAGCAGAACCACTCTACATGGCCATGCATGGAGGACTTGGCGAAATTTTCCATATCGATTCCCCAAACAGATTGATTAAATATTTATTTATTGTACGCACATTATTGTAGCCTAATTATTCGTATATCGAATGAATGGAATCAAATTGCACTCACGTTCATTTATATATTATTAACACCAAAGGCGTAAAAAACATTAATTAACTTTTATGCACACCCCACACTAATTAATATTTAATCTGCGTCAATGTGTACAGAATTTTTCATTTGCATTGTTATAGAACCTCACTGAGTTCAATGCGAATTCCATTCATACTCGCCTTGTCCAATATTTTTTGACGTCTGACTGTCCAATCGAATGTGATGTTTATAAAAAACACCTGCGCGATTCGTCAAAAATTTTGACTCAAAATACATCCTTTTTTAAAGATACATTTGACTTTGATCAACTGCAAGTTTCATAGCATTCTTTTGACATTTCATTGTAACTACATACATGTATGTATTAACCTACTATAGTTATGTGTGTACTGTACATATTACAACGTGCATAGATGAAGGCCGTAGTCGGCAGTGCTACCTTAAGTTAGTTTGCTAGCTTTAACTGTAATCTGTTTATTGAATATCTTAATATTAGCTACAAGTTTAACAATTGTGACACTTAAGTTTATGGATAAGATAATTATGCGCGTGTACTCATGATGCGAGGTCGAAAAGAGAGCTGAGTACCGACTGATCTTTGCCTCTCGCTGTCGGCTCTCTCAGAGCCGATGGCCGCTGTATGCAGACGACGCACAGTGGGGCCTTTACTCATTTTACATTTCAAAAGTCATAACTTCCACTTTTTTTTCCGCTGTCGCCAAAAATGACTTTTTCTGATAGATTTGGAGATTTAAAATTTTTTAAAGAATTATGGTTTTTTTTAATGGAGTAGTTTTTTTTTTGAGAGTTTTTTGTCATAGGTAGTGCTTCTATTTGTCACATAACTTAAATTTCCAACAACTGGTTGTATTGAACTTTGCAGTTAAACTGTTATAACTAAGCCGTTTATTTTTATATTTTTATAAGCAATACCTTAAACGACGCCTAATAAATGTGTCTATCTTAAACCAAAAATCAAGACATTCAAATATTTTTTTTTGGATTTTTCCTGAGCTTTCAAAGTCAAAATTTCGGGAAAAAATACCAAAAAAATGTTAATTTGGAAGCTTAATATCTTCCAGACGTTAAGTTGCAGCTACAAAATGTCTGAGGCAGATAGCTGCATTTGTCAGCTTTTTTTAACTGCAAAGTTCAATACAACCTGTTGTAGGAAACTTAAGTTATGTGAAAAATAGAAGCACTACCTATGACAAAAAATACCAAATTTTTAAAAAATTCTTTAAAAAAAAACTACACCATTAAAAAATAAAACACATTCTTTAAAACTTTTTAAACATCCAAATCTATTAGAAAAAGTCTTTTTGGCGACAGCGGAAAAGTGGGTTCGACTAGTGTTATTAATATTTTCTATTGATGTCTGATTTTCAACAAAATAATCATCAGTATTTAGGTTAACATTAATAAACTTAACATTTCGAAACTATAGTTGCTATCTTTCAAATCATTTCGTGATCGTCTCATAATCTTTGAAATATCGGTTACATATTTTATTTTTGCCAAACGCGTTCATGAAAAAAATTATTTTTGAAACGCTTTTCGGCCGCTTCGTGTCTCTCTCTTTCATTTCCTACATCTTTGTACTATATAAAATATTTACACGTCTTCAACATGTTTTTTATGATAATCTAAACAGTTTTGGAGAGGAGAATGAGTACACTAATTCGAGGATTACTGGATATCTAATATATTTTGCTTATCTTAAAGCTTATTCGTCGTACTGCTATAATTGGGGAAGCAAACTAATTTTTAATACTATTTAAATACGACAAATACCTTCTAACCTTCCCGAATTTAAAACCTCGATTAGGAAATTTATTCGGAATATTGGAATAAAACTGTAATTTTTAGCAGGTTTATCGAAAAAAAATTGTTTGTTCTCTAAAATTGTAATTTCCGAACATGCGAATTACGAAAAATTATATAGAAGCGTCGGAGTCTCCCCCTTGTCCATCGGGTTCTTAGTTCCCAATTAACATTTTTCAATTAATACTTTGGCAACATTCAACTTGACCCTTGAACTCCCTCGTCCGTCTCTGCTCTCTCTTGCGCTCTGAACTTTTGCCAGAATTTTATTAAAGCAATTTTTTTTGCTGACTTTTTCATTGCTAAAACTTTTGTTGATGCTGCAGCAGCCAGCAGCCTTTGGCATAAATTAAGAAAAATCCATAAAAAATGGATAAATTATTTATGCTGAAACTTGCCTATCAATTGGAAAAGGGACTTTAAGGAGTTTTTCCTTAAAGAAATAAGACAGCTGATAATTTCGTACCAATTGTATATTTCCTTTTTCGATTGCAGCCACAAATATGCACACATCTATGACACATTCGGAGCTGTCGCAGCTGAGGCTCTGCAGCGACCCCCATCAGGAGGATTTGGGAGCAGATCTACAGATGTCCAGGAAAAAATGCAATAACAACCAGCAGCGACGAGGACGACGGCGGCCTTGTAGGGGGCCAGATGTGGGGCAGGTCTTTGGAATTTACGGGTCCATCAGCCTGGCCATTTTGGTGTTGACCATTTGCATGGCACACACGTCGACTACCGGTAAGTGAGGAATACTGAAAAACTAATAATATTCCGTTATGAGTCAAATGATTTGACAAGAAGACAGGAGACAGGGCAACGTGGAGGCACATCCGAGTGGAGCCTGAGGCGAGCGGGCAGACACTGAAATGTGACAGCAACACGGAGCAGACACTCTCGCACTCGTACTCGTTCTCGTACTCGCACCCGTACCCCTACGAACCCCAATTAAAAGCACATCAATAATAGTACCCTCCCACTCACACACTCCCCCCACCCCTCAACGACTCTCCCCGTGTCCTCTCTTTCTCTCTCATCCCGGATATGCAGCACACTCGAAGCGTCATGGAATTGGCACTTGGCGTGCCAGTTTGAGGGCTTGGGGGCTTAAGGGCTTGGTGATTTGAGGACTTGAGAACTTTAGGACAGGAGGTCTGGTCTGTGTGATTCGGATTTTGATTTATTTAACAATTTAGCAAAAACACTGCTAATGTCACAAGCTGTGACTACAACTACGACTCCCTGGAATTCATTCAGTGGAGAACTAGCAGAGGAGATTTTTGCATAAGGGTACTTATGGGCGAAATATAAATTATAATTATAATTATATATATAAATTATAAATTATAACTGGGCGAAACAGTTGCTGGTACAAATCGATCAGGTCAAACACCGCAAGATGTAGTTCAGTATTAGAAAATACATTCAATAAGCCATGGGGGGTTTACAAATGGTGACTTTCCCACTTTCCCCCGAATTATTCAGGCATAGTCGAACTTTTCCATTTCTGGACACTCCATCCAGACTCCTGTATATGCTCGATAGATTATTATTAGGTACAAATATTGTTATTATTATTATCAAAGGATCGTCAGACAGACTGCTTAAGCATTCATTTGTTTGAAGAATTCCATTGTAAACTCAAAACATCCGACGTTTCTTTCCTTCTCCTCAAGCTAGAATTCAATGGCAATGTGTGTGCACATGTGTACATACATACATGTATGTATTGTATGTATGTATGTGTGTGCCCCTGGAGCCAAAACCGCAGGCGCCTCAAAGCGTGCCTCGAAAATACCCAGACCAAACCAAAATACACTTGTCGCTGCAGTTTAACAGCTGAACGGGAAAATTAACACAACTCCACTGCTGCATGGCAGAAGTTCCCTTACGGCACAGGTCTCCAGGCCGAGGTCAAAGGACACGCAGTGCGCGCTCGCTGAAAATTGTGCCCGGGGTAACATTTATGAAGCGCTTTAGTCGCTAAGCTGGTTTTAGGCGACAGATTTTGTGGTGCGACCACCGTTTCAGCCCTGCCTGCAATATGTTCATTTTGTCCTTTGTGTTTCAGCTGTTTAAACATTTTTGCCAACTCTGCCAACTCGTTGCGTTTCTACCCTGCCATGTCCAATGTGCGCAGGGTGTATCAGATCTTGAGTGCCATCTTGGGTAGTCGTTCAGCAATGAGTTCTTTGGTTATATGAGGGAAACGGATGCTAGGCGATTTATAGAGATTGTGCGAACCCTCCAAGTCATCCTAAACTAAATACATAAAGTGGATAAAGAAAAACTAGTAAAAGTTTTCGATTGCCAATAATCTTGTTAAACTGTTTATGAGTAGCAGTGGTAGCAGTAGCATTATCAAATTTTGTTGCAGAACAATGGGACAGATCTGAGTTTCTACGGCACCACCACTTTCAATTGCTGTTTTTTTTGTCCTCGTTACCGCAACAGGCCGGGCGCCAAATGAGGCTGCTAGAGAGTGGGCAGAGTGGGCAGAGTGGCCAGTGTGGTCTTTTGGGGATTCTCGGACTGGCAGTCGCGGAAGTGGCTGCTGCGGCTTTTCCATGTGTTTGCTTGGCAGCTGCAATTTTCGTTGGTCATTTTGCAGCCTCCCCGCGCCTCTGGGTGCTTTGGCACTGTCCCTTTATAACCTTTTCATGGCGCTTTTCCAGCACTAGCTTTAAGACATCCACCTGCCCCAAAGGCAAGTGTTTTTTTAAATTAGTCCTCGCTTCCTAAACGTTAAGTTGGAATTTAAGAACTTGCACACTCTGCCCCACGAAATTAGGGCGATAAAAGAGGGATAACAAACCCCGATCCCCTTCTAGTCTAACAATAGGGTCGAAGAGATTCTGATCAAACGGCACGAAATTAATTTTAATTTTTTATGTCTACCTTTTTAATTTTCAATTAAGCTACAGAGCAATGGGTTCCCATAAAAAGTTTCATTCGTAAAGAATGAGAAAAACAGCCTTCGACCTACCTGAGGCTGGGTAACCGCTTGCCAAATGGCATTTCATTGGCATTGAAAAGAGTTTGCTTGACGCCTGAATACCCTCAAACGGTTTTATACAATTTCGAATTAATTTCGAATTCTTTTGAATCTATGAAGCAGCTTGGGATCTGTCAAGATTCTACCCAAAAAATGTAATGCGAGTACCGAACTCATAGCTAGAAAGTAACTGCTGCATCGCTCTTACAAAATAAGCCCCCTTCATTGTACCCCCTTGATGTAGCTTCCACAGAACGAATACAAAAAAATGGGGTTGTAACAGCCTTTTTATGAACCCGAAAATGTCCATCGACCATAAAGGAAAGCCAAGACTAAGCGGCTCTGGAGATGCTGTTAACAAGAGCACACGAGGAAAGAAAAGGAGTGGGGAATATGCAATACGAATGAGGAAAAACTGCATCTACGAACATATGTACATATGTACGTACATACGAGCATACGAGAATGTGCATACATATGTGGATCAACGAATACGTGTGGGGAGACTGGGGAGCCAAAATCAAATGTACTGAGCTAAAAAATATGCATATATAAAACAAACATAGCATGGCCCCAGGAGAATTGTCAAGGTGAAAAGGGAGGAGAAAAGTAGAGGAGGCAAAATCGACAGAATATAAAAATGAACTACAATTTTGCAAATTTAAAGCACATTCGTTGCTGTGAAAAAGTCGTCAGCGCAGCAAAAAAGCGATTTGCATATTTACACCGATACAAGTGCAAACAACACCCACATTGGGGCAGCAAGCACACGCCCACAAAAACACACACCCATAACTTGCAACCAAATAAATCTTGTGACGTCTCGTGAGAAAGACGTCACGTAGCCAGGAGGGGAATGAGGATTGGGCGAAAGTAAGAGATGCTGGCTGGATACGTTGCTTTTCCGGTTTCCTGCTCAAGTTCCTGCCCTACGTTTGTTGTGTGTGAAATCCTTGCAGTCGCCGGAGATACTTCGCCACGAGCTCGGTAGAAGGTCTTTGCATCCTTGCATCCTCGCATCCTCCTGGTGTCCCTGTTCCGAGCATAGACTGACGATGAAAAATTGTAGCTAGTTCACATGAAAATTGTCTGAGCGCTATTACGAAAATGAAAATGAAAAGAAAATCGGGCTCATCATGGGTATATAAAAATACATATTTCTCACTCTCCCCTCCGGCATTGATAATGAGAGCCATTGCGAGAGAGACTGAAGAGTGAAGACTAAATGTGAGCAAAGCACTGGATTTATATTCACATGGAGTAAGCGGAAAAATTCTGGGAAAGTGGTTGCGCTTGAGGTTGAGGAGCCCCACTGAAACTATTCGAGAATGCCGTGCGTGCCGCGAAAGGTTTCGTGGGGTTAAGTGTGCACTGTCAACGCATGCTAGGGTGACGGGGAGGGGGACGTGGACTGGGAAGGAGACGGGTGCACGATGTAGCTTGGAAGCTTGGAAGGTAAAGAAACAGATGTCATCAAGTGGAAATGCAGGATAAGTGTAAATGGACCTTTTTTGAGAAAAACATATGATTTAAGGATTACTGTTAGTACGAGTATTTGTAAAATCCATATATACTGGAAGCTAGGACTGTAATTTAGTATAGAGAGTTTGTAGAGTGTCTTTATCAATATCCTCTCCTGTACTTTACATACAGGCACAATCAGCTATGCTCCGGTTTTCGCCACTTTGTGCTATTGATGGTGTGTCATTTCAAAATTATTTTTCAATATTTCAATTGATGAAAAGAACGGTTTTCTTTGGGAATTTTTTGTTCTTCTGAAATGTATTAGTTTAATGTGTGGATGTAATGGATTTTCACTTTGGTATTCAAAGTTTTGGCTTCCGGATTAATATACAAATCGCCATTTTACGATTTTAAAAAACCGGAGCACGCAATGTTGTGATTTGACAGTCAATTCGCAATTTTTTACACCACTGATTATGTTTGTCTCTCTGCCTGCTTCTAGGATATTTCTTAGGACGATCATTATCGTAAATTTGTTCAGATAATACACTTCATAACCATTATACTCTTATTCTTCTCCCCATATCATTATACGTTCCAGAATAAAACGAAGTTTCTAGAGTTTGGCTTAGATTTATTGACTTTTACCCGTCGTTGCTCGATGCTTGTGGCCTTAGCATTTTATTGTGCATCCAGGAGAGCTGTGTCAACCGCAACCACATCATGTACTCCTATTAACTTGCATCCCGTACTGGCAGGAAAACCAACATATTGTTGCGCTGAGCCCCTCTGTCCCCTCGTCTGTCACATTCGATGGGTAAATGGATAAATAACGATATGTTTACAGATGGCAGGGAAGCGGAGAAAGAGCGAGGGTCTGCGTCTGGGCGAATATGTATGTGGGGCAAGAGCAAATGTGGCGCTGATTTATATGCGAGTTTTTGTAAGGGTGTGCGGTATGCGTATCCGTATGCTCAGCCGAGGTGGCACGTAACACATTGAGAGACCCGACCTGAGAGACAACTCCTTCCTGTGTCCCTGTGTCACTTGCCTGTTGCCGACTCTTCTTCGACTAAGGCTGGAGGCTGGAGATGGAACTGCGGCTGGGTCTTCTGCCTCTGCAAACAAATGCGGATGTGCCAAGTTCTCACTGAGACGAAAGCGGTGGCGGCGGTGGTGGAAGTGGCGGATATGGCGGCGTCTCCGAATGTCTTCTGAAGAATTTGTATGCAAACAAACGCGACATACAACAAACACACGACATCTGTCGACAAACAACACAACGGAGACACAGCACACGACAGTGTTTTTGTTTCGGAATGCTTCGTGGGAACAGCAAACGTCGTCAAGGAGAAGACGGGACTTGCCTTGTTTGCCTTTTTTCGGGGTTTCCTTAAAGCTTTAAGCAAATTCTCGGGCGAAAGGCAAATAGCTGCTCATTTTTAATGCATACTTCATAAATCTTTGTCATAACTTTGTTAGCCAAGTTGAGTTGCCTCTCCGGTCCACCCGCTGCCTTCTAGACTCCATTTCGTCCACTTGATGTTGCGTATACGCAATGCTGAAACGCTGCAACGCCAATGCGCTTTTTATGGCATATGGCCATAGCTATAGCTATGGCTATGGCCCGCCCTCGTCGGAAAACTATTTATCACGCTTTTATATGCAGTGGGCTCTCAGCCATATTGCGAAACTGAGATAACGATTAGATTGGGTGGAGTCGAAGGCGTCAAAGGCAACTGCCGGGAGTCCATGGCTAAGAAGTGCTTCAGTATCAACTGTAATGGCAAGCAACCATCATTTAATAGTACTCTCACATCTCATAAGTACAGAAATGATTAGTTTAGTGGAAAAATACCCTAGGCTACCAGAGCTACATATAAAACAGATTTAATAGCCGGATATATACATATGAACATCCATAAATATCCACGTATATCTACGTACGTATGCGTTAAGAAACACCTGGATCTATAAGCCTTTAAGAGACAGAGGAACAAAGTTTGGCTATATTTGTACTATATTCGAATTTTATATATGTACATACCTACATTTACATACCTACCTACAAAAGGAATCAAGTTTTTCAAATATTATTTTTGAATTTGAATGGGACAGGTACTAGAGTGTTGCTACCTATGTGCTTGGAAAAACTTGCAGGGTATCTTTTCAGGGTTTCGTATACATAAAGATACCAATATTTCGCCCAACAAACAATTCATCGTTAATTGGCTTTAAAATGGCCTAAGTCCGACTCTGCCCATCCGCTGCCACCAATTGCCGAAGCAAGCGGAAAAAAATTCTTCTTCAGCAAACCGGAAATATTTTAATTTCCGCTTTGGCCTCTCTCCTTATTATACCCGGTACTCGAAGAGTATACGGGTATATTAGATTTGTGGGGATAACGGTTGTGTGTAACGCACAGAAGGAAGCGTTTCCGACCCCATAAAGTATATATATTCTTGATCAGCATCAATAGCCGAGTCGATATAGCCATGTCTGTCTGTCTGTCCGTCCGTCCGTTTGTCCGTCTGTCCTTCTTCATTTGCGCCTATATGTCAGAGACTATTAAAGCTAGAGTAACCAAATTCTGTATGCACGCTTCTGTGTTATCACACTACTCCGAATGTATTTCAAAATTTCGCCCCGCCCACTGCCGCCCACACAAAGGACGAAAATCTGTGGCATGCACAACTTTAAAGATACGAGAAAATGAAAAACGCAGAATTATGGAAAATATCCGTATCTATCAGATTGCCGAATCTGGATCATATTATAGCCAGAAGGAACAAATTAAATTTCAGGGGCTATTCAACGGCAGCTAAGCGATTCCCTCTCTCTCTCGCACACACTTCCATGTCTCTTGTATGTGTATGTATATGCATGTGTATGTAAAAATGTAGCAGCCGAAGTAAAAATTATATGTAGATAAAAATGGAAACAGATAACTTCTAAAATATAAAAATACAGCATACGGTTCAACTTAATTTTTTGAAATTTTCCATTTTGGATAAAATTTAATTCGTCTCTTTTGCGAACATATAAATAATGAAATAAATCGTAAGCTCATATGTATACATAAATACGTACATATATACTGACTGAGTACCGGGTATAAAGTAGAGCCGCGGCCATTGCCGCGGCTCACAACGTTCTCTCTCGTTTTTTACTGTTTTACTAATGCCGGCTTACAGGAGTCGACGTTTTTAATTGCGGAGTTTCTTATTTTCATTTTAAACTTTAAATTAGTGTAAATACTTTAAGCAGAAGCAGAGGTCATCGGGTGGAGGTCGTTGAATAAGAAGAACAGACAAGACCCAGAGAAAAGAAGCGTGAAAATTTGCATGAAATGTTTTAATTCCCATGAAAGCTAGGTCGCGGACAGGCCCTTTCTCTTGTCCAGTGTCCCGCTCGACAGTGTTCCTCTACACCCACCTCCACCCGCATTGGACCCCACTTGACATTTTCAACACAACAGCTGCCTGTTCGCTCCCCCTTCCTCCCCCACCCTCGGCCTAATTGAATTGTTTAATGGAGTCTTACGACAACAGAAAAAAAAAACAGGAAAAACGGTGAGGAAAAAATCAAAACGGCATAAAATAAAATGCGGGTGGAAGGCAGATGCTTTCACCTTTTCCTTCTGCCCTTCCCCGCTAATTTAATGCCACTTGGCAGTCGTAAAAACGGCAACAAATTGTCGCCTCTGGTCAAAGGGCGGAGGGAGATGGGGGCAGTTGGGGAATCCGACAATGCCGGATAAAGGACCGGAAATAGGGGGCACAGAAAAGGTAAATCGGACACATTATTATTATCGTTATCAGGTGCCCAGCTGTTATCAGCTTATCGGTCTGGCCACGGCGCATTCAATTTACTTTTTATTAACCTGTCCGAGAACCGCATCCCTGTCTCCAGCATCCCCACGTCCCGAAAGTTTTTGCCAAATGGTAAAAGTTAAATCTGCTCACATTATTCAAGCGTTTACGTGGTTTAATCCTAGGAAAACTTTCGGACAGGCTCCAACGCCCCACTGGCAATATTTTGTGGCAGTATTTTCTATGGATCTCCAATACGACTGGGATTGGCTGGCGGAAAATATGTTTGTAATTTAAAGTTCCGGCAGGCTTTCCGACCCGTACCATAACTAAAAGCTAGTATAGCGAGCCGTTCAAGTCACGTCGTGGCACAAAAGTGAACATTTGAATATTTGCTGGCATATGCAAACGGGCGGAGGAGCCTGTCTTCCCAGTTGGAATCATGTGTAAAGTTTATCCTATAACTTGGCCCGAAATTATAGGCAGCAGATCGTTAGGAAGTTTTTCCTTGATTGTTGCAAAGTTTAGCTAAGCGAAATCTAGTTTATATGGGTCTGTTTGTTGTTTGTTGTTGGTTGTTTGTTGCTTGTTGTGAAGGGCCTGAAGAGTTATTACGTATAGAGAGAGCACAGGTCTGGAATAAACAATGAAATCCAGACATAATATACGTATAAACTTCATGAAACTGAAACTGAAAACATTCACAGTCAAATTCGTCTTAAAACATGTACGTTAACTTTTAACTATTGTTTGTAGCTACAGAAAATATGTTCGATAAATCCAGTAAAATATTACCTATTTTCGATACTTTTTGCGTAAGTGTCCAAATATTAAGAGCCAAACATCAACGCATGAACCACAAATATAAACTTGGAATCTCCCTCTCACTGATCTGCCTGGCTGGCTGCCATAATACGTGCTCTATATGCAACCATAAGAATAATAACAGTGGGATGGGATGGGATGGGATGGGATGGAAGCCAGGACAAAAACTCAGAAACAGGACAAACAGAACAAATAGAAGTCGGGGTTCAGACTTCAGTCTGACTTGACTTCGGACCAGGTCAAATGGGTAGCAACAGTAAATCTGGGAAAACTTACTGGTCACACTTACATAGGTTAGGAAAAGTTCCCCCCCGTATATGCCAATGTAAAATTGTGTGTCAAATCGGAAAATTAGTCCCCAAGGAAGACCCCGAAAGTGCACGAATATGAACTTCGATGGCAATGCCTTCTCTCCCTCTGCCTGGGAGGCGGCCTAAGCAGCTTTAAGTGGCCATAAGCACGCCTCGACGAACTAGAGCGAACTGCACAGGACGCTTCTGACTCCCGGCTGACTCGGCACAGTAGATGTGGATGCTGGATGTTGGATGAGTTTGCGGATTACCTGTTTGTGAAATTGTGGGTTTCGGTATTTTGCTGATGCTGAAGCTAACACAGTGGAATGGAATAGTTGAGTTTTCAAGAGGCTTCCATTGGGTTTCGTTTGTCTGGATTCGCACACGGGGAACACGTGGCTAGGTTCTGCTTGTTTACATTTAATATATGAATAGATGAAGTGATTGGAGCGGCATACGTATTTCGAAACCCGGATTACCGTACATCAAACTGAAGTTGCAGCTCGAATCCGTGGTTAAAGTAACAGCTATTGTTGCGACTAGGACTACGTTTAAACAATATCATTGTCTTCTTCAATATGATCCAATTTGGCGTAAGCCGATAAGCGATACACCCCAATTATCCCCTTAACCGCTGAAGCGCAGCACCCCTTAGTATTTGATCCTAACAGTCAGTGCCCGTTTGACTTTAAATTTCGTTTAGTATACATATGTACATATGTATGTACGAGTATGACCTAGAAAGTAAAAGTTAAGATCGTATCAAAATAAACCAGTAGCCGGCCAGACGGCCAATAAAGAGTTAAATAACAGAAATATGCAACGCCTATTGATGCCGTAACCATCCACCGTGGCTAACCACCAACTATAAAAGCCAAATTCAACACCAAATCTGACTTCGTTGGCAGCAGACGCGGCAGCAGCCACTCGATAGTACAATATGTTCCACTATCATCTTTGACTGCTTCTCCTGCTGCTCTCCCGCTGCCTCGGCTCCCATCAGGGGCTTTGGCTTAATGCGAAAAGCAAACAGAGGGCAAATACACACAAGAGCCACACACACTGCCCACACGTGCCCAACTCTCAGAGCAACTTCTAAAATGAAAAGTGTTAAAAACTTTTACTTTCTTTAGTTTTTTGTGTCTGTGTCTGTGGCTGTGGCTGTGTGTGTGCGTTTGGCCAGGCTGTGGCCTGAACTAGGCTGAGGGTCGAAGCAGGGCATGTAAATTAGCTTTTAAAGACCACAGCGGTCCGGAGAGGCATCATAGACGCCAACAACATAGACAGACACGGAGCCGGGACGAGACCAACAAGTGGCGCGCGCTAGCGTTGCTGCGGGTAATTATATTGTGGTCACGTTCCAGCGGGGCATCTGTTTTATGGAGTGTTACACTTTAACGCCGATCTACACAGCTCTTGGCAGGTAAACAGAGACCAGACCAGACAGAGCGCAAACTCGAGAGATAGAGAGAGACGGAGACGGCAGGACCAGCAGAAAGAGAGGGGAGGGGGCTAGTTCGGATGTCTACTCTGGCTAAATTAAATCAAGTCAACATTTAGTCTCATCCACTGAGGACTTGAGGACTTGCGGTTCGGCTGGCTTTGCGGTTGGACAAAGTTCAGGGCGGTTTAGTGCGTCGAGTACAGTGAGTCTTATGCAATGCCCTTCCACGCCGTGCACTCCATGCCCGATGCCCCTACGCTGCTCACTAAATTGGTAGCCTATGAAGAAATTTTGATTGGCCAACGTGGCGTATGGCTTTAGGTCCGACATTACTTTTGATTGAGTCTGCCTCCGCACATATTGATTATGAAAATAAAAGCTACATAAAATATACATACATGCATATATGTATATGTATGTACATAAATGAGTACGTAGATGTATTTTAATTTGCGACTTTGATTCCACGATGCCACTTATCCGATCATTAAACAGAGATTATCGAGATGTCATTTGGTTGAAAATTGTCAAGCTACTTCATTTTTCCATGTGTGTGCGTATATTCGTATATATGTATGTAGTATGTACATATATTTGATTGGTACTGTGCTGCACAGTGTCATTACCGAGAATGTACCATTTTTGATTGTAAAATAAATTCGATGTAATAATTTGCGATGTAATAAATTGTGTCATTGTGAAATGTATCTGCCAATGGCCAGTGGCCAGTGGACGCCCCCCAAAGTATATATGTATGATTATTCAAATAGCTACAATTAGGCAGGCACGTAAAGCTGACAGACGGAGTGTGTCTGCATCTCCATGCATCTATTGTTGCGCTCTCATCGAGAGCCATCCGTATACGCAGCTGTAGATATGTACATATCTGTTAGAGGGCTAATTTCTCCTTTAATGTGCCTAATGACAGCCCAGCCGAAGTGCCCAAAGCCACCAGGGAGCTTGACGGCGTGCTCAGCGTGCCCCGCCATTATTAATTTAAATATCCCCAGCCTGAACATGGACATGGATATGGTGACTGGAATTAGACTTGGCATTGGGATGGGCCTGTCCATAGATTGAGTACACACCAAATGCGGTCTTGTGGGTAGCGAAGGTGGCTTTGAGGTGGAGGTAAATTGTTTCGGTTGGTGTTTCGTGCTACTCATGAGCTTATTGTCGCATTTCACACGTCTGCACTGATACTTTGATAAACAGCCGGGCCGGGGATGATGGTGATATTTCAGGGGCAGTTGCATAGCAATGCGAGAGATTCGCTCCCAAGAATATGCAATTCCCTGTGATGTTTTAGTCTGACACGATTTTGGTTGTATTCATTGGCTAATAAGAAAAGATTTCCCTTTGATTGATTTTATCAGAAAACATTGTTCAACCTCTCTCTCTCTCGCTCACGCTAGTCATTCTATCTCCCAGATATTTTGAGTTCCCGCGTATCACCTGCCATTTAACCAAATAATTTGTTGTCTAAGGTTTTTAGAGGCGATGAGTGTGTGTAAGTTTTTTTTGTGTTATTCTTATTTTGAGACAAAAGTGTGTGCCTCCGCCATCTCGGAGCTCATTTATCATTTTTTGTCCGACCCGAGCACGACAATAAGTGAGGGTACGATAACACGGGCATGGGCAAACACAGCCAGAGAAAAGTAGAGGAGTAGAGCTCTCGAAAAGCTCATTTGTAGTCATTTGTCCGTCTGTCAGGTTGCTCCACTGTCGCACTGTCGCACCTTCCCACTGTCAGCTGTGTTTTGATTGTCTTTTATTGTTTTTGTTTTTGTTTTTACTTTCGTTTTGAATGGCATTTAAGCGTCAATTTGAAATCGCATTCACAACTGCCGACTTACGCGCCGCTGATTTCTCGGTTTCCGCTTAAATTCCCAGTGGAGACGGAGACAATGGAAACATCACGGCGATGGGACACATAATGCTATCTATAAGCATGACGACATGTTCTAAGTGTCAACTTGAGATCTGGAATAGATTGAATATGATGTAGAGAGTGATTGCAGAACGTTTATAAATAATTTTATTTTAATATTCAAAATATTTTTTCTTTTTTAAACTAGTACACATAATAAACAGAATATGCAATATTAAAAATCGGCAATATATTTTAAAACACTGAGTCTTTCATAAAGTCTCATAAACCTGCCTTTTCGAGCTTACTATATTCCTATTCTGCGATGATTTCACAGTTCACAAACTTCCACAACTCGTGTTGCTGCTTGTGCTTCACTTCCTGTCCCAATGACACTGCAATTACACTTACAATTTATGGGCCCAGAAATTTCTTTATTACTGCTCGCTGAGTCGCCAGCAGAGGCAGAACCTCTGTCTAACTAACCGCAAACTGCTTAAGATAATCGGGGGAGGGGCCTCCTAGCCCCAGCAAGGACCTAGCCGCACAGCGGAAATTCTGCTTAGCAATGCCATTGGGCCAGAAGGGGAAGGCGCAAGGCAGACAAGGGAACCACTTTTACCACTTGGTGAAAATCTAATAATGATAGAAAATATTTCTGGTCCCGGCCGGAGTTGAGTTTGAGTAGTTTATGAAGTGTGGGCGTTTGGGCTGACAATTTTCCGCAATTTCCACAGGACTGGGCCCCGACTTTGGGATGATTTGTTATTGCTGTTGGTTCTTTGGGCCTCAGGCGTTTATAGCCGTCCGTATTTATCAATGGTATTAAGTATTATTAATAGTGCGGTCCATTGGTGCAGTGAAGATAGAGGGAGAAGGCTGTCAAAAATGTGCTGCAAACTGTAATGATTTTAATGGATGGACTTTCGGCCTATAATTTTTATGCCCATCCTCAATCGCCTTGGCCGCCTTAGCTGTCGCAAAAAGTCATTTCACTTCGGATGTTTGCATAGAATTGTTTGCAATTGCTCGCAATTGTACTATCATTTATCACAGCGAAAATAAAAGCAACATTCTGCTCAAATCGGTGCAATTTATGAGGACGAAGAGCTCACCTTTCAAATCGCGTCACACTTTGATAGGGAATTTACATAATGCTAAAGTACTTTCTGGCTTGCGGAAAACAATCAGAGGCTAATTTACAATCCGATTTCGCAGCGCACAATTTATAGTCTGTCTGCCGTCTCGGCAAGGCAGCACACACAGAATTTAAGCACCGGGAGAGCAGAGTAGAGTAGAACAAGCCAGATGTGTTGGGGAAAATCTTAAATGAGATCTTTCGGTGGCGTATACGTAATCTGTGCGATTCGTATTACTTAAGTCCGAGGCAAATGTCAGCCAAATGCTTTTGTTCTTCCCCCTGTCTGGCTGCTATTCTACATAATGTGAATAATAATTTTGCTCATTTAAAACGTGTTGGCCATCCAAAATACTGGGAGACACACGGCAGAGCGGTAGAACGGCAGAGTGACAGAAGGGCAGAGCAGCAGCCGCAGCCGCAGCAACGAGCCCGAGACCCAGAGGCCCGGAGACAATGGAAAGTCGGGGAATTAGCGCTGCGTTCCAAAATGAAAACAGACCGCAAAGCGGGAAGCTGTTCTGCTAATTGCAGCGTTTCGAGTTTCAGCCATGTGTGTCTGTGTCTTGCATAACAAGCAACAAACTGTTTTCAAGCTGGCTAAATGAAAGTCGCAAACTAGATGAGTAGATGAGCGCAGAACACCAGGCTAAGCGATATGCAGGTACTAGGAAATAAACGGAAATGGGAAGAACCGTCAGTCTGGGAAACGTTACACCATAGTAGAATGAGACTCTCGTTCATAAAATGAACGAAGGGGGCTAAATTCATAAAGAGATTTATGCTTATCACACATTACATTATATAATTGATTATAAGTGAAACGGTCAAAACAGTCCATTTCAGTTTATGCTTTAAACTTCTCCAAGAGACCTCCTCCAGGGAGGTCAAGTCGCAAACTGTTGTTTAAACTTAAGGAGAGCCATCAGAGCCCTAAAATAGTCCCAAACAAGAATCCCTCTCCAGGCGTAAAACGGGAGAAACCAGCCACATATGCAGTTCACTTAATGAGTGCTAGGAAAACAATTTGGCGTCGGAGCCACATACTTGTTTATGAAGGTCGAGCTTATGAAGGTCGAGCCCTAGCAGCAGGGGACTGAGGGTGAGGGATAGCAGGACAACCGCAATAAAAGTGAGACTCGGGGCATGTATGATTAATGCTCGCACTCGCTTAATCATTTCTCTTGGAAAAGACACTCCCCAACCCCAAAGATTGCCTTTGCCCCAAATGCTTAAACACGATTTTGCTCCTAGGGGAAGATATTTTTGTACTCGCACAAGGCAAGTCAATCAGAGTTATACATCGACTGGACAACCAACTGCAATAGACAAAGCAGCTGCCACTTCATCTTGGCCACCGAGAAGGATCTCGGATCCCAAATGGGACCTCCCCCAACCGAGCAAACAAAAAAGCCAAACTAAAACTAAACTCATTTAACTTTCCCGTATTTTGATAGCATTTTACCTTGCCAGCCCGCAAGAACAACGGGTCCGGCAACAGAAACAGGAACAACAAACAACTGTTATCAAAATGTCATTCATTCAAAATATGTACCGACTGACAAGGACAAGGGGGCAAAGGCCTTGGTCCCTGGTCCCTGGTCCCTGGTCACTGGTCCCTGGTCCCTGGTCTTTGGTCCCTTGTATGTTGGCATACACTCTCCAAAAGTCTCACAGCAATATGCGATTGTATTGTAGGGAAATTAAAGTCAAAGAGTGCCCGCTCCTGCAATGCTTTTGATAAGTAGATATCAGAAGTTCAATTCATAACCACTTGATTGCGCTTGATTGTGCGCCCATTTCAATAAATTTTATTTACTTTCTTATGCATTGCACTGTTTCTGTTTCTGTGACACCTGGACTTTTTTCTTTTAGTGTAACTCGACCCCACCCGCTCTCCACTCGCTGCCTTTGTTGATATTCCGCTTTCTTTAATTTCCCATTCGTGTGCCTCTCCTTTTTGCAGTGACTGCCATTGAGAACAGCAACAGCAGCGCATCCTCCACAGTCGTCATGGTCGCGGTCACGCCGAGCATCGCTGCCACCGGATCGGGCAGCGGAAGCGGGGCCATCACCGGCGGCAGCAGCAGCACCACCACTCCCGAAGCGCCATCAGAACAGCAGCAGCCTCAGGGTAAGTCCCGAAAACTAATCTCTCCTTCTCCACTCCACCGCCCCCACCCCACCCGCATCCACCTTTTGCTTCCAAACTAAATGACAAACAATCTTCAAATTGCTTATAGGCCAATGCCTGCTGGACGGGCTGTGGGTGGCAGAGACAACGGTGCACTGTGAGAAGCAGACAAGCTGCCGCGCCATCCAGCGGACCGGCCACTGTTGTCCCGATTATAAATGCGGTAAGTGGTAGCTCGGTTACGGCTCACACCCACACCTGGCATCGTTCGGAAGCGTCATTTATGCAAATCTCTTCCTTCTCTTCCTCCTCCACGCGCAGATTGCGAAAAGGATGGAAAAACTTATGCCAATGGTTATAAATTGGTGGATCCGGACACCCCATGCACTGTCTGCTACTGCAAAGGTGAGTTGATTAAGTTTACGGGAAAGCTAGACGGGGCGAGGCGGGGCGAGGCAAGTCGAGAAAACATCGATATACATAGAGCTCTTGCAATGCCACGAATTCAGATTCGGGATTGGGTCTTGGTCAGTTAGAGGTACAAAGGCTTAGTTTGAAACCAATTCTGAATGAGTATAAATTACATGACTAGAAACTGCAGATTGAAACATGCATAAGTGTAGTTCGTTTTTAGCTTCACGCAAAATAGTCGACCGTTGATTACATCTACACATCCTAAATGACCCGACCGATTTTGATATATACATTAATATTGTGTAATTACGGAAGATCGCAAAGGTTTCAAACAACGGAAAATTATTTATCGACAGATGATTGTGATGTGTACCGAATGAGGCAACAGAGAAAGATCAAGAAGACGAGAGAGAAACACACTAATTTGCACACACTGCGTCTTGATTCTTTGCGTCTTCCCAAAAACACAGTTTTTTTCACATATGTATGTATGTAGGTTTAGCATAGGGCCCTAGTGGTGGCAAAAGTGGCGTCGTTTTCCGACGCAGGTGCGTTTATTCTTTATATTCGATTGGTATGGGTTTTTCCTTGCGCATAACAGCAATTTTCGTACTTTTCCGACTATCAGCGGATAGTTAAATTTAACTGAGTAAAAAGGGTCAAAATACCTGTAATGGTTAGAACAAATCGTTTCAACTAATTTTATTATTAAATTAAGCATTTAAACAATATAGTTCATTTCAAATTGTTTGCTGCAAATCCCATGTCTTTGAATCCTTTTACTGTTTCCGTCATCCTTTCAGGGTAAGAAATTGTACTGGCTGTCCTTATCTGCGAGTTGTGTAATTATTTCCTGTTAAAATTCCATCAAAATTCTACACACAATGGCTGGGGACACACCGAATAAGTTCCCTATTTTGCGACATTCCGCAGACGATCCCAGGATATTTAGCGCTATGTCTATCCTGTTCTCCAAAGTGATTGACTGTCTATAACTAGTGTCCTGTTTTCGGAGATTAGGCAGCAGTCTCACTAGAATGTCGAAGGTACTCCTCTTCGGAAGTTATCTTTGAAGAATGCGTCGGAGTTGTTTACCACATCTTCCTTTCAAAATGAACCAGATCGTGGCTATTGCAATATAGAATACATTATTTAATTGAAAAGAGAACATTATCTACTCCTTTCATACAAGGATCCAAACGCGAGGAGGATGTTGCAGTTGCAAGACGAATTGCTACTTTTCTGAGGATAACGCAGCCGCTTTCAAGCACTTCGAAAGGTTTCTCATCAATTGCGCTACCGCAGTTAAAAGAATCAACTCTTTATCCGACATATTTCGTTGATTTTCGCACACTGCTTACTTTGTTTACAAAATGTTTCTTCCTCTTTTAAGGCGCAGAAACGCTGTAGTTTAAACGGCAGTTCTGTTTCTCTGCGTCTTTTCCGATATCGATAGGTAACGCACCAAGTGTTAAAAACCAGATGCCTAACGGGAGAAGATCAGCTGAAGATTCAGTAAAATCTCCGATCAACTGAAGATGGCGGCAACTGGATAGGAATTTTGCGTATTCCCTTACTCCGACAAAACAAAACATATTGTATACTCACCAAGTATTGCAATATTGCATTTATATGAGACGAATACTTTGCCATTAAACATATCTCAGCCTTGCAACCACATTGTGCCACTGCGAAACGTGGGTGAGCCGTGCCGCTAGTTTTCAATAAATATTTCTGAACTCAGAAATCGTATTTAATTTCATGAATGTGTTGACTTTTCAAATTAGATTTTGCTCGGTGGGTTTTAAAAAAAAAAAAATGAAAAACAATCATCAGAAGAAAAACTCACTTAGATTCAAAATGTGATGTAAATAGTAAGTCGTAGTATGTATAGTAGTGGCAAATGTTGGTTACACATCTCATCTTAACTCATAGTTTAAGTACCTAGTACCGTCTATTGACAGAATTTCCACCAATCACTCAACACTCCCAATCACATTCGTTGCAGGCGGAGAGATTGTTTGCAGCTCAGTGACTTGTTTCCGGCGGGACGACTGCATGCCCAAATACGTGCCTGGCCGCTGCTGCCCTGAGTACGACAATTGTCCGAGTAAGTGCCACACGGTGAGGCCTTCATTGAGTTCGAGACTAATCCAATCATTCCCCACCCAATCTACAGTTCTGGACAACAACCCGCCGTTGACCAGCGAGACAGCGAGCAGCACAACCACGTCCACTCAGAAGCCGGTGGCGGTGGCTCAGCCCGCTGGCTTTAACTGGAACATTACCATCAAGGAGATCACCAAACCCTCTGAGATTCGGATTACCGATGATAGCAAGGCTAAGCCGGCGATTCTCACCAGAAAGTCACCCGTTACAGGCACAGGTACAGGAACACTGCATACCACCGAGGGAGCACCATCGTCATCAGCAACAACCGCGAGTTCCGTTGGCAGTACAACAGCAACACCAACAGCAGCAACATCAGAAACAACAGCAGCAACAACACAAGCAGTAGAAACATCATCTACAACTGAAGCAGCATATCCGCCAACACTAACAACTGTCGTAATATCCACTGACGCCACAGCAACACCAACGACTTTGGGAGTGTTTGTGCCGCTTAGCCAAGACACAACCCCGAAAGCACTTCCAGGCACTTCTAGCAGCGAGAGCTTAAAGCTTATTGCATCGGCGGGTTACATAGAGCGACCTCATGCCCAGAGCGACAACGACGTGGATCAGAATATAAAGCCGCTCGTCAGCTACAATGCCGATGACCAGGACGATCCCAGCAAGATCAGCTTTAAACGGGAGTTCACTACAGAGAAGGCCTCGCCGAGTACCCAGGGGTACGAAGAGTCCGGGACTGGTGGTGCGGAGTCCGTGTTCATAGAAAATGGCTTTGGCGATGCCTTTGCGGAGAATCCCGAAGGGCAACTGGAGCCGGACACAGCGGGCAGTGACAATATCTACCACATAATCTCCACCACTGAAGGTCCCAGCTCTGGCATAAGCGCCAGTACGGATTCGAACTCCCCATTGCCAGGAACAATCACTTTCACCAGAAAGAACAGCACTAGCGCCAACCCAGAGCAAGAAATGAGTACGGAGGGCCTCGGTAGTAGTAGTGAGATGCCTACCAAAAGCTCCACCAATCACATGGATGCGGATGAGGATGTGCCACAAGTGGAGTCCAATCCGGCGTACCCCTCGCTGCCCGAAGATGATTTCAGCTTGCGAGACGTAAACTTTCCACTGGTGGAGCTGGAGGATGTTGCAGATTCTTACACCAAGGACGAGCCGAGGAGTATACCGAGTCCCTTCGAGGTGGACAACAGGCACATCGAGGTGATGCAAGCGTCAGCTCTGGATGGCAGTGGAAGCGGAAGTGGAAGTGGGGACATGGAACCTTATCTCGAGGGATCCTCGACAACCGAACACGTTCTGATCTCTGCCGCCTCCAGTAAGGAGAGGAGCTCGATAGTACCCCTCCTGATGTACAGTGCCGAGGACAATTCCGAGGAAACGCGCATTCAGCACGCAAGTGATCTGCAGCTGGAGAATATTGGCCACAGCCAGAGCGAGAACGAGACAAGCGAAGAGCTGGAAACTCTAGAGGGAATGATGGTTAGTGGAATCGGTAATAGTAGTGGAGAAATCAAAGAACCGACCACACCGCGATCTATCCCAATTTCTGCCTTGGACATCGACGAGCTGGGATCTGGTGCAGGTCAACTACAGGCGTCGGGTGGTGTGGATCCCAAAGCCGATGCCGAGAGCCTCAAGCTCGACGAGAGCCAAGATTCTATAGCCAAGACGACCTCAGTAGACAATTCATCGGCCCGGGCCGAAAAAAGCCTAGTGGAGCGGGCACTGCCCCTGGGACGGCTCTACCTTCAACGGATCTACTGATCAGCACCTAGCGAGGTCTGAACTGGATCGACAAACAATCCTTTTATTGTATATACATATACCTATATATACACTCTAAAGGCTAGTATCTTGGAAACACAACGCAAATCCAACTATTGAAGTGATCGAGTGTTAGGTCTAAGTAGTCAGAAAGGAAGCAGGGAGGGGAAGAGTTCTTCTGGGAGCTACAATTATGATAGACTGCATAGAACGAGTGTAATGATCATAAACATAAAGATATTTATGTATTCCATCTGAATTTATCAACATTATAAACATACAAAAACTATATCTTACGATTAGAAAAGCTGGGCTATCCAAATGCAATAACTAAATGCCGCTCTATTGGTTGAGCACTCGATGCGCAAAGGACAGCAATACGACAAGGAATCGATAAGATCTATTATAAGTGCTATATATCATATATGAGTATCTATAATTTATACGTGCGACCAATGTAAGTGCACGTACATATGTAAGCATTCAATCATTACCACGCCCTCAATCGAAATTCATCGCATAAGTCGCAATTTTTAACTTGTTTTATCTCATCCTGAATTTATTTAATTTTTAACTTATTTCTAAACGAAAATATGAAAAAGGAAATGATTTAAAAACGGATAGCAGAATGATGTGAATTATTTTCTCCAAGGGTGATTTATTATTTAAAATGCAAAGGAAAATTACATAGTCCTCTTCGATTTGAAAAGCTTTTAAGTTTAGACTGAATATGAAAAAATGTTTTAATTTAAAGCAACTTACATGTACACGTACTTTAACAGTAATTTATTTTATATACAGAGTTTAATTTTAAATTGAAACTTGGCATGCATTAAATCTTATCGATATTAAGAGCTGGAAGTCTTGAATTTAAAAACTATAAAAGTAAAAACAAAAAACTAACCAGAAAGCAAAGTGTCAAAATGATAAATCAGTCATTTTTTTATTTAGTCCTATATGTCCACATACATATCAAACATACATACTATCTATCATACTTTATACATATAAACATATTTAAATTATTTAGGCGATGATCCCAAACTCTCACACACACAAACAGTCCTTTGAGATACAGCGAACTATATTATAGATATAGGTATGTACTTTAACTAGTGTAAATTTATTTTCAAGTCCAGTTTCAAATGTATGAATTATAAAATAAAACATTTCAAATAACTTGAGAAAACTTGGATAAACTTAGAAATCGCATAATAATCCTTTTCCGAAAGCTTCAGTGGAAGTGCTTGAGAAATCCGATTGTTCCGTAACACGAGTTTATAAGTACATATGCATCTTACATATAATTAGTATTGACGTCTTTCATCATTTATCTTCTTACGAAATGTTTTCTCCTATGACAACTAAATACGCATTTTATTCTCTTGAAATCTTGAAAGGTGCGTACATCACCGTTCAAGATAGAGGTGGAAAGCGTGAGCGTGAGGTGTTCTCTCCTACCCTTCGATTGCATAAGCAGCATCAGCCACGCCCTCTCGTATCCCTCATTACACATGCAAGAGCATGAGGCGGCAATTACTCAGAAATTAAATAAACAAAACGAAGCGAAGACCACACGACAATCACGACGACAACTGTTGCGTTGCATCACGGCATCATCGTGGGGCAGGTAGGGAAGTCAGCAACAGCGGGGCAGGCGCCTCGGGTTACCGTTACCCGCTGACAACAGCAAACATACTCGTACATATTGAACTGTAATGCATCGCAATCGCATCGCACAAAAACTATCTTATGTAACAAGGTTGAGGATAAAACAACCACAGCGGTTGCGGAGAGCAGCTGGCTGGAATGGTGGAAGCGATTTTATTGTTAATTTGTATGCGCACCGGGATCAGCGAGGAGAAAGTCAGCAAAGAGCATTAGGAAAAAGCTACAAAACGAAATAAATCACATCGGACCCCCGCGATCACTTTCGATCAAAATTTTGATCGCAAGAGAGGAGCCAACAGGTTTGGGGAGGATTACTTTCGCTTCGGCTAGAGCAGAAGATAAATTGCTGTGATTAAATTACTTTCATTTTTGTTTGTTGTTTTTTTTTTTTATTATTGGAAAACTTAACAAATGATGCGAAATGGAAATGATCTAACAAATAAAGTCCTAAATCTTAATTGCGCCCAATCTGATCGACCTGGGCCTGCAGATTGTTTATCACCTCGGAAGGCACCTGGTCGCCCAGGATCTCAAAGAGATTGATGCGCTGGTTGCCCGGTATCTGCTCGTAGGCACCCAGCTCAATTCCCTCTTGAACATTCTGTATCTGGGCGTCTTTCGGAATGAGAAGGGTTTGCTGTGCCTGCCGGATGGCTTCGTTTGTGTAGGCGGCCCCCTCGCGGCCTTGGGGCAACGCCTGAGCGCCGGCCAGGAGCAAGGCAAGCATCGTACACAGCGCGAACACTTTCATTTTTCTTGAGGATATATAAACTGCAAGAGATGCGCGATTTTTAGATTTATTTAATCATGAAGTATTCACGTATTCATTTCGACGAATGTTTAAGCCAATTTTGTTTCTTACTGATTTTAAGACCCTGTCTTACCTTGCGCGAGTCGTTTATTGTAATGTTTCGGCAGCGCAGGCGTCGAGCTCGTTTTATAAGCTGAGCTCCGTCGCTGGAAGACAGACCCAAAAGCTGGAACCTGGAAAGCTTTAACTCTTTCGTTTGGTTTCTTTTCTGGTTTGTGTGAAGCTCACAGGAAAAAACAATACAAAAAGTAAAATTACTTCCAGTCAGTTTCATATCCCACCGACCCATAAAGCTATACATAAATATTTTTTATTGGAAATTTGTCTTGGGCATTTGTCCAAAATTCATGCGAAGGTTGAGCGCCACTTCAGAAATGTCAAGAGGCATTTAACCTTCCAGTGCACATTTAACCACGAAGTGGTCTTTCAGGTGCTATCTGGTTCATATTAATAGCTTGAATACAAAAATTTACAATTACCAGTCTTTGATATGTGAAGAGTCATTTACACAGTGCTGGTATGGTCTTTTTTCGTATGTATGTATGTCTACTTATCGTCTTTCCAATTTGCGAAATACGAATACATTCATATGTACATCCAAAGGAGTGATAGAGAATACAACATGCAGAAAGTCATCACCACTTGAATGGTTTGCAAAGCTTTTATATTTAAGAAATCATAAAAATTTACAATTTTTTTATTGCTTTGTATGTAAGGACCATACCATATAACACCTGGCTTAGCAAATTGGTACAAACTTAGTTTATGGCTGCATATGCATCTGTACTTCATGGAATTTTTGGAACACTTATTTTAATTTGGACATTCCTTTACGCGACAACATTTTACTAATATATCGCTCAAATTTATATCGATCGAAAGATGCAATAGAAATTATATGAAAAAATAAATAATCTGCTGCTTCTGGCAAACAAGCAATAATATATATGTATAAAAACACCACGAAATCGGACGATTTCCGACTCGCGTGTACTCTATATATATTCCATATAATCATTCTTTATTAGACTGGCTTAACTAGATTAAATTTTTCATTATTATTGCATTTTTCTAGCTTAGCTTCCATTTGGAATGTTCGGTTACGGATTATTTAATATATATATATGTACATATTTCGTTCGCGCCCAGCAAAATACCATCGCATGCTTTTCGAGTATTAATCGGTAACTCATATTTCCAAGAAAATTAACCGCAAACATATATTATCGGCGTCACACGAATATCATCCCTGTTTTGTGTAGCTAATATCAGCAGCCATATAGTATATACTGTATGGATAGTGCTTAAAGCCCATTACTCGGATCCGGAAACACGTTTGCTAGCAATACGTGACATATAAGGTGCCGTTTACACTCAGGCTGCGTATTGATTCTTTGCGTCTTCTCAGAAACGCAGTTTTTTTTACATAGTTTTAGCATGGGGCCCTAGTGATGGAAAAAAGTTGCGTCGTTTTCCGACGCAGTTGCGTTTTGGTATTTCAGTGGTATTTCTGTGCGCATAACAGCAATTTTTGTACTGTTCTGCCTAATCAGCGGAACTATCACCACTAATAACAACAAAAAACAGCAGATTCATATTTAAATATTGCCGCGTAAAATTTTTAGCTGAGGACAAAAATACATGTAATGCAAATGTAGAACAAATTGTTGAAACTAATTTTATTATTAAATCAAGCATTTCAACAATACGGTTGATTTCATATTTTTTGTCTTTGAATCCTTTCACTGTTTCTGTGATCTTCTCAGGGTAAGAAAGTGTGCTGGCAGATACTTGTCAGCGAGTTGAGCCACTACCTCGCGACAAAACTCCAGTAATATGCGGCAGACAATGGCCCTTGCCACACCAAATAGACTCCCTACCATACGGGCTATGCTGTGGCTATTCTCTTCTCCAGAAGGAATGCCTGTCGAGAGTTGAGATTGGGCAACAGTCCAACTAAAATGTTGAGAGTTGAGAAATCTCCTCTCCATGCGGAAATTTTCTTTAAAAAAAGGCAACGGAGTTGTCCACAACATCTTCCTCCCAAAATGAATCAGATCGTGGCTATTGCAATTTAGAATACATTATTTAATTGAAAAGAGAGAACATTATCTGCTCTTTACTTACAAGGGTCCAAATTCGAGGAGGACGTTGCAGTTGCAAGACGAATTGCAACTTTTCTGAGGATAACTCGGACACTTCCATGAACTTCAAAACATTCTCCTCACTTTGCGTCACCGCAGTTAAACAAATCAACCCTATTTCCGACATATTTCGTTAATTTTCGAACATTATTTACTTTGCTTACAAAATTTGTCTTCCTGTTCCAAGACGCAAAGTCGCTGTAGTGTAAACGGCAGTTCTGCTTCTCTGCGTCTTCTCCGATATCGATAGGTAACACACCAAGTGTAAATAGCCTATTATAGACTACTAGCACACAAGTGTGATCAGGTTTGCATGCTCTGCGGTAACACTGTATAGAAATAAATCCGTTAGAAATTCAAATTTTGTATCAAAGCAAGCAGGAATTTATTATTTTTGCGCGATTTGGCGCCGGAGAACGAGAATACAAATATAAAGAACCGCAATATTGGATGAATCCGTTTTTCCTGAACAGAAATGTAATCAACTATTTTTCATTCTCTATTTATCCCCTTAAATTTAATAGCAATTCCCTCTTCTCAACGCACTTTATTAATTTCATTATGTCGTCGTTGCAAAATTCTCTTTAAAGATTGTTTGGTTTCTGTTTATTACACTGTGTTGTTATCGTATTCACCTCAGTTTTAAATCCTTTTGATTAAAGAATCAAGGAACCGTGAAAAATTCCCAAATATGTACCACGAAATATTTTTTTATGTGATCAAATATATCATTATATAATACAATAAACCATACAATTAAATATTGATTAGTGTATATACATACATATATAAATATTTCAGCTCATTATATTAGTATATTAAACAAAGTTAGCATGTACAAAATAACAATTATTCTGATATTGTAAAGAAAGCGTCTTCAAAAAGGTTCGACCTTAAATTTTAATTTTCCCGCTTGATACTATCGATGGTGAACCGAATTTATCGATGGTCGGCAAATTTTTAAACCATCGATAGTGTCGATAGAAGTATCGATTTCTTGCCTTCAGCTTATACTGTTTTCAAAGCCTAGTGGCCTCAACTAAAAATCTTTTATTTTGCAGTTGTATAAACTAATGCACAAACATAGCTTTTTAAAACCCCATTCTCTAGAATCAGTAAACACTCGGAGCAGAAGTAGTAGAACACCCGCAGAGAAACACCAAGTTTGAGTACCGCCTATCCAAACGCACGTGGGCACGGAGATGGATGTCGACAACGGCGAGGGGCAGGTGCAAGTGCACCTCAAAACCAAACAAGAACAGTAAGCGTCACAGATTGAACGAGACAGATTAATCTAAGTATTTCTTTCCAGCTATGCAGTGCCAGACGTTCCCTATGCCATCGATGGAACAGTCGCTACCGCGGAACTGAACACATTCGTCAATGCCTTGCTTATGAGCAAGGGAAGCTCTGCCGTTGATTTTGATTTCCTGGTCTTCGATGAGTATCTAAGGGGCCGCTTGTGCGACCATCTGCGGGAGAAGGCCATTAGTTTTGAGGATGCCATAGAAATTGAGTACGTAGAGCGCTTCCCCGCCCCAGAGCCGCAAGATTGCTTACTCCACGACGATTGGGTCTCGGCAGTGAAGGCCTCTGGCAAGTGGATATTGACGGGATGCTATGACAACACATTGAACATCTGGACCAATAAAGGCAAGCACATTCTCACCATTCCCGGTCACACGGCTCCTATCAAAGCTGTCGACTGGATCTCGCTGGATGACGACACCGGTCGCTTTGTCTCTAGCTCACAAGATCAAACGGCTATGTTGTGGCAGTGGAATGTTGGCGCGAAAACTGTTGAATGTATTTCTGTGTGCAAGGGTCACGAGAGGGGCGTCGATAGTGTCAGTGTCAGCCCAGATGGCCAGCGATTTGCGACAGGGTCGTGGGACACCATGCTGAAAGTGTGGTCAGCTGAGGTGGAGGATGCAGGAGAAGGAACATCGAAGCGCATGAAGGAGAGCGGAGTTAGAGTAAGTACAACATATACATGAAGCATTGCTCAGATCATCACTTGGCGGATTTTTATTTCGCAGACCCCAAAAATGACTCTTCAGGGACATCGCGAAAGCATCTCTGCAGTGCAGTGGATAGATGCCAACACACTGCTCACAGGCAGTTGGGATCACACACTCAAGGTGTGGGACCTGAGCCTGGAAGGCATTAAGACAGAGATATCCACAAACAAGTCAATCTTCGATGCGAGTTACTCAAAACTAAATCACCTCATCGTGACGGCTTCGGCGGACAAGAATCTGCGACTGTACGATTCTAGGACGAACCGTAGGAACTGAGTACAATTTAAAAGGTTTTTTTTATCAACGGTATTTTCTTTACAGAGGGATCTGTTGTGCGAAACACCTACCTGGGCCACAACGCCTGGGTCCAGACCGTGATGTGGTCAACAACAGAAGAATTCCTCTTCGTTTCTGGCTCCTATGACAACCAAAACAAGCTGTGGGACTGTAGGAGCCCAAAGGCACCTCTTTACGATCTGCTCGGCCATGGAGAGAAAGTCTTGGATATAGACTGGTCCAACCCAAAGTATATCGTATCCGGCGGCTCTGACAACACAGTACGTGTGTTCAAATCGCGCAAGGCAGTACTAGAAAATATGGACACCAAGTAGTTATATTTACAACCCGTACCCTATTGATTTTCATACAAAATTTATAAACAACAATTGTGAAATAAATATTTCCTATCGTCAAGGAAACGATAGTTTGTCTCGACTTACAGCACTATAATCTTCTGGAGATGGCCACTATTGTCGCGACCAACAACCTTATAGAGATGACAGAATACCGATATGTAACTTATCGAATTTCTAACAAAGATAAAGACGGCTGCGGTCTTAATCGTTCATATATTTAAGAAGTTTTTTTTACCAAACAAAAGCAGCCGCAAAAAGTGCAAGGTCAACGGAGATAAACGCGAGTAAAACTGGCCAAAGACCCCGAAAGGTTTGCTCACCCAAAGCGCAGGAAAGTGTGTGTGTGAGTGCGTGGGAGCAGGCGGCAGGTTAATCGACAGGGGCAAGAAAATATTTTTTGCAATAGTCGCTATAGAAAAAAGTGAAAGAAATTGTAAGAGTGAGGTGTGTATTAGTCAAGGAGCAGCAAAATCCGCTTGTTGATCGTTGCAGCAAATAATACAATTGTGCAATCATGCAGCATTTTTAGACTTCGGTGGCGGCAGCGGCGGCAGCGCGTTTTGCAAAGCAAATGTCTGCTGATTGATTTTTACTGCGCCATGCAATTCGGCGAAACAGCCAGGCCAACTGTGGAAATTCTTGTGCATTTCGTTAAATGGGAAGTCAGCCTTTCCCCTTTCTGACAAATTACTCCCCTCTGCGACTGTAAGAGCCGCGCATCGGACATAGCCGAGTTTGCCAAAATGGCCGCTGCGGAGCGTTGATTAATATTAAACAAAAATGTGTGTCGGTTTGCTCGCGAATCGCGAAGGCTTGTGGCTGATGATCCTGGGAATTTCACAGTCTTCAAAGCATGTTGCCCCACGCTGCGAGACATAATATGTAGTAGATATCGGGTTACGGACCTTTCTCATCGTCTCACTCTCTCCCTCCTTGCAGCTTCGCTGTCTCGACTCCCAGACATGTCTTCAACTCCAGCAACGGCCGGAACCGCAGAAGTGGCCACTTCCAGCGCCAGCTCTAATTCCAGCGCCTCCAGCACAGCCAGCACTGCCAACAGTCAACCCCCATCCACCGGAACAGCGCCGGCCCGCGGCGGAAGAGGATCCAATGCCAACGGGGGAGCCTCGGGCAGCAACTCCGGCGGCAACGACGAGCCACGCAAAGATGCCAAGCCGACGCCTCGAATATCGAAGGCGTTGGGCACCTCGGCCAAGCGCATACAGAAGGAGCTGGCCGAGATTACACTAGACCCGCCACCGAACTGCAGTGCCGGCCCAAAGGGAGATAACTTGTACGAATGGGTGTCCACTATCCTAGGGCCGCCCGGGTCCGTTTACGAAGGCGGCGTCTTCTTCCTCGACATACACTTCTCGCCGGAGTACCCGTTCAAGCCGCCCAAAGTCACATTTCGTACACGCATCTATCACTGCAATATCAATAGCCAAGGCGTCATATGCCTGGACATACTAAAGGACAACTGGTCGCCGGCGTTGACCATATCCAAGGTGTTGCTGTCAATTTGTTCCCTGCTTACAGACTGTAATCCAGGTAAAGAATCACTCGTACCTAATGAAACTCGCACTCAGCTTGAACACGTGACTAACTCTGTTCTTTCTCCGTTTCTAGCTGATCCACTGGTGGGCAGCATTGCCACGCAATACTTGCAGAATCGAGAAGAGCACGATCGAATTGCGCGTCTCTGGACAAAGCGGTAGGTTCATGCCTGTATAGCGTTCAAGAGTATTATTTTCACTATAATACTTTCTGTTCTTTATTTAGGTACGCAACATGATGCGTAAGTTTTTGTAAAAAAACACTTGTACCACAAACCGAAAATTGCAACCACAAAAACGAAAATTCGCATCTTGATAAGGAGAAACTCTATTTTATAAATATATATTAAACTATTCTAAACACTAAACCTAAATTAACAGTAACAACTACCGTAACTCGAACGTGTAACTCAAACAGCAGCCGCCAACAGTCAGAAATAGTCGATTCCTTTGAGCCAAAAAGTTGTAAAAAAAATTGAAGTTTTGTTGTGTTTTTCTGAACTTATTTTGTTTTTAGGTCGCTTAGCAAACGAAACACAAAATCAAGCAAAAACATTAATTTCATCAAAAATACACACTGCACTGTCATATTCAACTGCATAAATATAAATACAATAAGTCTACTTTATATGTGTACAGTGTTAAGTGAAAAGTGAAAAGGGAGCTAAATACAAATAAAAGGAGAGCGTATTTTAGAGCATAATACCTATGGGAAAAATAAACTTCAGGTCATCAAATTCAGTAGCCTATTTTAATCACAAAACGGCCGCAACAAGCAAATTCTCAACGATAAAAGACTAAAAAAAAAACAAAACACGAAATTTAAGACAACTTTTCCAAATTCCAAAAGAAAATAATCAAATTTTTGTTATTTATTTAGAAACTCTATACGGTTTAATTTGTAATGTGATATTTGTAAGCGTATTATAATTGTTCTTTGGCCAACTGTTTTCCAGTAATATGAGAGACTTAACACTATTTTGAGCAGCCGCGACAACTGTATCTTCTGCGCTGTACTTTAAACTTTAAAAAATGCAAATACGAGCAAGATTAGCAGCTGATTTATATAGCAACAAGAAAACAAGAAATATATAGAAACAGACAAACTTCCTATTATTTTGTAGTTTTAATGACCAAACGGAAAAGTCGAAGAATCAATGAGAAAAACTGAAAATTAAAATATAATAATGAATAAATATGTAAGTTTTTTGCGTAAATACGGCAGAAACAAAACGACAATGACGAGCCTAATAAAAATCAGAATAAAGGAAAATATATGGAACAGTGAACACATATGTATGTAGATATATACATACATATGTAAGTGGTTTTTGTAAGCTAATAGCTGATAAATATGAAATTGTGTTATAACCCATTTTGTACCCATGTAGTATTATCGTATGTGTTAAAGAAAGAAAGAATTGGAACATTTTTACTTTAAGTTTTCTTTAATTTGATATACTCGTACAGTTGTTTATATAAAATATGTTTCTCATTACAGTATTACTCATAAATATAAGTACCGACACGTTCCCCAGCAAGAAGATCAGCGCACGCTTATGGAACAACTCTAACAATCTGGTCAATTCCCGACCATGGCCTATATTGCAGCCCTTAAAGGTACATTCCATTGACCAGGAAATCCGCCTCCTGCGAGTAGGGCGTCTTGCCGCCCAAACGTCGAGCCCTTCGGCCCACTGTCCGCATCCTGCAGCCGATGAGAATGGCCAGGGCGGCAGTCACGAGCAGGCCGAACGTTAAGGAAAGCACAGCTCCGCCAGGCCGCTCCGAGTGACCATCGTGATCGCGAAACTCCAAGGCCAGGTTCTCATGAATCATCTTGTATTGCTCATGCACTGGCGAAGCAGGAACGGGCAGAGCGGGTACCTCCCGTTGCTGCTGTTGTGTCTGCTCCAGGGCCAACTCTATGGGGTCTTTGGCGGGCTTTGACTTGACTTTCTTGTGCTTGCGTTGCTTCTGTGGACGAAAGTTCAGGGAAAGGTCAACAATATTATAATTTCTCACCTTCTTTGGAGCTTCTGTTGACTTTTCCTCCTCATAATCATCATAGTCTTCATCAGCTGCCGGTCCCTGGTTCTTTCCATTTGTGGGCGCTGCATTCAGGACAGGCAGCATAGCCTGCTGTTGTGCGGGCATACGTGGAGCTGACCCGTAGATATGGCTCTGTTTCTGAGGTGCCATTGGAGCTGGTTGCGCCTGCACTTGGGGCCATACCGCATTTGGCTGCTGGATAGAGGATGGTTGCTGTCCCTGCGGTGGCGACAGATACATTCCGGAGCGTGGCAGTGACATCCCATACAAAGAGCCAGCCGCAAGAGCTTGATTATTATCGTAGACGGGCAATTGGAGTTGTGCTGAGTGCCCCTGAACCTGAACCTGCCCCAGGCCCGGTCCAGCGCCCTGTCCCTGGCCACTGGCCTGCTGCAATTGGAGTCCGCCTTTGTGGTTGAATATGTGGTTCTGCTCATCTGCAAGAAATTGGAATCGGTTTGAGGAAGTAGAGAGTGTGTCTCCGGTTACGCACAGCTAATTGAATTAATTACGAGTGGCGAAGAAACACAGACAGAATCGTAAATGAATTTCGAGCGACGCCAGCTCCTATTGCACACAATGGAAACCGATGTACACTTTGCAATGTTCCCAGAAAACGAATCAGACGCGTCCAGACTGGAGAATGGAAACTGACTGGTCGTCTAAAAGAGCTAATGTCAGACGGAGAGCAGGGGCATTTCCCGACTCGGTTTAGAACGTTTCTAAATGGTTATTTAGTTATTATGTACATATTAGTCTCTTGCTGGCTTATACACACTTTCGCACTTGGAAGTTTTATGTAGTATGATATTTATTTTACCCCTCTTAGCATCGATCTATATTATCCATATTTACCTGCATTCAACATCTCTCCCTGTGGTTGTACCAGATGGATTTGCTGCTGTTGCTGGGGCTGCCCATCGGCTATTATCTTGCGATTGGCCCAAGCAGCGGCATCCTCCCGATTGTTAACCATCGGTGGGGGTGGCGGCGGTGGTGGCGGTGGTCCCAGAACTATTACATGTTGTTGCGGCTGCTGCGGCGGCGACAGCACCTGCGCCTGTGGCTGCGACTGCTGAGCTGAAACCTGCAACTGTTGCTGTATGGGCGGAACAGGAAGATATTGCTGGACCATCGGCTTGACCGTATCCAGGTTGCTGCTTGTGGGTTTCGTGACCGGCGACGAAATGGTTATGCACTAAAACAAATCAACGCGTTCGGGCAAAGCAGTTTCGGAAAGGACAGGGTACTTACTTCCGGTCCCTCGTCGCTGCCATCTTCGCACTGGGGTATGCCGTCACAGGCGTTGTAGACAGCGATGCATTCGCCGGAGTGGCAAGTGAACTGGAAGCGACCACAATGGGTGATGGGAACTAGAATGGAAAAATGCTCGTCAGTCTCTCATTTGAATTGCAACAAATAATTCCATCCACAACGAACCGCTTTGGACCGGGGCCACCGCCGGTAGAGCCACACCCGATGTGGGGGCAGAGGCAAGCGCAGCTGCTGATGCTGCCGCTCCCGTTGATACCGTTGGCTTGTCCCGCGCTTCCGGCTTGAGCTTCAGGTTGCTTAGCTCCCACTCCTGCTGCGACACATTGTTGCTGGGAATGTGCGGCAGTTGGGGTCGCGGAGTGCTGAGCACGTCGCTGGGCGCGGCAACCGGCTGGGGTGTCAGCACGGCACTCGTGTAGTTCGCGTGCCGCGTGAACTTGCAGTGGAAGTTCTCTGGCGGACCGCACTCGAACAGGTAGCAATAGCCACCGGCTTTCCGCTCGAAGATGTACACGTCGCAAGCGTCCGTCTCGCAGCACAGGCGTTCGCACTCCTCAATGGTGTCCAGCTCGAGCCCCTGCAAGTACTTGCCACCGATCGCCTGGGATTCCCCAGTGCGGATTATCGTGTTCTTGTGAACATCAAAGTGACCTTGTGGATTCCAGAAGACGAATGAGTCAATAAGTAGTTAGTCGTTTGTACCCTGTAAACGCCTCACCTATGCACACCTCTAGGTCCATCCGCTTGGCTAGATGGTGCACAAACGGAGAAGACTGGGACTGGGGCGGATTCACATTCACATACTCCGTTGCTTGCACTGAGACAAGCAGCAGGGGCAACGGGAGCAGCAGCACAGCCAGCGACAGATTGGAAAACATTTGAAAGGCGTATCAGATATGATCCCCCGATTAGCAATTGGCGATTAGCGATTATCATCCACGATCGCTGATCAGTGATGATGATAATGATGAGGATGGCTGTGGTTAACCAGTTAACCAATAATTTTTTACCGTCACGCTGGCTAATGGCGCTTTTTGGGGCGGATGGTGGTCACAGTTCACTGGTGGAGAGGGGGTAAGGATGGAGCGTAGAGGCTGGTCGAGGGCTTGTCGTGTTTACAAAATTTCTTGCTTATTGATTTTTGCGTTTTCCCCAATATGCGCTGATTTTCACTAGCAGCTGCTTCAACCTCGACACTCAAACGAGCTGAAATTATTATACGAGTTTTCACTGTTCAGTATATATTTTCTTGTGGTTAGGAACAATTTTTGAAAACGAAACAAACATACTGCATTCAGCCAAAATGTAAACCAATGAAAGTCCTAAGCAAATTGCTGACATTCTCTTCGGGGTGAACTACAACACAACCCTTAGTCGCGAAAAGCTTTGGGGTTTCGGAAAACAGCTGTTGGGGTTGGTTTTATCGAAATGTAGATTTTCCCGGGAAGGGGATAGCAAGAGCGCACCTATACATTTTTCAAAATGAACCCATGGTACTAAAGCTTGCATAGAAGCTTTAGCGTCACCGAACTAAGGAAAGGAAAGCTTATTCTCTCCTTTCCAGTCACCATACCATATGGCGCAGCTTTTAATCGCAACCTTGCAGAGCTTGTACCGTATCCGTTTGGAACAACAATGACAATGACAATTTGAGACGTCTGACTTTAAAAGAGTTTTTTCTAATCGCAAACATTTCTCAGCAATGAAAATCGATAAAAGCTTTAACTGTTCGTTTTCCTGCAGGGGATGGATATACTAATCCGGACTATTCGAGGAACCCCTAAAGACAATAAAAAAGATTCACTAATTTGGATATCTTTTTTACATAATTAATTATTTGGCTAGTACTAGAAAACCATCTCCTGGTGCCTTTTAGCTGATTTAGCAGATCGACTCCTAGACTATCATTATCCGGGACGGGAGCTCTCATCTGCACAGCGTGACAGTGCACTCTCAGCCAGCCCACAGCTCTCTGAGCACCCCCGCGCATACGCATGCGCCAAAATCTTACACATATCCTTAAAGAGGTAAATGGGAGCATGGAAATGTTAATGAAAATAATTGCGCACATCGCCATGCACGTTCACGGTGCACCCCGTTGCCTATTAAAACACCCGAACGAACAATGCACAAAAGCCCAAGAAAGGCAAATGCAAAAACAGGGAGCATTAGCGATTCAACGACAAACCTCTCGGGGCAATGCCAACCCCCAAGTAAGGAGAATCGGTGGCCGAAGAGGGGGGGTCGGAGAAACCCCCATGTGGAGCCATAAAGTGGGCAAAATACTGGAGTCTGGTAGCAACATAACAACAACAAAAAGCCATTGCATATTTCTCGGAGTCGCGTCACCCCAGCTAGTCAAGTGGGCGTGTTAGAGACGCCCTTTATACACCCGTACAGTGCAGACTTGAAAGAGACGATACACAGTTGATATCTTAAACCCCTATTTTTCCGTGATCCTATCTCGAGTTAGTCCCTTTTCAAGTATGCACTCCTCCAAGGATGTACTGTAAGTGCTTTCACATATCCACATATCTACCTACACACTTATACTATGGTCTGTCGGAGTCGGAGTTGCGAGAGTATGTGTATGTTTTCATTGCACTGGCAGCAGTCATTACGATTGCGACCTTTTCGTACCCTGAAGTTGTGATATGGTAAATTAATTTGAATGTATGTACTTTCTCTCTGTGTGGATGAATCTCTAGCATCTTTTCCGTTTATGTCAATACACATACATACGGTACACATATTTATGTTTTTTTTACGAGTCCTTGCTACCCTTAAAGGATACTTGATTAGGGGGTATCACAGCAGCGCCGCGTGAATTGCATCTTCAGTGCACTCTCTACTCTGCTCTCTACAACTGGCCATGTTAATGCCTTTAATGAAGGACAAAGAGGCAGGGCAGAGTGTGGAATGGACGGACGAAGGGCGTGGCACATTAGGGGTGTTTGGACGGTGATTGCATCTACCTAAAAAGTGATTTGCATTTATTTTTAGTACCCCACAGCATTCGCTTGAATTCCTTTTAAAGCCACCATCGATGTTCCGTTGAAGTGGTAACTTTCTGCACTTTCGAAGACAATGTTTCGAAGCGAAGAAAAGCTGCTGTCTGGCTGCCCAACTATTTCGAGAATTTAGCTTCTTTTTTACATGTTTCGACATTTTTCCGAGAAAATTCATGAGTTTGCATGACTTGTGGGAGTTTGCGCTTCTCCTTGAATGAGGGTTATTGACACAAACAAACTTGCAGTGAATTGTTTGTATATGTACATACTTTATACGTACTATGTAGATATGTACATATGTACAGTTGCGAAAAAAATAATAGCACCACTGGAACACATTTTATTCAAGACACAAAAAAATGTAAAAAATTATGCGATTTTTGTACATTTTAATTTTTTTTTATATTGTTTAGTATTCCCCATAAACAAAAACTATGTTTCCGTTTTTCAAATTTGGACCGTTATATTTTTTTTTGGGATTTTAAGAAAAAAGCACCAAAAAATGACGAAAAAAAAAATAGCACCACTAACCATTTTCTTAGTGAAGCTTCTATATTTCTCAAAATTGTCTTTGTAAAAGGCACGTATTCATTAGATTTGACTAAGATTTCATTGTTTCTGTCATAAAAGTTAATAATAATCATTACAATGGGACGTGGATAGTACTGCACTGGGGAGATGCGAGATCTGATCAAAAAACTGATATTAGACGGCAAAACTTACAGAGAAATTGGTTGATTGGTATGAAGCATTAAGAAAATGATCAAAAACACCTTAAACTATGAAGAAAAGGCTGAAACACCCGGACGAAAACGATCTATGACCCCTTTTGATGGCAAAAGAGAGATTCGTCAGAGTAAGAAGGATCCCTTCAAGTCAGCTACCGAGCTTAAAGAAGACCTTAAAATAAATCCGACGGATCAAACAGTTAGTACATATCTTAGCCAACATAATGTAAAAGCCTGCAGCCCAAGAAAAATTGTACCTTTTAAACGCGACACATATTTCCAAGCGCATGAAGTTTGCCAGGTTCAAGCAAATCGGACATCCCAACAATGGACGAATATTCTATGGTCAGATGAGTCCAAAGTGGATATGTTTGGTGAAAGTGATCTCGATAATTCATTAGACGTCCAAGGAAAGTAGAATACAAACTTTAGTACACCACAAAAACCATTAAGCATGGAGGGTGTAGTGTACTGGTATGGGCCTGCTTTTTTTACTTTGGAGTAGGTCCAATAGGTTGAATAAAACCCATCATGGAATAGCACGTGTAGGTGAATATCGTGGAGACAGTAATGCTATCCTTTTTAGAATATGAAAGTCCGCTAGTATGGGTCTTTTAACAGGACTATGACCCCAAACACACCAACAAGGAAGCAAAGGAGTGGTTCAGGGCAAACTGTGTGAACTTTTTGGAGTGGCTTTCTCAGTCACCTGACCTGATCCTATAAAAAATCTGTGGTCCTACGTTAAGAAGGCGGTTGCTACTTCCAAGCCAGCCACTATCGGACCACTTTGGGTATACATTAAAGAGTCCTGGTCCTAAAACGATGCCAGGACTTGCTTGATTCCATGCCAAGGCGCTGCGCAGCTCTTATGGCCAAAAAAGGACAGTGTACCAAATATTAAATGATAAATATAGATTTAGTGATAATAGTTCAAAATAGTTCACTGAGGAATTCGTTACTTTTTGGTCATTATTTTGTTTTTAATTTAGTTTTTGAAAAGTGGTGCTATTTTTTTTTTCGCCTAATTTGACCACTTTCAAGAAATTTTCTTAAATAACTTAAAAACGTTAACAAGAAAGAGATTTTTTCTTGCATTCCTAGATTTGTAAGAGTCATCCATTTCTAAAAATGTGCTTGACGTTTTCTTAAAGTTAAAAATGTGAGTTGGGCAACTATTTAAAAATTTCTTGTGGTGGTGGTGCTATTATTTTTTTCGCAGCTGTATGTGCATACATACCATTTGTTGTATTTGTGTTTGTATTTTACGAGCAATGCCAGAATAAATTGAAATGATTTTTGAAAGTGCTGAGTTCTTTCCAACTATTTAAATGGAAAATCTCAGATACCCATACATACATATGCACATGCATATGTACATACATATATGCAAACATCTCCCTGTTCAAGCTTAAGCCAAAAATCTATCCGCGTTCTACGAGAAGTTTCAGCAGTCATGCCGCAGACGTCGAGACGCCGCGGCTGCCTCCAAAGTTCAATAACATTGAAGGGGGACAGAAAGAAAAAAGAAAGAGTCCCCATCGTAGGAGACCGCCCCCCCTTCAGCCACCTGACAGGACTCGTAAAGCATTTCGGACAAGAAGGACATGTGCACGTGCAACCTCAAAGCTCGTAAATTTTCTCCGTTTAACGAAATGGAAATTTCACCAGACGCAGCAGTCGCGGAGGGATGGCTAGATGAGGGAAAATTTGGAGAAGAACGGCGTCTGGGATATGGATGTGACTGACAGGTCTGACTGACACCGTAGCCAGGTGTTTTCTTCGTCAGTCTTCTTCTTGTCTCGAGGCTGGTATTGCTGGATGGGTTTTGGCCTTGCCTCTACAGAACTTTTTCTGTTTTCCAAGCCGCTCATTTGAATGGGACAAAAAAGTCCAACTGAATGAATGAATGAATAAATGCTGTAGCTTGTCCCCAAGAACGCAAAAACAAAAACACAACAAATCCACACAGAAGATACATCTGATGAGTTTGTAGCCCAGGTTTATGTGTGGAAACGAAATCACTTTAATTTAAACAGCAATATTCAACTCTATTGAAAGAAAGAAGCATAAAAGTTTAGGTCAATTCAATAATAAAGGAAGGAAAGACCTTAGAAAGATATTAGAAGAGCCATTGGGCACAACAGTAAACAGCGACTGCAGCCCGAACTTCCATAGAGAAACTCTACTAAGTAGATCAAGATACACAGACCTAGAAGGAAATGGCATCGTTCAAAATAGAATAAGAGCCAGTGCGAATACTAAGACTTTTCAGGTTTGAGTGGGATTCCAACTGTTTTACTCATATTACACAATATTATTTGTCTTTAATACTTTTTAGAAGATATATCTACATATATTCCTATCTGAAAAATAAAGAATATAATAACCTTTCTTCATTAGCAATGATGTCGAACACACTTATCTCACACCTTAGTACAAACACTTCTCCCCGCAAAGACGTTTAGCCAAGCCCATGAAAAAACCTATGCACTGATGAACTGTTGGCCCACAAAGTCATTAATTATATGAAAAAATAAAAATAAAATAAAAGAGAGGAGGGGAGAAGAAAACTTTCAAATGCTCAGACAGCGTCGCGACTGCCGAACCAATTCTCGGAGCTATTGCCATTGCCGGAGGGAACGGGGGAAGTGCCTTAGACAGACGGCCTGAGCTGGGGCTGGGGTGGGGGGCTGGGGGTTGCCCAAATTGAATTAATGGTAAGCATAAAGGCGAATTTTTCGTACAAAAGGCAAAGCGTCAAGGAACCCTCAAGTGTCAGATATTGTGGGGGATGGGGGGCGCAGAGACCGCTTAACCACACAATAAATGCGCAACAAGGGGCCATAAACATGGCTAAGAGCACCACAATAGGGATGGGGTCACACCCAGATAGATAGATGCTGATGGTGTCTACAGATGAACTCTTGAACTTGGCAGCGGCCAGAGTTCAATGATTTGGCCAAATCCAACCCCGAACGCAGACGAATGAATGAAAGGGATTACTATATGTGGCTATTCAATATGCATCTAAAAAAGAGGTTGAATAAGGTATTCAGGTACAAGAGAAATAGTTGAACAGAGGCAAGTCTAAGCACTAATGTCATTTCCGAGAGGGGAAAGGTATTCGTTAACGAAGAATCTTAGAAAGGCAATTAAAACGGACAGTACTATACATATGTACATGTTCTGGCCGAGACAGACAAATTGTCAAAGACCAACAACATCCGCTCTGCTTCTCAAATATTTATTTATTGATTTTCTTAAATGTTTCTTGTTCAACTTAACTTTTTCCCTCTCTGACAGACGCCTGTCACATCTGTATGGATCCGCTCCCCTTTCAAGCCCCTCCAAGAAGAGCTTAATTGACATCTGAATGTTGGTTAACAGTGCACTGTTGTGCTCCGCCGCTGTTAGGGTATTTACTCTTCAGCTGTTGCTCTCTTTGCTGTTTGCCGCCTTGCTGCTGTCGGAAGCACTCTCTGTTCTGTTTTCAAGTTTACGGTCACTCGCAATCTCAGTGCACGTAGCTTCTAACCCTCCACATCCCCACACCCATTAAAGGATAAGGTTAAAACTTAAATCTTAGATGAGAATACAAGATGCAATGCGAAACGACGCCAAGTACCAGGCCAATTTACCCACATATACGCAGTACAGATACAGGTGGAGGATATAAGCTAACCCACTGGGAAGAACCATTGTGACCATATTCTATCTAGGCAGCGCATTTCCTGAGAAAACGCAAAGCCTCGACTAATGGCCACAATATACAGCGCATTCTGCACTGCAATTTTTTTTATTTTGTATTTTGTTTTTGATTTGGGGAAAACCCTAAGACCAAATTCTATTGAGGAATGATTTAACACGAATTCCCGGGGTGGACAGCATTGTGGAAGGTGGCTGTGATAATCAACGTGTTACCAAAGCTGATTGGCAAGTCTATAAATCTGCAGATCTCGAGTCTCCCAAGCCTCCCAGCTTTAGCGTGACTTTGTCTACCGAAACCATTAAACCTAAAACGAAAAAACTTAAAAAAAAACCAAACAAGAGAGAATCAAATTATGTCAGAAACTACACTAGTAGAACCATCGGAGCCTCCACTCATCATTAATCTCCCCATGGTAGGCCCTCAAATCAACGCGTTCGGCCCACTGAACGCCGGCAGTCTCCGGCAGCAAAGCTTCAGAGAGCTTTCTGGTTCTCTCTAGCGCTGTTACGCTCTCGCAGGGATGCACTATGGTCCAGATGACCACTTTTGTTGGCCAAAATTATTAACTCGCGAACGGAAAGAGATTTTTTCATTTCGTTTTTTGTATTGGATAGATATAATCAAAAGGAAGTGGATTTGCAAAAAAAAAAAAATGGGTGTGGCACCGCCTTTTTTTTATTACATTTTTTTCAGAGGTAGTGCTTCTTTTTTTAGCATAACTCAAGTATCTCATATCTGGTTGTATTCAACTGTGCAAGTCTGAAAAGCACATAAATGCATCTATAAATCGGACCTAAACACTTTGTAGCTTCAGCTTACCGTCTGGAAATTATTAGGCTTTCAAATTCAAATTCGATACATTTGAGGTTATAATCTATTAAGTCAAATTTTAAGAAATGTGGTAAAATGTGGCATTTTTTACTACATACATTTCAACAAGGATTTACTAATCTACGACCCACAACAGGTTTCAAGGTGGGACTAGGTGGGACTCACTTTGTATACCTTTTGAAAAATTTTAAAAATGAGGTTTTGGCCAACAAAAGTGGTCATTTGGACCATAGTGCGATGTTGGGGCAGCTGACTTTCGTGTGTATCCGCCAGAGACTTTTCCGTTTGCAGTTTCAGTCTTTCACCACCGGCTGCGCGTGCTACACTTGAACTGCTAGTCAGCTCCGTTTCGAAAGCTCCCGAGCTCCACGCTTGCCGCCTCATAAACAAACAGTTAGACAAACTCTCTGCGTCCCGCGTGTGAGTGTGTGTGAGTGCTTGCTGGTTGCGTTTTGTTGCTGCCACACGGTCGCCCTCATTGTGCTCTGGTGCAAATGAAAATTTCATTGAGCAGATAGTCGCAACAGCGGAAAAGTGGAAAAGCCTAAAGCGGCAGCGGCTACATCTGCAGAAAAACAAATAGATATCCTCAAGTGAAATTTCTGACTAATGAAAATTGAAAACGGCAATCCAATCGAATCTGAAAATAGACTACGCTATAACGATCGCTGGAGCATTGCCAAAAAGTAAATTTTATTAACATCATAATCGGATATTAGTGTTTTAATATTTCCAGTTTTATTTAAACTTGTGTTAAATTGAAATGTTTATAACAAACTATAAACTTTTGAAAATGTGGAACTATACAAACTACAGAAATTTCCTTAGTCCACGGAGGCTGTGCTCCCAGAACTTTCCTGCCAGCCGAGAACCGGAAAATAGTTTTACCTTTTTTTCTGTTTTTCGTTCTGCTTATACTCGTACGCTTACACGAGTCTGCCTGGTTGGCTGGCCAGTCGAGTGGATCTCAGCCGGTCAAGCGTCCAGGGGAAGCGTGCCTGTCCCAGCCACCTGCCGTATCCCAGTCGCAGTCTCAGGTCCCATCCCATCCCATCCCCCAACATCGAGGCGTAGGCCTCTATGTCTAAAAGCCACCAGCAGAAACCAGCGAGCGGTGTGTGCGTGTTGAGCAGTGGAATTTTATGCAGTGGTTGCTGCCTCGTTTATTATTAACGTTTTTATTTTCTGTTTTTCTGCGATATTTACAACTTCATATGTACATACATACATACATACATATATACATACATATGTGGGACTTTTATTGGCAGGGAAGGGTGGTCTATGCGGAGGCTGCTGTTGCTGTTTCCCCTGCCGCTTCTGGCCACGCACTCAGCGGAACGTAACGAAACGCAACTGCGCTTCACGCTTCCACTCCCCAGGTCTCAGTGGCGGAGCTGGGACTACGATAGAGACTGGGTATGAGGCAGAATATGCTTCAATTACTATTTGCATCGGCTAGACAGAGATTCCGTGATGGCCAGCAAATCAAATGCACCGATTTCCAAAGATATCGCAATGTCGTGGGGGCAGAATGAAGACTGGCTATTCGCTGAATGAAACACCCATTGTCGTGCCTTAGTTACATCCTCTGGTAATAGAAGTTCTTTTAGCAGCTACACACATCCCGAGATCCGCGATACTCGTACTTGAACGAGTGTGTAATTCTGTTTAATTGACTTTTTATCAGTAGCAGACTCGCTTTTGCTACAACTTTTAGTATTTTACTCATTGGATGCCACAGACATACATACATATGTATATCTATAGATACTAGTAAATACAAACACATATATGTACATATACATACATATATGTACATATGTATGTGTATGTCGACAGGTGTAGTAGTTTCTTCATGTTATGTCTGATGTCTTTTGTAACCTGGTTTTATTCGCAGTCATAACATTTTGCGCCGCTTGTGTCTAATCACTGTGCAGTGCCAGCAAAAACACAAGCCGCACAAGATACAGATACGTACAGATACGAGATACATTGAGTATTGGACACACGACGCTTGATTCTGACATGTTTGCATATTTTTCTTTTTTGTCTTTGTCTTCTCAATCGATATGTTTACAGGGTGCTGGGTGCTGCGTTCTGGTGGCTGGGGGTTGGGAACAAGGGGTCAATGTAGCAGCTGCAGCGACTCTTCAACAGATACAGACACCGATAGAGATACGTGCGAGTATCTTGAACGCCTAACGCACGTTCTGCAGGCGTATCTCTGGGAGGGAGTCTGTACCCCTCGCCCTCGGCATGAATCTGGCTTTGACCTCATCTCTGGTTCTATTGTTCGGCCCGACTCGACTCGACGCGAGACATTCCCCAAATCAATTTAAAGATACAGCTTATATTTATCCGTTGACTTGCTGAAATTTAGCTGATTCAGGCTGATACTGATTAACCGATTGAGATAAACGTTTCGCTTTGTCTTCTTCGGGTCTGCCACGAAGGCCTCTACAAGAAATTTCCTCCCTTCGGGAATAGATCATGCGATGAACTTGAATCTGGCAAATGGTTAAACGGTCATAAATAAGGTCTGAATCCAAACATAAGCGCGTCGAACATTTGAAAACACCCTGTGGAGTCCAGAAATAGCCTGCGAAATACAAACAACGCAAATTCGGCTGAAAAACATCATCCATACAGCAAACGTAACTTCCCAAATGTCTCTTTCTGTCTCTGGCGATTTCGTCAAACAGATTAATAAGCAAAATTTTTTTCGGGTTTCGGGTTTCAGGTGTCGTGGATTCGGAGTTCTTTTTAGGTAGAAGACGACGTGTTTGGCATTAATGTTATCTGCAGACACGGAGTTATAACTGCCAACGGAAATGTTCGGTTCAAATTAAAAGCTCGTTCAAAAATGAAATGTAAACGTAAGTGAGAGATAGAGATTTTTTGGCCAGGCTCTTTGTGAGTCGATTGCTGGGAGCTGTTGCATTGAATTATGTTATTTCTGAGACTAATACTGATAGATGATCGCTCCCTTAAGAGGGTGTCCTTAACTTTAATTCGGAGTGGCGGAGAGTATGTTTTCCTACATCCGAATCAGTAAAACTGTATGTGTGCACAATTGTCTGAAAATAAGTTAAGTATCAACAAGCCCCTATCCTTATGAATGCCTATGGAGAGCACATTTCATTGAACTCTAACCCAGAGCCGACAGCTGGCAATGAACGTGGACATGGACGGAGGCTGTCTGCAGCTATAAAACTGCACTTGTAAACACCATTTATAGTATATGGATGCTACGTACTGTATACATATGAATGTACATGTAACGTGGACATACATACTCGTATGTAGATATGCATATAGTATTTGTACCGATAGAGGGGGAGGGGTCGTTGTGTCATTGTTCGCAGAACCGCTGTTGCACGAGTACTCGTATGTAATGCGAGGCAATCGTAAATAGGTTCTCTACGGGGGAAGGGCATAAGATAGGAGGGGAGCAATGGAGCTTGTCGGGCCTCGGCCGTTTTGCTGGCGATTCTCGGGATTTCACTCCTCCACCTGCCTTAGCCTGTGGTGTGTTCCCATTGTTCCTAGCGGTTGATTTATCATAGCTTTCGTTATTTATAGATATTTATGTGTTGACACGCAGGCACACGGGAATATTCGTGTACATTTCATGATTGCTGTGCTCCTTTCGGTTTCATAGAACCACATCACATCATTTGTTGAGTCATTTGGGACTGACTCTGCCTGCACTGCCTGTTTCCAATACCCCGTTATCGGTTTGGCAGTTTCGTGGCCAGGAAGGGGACTTCGAATGGCTCAAAAAGCGCACAGCTGGAGTAAAAGGCAACAACGATATTTAATTCCCAGCCCACAGAAACAGGAAATGGAACGATATCTAAATGTTGGTAACCTTTTGTTCTCATTTGGTACAATTTCAAACCCTTATGCACCAAAAACTTCAAATGCTCTTCCGATTTAGTCAGGTTCACATTTTAAAATGTTATTATTCCGTTTAAGTTTTACCCAGTCTCTCCTCCACTTTTCCTGTCGCGTTGCAAAATATCGGTCAGTGCGTGGGACTCTCAATGACAAATTCACTCTATTTATAAACCCACCAAAACTTTTATTCCACTTGCGCCCATCACTCAATGAGAATTCTCCCAGCTATCCGCATCCGAGCGATTTCACAGTCTCCACGACGCAACCTCCCAGAGAGCCAAGAACGACACAAACATTGCGCAAGCAATAAATTAGCCAGCAAATATTGCAAAATGCCTGGAAAAAAAAACAGTTTAGTCTATTGTATTTTATTTGATTTTTTCCGCCCCGAAAAGCACGGCCCGGCAAGTAGGTCGTCAGCGTAGAGTTGACCGAGACTTCGAGTACCAAGAACTGCGGCCAAGAGGAGTCGGCAAACAGTTACCGAAGGTAATTTGTCTAGGAAAAGCTTTTTGCGTGTTATTTTTCCATGACAACTCGGTTTTGGCAGTTGCCCAGTAAGCATTTTGAATATGCCCATCTCTTTGCCCTGCCTCTGACTCTGACTCTGACTCTGACTCTGGCACTTGGAAGGTCAACAACCGCTGTCTGGCTACTTGGCTGCCTACTGCCTAATGGCCAAGTCAGCTCAGCCCGGTCCGGCTACTTGACTTCTTCGCGGATCTTCGTGGATATCGTAGGTGTTTTCTCTGGTAATTATTTATCCATAACGTTGCCTCTTAGAGCATTTTATGTGATGGTTTTTTGTTTTTTCCCTGATTTTGACCCCTTTACAGAGCTTAAGAGCTACACAGAAAGAAGCCTCAAAGGATGGAGTCAAAGGGAGAGTCAAAATGAATAAGCAATAAGCCAAATTAACTTTTGAATATTATTAAAACCAAACCAACATTACAAAAGACTATTTAATCCCTACAAAACTACTCAACAGGGAACCCGAGGACATGCATGGTTTAGTTTTTTCTCAATAAACAAAAAATTGTTGTACATACATACCTACATTTTCGCTTATTTTCGAGATGCGCTTGCTAATCAGTGCCAAAGAAATTTAAGACCTATCAATGCCCAAAAAGCTCTTCAGGGTGATCCGAGTGACAGGAGTGTGTTTAACTGGGGATGGGGATAGATAGAATCAATCCCCTCCAATCAATCACAGCCTAGGCAGTCTAGCCAGGAGTGTCCAAAGTATAGAAAATAAGCACAAAGCAAATCTTGAATGTATGCACATATGTATGTATGTATATTAATTGGCCGTGTTGTTCTGTTGGTTCTCCCCTGACTGAATATACTTGAAGATTGCATGAATCAGCGTCATCTGTGGGTTATCAGTGGCTGCTTCTGTAATGCCTCCATTTATTCAAATGAGGCTGTAACTTAAATAAGGGTTTTTTATTTATTATTTATGGTACTATAGCTTAGCTGATAAGCCGCCAGTTGAATAACGCGATTGATGAGCAATATTCATGTTTATATTGTAAACCAATATCGGTACACCAAAGCTGATGTCATGCCACGAAACTGTGGCCAGCCCAAGGTTAGTTCCTCTACAATTTCGGCCAGAAGTTTCTTCTGAAGCATCTTCTACACAAAATATTTCTAAACTGGATTTCAGCTCTGACTTTCTGGACAGACTTTTCTCATATCTTTTTTGGAGTTTGCATAAACAAACGCTGGCTCTTTGTTAGTTTTATATCGTAGGCTTTTTAGCATAAAAGCGTCACATTTCACTTTTCCCTTTTCCGTTTATGTTGCACGAACACGGCACAGCACAGCACGGCACGGCACTGTATACGGTATACGGTATGTGAAAAGGTCGGCTTGAATGAATCTCTGAGAATTCCAAAAGCCGATTCACAGATATAATCAGTATCGACCGTTTCTTCCTATATGCATACACATCGTACAATTCATAGGAATACATACATATGTACATATGTAGGTTAATGCCATGCTTAGTCTAGGTCCGACTCGATGAACTGGTTTTTTCCTTTTGGATTTGGTGTCTTATAATATTTATTTCTCTTTATTTTTCGCTCCCATCCGTGCTCTGATAAATGTTAATTGGGGCTCAAATGAGTGCTCTTTTGTGTTGGCTTGTGTTGGTGTAGGGACCAAGAGGAAAATGAAACCCCAGTCTAGGTGGATTAGGCTGTGTCTGTCATTAGCGGAGTTTAGAACGTCTTGATTCACCCAATATTCGGAAAGTTGTGGGAAACGTTGGCTAAATCATTACTCATACCCTCCTTTGGCAATCATTCAAAATGCAGTTTTCAGTTTGACACTCTTGGTTTCTGGCTCAATCTCGAATTGGCAATTGCGTGTTTGGCAAGTGTTTTAAATGCCGTATGATGTATAATTAATATCTATAATTACCTTGAAATTAGCATGCATTTTCTGCGCTCGGCGCTCGGCGTTTGGCGCCTGCCCAAAAACGTCATTGCCATATAGGAATGGCGGCATATGCGATTTGCATTTATTTGGCCGTCTGCTGGGGCAGGTATGGTTCTCAAATGGAAAACCATTTGCATTGGTGCGTTTCGAATTTGATCCGATTCTATTTCCAATTCTACTATAATTTCATGTTTTCGTTTCATACATATGTATGTACATACATATGTAGTTCATCAATTACAGGCACAACGGGGCAAAAGCGGTGCCCTTTTGTTACACATTGTCTGATTAGCCAGATCCAATGGATAATGCCTTGTTCGATAATAGTTTTTTGGCTGGATTTGGCTTCGAATTAGATTCGGAACCCGTGAGGAGGTGAATCTGAGATAAGGTATTTCATGTCCGTCTGAAAAGCTGTTGAGGCTCATTTGATATCCATGGAATGCATGTCCTGGACTGTAGCCATCGCTTAAATATTAACGTTGACGTTTCACTTGGATGTGTGGGAGGACTAGTTAGAGCCCGAGCCAGGGGAGCCGGGGGACTGGGTCGGACTGCGGACAAATGCCAATTTACATTTTTAATACCAGCCGCGGATCGATACGCCATCAGCCATGGGTTTTTTTTCGAATCGAATCGATTTGAAATGCATGAGACCATTCAGAAAATTGAGGTGGCATGCAACGCAAATGACTTCGGATTCGGGTTCGGGTTCAGCAGGTGGTTCTGTCCAGTGGCTCTAATTTCCTTTCTCAAACAAAACAAATAGAAAGGAAAATAATTACATAAGTCAAATCGGCAGCCAGCCGAGGCCCCAGCCACATGTGGGAAATATTCGCCACCGATTCTTCCGGAATTTCTGCAACGCTGTGCAGTGGTTGGGCCTCTGCTGATACAACTTTATTCGCAGCTACCTTATTCATACATTCATACATATGTATGTATGTATGTGCATACTATATGTACTTTTTTGTTTTTTTTTCTGGCAGCTGAACATGCAACATGTTGCATGTTACGGCCGCATTGTTGGAGTCATTTCAACATAATATTTATGCAAAGCCCCAGCCCCAGCCCCGGCCCCAGCCCCAGTCCCGACGTCAGATGTGGCAATAATAATAAAGGTACTCGTGTAATTTACCTTTGTATTCCGCCCACCTCAGCCACATCCCACATCCCATCCCCACCGTCTCGTACTTGATAATCTTTGCTCAAATAGTTTTTGCTCTCGTTTCTTTAAAGTTTGGGAAAATCAGTGGAAATTCCTCAGATACATATCTCTCTGGGGTAGTCAACATAATTTATTAGATCCCACAATTAACGTTGCCGCTCCGAACCATTTCAGAGCTAAGCGTTGTGAGACTTTTCCATAAGCAATACGATCTCCCATTTCCTCTTGAGCCACCCTTCCTCAGGCACAGTCTGTCGCAAAATCAGTTAAACTATTCTAAGGTCTCTGCATTGTATTTTCTGAAATTATCAGTGAATTCTGGGGTGAATTTGGACATATTCTCATACTCCAAAATTATTGAGCAATGAAGATGCATTATCCCCAACTTGGTTGTCGTCTATGCCTGTGATCTATGATAAACCTGGTATTTCCAGCGGATCCGTAGTAGGCCAAACGGATTCACACAATTAGCTTCATTTAGAACCATTTACGATGAAGGGCCCCAAGAAAAACGAAATGCTAGCGGAGCTCCCCCAAGGGAAACCTCTCATTACGTACGAGTGTTCAGACCATGCAATTCTCTTGGATCTACAAGCAGCCGGCTGTGCTTGACATGCGAGTGATAAGTTAAACGTCCGTTTCATAATTATTCATCAGACTTCGCACCGGCCGGAAAATAGCACTGTGCGAAAAGATAGCGTCAGCGGAGTCTGGCATTGTTTCTGTAGTTTAAGCGGTGAATGCGGAAAAATCTCAGCTGATGCTCGGTCATAGCTGCCCCTTCGTGCCAGATGGCGATGCCCTGCCATTGCAAAATACCTCAAAAACCATACAACAACAACATACAACAAAGCTCGACAACTCGACTTGGTTAAGACTTTTGTGTGCCGAATGGGGAATTTGAAGGCTCTGATTTCGGCATTTATTTGTGCGCCTGTGTGATGGCAAGTGGGCCAAGAATACGAACATGCGTCAGGTAGCACGGGCCTTGGTTGTCCCCGGGCGCCTGGAACGGCGGCCCGACCTCTGTTTCTGTTCACATTTTGGGGGTTGAGTTGACCTTTATTTTACCTTCTTTCTGGTGCGGCTAAAGGCGACATTTATGGGCTGAAATGAAAATATTTATAAATAATAAGCTGCGATAAAAATTGGAAGATCATATTTTATTTTCCATTTTAACGAAAATGTATCTTATTTATGTATAAATAAATCCCCTATTCTAATACTTACTCAGTCAACTTTGTATAGGTACTTGACTTAAATACAATAGTGAGAGTCTAAAACAGCTTAGTTTCTATCCCTATAAGCATCCTGCCCATAGTTTTTAGTCAAATAATTGGGTCTCCTAATTCTAAATTCTAATTCTTTCTAAAAAAATTACCATTTGCTCAATTTGGAAGACTAGAATTATCTCTAAAATGAGTTTGAAGGTGGTGACGTGCAGCACTGCTATTTCCATGAACACAGCTGTAAATACATACATACATATGTACATACAACGAAGTAAAATGTCAGAAATCAGAGATCCGTACATTGCAGGTTAATTTAATTAACTGTTAAATGTATATATCTATATATGTACATATGTGTGTATTTGCGCGGGAGGGAGGGTGACTAGGACCAAGCCGTGACATGTGAGCAATTATTCCTGTTCGCATGCCATCGTAATTCCTGGGCATAGATAAAGTACAGTAAAATAATGTACATAAATACAAAAACACATACATATGTACATACATCTGTATGTATGTATGTGCATATGTACATTTAATGTAAATATAATGGAGTGTATGAATCAGACTCATGACTCACGGATTCGGGAATTCGGAAGTCTTTAGGTCCAGAAACGGGTCCCAGTCCCAGTCTCAGTCTCAGCCGTTTTCGCATCCACAAGCCGATGGCTGATGGCCGAGTCTGAACTCTTTTGGAAGAGAAATGGCTGTGACGCATGCGGAAAGTTGAACTCTGGCGGTGGTGGACCCCACAGTGGCGTAGCAGACTGTTAAGTTTGATTCAATTTGAAACAATCATCCATCTAACCATTTTCTAACCAATTGTCTCACTCAATCTTCCAACTGTTTTCCTCAATTACAGACAGCGCCAATTAATTAAGGTTCAATAAACGAAGCTTGTATACAACTCGTAAATCAATAGAAAAATGCAGTGCGGCCTAGAGATGAACGACTGTGAACGATCCCCCAACCGGACAAATCTACGCGTCAACTTTAACGAGAAGGGGGCCGAGGTGAAAGAGCGCAGGGAGAAGTTCCTTACCGCCAAATACGGATCACACCAGATGAGCCTCATCCGCAAGCGCCTCGCTGTGGAGATGTGGCTCTACGACGAGTTGCAGAAGCTCTTCGATCCACCGGTAAGTACGGACTATCGGACTAGCTCGTATCGTAAATATCTGCAATCCTGAATTCTCCGACTAACTCTCATCTGCACATCTGATCCCAGAGCGATGCCATTGATGTGGACATTGACGAGATACTGGACATGGACACAGACGACATAAGGAGGTCTCATCTTATAGTGAGTAGGCCCGCGTCTATCCGTTTCTCTGATGCTTATGTATGCTTTTGTGATGGTCTCCTTTCGCAGAGGTTATTGTCAGTCTGCAAACGCCCACAATCGGACATATCGAAGTTCATCAGCGACCTGCTGGATCGCGCAAAGACACTGTAGATCTGTAAATCTGTAGTTTCTCGATCATTCGGTATTCAGCAGAACTACACATACAACATGCAGACGATGTGCTACAATAAATAATAAATAAAAATAATAAATAATTAGGAACCTAAGTTTAGCCAGAATATCAAAGAACAAGGAATTCAGTTACAAATCTTTAATTTTACCCGTTCCGAGCTTGTCTCAATGTTTTCTGTGTTCTGTTTACCTTAGTTGATAGTTCGGATCTTTTCGCAGACTTATATAAAGTTGTGTCTAATTTAAGTCACCGATTACGATAGCCAGATAGCCAGATGGTCAGATAACCAGATCGCTAGCCCTAAGCTTTTGAACGTGAATTCATCAATTTTGTGATGAAACATAATTGTTTAAATAAAAAAATGGCCTAAAAGCAAACAAGAATGTTAGGCTAAAGCTAATTTGAAGAATTGCCTGTTTAGTGAAATTAAGAATTTTGTGCTCCTTGAAGAAAGATCATCCCCTTCGCGAGATTGGGCCTCACCGACACTCTGGTTGTTTGCTAGATTTGCCTGTATGTGCGTTTTTAATCGATTAAAGTACCATTACATCGTGTATCTATTAAATATTAAATACAAACAAAAAAAAAAACAAAACAATATAAAATTGGGTGAGCACCGGTTCGGTTCGGTTCTTGTAACGTAGCCGATCACCAAGACAAAGATGTAAGCTCAGGTTCACTGCCAAAACGTGGAGTAGGGAGTAAAGCTTGTGTGCTGAGTCATTAATGCTTATGCAGAAACAGTAATTGAGTGCAGAAGCACAGTAAAGCCTGGCAAAAAGGAATTTTAATCATAACGTTTTCGTTTTGAAGCTGTTGTCAAAGCGGTTCTATAATGGTAATTTTAGTAGAACCGATTTGTGTTTACGAGACCCAGTGACCTATGTACCTGGAGATCGTGGTCGATAGCTGGAGCTCACTTCTAAGCAAAATTACATGAAACTATTTCCATAATTGTAAATAAATACTGAAGGAACTGCCCCAATCACAGAATAAACAATAGAATCGAAACAATACCCTACAGTTTGTAAATACCCTTGATAAAGCATTGACTTGGCACTTCTTCGCTCCACGTGTATACCTACATACATATGTGTAGTAGTTTCTATTAATACCCCATCAATCAAAAACTAACGTAAAAGTATTTTAAATATGCTCAATATGGCAAAGAGAGAAAGGGGAAAATGGGGGAAGCTGTAGCTGTAGCGCATAACTACGAAACAATTTTAAGCACATATACAATTATAGCTAGAAATCAACACAGACTATACCATTTTTTCTCTCTATCAGAATCAGATCTGAAAAGTATTAGAATCTCCTCTATAAAATGCTATTTGCATACTATTAAACGATTAATCATCGCATATTTCCATTTAGGTGCTAAAAAAAAAAACACAAACATAACAGTCTAGGCACTCTTAGCATTAAAAAATTCAAGCATAAACTTAATCACACACCTAATTCTCATTTTAAAATTATCCATTAATTATCCCATGCTCTCGTGCGTGTACGCACGCTATAGGAGTTATAAGTCACACTATAAGGAATGCTAAAGGAACATATTTATAAAACGCAAATGAAAAGTTTACAATAAAAATTTTACTGCTTTAGACAAACTATTCTGTAGTTTTTATTATTTAATATTAAAAAAATAGACAATTCAAACTGCTAAAACGGACGCAATTTCCAATTTCGATGTGTGCCGACAACTATCGATACTATCGCAGAATATGCTACTATCGCAGTTTCCAGCAAGTTGGCAACTCGGCAACTACTGGCAACCTTTAAAACACACAATTCAAATGGGATTGAAAGATTACGACACCTGGACATTTCCAAACATACCTGAGAATGTGGCGTGAGAGTATTGTATTTTCCAGTAACCACTGTAAGCATTTTGGTATATATAATCTAACCTCGGCTTTGCTGCCCCAATGCTCTGATTGCCCCGCGGAAGAATTGGAGCCGTATGTCATGATGGCTGGCATGTTTGGGGCATTGAGCTACGGGTAAACTATTCCGGCTTTTGGGAACATCAAAATGCGTTCGGCTTTTTGTTTTTAGTAACGATTAATGTAATCTCTTCAGGGTGTGCTCGAAGGCGACTTTACAATATACTTATGTATGTAAATATATTGGGAATTATGCATAGTGGAATTGTCGAGCCTTGCAGTTTGTGCCTCAACATCGACGTGGGAATCGAATCGACAATACCAACTGGGAGTATCATTTAGGAAACTAAATGAGCAGCTTAAAGTACGCGTAGTCTTAATGCTAGCAAAATGTAATACCTTTAGAAGATAATGTGCAATACAATGCATCCGCATCCGCCCCAAGAGTGTTCTAGACTCTGGATAATTTAATTCTTATTTGATATGAAAAGTGGTACCTGCTAGCAGAGGGATGGGATGATGGAGAAACGTGAGATGTTGTACAACTAAATATAGAACTAGTTTCTGGTAAATTAAAATAAATAACGACTCCACTAAAAGATACAAGATAATGGTGAGCAAAATGTGATAAGGCATTGAATGCAAACGGATCCAGAATAGCATCGAATCCCAAAAGTTGAGAAAATCTGCCGAGCATTCGGAAACCGATCCACATTCCTTGTGTAAATATGCGGGACAATTATAGCCGATGGCCAAAACGCAAGCTCCTTAAATTTAAATGAAGTCCTCGGTGCAGACCTTTTCCTCGTTATCGACATAGTCGCCGCACACCTCCTCCTGGCAACCCACGTCCATGTCGGCAAACTCCTCGTAATACATGTCCGAGTCCATAACGGTCTCTTGCTCGGAAGCAGAAACACTGGGCTCGCAGTCATCGGCCTCCGGCAGAGACTCTGGCTCGTCGACTTCTTCCTCCTCCTCCTCCTCCTCAAGATCTTCCTCCTCTTCGGGATCCTCCTCGTCCTCGCCAGTGGAGTCCATGGCTGGCAGCAGATGCTGTTGATGCTGATTCATCTGCTGTAGCATCGACTGAACCCGCTGCATGTATGCCTGCTGCTGAATCTGGCTGCACTTGCCATCCAACGGAGCTGCTGTTGGCATCGCAGTTTGCTTTATATTGTCCAAGAGAGCTGCATGCTGGCTGGTCACGTGCAAGGCCAGGGCGGTGGCGTCGGCGTGCAACGAGCCGCAAACAATACACACTAGAGTCTCGTGGCGCTGTATGGGCATCGGGATAGACGCCACCCCTGGGACGCTGTCTGCTCGATTGTGGCCCTGGATGTGCTTATTCAGATATGCCTGCTGGCTGTAGGACTTGCCGCAGATGTGGCAGGGAAAGGGTTTCTCGCCAGCATGGATCTTCATGTGAACGCTGAGGCTGGAGGCCTGCGTGAAGCATTTTTCGCACAGCTTGCACTGGAAGGGCTTCTCGCCGGTGTGTATACGCATGTGTATGTTGAGGCTGCCCGACTGGGTGAAGGAGCGATCGCAGAGGGAGCAGGTGAACGGTTTCTCGCCCATATGGTTTTTCATATGCTGGACCAGCTCGGAGCTTACCCGAAAGGCCTCGCGGCAAATGGCGCACTGGTAAACCAGCTCTTGGGTGTGCATTCTCATGTGCTCGTCCAGCAACGCCTCCGCCTTGAATTCCCTCTCGCACTCCGGACATACGAACGTCTCTGTTGGTGCTGTGTGCGTCTTCTGATGCAGCAGGAGCGAGGTGTAGTTCACGAATCCCTTGTCGCACTGCACGCACTGATGCGGCTTGCGGACGGCATGGGATCGCATGTGGACCATTAGACTGCTGGACTGGGTGAACGCCTTCGGACAGATCTCGCACTTGTACGGCTTTTCGCCGCTATGGATCCTTATGTGTGTATTGAGACTGCCAATGTGGGTGAAGGTCTTCTGGCAAATTGAGCATTGGAAGGGTTTGTTGGTGATGTGCGACCGCACGTGCTTTGAGAGATCGCCAGCATTGGGGAAGCTGGCCTCGCAGTGGGAGCACTGGAAGCATTTCTGCGCCGCTGGATTCGCGGCCATAGCAGAGTCTAGCATGGGATTGTTCGCCTTGCTGCGACGACCGCGCCGACGTTTAATGGGAGCAGGCTCTAGGGAGATGCTCATAGGCTGAAGCGGCGGTGGAGGCGGATGTGGTTGGGGTTGGCTCATCGGCGTGCTGACAGGGGTTATGCTCATGGAGGGTTGCAGTAGAATAATCGAAGTGGACTCCCGAGAATCTGCCATTTGCAGATGGAATTCGTTTGGATGCGGTCCGGCAAGCAGGCACCTCATGGGATGCGCGGACTCCATCTCGACGTACGCTCCATTGCTTAAGGAGTCCATGGGCTCTTGACTCTGACTCTGCTGGGTATTGGAGTTGCTGGTGGAACTGGGCATGGAGCTGGTCGAGCTGGAGGAGTTGCTGGAGCTGGAACTGGAGCTGCTGTCGTCATCATCATCGGAGCTGTCATCGTCGCCGCTGTCGTCATCGTCCGAGGAGTCGCTATCGTCACTGGCAGGCTGTGACTGCTGCTCCTGCTCCTCCAGCTCGCAGACTGGCTCGAATATCCAACTGTAGTCCTCGCTCTCCTCCGCCTGCTGCTGGTGGGACTCCCCTGGCTTCTGTTCTTGTGCTGGTTCGTTGGGATGGCGGCTGTTCATGTGCTGGTAAAGGGCTAGGGGGTGTACAAAATACTCAGAGCAGCACATACAGTGGAACGTCAGGTCGGGGGCCTCCGGCTTTGGGGGCACCGGAGCCGGCTCCAACACTGGCTGGCACAGGATCGGCGTGATGGTCAATGGCAGGTGGTGGTAATTATGCTTCAATTGCACGGCCATCTTGACGTGTCGTGTGTATGTAAAGGCTGCAACAAAACAAATACAGAACGGTAATAGCAACAGCAACAACAACAACAACATATAAAAACAACGACTAGAGGTTGTGTTGTCTCTATAAGAAGCGACAGATGAAAAATCAATGCTCTCGTACCTTGGGATGAGTTTAATGTTTATTTTCCAGTTTCAACGATTAGCAAACAATTACACACATAAGCATGAACGTGCACACATACGTTTGTATATTATATCACTATGGTACTATTCAGGTTTCGTGCTTGCGTGTTTGCTTTTACTATAACTAACATGTTTCAACTTTTCAGATTTTGCGCGTTCAGCAAATGTAAACTGTGTGTTCTTGTAATTTGAATTCTAGAGCTTCAGCATTGTTCATTCGCGTTTATCGGCCAATTCTCGTCTTGGTGTACACAAACAGACGCTGCCAGGGGCAGCGCTCAGCGCATAAAACAAAAGGAGAGCATTACAGTCGCAAGCGAGCAAGCCATTCCTCTTATGGTTACAACAAATAAAAGAAAAATGTTTTATGTTGGGTAGGCGAGCGACGCTCAGACGGCGCGGCGTCTGCATGACAGCATACGACATACGATCATGCAAGCTAGACGTGTACACACCTCAAGTTTGACTAAGCCGTGCAATACATAAGTACTTGCAATTAAAAGCAAGTAATTAATTGTAAAAATAGTTTTTTTTGCCCTATTAATTTGAAATTGAATTAATTAATTTAATTTATCTCAAATATATACATAGACCATACAACATATACCACTAAAAATAAAACATCTGTAATCAAATGGCATTGGAATATATGTAAAATGTAAAACAACTGACCTCAATATATTGTATATATATAATGTATATAATATAATGTATATTGATGTCAATTAACATAAATGTAAGTTTAATTCAAGATTTGAATTCTATTTTTTATTGTTTTCAGTATCGATTTGAATAACATCCAGCTGGTCTATAAATTGCTTGCTAATATAGTATCGATACCATATATACATATATCGATAACCATCGCTATCGTGAGCCGGCATTTTATCAGCGTGTTGGAGTTTTAAGTTTTGTGTGTTGATTTAGTAAACAATAAATAAGTTTGCAATCGACCATGGCCGACAGCCTATTCCGAATGAGTAGCAGTGGATTACTGCGAACTAGTGCGAATAGCTCTAATTTACAGCAGACTCTATCACGCTCGATGCGTTCCAAAAACAATGTGACGGCATTAAGTGAAACACTAATGGACACGGATGATTCGGACCGGGGCAGGAGCCAGATGGATGTCCTGTTCACCCAATTCTTTGACATCCTGCAAGCACACACCAACGTGGCGGAGACCTTCGAGGTCCTGCTGAGCTTGCGCTTAGCATGCAATGCGGTCGTGGAGCAATTGCAGCTGGAAATTGAACAAGGCATGGGCGGAGAACAGGGCGCCGCGCACAGAAGCGCCAGCATTAATTGGCTAAAGCAGGAGATCAACACTTGGCGCTTGCTGTATGGCATCTACTATGACCGTATCTTTCTTCAGGCGGACAACCAAGCCGACGATGAAATGCAGGAAGGAGGTACCCTTGGAGGGAGTGAGAAAATGGTAATCTCTCAGCTGTTTACCATCAATTCCACCCTGAGGGAATACCAGCTGGTTGCAGACTGGCTGGAAGCCTGCTACGATGGAAAGGATGAGAATTTGCTTCACTGCCACGACCAGATGAGAGGCTGGGATAACACGCTCTTCCAGTTGGAGAGTCAGCAGGGAGCTGCGTTCGGAAAAAAGTATGAAATTGTCAAGAGCTTGGATCCCGATGCTCCTGTGAGGGAAATGCGCCCTCTGCACGCTCTGGACGAAGAAGACAACATGAAGCTGAGCCGCGCTATTTTCGGGGCCATCAGGAGAGGATGTATCGATGATGCCCTTAAGTTGTGTAAGCACTTCGGGCAAACTTGGAAAGCTGCCATACTGGAGGGATGGCGCCTCCACGAGGATCCAAACTTTGAACTAAACGGACCCATGCTTAACGAGAAACTGCCCATTGAGGGAAACCCCCGTCGCGATGTATGGAAAAGATGCGCTTGGCGCGTGGCCGAATCGAAGCGTTACGACGAGTTCACGCGCGCCACAGCCGGGGTCTTTTCGGGACACTTGAATTCTTTAAAGGCGCTTAAACACAATACTTGGTCTGATCTGCTCTGGGCCCACATGAAAGTCCAAATTGACATTCGTGTGGAATCAGAGATTCGGGAAAACTGCCCTAAGCGTTATCAGGATATGCCCGAGGACTATTGGAACGGAAAAATGACATTGGAGCAAATTTTCGACGAACTGAATGTAGCCAAAGATGTGTCTGTAAAAGAGTTCGCCAAGGGACACTTGGCAATCATACAGAAGCATCTCATACTGGACACATGTGTCGAGTTGATCCAGGACATGGTGCGCTGGCTAGAGATGGATACCAGCAAGCTTTCTACTCACCAGCTCCGCTTTATGGCTCACATTGTTCTGTTCCTGCGCCAGATAGGGCGAGTCGAAAACGAATCGCAGGCTGAAAAAATCATCGCTTCTTATGTGGAAGCGCTGCTCGCACGAGGAGAAGCTCAGCTGATAGCCTATTATTCTGCGACCTTGTCCAACCGGCTCCAAGTGAAACTGTATTCCCAATTCCTCGAGAAAGTTGAGCAGAAACGTGCGCGAGAGCTGGCCATCGACGCTGCCCTGCAAGCTGGGTTGGACGTGGAGCAAATCACCCGCCTAACTGTGGAAAATATACGAAACACCCAGCATCCACTGGGAGAGCTTGGGGAACCGCAAGCAGAAGAAATATCAGCTCCGGACAAGTTCAAGATCGCGGCTCTGGAGTGGCTCATCTTTCTGCCGGAACAGCGGAGCGAACTTCTCTGGCAAGCATGTGCCATGATGCGTATTTACCTGGCTTCTAACAAGATCGAGTGCATGCGCAGAACATTCCTGATGGTGCCCGGCGACGTGGTCAGCCGTCTAATAGGTACCTTTGGCTCCTTGGAAAATCTACCGGCCCGCGAGGAATGCAGCTTGAAGGAATATCTTTGCTACAAGGTCTACCTCGCTGGGGTCGACAGCTTCTTTGAGTGGAATCGCCGGCACCAGAATCCTCCACAGAAGCCGACCACAGCCGTTGGGGCTACCAGCCAGGACAACTTCACGGAGCGGCTGGTGAGCGAGCGAAAGGAGCAGACCTATCGCAGTGAGCTGGAAAGATGGGAGCAGAAGGTCAAGGAGCAGGCAAAGCGTAAGCATAATAAACAATTTAAAGCCCATTCAATCATTGTGTGATTTATCTCCCAATTTGCCAGAGACAACGGATGCTTTGTACAACATTTTGATGTTCCCGGAAAAAGGCTGGCTGGTTGACCCCTTCATCTCTAAGGTGCCGGAAAATGCTGCACAACTCAATTGGGAGAATAGACTGTTGCAGATGGAAAAGCTGCGCTCCCTTTGTCTGCCCGAGATCGCACTCCTCCTTCACCAAGTTATGTCCAAGTCCGGAGACCTTGTTGGCTGTGTGCGCCTGGCAGATGAAATATCCAGCGAGCATCGCCAGCTTTACAAGGTGTACACCAAGCTCAAGATGGCCGAGCTGCTCTCCAAGATTTCCGAGACTTCTCTGGAGCTGCTCAACTTAAAACAGGATCCCTGGGGCTACTCCATTACAGTCTAGGAATGTTGATTTGATTTGCTTGCGATATATATATCTAATTTTAAACGTTTATTTGTGGATTTTTGTTGGCTTAAGAATGTAGCGGTAAGGGGACAGGTAGAGGACACGTGCTATGTATGTCTAGGAGTTTCCTTCGGTGGCCGGCGCATTGTCCTCACATCCGTTGCTGTGTTTCAGCAAGTAGGAAGCCAGGAACTGGATGGGGTCTGTGGGACGTTCCCGCGCGAGAGCTTGTAGTCCATGGAGTAGCACAGGAGCCACCGTCTGGTCTAGATACTGGCGTGTGGGTAGCGAGCTGGGGCTCGGCTTCTTGATGGGTGGCTGCTGGGCTGAAGCTGTTGCCTGGGCTGATGGCGCACCGGTTCCCGCCGCGGTGACGGTGTTGCCTTGGGAATTATTGGTGCAGTTCTGCTCCTTGGTTGCCTCCGCCGTCACTGCGGTAGCGTTCGGTGTAGGGGCTGGGGATATAGGTGCCTCCGATTTGGCTTCCATAACGATATCGATCCCTTGGTTTGGTCTAATTAAAATTATTTAGCTAGCGTCGCCAGATGGAATCCTCGCCTTGGTCAAAATATAAATTGTCAATATGGTCATACTAATGTAAGCTGCTTTAAGAAAACGATATAATCGAGTTGTATGGATAATCGAAATAAATCAAGAAAATCAATACATCCAAGAAACCACAAAATGTCAAAAAACTGATTTTTTATTGGAATTTTTTAAGTTATCCAGCGCCGGATTTGTTCCATTTAGCCCACAAAATATTGATTTATACGATATATATAGAAATTTACATATCGATATGGCAATATAGCAACACTAGTTACTGTTGAAAATTAGACCGAATAAGCGGAGAATAGAGCTTGTGAAATATCGATGTTAGCGGAAAAAACATCGACTATATCGATGTTAACATTTCTCCAGCTCTAGTGAAGAAGTTTAATTAAAGTAATCAATTAAATAATGACGGAGCTGCTGATTGATCCGGATATTCGTGTGTGGGTATTTTTGCCCATAGTGCTGATCACCTTTTTAGTGGGCATAGTGCGACACTATGTCTCTATTCTGATATCAACACAAAAGAAGGCCGAAATAACCCAAATCCAGGACAGGTGAGTCGCGAGCAAAGTGCAGCGTGAGATAATTGAACGTAAATACGTTCCGTTCTTTCACAGTCAAGCTATGATTCGGGCTCGCCTTCTGCGGGAAAACGGCAAATACTTGAGTGCCCAGTCATTCTCCATGAGGAAAAACTACTTTAACAGCGAGGAAACGGGCTACTTCAAGACCCAGAAGAGGGCGCCTGTGGCCCAGAACTCATCTGCCATGCTGACTGACATGGTAAAAGGGAACTTCATCAACGTATTGCCGATGGTCGTCATCGGAGGATGGATTAACTGGATGTTCTCTGGCTTCGTGACCACCAAGGTGCCGTTTCCGCTAACATTGCGCTTTAAGCCTATGTTACAACGTGGAGTCGAGCTAGCTTCCCTGGATGCTGCCTGGGTCTCATCCGCCTCCTGGTACTTCCTCAACGTATTCGGTCTGCGCTCCATCTACACGTTAGTCCTTGGCGAGAACAACCACGCGGACCAGACTCAGGCACAGGCAGATGCAATGACTGGCGCCGCCATGACCATGCCGCAGGACCCTAAAGCAGCCTTTAAAGCAGAATGGGAGGCATTGGAGATCACAGAGTACCACAATGCCCTGAAAAACATCGATGCCGACATGCTGAACATCGTTGCGGCCTCCGACCAAAGTGAATGAGGAAGTTTTCCCAATTTTGGTGTCGTAGCTAATTTTCTAATATAACAAAGAATATTTTGTTTATTTGTAGAGTAGACTTTGGTTACAATAAACCATGTTATATATCTACGACTGGAAATTTTATAGATCGTGTCCTGCCCCCTGCCCTGCTGCTTAGATAAATTAACAATGAACACATAAACATAGATATAATTCTAGTAGTAGGCCTCAGTGGCTTCGGTAGGGGGTTCCTCGGCTGCGGGCTCCGGAGCAGCCGAGGACACGCCCGCGGAAATGGAAGGCTTCTTAATCTCCGGAGCAGCCTCCGGCTCCAATTCCAGTCCCGGCGCGTCGGGCTGGGATTCCTTCACCGGTCCTTCACCACGCGCCGTATTCAGAGGCGATGGAGGACGAGCAGTTGGAGGAACCTTAAACTGCTTCTCCGGCTTCTTTAGGTCCTTGGGCTTGCCCATCAAGCGGTAATCATTGGGAAGCTCTGCCTCCGTGTAGAGCTTGTCAGCAAAGTAGACGCGGCGTATGCGCACATTGGCATGTATCTGAAGCGATACGGTTTCTAGATAGTTGGAGCCGTATGCGCGCCGTGTGAAATCAGCGAGATTGAACTGAATCTGGTTCCAGCCAGGGGACATGCCCATTGGCATAGCTGTGCAGAATGGCTTGACAGAAGTCTTGCTCTGGAAATTCGATACGCGAAAGCGGCGCATGAAACGCTGATCATCTTGAATCTGCAATAGAATGCCAGAGGAAGTGGTGGACTTACAACATATAACCAGGAAAACGAACCTTAACTTCGAAGCAAAAATATTTATGCATATTCTTGATCAAAAGCACCAAAAACGGCAGCTTGATGCCGAGCTGCTCCTTGCACTCCCCGGGGCAGTGGATGAATGTGGTCGACACATTGGAACCCATTATCTCCAGCACGAGAGACTTGATGTCCTCATCGTAGATGCGCTTGATGTAACCATTTTTAGTCTAGCAGGGGTCGCAGGTTGTTAGGACGATATTAAGATAGTCAAGTGGGCCATACTCACATATGAAGACCACTTCTCCAGGGGTGAGCTGCCCACACTGTAGAGAACTGTGAGAAACCCTTTCTGATAAGCAGAACGATACATTGTCGGAGTTTCGTTTCGTGTTTTGTTTTATTCTATCAATTGGCTTTAGAGTAGTCTCCAAATGTGATTTTTAGCGCACAGCAAACTTAGAAATATTTTATTAAACTAATTATAGAATGGATTGTAGGTGACCCAGTGGGCGCGCTCTTGTTCCTTTTCTGTTTTGTGAGAGGTAAAGAGGGATTTGTAGACATCGCTGGCCTTGGGGTCTTTGGCCACGCTGAAGTCGGTTTTCAATCGTTTGAGTTCGGGGTCCTGCATGGCGTTCACAGCACCCAGGCGCTTGGGATTGGCGACTCTCTTGACTTTAGAGCTGGTGGAGGGCTTCTCAGCCATTGTTGTGGAAGCACAAGTCTCGTCGGTCTCTGTGTTGATTTCCACCTTCTTTGCCTCCTTTTTTTCTTTTTTCGACGACTTCCTTTTGGCTGCTCGCATTTCCATCTTGACTTTCATCAGTTCCAGGTCCTCTTCATTGCCGTTTAGAACGACTATGTCCTCGACACTATAGGGGGTTTGGCACAAGGGGCAAGTGCTAGCCGATTTCCCTTTAATCTGTTTTAGGGCTCTCTCGGACACCACACATCCACAGCTCCAAAGTGCAACGAATCGAAACTTTCCCGTCATCTCCAGCCCAATCAGCTTGCATATATACGGAGCATGACGAGTGTCCAGCAGTCCCTCGGTCTTGTCCTCTTCTGTGAAGGCGGGATTGGGGGTCAACTGTAGAGTTTTAATGTCCTTTAGGCTCTTCACATGCTCGGAAAACTCGGGCATTTTCTCCTTTTCCAGCAATCTCTCGATTAGGCTCTGCTTTGAGTATAATCTCCCCATTCCGCACATGGCTATTGGCTCCTGCAGGCGCTGCTGCGTCAGGGTGCAGTGCAGCCAGCGAAACTCTCGCTCCGCGTCTTTGTCTTTCTGCAAAGTACACAATTCAATCTTAGTTTTGTGATCCAAATTGCTGATGATATTTGATGATATTTACCTGTTCTGGCTTTTGCTTGACACGGACCAGTTCGTCCCGTTTGGGAATAGTTCCGCCATCGCATCCCATGATTGATTTTTCTATTATTCCTTTGAAGTCTTATGTTGCTTATTATGTTACCCTGTAGCATTTAGATGTAGCATGGGATTATTTTGGAGACTCGCCTTCGCGAAAGTGGAAATTGGCAACGATGTTTTCTTTTTCACAAAATTTGTAAATATCATTACATTTTCTTAGAGATGAGAACTTTTGCCTTGTAATATTTGGTACAATTAAAAATTATTTGAGGCGTTATCGATACTATCGCATGTATCACAAACTTTCATGAAATTACCATGTGTTTCGGCAAGTGTGTGCCTATCAATTGCGTTCAGATTATGTCCTCTGTGTTTTCTTTTTCTCATTCTGCTTTTAATATTTTGTGTAGAATCATATATGTATATACTGTATGGTTAGTTAGGTGCCGTTTACTGAGGCTGCGTCTTGATTCTTTGCGTCTTCTCAGAAACGCAGTTTCTTTTACATAGGTTTAGCATAGGGCCTTAGAGATGGAAAAAAGTTGCGTCGTTTTCCGACGCAGTTGCGTTTTGGTATTTCTGTGGTATTTCTGTGCGCATAACAGCAATTTTCGTACTGTTCTGCCTAATCAGCGGAACTATCACCACTAATAACAACAAAAAACAGCAGATTCAAATTCAAATGTAGCCGCGTAAAATTTTTAGCTGAGTAAAAAGGGGCAAAAATACATGTAAGGGTTAGAACAAATGTTTGGGTTAAATGTTAAATGCTTCTAGTTTTTTTTAGCTTTTTTCAGGCCAAAAATGGTTTGCGCGGGTCACTTGCTGTGTTGTTGTTGATTTTTTTTGTGGTTTTTCAGGATTTTTGTTGTCCTTTTAGTTGTTGTTGTTTTGGATAATTGTTATTGTTTTGGGTATTTTTTTGTGTTATTATGAGTTATTTTAAGCAATAAATAAGAAAGCGATAGAAATGTGTTTGGTATGTATGTATATATTTGTGCTTCGAAGTTTGTTATTTTATAGCTAGTTTGCAATTAAAGCTATATTTCATTTCACAAGTGTCTAAACTAGGACATCGACACAGCCTGGTCCACTTATTTCTTATAGCAGCCCATACCATAATTGATACGCCTTGTGTTTAATAATTTTAACTGCTTCAAATTTTTCTCTATTCACATTCACACAAACAGCGTGTCACAATCTGGGTATAAAATATTACATTTTACCTCATCCGACCACTGGGTATTGCGCTATTTGTTCACAAGCCAAGTGAATATGCTCTATAGCGACTATCATCATTTTGGGTACATCCTTCTGAGCTAGGGAACAATTTGTACATGGTTCTTTTAGACGTTAGATTTTTAGATATTAGTATTACACGTAGTTAAGAATGGTTTATCCGCATAAAAAAGTTTTTTTTTAATTACCAGAGCATTTAAATAGGACTTGTCTTTCGATTTTCAGCACATTTTTATCCAGCTTTTTGAATATTTGGGATTTTTGTCGAGGTGTTTCCTATAGAGTCTTATGCTTTATTACATTACCTTGGAACATTTCAATGTCCTCTAGAGTCTTATGCTTTATTACATAACCTTAAAACACTTCAATGACTCGACAAGTTTCCGGAACAAAAATTCTTTATTCTGGACGTTTTTCAAGTCCATGCGTACCAGCACTAACCATACAATATGAGCACATTGATGCATACATTCATGCGTATTAGATATATGTACGAGTATATACATACATATAAGCATTAAAAAGAAAAGGAAACATAAAATATAATTTTTTTCGTTTGTTTAAAACAGGATTGAACAAAAACTACTAATGGAGGCTGAGATCCTCTGATGAACTGGTACCGTCAAGTGGGAACACAAGCTCGACGGCCAGCGTCTACCAGCAGCAAATGAATTCCCAAAGGCACCAAGGTGCAAACAGAGTGTTTTGTACTTCATTTTATTGCCAACAGCTACATACATATATTGTATAGTTAAAACCTACTTAGTGGCCAGCTCCTACATATCCGTGAAGGGGCAGTGCTTGGCATAAGGCACATCTATGCAAATGCAGCCACGGGCGCTGGAAGCATGTGATTTTGATGTACATATGTATATGAAAATAAAATAAAAAACAATATTTAGCAGATATCAGTGATCAGTTATTCAGCAGTCAGATTTCCACTTACTCGTCTGGTGCGTCGTTGCCTATATGGTACTCTCGCAGAAGCGAGACAAACTCGAACGGGTTCATTTTACCGCTGACTGGCAAACGCTTGGGCCCGCTGAGATTCAAACACCCATTGGGACAGGGAACGCCCATGAACTTCTTATGCTTGTACGTGGCCGTGGCCAGGTAACAAATGCTCAGAAAATGCGAGCAGCGGTATCGTCCTGCCAAAGGAAGAAATTGTACAAGCACAACTATTAGCACATTGAACATGGCGAACATTTGGCGAATCCTTACTAATGGGATTTCCCTTGCAGTACGGTTGGATACGACCACCGTTAACGCAGTAATTGAGGTGCCCCGTGTTGTCCTCCTGACCGAGGAATCCTGCATTTGTGTGGAGAACTTGTATAACACTCGCATCGTCGCGGGATAGGCGGAATGTGTTGCTCTTCTTTCGCTCGATGAGAGGACGAGCCGGATCCAGGCCGATTATGCGATACTGCTTCTTCGTCAAGTGGTTGCTGATCATGCCACAGATGTGGGCCCCCAAGGAATGGCCCACGCAGGTGATTTTCTCCCTGGCGGCGCCATAATGGGTGAGAAATGCATAGATCTGGGCTGTGCACTGAGCCGTGAGCCTGGTGTTTATCAAAGAATGCAGGTAGCAGGGATATCGCGTCAATGGCCGCCAGTCCACGGTAATCACGTTGAAGTCGCGAGACAAATATGCTGTATAATGACAAGAAGAAAAATCAACGTTCCATCTTGTCGCTCATGGCCACGGTCACGCCACTAACCATCTCTCAGGAACTGCAGGTGAACGTCGATGGCTGTGCCGTTGAAGCCGTGGATTATTAAGACCGTTTCCCGATGCTTTCCGAATCCACCTTGGTAGAGAGTCGTCGGGGATTTCACATTCAAAGCCACTCCTCGACGTGGCCCATTACTGGAAGAGAGACGGAAGTAATTTTGTTAAATTGTAATGCACCTAATTGAAGTTGAGCTTAATCACATACTATGGATCGTCGGTTATTTATGTAACTCTGCAGATGTTCACACTTCAGCGTGTTTCAAACTATGAAATTGTAGCAAAATGGCCAAGCCAATCCACAGTAGTGCTTTACAGTCAACAAAAGACATCTTATCATTTTATTCCATCTAATTTGGATAATCTTTTCATTATAAAAATAATAATTTAATTACTCTCAATTCAACAAATGGGAATGATAGCCTTTAACTGCAATGTAGGTCGGCTATATTTATAAAGAAACAAGTTTTTCAACAACTGATTATTAAAAGAGAACTTCGCGAAAAATTTCGTTGAGATACATATGTAAATTTATTGACAAAAATACCCCAACGAGATTATTCAAATTGAATAGCTTCTAATATACTTCTCACATTTATTTAAGAGCTAGACTTCTTTTGATTATATATTAATATTAATAATTAATAATTTGATTAATATTAATAGGAATAAATATGAAATAGTTCTTAGAAATAAATAAATATTTCACCCTTGAACTCTGTGAGTACCGTATAAAGACCAGATGTATAAGCAGATAGAATAAGATTAATCGAGAGGGAACGTTGTGAGCCGCGGCCTTTGCCGCTTTTATACCCGGTACTCAGTCAGTACATACATACATACATACATATGTACATATACGAGCTAACGATTTATGCAATTTATTATGCAAAAGGGACGAATTAAATTTTTGGCTAAAAATGAAGTCCAACCTTTATTTGGAATTTTTATACATGTTTCCATTTTTGTTTCCTTTTGTTTTTACATCTGCTTCTACATTTCTACACGTACATGTATAACTACATATTCGAGACGTGGAAGTGTTTGCGAGAGAGAGGGGGAATGAGTAAGCGCTTGGCACGCGTTGAGTAGCCACTGAAATTTATATTGTTCCTTCTGTCCATTATAATGATCCGACCTGATTCAGATTCGGCAAAGTTTCATTGTAGCTATATTAATGATGCGGACGGACGGACAGACGGACGGACGGACAGATGGACGGACGGACAGACGGACGGACTGACGGACGGACAGACAGACATAGCTATATCGACTCGGCTATTGATGCTGATCAAGAATGTATATACTTTGTGGGGTCGGAAACGCTTCCTTCTGGGCGTTACACACATCCTATACTCTTCGAGTACCGGGCATAAAAAGTATGTAATATTTTTGTGACACTGTGGATCACTGTCAAAGAACCTAAATGCTTGAGTTACTTGCATTGCCAACTTGAATGCCGCATTTGGCTACCATGACATTGACTGCGAAATAGATTTTCCGTTTGTATGCGATAGGCCTTTAGGCATTAACTATCAGGCATTAACCTCAAGCCGGAGCTTTTCACTGGAGCCGTTTTCTGGTCCATCCGCTCGTTCTTCCTCGCAATCCTCCTTGCGATAAAAAATCACGCTTCAATCATTTTTGTTTCCAAGAATGAATGTCTTAATCCCGTAACTTTTTAGTGTTACACAACCATCAATCATCGACTTGTTAAACGGTCCTTACGTGTAATCTTCTCGAGCATTTCATGTTACCGCAACAATGCCACTGCTCTCCGAATATGGTGATACCAGTTGTCGATTTTTGGACTGGAGTGGTGATCTGGTGATCGGGAGTTGACTGGCAGTGGCAGTGATCTGGGTGGAGGCATGGCGCAGAGATGGGCCAGACAAGTTAAACGACATCGACAGTCGCATCGTTTGTTATACATTTTATTTGTCAATTATTAACTGCAATTGATGCCACCGTCAACCGCGTTTATCGGTCAGTGGGGCTGGTTCAGGCCTTGTGTAGCTCAGAGCATCTCTCCTTAGTGGGTCAGCGTCCGGTTTGGCGAAACAAGTTGCTCGCCCATTAATTGCACTCTTATTTTTTGGTATTCGCCAGCCAGCCAGCTCGCCAGCCAGCCAGCCAGCCATATCCTTCTTGTCGCACAACTCTGGATTTTGTATTTTGGGCGTTGACACACTAACCGAGTGAGGAAATCGAGTTGCCTAACACCTGACTAAACTTTCTCCCGCTCACATACTAAATCATCTCTGGGATGGTCCCACTCTCAACTTACGGCGCAAACAGCCGATGCTCGATATGGGGACTGGGACAGAAGTTCTTGTCGCGCAGGAAGCATCGCAAGACATTCAGGTCCAGGGCACCGCTGCTGAGGAGGTTCTTCCAGTCCATTTGGTTTATCAGCAATGTTTGGACATCTGAAAATGTTCGTGCAGGTTTATGTATTGATGGTTTATACCGATTGCGATATTTTTTCATTTTCGCACTTTTTAATGCGCGGGTAGTACCTTTGGCAATGAGAGTGAAAAGGCAAAGCACGACAAGATATTTCATGTTTAGCTGGCGCGAACTCTCTGATTAAATGTATTATAAATGTATATGTATGTATCCTTTCTGATGTAGGAGCAATTTGTTTAATAAAGTTGCATTCAGATGTGTTGCCCGGGACAACATAAATATTTCACTTTATATATTTTCAGTTTTGCTTTCACTTTGCTCATACACGTTTATTGTCCAGATTGAAATATTTATAGTTTTAACATTGCTTTATTCCATATACGATTATGTATACGTTATATGTATACATATGTACATACGTGTACGTTTTTTAATTTTAAATAATTTTTATTATTTATTGTTATTGCAATTTGCTTCTTCGACGTTTACTTTCTCGTGTTCACATATTTTTTGTTTGTTTTATAAGCCAGATTCCACTCGGAATTTTTCGTATAAATTGTCCCCTCTTCGGTAATTGTGCAGTCTGATCACATATTTTTTGCGCGTCGATATCCATTTGGTCGTTTCGTTCGACTTCATCATAATCCTTTACACTGAACTCTATAATTTCGGTTGTTTCGCGGCCACATCCGGGCAACGTCTTGCACATTCGCGCGCTGCGCTGCGAATGCACAGCGCGAAAAACGCGACCAGGGAAAATGCAGTCGAAGGCAACGGCAGCGCAACGGGAGCTCAATGGCAACGGCAACGGCAAAAACTGGCCATAGAATGGGCTCTGCTCTGCCGGTTGTTGCCTTGACTTTGCCTCGACCGCCTCTAAGTTGGCTGGAAACTTGAACGACTTCGGATAGTGGCTGGGCTGGGTCTGCATGGCGACGTCTGAGATATGAAAATCCATGGCACACGCAACGCTGCAGCGCGCTGCACCGACTTTGATTATGAGTTTTCATCTGGAAATTAATGCTTTGATTTCGTTTTCCAACTCAATGCCGTTGCCTTCTTCATGCTGTCTGCGGATCGTAATTCGCCCTTGTTTCATTTACATAACGTACCAGTAATACCGCTCGCATGCGAATGGCATGCGAATTCTCGCGACTCAATTTGACATTATTTCTATACAGTAGGTTGGGTTTTGGTCGGTAGGTTGGTCGGCTCCTTTCTGTGTCGGTTGCAAAATGCTATCAGCTCCAAATCTTTTCGCATACTTGCTCGATGTAAATGAATTGCTTTTTGGCTTCTGCATCGACCCCACTTCTGCCTCAAGGCAAATGATGGCCAAAACCAAAGCCCATATGCGTTACATAATCTCAGAAAAGTGAAAGATTGGAAAGTGTTTTCGTTTAGAGTGGTCAATGTTAGGCAACAAGCGATTGTTTTAATAAGATTCCGAAAGTAGTATTCCGAACGCTTCTTATCGAATCGAAAATGCACTGCATGCATGCTTAAATATTTACATTTTATTTGCAACCTAGATACACGGATCGTATAGGGGTGTAATGCATTTCTGGAGATTTCAGAAGTGGGAAATAGGTGTATCTGTGTATCTACGTTACTAAACATTTGAATATTTAAAAAAAAATGATTGCTACCTCTTCTCTTTTTGTGAGATCTCTTCCTTATTGGCGATTGAAAACTATAAGTTTTCTTACAACAAAAAACAAATTAAAATTCTCTAAAGAATTTATCCGCTTTATATTTCACAAAATTACACAATTTGAGTAGGAGATCACAGAAATTCTACATATGTATGTATGTATAAGTAGGGTATTTGTTCGGAATATTGCACCATAGTTTAAGGTCTTTTGCAACTCACCTGGTGAACAGTTGGAATCCTATGTAGCGCTTGGGACATGTTTCCCACAGCCATAAATGACAGTTGAATGGATTCAAATCGAAGTTTCCATTACGCAAAAAGAATTGCAACGCCCCTATATGATATTCGGCTATAAAAAGAAACCGCGGAGAAGCAACCGTATGATATGTATTTATGCACACAAATCACACTCCTTATCGGCGCCGCGATCGTCCTCACTTACATGCCTCTGAGAGTGGAATCAGGGAAAGTAAAGACAACAGCACCGTGATGAGGCTGGCCATTACTTTAGTCCCACGAAGTTCGCATTTAAATCACGTAGCAAAGAGAGACACGTCGAGTTAAATGGGAGGCTGGCTGGCTTCTAATTGAAAGCGCCGGTTGAACCTGGTTGTGTGGTACTGTGCCAGTAGTTAGTAGTCCACAAACTAAGGCTAACACTAAGAGCTTTTTAAAAGCTGCCTCTGCACAAGAAACGATTGGAAAATGAAAAACTACCGATAAACTACTGGCGGCACTCACAAACGACCCGGCGTGCTGGTTCTGCGTTTGGGGTTGGGGTTGGGTGACGTGACATTGCTTTGTGGGGAGTTAGTTGTTGTTTGTTTTCAAGCGAGTATTTCGGTTTCATGTGCAGAGATGCAGAGATGTTGCGTGTAGCCGAAACCCCGATTTCCATATCATTGCCTAGTAGTCGCTACACTCAGAGAAGCGTCGGATAAGGATAATCCACTTTAATAGCTTAAAAATAGCTGTGCAAAGGTAATTAAATAATCCTTGGGCATGTAGAAATATTGTACAAAAACTAGAGTAGCCTATGCCGATATGACTTGTGTTCCTTAAACGCGTTTGAAATCATAATTTGAGTTTAAGGTTCTCATTTTAAATACAATATAATTTCACTGTATCCAGCTAAAAGCTCGAGTTTTCTACAACGAATTTCTCTTGGTGTTTTATTGTCGACGACAGATTTGAATGGGTTTCACAATTTGCTATATAGTTATACGCAATTATTGATTGCGACACTTGGACACCTGCAGGCTCCAGCAGCATCCATCCATCCACAGGCGAGAAGAATGCGAAGGCCTGCAGGCGTAGCTTTTATCCAACTAAAATAAGACACCGACAGAAGATAAATACATACATACATTTGAAACAAATTACGGCTCTGCTGAACATTGTGCCATTGATCTTGATGGAGCTTTAATTTATTGTTTGATTTCAGTTTCAGTTTCATTTCAAACAACTAAATACTGTGTAAATACATTGTATGTTCATATGATTGTATGTATGTATGTTTCTATATATTTGAGAGAACTTTCAAAATAGAGGTGCTGGTGGTCTAAGGTGAAACAGATGAAGTCTTCAACCAATTTAACCGGCCCTCACGTTTTGTAATAATTTAAGAGACAAATAAAATGTAGTCGTAGAAAGCGTGGTCAGCCAATGGAGATGCAGTAGCAATTAATTCTGGCCACGACAGGGAAAAGTCAAGACGCAAGTTACAATTACGGAGAGCTCGGTCCGAAAAAAGGGAATGACATGAAATGCTCTTCCGCGACTGCCGACAGACGGAGACGGAGTTTTCCAAGCACTTGTAAACGAAAGCAAACAATGTTGGGCCTTGGGCCTTGGGCCTGGCTAATGCAGCAGATTGAAAGTAATGAGCTCGTTGGCCTATAACACCGCAAAACGGGGCTAAAGTCAAATAGAGGCAATAGCAGCAAAACATTCAGAGTTTTGATATTTGTACCCGTAGCGCTGTAATGGAAGGGAAAATGAAAATACACATGCAAACGCAAATGAAAACGAAAACTGTCAAGTGCAGTGAGAAGAAAACCCAGAGGACCGCAATTGTTTTAGTTTTTTTCATGTTATAGGAATGGGTATGTGGTCAAATGTGCAGAGAATAGACTGCCGAAACCTCTTATAAGGTTGGAGCTACTAGATGGGGATGGGAGCACTGAGTCTTGAGTCTTTAGCCATAGAAAGAGTATCAAAGATTCGCTATTATCCACGATTTACGCCACCTCTTCTTGGGGTTTTCTTTTGTCTGTCATGGTTGCAGATTTCAGCCAATATGCTGCAGCATTTCCACCTTATTGTGGTTATTGTTAATGCAAAATTAGTGGGGATTGCATAATGCATTTTCCTGGATTGCAGTGATATTGAACTAGTTTTTATATCACTCGATGTTGTTATCCACCTGCCATTGTTTTCAGTGCAAGTTGTAATCTCAGATAACTATGACTGGCATCTCTCTGGCACCTACAAAAATGCGCGAATTAGTTGAAGAGGTTGCAAAAATTGATTTGAAAATTTGCTGCAATTTTCAATATTAGTTGCAACAGAAATAAGCCGGCCTAGAAAACGAAAACCTTTTTTAATCTTTCTTTTACCAATTACTCAATTTGAAAATTTGAAAATTAATAAACCATAACCAATGTTCGTTTAATTTTCTCATGTGAATTTTAGTTTCATTTGGAGCACAGTATTCGTCAAAAATTTGGTGTGTTATGAGGCGTAACGTCGGCTGAGATACCGTCGAATGAATATTGTGTACCAATATTACGGTAAAAGTAGACGTGTGGGTGAGTGTTCGTGTAGAGTAGTAACCCTGCAGTATTGGCGGTGGCGATTGCCCATTCCGAGCTACCCACTTGGGTGGTTCGTACATGGGTACCTTCCGAAGTAACTCTTTGGTAGGCGAACGCCGAACCACTCAAAGAATGGAAAATATTTTATCTCTGTATACTTTACAACCCACCGCGTACCACCCATCGTACTAGTTCGGTGGGCTGCAGCGTCTCACCAGTAGACGAAAGAAATGACAACGCTGCGCTGCTCTGTTTTCTGTTTTCTTTTATGCTTTTAGACATTCCATTGCTGGAATATTCTGATGCTTTGCTTTTGGCTTCAGTTAGTGACGAAACGGGTGTTCAATTACAAGTGCGACAAGTAAAAGTGAATTGCAGATTATTATACGTTAAAGTTAGTAAACCAAAGGTAAGAAAAAACCAACTTAATTTAACTTTACAATTTACAGCAGTTCAAGAACGAACTAAAGGAGAAATAAACAGAAAAAGTGTCGTCCGGTGAAAAGGAAAAATTTGAGGACAGCCAAATGAAAAATGTAGAGGAATTGGGAATTGTCGTGCTTAGAAATGGAAGTTCTGTAGTATTGTTTGGTAAGCTGATTCGATTTTTTGTTTTTCATTTTTCCGCTTATTACTTATATTTATATTTTATATTTATAGATGCAATAACTGTAACTTTAGACTGGGTTATCTCAACTCCAAAACGATAACAAACAATTTTTTTAAAGGTAATTTAATATTAATTTAAATGCAACAACCCAAACAACCCTATGAATTAAATTTCAAAATTTATGAAATAAATGAAGTTATGTACTGAACATTTTTAAAACTGTTTTCCTTGTTTTATTAACCCACCAGATCGGTACCCATTTCACTACCCAACAGAAGACCACCCAAATCACTAGTACGGGGTAAACGAAGTGGTGTCACTGGTCCCCATGTCCTATGACATTACGGGTAAAAATGAAAATGAAGCAAAGCATTGCGTAGGGTTTGTCGGTGAACCAGCGGTGGTCTGTTAGGGGTTGGCGATATCACCACCGCCGAACTAGTACGCAGTACTGCAGGGAAAATATCCAACGCTCATTCGCTATTCGAAGATTACGCTTTGATGTCCCAGCTTTGTTGTCTATGTGCCTTCTATGCCCTTAGATCGAAAGCAAACGAGAGCAGTGCAGGTATGTCAAACGACCCTTGCAATACCGATACGTGTACATACATACATATGTACATATGTATGTACATACATATGTAATTGGCCTTTACAGATCACAGAATTATTATTAATCATATCTAATTCGAATTATTATTAAGCATTTGCAGCTGCTTTAGTTATGATTAATCACTATAATTAGTGTGGGTGCTTAGATTTTAGTTACGAAGCTGGTTGTTGCGGACCACTGTTGCGAATTTGGAGATGTCATATATGTTTCGAAGATGATGTTGCGAAGAATGTTGCTGTGCAATGTTGCGAATCAGGCAATTGCAGGTTCCATTTATTGCCGCTGCGCCACTTGTAATTCAGGTTGCAGAAAAAGATGTTGCCGTAATGATTGTGAATTGAATTTTCCAAACTATTAAAGGGAAGGAAGGCCAATAATTTGTTTTGGGTTTCTTGATTTGTCTGAATAAACTGAACTCTTCCTTCATTTGCGTTCTCTTAAGCTCCTCTCACCAGCTACCAGCATGCCATTTCCTTGTCCACTCATCCATTTCAATGCGTAGTTAAATCCGGTTGCAATTTAATTTTATTTGCCAACAATCGTAGGAGACTCCCCACAAAAGAAGAATACAATCAAGAAGAGAATTCCACTGAATCGCTTTCATTACTTATGCAAGTCCCAATCAATTTTCAATTTTCCGCCTACACTCGACGGATTCCTTGAGAAAATAATCATGAAGAGCTTAGGCTACTTACAGTTTTCCTTCGTAAGTTTAGAACTGGCGAAAACTTGCGATGCTTTTCCACGGGTCTAATCAAAATGAGCCATAAATTCCAGCCAGAGAGAGAAAGAAGGAGAGAGAGAGAGAGAATGAGTAGGAGTAGAAAACTGCTTGCGCTTTTGTTTTTCCGTTGGCTTTTCCTTTGGCCCAACTTTACTAATTAATTGTGCACTTGAGAATTTTAAGCAAACTCTAAAACTTGCCAGGATACGACAGGAAAAAAGCCGGTGGGCAGGGAAAAGGAGACGGCGAATGTGAGGTGTTTGGCACTGCCAGAGTTGACGGGTAAATAAACTAAACTAACAATTTTTCCTACTTAATTAACAAAATTGTTTTAATGCTCTTCCACACCCTTTGGCATGGCTGGGCCCAACCATGCCACGCTCCACAGAAATGCCAAGTGAGGCGTTTAGCGATGACGGCGGCGACGGCGACAGCGTCGACGGCGGCTGTCAACATTGACAGAATAACAGACTAAATGACTGAGCAAACAACACTGAAGTATGAGCGGGACAGCGGGACAGAGGCAGTGCCAACTCAATAATTAAACTTGCGACAGTCGTCATGTAATGGAGCCCTTCAACGGGAGCTGGATGAGAGATGATGAGGATGCTGAAAGCATGCACGAACGACATGATTATGTTTGAATTACTCAAAAATATTTAGCCATTTTTCATCACATACATATGTACTCTTACTTTTAATCCAAAATCCAAAATCGTTCAGGAAGTGGGCTTGAACGATCTGTCCTTCTTCTTAGTCTGCTATTGTATTCTTGGCTTATTCCGATTGGTATTCTTTGTATGCCGCCGAAGATCCAATTCCGTTTTATGGAAAATGGAGTTTGCATTATCATATAAAGCAGTTTTTCCCCCAGCAATACGGAAGGCATTGGATGAACAATTTCTCTGCTTACGTTGGCCACTTGGCAGAACAATAAATCGCGACTTTCGGTGCTGGGCAGCTGCAGCGGCAGCGGCAGCGGCAGAAGCTTATGAATTGCATTACAAAGTCGCATAAATTGTCGTATTCGCACTGCGCCAAAGAATGCGCAACAAATCGCCTGGCGCCCAAATGCATCTATCATCAGCAAAAGTCGCATTCATTGCGAAAATTCAATCTGATGTCGGGAAGCGCGAGAATTATGAGCTCAGGCTCGGGTCGAGGTGGGTCTCCGAGTGGGAGTGTAGCTCCACTTCGGTGAAGAGTCAGAGGAGATGGCGTAAGGTTTCCCGGCTGAATTATGCGGATGCTTTGACAAGCTCTTTTTCCGCTCAGCTTTCCATTGACTTTTAATGGCTTTAATGGCTCCGCCTCGCATTATTGAGATTTACAGCTCGTGGATTTATTGGCCATCCGGATATGGTTTATGCAAAGGCAGCAACGGAGAGGTGGAACGAAGACAGGAGGAGTGAAGGTAAGGAGAGGCCTTCCATAGCGAAATATATGGTTTGGTGAGGAGGAGGAAACTTTGATGGATATTTTTTGTAATATAACAGTAGTAGTACATATGAAATTGGCCATGACATCAGGTTGAGTTTTTCCCAAAACAGATACATTCATAACACAAAACATATTTATCATTTATTAACATAAGACGTTGATCCAAGCGACTGTTTAACGACTCTTGAAAAGTTTTCACCTCAATTAGACCGTGGACCAACCCTTACGATCCCATTTCCATCTAAATCAGCTTAAATTTACTGCCTCCAGTCTATCACCGACGGATTTATACAAGTTAATTAACACTCTTGTTGGTGCCAAACCCCCAAAAATACATAAAATACCGAAGCCATTCATAATACGCACGAGCATTCGGAAGAGAATATGGGAAGGTCCTTCGTTCCGTCCCACCTATGTCAACAAGAGGCGGACAAAAAGGACAATTAAACCCTTTGAAAAAAGCCAAGCAGCAGACAAAAGGAGGCAAATACAAGCAAACACGGAACAACAAAGTGGATGCGATGGTCACGGCGGGAGCTGTGAAGGTCAAACCCCTCAGGAGAAAGAATCGATGTGAGGCTGAGAGGAAGAGCTTGAGCAAACGACGATTTATTGTATGCTCTCGCTGGATTTTCACAACATTTTATCGTCTTCAGAGGGACTGGTGAAATAAACAATTGCCGCATAGAAGGCAGTGGCAGCAGCACAGCAGCAGCTCCTGGAAAACTTATTTCGAATTTTCTTAAGTAAATTATTGCAGAATGCGACAGTCAGTCAGAGAGGCAAACAGTCAGAGGCGGATACAGACAGAGCGGGAAGGCAACGGAAGCTCAAATGGGCGCAAAAATGTCATTAAACGGCAGCCACGACAAGGGGTCCGGGTTCGGGTGCGGGTCCGCCCGTAACCCTCGCCGGAGTGCGGGAAAGTTGTTGTTTCCGTTTCCGCCAGAGTATAGGTCCTTTTGAAATGCCGGCGACAACGACATCGCTCCCTGCCCTGGATGCATCCGTCCACAGCTTCTGTGTGCCTTCTGTCTTTGGGACTGGAAGCTCATTTGCGAGGTTGCCCTTGCAAATATTTGCTTAGCCCTTTTGCACTCGCTCCAAACGATTACAGGAGAGGAGTGGGCCGTCGAAAGCCTGCTGTTTGTCTGTTTTCGTTAGATATTTGGCCTTCTTGGTATGGCGATACTTAACCCTTTAATGACTGACAGGCTGCTGGCATTTCTTATGTCATTGCCGAGCACTTACGAGTAAAAGATTCTGTGATACGAGATAATAACAAAAATTTTAAATGTCTGCTATCGGTATAATATCGTGCCTTATTCATTGTTTTTATACCCGGTACTCGAAGAGTATAGAGGTACATATATTACATTTTTGGAGATAACGGTTGTGTGTAACGCACAGAAGGAAGCGTTTCCGACCCCATAAAGTATATATATTCTTGATCAACATCAATAGTCGAGTCGATATAGCCATGTCTGTCTGTCCGTCCGTCTGTCCGTCCGTCCGTCTTCATTAGCGCCTATATCTCAGAGACTATGACAGCTAGAGCAACCAAATTTTGTATCCAGTCTTCTGAGTGATCACACTACTCAAAATGTGTTGCAAAATTTCGCCCCGTCTGCACAAAAGACGAAAGTCTGTGGCATACGCAATTTTGAAAATACGATAAAACTAAAAACGCAGAATCATAGATGATGACCATTTCTATCAGAATTTGGAATTAGATCGGATCATTATTATAGCTACAATGAAGAAAACCATTTCGAAAGTCATCGTTCCCTCTCGCTCTCTCTCACACGCGACCCCATCTGCTTTGCTCATTCGTATGTTTTGACACCTAGTTCTCAGAGACTATAAGAGCTAGAGCAACCAAACTTTCTATCCAAACTCCTGTGATATCAAACCAGCACCAGTTTATTTTAAAATTTTGCCACCCCCCCTTTCGACCCAACAAAGGACGAAAATCTGTGGAATCCACAATTTTTAAGGTACGAGAAAAACGAAAATCGCACAGTCATGGGAAATGACTGTGTCTAACAGATTGCCAAATCTGGATCAGGTCAAACTATTATTATGGACAGAAGGAACAAATTAAATTGCAGTGGCTACACAATGCCTGCCAAGCGCTTACTCATTCCCTCTCTCTCTCTCGCACACACTTGTACGTCTCGAATATGTAGTTATACATGCACATTATGAAATATAGAAGGAGATGTAAATATCATATGTAAGCAAAAATGGAAAAATGTATAAAAATTCCAAAAATGGTTTGACTTTATTTTTTTATTTTAAATATTACTTTTTGCCCAAAATGTAATTCGTCCCTTTTGTGAAAATATAATAACTTGTATAAATCCTAAGCTCATAAATGTATGTACATATGTATATACTCACTGAGTACCGGGTACAAAGTACACAACCTTGCCCCGTCGTTTGAAATGTTTTGTTTTGTTTTACAGGAGATTTCTTTTATTTTCGATTATTTTTAATATACAGAGGTGTTAGTTTGTTATTAGAATTATAAAGCCTCGAATATCAACTCTGTCCAGCGGCAGTGCTTTTCTTAGACCATAACTATCAGCTGCTAAAGAAATCTTTTAGTACTCTCCAACCATCGAAATCGTCAAAGTAATGACAATTACTATTCAGTCGACTCTATAAACAAATCAGTAAAGTTTCAAAAGGCTTTTAGAATTTACTGTAACAAAATATGTTATTTTCAGGTTTTTCAAACTTTTGCTAGCAACTCAGTTTATCATAGAAACGACTGATATAGAAATATGAAAATGAAATTATTCGTTGCTGTCCTGATGCTCGTGCAGCTTCTATGGCAAACACTCGGGGTGGAGGACACATCCGGCGTCATCTCGAATGTGACCCAGATCACTGAGGCGAACATCAACAGCACAATGTCCTCGAACGAAGTGGTGTTCCTCAACTTCTACGCGGATTGGTGCCCCTTCAGCAGGCGCTTGGTGCCCATATTCGAACACGCTGCGACGCAGCTAAAGCTGGAGTTTCCAGAGCCTGGCAAAGTGCAGCTGGGCCGGGTGGATTGTGTCAAGGAGGCGGCGTTGGCTGATCTCTATGATATACAGAAGTTCCCGACACTAAGACTATTCTACAGGGGCCAGCCGGTACGAAGCGAGTATCGAGGTTTGAGGACAAGCGAGGCCCTCATGGCATATGTAAGGTCTCAGCTGCGGTCAACGATTGTCGAGTTCAAAGATCCAGACGATCTAGCCAGGATAGATCCCAAACGGCGGGCCGTCATCGCCTATATTTCGAATACAGATAGTCCGGCCTATGTGATCTACCAAATGATGGCGGATCGCTTTAAAAACGACTGTGACTTCTATTTGCGCATTGGGGATGATCTGGAGGGCGACAAAGTTCCCTTCCCCAAAAAACTTCCTGCTCTGGTATTCCGTCCGGACATCGCCCGAACTCACGGACAGGATGAATTCTATGGAGCCAGTCCCTCAGACTCCTCGCAAGTGGAGCCATGGATATTGGAGAAATGTGTGCCTCTAGTGCGGGAGGTGAACTTCGGTAACGTCGAGGAGCTGATCGAAGAGAGGCTTCCGCTTCTGCTGCTCTTCCATTTGCCCGAGGACGTGGTCTCCATTAAGGACTTCAAAGCGATTGTGGAAATGCAGCTCTCCGACCAACGAGGCCAGTTCAACTTTGTTACTGTGGATGGCTGGAAGTTCGAGCACTCGGTGAAGCACATGAGCTTGACTGCAAAGGACCTGCCCATTATAGCCATCGACTCGCTCAAATTTATGTATCCATTCCCAAAATTTTCGGACATGTACATACCGGGCCGACTCAAGCAGTTCATGCAGGATTTTAGCAGTAACCAAACCGCTCTAAACCTCAAGAACAGCTCTGAACTGAAGACCAAAGCTCGCAAGGATGCTCCTTCACTGCCTGTGTCCACCTTCAAGAAACTGGGTCCTTCCAAGCACCGTTACTCGCTGCTCCATGACGAGCTCTAGGCTGTGAGCAATAGCCGTCCTTTTGCATTTGGTGTTTCAATAAAGATCCCCGGAACTTAATCTACCTTAGTGATGCATTTTGGGAAACGCTCTAGAAAGCTCTGCGCTTTAAAAACTACTCAAAATATCGTCAGAGTATTGTCAATCGCAATTTGAATCGTTCTTTCGATCCACTCTTCAATCTTCTGCCAATTACTCGAAATGCTTCCGCTGGGTATTACTGCGCACTCATTTCAGATGAGAGGATGCAGCCGCCTTGCATCACTTGCAGCATAGTGTAGTTCAGCCGGAAGCCCCAGAGTGGAACTTGGAGATGCACAGAAAAATATAGTAGTTTACTTTGGCAACACGGCAAAGAACAAATTGCCTGCAACTAAACATAATGGTTTAACAGACACCTGCTCAAGGCGCCACTCCACTCGGCAAAATCACTTGAGCGGCTCCCAGGGAGAACTTCCACTCTCCCACTCTTTCTCTGTCAGGGAAGAGCCAAGCCGCACCCTTCCCTGCCCTGCCCAGTCGATGCTCCGAGCAGCACCCAACGACCCCACTCTCAACATAATTTGTTGTGGTTTTGCATTTACTTTGCATCTCAAGCACGCTTGAGGCCACGGCTGATGCTCCTACTTCTCCTATTCGTGCGCCCGGGAACCAGCTCCAGATCCACAGATCCGTCGGCATTAGCCGGCTTGCTCCTTGACTGCGCCAGAGGAAGCTTCTGCTGTTGTTGCTGCTGCAGGTTCAGTGTTTTGTGCAGCTCCTTGCACTTCCGTTTCCGTTCCGGCTGCCCCTTGCGACTTACCACTACCTACCGGCTCCGGCTCCGGCTCCGGCTCGAGCGTTTCAGTTTGTTGGCTTTCTTCGTGCTCGCTGCATTTTCATCCTGTTTGCAATCACTTCAGCTCCGTGGTTGCCCTTGTGGCGGAGCCTGGGCTTCAACTGAAGCAGGATATGCCTTCCCGTTGGGGCTGTTGTTGGGGCTTGTTCTGCGTTGTCTTTCCTGTTTCGGGTTTTTAAGTTGTTTGCCATTTGCACAAACATATGCGCATATCTAATTTGAAATTGTTTTTCTTCAGCTAGGGATTCGAATGTCTTCAATCACACTGCACAAAAATGAACGATTAAATGGTTTCATGGTATTGCAGTGTACTTTATTGTATTGTAAATTTGTCTATAGTGTACGGCTATAATATAGTATACAGATACAGTATAGTATTCTACTAATTCTAGAATACGTATGTACATACATACATATATCAAAATCATAATCAAAATCCGAGTCGATTTGTCACTTTTTTCATTTCTTGGAAGCAATTTTTTGCGCAGCTGCAGATGTTGTGGCTGCGATCGGTAAGTGGATAGGTCATATGTATTTATCTTTCGCAGTTTTATGGATAGGTGGAAGAACGTTGATCTTCCAGTTGCCAGTTAGTCCATTTTTTGGGACAGTCAGTTTCATATAGTAGCTGTCCCTCTGCGGTCGCATCGGTGATTGCCCCATAATCCATATTGGTCATTGAAGTCGCCTCCTAATATTCACCCTTGTGCAAGCTGTGAAAATAAGTTGTTGGAATCCATTAAAAGTAAATTTACTGAGGACTTTAATCGATCCTGTCGCTGAATTTTGCTTCCTCTGCAAAGAGCAACATGTGGATTAGTGACAGTACAATTTTGTGCAGTATTCGTTGGAGCCTCTTGTAGCCTCCGCCTCTGACTTGGGGCTCGGCTCCTTTGGCTTTGGTTGCTTGAACACACGCGCAACCATTTACACAACAAGTTCGAGCTCATTTACACGAAAAGAAGTTGAACAAGACCCAGGCAGATGCAGAGGCAGAAGCAGAGAAGAATGTCGAGAATACCCCTCAGGAGCTCCAGAGAGAAACAAGAGAGGGACGGAACGGGACGGGCCGGGCCAGAGGGATGTCTGACTTTTGTGAAACTATTTTTACTTCGTTTTTAATTTAATTAGCACTCAATTTGCACGGGTCCTGATGTGTGTGCTCACTTTACTCCATTAGCAGCCGGTTGCGAGGAGGCTGGGGTAAATATGATTTCCTACTTTTCGCTTTTCTTTTGAGGCGGCAGGAAAAGTTGTGCGCTGCCTCCTCCTTTTAATTAAACGCATTAAAATGATTTGCATTCGCCTGTGCCGAAGGTGGCAGCAACGGGCCGGGCCTTTGTGTCCCAGCTCCTGGCAAATGTTGGCTCTTATTTAATTAAGCTCAATTTATTAATTGTTGGCCTCCGCCCAAAATGACTTTGCCCTCTGGCCCCTGAGGCCCGCTAGCCAGAAGGTGGAGCCTGCATTTGGCACTTGGTACTTGGCACTTGGATTAGAATCGGACTGCATGATTGATTGTTGGAGCTCCGAGGCACGCTAGTCCTTGGGGAGGTGCACTGCCGACAGTGCCGACACTGGACACGTGTGGTCTGTGGACACAGGTGCTGGGGCCTTTCATTCTGATTGTAATTGTAATTTTTCTAAATGAGTTCTGTGTTCCCAGGGAGCTTTGTCAGGAGCAGAGGGAGATTTGTATTCGTTAGCCTGGCTTTGGTCTTTGGTCTGTGTCCTCATTGTGCTCGCATGACAATTGTTTGCCTTCCGCTGGAGCTCTTTTCCTCTTTTCCCTGGTTAAGCTAACTTTTCTGCATTCTCTATTTCACGAGAGTTTTCTCAAAAGTCAACTTTGAAGTTGGCTGGCGAAAAACATTTCTTTTTAATGAGCTTGTTTCCCAGCAACTCCTTCGTGGCGCAAAGTATTTTCCCGCTTCCTTCATGCTGGGGCTTTTGCCAATTTGCGAGTTCGATAAATGCCATACAATTCTAAAAAAAAGTAAGCTATGAATCTCCTTTCGCCTCCCGCCTGTTTCCGGGCCTTCTCTGGTATATGACCGGTCATACCATTATCATTTTTACCATTTTACCATTTTTGTATGGTTTTTTTGGGTATGCCATTTTTAGAACTTATCATTCTAAGGCTAGTTTATTGTGTTGTTTCACTTTGAATAAAGATTGTCTTAATCGTGTGGAAGATTTTGTCGGGTATCCAAAGATAACAAACATTTCAGTTCTTCTGAGCTACTATACTCATAGTTTATTATACCCGGTACTCGAAGAGTATAGGGGTATATTAGCTTTGTGGTGATCACGGTTGTGTGTAACGCCCAGAAGGAACCGTTTCCGACCCCATAAAGTATATATATTCTTGATCAGCATCAATAGCCGAGTCGATATAGCCATGTCTGTCTGTCTGTCCGTCCGTTCGGCTGTACGTCTGTCCGTCTGTCCGTCCGTCTTCATTAGCGCCTATATCTCAGAGACTATTAAAGCTAGAGCAACCAAATCTTGTATTCGGTCTTTTCTGTTATCACACTACTCCAAGTAAACTTCAAAATTTCGCCCCGCCCACTTCCGCCCACACAAAGGACGAAAATCTGTGGCATGCACAATTTTAAAAAACTAAAAACGCAGAATCATAGAGAATAATCATATCTATCAGAGTGTTGAATCTGGATCAGACCGGAATATTAATATAGCCACTATGAAGAAAACCATTTCGAAAGTTATCGTTCCCTCTCGCTCTCTCTCACACGCGACCCCATCTGCTTTGCCCATTCGTATGTTTTGACGCCTAGTTCTCAGAGACTATAAGAGCTAGAGCAACCAAACTCTCTATCCTAACTCCTGTGACTTAATTTTTTGAAATGTTCCATTTTGGCCAAACTTTAGTTCGTCCTTTTTACGAACATATAATAAATTACATAAATCATAAGATCACATATATTCTGACTGAGTACCGGGTATAAAGTAGTACACAACGTTCCCTCTCGCTTACTATATATGTACATACATATGTACATATGTATATTTTAGTGAAAAACAATCAATAAAGTAATTGATAAATAAAGACTCTTAACAAAATCCTCAATCAGTCAGCTCAAGTTCCACGAACTGATTCTTCTTCAGGCACAAATAACTTTCCGACACGATTTTCCTCGCCTGACACACAAAGGGAAACTGGTATAAATCACATAGGGTATTGTGATATCCGAATCCATTGCAGTTCGCGTAGGCCACACACTCGTTGCCAGTCGCATTGTTAGGCTGATTTGGAGACCATCGGGCAAAGGACAAGGGGCCACCATCGTGGCTCAGGATAAAGTGCCCGCTGGCTCCTAGCGATGTGATTCCCGTCCACACAGAGTCCTTCCAGCCGTTGGAAAAGGGCAAGCCCAGAACCTTCAAGCTGGCTGTCACCACATTCATGTCCCTTTCATCATCGAAGACGACCAGAGTGGAGTTCAGTGTGAAGCACCTTCGATAGGCATTGAACCAGTTCTCCTGAAAGATTTATCGGATATCGGGTCAGCTCCATTCCAGTCTACTGCACGGGTAGTAGGCTTGGCTAGATTAGGAGTAAGAGTAGAACTTACCTTCTCTAGGGATACGTAATAGCATTTCTCCTCTATAAGTGTGAATCCAGGTGGACAGCTGACCTTGACCTGCGATAATGCTGCAGTGAACGCGAAGAGTCCCAAGAGCCAGGGAAAGATGTTCGAAAAGTCAGCCATGAAAAGAGAGTGGTAGCTTTCTTAGGTTTTCGCTGCTTTTTATTCTTGTACTCACACTCACCGTATCTTATCTGCAATGATGGCCAATTTCGGAATGCCATAATTCTGAGCCGCACTAAGCTCTATGAGTAACGCTTGGCGACCTTATCGGGGGAACTTCTTGACCGAGTAATTATGTTACTCTACCCGGAGCAAGGCCCGTTCATTGACTTCCATAAACCAACAAGAGTTGGCACATTTTCCGCCACAGACCGCACTTGAGTATTCACAACAATTGGCCCCGGAAGTACATTTATTTTACAGTCGATTCAATAAAAAGCCAATTAAAATACAGTAAAACCCCGCAGCAGCAACAAAGCCAAGCCGAGCCACATCAAAGTTTAAGTAGAATAACGAATGAATGAGGGGGAATGAAAGGGAAGCAAGGGGAGGGGACCTACCTCTGTGCGAGTACGATGATCAAGCTGCCTCCAGTGGCCGAGCTGGCCTGGATGAAAGCCATGGCGTTCTTAATTGGCTGGCAATGGTAATGCACCCAGCAACAATATTGGCAACCCAACCATGGAAACTTCACGAAGTCTGTGAGTAAAAATGGGCTAAATGAAATCATCATGGAAAGCGTTGCTGTTTAATGATCAGTTTTCTTGGGGCAGGTTCCAGATATCAATAACTGAGATTTGAGTGAGCTCTGCTATACGAGCTTCTCCTCGAATCAAAGTTTTCGCTTTAGCAAAAAATCAAGTCTTGGGGGGTGTGCCTGGTCCATAACTCGACTGCATGTCGATGTCATTCCAGGTTCTCTATTGCTGTTCGCGGCTTTTGCTCCTGCTCCAGGGTGCTCCTTCACCCTGTCACTGGGTAAAAAACAAAAAAGCTCCGGACAGGGCCTGCGTTTGAATGATAACAACAAGCCCCGTTGGTAGCAGGGAGTTGGGAGCGAAAATGGAGCTGTGGCAATTAATCTTTACAATGGCGTACATGCGAAATGGAGTTCATAAATTCCAAGTCACGCTACACACGAGAGTTGAGAGCCGGGACCTGGCTCTTGATACTCCGCTCCATTCGAGTGGTTCGGTGTGTAGTTCCATTTCAAATTGTTTCTAGCAGGGATAAGTGTGGGCTACATGTAAAAGGGCCAACAAAGGTAATTAAAGCCGTAAGTTAAATACAATTTTTGTATACAAATTCTGTTGTTCCGTCCTAGAATATTTCATAATTTCTTTAAGGTTATTCAAATGTTATTTTTTTTACCTTTCACCATTGTGCCCTCAGATATAATACGATTTTGTAGCACAAAGAAAAAAAGACTTGCAGAAAAGCAGCCACGATAATGCCTTGATATATTGAGGTAGCCGGAGTACACTGTGCGTATGAGTAATAATGCGTCGATAGATTTATGGTAGATGGCAGCGAGCACCTCCATCCGATCCGGGATGTTTGCGTTTATGTCTGTATAACAAATGCATATAAATATCACATTTGTGCGCAATAGATTATGGCAGGGTCCCGGCGCTGGGCGGCTCGGCATTATCCGGCAGTCCCTTCTGCTGGCGAAATTAGGTCATTTGTCTTGTTTTGTGCCGGGCCAGAACATACTCGAAGTCGGGCCTAAAAATGTAAGCGACTGGAGAACATTACGAGTTGGGGAAAGAACTTGAAAATACTTACAATGTCGTGTGGTTTTGGGGTACGAGCATGGGTACGAGTGTCCGCCCCTCTCTGATTCCCCTACTAATCCCCTTTTGCATAAATCAACAGGCACTTTAAGGCCCCGAAAGGGTCGCCACCGATGTGAACTCTGGGTTGCTCGAATTTATTGGGGTCAGTTGGGTGCGCCCGCCGGACTGTACGGCCGGCTCCTCCATCCAGGCCACCAATTGGTGTTTATGCGTTTTATAAAAATTTCATCCGATGGCTGGCCTTTCAAATCAGAGATGATAATTGGCTCGGGCACATCGGCAGCTGAGCCCATGGCTTGGGCATGCGGGGAATTTAAATTGATTGGGATAATAGATATAAGATATAATCACCCAGAATAGGTGATGATTGCCCTAAAAACAGAGAATGCAATTTCACAGCCAAAGATGGACAAACATGCGAGCATGTATCAATAGCCGGATCTTTTGTGGGAGCAGCGTGGCAGGAGCGCACCACTATATAGCAGGCATAGGATTGATTTGTTATGAAAGAAGCCGTTGTGGGAAAAAACAGCCCAAATTTTACATTTCAAATCTGAGCACAGTATGCAAAGTGACGAAATATATATAATATTAGGTTTTATTTGTGGGTAAGTTCATTTCTTTTTGATTTTAAATTTCTAGTTATCTTAGTAGTTCGCGTATTCGTAGTATATCCTTGTACAACAAAGAAAACCTATTACTTTTACATCTTAATCCATTGGAAAACATTTACATTTACAAGCCAGAGGCGAAGGTTTTGATGTGGCGGTAGTTTCCCATCTGCTCCTTTATTTTAGGAGCTCTAGACTGGTACGTATCGAGTGACCATTTGCCGGCACCCAACTGGGAGAGAAGCAGAAATCCACCTATTTTACACAACAGTAAGCTGGTGTACTGCAAAGATAGTAGCGCATCATCCCAGCCCCACAGGAACCAAAAGTGTGCGCTTAGCACGTCATGATAGATAATAGATAAAACAGTCATGTATGAGGCGACTCTGCATTTGGTCCCCAAACCCAAGGCACATAAAAGAACAATGGAGAGGAGGTTGTAGATGGTCTGAAACAAAATGCCACCTATAATAAATTATATTGTAAGAATTGCGATTGAAGCTGAACTTACATTTACTCCCTCCTCCAGCCACGATATATAGATACTGGATAGGCTAATTCTTCCCGCTAACAATAGGAGCTCGAGCTTTTTAAGATCCAGCCTTGGCCACTCGTTTTTGTCTCGTAGATAAACTCTAGTGGCCAGCAGAATTAGTAGAGAGCCCAAATCGAGGCAGTCGTTGATGAGAAAGTGATACAGATGAGTCCACATGGAGAATAGCAATCGGTGAATCACTTTCCGTGCCAGTAGCATTATTACACCAGCCTCTTCTTTGAGTTGCAGCAAGATGAGTGCAACGGATGCAGAGGTCAGTAGAGTATCAAATGAGGTATAGATGTAGCCAAACACATCCTGGACATCTAGGGCAACAGCAATTTCCGTGCTCACAAGTCGATAATTCAGTAACGTTGCCAACACATCCATGCAGTAATATGACATAATTAAGTATGGCATTAGCTCTAATATCCATAATCGGAAACGGATCTTGTAATGCAATGCAAGCATTCCTAGGCATTCATAGGCAATTCGAATAATTTTCGAATATTGCAGAGAAGGAACTTTGAATTTGAAATACATAACAAATTATAACAGAGCTCGGATCGTTTGCACGTATAAGTCTTGGCATGCCCACTCAACTGGACAAATCAAATTTTAAAATTTAATAATTTCATTATATGTACATATGATACCGATGTGTATCTAATGCTTTCCTTTGAATCTCAGTTGGGTGCACATACAGTGGCTCACAGCTTAAATGATGACACAGCGACATGATTTCCTGTTCTACTAGGATAATGACCCGAAACATTCGTCCGGAATACTGCACTCCAAGCTTATCTGGAACTGCCCCCACTTGATGATTCCCCCGTCCCAGTATCCAACCTTAAATATTATTGAAAATTGATGGGCTGCGGTGGGGAAAAACACCCAAAATCCCAGGATTTCTACCAAAAATGACCTGAAAAATGCTCTGCTGGAGGAATGGTACAAAATAAGCTCGGAAAGCACTCGGAAGCTGGTCTCTTCCATGAATAGTAGGTTAAAAGCCGTAATAAAGGTAAAGGGATTACATACTAAGTACTAAAATACCTGTTAAAACTTTTATTCGCCTATTATTAAACTGGTTTGTGGCTGCATCTTTTTAGCTGTGACTTGTATTTAAGACATATTTCAATATTTAATCAGCAAATAAAGTTCCTTTTTTAAATTTGATAAAACATACAACAAATTGGCGTTTAAACATTTTTTGTTTTTCCTCTAGTTTAAAATCTGTAGCACCTTAAACCTTTTATTTGCCACTGCATCATTTAAGCTGTGAGCCACTGTATGAGTAACTGAATTGCGGGTCAGCCAACAGGAGGACTTGATTTATTAGAGACAAGCACGTGTCATTGGCCAATGGCAGCAAGCGTAGTGCGTAGATTAGTTAGGCTTAAGAGATGATTACATTTAGAGGAAGCAATTATCATATTAAGAACCCGAGCGCACTTATCAGCTCAGCCTTCAAGTTATGTTATGGGGCTGCAATATTGCAGAAATCCTTCTTTATATTCACAGCTCGGAGCAATCGGTAACAAAAACGGGAAACGCTGGAAATTACAGTTGAATGCACCGATTAGAAAAGAAGCAACAAATTTACAATATACCTATGTAATTGAAGGGAAGGAAATTGAAGGGCCCCATTCTATCTTGTTTCAATTGAAATCCAATTATGTTCGACTTTCCGAACTTAAGAACAAAGAAATTCGAAGTCCAGGTTAACTTATACACTAAATACTCGACTAAACCTTTTGTAACTGGTTTTAATATTATATTAATAGTATATTAAATGTAGGTATATATTTAATTTAAAAGCCAACCAGAACCAGAACCAGAAACATTTCAGAACCGCCTCGAGCCGCTCCTGGGATGAACCGCAATAGTCCCAGAAATACGCGTCTGCTGCGCAAACAAATGGAAGTTCTCATCGGAGAAACTTGCCAACAAACACCGTTGCGCGGCTGTTGAACGATCCGAGCCGGAACTGAAGCTGCCCCCCCCCTAAAAGGACAGAAAAATGCCTGGGCACAAAACTGTCGCCGACGTCTACGACTTTTTAAGTTTCCGTGGCCTCTCCGGGAAACAGCTGCTGCCGAAAGGGAGGAAACTCAATGGCTCCGTGTACTCCGTGTACATAGTTTTTAGCACATTTTTAGCATTGCATACTTGCCTCGACTTCTCAACTCGATTTGCCGCAGGATGAAGTTTATTTCTCAGCTTTTTGGCAGAAAAAAGAGAAATATGTTTTCCGCACGGAACTTGTTAATTTTCCGCTGCAAATTTGTCAACTTTCGGGTGGTGGCCTAAGAGAAAAATTCAAAAATTCAATAACAAGTGACAAAGTTTGCGCAGAAAACTTTTGCATGCGAGTAGTGTTCGGGCTTCGAGAGCGCGTGGGGCACACTTCTAGGCTCAGTTGGCCGCTCTAATTAAAAGTCTAGACTAGACTCTTGGTCGGAGCAACTTTTTTCCAGCTCATTGTCATCTCCTCCATTGTCAATTCCCCGGCCGACTCTGATCTGAGCTGATCTGGATGGCCAATGGCCATCATTTAACCGCAATTTGCAATTAATCAACTGGCGTACATTACCCGCAACAACAGCGACCATGGGCCATGGCATGCAAATGTTATAGAGTTAATTGCCATCCGAGGCCCTTTTACTGCCGGGCCACGGCCACCTCCCTCTTGGCCATGGCCATGGCCATGGGTCGCTGCTCTTTGGGATGTCCCGGCAGAAGGACCAACATTGAGTATTCTATGTGTGGCCTTTGTTCTTAGATAAAAGTTCAGGATGGCAGATGGCAGATGGGCCGAGGAGTCGCTTGTTCCTGCATCGTCTGAGAGATTGAAACGGAATTAAGATTTAAAAAAAAAACGCCTGTCTGTGTGGAATATCGCAGAAAGATAAGATAAGAGAAGATACGGCTGAGTCGTGATTTAAATCAATATTCAAATAAATATTTTTGAATTTATTATATATTCATCAAAGTCAGTTTAGGAAATTTGTCGGAGTTGAAATCGGGATGCTATTCGTTTTTAGAATGCCTAGACTTCGGTTTTCAGTGATTGGAGATAATTATCACAGGTTCTCGGAAAGTAAACGTACGACCAACAGATTAATCTTTGTAATGGTTTCCCCCTAAAATTATGAATCAATCAAGTTAGACAGCTCTTGGTATACAATCCTTGGTTCCACTTTGTATATATTGGTATATATGTACATATGTAAATACCTGCTGGAAATGGAATACGTATGATTCGACTATAAGCAAAGCTAAATTTACCACGAAGAATATTTGCATGTACAAATGCATGTGGCAGTTCAATAAATGTACAGTTATGGTATTTCGTTTCAAATTCCCGCTAATGGAAGCCATCTGATTGAACTCCCAATCCTTTGATGATGTCCATGTGGGTTCCAACGGTTTTTTCCCAAAGTTTATGCTTCTGGTTTAAAAACCACAAAATTAATTGCATGTCATTAGCAGAAATCTATTAAAAGCCCCGAAGCGGAGCGAAGCCAAACCGCACCGAAAGCTGCACCGACTTAAATACCTTGGCAACAAAACAAACAGTTAGCAGACAAGCGTGCCACCGCACGGCCCCAACCTCTTAATCGAAGAGTTATCCGCACACACACATTCGAAGAGGGGTGGAGGGAGGTATGCACATTTACATGCCTGAAAGTACGCAGCACAAAAGTGCCGCCTGAATGCAGATACAGATACATATCCAGATGCAGATATGTACGTTATGTACGTGGCCAAACCTCAAAAGAGCTCATTTCACTGGCCACCGACTACCGAACTCTCACTCGTCCATGGGCATACGTGTACGTGTGTTGCTCTATTCATTCGGCCAAGTCCCTCTCCCAGTCCAGTCCTTCTCGCTTCCTGAATTGCTCTTGACAAACTCCCTTCCCTGTAGGGGTCCGACGGTACGGGTGCGTCTGTGTATCTGTGTGTAAATACGAGCACTAATGTCCAATGATTAAATTTTAATTACCGTGCACAAATCAAGTTTCGGTTCGTTTCTGTTGCAAATTCTCTTGGAGCTGCTGTTGCATTTTTCAAGTTTCTATCTGCATCCCGTTTTTCATCCTCTCAAATTGATCAATCATTACAATGGAGGAATGAATGAGTGCCGACCATTGGGCCATTGGGAGCTCCCCTTTACTTCATTAAAAGGTTCAGGTGAATTTCGGCTTGAATCGCTTCAACGATAAGGATGTTGCGCTTGATGTTCAGTTCTACTTCGCTTAATTGTATCAAGGTTAGATCCAACATTTTTTGCGGCATATTAACTTGTGTTGTTTATTAAAAACGTTCTCTGTGCTGGCGCAGATGCTGGATGCTGGATGCTAGGACTGCGGTGCCCGTACGGTACGGGTACGGCACGTGTGCATACAAAATGGCATCCTGGCTTGGTCGTGGCCGGAGTCTGGGCCATGGCTCACCGAGCAACTGAGCCGAGCCGTCTGACCGGTTGTTTGTGGCCTCAATAAATCAACCGGAATTAAGCCATCAATAATGAAAAGACATAAAGCAGCCAACTGAGCAAAGTTGGTGGCTGTTTGCAGTTGCGTGAACTGCGAAGAGTATTGGATTGGGTGTACGAGCGCTCGTATCGGTTGCTTGGTTGGAAAGTGTTGTGAGGGCCATAAAGAAATGCAAATTGCTTTGCAATATGTTCCCTACTTCGTCGTAAGTTGACCTTTTACACTGGTCCGTGAATACAGCTGTCTGGTGCTGTCTTTAATGCTATTGGATTGGACAAGCCCCCTTTGAGGATGTTGCCCAACCCGTGATTAGCTTGGCAGTAAGTTTTGGACACCTTCTCCAATACCACATAGATTTCAACACAAATTTGCTAATTGCTCAATGCAAAGCTGAATTAAAGCGCAATCTGTTGGGTAAGTATCTGAACTTTCGCTGGCCGGCCGATACCGGTTATAGAACCCGGATTGGCAACAAGCGCCCAGTAATGAACACGAAATAAAAAAATCAAACGCCAGCTTCGGGCCAACGTTTCCGACACCCTTGCTGATCCAATGCACAATTAGTTCTCAAAGCTATAAAGATACACATTAAAGTATAGCGTGGTCTGCCGATAAAGTGATCCGATCTTAGCCGCTACTGTACACAGCTCTGCTTATAGAAAGGGCCATGAAAATGTGAGGAGGGACAAGCATTTGCTGAAAACTATAACGCCCTCCGGGCAGTGTATTTAAAAAGCCATAATTATTTGTTTGTCAGACTTTGATAAATATGCAAATGAGGGTAAATAATAGCTGTTTTTTGTGTGAAATACGAACTGGCAATTGTCTTGAATATTATTGCTAATTGGGGGTTTTCCTCGGATTAACATGTTTGTACATGGAAGAATAGCAGATGGTTGTTTCTAGAGTGACGTTAGACTACGGCTCAGTAGTCCGTCTGTGAGCACAAAGATGATATCATAATGAAACATCTATACGATTCTTCCACTCAGTTGAGAGCAATCAGTGAGGAACACGTTCCTCATATCAGCTAGATAGCAACATCAAATGAATTGTTATTGTTATATGTACATCGTACATTGTTATTATTCGGAAATGCCTATGCTCGCCCAGAGATTTCGCTGTCTTAATTGGAAAGCCGTCTTTCAGTTACAGTTGCCACCACCGCACAAGTTGCACAAGTCCTCGCTCTCGGACTGGCTTTTGTTTGAGGCGCCCAATCAAGATGTGCCGGGGCACGCTTCGGCCTTCGCTTCTTGTCAATTTGGTCGGTGAAAGACAAATTCATAAATATTTTAATTAAAATTCGAGCGAGTGTCGGGCAATGTTGTTCTAAGTAAAAAAGTTTCCATTGCAAGCTCGAAAACGGAAACGGTTCTACAACGTCATCAGAAACGCATAACATTCCCGAAAAGGAAAAGGGGGAAACAGGAAGCAAACTTTTTGGCGCAAGTTCAGCGAAAGTTTCTCTGCGAAGCGAAATTTAACTAATTCCATTATGCATAGCAGGAAAAATAAAGTAAAATAAAATAAAAAGGCATTTGGAAAATGTTAAACAAAAATGTGAAAACTTTGCCCTTCTTGCTGCTGCTAGGCCCGTAAACACTTCTCAGTTAGCTCGCGGAAAGGTGGAAATTTAAAAACTTGCCTCTAGTTTCTCCGAGACATTCCCGTTGTGTTTATTTAAAAGGCGCACATAATTCGGAAGACAGTTTGGCCCACGAAATGTTCGTGCAATAGCTAATGGAGGCTGTTTATTCTGTGCCATGATTTGTTTAGAGCTTTCCCGCACTTAAATGGTCCGAACTGATTTCCGTGTGGTAAACAAACAACAAAAGTGTGGATTTAAGCAGCATTGTTTAAAATGTAACCGCTAGCTTACCATCATTTAAAAATAACGAAAATACTTTAATACATTTTGATGGAAACTGAAAAGTATTTTGTTTTCACGAACCCAAGGACTGTGTGTATTTTGTGTAAAATTCATCAATCTGACTTATTTCTAATTAATGCATGTCCTCTTCCTAATTAGATGTTCCACTGCGTCTTATTTTTTTGTTTTTTATTTTAAAGCATTTATTTCCATGTTCGATTGCGATTTCCGGGTCTGTACATTTCTGCAACCGAACCTACCGCTACCGCAAAAACAGAAATCTTATTTACTAACAAAATGAAATCATTAAGCGGCTTTTACTGTCAACAGAAATGGCACGGAACCATTTCGGAAGCAATTCGCATTCAGGCATGGGAAAAATAAGAATAAGGAACGAAATCGCACGGAGGAAAAGGCAAAAGGAAGAACCCGAAGAAGACTGCCGTGCAATCGAGTTGAAAGACAAACAAAAGGGCCGCCCGAGGGGAAGCTTACCTGTGCCTGTCAAGCTGTTGCCACAATAAGCGACACGATTCACGATTCATTCACTCACTCGCCCAGTCAGTTCGTCAATTACATTGATTTCGTGTGCGGTTTTGTTTGTGCTTCACCTGCCCCATAGTCCACGAATCGTTCTACATGCCACATGCCACATGGCATCGGCCCCGGCAACGCGAAAGAAAAGTAAAGAAAAGGCGGCAACGGGCACAAAAACTCACAGAGTCTAACCGGTGTGAGCCGGAGCCGTAGTCGTCATGGCCATTGTCACCCTCGGCACATTTTGGTTTATCTGTCTGTCTGTCTGTCTGCCATTTAATAATACAAAGTGTCTCCAGACTTGGGGTCAGGGGTGTGGGATCCTCTCACTCACTGGGACTTGGCTCTCAATATTTTTGACAATTTCTGGCAACAACAAGCTCGATTGATTGACTTTTTCTTGCCACCATTTTCATTACTATTTTCATTTTCTGAGTCTTGTTGTCTGTCTTTTCTTGTTTTCCCGTAAAATTGTTTACCTCGTTGTTATTTACTCAACGTAATGATTTTTCTATCGAACGCTTAGCACCGGAATCGGAATCGCTGTCGAAATTCTCGTCGTGTGCCCCATTGTTGACTCTTTTATTCTCCTTTTTGTTGAATGCCAAAAATGTCAATTGATGTGTGCTGATTTATCTTGATTTCTCTGTTTATGGCTCATGTTTTACGAGGCGTACAAAATATCATTACACCTGATAAAAATGTATCATTTGGGCTGATTTTATGGCTTGAACTCAGACTTCAAATGTGATTTGAATTTGAGTATTTAGCATGATAAACACAAATGACGTTCATCGCGAGTAAAATATTAGCTTAATGTTGATTAAGTTGTAATAGATGAGTAATGTCTTGTATTGAGTCCGATAAAATGTAATGTATTCAATACAATCCAATATAAACGAGTTTTGAGTGATAGATAATTATCATTAGCAGGCTCTGTTTATACATTTTCCTTATCCTATATGTGCATAATATACAGTTGCGAAAAAAATAATAGCACCACTGGAACACATTTTATTCAAGATACAAAAAAATGTAAAAAATGATGCGATTTTTGTACATTTTGATTTTTTTTATATTGTTTAGTATTCCCCATAAACAAAAACTATGTTTCCGTTTTTCAAATTTTGACCGTTATATTTTTTTTTGGGATTTTAAGAAAAAAGCACCAAAAAATGACGAAAAAAAAAATAGCACCACTAGCCATTTTCTTAGTGAAGCTTCTATATTTCTCAAAATTGTCTTTGTAAAAGGCACGTATTCATTAGTTTTGACTAAGATTTCATTGTTTCTGTCATAAAAGTTAATAATAATCATTACAATGGGACGTGGATAGTACTGCACTGGGGAGATGCGAGATCTGATCAAAAAACTGATATTAGACGGCAAAACTTACAGAGAAGTTGGTTGATTGGTATGAAGCATTAAGAAAATGATCAAAAACACCTTAAATTATGAAGAAAAGGCTGAAACACCCGGACGAAAACGATCTATGACCCCTTTTGATGGCAAAAGACAGATTCGTCAGAGTAAGAAGGGTCCCTTCAAGTCAGCTACCGAGCTTAAAGAATAGCTTAAAATAAATCCGACGGATCAAACAGTTAGTACATATCTTAGCCAACATAATATAAACGCCTGCAGCCCAAGAAAAATTGTACCTTTCAAACGCGACACATATTACCAAGCGCATGAAGTTTGCCAGTGTTCAAGCAAATCGGACATCCCAACAATGGACTAATATTCTATGGTCAGATGAGTCCAAAGTTGATATGTTTGGTGGAAAGTGATCTCGATAATTCATTAGACGTCCAACGAAAGTAGAATACAAACTTTAGTTCACCACAAAAACCATTAAGCATGGAGGGTGTAGTGTACTGGTATGGGCCTGTTTTTTCGACTTTGGAGTAGGTCCAATAGGTTGAATAAAACCCATCATGGAATAGCACGTGTAGGTGAATATCGTGGAGACAGTAATGCTATCCTTTTTAGAATATGAAAGTCCGCTAGTATGGGTCTTTTAACAGGACTATGACCCCAAACACACCAACAAGGAAGCAAAGGAGTGGTTCAGGGCAAACTGTGTGAACTTTTTGGAGTGGCTTTCTCAGTCACCTGACCTGATCCTATAAAAAATCTGTGGTCCTACGTTAAGAAGGCGGTTGCTACTTCCAAGCCAGCCACTATCAGATCACTTTGGGTATAAATTAAAGAGTCCTGGTCGTAAAACGATGCCAGGACTTGATTGATTCCATGCCAAGACGCTGCGCAGCTGTTATTGCAAAAAAAGGACATTTTACCAAATATTAAATGATAATTATAGACTTAGTAATAATAGTTCAAAATAGTTAACTGAGGAATTCGTTACTTTTTGGTCATTATTTTGTTTTTAATTTAATTTTTGAAAAGTGGTGCTATTTTTTTTTTCGCCTAATTTGACCACTTTCAAGAAATTTTCTTAAATAACTTAAAAACGTTAACAAGAAAGAGATTTTTTCTTGCATTCCTAGATTTGTTAGAGTCTTCCATTTCTAAAAATGTGCTTGACGTTTTCTTTAAGTTAAAAATGTGAGTTGGGCAACTATTTAAAAATTTCTTGTGGTGGTGGTGCTATTATTTTTTTCGCAGCTGTATGTATGTATATAAGAGTAAACATGTACAGATATGTAATTTCTTTAAAGGAAAATCGTTTTTCCCATTGGTATCTCGTTTGGACACTCACTCCATTAATGTCTGGTAGAAATTTACAAAAAATACGAATTTTTATTTCAATCTCCTCGTGCCTCGTGCCACTCGCTGATGCAACCGCAGCCAAATTAATTTCCAATTCTCTGGATTTCGCTTTGACTACGACGCGGGCGTGACAAATGCCACAAAAGTAAATTGTAAATTGCATAATTGCAGCTTTATTAAATTTAATAAAAATACATATGTATGCGCCGACATGACACGCCCACCCCAGGGCATCCCCGCACCTCCCCGGGCATCCAGCCGGGCAGACAGACACATTCGGTCCCAAGTCTGGGGTCTGGGGTCTGTGGCGAGGAAAGGATCTCGCACCCTTTCTGCGCTTCCGTTAATCGACTGCACTTTTGCATCCTGTTCACTGCACACGGCCGGAGAGTCCTGCTCGACATATGCTGCTGCCATCCCTTTGTGCCGGCTCGGGACCACTGGGCATTGGGTGTGCTGCCCATTGCTGCCACAGCCAGGCGGCAGTTGCCGCCTCCTCCAACCGGTGTTTTTTCCTTCACATTTTATATCCCATTTCATTTGGCGTTTTCTTCTGACCCTGGTGGATTCTTTTGCGTTTTATTCATCTCCATTTTATTGTTGCTTTAGTGCTCGTTTTTTGCATAATTTTAATAAAGTTCGCTGCGATTTTTGTTTCTTCTCGACCGCCACTCCACGGCAGTCAATTGTTATCGCCCGGCGATAAGTAAATATGCAATTGGCGGGGTGCGGGCAATACCGCAGAGCAGACGCCGTCCCTGCTCCCGAATTGCAATTGCAATTGCACTGCCGTGAACTCGTTCTGAGTGGAATTTTGTACAGTCGGAATACCCAAAAAAGGTTGCCTATATTTTTGCACTTGGTTTTTTTCTTTTCACATTTTTCCTTTTATGAATACGACTGGATGATATGGGCAACGAGGATTTGTATACATATACATATATGTACATATACAGTATTTGTATGTGTATTTGTACATGTGTTCGGATACGGGCAAGGGTGCACGGGTACAAATACATTCAAATAAGTGTGTGGGTCGTTCCCTGGCATAATTCAATCTGTGTTATTTAAGATTTTTGGTAAGCCTTATTTAATTGCGGAATTCATTGGGAGGCAACTCAGATGAGATGTGTTAATAGACTATGTATGTATATTATTACACATGGGATGCTAGAGTACAACAGTAACCTGCACCTTGTAATCCTTGTAATTGATCTTAAACCATACATATATACAGTGAAAATCAATTAAGTTATTTTCGGATATATGAAAATTATTACCACGACTTGTTTTTGGGACTGTTATTTAAAAAAAATATGTTGTATATACATACATACATACATATGTATGTGCGTACTCCCTCCCAACTTCTTCTCGGAGCCAGTCATATCTTGTACAATCAAATACATAGACATAAAAGAATTGAACAAACAAATTTGTTTCCTGGGACTGGCTGAAATTGGTTAATTAGAGGAATAAATAGTAGTAACCTATTACAAGGATTTCGGATCCCATTTAGCATTTAGCTCTAGTCTGTGGGGTATCCGGAATTCTAAAGACCAATTTTGTAGTACCCAACCGTTTCTGCATACCTAAGTACTTTTCACATTTGTGGTATGATGAAGTAGATTCGAATGTTCCACCACTGATGGTGGTTAAATGAGAACGGATTGTACATTCGGCAAGCCGATCTCAATCTCTGTGGGGTCAGTGGACTGGAGTCAAGTGGAAAGATCGAGAACCCCGCAATTAGTTCCAGCAGCAAGGTCGGAGCTCCGCGAAAGTTAGTTGAACAAACCACATGACGGGGATGGGTTGGATCATCGTCGCCCACGTGATGTTCATCACCTCGGTTAAAATAAGCGCGGCCAGCCAATCGGAGCCGCATTACGGATGGACAACGGTGAGTCCCAGGACCCGACCTCAGCGACATTGTCATGTCTGCTTTGTCTCCTCTGCTCGTTTTCCGTAAAGCTCGACTGGCTGAAGGGCCACAACATAAGCCATGAACTGCACAATGTTACCACCTCGGATGGCTATCAGCTACAGCTGCAACGACTACCGCGGCCCGGGGCGCGCACTGTTCTGCTGGTCCATGGACTGCTCGGATCCTCGCTCGGCTGGGTCTGCCTAGGGCCCGACAAGAGTTTGGGTAAGCGAGTGTGCCTCTTGTACCTCTTGTGCCTGGATATCCGACTAAGCATTGGGCAGCTTTTCAGCTGAACCAGCTCCAGTACGACGTGTGGCTGGCGAATCTGCGTGGGGTCACCCCTTACGGGCGCCATCACCTCGAGCTGACCGATGTCATGGACGATTTTTGGAGCTTTAGCTTCCACGAGCATGGCGCCTACGACTTGCCCGCCATAATTGACCACATGGCGGAGGTCACTGGCAGGGAGCAGGAGTCCAGAGGAACGGATAAAGAGGAGCCACCGCAACAAGTGCTGCTAATTGGACACTCGCAGGTGAGCGGAGTTTGTCCGATGGTGCCCTGCCCTAAACATGGCTTCATCCTCCGTTCGGTGCCCAGGCCTTCAATGCGTTTCTGGTGCTCTGCTCGATGCATCCGCGTTTCAATCAGCGCATCCAGCTCATGCAGGCAATGGCGCCCCTCTCACGGCTACATCGACAGGTGCGTTTCGACTCCGCACAGGTGCGCAGCCTCATGAAGTTTGTCAAGGTAATTAGCGGATGCTGTAATAATCTTGTTACATAGTACTCTTTTCCCTTCTGCTGTGCCAAGCACTATTCTGACCACATATTCCGTGTGCCTTCATCCGATTCTAAAGCTTTGGTTTATTGTAGTAATTAGTTTTGACAAACGGCGTTTTTGTAATCTCTGCCTCGTAGAACTTATCGCGCACTTTGAGCTCCACCCTACTTCCAGGCGCCTTCAGCGACTCCAACACATAGCCCATGGCTATGTTGCGACTAGTGGTGGGGCTTGGGCAGCCACTGGTCACATGGCCCACCTGTTGGCCCCCACTGAAGATGGCCACTCCCGAGCGGGCTGGCGGAGGTTTTGCTCCCAGCATTTGTAGACCCACGCGGCGCCTCTGAACTCCTCCCTTGAGTTGGCCGAGAACCAGTTGAGCGCCTGGAAAGTCGCCTGTAGCTCGTCGTCTTTTGGCCACTAGCCAGGCCAGGGCTGCCTCCACAGGTGTGGTTTGGGCATCGATGTCGCTGCCGTAGAGACAGAGACCCGCCTCCAGCCGGAGCGAATCTCTGGCTCCCAGGCCAGCCAGCTTCAGTATTCCATTAGTCAAGAGAGCTTCGGTAAGAGCCTGTACGTGGCCAGAGGCCACCGATATCTCCACGCCATCCTCCCCGGTGTAGCCACATCTCGTAATCCTTACATTGGGGATACCTGCCAAAGTGCCGACAAAGGATTGCATAAAGTACAGTTGGTCTAGGGACGTAGCTGGAGCCAGTAGCTTGGCTAGTTCCGTAGCCACTCGGGGGCCTTGAACGGCAATCAGGGACTGGTCCGATGGAGTTAGGAACTCAACGGAAACGTCTCTGCCCTGTGACTTGAAGTGTGACTGAAAGAAAATAGTAATTTGTAGAATTGCTTCAAATCTCTATAAATATTAATATTAAAATTATTATTAATTATGCCATACCGCAGCTGCACTGATTATATTCATATCCTGCTGTTTCATAGCGGCATTGGAGACAACATACAGCTCCTTCTCGCTGACTTTGTTCACAATGAGATCGTCTAGAATCCCGCCTTGGTCATTAGTGAACACCGTGAGGGTTCCACTGCCCTCCGGGGTACCCAATATGTCCGCCGTACAAACCGACTCCATACAGGCAGCAGCATCTCTGCCCCTCACGTAGGTCTGGAGCATATGCGACACATCAAAAATGGAGCCCACACTCCGGGTGTGCAGATGCGAGGAGATGATGCTCTGGTCAGAGTATTGCACCGGCAGAGCATACCCTCCGAAATTAACGATTTTTCCACCATTCTGCACGTGAAAATCGTAGAGGGCCGTGCGGTTTCCCTCGCTGGAGTGTGCCGAAGAAACGTGGCGTAATCCACCTAGGGAAGTGGGCAGAACCCTGGTCTGTTTCAGTCGATTGCTTAGCTTGAACATCACGCGCAGACTGGGCCCAGTCCTCAGAATTTGACAAAATCCAGAGCTCGGCATTGATACAATATTAGCTGATAATAGATTGACTTCGCCTGACCCAGACTCTGGTAGAGAAATATAGATTGCTTAGTGAGAGAGTGAGAGAGAGAGAGAGAGAGAGAGAGAGAGAGAGTGATAGCGAGTACTAGCGATAGGGAGAGAGAGATACAAAACTAGACGTTTTGCTTGGTGATAACCCCCTGGGGTGATTCGAAAATAGTTGTGCTGCACGATGAGTCTAGGGAACGCACAACAGAACAGCTGTTCTGAACTTTTGTGGAATCGTTAGATCGTATATGAACATACATACACATGTGTGCATTTTCGACAAGCTTTCTGAGGAGCTTTGAAATTTCACAACGGAAGGGTTACATGAATAGATTGGGAGCTGAAGTTGAGTATCGGATCAAACTGTTTTTTCAGAAACGCCAAAAGCCAAACAAATTTGAAATTTTTCCACCGGGATACTTGCGAAAAATATGTCAGAGCAAACATGATCAGTGCGAATATTATACAAAGCAGTTCGCAGGAAGCGCCCAAAGCAATAAAAAGGTGAACAACCAACTGCCTCTGAAATAGTGACAAATTGTATACATATATCATGACTTCTGATTTATCAGCTCCTGGATATCTTCAACTATGAATACCTGCTGCAGGGGGGTTCCGCTCGGGAGATAAAACACCTGCAGCAGATCTGGAAATCTGGAGACTTTATCGCCTACGACTACGGACCGATTCAGAACATGCAGATCTACAACGGAGTAGAGGCCTTGCGGTACAATCTCAGCCAGATCAGTGTGCCGACTATACTGTACTTCGGGGCAACAGATGCGATAGCCACACCGGAAGGAGTGCACGGGATCTACGCCCGAATGATGAGCTCCGTGAGGAGCGTAAGAAGAATCGATTCTCCGAAATTCAATCACTTCGACTTCCTTGTCTCTGCCGAGGTCAAGACTCTGGTCAACGACAAGTTAATCGAGTTAATGGAAAAGTTTCTCGGGGGTAAATTACCATATGTAATTGAATAACGAACAGTTGGGCGGGCGCTCATCAAAGGCGGTTATGTCATTGAGTCGCATCAATATACGAATAACAAAAATAATTGTCCCGCGAAATGGTTTATTTGTCTTGGCAACCATCCCAAATGCCAATTATGTAATGCGGCTGCCAGGCCATAAAAAGCTAAATAAAAGTATAATACCACAACCCAAGACCCAAGAGGCAAGAGCCAAAAGCCATAAGCGACCACTGGTCGACACTCTTACTTTCTTTTGATCGCAAACAAAAAATGTATCTGTTTCCATTGCCTTTTGTGCTGCTAAATTTGACCTACAACGCCGCGACGTCTGCAAGCTTTGGCCAAAGAGTTGGGTTTGGGTTGTGAATACCTTGCTTCTGAAAATGTATAATCAGACTTTAGCAGAACTGTTTTGACAGAATTTATAATAAGTGGATGGCATGGTATTCAGTATGCATTCAGTTAGAGCTAAAGTCGATATCTATATTGATAAGAAATGTGATATGTTAACAGTAAACCCTCTCGAAGCTTCACTGTCGCGCTGCACTTGATCAGTTGTTCGTTTCTGATTGCGACGCCCTACGCATCCCAAATGCGTACCTGTAGGTGTACCCCCAAAGACACCACGTTTAATTAACCGAAGCCCCAACCCCAACCACAACCGAAAATCCGAAAAACGCAATCGAAAGGTAAACACAACCTGGTAACACGTCACAGTACCAGTACACACAATGTTGTTGTTGGATATGTCTGATCGAAAGTTTCGGTATTGGGTGTTGCGTATTGCGTATTTCGGCATTCTTTTTTGTTGAACGGTTAGGGCCTCCGCTGAGGTTTTTATTTGCCGACCGACGGTGTGGCCCATTGACAGTTTTCGGTTCGGGGTTCGGCTTTCAGTTGGGTTCGCGTCGCCCAGCGTTCAGGTTGAGACTCCAATCAGAGAGAGTCCACGGATTTCACTTTCGTCTTGAGCAGATTTCGTAAGCCAAAAGATGCGCCAAAAACTAAGGCTGCACCTGATTTTGGTGCTGGGTCTGTGCGTCTTCATAAATCGGACCCACGCCCAGCTGATAGGCGGAGAGGAAGACGAAGAGGAGGAGGAAGAGGAGGAGGAGGAGGAGAGCGTGGAGGACGAGACTTTCGAGGAGAAGCAGCAGCGTAAGAACATCAAGCAGGACTCGAGTCTCAGTGTGGTAGGAAGATTAACGACCAGACCTCGTCATCGTTGCCAGCCACGTCTCACACACATTTCATCAACAGGACAAATTAATTTCCAAGTACGGCTATGAGGCGGAAGTGCATCATGTGACCACCGAGGACGGATACATCCTGACAATGCACCGTATTCGCAGTCAGGGCTCCCAGCCCTTTCTGCTCCAGCACGGACTTGTGGACAGCTCGGCGGGTTTCGTGGTAATGGGCCCCAACGTGAGCCTGGGTGAGTGCATCGCGTGGGATTTCTGATTAATGGGCCAGTGATTACCCCCATCCGTTCCCCGCAGCCTATTTGCTGGCTGACCACAACTACGACGTCTGGCTGGGAAACGCACGCGGTAATCGCTACTCGAGAAATCATACCAGCCTCGACCCGGACGAGTCCAAATTCTGGGACTTCAGCTGGCATGAGATAGGCATGTACGACCTGCCAGCAATGATCGATTATGTGCTAAAGGTCACCGGCTTCAAGCGGCTGCACTACGCCGGACACTCCCAGGGCTGCACCTCGTTCTTCGTGATGTGCTCCATGCGCCCGTCATACAATGAGAAAATCATCGCCATGCAGGCACTGGCGCCTGCAGTCTATGCCAAGGAGACCGAAGACCATCCATACATACGAGCTATTAGCTTGTATTTCAATGTGAGTAGGACACTGCACACACGCACAAGATCTCAGTGAAATTCTTTCTCAAATACCACACCCATTACCCATACTTAGAGTTTGGTGGGCAGCTCCATCAGAGAAATGTTCAACGGAGAGTTCCGTTTCCTCTGCCGCATGACCGAGGAGACGGAGAGGCTGTGCATCGAGGCAGTCTTTGGGATAGTAGGACGCAACTGGAATGAGTTCAACAGGGTAATACGGGATCAGGAGACCCACAAGGCACTCTAACTCACTTGATCTATGTTTTAGAAAATGTTCCCTGTAATCCTAGGTCACTATCCGGCCGGAGTGGCCGCCAAGCAGGTGAAGCACTTCATACAGATCATCAAGAGCGGCCGGTTTGCACCCTACAGCTATAGCTCAAACAAAAACATGCTTCTGTACAGGGACCACCAGCCGCCGCGTTACAACCTCAGCCTGGTGACGGTGCCCACCTTTGTGTACTACTCCACAAATGACTTGCTCTGCCATCCCCGCGACGTGGAGTCGATGTGCGATGATCTGGGAAATGTGACGGGCAAGTACCTAGTGCCCCTGAAGGAGTTCAACCACATGGACTTCCTCTGGGCCATCGATGTTCGGAAGATGCTCTATCAGAGAATGCTGCAAGTTCTCGGCAAGCTGCCGGAGGATCCCCAAGGAGAGGGCCGGGCTGCTCGAATCGGTCGTAGAGCACGCGGACGTGGCCTATATGCGATCTGAACGCATCTGGAGGGAGTTCATAGTATAGGTTCATACACTTATTTATTTATTTATTTCCCTTTGTTCGCCTTACCTTTAAATAAGGAAGATATATTTACATACAAGTTTGGGTATTAAAATATGCAAGAGCGGGGTCTGGGGTCAGGTCGGGGTTGAGGGAGCAAAAGTCTTGCCTTCGACCGGAAACGGAAGTCAAGTGTTTCGTTTGGGCCACAATGCTGTAACATATTTTGCAGCAGCAACCCACCCACAACCCACTCCTACAAGAAGCACGATACATGCATTTGTAAGCAGATTTCCTTCGAGTACAATTTTCCATTTTCCCATGCTCATGCCACTCCGCCAACAGCTGCCACTGAGGACAAGGATTACTCCCACTCTGATTTTGTTTCCTTTCCTATTTTTGGCCCTACTTTCTTGGGCTTTCCAGATGCCTTTATGTCACATTGCCTTGGCATTGGTATTTCGGTTCACTTCAACGCCGCTGCACTGGGCTTTTCCTGAATAAGCCAAGTTAAGTGCTCAAGTTCAGCTCTAAATTTAAACCATCAATAACCAGTTCTCGTAGTTGGGAAAAGATGTATGTAACGACGGACTTGAGAATGGTATTGCAGTGCTGTAGATATTAACAGCAAATACTTTCTGTTAACATCGTAAGCGTGGTACCACAAGAGATCCCTTGTGTTCATTATCGTTGTTATAAATTCATGATTTGACTTGGTTCATTATAGTCTAAAAATATCCAATCCCATCCAAGAAGAAATACTACATATGCGAGACTCAAATGCCCTTCCTTTCGATTTATATTAGTTATACTTATGTTGTGATAATGGGGAATCATTATTCTGTCAACATAAATGAATTTTGGATTAAACATAGAGTACATAGAGTAGTTAGAGGAGAACCAGTTCTTGAGCAACAACTCATCCTCATGACCAGGAGTACTGTCAGCTATCTGCAGAGGACATTCAAACAACTCACACAAGCTCATATGTACATACTGCAAAACCAGTTTATCTAAATTATTTTGAAGTACCTGGGTTCATACTCTCGATTTTAAGGAATTCGCTACGAATTTTTGAAGAAGAATGTTTTGAAAATTCTCAGGGTATACGTAATACGAAATTAAATTCGTTCTAATTGTTTTTCATGTTTTCCATATATGTATTACTATATGGTCAGAAATGTTGCTTTCTTCTAACAAAAGTCTCTGCAAGTGTATACAACAAAACGTATTGCTCCAAAAATGTCTTTCTCTAAACTATAGTTTGGTCTTAAGAAAGACTTGTCTTCAGCTCGTGTTGTATTTTTAGAATAGTGTGAACCCCCCACCAAATAGATGATACATATACTCGTATGTATGCATTCAAACTCGTTTTTCCGTCTCTTCTTGCATTAATTATTTTAAAACGTCACTAAGGTTTTGTAGTTAGTTATCGTCGTGGCTTCGAGGCTGGGCCTTTTCGTCGATATAAAAGCTCGTCGGTTCCACGGGACCTAGACAGTAACTTAGTGGCAATGGCTCCCGAGGGATTATTTGCAGTGCTGAGTGTTTGTTGCGTCTCTCTGGCCTCGGCCGGATTTGGCTTGGGCGGTGGCAGTATCAGTCTGGGTGGAACCACTTTCGGCCTGGGTCATGGCACTGGCCTAAGTGGTGGTCTTGGACTGTCAATGGGAACTGCTTCTTCGAATGGTGGTTTCTTCAGCCATGGTATCTCGACCCACAAATTCGGCGTGAACGGAGGTCACGGAATGTTGGGAGCTGCTGCAGCTGGAACTCTACATTCTGCAGGTTCTTCTGCTCTATCTTTAGGAGCGCACGCAGTAGAGATGATTGAAAGTGGTCTTGCGGGAGCTTCATACAGTGATTCTAGCTCTTCATCACATAACTCTGGATCCCAAAGTTCTGGACATATGAGCATTGGTGCTTCTGGGGCTCATGGGAATGGAATATCTCTTTTGGCAGAATCTGGAAAGATTGGTGCCGGACACCTTAGCATCGGTGCTTCTGGAGCTCATGGCGCTGGTTTATCCCCTAAGACTGGATCTGGAAAGATAACTGTCGGGCACCTTAGCATCGGGGCTTCTGGAGATGTTGGAATCACACATGGATCATTATCGTCCGGCTCTCTTGTGGGTAGTGGATCCCACATGGTGGCAAACCACTTAATTGGTGCTGCTGGAACTGGCGCTTCAGCCCTTCATTCCGCAGGTTCTTCTGCTGCCTCTCTCGGAGCACAAAAAACACAGAATTTTGGCAGCAGTTTTGCTGGAATCGGAGCGTCTGAAGTAAGTGGATCTAGTTCATTCTCGTCAACACAGACATCTGGCTCCAATAGCATGAGTTCAGGGCACATGAGCGTTGAAGCTTCTGGATCTGGAAAACTAAGTTCCGAACAGCTTGGCATCGGTGCTTCTGGAGATGTTGGAATCGCACATGGATCATTATCGTCCGGCTCTCTTGTGGGTAGTGGATCCCACATGGTGGCAAACCACTTAATTGGTGCTGCTGGAACTGGCACTTCAGCCCTTCATTCCGCAGGTTCTTCTGCTGCCTCTCTCGGAGCACAAAAAACACAAAATTTCGGCAGCGGTCTCGCTGGAATCGGAGCGTCTGAAGTAAGTGGATCTAGTTCATTCTCGTCAACACAGACATCTGGCTCCAATAGCATGAGTTCAGGGCACATGAGCGTTGAAGCTTATGGATCTGGAAAACTAAGTTCCGCACAGCTTGGCATCGGTGCTTCTGGAGATGTTGGAATCGCACATGGATCATTATCGTCCGGCTCTCTTGCGGGTAGTGGATCCCACATGGTGGCAAACCACTTAATAGGTGCTGCTGGAACTGGCGCTTCAGCCCTTCATTCCGCAGGTTCTTCTGCTGCCTCTCTCGGAGCACAAAAAACACAAAATTTCGGCAGCGGTCTCGCTGGAATCGGAGTGTCTGAAGTAAGTGGATCTAGTTCATTCTCGTCAACACAGACATCTGGCTCCAATAGCATGAGTTCAGGGCACATGAGCGTTGAAGCTTCTGGATCTGGAAAACTAAGTTCCGCACAGCTTGGCATCGGTGCTTCTGGAGATGTTGGAATCGCACATGGATCATTATCGTCCGGCTCTCTTGCGGGTAGTGGATCCCACATGGTGGCAAACCACTTAATAGGTGCTGCTGGAACTGGCGCTTCAGCCCTTCATTCCGCAGGTTCTTCTGCTGTCTCTCTCGGAGCACAAAAAACACAAAATTTCGGCAGCGGTCTCGCTGGAATCGGAGCGTCTGAAGTAAGTGGTTCTAGTTCATTCTCGTCAACACAGACATCTGGCTCCAATAGCATGAGTTCAGGGCACATGAGCGTTGAAGCTTCTGGATCTGGAAAACTGAGTGCCGAACAGCTTGGCATCGGTGCTTCTGGAGATGTTGGAATCGCACATGGATCATTATCGTCCGGCTCTCTTGCGGGTAGTGGATCCCACATGGTGGCAAACCACTTAATAGGTGCTGCTGGAACTGGCGCTTCAGCCCTTCATTCCGCAGGTTCTTCTGCTGCCTCTCTCGGAGCACAAAAAACACAAAATTTCGGCAGCGGTCTCGCTGGAATCGGAGTGTCTGAAGTAAGTGGATCTAGTTCATTCTCGTCAACACAGACATCTGGCTCCAATAGCATGAGTTCAGGGCACATGAGCGTTGAAGCTTCTGGATCTGGAAAACTAAGTTCCGCACAGCTTGGCATCGGTGCTTCTGGAGATGTTGGAATCGCACATGGATCATTATCGTCCGGCTCTCTTGCGGGTAGTGGATCCCACATGGTGGCAAACCACTTAATAGGTGCTGCTGGAACTGGCGCTTCAGCCCTTCATTCCGCAGGTTCTTCTGCTGTCTCTCTCGGAGCACAAAAAACACAAAATTTCGGCAGCGGTCTCGCTGGAATCGGAGCGTCTGAAGTAAGTGGTTCTAGTTCATTCTCGTCAACACAGACATCTGGCTCCAATAGCATGAGTTCAGGGCACATGAGCGTTGAAGCTTCTGGATCTGGAAAACTGAGTGCCGAACAGCTTGGCATCGGTGCTTCTGGAGATGTTGGAATCGCACATGGATCATTATCGTCCGGCTCTCTTGTGGGTAGTGGATCCCACATGGTGGCAAACCACTTAATAGGTGCTGCTGGAACTGGCACTTCAGCCCTTCATTCCGCAGGTTCTTCTGCTGCCTCTCTCGGAGCACAAAAAACACAAAATTTCGGCAGCGGTCTCGCTGGAATCGGAGAGTCTGAAGTAAGTGGATCCACTTCATACTCGTCATCACAGACATCTGGATCTCATAGCATAAATTCCCAACATATGAACATCGAAACTGCTGGACTTGGTCATGGATCATCTGTAGGCTCTGTTATGGGAATTGGGGCACATGGATTATTAGGAGCTGCTGGTGCTGGGGCATCGGTTGTACATTCTTCAGATACTGCTGCATCATCCCTCGGAGCACTTACATTCGAAAAGATGGCCAGCAGTCTTGCGGGCATTGGAGCCTCTGGATCTGTTGAATCTGGTTCATATTTTAGTTCAGGGCAAGCCCCACTTGGATCTCACACATCTGGGTTGCACAAGATGAGCTCCGGTCATTTAAGCATCGGTGCTTTTGGTGCAGAACAAGGATTGTCAGCTGGATCTGTTGGGAGTAGCGGAGCACATGAGGCTGCTGCCTCACTTATGCATGGAGTTGCTAACGGTTTTCTTGGAGCTGGCGCTTCAGCATTGTCGGCTGTCGGTTCCGGAAGTGCATCACTTAAAGGCCATGGCGGATCAAGCTCCCTTTCCTTTGGAGGCATTCACACTGGATCCGGACTTTTTGGAAGCCAAAGCGGGGGCTTCACTCTTGAAGCTGGAGGAAATCTAGATCACGATTCTGCCAGCGTAGGAATGGAATTCGGAGGTGGCACCATTGGAGGCACCATCAACCATGGTGGCAGCTTTCTCTTCGGTTAGTCTCAGATAATATTTCAAAACATAATTTTGACTATTTCCTTGTATTACTTTAATTTAACCTTACATTTAATAAAACTCACTTTTATTTAAAACCGAAAGACCTTAATGGAAAAAAGAATGAGGAGATCTTTACTAAGAAAGTCAAACTAATCGCTGTTACAAAAATAGTATTCTTGTCGAGCTCTTATGCGCACATTTGTGCAGTTATGCGCAAACATGGATTATTTGGCCAACAACACTGACCATAAATTTTGCTGTCCGCAGCGAAGCTTCAAAAATATGTAACCAAGATACTTCGGCTGGGCTGCCGATCCATTCGTTTCTGATATGGTCACGTTCGGCTCATGGAGTGGCGCGAGCCGAACGACGCTTGATTGCTTGCTTTTTTCCTTTTCTGCAGGTTTCATTGCATGCTTGAAACAAAAAACATCATCAGCTTTTGGCACGAAAACAAAAAGGGTTGTTGCCCTGACAAATGATTTCCGAGCCAAATTTGAGATTGGGTCAAACAAAAATTATTTATAAAAAAGGCAAAAGCTACATTTTCCTGGTAATGGTGGTAATTTATGTTAATGCATCAAAAAGTCATCTATTTTTTCCTGTTGCAATTTAGTTTCGTTTTGTTGTACAGAAAGCCGTTAAGTTTTCATTTCGGCGAAATTCCCGTTTTAAAAATTTGAGTACCAATATACATATGAGTTTTCAAAACTAACTCCGGAACATGGGAAGTGAATACGTTGAAAAGCAATTAGAAAGCAAAGGAGCAAAGACAAGCTGTTCGATCACTTAAAGAACTTAATTATAGCAGGAGATAGAGATATGTAGGTCCTTTTGCAAAGTTTGTGTCACATTGAGATTTCCTGAGAAATATAGATCGACGAGGGTGAAAAACGTTCATTGTTACACCCACTTATATAATTATAAAATTATATTATAATAAAATAAACATTCCTATAGTTAAATAATATAAATAATAATAAACATAGGATGCCTTTTGAAAGTGTTAAACAACACAATGATGCGAAAGTGCAACGTTGGTCTCCCACAAAGCTTGGGGTACTTTTAAAACAAGTTTGTGATCTGATAGGGCACAATCTATGAAACCAAATTCATCGAATTATCCACACCGAGGTGTGTACGTTAAGGAAATCGCTAAGTTGTTCGGAAGCCATTGGCGAGATCATCTGAGTACCGTCAATATAAACTTGTCTAATAAAGATTTCGCTTTTTTAATCTTAAATCTGTTTACTAGGTATACATATGTGTTTTTTTTTACATAACTGATGATAATGTATAATACTACGATTCTATTTTAATCTATACAGATAGAGTGACGTAGATCTGGCCTTTAGGGTCATTGTCGTAACCATCGAACACCTCCGCATATCATTTAAATAAAAATCAATCTAATCTCAGTTGAGCCAAGAGGCAATACATCTAGGTATTTCCTAAGTCAATGGCGATGAAATTGGTTTAAATGTAGTAGTATAAGATTAGAGTCCACGATTAGATGTACACAACGTGGCTTATATACTTTTTTCGATTAAAGCCCCGGCGGCTCAAGAAAACGATCAATGTGTACCTATGTAGGTTATAAATTGGGTATCGAAAGATTCAGTTTCTTTAGTGTTGACGATTATAAAATACCATCCATCATGTGGACTACAGTTGCCAACATTCGATGGCTGCTACGATCTCCCGCGGTTAGAACATTGAATGGGATTTGTTACTCTCTAGTGCAATTTCAGTATTTCGAGACAATCGACATTGTTCAAATGATGATAAATGTATTGGAACTTGTTATTGTGCTTTCCGAGAGTTAATTATTTCACCTTGTGTTGGCTTGGCCCTAGGATCTCTGTGTGTGAAACGTGACTGGGACCCCTCATACTCAAACGTATACATATGTATGTACATATGTATGTGTGCATATGTCCATACATGTGTACGTAAGCCCGGGTTGCTGTTCTTTTTTCGCACTTGGTGAGATTTGTGTTCATTTTTTTATTATTTTTACTTTTTTGCTATGTAGAATCTAATAAAAGCCCATGCCTTCCCGTGGGATTTCGTTAGTTAGTTGGAGGCAAAGGTTCCGATGAGACTGTTTATAGTGCTGAGTGTTTGCGTTGCTCTGGCTTCGGCCGGGTACGGCGGCGGCGGTGGTGGCGGCCACGCCTCGTCTTCAGCTTCAGCTTCGGCTTCGGCATCAGCCTCGTCTGGATCTATAGCGGGAGGCGATGGTGGCGGCAAATTTGGAGGAGGGCCTGGATCGGGATTTGGATCTGGCGGTAGCTTTGGCGGTGGACTTTCTGGCGGTGGACTTTCTGGCGGTGGACTTTCTGGCGGTGGACTTTCTGGCGGTGGATTTTCTGGCGGTGGACTTTCTGGCGGTGGAAATCATGGTGGTCCCTTTGAAAGTGGCGCTCAACATGGCAGAGGCGAAACCAGTGCTCATGGATCCGGAGGTGCACATGGGGCCGCAGGCGTAGGAGGTCACGGATTTGGAGGAAGTAGCGGTCATGGATCTGGTGTTACACATGATTTTGAAGAAGGAGGATCGATCGGAGGTGGCTTTGGACCTGGCGGTAGTTCCGGTTCTGCCTCTTCTGGATCAGGTGGTGGACTGCTTGGAGGACACGGATCTGGAAAGCCCGGCGTTGGCTTCGGAGGTGGTCATTTTGGAGGAGTCGGTGGAGGAGGTGGCGGAATCGGTATTGGTATCGGCGGTGGTCATGGACATGGCGCTGGTCTTGGCGGTCCTTTTACTGGAGGTTATGGCGCCGGTGGGAACGGAGGAGGTGGCGGAATCGGCTTTGGACATGGACCAGGGATTGGCGGAGGTCATGGTCATGGCGCTGGTCTTGGAAATAGTCTTAGTACCTTGGAAGGAGACGTAGGCTTTGGAGGTGGTGGAATCGGTATTGGACAGGGACCAGGGATCGGCGGAAGTCATGGTCACGGCGCTGGTCTTGGCGGTCCATTCACTAGCGGCTATGGGGCCGGTGGTAAGGGAGGAGGTGGCGGAATCGGCATTGGACATGGACCAGGGATCGACGGAGGTCATGGTCACGGCGCTGGTCTTGGCGGTCCCTTCACTGGAGGCTATGGCGCCGGTGGCAAAGGAGGCGGATATGGAGGCGGAGGCCATGGTGGCACTGAAGGCAAGCATGGAGGCTTCGGAGGAGGAGCTCACTCAAGCTCTTCTGCAGCAGCTTCGGCCACAGCATCAGCTGGCAGTGGTGGGGGCTACCACGGCTAATTAGCCGTAGCTCCTTGCTCAATGTACCCTAATTTCTAAAGATTGCTAAAGAAGAGTTGAATAAAGCTGTTAATAGTAGTTTCAATGAGAAAAACATGTTCACTGTTATGGGAGAGTTCAAAACCATCCATGCTCAAGAGCATGACGGAATTAGCCAATCAACAGAGTTCTGATGACGTTATAAAAAACTCTGGCTTTAGCGCCCTACAGGCAACCTTTGCTGCATTACATCAATCGTTGAGGTCGACTCCGAGCTACCACAGCTATTAGTCCGTGTAGCGAAACCATTCTGCTCGGACTTTGATCAACGAAATAATCCACTCCGCTTTACGCTTCTCCGCTTTTTGATAAACGGCACAACCAATATTCTTTTTTTTCTTTCTGATTCCTTTTCAACGGATTCAGTTCTCATGTTGCCACTATAAGAAATAATAAGATACAAGCGGGCTCCGGTATTCACTTTCACAAAAAGTTCCCAAATTACTTTTAAAACCACATCATTTGATGCTTCCTTTTCACAAAATTCAAGATTTTTCCGACTTTAACGGAAACAGTTTCCTCGCCGAAATGAAAAAAAAAATATTTCTGTACAACAAAACAAATAGTAATTGCAAAATATAAAAATATATGGCAATTCAACTTTTAAAAAAAAAATTTTGTTTGTCCCGATCTCAAATTTGGAAACCATCACATTTGTATGGAAATCGAGGGGCCGCGGGGCTCTACGTTATACCCGGTACTCAGTCAGTGTATACGTACATGTACATATGTATGTATGTATATATGTATATGTATGTACAATGTACATACATACATACATATATGTATGAGCTTACGATTTATGTGATTTATTGTCTGCTACATTTTTACATACAGATGTATAACTTGCTAGAGAGAGAGAGAGAGAGAGAGAGAAGGAATGAGTAAGCGCTTGAAAGGCGTAGCGTAGCGACTAAAATTTAATTCGTTCCTTCTGGCTATAATAATGATCAGACCTGATCCAGATTCGGCAATCTGGTAGATACGGTAATTTGTCATGATTCTGCGTTTTTGGTTTTCTTGTATCTTCAAAATCGTCGATTGCACAGATTTTCGTCCTTTGTGGAGGCGGAGGGGGTGTGTTAAAATTTTGAAATAAACTTGTGCTGAAGTAATATCACAGCTCTTATTGTCTCTTGGATCTTGGCGCTCATTTCGACGAATAGGCAAAGCAAACAGTGTCGCGTGTGAGAGAAAGCGAGAGGGAACGATGACTTTCGAAATGGTTCATTGTGGCTATTTTAATAATCAGATATGATCCAGATTCAACACTCTGATAGAAATGGCCATTCTCTATGATTCTTCGTTTTTAGTTTTCTCGTATCTTCAAAATTGTGGATTCCACAGATTTTCGTCTTTTGTGGGGTCGGAAGGGGGAGTGTACAAATTTTGAAATACACTTTGAGTAGTGTGATAACACAGGAAACTGGATACAAAATTTAGTTGCTTTAGCTTTAATAGTCTCTGAGATAAAGGTGCTAATGAAGACGGACAGACGGACGGGCGGACAGACGGACAGACAGATAGCTTTATCGACTCGGCTATTGATGCTGATCAAGAATATATATACTTTATGGGGTCCGAAACGCTTCCTTCTGTGCGTTACACACATCCGTTATCATCACAAATCTAATATACCCCTATACTCTTCGAGTACCGGGTATAAAAATACATGTTTGCGCATGACAGCACAAATGCACGTGTAACAGCTCAGATTGTGCTCGTCACATACTAAATAGTTTACGTAACAAAACATCTAGGTAAAAACAGCTGTTTCCCGCTACATTCAGCATTAGCTATTTGCTTCTCAAGTTGCATGCTGTTATTCACAGTTCGTCATCTATCTTCTTCGTTGTTTCGTCTATCTATCGAGCCTTCTTCTTTCGTTTCTACAGCTATAGCATCTTGTTAATCTCTCGCGCTCTAAATCTTTACTTATCGCTCGTACTTCACTGATCGGCGTCACATCGCATTCGTTGAATCTATCTTGCAATCTAACTTTATCGTCATACACAAAAACATATTTCGCATGCACATATATGTGAATACGACGGACTAGATCACCTTGCTTATATGCTGGACACTAAACACTCAGTACGTCGATTGAATGAGCGGAGGAAACTCTTCGACCACATCTTGGTCCTGACTAATTTGACATTTTTAGTTGGATTGTAGATATTCTTTTCGATCTGTCGGCCCGCCTTTATCGCTTGCTGAGCCTAAAGTCAAAAGGTTTTAATCGAGATTTGATCATTCAGATCTCAGGCAATGCGTCGCTTACTTGCAGCTGACCTTATGGTCGCTATGGAAGGAAGACATCCATCCAAATGTTTCTCAATTGAGTGGAGAGAAGCTTAAGTGAAGATCTCCAAATACATCATCTCAGGCACTAGGTACTACTCAGGAACACTTGAACTGGACGAGCTGAGAACGCTTTGGGGCCACATCAAGGCCGTTTCTATAGCAAACCCTCAGAGGGTATCCGTTTCTGCGTCCGCCACCTGAGCTGAATAGCTGATTGTCATATGCATATAAGTTTGTCCTGCATTTCAGGCTTTTCAGGCACTTTACCATCGCAGAGCTCCCCATGCATGTCAAAAACTGGTGTTTTGTAATCTTTCATAAGTTTGTGCGACTTCTGAGCAGCCCACATTAAAAGTTAGATGGAAATCAGGGTGAAAACTGTTAATAGGGGTAATCACGTCCCAAAACTCGCTGTGGCAGTCCCGATTGAACACATTTCCCCTCTGTCAGCTGTCAACTATTTTCATGGAATTCATCCTATGGAGGAATCAGAGACGGAGAACTTTCCCCACTTCGTTGGTTGTGAATTGGAAGGCTTGGGAAGTTTTCATCAGAATTAATGGCCTATTAGGAAGCGGCAGATGCATATGAGAGCCGAAGACATTGATGACCCTCATGGCCATATAAATCTTTTAAATGGCCTGGACAGACTCCTCCCTGCTTGAACTTTATGTGTCCCTCGCAAACATTTATCATTAAGTATAGTCTTACCATTGCAAATTGTTGCACACAATTCTCCATCGGGGGAAGGAGATAGCAAATTGAAATCTTAAGCAAACTCCTTGGCCTCCGCCTCAAAGTGCAGTTTTATTGCCAGCGGAAACTGTTACAGAAGCAGCATCTGGCTTGGTTCTTTGGTACTTTGGCCCTCGTCTGCGTCCGCGTCCGCGTCCTCGCCCGTGTCCTCTACGATAGTCGGGAGTCTGGACCATGCCATAAACCCCGAGACCAATTTGCACAAGGACGATGAACCCCTGTGGTGCAGTTTTGCAATAATAAAGAGGAAGCGGGTCTGGGACGGGCCGCCGTCTGCTGGCGGCTTGCCACAGAGTCGCATTCGGTCCGTACGATTGCAACAGTTGTGGACCGGCAGCGGCAGTCGGGAGCGAGCCCCATTCGCCTTTGTCGAACTTTGTAGAGCCATATTGTGGGACTCTTTTGTTCACAGCAATTTATGTTGGCCAATAAAATAAATGTAAAATGTTTGTCAATTTATACATACATATACTCGTATTCGTATTCGTACTGGTATTTTTGAATATTCCAGGGCTTTGAGCTCATCTCAGGTGGCGCCGCAAAATATACCGGCCCGCCGAGGCATTCCAATGGAACCAAAACTGGCTGAAAGTAGGCAATACATTATTCGCTGAAACTTTAATTAAAATTAAATAATTCAGATTCAGATACTATGTACATAGTAATTTTTCGCATCGATATCGTTGTTGCTGGTCGCAAAATGGTTCGCTTTGTTCATTAGCCCGGGGTCGCGTAATTGAAAAGTTTGCACTGCAAACGCAGGTCTCGTAATTCAATTTTCGGATCTGCGTGAGGGTGCAGATGCAAAACCATGGAAAAGGCCAATAACAATACGAGAGGGAGGCCGGCTAACATGCGAAAATATTACAAAGTTCGTCCGGGCAGGGTCCCCGCCGTGATTGCGCCGGGGAATATGCGTTTACATAATTAACATGACGTTCATTATTTGGCATTTAAATATTATGTTGTCATTGGCAACGGTTTCGGCCTGCCCTGCCCTGCCCTGCCCCCCGGCTAATATTCATATTTTCGTCAACTGCAATTATTTCACTTTTAGTGATTTGAACAAACAAATATTTACAAGATGAGTTTATTATTTGAGCAGTGAAGTGCGTGCGATTCAATTGGGAACGCTTTTGTTTGAGCCGCCCGCTTAGACGGCTAATTATAATTGTAATCATTTTATTTGAATGCACTCTAATACTATGCCATTTAATAACCATTAATAATTCAATGCGAATAAATCAACCATTGAAATAATTACATAATTCCCCGATCCCAGACTTATATAAATACTCGAAAAGCCTCAACATTTATGTATTTGACAACAAAACGATTAGACAAACTATCTGACGCACGACCGGTTTCATTAACTGATTATGTGGTGAACTTTTTGCATAAACAAATGAACAAGTGGACAAAACAAATGTAGAAAACAAATGGCAAAATCAAATCATTATAGGGTAGATATCCCAGTTTCTAATACACATTTCAGTATTGGTTCGGTTATCTTCCGAAAATCACTTTCCCCCGCTGGTGGAGTGGAACATCCAAAAATCACCGAATTCTTTCAGCTTCCTAATTGACTTTTCGCAGCTTTTGGCTGGAAAGCCCCTCCGCTGTGATTCGCTAATTGTCCCGTCCCCTACGAGGGAGAAGTACGAATAATTAGCAAGGTTCGGGATGACGAAACTGGAACTGGTTTGGCCAGATGTATTATTATTCTATGTAGATGTGGGCATGTATATGTACCTAAACATATACATATGTATGTATAATGAATATCTTCTTTGATGTTTACTTTATTAACAGTCCGGTCCCCTATTAAACATTTCGCTACAAGATAGCTCGTCGTTTGGGAGTCGTTATTATTGTATACTTAAATAACTCATATAAGAACCAAAAAGATGGGGGGTTCTGAACTGCAATTGTGTGCGCTACCACTAGGTTAGGTGGTGTGATAGTTCCCCATTGGTAATGAACACTTCAAAATATGTACTTATAAACAGTCAAACTTCTCTTTTAGGAGGAAGATTGAAAAAACATCTTTAAATTTTGCATAAGAGCGCAATTTCCTCAGATTTCAGAACCGCATTATATAGCGTAGAAGAACATTTCCCGCTCGCCAATATGTATTAAACCATTCTTCTAACCTCAGCGGTATTATATGTATCTCGCGAATGCATCTATTTACTGAGACAGAATAGCAACAATATCATAATATCATAAGCTCGATTGGAACGGACCGCTCTCTGACGTAGACTGACCAGCCAATTTTGAAGAAAGATCGAATACGTAAATAAAGCTTGGAGAAATGGCGAACGATGTCAAATGAGGAGAGCACCAGTATTTTATCGGGGCTCTCCGCACATTTACCCGTCTCCAAGCCACGCGCAAAATTTTTGGAAACAACGCCATCCAAACCGCTTTCGACCAAACAAAACAAAGCAGGGGAATAAACTCTTCAAGATGAACTTGTCAGATGATCGGCCTTAGAAAAATCAGACAGCTCCCCAGCCTCAGCCACTTGAGTCCAGTGGGGAACTACGCAGATCAGGAAGCCCTCAAGCATCATTCGAATTCGTAAACAACAGCTAGCTCTTCTTCTATTAAAGACACTCGGCTCGACGACGACTCATACCTCATACCATAGCGTAAACGAGTGCGAGTATGCTGGGCTGTGCTCCATAATTATGCATGTTTGGTTCGTATCGTTTTGTATCGTAACGGGTTTGGGGATTCACCCGGCGCTGTCGCCGCCGCCACCGCCGCCACCGCCACTGATAATTAGATATAAAAGCAAATGAAATGGAATGAAAAGAAAACCGGTAAATGATCTGTTCGGTCGATCTGCCGAGCTAAGGCGGCTGGATCCACCCATTTGTCAAAAGCGTCTGGCCGGACCCGACCAGAGTTTCGGATAGTACACGCAGTATAAATACTTTTGGGGCTCTGGTGTGAGACCGTCAGTTCATCTCTTGACGTCCCAGCGCCCAAACGTACAGGCAGAAACGCAATTATGAAAATCCTGATTGTGCTGGCAGTCCTGGTCGCCGTTGCTTCGGCCCTTCCGCAATTCTATGGTGGTCCAGGCTTTGGCGGACCTGGCTTCGGTGGACCCGGATTTGGAGGCGGTGGCTATGGAAGACCAGGCTTCGGTGGACCCGGCGGATATGGAGGCTTTGGAGGCGGTCCTGGCTACGGCGGTTTTGGAGGTGGCCCGGGCTATGGCGGATTCGGGGGTAACCCGTACGGCGGCTTTGGAGGCGGTGGTCGTCGGCGTGGCGGCGGCGGCGGCGGTAGGGGTGGTGCTGGTGCTGCAGCGGCCTCGGCTTCTTCTAGCGCTTCGGCGGCTGGCGGCGGAGCCGCTTCATCCTCGGCCTCCTCATCCGCCTCAGCCGCTGGCGGAGGCGGAGGACCCTTCTATGGTTAGACCGGTTCAACACGAGGCTGTCTGTTTCTGTTGTTTATACTTAAGATAGAGTTAATGTTTGAAGAAAGTCTGAAAAATATAAAATCCAAAATCGAAAGTACATATGTTTATATTTATATAACTAAGTTAGCATTTGTTTAAATCAAAACAAACGCATTATAGAGTTATCTTTGATTCTGAACATTGTCCAATACCCATTACGGCTCCGTTAAAAAAGTGGGAATAAATGGGTTAATTGTACGCAAATGTTCACAATAACATTTTATATTTGTTTATTGAAAACCAGTTGTGTCTGTGTTTTTTGAAACAAAAATATTGTAATTTTTAGCCCTGCAAGTCCAGATTTTGCGCCATTTTGGTTTTCATTATTTTTTAATCACCATTATAATATATAATTCCTGCAATATATTCTAATATAAATTTCCCCCAAAAATTTAAATTTTGATCTACTAGTTTTTTTTTTCCTAAACACGATAGGCGGAACAGGGTTGAAATATTCGAAAAATCGAACCAACATAGCTGAACTTTTTGCCACCACTAGGCCCCTATGCTTATCCTATGTAAAAAAAGCCTTCATTTTGCCCAAAACAAATTAATCAACCCAAGTGTAAATTTGGTATTATGGAGATTAAAATGGTTGAGATCAAAAAGGTTTTCACAATCAAAGTTCCAATTAAAATTGCATTGGTACATACCAGTACATGTAAATATGTATGTTTGTGTGTATGCAATACTATCAACATGCATTTCCACACATATTTTCTTATTCAGATTTCTCGATTTTCCTTCCTAGAATGTAACAGTTATGCCGATATTTAATCATGTGCTAGCGTGTTTCCTACGCATGGGGAATGGGGAAACCCCCGAAAGATGTGCATGTGCATTCTAAAAGGAACTCAGAGTGTGTTGTGTGCGTGTTCTCGGCGAAACGAGACAGCAAGAACTCGTAGCCGATGGTCGAAGAATGATTTCGTTATATTTGTCCCATGATGATCGACTCCAATCATGTTGAATGGAATTACGGTGCATAAAACTGCCGTTAATTCATGCATATAAGTCGGGGAAATAAATAAAAATAGTTGCACATACATTCGAGGGCTGTGATGATGCGGGTGGCGAAGTAGTATAAGACTGTCCAATGCCCTACTTTCTAGGGAACGGAGCACTGGGACTCCCCTGCAATTTTGGCCCATACATACATACATACATATGTACATAATATACATATTGACACTCTTTATACCATCTAAAATTTAAGTGGTATCGAGATTGCTTACTTTTTATTCCAATTTCGAATTGCCATTTGGTGGATTTTTAATTTTATTTTTGCATTAATTAGAATAATTAACATTTGGATCTGGACAAATACAAATTTTATCCCATCGAAATCCTAAACAAACAAATGTACGAAAGATGGCGCCACGCAAAAAAAAAATTAAATTAAATGTTGGAGCAAGGAAATAATTCAGCATAAATTATTGCGAGAGCGGCTCATTTATATATCTGTTTCTGACATAGTGGTGAAATGAAGTTTTTCTTCGATAGAGATGACTACAGTGAACTAGTTCTTTTTCCTTCCAGTTCCCTTTTAAGATGCTCTGATGCTCCGTACTTTAGAAAGTTTTAAATCGTACAATTTGCTACCAGATGAAATGTAATGTTATGTACATACATAGGTAAGTATAGGTAAATAAAAACCAGACTACTTCCTAACCAATCCATACAAACTAGCAAGACTATCGCTTTAATTGTCCAAAATCCAAATGTACCTAATGACAATAATATGCTCCACAACAGGTCGGATACACTCCGAAGTGCACGAGCATCGTGCTCTCGATGTGCTCTCGAGCATACATATGTATGTACATACATATGTACGAGTATGTACATATAAATGTATGTATACAGATTAACCGGTTGCAGTGGGGGAACGAAATCGGGCAACCCGAGACTGTGTAGGGTACAACCATCGTACGCCCCGAACTTGCTAATGAGCCAAGCCATAAATATTGTTAATTTGCTGGGCCATCGATTCTACTATAGTTGTTGCTGTTGACGTTGACGCAGTCGCCCGGCCGAATCTCTAGCCCAGCAGATGGCTTATTGTGCGATCAGGGTACATCACCGAGCCGAGAGAACAGGCTAGCCGTCCGGGCACTTTCCCGGTCTTTCTATTGCCTCGACTCAAGACTGTATAAAAGGCGATCCCCGGCGGGGTAGTAGTTAAGTTTGCGAAGCTCTCTCGAGGGAACACAAGCATAGTCATGAAACTGTTTGTCGCGCTCTCTGTTTTGGTGGCTGTGGCCTCGGCCCTGCCACAGTTCGGCGGTGGCAATGCCAATGCCAATGCCAACGCTAATGCCCAGGCCCAAGGATTCGGTGGGGGCGGCGGCTTCGGCGGACGTCCTGGAGGCGGTTTTGGAGGCGGCGGCTTCGGAGGACGTCCCGGTGGCGGATTCGGAGGCGGTCCAGGTGGTGGTTTTGGAGGTGCTCCCGGTTTCGGCGGACGTCCTGGAGGCGGTTTTGGAGGTGGCGGATTCGGAGGCGGTCCCGGCTATGGTGGCGGTCCCGGATTCGGCGGACGTCCTGGAGGCGGTTTTGGAGGTGGCGGCGGTGGCGCCGGTGGCAGCAGCTCTGCCTCAGCCTCATCATCGGCTTCTGCTGCCGGGGGCGGCGGTCGAGGCGGCGGCGGATCTGCATCCGCATCCTCCTCTGCCTCTGCCGGAGCTGCCGGACGCGGTTAAACCCTTCCATAAGATACTTTGAAATAATTGTTAACAAATGACTGTGAATAAAACATAACATACAACATTTCCTTAATTTCCATATTTGCACGTAACGTTAATGAAGTTCATGATCACCTAACATACTATACATATACATACATATGTACATATTATATACATATGTAACCTACAATTGGTACCCCATCGTTCCATTTTCTGTGTATATTCACATTGACTGACAAAAAATTATTCCCACCTGTTACTAAAAGTCTGTAGCTATAGCTATTGCAATTCATTGGTCGAAATTACTCGTGTGCACACATGTATGCGGATGTCCATATGTACATATGTACGTTTGTAGATCCAGCTATGACGATCAGCGCAAAACTGACCAAGGGCAGGCGGAACAAATTGTCCGTGCCCCAACAAACATGAGAGAACGGAGAGAGACAAAGAGCGGTAGGAGGAGATCGCGTGAGCAGCTCCGGGCTGCAGCTAAGCCGAGAACGAACGATAGAACGAACGATAGATGGAGCGAACGAAAACTGCACCAACGAAGAGAATTGCAGCGGAGAGAGAGGCGAAAGAACGCCCGCTGTCGTGCGAAGGCTGCACCACTGGCTATAATTTAAAGATTTGACGCCTGGGAACGAGGTGGGAGGCCCGACATTGGGTTTTCAATAGAGTTTTGGTCAACTGCCATTATAGCGAGAATACGAAACAGTAGCATAAAAAGGAAAAGAGATTTGATATTTAAAAGTTGATATCAAAAGTTAATTATCATCCAAGCCACGCAAACAAAGCTGCTAGAAATGTAATTTTTAATAAAAGTTGTTATTAAAGCAAGTTAAATAAAGAAGTACCCTCTCGTAGTAATTTTTCAGTAACTTAACTTAATACTGAGAAGAATAGGGATATTCCAAAATTCTAAACGTTGCCTCGGAATTAGAAGAGAATAACACCAAATCCCTTCTCATTACCTAAATTGCAGCAATAATTACTTATGTACTTATGTATGTGTTCTGGAAATATTCATCTGGTGACCCGACACAGCTCACGTAAACAGTTCTAATTACACTGTACTACAGGCAATACAACTTTGTCATCAAGCTCACTTTTTCTGCGGCTTAAATGTTTTTTTCAAAGCAGATCTGCTTTGTGTATTAGTTAATAATAAAATCGGAAAACATTTAAACATTAGTATGAGTTAATAATAAAATCGGAAAACATTTAAATTGAATGAAAATTTGATTAAGAGATAGTAATACATATTTGAACCAGTATGTAAAATTTAAAAAGTATTTCATGAATTAGCTTAGTCAAATAACACAGACATGCTGGTCTCTTTTTTTGCCTCGGTATCGGCCGTTGATCCAGATAAAAAAAAGGTCAGATTTTGCTGAATAGTGTTATCATTTATACTACGGCACTACAACGAGTATGTATTAATTTACATTTCAAATGAAGGTTGTGTGTGTTCAAAACAAACGGAAGACTTCTATGTCTACCCAAGAGTTATGCTAATTTTCTGAGGGTCTGTTCGACAGACGGTAAATTACAGCAAAGCAAATATGATAATATTTATACACTTTATTGTTAAGAATTAATGGGAATTTTGGGTTCATAGTAGAACAAGGAAGAATTAGAATTAGCGCCACTTCTGCTGCTTCTACTGCGATCAAAAGAACATTCAAACGAGTCTAAATAAACACAAGAAACTAGACTGTAAGGGGATAATGTTGAAGAGTAAAAGGTGCGTTTCAAAATTAGAAGGCGTCGTATCATTCATTTGATCAGTGTCAGTATATCAGAATATTACTATGGAGTCGCAACATTCTTCGAATTCGTATTTTACTCCAGATAGGGTATTACTGTACATACATATGTATGAGTAAAAATTCGTATGCATGTGTACGACTACGACAGCGAGTATGTTATGTAGTAGTACCCGGTGAAGTACCCGGGTAAGTGCGATGGTCATTAACTCTCCTCCATTTAGTCATTTAGCCCCAAATGCTGACAGTGCCAAAAAAGATTTAATGGAAAAGAAACACAAATCAATAATCAATAATCTGTTAAATATTGATAGACGTTAACCGGTTTCATTGGAAGCCACTCAAATACGGCGAATACGGCCAGTGTGGGTCCCCAGCATTCGCAAACTTTCCTCTTAGTGCCTCTTCGGCTTGCTGCATTTGATCAAAATTCAGATTCAGATATGTACATATGTATGTGCGTCCAATACTGATTTGACTGGACCTGCCTAGATCGCTGCTCACATACATACATATGTACATGTATGTACATATGTACATGTATGTACATATGTATGTATGTATACATATATGTACATATGTTGTTTTTTGGCTACGAGTTTTGTTTGCATGCTAATTCGTTCCCGAGCGTTGGCGAGGTTCAATGCTAGGTTTGGCGTCTGGTCAGCGTCTGGATAGGTATAAAAGACGGGCCCTGCGGCAATGACGGCTAAGTTTCCTGAGTAACTCCGGACAAGCAAATCATCATGAAGGTCTTCGTCGCTCTCGCCATTATTCTGGCCGTGGCATCGGCTGCCCCACAGCGAGGTGGTGCCGGCGCCGGCGCCAACGCCAATGCCAATGCCAGCGCTGCGGCTCAAGGTCAGGGCGGTAATGGCGGACAGCGCGGACCTGGATTCGGAGGCCCTGGCGGACAACCAGGATTCGGAGGACCCAGCCAAGGTGGACGCCCTGGTGCTCAAGGTGGACACCCTGGTGCTCAAGGTGGACACCCTGGTGCTCAAGGAGGATTTGGCGGTCCCAACCAAGGCGGAGCCGGAGGATTCGGTGGTCCAGGAGCTGGCTTCGGCGGCGGCAGTGCCGATGCCAATGCCAGTGCCAACGCCAGCGCCCAGGGAAGTGGATTTGGAGGAGGCAGTGCCAACGCCAACGCTAATGCCAATGCCAGTGCCAATGGCCGCGGTGGCGGCAGCGCCAATGCCAACGCTAATGCCGTGGCTAACGCTGTTGGCAAGTAATCAATGAAGACGATCCGATCCCAATTTTCCTAGTGATTTAGTTTTTTAATATTTATACAAAAATTAAAATATTTAAAAAAACTGAACAAAGAGCCAGCCTTACACAGATCAGTGACTCCTTTAAATACATACATATACGCTAACATACTAGCGGTACGATTGCTTCCACGTAATTGAACGGATGAATCGAAAGATGGCCATTGGTTGCTTAGACGGCCAATCGGGAGGACAATGGACGATTTGACCAGGATGACAAGCGGAGTCGCTTTAGCAGTACCGATCGGTGCATCCGTTCCATTGCACACTAGTATCCCAGCCTTGACACTATCTCAACGAAAATCAAATTTAAATTCTATTTCAATAATTTGTCAGAACCGGAGGGATCGGATCGGTACATCATTACCGATGTATATAACCGGTATATGTATGTAGATATTTGGGTTTGTTCGGTGGTTTGTTAGCAATGTGTGAGCCTACGATTTATGTAATTTATACAAATTATTTTGTATACTAAATGGGCAAAAGGGTTAAATTTAATTTTAGGCAAAAAAAAAAAGGTTGCGAAAGGGGGTGTGTCAAAATTTTACACTTGTATTGAAGCGGTTGTTGAACTGCTGAGCTTTTTCGGCAACGTAGTTTGCGATATATTAAACACAAGAGTTTAGTTTGATACAGTTTATTGTGGATAGCGAAAGTTGTGCGGATAGGATAGCGAAAGCGAGATTAGCGATGTAGAATTAGGTCAGTGCCGGTTCAAGAATGCAAACACTACAAGAGGAGGCGGGCCGGATTGCCCGTGCCCTACTGCAAGCGAGAGTGCGACAGATCCAGAGGAGAGAGCAATAGAGAGCGAAGACGAAAGATCGAGAGAGTGATAGAGAAGTCGAAAGAAGGAAGGACAGAAGACGCGAGAGAGCGGCTGCATAGGCCGTGTGTATAACAATGTGGTACAGTGGGCAGTGCAAACAATGAACAATGATAGTAGATATTTACTTTACAGCTGCACCGCTGGCTATGTTTTATGTGTACGCCTAATACTGGACTGCGGAACCCGACAGCGGTATCACTGGAGCTTGGATAGAACGTTTGGTTGCTCTCGATCTTATAGTTTTTGAGAACTAGGCGCTCATCTGCAGGAACGGGCAGAGCAGACGGGTTGTAGTGAGAGAAAGAGCGAGTAAGAACGATCCTTCTTCATAATAAATCATTTAAACCAATTTTGCAGTAAGAAGGCAACTACACATATATATGTACTCGTATTACGTTGAAATTAACTGAACTGCCTGATTTCAGATCACGTTAATCCTTTTGATTCCAATACAGGTCTATATATCTAGTAGATCTAGTTCTCTTTCGGCGTAGAGCTAATTGCTTTGTTGGTTTTTTCAACCAGTAAAAATTTGAATTACTAATGTCCTATCTAGACTATCTAGGTCGTAGATATGTAATTTTATTCCATTTCTCCATTTCTCTTTTGATGTTTATTGGGTTTGGGAAGATTTGATTATGACCGCGTCGCTCTGACGTAGGTACACTGAGAAAAAGACAAGCTTAAGTTGTATTGTTTTTCTTTGATGTGATTTATCTTTTCATATTTCTGATTCTACGTTCGTAGGGTTCCGCAATTTTCCAAATTATGATTGGTAAAAGATTTTGCAATTTGGGAACGGAACAATAGACAAACAGGACTCGGAAATGATTTCTTCTGGCTGTTGCATACATATACATACATACATATGTATGTAGTTACACGATTTTAATATACTCCGGTACTCCATTAGTAGCGGTTAAAACTTTACACATTTGTATACTGATTGTGAAAAAACAAACGTTCATTGGTATATGGAGTACACACGAAAACTGTTACTTCCAGATATAACTTGTTTTACTTTCCAATATACATATCTCGTTCAACATGATTTCAGTTATACAAACAAAACACCTTTGTTATGTTTTAGCAGATGGTGTGTTTGGTTGGTTGGGCAAATATTAATTACGCAAATTGGATGATCAAATCAATGTCATAATATGAGTAGCCCCAATAACAGGTTTCCTTCCGAGATTTGGCTACCGCAGAAATTATACAAATAAGTAAGTATACATACATACATATGTATGTATGTATGTATGTACATTTACTGGATGGTTCCACTTCGGGAGCTAGCATATTTAAGGAGATATGTACATACATATCTGTTTGTTTGGTAAAAACACAACTATAATGCTGAATTTAAATTTCGTTTCCGAAAATAAGTACTATTTATTCAAATATTTTATTGATAGTGCTACTTGTATTAGCTCCGTATCCAGGTCCTTTCGAGGTCGATCCTTGAATCCACTAACAAAATCAACGGTGGTGTTCAAAGCCACCACCGGCTTGAGCATTAGCGTTGGCATTGGCCACGGCAGAAGAAAGTCCATGTCCCGAGCCCAGAGCATTGGCCTCAGCATTTGCGTTAGCAATAGCCGAACTGCCACCACCACCGCCGCCGCCGTTATAGCGACCGCCGCCGTTGAAACCACCACCGCCGCCATGACCACGTCCAGGGCCGCCAGGTGCTGCCTGAACAGCCACTAGGGCGAGGAGAAGGAAAGCGCACAGAGCAAAGAACTTCATCGTTGGAGCTTGCAATGATTTCTCAGAGATTCCCGGCCACTTTTATACAATTCCTGCATCCGTACGACTTAATCAAGATCCGGTTTTTATGAACTTCTCTTTTTTTAATGCATAAAATTGCTAATATAGATGGAGGTGTTCCATTTCATTTAGCACATTATTAAGACATAAAGTAGAATTTGTTTGTGTCTAATTATTATTTATTCTGCGGTAGAATTGATATTATCTGAAAGAAAGCTTTTGTTCTGTGTCTAGACTCTTGAATACACAATACTCAGTGTTATTGAAACGACTGCTGTGCCTATCGTTGGCTTTTGATTTTAAGAACTCTAAAAAAAAAGTATTTCGTTAAAAAGATTCATTTAAAGTCTATCAGAGAATGTCGGTCTGGTACCACAAACATTGTAAACTTTTTCATACCTTTTAAATTATTGATCTTTGCTATTACCAGTCGCCAAATATGAATTCTATTTGTGTCTTTGATTTGTGTCAGTCTGAACATTTAGATCTATTAAGAAATTTCAATTATGCTCTCTTTTAATTATTTTTCAGACAGAAAGGGATTCCTTCTAACATCCCGGAGTGTAACGAATCCCAGGCGTCATCTTCCGTTTATTTTAGAAAATGATATAAAAAATTTGCCTCTTGACCAACTTCCCTTTAGAATTTTCGCCAGTCAATAAAAAAAATCTGAGCTTGTCGCCTCAAAACATTGTATTGTAAATTGTAACGTAAGATTTATCGTAGTCTACAATTTGCACTTCGTTGAAATTAACTTTATTCGTAAAAATCAATGTTTTTTTATCTTTAAATTTGCAACAGAATTTCTGTTAAAAAAGATTTTGTTGGTCATACAATAAAAATGCAAAATTTTGTTTCTTCTTGAAACTTTCCTTAACAAATGGCCTTAATCATATGAAACAACAGGTAACGTTTAACAGATGGTAACGTTTTATCAGGTAATTCGTGTTTTCTTTAGAGAAATATTAATTATGCAAATTAGTTAAACAAATCAAAGCCGCAAATTTAACACAAAAACTGGTTGGCTGACCGACTACCGGCTACCGGACACGTTTTCTTCTCGTAACCTTACCTAATTTCAGGAGATCTAAGTAGACTCTATTGTTTTACCTTAAAATTGTTTAAAACATAGTCCAAGCCAAAAGAATTGTCAAAGCTTAATTTCCGCAAAAAATATATTTTATTCAAATGTTATCTCGATATGCTTTGCCGGTGGAGGCCCGTCACGGGACGTGCCCATTTTCGCAGTAGCTTCGTGTCCATGTGTTCCGTTCCAGGTCGATCTTTGCTGGCTGTTACCAATTTAACCGCGACTTGGGCCGCTTTGGGCAGTGGCAGCAGCGTTGGCATTGGCAGTAGCGGAGCCTTTTCCTTGGCTAACGGCCTGTGCATTGGCATTGGCAGTAGCCGAGGCACCGCCTCCGGCGCCACCTGGTGCACCTCCACCTGGTGCACCACGGCCAGGGGTAGCCTGGACGGCGACCAGAGCGAGGAGCAGGAAAACGAACAGAGCAAAGAACTTCATCGTTGGAGCTTGTGATGCTCTCTGGGTGAGGCGCAGTCCCTTATATACCCGCACAGAACAGCTCCCGCCGAAGGCTGGGCGAGACTAGTTTTCTATATATGTATGTATGTTGATTAACTTTGTTTATTTCCAACTAATGAGTTCCAGGGCTTAAATCTCTGTGTGAGTGGTTCCGTTTAGCACATATGGTTGTACATGTATGTACATATATTAAGCTTAGAAACGTGTGATATGGTGTGCGGATTGGAAACTGGAAGTTCAGCAGGCTGGCCAAATAGATTCCGTAAAATCTATTCTATTCATTTGGTCTACCATTTAAGATTCATACTCGTATGCATGTAAATACGTACATAAATCGTTGAGAAATGTCCCAAAGAAATGATTCAGTCGGCTGAATAGCGAAAGTAATATCAATCTGCACAGTGACAAGGATGGCAAACGATGCGAAAACGAATGTTATTTGGGTATTATTGATTTAAGATAAATCTAATTTACAATTTAATTAGATATAGCCAGAGCAACAAAACCTTTTGGCTGCACACTGGTTACTGCAAAATGGTAACATTAATTTAACAACAACAACCAAACAATTATTAAAGAATTTTTTAATGGTTCACATTTACACGCTTTATTAATAAAGGAAAAATTCAACAAATATTTATGTATGTAGTACATATATGTACATACATACATATGTAAGAAAGAAAAAAATAGATATTTAAAATGGATTGTTCCTGGGCACCTATCGGCACTTGAAATAAACATCTCATAGTCTTAAAATGTTAATTAACAATATACAAAAAGATTTATTGAGTTGTGAGATGTCAGTCATAACGAAAACTCTAACTAAACACAGCAAAGACAAACATAGAACGTCCACAATAACGAACTCAACACAAAACCGATTTAAACAAAATACAGCAGGAAGTACATACATATGTAACATATACTTTTTGGTGTATAAATATTGTTAATACCTTTATTTAACGTTGCTTTAAATGCTTTTATGAAATTTTCATCCAGAGCTCCACTTGCAAGTTTCTCACGCTGCAATACCAAAATAATATCATGCTGTCTCTTTCGATGCTATTCTTGAAGAGGACAGTTAGAACAAAACAAAAAACAGGAATACAGTGTAAAAGATAGACCACTCGTGAAATGTGTACATTTAAAGTCAAAATTTTACCTTTGATCTTTTTATTTTTGGCCCACAGGAGGAACCACTTCACAGCGGCTTGTATGTCGGCCTAACAGGCCAAGATCGGGGAAGGACTAGCTTTCCCGTGAGGATCCAGACTGTCGATCGGCATCAAAATATCAATTAAGAAAATGGGCCGATTTTTGTCGAATTCAATGATGGCGAAAATCGTGACGATTTGAATGTCATTTTTTCTGTCATGCCAATCGGTTGGCCGGACTCTCCTGCTCACAAAAAGTTATGGAATGTCCATATTTGACGCTGTATAGCCGAGATTTCATGATAACTACACGCTTAATACAAATTTGCTGCAAATTAGCTAAATTTTGCATGTAATTAGCAACGGAGACACCTGACGAGGAAATGTGTACCATTGTTGACAAGTTTTACCATATTTTTTTCGTAGGAGCCCCATGGAAGCAGCAGTATGAATAACATCCATTTTGATGCCAATCGATCGGAATTTCAGTTTTTACCCCGATAGATACAGGAAGGTGGGAAGGGGTCAGGAAGGCTTTTCTACGTGAATTTACAGGTGATATTTATTTTATTTCGGTATCGTTCTAGGGCATAGTTTTAGGCTTCCTTAAAATTTTGATTCACTAAAGCATACTTTGCGGCAATTTAAGTTTACTTTTGTCATACATGGTTAACCTTTGTCAAACATACATATGGATGTATGTACATAAGAGTATGTACATATATATGCATAACATACATCATGTACATATATGTATGAATAAGTATTTACACATGTATAAATATAATATTCAAATGAAAGTTTAAACAATTAATAAATATTTATGTCTTCTTGTTGTTTAAGAAGTAAGTAATACGCAAGAATTCCAATAGTTATTTAACTACATATCAATGTTAATTCGAATACAGCTCGAAACATTTGATTATATTACCTACAAATAGTACCCAGTCACCCTCCAAGCAATGCTTGGCCTACTCATACATACCTCGCATGCGGTCTTATGGGAAAGAGAATTATATTTTAAATTTCCTTAATAATTGATTGTAAGTAAAAAACCTTTCAGGTTTGCCAAAATCAAACTCAACGAGAGAGAACATTGTGAGCCGGCAATGGCCGCGGCTCTACTTTATACCCGGTACTCAGTCAGTATATTCGTATTTATTTGTTTATTTTGTTTATTTTGTTTAAAGTTTAACAATGTACAGTTAAACTGTCAGGGTAAGGAAATTACAAATCAATAATTAAAGGTAAAGGGCAAAAGCAAATACTCAGACCTGGTGGGGCTGATTAACGGCTCAAGGGCCTAAAGGGTCCCACCAACAGCCAAATTTAGGTTAGAGATAAGCCGGTAGCCGAACAATTTACAATTACAGCTATTTAAATTACATTAAGTTATTTGTTAATATTATTTTGACCATATTAGAGCTAGTATCAAAGGAAAACAGATAGAAAAATTTGTTATAGTTGCGGCAAAGGCTACGGAAAGATTCATAATCCAAGTAGTTAGAAAGACAGAGTTGGAGATGGAAAGGAAAGTAATGCCTAGTCGGGCGGAAAGGAACATTAATACTGATAAGGCTGATGAGGGCAGTCGATTCAACCTCACCAGAGAGAAGCTTATGGAGGAAGAGAACTCCTTGGCAGGTTCTACGGGATTTAAGAGAGTGGAGGTTAATTAAGCGCAATCTACTTTCATACGAAGGGAGATGTGTAGAGGGGTCCCAATTGAGTCCGCGGAGAGCAAAGATCAAAAACTGCTTTTGAACTGATTCGAGCATATACTGAAATTTTTGGTAGTGAGGAGACCAAACACAAGAACCATATTCCAAAATAGGCCGAACCAGGGAAACATACAAGAGTTTTGTGGTATACGGATCAGTGAATTCCTTAGACCATCTTTTGACAAATCCAAGGACTCCTTTGGCTTTGTTAGAGATAGTAGAGATATGAGAGTTGAAACATAGATTAGGTACAAAGGTAATGCCCAAGTCATTAACTTTGAAGAGGCGTTGTAGGATAATGTTATTGATAGAGTAGTCGAAGAGGTATGGCTTATTACGATGAAACGTCATTATATTGCATTTAGAAATATTAAGAGGTAGAAAGTTGATTAAGCACCAGTTATTAAGAGCATCCAGATCAGATTGCAAAGATAGTGGTGACAAAGGGTCACTGTAGGAAAAACATAACTTAACGTCATCAGCATACATTAGGACACGGGAATGAACTAACATTTGAGGAAGATCGTTAATAAATAGGTTAAATAGTAAGGGACCCAGATGACTACCTTGAGGAACCCCCGAAGAGACAGTAACAGGTATAGAGAGAGAGGAGTTAAAGATGACACGTTGAGAACGGTTACTAAGGTAAGAATCGGTATATGTATGTTATGTATATGTACATATGAGCTTACGATTTATTTAATTAATTATATGTTCGCAAAAGAGACGAATTAAATTTAAATGCTGTATTTTTATATTTTAGAAGTTATCTGTTTCCATTTTTATTTACATATAATTTTTACTTCGGCTGCTACATTTTTACATACATATGTATAACTACTTACAAGAGACGTGGAAGTGTGTGCGAGAGAGAGAGGGAATCGCTTGGCTGCCGTTTGGTAGCCACTGAAATTAAATTTGTTCCTTCTGGCTATAATAATGATCCCATATGATTCGGCAATCTGATAGATACGGCTATTTTCCATAATTCTGCGTTTTTGGTTTTGTCGTATCTTAAAAATGGTGGATTCCACAGATTTTCGTCCTTTGTGGGGGCAGAAAGGGGCGTGGCAAAATTTTGAAATACACTTGTATTGAAGTAATATCACAGGAGCTCGGATAGAAAGTTTAGTTGCTCTAGCTCTTATAGTCTCTGAAATCTAGGCGTTCATTTGGACGAATAGACAAAGCCGGCAGGGTCGCGTGTGAGAGAGAGCGAGAGGGAACGATGACTTTCGAAATGGTTTTCTTCATAGTGGCTATATTGATAATCCGATCTGATCCAGATTCAACACTCTGATAGAAATGGTTATGCTCTATGATTCTGCGTTTTTAGTTTTCTCGTATCTTTAAAATTTCGGGGCGAAATTTCGAAATACATTCGGAGTAGTGTGATAACACAGAAGACTGGATACAAAATTTGGTTGCTCGAACTTTAATAGTCTCTGAGATATAGGCGCAAATGAAGACGGAAAGACGGACAGACGGACAGACGGACGGACAGACAGATATGGCTATATCGACTCGGCTATTGATGCTGATCAAGAATATATATACTTTATGGGGTTGGAAACGCTTCCTTCTGTGCGTTACACACATCCGTTATCCCCACATATCTAATATACCCATATACTCTTCGAGTACCGGGTATAAAAAACAATATTTGTATCTCCCTAACTGTGACTAATCGTCGAGCAATGCCCAGTTAGCTAGATCCCGCGCTAGTTGTCTGGCTAAGCCCAAAAAAGAAAAAAAACCCGAATTGCCAAAACCTTCAATCCGCATTCATTCAATACATATTTGTGCACATATGTCTGTATCTGTGTGCGAGCTGCCCGCATTCAACATGCAGTTTAACGCCTGCTCAAGTTCAAATGGAAATTAACGCGTTGTGTTCATTTTATTGTCGAATGCTTTCAAGCCAGCCTATAGACCGTTGACTGGAGCGAACGTGAGAGTCATTTCAAAAGCCCTACAAAGTTTAAAAATTCGCCGAATCGATGAATGAATAATCTGCAAAGCGATTGCCGCCGGACAAGACTCAACCCGATCGAATCGAACCGACCAGTTAGCTCAGCTGGTCCAAGTGTTCGCCCGCCCATCTGTCCGTCCGTGGGTCCATCTGGGTCCATGCCGGAACATAAGAGCACAAAAATGTATGACGACAGATTTTGAGACGATTGCCGGTTTCCGAACTCAGGTGGGCAGCATACAACTGGTGGGTTGCCGTTTGCTGTCGGTACTCGTATAGATTTTTCTTCTTGGCTTCTTGGGTGCGCTGCCTCAACGATCCGTAAAATGATTCATACATATATGTATTCAGAAAGACTGAGACAAAGAGAGTAAAGCGTTTAAGAGAAACAGATCTGAACTCTTCTCAAAAAGCTCTGCAGACACCTTTCTTCACAATTGTTTGAAAATATAAAGACTGTGCTATAGCTACCCTATTCCCGTTGCTATTGATTTTGTAAATGTCGCACCTCTTTTTTGTGTACTTGACTTGAATCCATGTCAACTACTCTCAGTGTAGTGCATCGAGCCCAAACAGATTTCAGATTTCGTTGATTCAATATTATGTCATACAGCGACATAAGCCTGAAGTTGGTTTGTGGATCAGCAATGTGTAAAACACAAACTAAGTTTTTTCTTTGTTCAATATCCAACGCAAACACGAATGGAATATTGCTATTCATGTTTTATTTATAATTTATAAAATCGTTTATCCTCAGCATTTCTCTTTTTTCCCACTTAGCAGACCAGACCGTACACAATTTTGCACAATATTTTGTATCTGAATTTGCATTCCTCGAAGCGGATTCATGTCTGTATTATGTATGTATGTATGTATGTATCATTTAATTTCATTTCATTTCGATTCGTTCGGACTTTTGGCTTATCACACTGTGCTTCGGTCAGCTGAATGATATTTAAATATTTTAATATTTAACTCATTTAGAATATGAAAATATGTCTAACAGCAGCCGAGTATTAATCGCTCATTCTTCTCCTCCCCGTTATGGCAAGCTGGCCTTGACAAGGCCACATTTTTGGTTGTAGAGCTTTAAGATCGATTCGTCCGCACCACCGAAGAGTACCCGTAGAGCACCTCCACGCCGTCGGAGTTGAAGATGCGCTCGACCCGAGGGGCACGCGTCTGAATGGAACGTGGCTCGGGAGTCGAGGCAACAGCAACAGAGATGGTGGCAGTTGGGCCGTCGCTCGTCATGATAGGAACGCTGGTGGTCGTTATATGTACACTGGTGGTTGTACTCGGAACGGTGGTGCTCGGAGGTGTGGTCGTGGTCTGTGAAAAAGGCTGTCCCTGCGTAGTGGTCGGGAGGGTGGTTGTGGTGTCCACGACATTGTAGGCAGTAGTCTCTGGCAGAGCACCTAGAACTATTGCGTGTTTGGTGGTTTGGAGTACAGGTGCGAGACTTGTGGTAGTTTTAGGATCACTTGTAGTGGTTTCGATAGCCTCGGTGGTGGTTTCAATGGTTTCGGTGATAGTTCCGATAGTATCTGTGGTGCTTTTGATAGTCTCGGGTGTGCTTTCGATAGTTTCGGTGGTGGTTTCGATAGTCACGGTTGTGGTTTCGACCTGGGTGGTGGAAGAATGCACCGTGGAACTCAGTTCTGTTGTCGAGAAGGGAAAAATAAATTACTTTAGTTCTTTAATCCTATGAGATGTGATTTTCTCATCAGGAACGCATCAGTTACCTGTTGTATCCTCCGTAGTGGCCGCAATGCTGGATTCCTTGTCTTCTTGTTCTGAAACTAGTGTGGTTTGCTCGACTGCTTCCGTGTTGGCCAACCCAACGAGATCAGCTTCAGTCCGGGATTCTTCCAATTCCATTTCTGGAAGTATTGTGGTCATCGCCATGAGGTGGCCTTCAGCTCCAATCAATTGTAGGAGTGGCGACTTTGTAGCTCCCCTGCTTTCGAAATTATCTTCTTCGCTGTTTAGGGCTACTTCCTCGTCCAACAAATTGGCGGTTTCAATGGCTGGTAACCCGACTTGGAAGTAACTATTGGGTTTCTTGGCCTTGAGCGTTTCTGTGGTTCCTATTGTGGTGCTATTAATCTGTATGTTGGTCTGACTAATTTCGGTGGTCTGCGACTCCGGCATAACTGGCTGGGCGGTCTGGGCTCGCTCAAGCTCTAACTGCAGTAGAACGGAATCGGGAAAGGGTTCCTCCGTAGTGTCCGATGGATTGTCGGTGGTTATTGAGAATATCTCTCCCCGCGCATCGGTGGTTAGGATGAGGTCCCTGTCAATATCCATTGTAAAAGTCTCAGACTCAACAGGGGATAGCGAGGATGACTCCTCCTCTTCTTTGGATGGAGAAACGGTTGGAGTTACATTTTTATCAGGCTGTGACTCTTTTGCTGGGGCTGCCTGCGCGGCCGCTATCAGCAGCAGTATGGCAATAAGCGGCATGCGCGACATTTTCGACTCGATCGATTTACTGAATGTCCGGAATGCGAGGCGACTGTAGCTGTGGGCTGGCAATGAATCGCGTCTATGAACTCGTCGAAACGTTCACTTTGGGCCCCGTTGGCCTTTGTCGATTTGTCGCTTTGCCAAAACTTGCTCCTGACTCGAAAAGCTCTCTCTTTGTCTCTCTGTATATCTCTATCTCGGAACTGGTTCACTTGGGGCTACTGGCTTCCACACCACGCGACTAGAGTTGTGACTAGTGTTGTTTGCGGCGAGGAACTAAACCGCTTTCCGCTTCGGCAGCAGCTTATAAGGCGGCGAGCGAAAGCACCCATTTGAAAACTGTTCCCGGCACGGTACGGCCCTGTCTTAGCTCTGGGCGTTTGGTTTCTCAGCTGCGTTGCATTGCGTTGTTTTTCTTTTCATCCGCGGCGGCGGCTGTTTTGACGCGGCCCGAACTTGACGTGGAGTGCAGGTGAGTGAGGTAAGGCGAGCGAGCGCACTTGGCCCAGAAACATCTTTTAAATGGCACTTCCCCCTCTCCAGTTAAATTTCACTTTCAACGCGCTCACCTGTGCTCACCTCTGATCCGCGTATTGATCGTTGCCTGCGACAGTGCCGTTGCTGCATTGCTGTGTTTCTGTATTTCGCGGAGCGCCAAACCGGCTTTCTGGTATGCCGATTAATTCGTTACAGCTCGGCGTCCTCTCATAATTCGCGGTTACCCAATGATTTTTTATCAACACACTACGAGAGTGTCTCTGTGGTAGTCAAATTATTCTTTCAGAATTAACAATAAATTCTCTTTGAAATTTTCTTGAAAATTCTGATTGCCGACATTGTCTTGCCTTGCAAGAGTCCCTGATTGGGGGTTGAACGATCGCCTTGGAATGGGCCTAGCGAGTCGACGGAATGGAGCGTGCGAATAGTTAAAAAATACGGTTCTTTCAGGGATTCTGCACATAAAACCCTCTTTATGGAGTCGGAAACACTTCTTCTCTGGCTGTTACATAGATGTAGATGAATTAAATATAGCCCTGTATTCTTTAGTACCGGATATGAAAAGTACGCCAACCAATCTTGAACTATTCACTAATATGTATATTTATCCGTGAATATAATTGCTGAATTCTATAATCCTTTAAAAGTCTTATAAAAAACACAATTACGAAAAATAAAAGTTAGATCGTGCTGAAGTACTTTAGGCAACAAAATAAGATATATTTGTTTTTATGCTTTTTCAGAGGTAGGTATTCCTTTTTTCACATAACTCAAGTATCTTACATCTGGTGGCATTCAACTTTGCAAAAAGCTGACAAATTAAACTACAAATAATTTCCAAGCACTTTGTAACTTCAGCTTACCGTCTGGAAATTATTAGGCTTTCGAATTCAAATTTCAAAATTTCTTGCGGTATATTTTCCCGAAATGTTCTTTTAAAAACTGTGGAAAAGTTAAACATTGACTATTTCTAAGACATTCTTTTTTTATAGTTAGATTGTTAACGGTATCGTTTGCAAAAATCTTTGGATACCTTCCCAAATGACATTTTACCACTAAAGAGTTCTTCAAATACAAATATGTGGTATTTTTTGTAAGAAAAAAATGGTTGTATTTCGAGTAACGAAATTTATATTTATTATTAAATGCGACATGTATGTATATGTATGTATATCACTCCATCTAATGATGTCTTTTCCTGTAAAATTTCATTGAGATATGTAATGTGCAAGTTTATCTCATCTTTCCTGTGCTGATAGGAGAACTATAAACTGAATGACTGTTCTTAAAAACTGTGACTTTGTAAATTGATTTTCGTGACTGTTTCGACCACAAGCCATTCCACATCACATTACTAAGAAGAACTTTCATAATTAGCTCTTATCGAACTAGGAAACCGACCACAAAAGCATCATCCCGTGGCAAACTTCAAGAACAACAGAAATATTGTTGAAAAAGCCGTAAAGATAGTTTTTTGTCAACTCGACAGAAACGACGAGGACGAAGGAGCCAACCAACAAAACGATAACGATGCGTACAACTACGAGTAGCAATAACTGTGGGGTTTGCCGAGCTCAGCGGAAAGTATATCGCTAGGAAATCATTAAACGACCCGAACCAGAGTCGTAGGCGTAGAAGTAGTTCAAGCAATATGATTTATCTAATGAATGGCTTTTGTCCGAGCTTGCCAGTTGTCAGGGCACCCTCGAGGGTGTGTGGGATTCCCAGGGAACACCTTTAAGTAAGCTTCAATAACATCATTAAGACAAGAGAATATTTCTAGGATGGGCAACCTCACAGCCATGGAAAGGAAGTGGAACTCGTCGGCACTCACATAGATTGAGCTCCTGCCGTCAGGGGCCGGACACAACTGCCCTCTGTGTCCTGTGCCCTCTGCGGCCCAGGAAAGCCCTCTCGAAAGCGAGCTCTCATTTTGGCAAGAAAATTAGTTTGTCCAACTGTTGATGGAGGAGACTGTCGCTTTTCGTCGGCCAGGAAACTTTCGGCACTGTTGTAATATTTATGCAGATCATCTCAGCGGATGAAGGATGTGATGTGATGAATCCACAATTGAGTAGCCCCAGCTCTGCTGTCATCTCTGCTGAACAGTAATTGGGAGGGAGCACGGAAATATCATGAAATTATTATTGTTAAAGTAAAATCAATGCTGGCAGCATTTTCAATTCACCAACGAGAAATATAATTTAAATGCAGAGTGAAATGAGCTTCCTTCCTGATCAGAATGGGGAAACTGTGGGCTCGAGCCCTAATGCTTGGGAAACCATTAGGGAAGCATTTCGAATGCAAATTCTGTTTCGAACAGATGTATGTAATTCCCAGTATCCAGCTGCCTCGGACTTTGAAGTGACGCCGCTGGCAATTTGTCCAGGGGGCGTGGCACTTTATTGCTTAACGTTTATGCTTTCATTGGCTTCATGGCTTCATTGCCTCTTGATGCTAATGTTTATTTCTAAATTACTTCGCGTGGAAATGGGAATTTCGATTGATGGGAGCCGAAAATCAATCAATGCGGTGAAGGGAAAAAGAACTGTAGTTAAGAGCTACGAATTTATGTAACTCCTACGTGCATGCATTATAAAATGAAACATTGTTCAACTTCGTAGTCAATAGGCTCTCATGAACTTGTTATCTTGCTTGATGCCGGCTCCAGTAGTCCTCGAATGACTTTCAATTGCTCTTCAGATGCCACAAACCAAGGAACTTGAGACTCTGCAACTCTGTTTATTTTATAATTTTAGCTACGGCAAAGAGTGGATTTTCCCGTTCCATTGTTCAGAAATAGAACAATAGGAGTCGGTAACGCGGAAGTGGATAAAACGAGACGAGCATTGTAATTGTATTAAAAAATAATTACTTTATAAATGGGAAATTGCGAAAAAAAATTGCATTGTCTTCGGCATTTGGCCTTTGCTGGGAATTCAATTATCGAATCATAACGCATAAATATCGGGGATTGGCAAGAGAACCAGACAACTGCAGGTCATACAGGATGTACATGTACATATGTATGTACATAAGACAAATGTATGTGTGCCTCTACGTTTATTAACTCTTAGTTAAAAGGTTTCACTTTATTGTAAAGCCTGTATAAAGGCTGTATATTGTATAAGCTGAACTGAATTGGCTTTTTCCACTTGATTCTCCCATGAGGATACTACGAGTATGTAGATTTCCCTTGCAGGAGGCGGACTAACTAGCTATGGTGTAGTAAATATGTATACTCAAAAAGCCTTTAGCCTGCACCTTTGGATATACATTTTTAAAGGGATCTCTGTATTCCATTGGAATAACATTAAAAGTGGCTACCATTAAAGGGAAGTTGACGGCAGCCCACTGAGCAAAAGTTACACTCCGCAACAAGAATAAGTTGATTTAATAAATTATGATGTGTTGCTACTCGAGTGTGCGTGTGTGTGTCGGTCTCTGTGCATCCATGACGCTAATGACAGCCTCTGTAGGAGCCCCACACTATCATTATAAGCCAAAACTAAATCAACAGCAACTAGAGCACACGCCAACAACTGCCAAAGAGCTAAGAGCAGCAGAAGAGGACCGAGCGGCGAGTGGGAACTAATAGTAGATGAGTGGATGCTGAGGCAGGAGCCACTAATTGACTTTAATTATTTTGTTGTACTAAATGTCTTGTTTACACAAGGAATAGAAAGGAAGAGATACATAGAGAGAGGGAGAGGGAGAGAGAGAGAGAGCGTATTGCACTAGTGGGCGATACACTGGCAATTCGAAGTCACTTGTTCTCCCTTACAAGGCAAATGAACAGCAACAAAAATAATGTAAGAAATCCTTCGTCGAGATACTCGACTGTGAGATACCTGTTACTTATGCCTGCACTGTACTAGCTGCTTTAATTTCGTTATGCTATATTATTATATTTATATTTAGAACGCTATAAAATTAAGCAAACAAGATGCCAATACGGTAAAAATGAAATATCGTAGGTATTATACGTACTTGATCCAAACGAAAAATGAGCAGAACGCAAGACACATTCATACTAATTAAACTATAGTTACAATATTCCTGAGAGACCGAAGCTAAAACTAAAACTAGGTGTTAGTTAGAGCTATAACAGTGGCTAAAATAACTACAATATAATAATCCCTTTCTCGTAAAGTTTACGGGGTGTAATGACAGCTAACAGATGCTTCACAAAGGAGGGATACAGAGAGAAATAGAGATAGAGAGAGAGAGAGAGAGAGAAAGATAGAGTGAGGGAGAGAGAGGTATGTATGCAGTCAAGAGGACTGTCAAAGTTAGTTAAAAGCAAAGTGCAAACATGTGGGCTTCCTGGTGGGCTTGGTGGGATGCAACTACTCACCGATTCCCATACTCTAAGCGATGGAACTTTAATTAAAGTTGAATTTGCGCCTGCAACTGCAACTGCTGTTGCATGTTTTGTTTTTCCCGTTCGTGTTGATGTTTGTGGCATCGGCGACAAGGATAAGCGAGCAAGGACAAACTGTCATATAGAAGAGGCTGGTGAAAAGTTCCTTAAAGATTGCAGGAACATATATGTATGTATGTATATATGAGAGTTTATGATATTCCAATGGTTTCTCTACTATTCAGCCCGGGGATAAAAAAAGGTATCTAAGGGTTCAATTTCGATTGAAGAGTGGAAACAATTTTAGTCCACAGAAGCAGTCGTCGAAGCAGAGTCAGCTCCCGGCCAGAGGCCGCCCTGCGGTAATATCACCTGAAAGTCGAAACTTGTGTGCAGGCATTGGCTGCTGTCATCCCGCCTCCCAAACAGCCACTGCTTCCTGTTTGTGTTTGTGTTTGGTTGTTTATTCAGCAACAGTACGAGCTGCAATTTTGCTTACAGTTGGTCCTCCGCCGTGCTGGAGACTGCGCCTTCCTCCATCCTTCAGTTTGCGCTCCTACAGTCCTTCTGTCACCAGTCGCAAGACGCCAAACAACGACAAATGAAGGCAATTCATTGGGCACGCGGCTTAAACTTGTCGCTGAAAGTGCACAACTGCGGTTCTGTGCGGGGCTTCGTGACGGGGACGGGGAAAGTTCTGGATCCTGCTCCTGCTGCTCCAGCTCCGTCCACGGCCACCTCATGCTGCGGATAAAGTTTTCCGCGATTCCCGTCGAAAGGAGTTGCGTTTTAAGTTGCAATTAAACGCTAGCGTTGTTTGCTTCGACTCTTCCTCCAGTCCCTCTCCATTCCCCTGCCGAGGCCACTAGAGTCCAATGAATTCGTTGTGGTTTTATCCGATTCTGCCCTACGACAATATATTATCTGACTTGAGTATAGCTAATGAATACTGATAATGAATACTGAAAAGCAGGGACCGTAAATAATGATTATTTTCTTTTTTTTTAATAAATAAATCATCCACTTCTAATGGACGTAGAAAGAAGTAAACCATACCAAAATCTTTAGCTTTGTAAGAAGTCTGCATTTTAGCCATGATTTTAAAAATTCTGATTTTTACGATTTTCCTCATGGATAATGATTAATTTTGATTAATTTTATAATAATCATAAATAATTGTTATTTTTGATAAAAAAAAAATAGACTCAAAAATAATGATTATCAATGATTTTTATTTTTTTCGCTTTAAATAAAACTCAACATTAGCTTACGGCTTCCGTGTAGCACTTTTCGCCGATGTGATTACATACTCTTGGTCTATGATTTAATGCCTTCCATATGATACATCACATGTCCTTCAAGGACGACTTTCAAGGATTTAACTATTTTCTACTAAATTTTATTTATGGCTCTATAGTCTGTTGTGGTCAAGTCAGTCTGTTGTAGTATGTACATATGTAGTATTTAATATTATGGATATAATAATAGTAATATTGGATATTACGGGCTGTAATAGGGCAAACATAGATAACGCCGAGCAAGGTTAACGACGAGAAGAGCGAGATTTTAAAAAGCGTTTAGCAGGGCAAGCAAGTGCAAGAATTAACAGAACATGTACATATCGATATGTATATGTATGAATATGTTGTATTTTTCAATTGTGTACAGCATCATAATTGTATGTACGCTATTGAATGTACATATGTATGTACATTGTACTTTTAAGATCTACATTTTTAACACTGTATCCAACTACATTAAATTTTGACATTTTTCTTTTGCAGCTGAAAAGTATGCTTCACTTTTTTGATGTTCAGATTAAAAGTGTAAACAGCTTTCCGTTCAAATGCAGCTTGTGACCGTTTCAAGCTCCGACCACAGCCTGACATGCATTTCAATAGTAAGCGATTGTTTTAAACAATTCTAGAAGCTGATCCGCTGATTGCTTTCTGAAATTTACTCGTATTCAAATGCATAGTCTGTCCAAAAAAAACCCACCTATTCGTATAAATTAAGGCCTCCAAAAACTTTAAATGAAAATTTTGAAATTCATTTTGTATATATTTTAGAGGTAAGCTTTGGATTTTCCGCATAACTTTTTTTGATAGATAATAGATGCAGTCACTAGATTTGCTAATTGTCTTAAAATAAACAAAAAATTCATACCCAAAAAAAAAAATAAAAATAATTATTTAAATTCAGTATTTGAAAATTCATTCATTCCTGGAAAAAACAGTTGTGAATATGCGATTATTATGCAACTTACTACCGATGGACTTTTGGACAATGTCTTGATCCAACTGTTGTCAGAATTGCTAGCATGGATGTCCTATAATAAATCACTTACACGTGTAAAATTGGGTACTACCAAATTGAAAGAAATTTTCTTCCATTGCTAACCATTTTTACTTCTACAGTTTCCATCGGATGTTTGGGCGAAAATGCTTACGAGGTACGAACAAAATATTAGAAACCAGACAAAATATTCCACGCAAGAAAAAAAATCGTATTAACAATAATTATAAATATGTTATATTAGTGTTAGTATCAAATTCAAAGCATTTTAATATGGTTAACATGGGGGGTAAGAGTGGCCAATCAATCTCAAAATTTGTTCAATGTTTTATTATTTTTACAATCAACTTTACCAAATTCAAAGTCGCTGGGTTTTGTATATTTTATGCCCCAACGTTGGCCAATTTGGCCCCTGTGCATAAGTTAAAATGTACACCGCTCATATGTAAGCTCATATGCATACGCGTTTCCAATCCTCCGTTTTAAATAAAAACTATCTTATTTATATTTTGTATAATGTATAATTAAAACCAAACCGAAGATCCCTGGAAGAACCGATTCTTTGCCAAACCCATTGATGAGCTCTGCAGCTCTCTGATGCAGATGCAAATAACTAAACTAAACTTGAAATATTATTAAGAATTACCAAAAGGCACAGGGAATTATAATCCGATCATTCGACTCAGAAGAGTTCATGCAAGCAATAGTTAGATCTACAGATCGTGAGGAACAATGGAGTAGCAAGTTCTACAATGCCCCAAAGATTTTCATACAATAAAATTCTGAGATTCTCTTAACATAATTTTTATTATTTAACATAAACATACGTTTCGGCTTACCCACAAATTTGTACACATAAATTAAAGAATTAAATGTAGCAAAGAAATGATGAAATCTGATGAATCTGGCCGAAAAGCGTGGATAAACATTTACAGCATTCGTGTCGGTGCTTGGAGGGATTAGTAGTGATTGAGGTTCCGTTTATTTGGATGATTGGGAATGGAGTAGCGCCTCGACTGGGCGTGCCTGAGTGGATGGATCCGGGTCCCTGCGGTCGGGGGCCGAGAAGGTGCGATTGATTGGAGCGTAAATTGTTAAAATGTCATCACAGTCATATGAAATTGGAGCGAGAGAGAACGTTGCTTGCCGTCAAAGTCACGCGTACAGTTCCGATGTGGTGCTGCTGGATCCGACCTCCATATCGTCCTCCGCGGATGTGGTCGTGTCCGGAGTAGTTCTGGTGGTAGCTGTGGCTGTAGCTGCTGTCGTTGGTGCGGTGGCCGTTCCACTCGCAATCAGTTCCATGCCAAGGCCGTGGGGGAGGTGAACGTTGTGTGGAAGCTGCGACATCTGCAATTGGATTTGGTTCTGCAACTGCTGCCTCTGCAGCTGCATGGCCAAGAAGCTGGCCAGATTGGCCGTCAGCTTTGCCTTGTGATTTTCGACCCGCCGGATGTTCCTCACTAGGCGATTGTAGACCAGGGGCTTCACATCGATGGCCCACAAGAAGTCCAGATGGTTAAAGCGCTCCATGGGCACCAGGTACTTGTCAATCACGTTGGGTAGCTCCCTGGCCAGGCGGTCCACCCCTGTCGTAGACACTAGCAGATCGTTCACCGAGTAGTACAGGGCCACTGGAACCTTCACCCTCGACAGGTCGTAGTCGGGCGGCGTGATCCGGTTGTACTCTAACTGGTTCCTCAGGTAGCCCCGGTCGAACTTCCGGAAGTGGCCGGACTTCATAAGCTGGCCAAAGTGCTCCAGTTGCTTGATGGAGGCGCCCGAGGGCGTGTGGCTCAGCATCACGGGTAGCATGGTCTGCAGGAATAGATGAAGAGAGTAGAGCGATTCAGTTTCAGATTACGCAAAACAGTGTCCAACCCCATTCAACCTCCATTTAGAATCAACCCACACACCTGTCCAAAACACAATGCTACACGGCCTAGACCATGTTAGCCATGGCAGTATAGGCGGTTGCGATGGGATATGTTTTCGGTTCATGTTGGGCCAGAGAATCGCGCCTAATTTGCATGCATTGTCGCTTGTTGTCGGGTCTCCAGCTCCAGCACCAGCTTCCAGAGTGCCGGTTAATTATGCCAATTGCCAGCAACGCCAGCGTAAACAACAAGAAGAGCCCGACCCTCTGGCGGGGTCGAGCACTGACATAATAGATAATGACACCCCTTCAATGGCAGCACCCGGGTCAGGGAAACCCTCCCATATTCACCCCCACATAATGCTCGAATGATGTTCAATTTCAGACCCAACACCTCCCCCCCGCCCACACACACACATTCCGCACTTGTGGGCCATAATTTTAAATCTGCGGGGGCTTAACTTGCGGTCGATTAACGAGCAAGTTTTGCCGGGGAGTGGGCTATATTTAATGCAAACATCGTGGCTATCTGAGGATTAAGATAGAGGCATGCACTAGGCGCGACCTGTGCGTAAGTGCATGCAGGAATAGTTGTTTTTGTCTATTTTGAGTTTAGTTTTAGCGAAATGGAAATACAAGACAGGAAATTATGCCATTGTTTAGATTGGAACAATGAGAGAAGATGAAAAAAAAACAACTAAATCATATCTTCAAAATAATGCCATGTTTGTAAACTAAATCAGGTGATACTCAATATGTTATCTTGACTTGGAAATAGTTGTGAATATTTCTGCCATCACAACTCTGAAATACTGAATATAAGTAAATTAGTAAGTGACTGTATTTTCTCTTTACCCTCGAATGCAGAGTCTTCCGAAGTCTTCCCTCCTCATAGGCCCACACAAACTATCAAAATCCACCGACAATCGAACTGCGGCGGGTTAATTAAGTGTCAACTTAATGAAGACAATCTCCCCGAATGCCAGCCGACGTCCATGCCGCGACCAAATCGATGACTCTCACCGCTGCATGGCGCTGCATGGCACGAAAATTTTGGCGACACACAGCCGGAAGCCATATTCCCGACTCCCTTCGTCGCCGAACCAGCCACTCACTTTATTCAGCTGCTCCGAGTTGTAGCCGGCCACCAGAAATAGGATATTGGAGCAGACGTCCTGCGTCATGGCATTGTCGTGGCAAACAACCTGACTGTGGTCCACTAGGAATTTTGTGTTGGGCATGAACTCCGTGATGCGCAGCATTCGTGTGGCGGCCTGGGCGAAACAAAGTGTAAGAGCGGAGAAATAGGAATTGGGAAATGCGAACTGGAAAATGGAAAATGGACCAATCGAACGAGCCAGCGAGCGATTTGCACTTACAGTTAGAAAGTCGAGAAAGAGAACCAGGGTCCGGAAGAGGGGACTCTTCATATCGTGGATGTAGGCAATGGGAGCTAACGCGTGCATCGACGTGATTTTCTGCGTGTACGAGGGCTGCTCCGAGCAGAGCACCCAGAAGATGGCCGTGCCCTGGGAGTGGCCGACGTAGTGCAGCTGCTCGTAGCCTGTCTTGCTCAGGATGTAGTCGATGTTCGCCGGGAGATCGTACTTTCCCATCTCGTGGAAGGTGAAGTCCCAGAACTCCTGGTAGTCGCTATTAAGGCTGGTGTGGTTCTTTGAGTACCGATTGCCACGTGAGTTCCCCATCCAGACGTCGTAGCCCAAGTCGGAGAGCATGTAACCTGGATAGGAGGAAACGTTTCAAATTTAAACATCTTTGGATCGCGTCATAGTGCTACACTTACCCAATCCCGATTTGGGGCCCATGAGTACCCACGTAGCCGAAGTGTCCAGTATGCCGTGCATCAGCAGGACTGGCTGGGCTCCTTTCTTTGGAATGCGGTGCATTTCCAGGATATAGCCATCCTTCGTTACCACGGTGTGCGTCTCCGATGGATACCCATATTTGCGTATTAATTTGGGCTGAACGGAAAACGGAGAAAAACGGGATAGAAAGGTGTTAGAAGTGCAAATCATGGCAGTGTGAAATTGAGTCGCCCCAGTCCAGGTTTTTACACCTGCCCTTTCCGCTCGCTCTCCATTTTTCTCTTTTTTGCAGATTCCATTTGCATAGCAGTTAGACGGTGGACAGCAGACACCTGCTCGAGCCCCGAGCACCAGCATCATCGTCATCATCAGAGTGGTAGTCGTCTGGTCGGTCCCTAACCACAGTAATTTTCAGCTAATGAATTTTAATTTGCGGCATCAACAAGTTAATAAAGTCTCAGCCAGGTGGTAGCACGACTGTAGAAGGCAGAAGACTGAGCAGATTGAAAGGCTTGCAAGGTGCAGAAGGGCAGAACCTGTGGGAAGCTCCGCAGTGCTGAGTTGATTATAATTTCTTAGTATCTTAGTTGCAGGGAATTTTGCAGTGCCAGCACCCTAGCGAAATTGTGTATCCATAACTATTTGAATTGTCATCTATGACAGCAGTCAGAGCCATTTGAGATTGACATTCTTTATTGACACCGCAGAAAATAAAGCTCCGGGTGGCTATAAAGCAACTGATGATCATGGGGATTCTCTAGGGGAGTCTGATGTGACGCAAAGTCACACCAGCCACGAGCTGTCCGTCTGCTCGGGTCACTCTATAAGTCCCGCTCCATAGCTCAACCTAGTCACGTATCACGCATACGCACTGTATGACAGCATATGTTTCTTCCTGCTCGTGGAGATTTATAGATTTTTGAGAAATGCGTGATATTTTTGATAAGTTTGGCTCTTTGGGAGGCTACTTACGTAAGTGGCGCGGGTAGTAGGTGGCCGAGAGAAAAACTTATAACACAATTGTTCAAATTAAGCTATAAACACGCGATTACACAAATGTTCAAAGAAACAAACAAAAAACAAAATAAATAAATGAATAGATACTGGAAAGAGACTCTTTGGGAGCTGCCTGGAATTTTAATTAACCTTGGCAGCGAATGACCAGCAGCAACAACAAAAACAACAACAAAAGCAACAACAAAATAATACTCGTATAAACATTGCAATTGGCCAACTGACTTGCCGGCTGGTTGGACAACATGAGGAAGTGGTACCCAAAGTAAGCCAGTGAAATACTTTTCCTACTCTTTCGGTTTTGTTTTGGTTCGAGTGGCTTTTGGCAAATGTTTAGGCATAAATTTTGTTTCTTTTTCGGCAGTTTCCTTGGCTCTTGTCTTATGTAATTTCTTTGTTCGAATGGGAGCTTAAAAAGAATGAACGCGCGAACGAGGTGCGAAGGTACGAAGAAGCGGCCGCAGAAAGCAGCTTGGACAAGCCCCAAGAAATTGCAACAGCTGTTGGGGCTGTCGTTGCTATCGCTGTGGCCTGGTGAGGTTTTGTTTTTCTTGGCTTGACACACTTTGCGTCGCAGATGGCAAATATTGGAGAGCCCACGGCCGGAGGGAGAAGCGTTGCACAGATGCGCAAAGTGCAACAAAGTGCCACCATCATCGGGTCTCCCCGGGCTGTCTCTGTTGGGAAATCGCCAAAAGTTTGGAAACCCCTGCAGTAATACAACATTATGCCATGCTTTTATCTCTTGTCAAGGAATGCAACTATACGGTTTTTGCAATTAATAAACAATTCAAGCTAAAGTTTTCTTTGTATTTATTTTAGCCCTGCAATTAGCGGACATCAAATTGATTGCGGCCTAGAAATGGCTACGATTATAAAGTCCAATTTACTCAAGGCTCAACGGTGGTCGGCTCGTCGCGGCACGCACACATTCACATTCACATTCACAGACTTTGCAGTGCGTTTCCGTACAGAGCATTCGCAGCACAGCAGGCAAAACGGAACAAAAATACACATATGTACATAAGTTTTTGTATTGGTGCCGACCACTGTTAAAAAAGTGTACGCGAGCGACAGAGCAGCTGCAGAGCACTTTCCCATGTACATGCGATACGGCTATGTACATACTATGTATACATGTGCACATACATATGTACATACGTATGTACATATTTATTCTAGGAAAAGGTTATTGGAAAATTAATATTGAGCCAGCTCAAAAAAGCTCACTGCTATTGCTCAAATATTGAAATGTTTGTTTTAACGCCAATTAAAGCATAAGGCAAACACAACACACAGTATTCGTAAATAAATCAAGCAAATTGCGAGGCAAAAACGGACAAGTAAAGGTTGGAAAACCATAATTAAGTACCAAATCCCAGAGCAATAGAGAGATAGGTAAATGTCGGACCCTGCGGTCCAAGTCTGCGACTGTGAAATGTGAAAAATGAACGAAATAAAAATGAATTGTGGCTGTCAGTTGATTTTCGGTCTCATTTCTCAGTTTCTGTCTGACCGCGATACGAGTATGTTTTTTGTACGATGTACAGTGTACGATGTGTGCTCACTGTTTCACTAACTGAACTTTTTCGTTGACTCACAGCCACAGAAACTTCATTAGCACCTACACAGCAACAGCACTATGCAGCTCACCATAGCACACCATAGAGCCATAATGCTCATCATGACCTACTAATTTGGCTGTGTTCGACTGCCGATGGTTTGTGTCTACGCTAATTGGCAATGGGGCTTGTCTGTGCATCCACAGTGATCATCGCCCATGTTCCATCGCCATTTACTTCTACGGATATAAGAAATGATCCGATTTATTAGTAGATACATTTATACATATATTTATGAATTGAATGATCATCTCAGTAAACTGTACCAAATACTCTTATTAACGATGCGTGCTTGTCGAGCTGGTACAATAGAGCGTTAAAAAAAAAGAGATTCTTTGGGTGTCTTACATGGATCTATAACCTTAAATACTCGTAAAATAAACATATAATATATTAATAGAGAAATTCAATGTCAACTATTTATTTTGAATCCGTAATGTGTTAATGAATCTTTAGCCTAAGACTTCACCTCTATTTGCACAGTAGACTGACACTTCTACTTATACTTATGTATATGTATTTAATCAAGGTTGCACTTAGCCGATATATACTGTACTCGTAGGTGAAGTGTTGCATGGGCCTTCGGGTGTGGTGTGGATTTGCTTGAATGTTTTTTTTTCGCTGCGTATTTTTCGTTTTAAATATCAATGCAAATTTATAGTGTCAACGTCTGCTTTTCTGATTTTCTGGTTTTGTTTAGTGGCTTTATGGCGTGCCTTTGATTCATTTGCATAAAACACTTTTGCTCGTCGAATTTGAGGGCTCATGTCAGCCGCCTGATTCCGGAGATCGGAGGCTGAAGACCGAAGACCAGACCAAAGCCAGAAACCACTTTTGCTTTCGTTGGATGGATCCGATGGATGGATGGATTTCAGAGTCCATCTCCACTTGTGCACATCGCTCATTTTGTAACTGACCTTGATATTGACTTCTCTCTGGCCGTCTTTTAACATTGTCATTATGAGACTGAAATGAGTTCGAAGCGTCTCGATGGCTAACCAGTTTTCCTCCAGCCCTCCAATTTGGTGTCAAGTCTTTTGCTGGATCTTTTATACACCTCCGACTCTCTTGTCGGACTCTTGAAGATGTTTTTTTTGTGTAATTGACGGTGGCCCCTCGTTGACTTCATTTTGCCCACTGACTGACATCATTTTAATGGCATCGAAATATACTATAGGAGGTTAATCACTTTTGAACTTTTTCTTCATAAGCTGATCGTTTGGGGCACCTTATAGCCGAATAGCATATGTAAATCTGTTGGCTCGACAATGGATCAAAACATTCTGCGACAAAGGAAAACTGATTGATGTGGATTCGCAGAGGATAATCGTATGTTTGTTGTTCCAATCATTGAAAGCATCTTAATTGAACACTTTAGCTTGAACCTCGTTCGCCAAAATAGATATTATCGAATATATCACCAAATCAATAACCCACTGATTAATGTTTTGGCTTCTGTTTGTGTCCACTACATTGCTCCTCGATGCTGGTTGTAAACGCTCACTAAAAGAGGGTTTTAGTGTACTCTAGGAATGATAAAGATCAAAAATGTATAAATATATTTTTTAACAAATATAATTCAACGCTCTAGTCTTTTCCAACACCTTCCTTACAATAGCTTCGTTTTGCAATAAGCCTAACGGACATCAAATCGCAAACCATTGGCAGGTCATTGGCGGGCCAACAGAAAAACAACGCGGAAACCTTTAAATTCAAATTAGGGCGAAACGAAAATATTTTCTTTTGCCAAAACAAAGGAAAAAAAGCCAAATCCATATCGGACTGAGCCAAATGACAAACTATTTCCTGATTATGGCCAGCCCAGGCCCAGAGTGGGCTGTTTCTTTGGTGACATCTGTGGGTGTGCGGCAGCAGAAGCCAGCGGCGGAGACTGCTAACCCATATTTCAAAGTCAGTCAAGCGGCAAAGGCTTGGATGTGGATGTAGACCTGCACCTGGACATGAACGTGGACGGGGATGTGGACGTGGACGGGTTACTCTAATTGCAGGCTGATGATTGTGGAGCGTTGACAATTTCAATTTGTTATTGTGCACCATGAAAGGTGTCTCCCGCCATACACAATGGGACCCTGGCCATCTTCCTCTCCCTCTCCCTCACCCTCGCCCTTTCTCTTTCCCCCGCCCAGCGATTATGCAATTGGCAACGTGCAGAAATTGCCCCTCGGCAAAAGCCCCGGTGCTTTATTCAAACTCCGACGTGATTGCAGTGCAGACACGCGCCCGTGGACGCCCGTGGTTTGTAAGCTCAACAATGACTTTGCATAAGATCCACTTGGCCGTATCCGAATCCGAAGCACGGGGTGTACTGACAGTTCGGTGACAATAGTTTTGGGGCTGCATAACAACAACGAATCACGTAGATCCCATCAAATCGTTACGTTATCATATCTCTGCACATATGTATACTTGTACTCGTACAGAGTGTATACACTTGTAAATATTACTCGGCCGAGTATCGTTCCCGCTTTGGTCTGGCTTTGGCTTATTGGCTCTATTCATTTTCACCTATCTGTTTGCTGTTTGCCGACCCGACCCCACCCTAAAGATACTAAAGACTACATATTGGGTAATCTTCGGCGTTGTTTGCACTCTGATATTTAGTTGGCTGTGAGAGTTTCTCAAGTGATTTCTGTCCTCATTGGACTTTTTCTTCAGTTTTCTTCAGATGCAAATCGGTTTACCTTGGCAAATGCTTGTCCAAAGAGGAGCCCTCGAGAAAATTGCTGGTAGCCTGGTAGCCCACAGGCTCTCATGAGATCGAAAACTGAATGAAAATGTGATCCAACTGTGGATCCCGTGAATGGGGTAAATGTAAACGAGCTCAAGGTCAGTGCGGCCACCAGTTGCTTATTGAATCAAAGCTCACAAGCATTCAATGAACTTGGACGTGACCGAAAATATTGCTTATATGTATTTGCATTGAAATAGAGAATTAGTTCAGAATATAAATTTCACGAAATTCAATCATAAAATTGATTATCCAAGCAATAATTTTCCTATCAATTTACAGTCGAGTATATCCAGAAGAATTTAGTGCTCTATTTAGGACGGTTAATAACATCCCAATAATTTGCTACTCTTGGTGAAACATTTTCGAAGTAATACTGTAAAGGGCCATCACAGTTCACCGTACCACCCTCTAACACTCTCTTTGGTGCTTTGGTGCTTTGGTGCTTCGTTGCACTGGAACTGCAGCGGATCATGTGAGACGACCATTACAAGGCGGCCGTGGCCCCTTTAGCGAGACCGATTTAAACTGTAAATAGTTCTTACCGCTTCACGTGACTGTGGAAAGTCAACGAACTCCGAGAACGGAAACTTTCTTTCGACTCGGGGCAGTGTAAATTTATTTGACATAGAAAAATTGTCCAGCCAAAATAAATAAGAGCAACAAACGATGAAATACCAAAGAAAAAAAAAAAAACAGACAACGACAGACGAAAAACAATAGCAAAGAAAACCAAACAAAAACAAATGTCACTGAGGTAGAGGTAGGAGGTTGGTGATGAAAGTCGACCGATGAGGCCTACGGAATCACGGAGTGCGGATTGCTGTCGCTAACTTACCGTTATGAGGGATGCGTCCTCGAGCACGTCGGACTTGAGGTTCCTGCCCCCACCGGCCAGGTTTGCGTTGCTCGAGAGAAGCACCGAGTTGAGAAGGTTCTTGAAGCTCAGCGAGCTATAGCTGAAGGGCGAGAGGAGAGTAAAGGCCCCGGCTCTACCGCAGACCTGCAGGGCCACCAGGCAATGCAAGAGCAGGGCCACTAGCAGCCGGCCGCAGGCAAATTCGATCGCGCGCATTGCAGAGTGGTTCCAGTGTTCCAGCGGCACTCGCAGATCGAAGATGCAAAGCTCTCGCTCTTGTAGTCGTAGTCGCACTTCTCTCTCACTCACAACTCGCAACGCACACTCGCGCTCTCAGACACTCGATATGGGGCAAATTAGCTAATGCAGCACCGGGGCTTGCACCTGAGCGTAACGGTTACGTCGCGACTATCGCTAGCTCTCTCCCGCTTTCGTCACAGATCGACTTGGCGGCTGTTACGTGTTTGTGTCTGGCCACTCGGGCTGTCTGGGTGTCCTTTTGGTTGATCCAATCTGGGGAAATTTCTCACTAAATGCACAGTATTCACTGCTGATTATTGGGTATCCCGGCTGTACGGAGGGTACTCTACTCAGACGAAGGGTTCTCAATATTAAACGTCTTATGGAGACTTATTTATGGGAGTTGCTTGCGGCCCACACGTTTAGATTCGCAAAACAGCACTGGTTTGCACCACACTTTCTGGTTAATTTTATCTGAATAGCTGAAAACTGTTTTGGTTTCTTGATTTCACTTGCAATGTTCCCACGTCAATCCCATTTGGCGCACCACAAAATATATAGAACCTCCAGATGAAGCTATTCATCCGTCTTCGTCTGGGGCATGAAGCGCAAAAGAAAACACGACACGACACGCGATACGCGATTCGCGTTGAACGCAGGGACAAGTCTCAACAAAAAATTACTACAAGCGCTACAGGTGCGTTCACGACGATCATTTGCTTGCTTTTGCCATGCCAAGTATCTCTGCCGCTGGCCACATCGCCTTTTCAGTTTTTTAAAACACCCGACGCGACGCTGCAAATGTTGCTCACTCGGCTCGCACGTCGCTGGAAACAACTGAAGTTGTCGCTGGCGTTGCTTGGCGATGCTATACCTAATTTCGTACCCACCTTGCATGCCGGCGAACTTGTTTGAGCCGCACCACCGACTGTGGATTGCATTTATTTGTGGATGGTAAGTATTTAGACATGAACATTACATGCTGATATGCATATGTATGTACATATACATATGTACTCGCAATACTTGCCGTGTACTTGTATATACTTACCCCTTGCAAAGTAAGTTTGGATCGAGGGACTGACTAGGCCAGGGATATCCCTAAGGGTTGTACAATATACCATCGAAACTATTTTTTTTTTTATTACATTTCCCGACCTGTCTCAGCTCTAGCTCCCCCTCCCGTAACTCAGCACACAGTCGCTGGCGCGTGCTCAACTAGTTTTTTGCTTAAGTCTTTCGTTTCGTTCAGAAACGAGCCGGGTTGGATTCGACATGTCTGTAGGTTCGATTCGTTTAACCGTTAGAGGCTCGATCGTTTCGGTTCGGTTCGGCTCGGTTATGGATGTTCGCTTCTTGGAGCCCGCTGCCAAGGTAATTGCAACCGATTCCTCCGACGCAACGGAGGCCCCTCCCTGTCCCCTGCCCGTGGCGCCGCATGGTGGCTGTTGAAATGTTCGGCCTGGCAGCCGGTTACGTTTGCAATCGGCTCAAATGAAACTGCAAGCCAAATTATGCATAATTTTTCTTTGTGACACGCCTCGCTGAAGTTTTGGGTGTTGCACTCTCCACCCATATCCCATATCCCATGTCCCATATCCGAATATTCAAAAACTCAAGCTCCCCCGAGCATTGGATCACCCTTCTATCCATTATCTATTACTGCCATTATCTTTGATTGCCCGCGCTCTTAAGGCCTGCTATCTGCATCTTCCGATTGTGGCTAGTGTCGCTGGTGTTGTCACCGTTGTGCCGTTGGAAACATAGTCTTAATCGCTGAGTACTCAGCAGGTCTTACAATGGTCTCTTCCCGCCTGTCTTTTTGTATTTCTTGTCTCAGTGGTTAACCTTGGCCCGGCCAATTTGCTGGGAACAGGCGCAGGCCCAATGACAACCGTACCCGCATTAATCATAAATTCAATCACCATTTTTACACGCATTCTTGCCACATCGGGACAGTGAGCAGTGAGCAAAACACAAGATACAAGATACAATATTGGGAAGAAGCTTGAAAGAAGCGAGCGCGAAATGTCGAATGCCCTTGAAAGCAAATAACGTGGACTAAGCAATTTGTATGTATAGTAGTGTGGACTGCATAAAAACTGACTGCTAGCATTATTGAAAATCCTAAAGGAGACCGAATGAAGCTAAGATCAGTTAGGGCCCCTTCTTCTGTGCTTTACTGACAGGATAATTGATTTAAGATCAATGCTTTATGTGCCCCGCCGACGATAATACTCAATCTGTCACTGGGCAAGGCTAAAATCACTCGGCCACATCTCAAGGCGATCAAATGCATTGCAATTCCATTAAGAGCAACAGAATTGCAACTGAATACGACTTGCACTTTGAAGAATGTCATGAACACGTGCCACATGCAATTACATGAGGCAGAGGCATGGGCAGGGGGACGGGCAGAGGCACGGACATGGCCATCAACTTCTTTACCTGACGTCCGGCATCTGTGAATTGCTTTCGTTGCTGCCTTGGGTTTCATTATTTTTTTCAGCTCTTGACGAATGCAATTATCTGGCGCGTTTTCTGGCCTGGCCCCAAAGTTCGAACAGATTCCTACAACTTATTGAGGGTACTAGCATGTGTTGGAGTTTTTGGCAGAAAACAAATTACAATTGCCCAATGACATCCCCATCAGTGGCTGCATCAAACAAGGAAACAAGGATAGAGGTCCAAGAAAATAGCTTAACCCGTTAAAGACTCGAACTAGTTAAATATAATGTTATCAAAGAAATATTTAAAATACTAATAGAGATTGGTAATATTCAAAAATTGCATTAAATGTTCAGGACATAGAACGTCCTAGAAATTGAATATTGTTGTCCTTTTTATGGCATACTGCATTTGCTGACACTCTATGAGTATATTAATATATCATATATTATATGCATATATGTATTGCATTTATTATACCCGGCACTCGAAGAGTATAGGGGTGTATTATATTTGTGGTGATAACGGATGTGTGTAACGCCCGGAAGGAAGCGTTTCCGGCTGTGCTGAACTGATATCACAAGAGATTCGATAGAAAGTTTGGTTGCTCTAGCTCTTGTAGTCTCTGAGAACTAAGCGCCCATTTCAACGAATAGACAAAGCCGACAGGGTCGCGTGTGAGAGAGAGCGAGAGGGAACGATGACTTTCGAAATGGTTTTCTTCATAGTGGCTATATTAATAATCAGATCTGATCCAGATTCAACACTTTTATAGATATGATCATTCTCTATGATTCTGTGTTTTTAGTTTTCTCGTGTGGGCGGAAAAGGGCGGGATGCAATTTTGCAATACACTAGGAGTAGTGTGATCACACAGAAGACTGGATACAAAATGTGGTTGCTCTAGCTTCAATAGTCTCTGAGATATAGGCCCTAATGAAGACGGACAGACGGACAGACAGACATGGCTATATCGACTCGGCTATTGATGCTGATCAAGAATATATATACTTTATGGGGTCGGAAACGCTTCCTTCTGTACGTTACACAGATCCGTTATCCCCACAAATCTAATAAACCCCTTAAATCTTCGAGTACCGGGTATAAGAATCTAGCATAGGGTTCAACCTAGTTTTTTGAAATTTTCCATTTAGGTCAAAATTTAATTCGTCCGTTTTGCAAACATATAATAAACTACATAAATCATAAGATCACATATATTCTGACTGAGTACCGGGTATAAAGTAGAGCCGCGGCCTTTGCCGATAATTGCGATAATAATTTGATATATATTTATCTTTTACCGCAGCAAATCTTAAATCTGAAGATCGCAAGGCGCGAGGTAATTTCAGCTGTTGCACCTGCCATTTCTTGCCACAATAAAAGCGTGAAAGAGTCAGAGCTGGTGGAGTATGCATACATATACATATATCGATGATGGTTAATACTTATATTATGCTAAAAGGTGCAGGTTGGCGGTGGTTGCTCTGTTTGTCCCTGTCGTCCTCTGACTGTTCGTAACGTACTTCGCTGCGACCTTGCCAGCAGCGTTTTTGTTGTCTGTGTTTACTCTCTGGTTGACACACTTTCGGGTGGCTTTTGGGTGGCTCATCTCACTTCCATATCATCTTAAATTAGCAACATATACTTGTACTGTGTTGTATATTTAATGTACATTACTCATAATTGTTCCAGAAGTGAGTCATTTCCACATTTCACACCGCTCTGAGGAGCTTGAAACTTTATTGTTGTGGTGATTTTTTAACGGCACTTAACAGATGACCCCGGGTTAAAGAACCATTTTTAATTGACAATTTAACGAGAGAGGTTCTTAACAAACTGATAAATGAGTTGGCTATTATAAACGACAGTACACAGAGGGAAAAATGTGTTCTATTCCACAAGCTGGGAAAAGCCAGAATAAAACTGCGATATTGGTACAGTCCAAATACTGTGTGGGTGTATAATAATTATTCATGCATCGAATAATATCACATCGGTCCGGTCGTCACATCGTTTGGAGTCGACTTGGCTAGATCCCATCCATCTATTCTGTCATCCGCTCTTAACCAAACGTGAAATTTGTCCAATTAATCCACATGCTTCTTTCCTCTCTGAATTTGTACCTTCTTTAAACTTTTTGGTGGGACCGCGGACCCATGCCCGTCGACGAGACCCGTTCCCAGGACATTCCGCAAGTGTTTGCGCTCTATAGCCATTTTAAGACGCCATTTAATTGCGACGCCAGTCACCTGCTGCCTACGCCCACGCCAGGAGCATCGGGTAGCCGACTGGAACCAAACAACTATAATCAGTCGCGACTATAATCGCGACAACGGCAATTGCTGGGGCGTTGAACAGCACCTGATTGCGCGGCCTGCGTGACGTGGCAGTTGGGAGCGGTTTTCATTCGCTTTTCGGCGCTGATAAGCATCACCCGGGACTCCAAGAAAGTTCGCGAACACCGAGCAGGATTGTGATTTGGCTGCCGTTACTGTCATCAATATTTGGTAACAAATTCCAGTCCCATGGCATTCCAATTCCATGCTGGTTGATTGCACCTAGCCATTTCGCAGTCCCAAATTCAGACGCCGACGCTGTATCAGCGTCTCTTCTCTCTATCGGTTCGCCTGGCATTACGTAAGCTTCCAGCCAAGCCGCTACCTCTCTTTCTCCAAATGTTTTAACCACACACCACACAGTTTTTCAAACTAAGAAAACTCTGCTAATGGCGACATCGTAAGACGCTTTAAGTGTACACTACACTGCAAGTGGAAAAGGCAGTGCGAACATCATATAAAGGTAGTTAAGTAGTTACTATTTTTCTGATCATTTGGTTGAAGCAGAAATCTGTTCGACCTGTTCGTAGCACTCCGCGCAGCTTTCCATCCTGATCCAGGTCAGCTATTTCCCTAGAAGAACGCACTACCCGCATTCTCTTTTGTCGGGTATCAGTCAGCCAGATAAGATTATATTGGAAACTACATGCAGTCGGAGAAGAAAGGGTGATTCAATATAGAATTGATCTTAAAATTATAAATATTCTCTTCATTGCCAATCGATTAATGGAGTGTCGTTAGGACATTAAGTTAGGACAAGTCATGACCTGACCGGCCAATGACAGATATCAAAAGTACTTCAATTATATGTTGGTTAATCTATATGTGATTCATAAAAAGGTGATGGTTGATGGTAGGTAAATTATACCATCTATGTTGTGTGATGGTTAATATACAGTACACAATATAAGAAAGAGTATACATTTTCACTCTATTCAAAATGAATTGAAGTGCGGATAGGGCATCTCTGCTTCGTAGTACATATTTTGCAGTCTTGCTTTTTGAGCCAACTTTTTTTTTGAGTTTTTGGTTTGTTGGTAAAAATGCAGGCAGCAGAAACGAGCCACGATATGGGGCCAAGTGGCGATTTTTGTTTGCTCTCCTGTGCAACAAATAGAAACAGCAACAAAACAGAAACAGGTGGACTTGTCAAAGCAATCACAACAACAAGCAATAGCAGTAGCAACACCAACATGAGACGTACTACAAATGCCTCTCCAGATTTGTCATTCGCCAGCAACAAGAGCGAAAATGTTGGTAAATGTGTCATGGTAGCAGGAGCAGCTTTTGGCGCTGGTACTGCACCTCAAGCCCCTTGGCATGGCTGTGGACGTGTTCCTGTTTACATTTCTGGCAATGTTTTTCAACGTAAACGTAAATAATACAACTTTATGCAAAAGCCGGTTTCGTTGGGCTTGGGTTTGTCTGCCACGCCACAGCTTCGATGCGATCAATTGACACATATCCTAACCTCATCCCAAAAACACACAAAAAAAACTCATCTGTCTCGTCCTCTGCGATGGCTGCGGTGACTGCGGTTGCGATTGTGGTGTTTCGGCTGGTCCCAGGGGATTGGACTCGGTTGTTAATGTCAATGTTTATGCCGCTAAATGTTAATTCTAATCACAATCAACGTCTTGTTCGATTCGAATTTGCTGCCGATGACGTGCTGAAAGTTTTCTCTGACGCTGGCCGCCGCAATGGCTATGGCCAAATGGAAAGGCAAGAAGATATTATTGGGTCGGTTTCTTCAGGGCTTAACTGCTTTTGATTGGAGTTAGTGACTCTGAATATAGCTCGTAACTTAACTGTCTTTGGGCAGAGTTCTTAGAGAGGGTCCGACCTGCCCCACAGTGTAGACTCTCTCCGTGAATGTCTGTCGAACGTGTTTCGTGTGGCACAGAAAGCCAGAAACGCCAGACACGTAACAATTAAAAACATTAAAAGCCTCTTATATAATCCAGCAAAAACAACGGGCACTTCACACGCTTTGAACCTCCAGGGTTGATCCCCAACACACCACACCCTTTATGAAATTCGAATATACTTTTGACACATATGTACATACATAACTCTGAAAGAGCGCGTAATAAGTGCTATAAAGACGCCAAACGACAGCCAACATGGAGAAATAAAGAAATGTTTATAAGCTTTTGTCCACTGAAGTATCATAACATAACACATAACAGTCTGATCGTAAATAAGAAATTACTTTTCACTCATTTTTTATTGGATCTGGAAACAAAATTGTTAGAAACTAGTTCCACATTTTGTCCCAGTTGGTGAGGAAATGAAGTACCTTCATATGTACATATGTACGTCGAGTCTTTTATATGATCTGCAAATCAAAATCTGAAAATTTGAGACGACCACAGTATTTAAGCTGAGCGAGCATTTGGCCGAAATTATGTTAATTGCACAGATTCAGCCCCTACTTGTATTTGTATCTCTTCATCTGAATCTCCGCCTCTGCAGCTCTCACTGCTTCTGTATCTGTAGCTGTAGCTGTAGCTAGGGGCTATGCGAATGCAAATTAGGCGCCAGAGCTCAGAGTTTGCCCTGGAGAATGTGTTTTGGTTTCGGTTTTGGGTTGGCATTACCACGCATAAATTTCCTTACGCCTGAGCGGCTCCAGCGACCATTTTCCAACTGGCCAATGGATTGGGGGCAGGGGCGGCTGGGGCTGAGCCTGTGGTTCCCCTCTCCAGGCAGCATGCAGCTGCATGGGAAAGGGCGAGTTGCAGGAAATGGCGAATGTTTATGCTGAAATATGTTGAGAGGATACTTTATTGAGCGAGAGGAACAAGCGGGGGCCGAGGGCAGGAGATCAGTTTGTTCAGCCACAAAGTTGCATAATTAATTTGTTTACACAGTTGTACACAAACTCAACGCAATTTTCTCGGGTCGCCGTGTAATGTGCAATGTAAATATGTGCAACATCGCTATGGGCAGGGGCAGGTGCAGGAGCACGGAACTTAAAGAGCTCCAAATAAAATTTGAAGTGATGGCTACAGCGCGATAAGAATTCCATTTGAAGGATTTTAAATGACAACGGGACTCCTGCCCAAGTCAATAATGAAGAAATCCTAATTTGGAAGCTTTTTATAACTTTTTGTCAACACCTTAACAGGCTATATTTTCATTTCTGTCTTTTTAAATTCTCGTCGCATCAAGATTTCCCGAACATTCTTTATCTGATAAGAACAATCTTTGTACATTCTCACACTCTTCAACACTGGGATACGAAAACCTTTTCCTGGTTCTAGATTAACAGCATGGTGCATTCGGGTAAAGAAAAGCGAGCAGCCGCCGTTCTATACTTTCAGACTTAAATATTCTTATTTTTGGCAATGGATGGCAAATAATGGAATCTTTAAAGTAACTTTAAAGAGAGCTCTTATCAACCCACCGCCAAATTCGCTTGCGTCTGATTCACTGTGTGAGAGCGGATAAATTCGACACTCCGACCATTGCAATATCATTAACTATATCATCGATAAAATGTCCATTTCCGTCCCAAATTTGTTTATATTTGCACCATTTGCTTTCAGTCGTTCATTGCTGTTGTTGCTGCTGTTTATGCACTTCCGTGCATTCGAGGCGAGTGCGGCAGAAACAACACCAGGAATTGCGTCAAATGTTTTACTGCCAGATAAGAAGTTTAATTTATGCGAAAACATGTTTGAGGCTTCTCGCGTCTGTTGGCCAGACACCGAATGGGGATATATGTATGTACATATGTATATGGATATACGGATATACATGTAGATAGCGGCGGAACCATGATCCTGGATGGGCCGGACCTTGACCAGACCCGGTCACGCCCCTATTTCACACCCCTCCCCTTTGCTATTGACCTTGCAGCGAAGCGAACTTCAAACCCAATCAAATGCAAACAGAAAAACAGAAAAAACTTGGCCATAAATTTATCGGGATTCGCTTTTTCTGCTTTTGCGGACGTCGATGTGTGTTATTTTTGCCACTGTCATGTATTTATTTAACGCCGTTTTGTCTAGACCGTCGCGCTGACTGACATTGTGGCCAGGCGGCACGGCACTCTCAGATATTTGTAGAGCGATAACTCCTGTTTTATGGTCACCCATTGTCTGCAGCAGCACGAGGAGTGGCACTAGCAAAAGCCGGACCGGAGCAGGAGCAGATTTTATGCTATTTCTGTCTGGCACTTTCCCAGAAAGCCGCAACCAACCAAAGCCACCAGTCAACAGCAACAGCCACAGCCGACGGAGCGTGCCTCTGCATAAGCAGGCGGGCAATTAAAAGCAAAGATTCCAGACATTTCAGCCATTCCAGGATGAGGGTGCTGGCATCACATCATTAATTAGGTCCTGAAGCGTAGATAGTTTTCCTTATTTTAAGTTTATTTAACAATATTGCCACCTCCTCACCCGGAATGTAAAGAGGCGTTGAATATCTGGATATGGGAATACCGCAAACCAAGATCGCGGATTAATATTTTGAATTATTTTTCATTTTTCGATCGATCTTTCTTTACATTCTTTTTACATGCATATGTATATGTACATATCTGTATGTTGGGGCGCTTGGCTTCTCAACAATTTGGTTGCATACTTTTGTACACTTTGAAAATCATGCCTCACCTCCTATTGCGATAAGCATCGAATTTCTGATCGATTCGCAGCAAAATCTCAACTTTTCTACACAACGAATATAGGAAATAGTTTGAGATAGTTTGAGATCACACCATAGCGGTAAAGAGGTTTCTTATCATGAATGTGCTATCATTTTAAGGATTACAATAATTTTCGAATACTAGGGTGCAGAACCCCTACCCAATCCGGCAACTGGCAATACCCAAAATGAAATTTCGGTCAACGACATGGACCTAACAATATTTTTGTATAATAGAGAAAAAAAAAACAAGGCAACAATTTATATCTATACATGGTTATTGGGTCTATTGCGGCCAGTTCGTTTGGCATCGACAGTGCAAGGGTGAAAGTGAATAATGAGGAGTTTTAACTTTGTGGTGTTCATCCTTTGGCTTTTGCTGCAAGGCAAATCCCCCCTTGCCGGTATGAAGTATTGGTTTCCGACCCCATAAAGTATGTATATTCTTGATCAACATCAATAGCCGAGTCGATATAGCCATGTCTGTCTGTCCGTCCGTCCATCCGTCTGTCCGTCTTCATTAGCACCTTTATCTCAGAGACTATAAAAGCTAGTGCAACTATATTTTGTATCCAGTCTCCTGTGTGATCACACTACTCAAAGTGTATTTCAAAATTTGTACACTCCCCCTTCCGACCCAACAAAAGACGAAAATCTGTGGAATCCACAATTTTGAAGATACGAGAAAACTAAAAACGAAGAATCATAGAGAATGGCCATTTCTATCAGAGTGTTGAATCTGGATTAGATGGGCGATTAATATAGAATGAAGAAAATGAAGAAAAACCATTTTGAAAGTCATCGTTCCCTCTCGCTCTCTCTCACACGTGACCCCATCTGCTTTGCCCATTCGAATTTTTTGACGCCTAGTTCTCAGAGACTTTAAGAGCTAGAGCAACCAAACTTTCTATCTAAACTCCTGTGATATCAAACCAGCACGAGTTTATTTTAAAATTTTGCCACGCCCCCTTCCGCTACCACAAAGAACGAAATCTGTGGAATCCACAATTTTGAAGGTACGAGAAGACAAAAAACGCAGAATAATGACAAATGACAGTCTCTAGTAGATTGCCGAATCTGGATCAGGTCGGATCATTATTATGGACAGAAGGAACAAATTCAATTTCAGTAGCTACGCAACGCCTTTCAAGTGCTTACTCATTTCCTCTCTCTTTCTCGCACACACTTCCACAAACCGTATATATGTAAAGACGAATATGTAGATGGCAAATGTAGAGAAGATACATGTAGATAACATATGTAAATCAAAATGGAAACACAAAAATATTTCAACTTAATTTTTTTGAAATTTTGTTTGGAATAAATGAGATAATTCCTTTTTTCCAACATATTCTGACTGAGTACCGGGTATAAAGTAGAGCCGCGGCTCTCAACGTTCCCTCTCGTTTAATGGTGTTTTCTATGAAAACTCATGTTATACTGATTCGCTTCGGGCCATTCCTGCGTATTTATGTAAGTCGACTATGTTTGAGCTATGTTTATGGCCAATTTGATATAGAGAATACGGAACAACGTTCACATGATGTTTATATTATTATACTTTATATTCTGATAGAAAACATATGCAATTAAATAGATCAAAAATAAATTGCAAAAAATACATAGTACGGTAACACCCCCTACAAAGGGTCACGTAATAGGTAACGCAGGTGATACCCGCGGAATGATAACTACCTCGTACTGCAGGCGGATGCATTCGCAGTTCTTAGTCGTGGTGTCTGGTCACCGGATCTTCTGGGTACTCAGTCAGTCGGTGGACCGTAGCGAGCCGATGAATGTTCTTCTGGTGCAAGCGCCCCACCTCATGCTGCTTCACCGACTTTAAGTGGTTCAGCGTTATATCGCAAGCCTCGCAGTAGTAGGCACCAGTCATGCTCAAAATATTGGCTGTATCCATCGGGGTGCTGGACTTGCAGGTGTAGACACCCAGTGGTTTGAGAGAGGATATCGAGCCGTTGGAAATGCGGTAAATATGGCGGCCGTCGAAGGGAACCGCCATGTTTCCGCTGATGTAGCTGGAAAGGACACGCCGGCGATGTCGGGCCCCAGCCATGTGCATGGCCATCTGGGACTCTGAGGTAATGCTCACATCGCACAGCTCGCAATTCAGCCACTTGCAATCGGTGCGTACCCAGCGGCCAGACGTGTTGTAGTAGCCCACGCCGTTGGGCTTGGAGAGGTTGCGGGCCACCATCTGGTGGCGACGCCCGTGAAAGTGCTGGTCGGCATGCACATTCGACGTGAGCTTCAGGTCGCAGAGCTCGCAGTATAAGTCGATAGTCCTGGCACTACGCAGCGCCTGCAGCATGTCATCCGAAACGCTGCTTTGAGTAAGGCAGTCTGGCATCTGCAATGAGCCCACCTGGCGATCGTGCTCCTTTGAATGGTAGTGTTCTATGGCGTTGCGCACCGTGCGCATAGTGGTGTGGCAGAGGCGGCAGTTGTTCCAGCGGAAGAGGCTGTTCAGCTCCGGGGAACAATTCGGATAGAGGGCCTGAAAGCCGGCAGGGTCATCCGAATCATTTAGGACTGCTATGCATAAACGGTAAGACCATTGACAAAGGGAACTGAAAGACTAAGAATCAATACTCACCAGCAACCGTGTTTGAGGGCTTCTGATCCCACAGCTTTTCGATCTCCATCTTCTGCTCAAGATGTACCATTTGGCGCTCACCCCTAACGCGAGGCGATGGAATCTTCTGCTTGCGCATTTGCGCAAAAGACTTCACGCCGTTTTTGTGTGCGAACTTGACTTTGGGCCGCGGCAAATTCTTTTTTGAGCTGTAAAGCTGATTTGTGCAGACCGCTTTAAAGCCGTTTTTTGGTGCTAACGCGCTTTTGGTCAATGGCTGAAGTCCGTTCGGGCCATGCAACTTGACAGGGTATGTCGAATCTGACTGTTGGGGCTGTTTGTGGAAGCCATTGATTGGCTTTTTTGATTGCTGCCCCTGAAGCTGAAGCTGCTCGTTTTGCACGTAAGCTCCGGTACTGTCGAGGCAAAGTTCAGGAATCTTGCCTTGGGCGTAGTTAGTCGAATGCAGCTTCTGGACTGTCTGGACTGGCTGGCAACAATTCAAGGGGTTCGTGATCAAGCCGTCAATCTTTCTGATATCCACGGCTTCATACTCATTCAGTGAGGGCTTTCCGCCCTCTAGGGTCTTTGTCATACAATCATCAATCTCGTCCTGCTGGATCTCCTCAATCTGTAAGGGAGGAGGTTGTTGAGCCCCTACGGTCTCCTGGCATTCATTCATCCACAGCACCGAGTGGGCAAGGGGACTTGATTGCTGTTGGTGCAAGGCCGCCATAAAGTGGGCCTTGATCGTCTCATCTGCCTGATTGGCAGTGGGAGTCTCAGTGAATGTAGAAACTAGAACTGGGACGGTTAGGCTCCGGTGTGGGAGCATCTGATGAACGCCGGTCTGGGCGACCAGTAGCAGATTCTTGTCGGTGGAGCTTGGGTCGTGCCAGACACCCATTGTTCCCATCTCATCAAGCCCGGTGCCATGAACGGGACAGGAAGGACGGTCCTTTGGGAACATCAGCCGCAGGGGCTGACACTCTGCATCTCGTCCAAGCTCCTCGTAATCTCCTGGAGGAACATTCACATGGAAGTGATAGACGGCCTTCGTGTCCATGCATCGCACGTCCACCAAGACAGGCACATGACCGGACGGAGTGAGTGGCTTGGCAAGGTGAGCAGCAGCCTTGACTATGTTTTTGGCGCCCTCTATGGCAACCACCTCGTGTACCAGCAGCTGCCGGCGGTATGGGTTCACGTTGTACTTCAAGGCCAACATTTTCCTGCAGGTGCTGATGCTGTATTCGTACCTTAGGAGCCTTAGGGACGGGACTGGAAACGGCAGCAGAACAGCGGGGATTTCTTAGGACATCTAATTCTTGGTCCGCCTTTTCGTATTTAACAGAATATGCCGATTTTTTTTTCGATTATCCTTATAGTTCGTTGCTTTGCACAGATAATAAAACTTGTAATGTCGTTGATTCAGAAAGGTGTTCTTCAATAAACTTGTAGCAGTGCGAAATCCACGACAACTTATATATTATGTGCTATTCTAATACGAAATGTTGGAAAAACATTTGAATTTGTTGGGAACGGTGTTTTAAAAATGTGTGAACGGTTTCTCCACCAGTCGAAAACTACATTACAAAACACAATTACTGACAGACCTAATGCTGTGATGGATTTGTCAATGCTATCAAAAATTGTTCTTCGTGTATATACAAATGAAAGTCACGTCGACAGGGCTGCATTTTAAGGAGCTATCGATTGTTTGAGTGTTGGAAACTTTCTGCCCAGTGTATTTTCAATATATATTCGCCAACACACTCGGCGGCTTTATTGACGTCATCACATCACGCTAAACCTCTATTCATCCGCTGTTCTCTCTTTGCTCGGGCTCGACCAGTAAAAGTATGCTGTCATCGGACATGCACCCACATGCAAGAATTTGGAACGGTATTCCATGAATGTAATAGCCATATACCAAGATGAACTATATGCTGGCGTACTTGATGAACATTTCAATTCCAACCCACCCCATCTTTACTGTGATTGGATGCAGAAAGAAGGCTGTCGCTAAAGGGTCAACTGAGTTGACAGAGCTTTAAATATTGCCGAAAAAGTGCTATATACCAACACACATCCAGAGAGCCCCGTGAATCTCACACACATGTGTATGTGACTGCCGTGGGGTATTAAAATAATGCTAAGCGCGTGATTTGCCATCCTTGCCTTATACTCGGGTATCCTTGGCATCAATTGTCAACGTTTAGCTGGCAGACAAGTTTTTCTACCGAGGCCGCACCTGTGGGGAAGTTTCGACTGGGATGACAACTGCCACTGCCACTGCGACTGCCAACATCAATAACACTAATGGGAAAAGGATAAAGATAAGCATTAAATAACACACGTACGCGCGGCGTTTTGGGGCTTATGGTATACCCTCCCCAGCGAGTCTTGCCTGCCAGGCCTATAGGTATACCATGTGAGATGTGAATGGGAGATTGGTGGAGTGGGGGTGGGTGAGGCCCGGGCCCCAGAGGCATACTTTGTGGGCGGCGTTGCGTACGTGTGGCTGCTAAGCGACACGTTCCTGTCCCCACTGACACACTGCCTCTCGTCACCGTTCTGTTTGCTCTGCGCATTTTTCACATTTCGCGTTTCCGCTTCCGCTTGTTCACCATTGTCGTGACTGTTTCTCGCGTTTCCTTCCCCTCAGCTCCAAAACACGAAAATATGCCACACACGTGAGCAATTTACAGACATATTCCCTGCGCTTCCTTGACACCCTGGACATCATTTCAATTGCAAACTTAATCTAAAACCTGGAGCACGCGGCGGGTAAAGGTGGATGAAGGATGGGAGTGAAATTTATGGAAACTCTGCAGACCGGGAACATGCAAATTGTTTGTGATATGCATTGATTTCACTTCGTAAATTATTATGATATAAACACTCGAGCCATACAAAATCATACTTAACAGCAATGGCTGTCGGGAACGTATTCTTCTAGCTGTAGCGGTCTCCTGAGCCTATACAAGCAGTTAGCATTTTGTTGTCAAAAACCACACGCAATAGCTTGTAATTTTGTATATTCACGCTCCCTACCACCTTTCAAATGGCAAAATCTTAAATTAATATTTTCATTTAGTAATGTGCCCTGTAGCTTTGTTTAACGGAAGACTAAAAGGTCTATAAAACTGTGCATTCTTTTCCTTTTTGGACACCGACCCAATGGTTACTTCGGGCAACCATTTAGGCCCCTTACTCTTTACACTTCTCATTAATGACCTGCCTTCGGTATTAACATACTGTCGAGTGCTTATGTATACGGATGACGTTAAGCTCAGTGTCCAGTAGAGAACTTTAAATGAACTATCCATATAAATCCAGGTTGCAATCCGATCTTAATAGCTTTCAGTCATGGTGTTGTGCACCTTAATGCTTCGTAGTGTAAATTAATGACATTTCATCGTTCCAACGCCTTTCTGGCTACACCCTATGTGGGGCTCTCTTGACCGAATTACTCTAGTTGATGATCTTGGTGTTCTATTAGATGCCAAGTTATAGTTTTCTGAACACCTTTCTACCCTGGTAAATAAGGCCACGGCCGTGCTTGGAAGTGGTCAAAAGAATGTGACGACCCCTGTATAACAAAAACTGTCGCTAGTTCGTCAGATTTTATCATAAATTTGTGTATTTTACCCTCAGTACACCAGAATCGAATTGAATCAGTCCAGAAAAACTTGTTAATTTTTTCTTTTACCTAGTAGACTGCCCTTATAAAACCTTCCACCATTAGTTAATCGTAGAAAAAAGATTGATCTGATTTTTATACACAATTTGATCAGGGGGGACGAAGATAGCCCTGACTCATTTAGCCGCATAAACCTTACGATTCCTATTAGAAACGTTGTGTCTTCCGTTTTGAAGATCGAATTATTCCCTGCATGAACCGTTTAGGGTTCTACCATATCATATCTACCACTAATTCCTTCCTCTTTTTAAATATCTACTACTCAGGTACGCAAGGTACATACATACATATTGTTATGATATTTTTTCTTAGTTTTAATTCGCTTCGAACGTTAATCTAACTTCTTTCTTTTCTGCATGTCCGCGATCGGTTCGGTTAATGAGTCGCGCGTCATGCTGCAGCGCCCCTCGGTCGGTTGGGCGGGAAGATTACAGCGTTCCTGACTGGTATTAGCGCCAAACAGCAATCGGCTGGTGTCCTGTGCCACTTGATGGTGCATTTGATAGTGCCATTTGAGGGTGCAGTCATTGCAAATCAACGTCCAAACAAACATATTTCCGGTGCCGGTTTTGAAAAGTGAGGATAAAGTTAACCACCTGATAAACTGGTCGGTAAAATAATTCGTTTTCTCGAGGTCCGGTAAACAACCAGAACGAAAAAGGATCCTCGGGGTGCTGTGCAGCGCACACATTTTCTGTACATCGTGTAATGTTCCCCTGCAGTACCAGCCGTGAGCGATGACAAAAGTCAACGACAATGTTTGGTTTTTTTTTTCTTTTGGTCTCTTTTGCGCCTGCGTCGGCAGAGCATTCTTGCTTTGTTCGTCTTGCATTTTCTATTACGTTATATTGCTACAATTGTGCGGAAAGAGTTGGAAGCGAAAATGCAGTAATTTAGAACAGTGAAAAATATCTATATTATTTATTATTACCAGTTAAGTGCATTGTTTAAATAAGCAAAATGTGATGTACGCGTGGAGAATAATGAAAATATCAATTGTGTTTAATGTTAAATTTGTGAAATTGTGAAAAAAGTTTAATGTATGGCTGCAGTCACAATCACAAAAACAGAAAAGGAACCCTTATACGCGAGACCTGAGTCAAGCGGGTACATATTATGGCGCGTGTTTTGTTTTTGTTGTAGGAGTAAATGCACAGACCACCGCTGATCTACAGTGAGCATTGCTTTTTGTTTAAACAACTCTTTTACAAATCGAATTTCTGCAATTTCGAAATTTCCTTTCTGTTATAATTGCGAAAAATGTAATAGTATTTTATAGAATAATGTTTTTTATTTATAGGTCAACAAAATACGGAACAAAATACGGAACAAAATGGGGACGGGCACATCCTCGAACGTTATGGAAAGTAAGTCTTTACAAGTCAAAAAACTAAACAAAAACGTATAAATTAATCCATATTATTTCAGTGGCGATGCAATTGAAGTTACCGAACGAGGCTCATGGATCCCCAAAACTGACAAATGTACATACATACATATGTACATATGTAAACGAGAGGGAACGTTGTGAGCCGCGGCAAAGGCCGCGGCTCTACTTTATACCCGGTACTCAGTCAGTATATATGTACATATGTATATACATATGTATATATACATATGAGCTTGTGATTTATGTAATTTATTATATGTTCGCAAAAGAGACAAATTAAATTTTGGCCAAAAAGGAAAATTTCAAAAAATTAAGTCGAACCCCATGCTGTTTTTTTATATTTTAGAAGTTATCTGTTTCTATTTTAATTTACATATGATTTTTACGTTGGCTGCTACGTTTTTACATACACATGTAAAACTACATACAAGAGACATGGAAGTGTGTGCGAGAGAGAGAGGGAATCGCTTGGCTGCCGTTTGGTAGCCACTGAAATTTAATTTGTTCCTTCTGGCTATAATAAAACTCAGACCTGATCCAGAATCGGCAATCTGCCAGATACGGTAATTTTTCATGATTCTGCGTTTTTGGTTTTCTTGTATCTTAAAAATGATGGATTCCACAGATTTTCGTCCTTTGTGGGGGCGGAAGGGGGCGTGGCAAAATTTTGAAATACACTTGTATTGAAGTGATATCACAGGAGTTTGGATAGAAAGTTTGGTTGCTCTAGCTCTCATAGTCTCTGAGATCTAGGCGCTCATTTCGACGAATAGGCAAAGCCGACAGGGTCGCGTGTGAGAGAGAGCGAGAGGGAACGATGACTTTCGAAATGGTTTTCTTCATTGTGGCTACATTAATAATCCGATCTGATTCATATTCAACACTCTGATAGAACTGGTCATTCTCTATGATTCTGCGTTTTTAGTTTTCTCGTATCTTCAAAATTGTGCATGCTACAGATTTTCGTCCTTTGTGTGGGCTGAAGTGGGCGGGGCGAAAATTTGGAATACATTCGGAGTAGTGTGATAACACAGAAGCCTGGTTTTTCTAGCTTTAATAGTCTCTGAGATATAGGCGCTAATGAAGACGGACGGACGGACAGACGGACACACGGACGGACAGACAGACATGGCTATATCGACTCGGCTATTGATGCTGATCAAGAATATATATACTTTATGGGGTCGGAAACGCTTCCTTCTGTGCGTTACACACATTCGTTATCCCCACAAATCTAATATACCCCTATACTCTTCGAGTACCGGGTATAAAAAAAGTTTAAAAAAAGTAGTAAACGCTAAAACAATATTTATATCATCCATGAATATGGATATTAAAGACATATAAATGGGTAATAAAAGGGTCCACACAGATTTTAGTGTCATACTTGCGCATCAAATTTAAAACGAGGAGAAACATTGTAAGCCGTGGCAAAGGCCGCTGCTCTACGTTATATACATATACATATATACATATGTATGTATGTGATATTATGATTTAAAAAAAATGTCCAACAATTAAGTTGAACTATTCTGCAAATTTCTATATATTAAATGTTTTTCTGTTTCCATTTTTGTTTACATATGTTATTAACATCTGTCTTCTCTATATTTGACATCTACATATTCGTCTTTACATATGTATATATATATACATATATATATATACGGTTCGTGGTTATGCGAAAAGTGTGTTCGAGAAAGAAAAAAATCAATTCCCATGATTATGCGTTTTTGGTTTTCTCGTACCTTAAAAATTGTGGATTCCACAGATTTTCGTTTTTTGTGAGGGTGGAATGGGGCGTGGCAAAATTTTGAAATAAACTTGTGCTGACGTGATATCACAGGACCTTCGATAGAAAGTTTGGTTGGTCTAGCTCGTATAGTTTTTGAGAACTAGTTTTTAGATTTTAGTTTTCTCGTATCTTCAAATTTGTGTATGCCAAAGACTTTCATCCTTTGTGAGGGAGCAAAGGGGCGGGGCAAAATTTTGCAATACACTTGAAGTAGTGTGATCACAAAGGAGACTGGGTACAAAATTTGGTTGCTCTAGCTTTAATAATCTCCGAGATCTAGGCGCTAATGAAGACGGACGGACGGACAGACGGACGGACAGACAGACGTGGCTATATCAACTCGGCTATTGACGCTGATCAAGAATATATATACTTTGTGGGGTCGGAAACGCTTCGTTCTGGGCGTTACACACATCCGTTATCACCACAAATCTAATATACCCCTATACTCTTCGAGTACCGGGTATAATCATCCCTCGTTTTCTGATGCGAATGTCCATCCAAAGAAAGAACCTGCAAGTACGCTTCATATGTGTGTGTACGTTTGCAGAGCTGCCGTAATTTCGAGACACAGATTTCTTCAGATTTCTTGACCCATAAATTCATTTGCTGAGCGTTGCTTATTGTCGCGACGCACTAATACCCTATAGACAATTAATATATATTAATATACATATATACATATATATATTGGCCTCCACAGCGGTAAGTTTCTTCGCTGCTACCACCAAAGCAACGAACTCTACCCAGTTGATTTTAGGTGGCATCGCCAGCTGAGACTAAGTTTGGCATGGAACCATATCATAAAGTATATACATATATTCTTGATCAACATCAATAGAGGAATCGATATAGCTAAGTCTGCTGCCTGTACGTCTTCAAGAGCGCATTTATCTCAGAAACTACAAATTTTGTATTCGTACTCCTTTGATGTCACGCTTTTTTAAGTGTATTTTAAGTATTCACCCCTTCACGCCTTCTTCTAACCACAAAAATTACTTTTTCTGTTGAAATCCACTGTAAAGTATTCTTCCACAAATTCTTTCTAGTTCGTGATAACCAGATCTACAATGCGATTGTAGAGTAACGATCGCACATTCTTGGATATGATAAAGTCGAAGTGCGAGAAGCTTTCGACTTCCACTTTCCGGCTCTCAATGCAGTTAGGCAAACGCTGCTGTAGATTGGTGACGTCCGACCCAGAGGACAGCCAATCGTTGGCCCCATGGTGGAGGACCACGTTGCACTGTGTCTGCGACAGATTGTAGGATGGTGGGTGGACGGAGTGGTAGCGAATTCGGTTTTCCTTTGAACCGTGGTTGTAGCGCCGGAATTCGAGACGTCTGTGCAGCTGAGCGTAATGATGGATCAGCTTGGTGGAGGCACCCTGAGAAGCGTGCCCGACGATGATGGGAATCAGAGTCTGAGAAAGGACAGGCAGGTTGAAAGGTTGTATCCAAGTCCGTTCTTGGACCAGCCAAGGACCGATTCATACCCGATTGACGCCATGCCAATTGAAGCCGCATAGGATAAAGTCAAAAATTCCGCATATTAAACTCGCGCTCTCTTTTTTTGAGCAGATGCGTTTCCGGAACTGCTGGATGAGCTTTGTGTGCAGAGAGATCTCGTGGCCTCCCAGTTGGTCAAGTAGTACCTATAGGTAAGCCCTGTATGTCATGACAAGTGTCTCAACAAATGCAGCTCCGACTCACCACCAAGGGTCCCTTAAAAAAGCTCATGAACTGAAGTACCGGACTGCGAGTTTGCTTCATGTACACCGTCGGGGAAAGGGCCTGCATGAGCGTCACTTTGCTCGAGTACTCGGGGAGTTCACTGCACATAACAAAGAATGCGGTCGAGCCCTGGGAGTGCCCGATGTACTGAATCTTCTGGAAATTCGTGCGCTTCAGGATAAAGTCGATGGACGATGGAACATCGATGGTACCGATTTCGTGGAAGGAGAAGTCCCATAAATCTTTCATAGTGATAAACTCTTTCAAATGCTCCTTGGAGTAGATATTACCGCGTGTGTTTAGCATCCAGACATCGTAGCCCTGCTGGAACAGTATGTAGGCTAGTCCATTTGCCGGTCCAAACATTATCCAGGCGGATGAGCTGGACATGAGGCCATGGACCAGTAAAATGGGCTGACCACCCGGTCGCGGCATGCGGTGAATGCAGAGCTTGAAGCCATCTTTGGTGTTCAAGAAATGGGTCTCTACCTGATATCCATACCTCTTGATAAGCGCAACCTGTTAGAAATAGTTCATGTTTCAGAATAGAATATCCACATATACGGATGTTCTTATATACGATCTCACCGTTTTCAGTTTCCCATCGATTTCAATGTCGGCCTGCTTGAAGTACCCTCGATTAGAGAGCTCAAGATCTTTCCCCACCTTGATGCTGAGGTTGATGCCGCTTGCCTCGTGGATGACAGTGACGTGGAGGATTAAAAGCGCGGACAGCACATTACAGTAAACGATCCGCATCCTGTTACTGGGATGGCTTACACATCGGAGGAGGATCCGCTCCGCCTTATATAGGACACTTTGGAATGTCCGTGTCAAGACGGATTAATAGCGTGAAATGGGCTAAGCCGTGAAAAACGGCGGTACCAATAGTCGGTTTACGTCATTGATGTCATTATCAATGGTTACGGCAGCCTTTCTATTTCCTTTACAATATAAAGTTTAAATTATAGCCCGGTTCGACCGTGTTTAGAGGCGACTTAAGTTTAAAGATGAACGTATACGTTGTGTGCCACGGCTCTACTTTATACCCGGTACTCAGTCAGTAAAAATATGAGCTAACGACTTATGTAATATATCATATGTTCGCAAAAGGAAATATTCAACTTTGGCCAAAAAAGAAAATTTCAAAAAATTAAGTCGAACGCTATGGAAAATTTGTATGTATTAGATGTTTTCTGTTTCCATTTTTGTTGACATATGATTATTACATCTGCTTCTACATTTCGACATGGATATGTATAATTACACATACGAGACGTGGAAATGTGTGTGAGAGAGAGGGAATGAGAAAGCGCTTTTACAGGCGTCGCGTAGCCACTGAAATTTCGTTGATTCGTTTGGGCTATAATAATGATCCGACCTGATCCAGATTCAGCAATCTGGTAGACACGGTAATTTGCCATGATTCTGATTTTTTAGCTTTCTTGTATCTTTAAAATTGTGTATGTCACAGATTTTCGTCCTTTGCGTTGGCGGAAGGGGCCGGTGCGAAATTTAGAAATACACTTGTAATAGTGTGATAACACAGGAGACTGGCTATTGATGCTGATCAAGAATATATACTTATATCTGTGTTGGGGAGCCAATGGGGGTCCTCACTACTCCTGGATTGGAACCTTGACATCTTCGTGCGCAAGCTGAAGCACAAAGACACTTTCAACGCTCTCATCCTCAGACCAGCGCGATCCAGATAAGGGACAACTCTTTCAGCAGGCTTTGACAATGGGTGAATATGACGAACTTAAGGAGTCCATGCAGCGCTGGTCGTTATTCTTTATGTTCAGGTGCACATGCTACAAGCTACGTATACTTGAGAATGCTTGTTTCCGTTAAGGGGAGCTCGATGTGAAGGACATACCCCACTATTTGTTCTCCCGTCCGTTGGATGACTTCTTTAGACGATGCGAGCTCAAGGACTTTGTAGTGCGGCACCACAGCACCAGCACCTTGGGCTGGGCCAAATAGCGGATAGATCTTCAGGAGATCGAGCTGTTCTATAGGTATTTCTGTTCTGAGATCTTCAAGGGCGCTGGCTATCGCAAATTGCTGGCCCTGAACTGGGAGCAGAAGCTGATGCTTATCATCGAAAAGGCTTTGACGGTGCACTGTTATTCGTTGTGGTATTTATTAGTGACTAAAGATAAAGATTAAGAAGCTGTCCGTCAGAGGCAGACGGAATACAAATTAAACGAGGGCGAATGATGTGATTCTGACTGAGTCAGAATATGTTGGCAAAAAGGAATTATTACATTTTTGCCAAACAAAAATTCTTAAAAATGAAGTCGAACTACTCTTTTAATTTGTATATATTAAATGTTACCTGTTTCTATTTTGGTTTACATATGTTATATCTGTCTTCTCTACATTTGACATCTACATATTCGTCTTTACATATACACGGTTCGGGGAATTGTGTGCGAGAAAGAGAGAGGGAGTGAGAAGCGCTTAAAAGGCGTTGCGTAGCCACTGAAATTTAATTTTTTCCTTCTGGCCATAAAATTAATTCGACCTGATCCAGATTTGGCAGTCTGGTAGATACAGTCATTTTCAATGATTCTGCGATTCTGTTTTTCTCGTATTTTAAAAATTTGTCCACAGATTTTCGTCCTCTTTGAGAGCGGACGGGGGCGTGGCAAAATTTTGAAAAAAGCTCATGTTGAATTAATATCACAGGAGCTTCGATAGCTCTAGCTCTTATAGTCTCTGAGATCTAGGTGCTCATTTGGACAAATAGGCAAAGCAGACAGATTTAACACTCTGATAGAAATGATCATCATCTATGATTCTGCACTTTTAGTTTTATTGTATCCCTGCAGTACTGGCGGTGGCGATTGCCCATTCCGAACTACCCACTTGGGTGGTTCGTACATGGGTACCTTCCGAAGTAGCCCTTTGGTAGCCGAACGCCGAACCACTCAAAGAATGGAAAATATTTTATCTCTGTATACTTTACAACCCACCGCGTACCACCCATCGTACTAGTTCGGTGGGCTGCAGCGTCTCACCAGTAGACGAAAGAAACGAAAAAAAACGAAGAGAGCAGGTAGCCTCAAATGATGCTGCGCTGCTCTGTTTTCTTTTATGCTCTCAGACATTCCATTGCTGGAATATTCTGTTTCTTTGCTTTTGGCTTCAGTTACTGACGAAACGCGTGTTCAATTACAAGTGCGACAAGTAAAAGTGAATTGCAGATTATTATACGTTAAAATTAGTAAACCAAAGGTAAGACAAAGCCAACTTATTTTAACTTTACAATTTACAGCAGTTCAAGAACGAACTAAAGGAGAAATAAGCAGAAAAAGTGTCGTCAGGTGAAAAAGAAAAATTTGAGGACAGCCAAATGAAAAATGTAGAGAAATTGGGAATTGTCGTGCTTAGAAATGTTTGGTAAGCTGATTCGATTTTTTGTTTTTCATTTTATATTTATATTTTATATTTATAGATGCAATAACTGTAACTGTAGACTGGGTTATCTCAACTCCAAAACTATAACAAAAAAGTTTTTTAAAGATAATTTAATATTAATTTAAATGCAACAACCCAAACAACCCTATGAAAAATTAGCTACACAAAAATTTATGAAATAAATGAAGTTATGTACTGAACATTTTTAAAATTGTTTTCCTTGTTATATTAACCCACCAGATCGGTACCCATTTCACTACCCAACTGAAGACCACCCAAATCACTAGTACGGGGTAAACGAAGTGGTGTCACTGGTCCCCATGTCCTATGACATTACGGGTAAAAATGAAAATGAAGCAAAGCATTGCGTAGGGTTTGTCGGCGAACCAGCGGTGGTCTGTTAGGGGTTGGCGATATCACCACCGCCGAACTAGTACGCAGTACTGCAGGGATCTTCAAAATTGTGTATGCCACAGACTTTCGTTCTTTGTGTGGGTGGAAAGGGGGCGGGGCGAAATTTTGAAATATACTTGAAGTAATGTGATTAAACAGGAGACTGGATACAAAATTTGGTTGCTCCAGCTTTAATAGTTTTGAGATGTAGGCGCTAATGTAGACGGACAGACAGACAAAAATGGCTACATCGACTCGGCTATTGATGCTGATCAAGAATATATATATACTTATATATATAACAAAAATCCTGTGGATGGTTCCCCGTTCACGCGCTCCCTCAATAGCTGTTTGCCGCGACTCACAACGTCCCGAATGACCTGTTTGCTTTAAATCTATGGCGTATAAGTGCTCTTCTGGCATTTACTTTAATATCCAAGTATATTATCTGATGTATGTACATGTCTATCCCTAATTGCTTTGAATACGTTACTTCCTATGCCTGTTTCCAAAATCTGCACTCAAAATATTTTTGACAGCTGTTGGGTGAAAAGCGTTCTTCACGAGACCCAAGTACCTCTGAGCTGTACCAAAGCCCTCCGGGAAGTGTCACTAAAAGGGATATCGCTTTGTTTTTCCAGTTTTATATTGTATTTTTTGATTGTCGAGGAATGCAGCCAAACTTTTTCAGCGACTAACATTTTTCTTTCATTCACTTTGGCGCCCACTGGCTGCATCCCATGCTTGGTGCTTTACACCCCCCATCTGCGCATTCAATTTGTGTGTACATAAATTTCGAAATGGACTTCTCGTGTTGGCTCTCCCGACAGCAGAGGAGAAGCAGCAGCAGCAAAATATATGTACTCCAAAGAAGGCACGCGAAAGAAATGGCGAGCGGAAACATGTGGCCCTGACTGCAATGGCACGCAGAACGGGCAGTAGAGGCGGCAGCTCCAACAGCTGGCAGAAAGTGTTTCACAAGCCAGTTGCATAAATAACCGGCAAAAGTCTTGGACAAATGCCAATCGAATGTCTCGTTTGGATTCCTGAAAAAATCAAGGGACCTCTCGTAAAAACAGTCCGCGAGTTTCGGAGTGTCAGAAAAAAAAAATGTGCCGCAAACGTAGAATTTGAATACTTTCACCGAACTATTAGAATTCCGAAAATTTGAATTCGGATAAGACGGTCTAAATAACTAGCATTTATTTCAATTGGACAACTTAAAGCATTTTCCAGAGAGAGAATGGGGAGGGAAGTGGTTTCCTTTGATTGTGGGCCGATTTCACTGGCCAATGGAGCATGAAATTACTGAGGGGAGTGGTCTGATATGCCGAGAGCATGTAATCGTGGGGACATGTAAATTCTCAAGAAACAATTCAGGACAGGAAAAGTTCAAAAGTTATAGTCCCCACTCCACTAGGCAGTCGCGTCAAGTTCTGCTTGACTAAGAAGGGGTCCGAGTCTGGACTTTGAACGGTGGTGTGGACACATGGGAGTAGACAGCTAGTCGGAAGTCAGTTCCCATACTAGTACTACTCGTACACACATACATAAGTGCATATGAATATGTAGGTACGCGTCTATGTAGTCTGTAGTGTATGTGAGTCGGCCAAACGTGAAAGGAGACGCGGAAAACAATTAAGCCGAATATAATTTGGAACTAAATGGATAGTCAAGTGGGAAATAGTCGCAGTTCCCTCACCTCAATTCAAACATTCGATTTAGTTGGTTCCTAATTCAAATGGTACCATGAAAATCCATTGTCGGACAAAAACACTGTAATGCAAGCATTTAAAGGGTGAAAATCGTTAACCATGTGTGACTAGCCGTTAAGCCGTTTACACGACCTGACTCCATGTGCCGTAATGCCCAGCTCCAAGCCGACATATGTTTATATGGGTGTCGGCTCCAGTGTCATCATTACCATGACTAGGATTACGATTACTGTCATCGTCATGTCAGCCCGTACACTGAGGCACACACATACATACACATGCATACATACTTAGCCAACGTCTTTATGACTTTTTGCGCAGAAATGATAAGAAAACTTTTTCTGAATCATTTCCCGGACATGATCCCAGACCGAAGGCTTATGTCCCTGTGGAAACATATGGCATGTTGCCAGGCAGAACATTTAATGGTCTGCAAAATGGCCGGGACCAGGACATTAAAAGTTGCTTAACCTTCATTAGGCGCCCGATTCTTATTCTAACTGTCAGTGAAATGAAATTTAATATGTGTGGAGCTCTTCAGGACAGAGTCGCCTGAAAGGAAGGCCAAGGATAATCAGGTTTACTCCGTCGCGTCGTTGGAGCTTAATATCCCATTTGTGCTGGGCTGCACTGCATCTCAATGATATGCTTGAAAAAATTACAAATCAACGCAAAAGTTGGCAATGCAGAGGAAGCAGAGCTTGGCTTTAATCAACTAAGGATATGCCAAGCAGCCAGCTCGAAGAATGGGTCAACGTAGTCGGGTAAGTAGCAGTAGAGTAGCCAGCTTTGGCAGTCAAACTCAATTTCCAGCTTGTTTCACGCGACGTCGGAGATGGCAGCTTTACTCTGCTTCTAGCCGACGCGCTAACGCGGCGACACGGCATTACTCTTTCTCGTCCAACTCTGTTCGTGCAGTTTGATAATCAGATTTGTGCAATCAGGCAAGTGCCACGCAGATGTCTACAGCATCTACTGGCCTAAAGGACAACAGGGGTTGCGCTTCTATAGGACGCTTCTTGCACTTGAGGTTATTCTAATTGACAGGTTAGAAATGCATCCGGTGAGAATGCATTGACAACAAATTATTTGTAAGTTCTCTTGCCGGACTGGCCTGGTTACGGCTGTCGCTTCCAGCCCTTGGTGAGCCCTTTCACTTTCTGCCACTTTTCGGTTGCCTTTTTATTGGCAGCCCTCTGGCGCTCTTTTTGCTAGTTGGCCACATACATATGTATGTATGTATATGTAAAGGACTGAGTTTTACCTGGCGGTCGATCTCCGCCTGATGGTTTCTTTCAAGTTCTCGCGAGCTTTGTTCAGGCGAAAGTTGCTATGCAGTACTTCCGATCGTCACCTTCTGTAGCTGACTGGTGCGCACGTTCATCTCCACAGTGGTCTCCATGCAGTTCTGTTGGAGCTCCTCGACCATGTTGCTTTTGTAGCACCCGCCTGTACCACCAGGCATTTGAAGTTAGTAGTCTCCAGCGAGGCTTTCAACTTTTCACAGTTGTTGAATATGTGCATATGTATCCTCGACAACGCACTGTGTCTGCTTTAATTTCCCCTTTACATATTATCCCATCATTTACACATATATGTATGTATGTATGTATGAGTCGCAATGACGCAGCGACGCTCTCTCGTCTCCTTTTTATACCCGGTACTCGAAGAGTATAGGGTATACTAGAAGGATGCGTTAACGACCCCATAAAGTATGTATATTCTTGATCAGCATCAATAGCCGAGTCGATATAGCCATGTCTGTCTGTTCAAGTTTATTTCAAAATTTTGCCACGCCCCCTTCCGCTCCCACAATTTCGTTCTGGAAGAATTTTATATTCTTATAGAATTAGGTCTTACATGAAAAAATAAACATTTTGGATTCTCTAAAATAGAGGGAGGGCGTCACAGGAGTCTGGATCCAGTGTGTGGCAGTAGCTCCTTCAATCGGTCAGAACTAGACGACAAACAAGTAGGTCGCATTATGATGCCCAGTAAACAAAGAAAACCATAGCATTTTTTAGGAAATGATACCGTTAACCACAAGCCATTGCATTGTTCTATAGCTGCTGATCAGTCCGATCAAAATTAAAATCATCCCAAGGCAGCAGTATTATAAATATATCAACTGTGACCCTGCCCTAATCACATAAATTATTTAAGTGAGTTTGAAAGTTAATGCCAATTTTGGACATATAGCAAGCGTCCGATGTATTTACGCATACTCGGCTGCACTAGCTAAATACCATGCTGAATACTGATTTCATTCCAGAGAAGGGCTTGCTTTAAGCTCCTTCGGGCTTATTGTCGGCTCCGCCCCCTCCCCTGCCGTAAACTTCCGCTTCGCTCATTTGTTGGTGCCACCGTAAAGTAAACGAGCCACCAGGTTTGTTGCACTTTGAACTTCGGAGCGGCGCGAGAAGTTCACCTCGTTTATAAGGCAGCCTTTCCATTTAGCCCGATGCAATTGTGATTGCTCTTGGCATAAATTAAAATCGCGAACCGCATTCAGCTTGAAAATAGGTTGCCATTTGGCAGCTGCTGGCCAAAGGTGTCTCGTCTGCGTCGTGGCCCCTCTCTGAGCAGCTCGTTCTATGGGTCTCGCCCTAGGGCGGGTGTTTGTTTCATTTGCGTTGTCACCGAGAGTTAACCTGGCCTAACCCTGGAAGAGCCAGCAAGGCTGTAGCCCGCTTCCTGCCCGTGCTCGTCCCCGTCCTGCGACCGGCATTCTGACTGGCAAGCTGACTGACTAGTTGGATTGCTCACTGCATTTGCATTTCAATGCCCCAAATGAACTCCATCGCATCTTCTTCCATTTAAGAGCCTTCCCCGCCCGGCCGTATCCCTAATACTAAACTCAATAGTCGCTGAATGCGCGGCTGGCAACATTGTCTTGTGTATGCTAATTTCATTAGCTGTGTTCTCGTTCTCCCAGCCAAGTTCTCCCTATTCCAGTCCCGCGACTTGTACACTGCCTTGTCCGGCCAGGACCCTTCTCAATACTCAATGAATTATGATAGACGTTGTCCTGAATGGACGGGCGAACACAGTGTGTGGTCAGCAGCGAGCGGGTGCGTGCTGAGGCCTGCGGCTCTCTGCTTTCGGCCCTAGTTTGCGTGATTGTTGGCCTGGCAGTGTTTATCTCTCGCCAACGTATACTTAGCACATTGCCTGAGGGTGGTGTGGGCACTGGGATAGCCGCCACATACACGCTATCAAGAGATTGCTGGCTAGGCGTTTCGCCCATCACGCCTTCAAAAAAAAAGCGGGCGATGCGGAGAGCAGAAATGAAGTGCTTAGCGCCAGGCTACTCACTCACAATGTCGACAGGATAACACTGAGAAAAACTGGACCTTTATAAGACACATTCTTTTAATGATAAATGGAATATTTCGGATGGGGTCCAGAGCGGTACACCTAATAAAAGTTTTGGTTTGCAGGAGATCGGTTTGTCGAAATCAATAGGATTAAAGTCTCAACAGTACCAAATTCTACAAAAACGGCAAAAAGAAACACTCATATAATGGGTTCAATCACATTTTTGAGTTTCAATAGCAAGCCAATGGCTACCTGCATGTCTTTATAAAACTGTTGCTCTGATTCTGTACTTATGTATTTACAATTGCTTTTCTCCAGGGTGCATTAACTGGTTGATCGAGGTAAAAGGTTGTCAGGATAAAGTGTTGTCATTCCGTCTGTTCTGTATGCAAAATATTAAGGTACTATACAAGAACCTAGTTGTTATTCTTACACTTCAGTTCTTATTTTTTAAATATTAGATATGAATCGATTCGTAGTAGAACAGTTGGATCCCTTCCAATCTTAAAATTTTCCGCAGTGTGAGGGGAAATGGTGTGGGGTGGAACCCTTTGACTGCGCCACTTCATTATAAACATTTCTCAATTGATTATCGTTAGTTTCCCAAGGGTGAGGGCGAGTGTGCATGGGCGGTGTGTTCGTGTGTGATAACGCCATAATTATGCCCCTATCCTTGGCGTGCTCGGCGCTGTTATGGCTGCGGCTGTTTCCTCACCGATTATATTTGCACGCATGTCCTTTACGCTGCCACTCGCGGATATTGTCCGTACGCGGGGCTCTGCCGTGCTTACGGCATTTCGGGTAGGTTCCGCTTTTTGCATGCGCCTCTCACATCTAAGTAAGTAATCCACATAAACGGCTCTTGAAATATTTCATTAACGTAATGAAAAGAACTCGGGTAAGTTTATTCTTTTGCTTTCCAGCTGCTGTGCATGAAGTCCTTGTTAGGGCTGTGGGTATTGGTAATGAAATGGGCAAAGTTGCGGCCACGGCCATGCGATGGCATGGGCGAAATGGCAAGATTGGACTTTCATTATTCCTCAAGAGAGCTCCATGGGATTTTTCATATCAATGAGCTTGACAAGTGACAGACAATTCAAGAAAATATTAATTATATAAACTATGCGTGCGTGGAACTTAATTGGTGCCTCCACCCACATTCATAATATTGTCCGGTTTTCTCTGTGCAATTAGTCGGGAAAATAGGTTTTCATTAAACGGGATTTTAATTCAATTAATTTATGACTGAAAATTACGAATCATATTAAATTAAATACCGATGCATCTCCCAAAATGACTGGCAAAAGGAACACTAGGCCGCAGAAAATTGGCACAGCCTTGTTAATATTTTATTCGTTCACCAAGGATCGAAGGAAAATTCCACCCCGACTTCTGTAGGGAAGTGTAAAAATCATGTTTTTACGGTTTACTCGCCCCACAGCTGAAAGTCTTCTCGCTTTCCATAAATTAATCAATTCCTCTGCCATTGCCGCCATTGCTGCCATTGCCGCCGTCAATTGTAATCCTTTATCACTCGTTCATTTTACTGATGGCCGCCAATCAGGATGTTCGGGCCACAAGGATGCGCCTGGTGGATCCAGGCTACGGACCCGGACCCGGACCCGGACGCGGACATGGATCCGGATTGTCTGCCTTGGTCGAATTTCTTCTCAGTTGCAGCTCGGGTCCAGTGACAATGCGCAAATAATGACGTAATTAATGGAAGAGCATAATAATTTTTTTATCGACCGAAATTAACAAGCAGTCGACACGTCAGTCCCGTCCCCCGGACTCACCGAAGCATGACGCGAAGAGCAGGCCAAATGTATATTTATAGCCACATTCCTCTGATTCTGTTAGTTAAATCAACTTTAAATTGCATTAAATATTAAAATTAATGAACTTAAATTCAATGCCCATGCCCGTAATACCGTTTCGTTCTCATTTTTGTGTGTCCGCAGTAGGATTCGATTTTTAAATCTGCACAAATTTCCGAATGTTGCGGAGATTTGGAGCTGCAGACCCTGACCCTGAACTTGTCGTTCTGGAAATAGCACTTTAAGGGCGGGTCCCAATGGACGAATTGCGGCACGTGGACAAAAGTAATTAAAAAATGCAGACAGAATAGGGCCGTGTTGCAGGGCAGGATCGGCTGAGAGTTGAGAGGCTGACAGCTAAAAAACGAATTGTAATTGGCATCCAGTTGGCTACGAGTCAAGTCTGGCACCATCCCGATTGGCGGCTGTGCGAGGCTGGTGGGGACTCCGACCCCAACATCGCCAAAAATTTGTCTAGCCTTACACTTGACTTTAACCTTTTCTGAAGTTGTGCCTTTGACTAGCCAGAAGAATCAAGTCCTGGCTCCGGCCCAAAGTTGGCAAAGTCGTAAAGTTCCACCCGACAGTTTAAGCAGCCCAAACTTCTGACCTTCATTCGCCCTCTCTACTTTTTCACTTGGACTTCACGCACTCCTGTTTCCTGGATCTGGCGCCATAATGAGCCGAACTTGGTCGAGCCATAAAACAGGCCCCACCCCTCGCAGCGGGGGAAACTCTTTTTGGACACGTCTAAAATTTCGCATGCAATTTTATGCGCGCGTGATTAAAAGTCACGTGCTTGGCTCCCAGAGGGGGCCTGAAGTGTGGAGCGGCCTTCGGCAACTTCTGCACCTAATGTGGGCTCCCGATGACGCCAACAGTCGAACAATGCTGATCATAATCTGGGGCAGCATGCTGCTAGTTGCTGCTGCTAACGAGCCCGGCTAGGCAGCTTTCAAAGACCTTTAAGACCAAGAACGGTGCTCCCATTGTTTCTACTTCCACTAAAGGCTCCAACTAAAGGCTATCCAATTGATTGGTCTCGTTTTCATTGTGGTTCAAGCGGGTCTCTGCATCTGCTCCTCTGCTCTTCCACACTCCCTTGTTGTTGCCGGACTATTGGGTTGCTTGCAACATGCTTTGGCTCTGCTGATTGTCGTGTGATTGGCAGCTGGCATCCGAACACTCGTAATGCACTAGCGATGGGAAAGAGAGGCGGTAAGAGGAGCAAGCAATGGTTAATTGTCGTGGCACGCGTCAGTCCTGAAAGCCACCGCCTCCAAAATGCTTCCACCTTTTAAGGTAAGCCCAGAAAATTCGGCAATTTGGCTGACAGCTAAATCTGTGGGCTGTGGGGCTGCTCAATGTAGGTCGAAAGGGCAACGATTCCGAGTCACTTTCTGTAGGAACACTTCCGTGGTTCCAGTGGTCTAACATCTTTCGGAAAGAGATAATTTTGGGTAATTTTTAGCTAAATTTACGAATTGACACTTCTCCCGATGTAATTTTAAAGCCATTCCAGAACTGTCTATGAAGGTTACGCTTGTCAAGCATGAAACCAAGACTTAAAATTCGACACGCTGCCAAGAGATTTGCCACCACACCACACCCACCACACATAGAGCCCATTCCCAGGGCCTGTCAAGTTGCCTGTTCCCCCTTGCCTCAGTCTGTCTGCTTCTCGGCCTGACTGCCTGGCTGCCGGCTCCTGGCAGGACCAACATGTGGTGACAACGCCGAATTAAGTTATTTGTCAAACGTCGAAACGTTGGCCAGCATATCAGACCAGAACGACCAGACCAGAGGCGAAAAGGAGGCCTAGCAGGGCCCGGATTGAATGGACTCGGGCTGGGAGTCGCTCCGACCCGCTTTGCCAGCCTGTCAGCCATCGCCGACGATAGCAGTTGATGCAAATAAAGGAAGAGCAAATATTTTATGCAAAAGCCGGAATCAATTTTTGCCAATCAATTGTAAAAAAGGAGGCGATGACATAGGCACTGGCGGAGCGCCACGATTTCACGTTTGCTGAACGGACACTGGACGATATCCACTGCGCATTCACTGCGGAATTAAAAATTTAATTTTCCAATTAACTCCGCAAACATTTCTTGGGTTTACTCTTTGGCAGTCTTTGACAGTGGCCAAGCAAATCATTACAAGGAAACACTGTGTGTCCGGTTTCCCCATTCCGATATTTAGTCGCCTAAATCCCTGAATCATAGCCAGTGGTGAATACTAACGTAAACCACTAATATTGTTTCTTATTTGCAATTCCCACTGTAAAAATCGTTTGTTACCACACACACGCATGGCAGCGGCCTTCCTTCGTGTCTTTATTTCGCCTCCATCGATCTCTCGTTCTCCTGCCACTTAGTCGCGAGCTGATCTTCGTAGCCATCATAACCCTTGCACTATGGTTCCAGAGACCACTTTTGTTTGCACCTAAGCACTTTGTAGCTTCAGCTTACCGTCTGAAAATGATTAGGCTTTGAAATTTGATACATTTTATGTTATAATCTATTAAGTCAAATTTCAAGAACTGTGGTAAGATGTGGCATTTTTTACTATATACATTTCAGCAAGGACTTACTAATCTACGACACACAATAACTAGGTTACAAGGTGGGAGTAGGTGGGGCTAGGTAGGACTCACTTTGTATACCTATTCAAAAATTAGTTTTCATTACAACTGGGGTCATTTTGAACGGCTCACTTTAAGATACAATTCCGAAGGCAACACAATTACTATATACGGTTCAAATTACAAATCACGTAACATAAGCCCTACTGATTAAAATTTATAAAAAAAATGTGATGAGTTAATGGTTTTTTTTCCAATTATTGAAAGATTTAAAGTTGTAATGAATTTGCAATTTTTCACTGCACGAATTTTTTGATAACAAGAGCTGGGTTGCAGAGCAGATTTATCGAATGGGGCGCCAGCTATGGAAATTTCAGGTACGCAACTTTAAAGGTCACTCTTTTTCCAATGCAGAGTACTCAAAACTAAGTTGTTTGGTTAACTTTATGTTAGTGCATACACACACACACATAGCAACATACATTCAATCATTCACATATGGACCTACATACACATAAGAAACACGTCGGCTTACATATGTATAACAATAAACTGTTTCTTTTATTTTAAACGCTTGCCTTTTTATTAAAATCAAATATCGCAACTGCTAGTGAAAAAGCTCATTAGCTTAGCATTGGGATATGGTCTGAAAAGTATTGGCATTGACTATGGGATAGGTGTTGTAGATATACATATTAGGAATACCAATGTAAGAGCTAGGGAGCCCTAACTATTTCCAACAAAATATTAATGTAGTCATATATAATACACTGCGGATATATGTACCTACATACATACTAGCTGGCGGATCCAATGTCGCTCCAGATGTAAAATATAACATTAGTCAACCACACTGATCAGCTTTGATCCCCAGATCACCCCTATGGTACGTTCGAAACGGGAAAAGGCAGGGAAACCTAAGCATTCCACCCTGAAAAGATGGGATAGAATAATGCAAATTTGGATTTCGGATTGTAGGTTTGGTCATTGAATATCAATATGTCCAATAAGCATATCATATCGGCATATCGTCTAGCCGTTCCAATTGATTTATTCACAGCATGAACTTTGCCCTAGTGGAGCTCGACAGCACTGCACTGGATCATTCGATCTAATTTGTGCGAGTTATAATTTACATTTATACACACAAAATTTCTATGTGCATACTCATACTCGTTGTCGTAGTTCAACTGGAAATGAGCTGGCGATGATTCTCCGATAAGCGTGACAAAAACATTCGAAAAACAAGCAGAAAAGCTGAAAAAGCACGGGCTTTGGCCGGTGCTAATTATTATCCATTGGTGGGAGAGGAGCTTTGTTGTGTCGGTTTGGGTTTAGTCACGGATCGCCAATGCTTTGGTCAGGAACGTACGCCATGCAAAACGCTGCTTGGATTGTCGGCACGCTCTGTCTCGCGCTTCTGTGCATGCGGGTGACCGGGGGCTACCTGGAGGACAACTTTCCAGCCAGCGTGATAGAGGACGCCCATCTGAGCACGGTAGGTTGTGGGCCTCAGTTGCATGGGAGTTGATACCCTATCGGAATCTCTGTGTTGCAGCTGCAACTCTTGGAGAAGTACAAGTACCCGGCAGAAGCCCATCAGGTGACCACCGAGGACAAGTATGTCTTGACCATTCACCGAATACCACGGCCAGGGGCCCAGCCCGTCCTGCTGGTACACGGACTGGAGGACACCTCTGCCACCTGGATTTTGATGGGTCCACACAGTGGCCTGGGATACTTTCTGTACAGCCACGGCTACGACGTGTGGATGGGCAACGTGCGGGGCAACCGCTACTCGCGCGGCCATGTGCAGCTAAACCCTAACACGGACCGGGCCTACTGGAGCTTTTCCTGGCACGAGATTGGGATGTATGACCTGCCCGCCATGATAGACGGTGTCCTTGCAAAAACAGGCTTCCAGAAACTCAGCTACTTCGGACACTCCCAGGGCACGACTTCGTTCTTTGTGATGGCGTCCAGTCGCCCCGAGTACAACGCCAAGATCCATCTGATGAGTGCTCTGGCGCCTGTGGCTTTTATGGGGCACGTAAAGGCTCCTCTCTTGGGTATAGCCCGAGTTGGCATCAAAATGCTGGGCGAGTCCTTTGAGCTGTTCCCACACTCGGAAATGTACCTCAGCCAGTGCCTGCAATCGGCCGGCATGTTCAAGACCTGCCTTCGCTTCTACTGGCAGGTCGTCGGAAAGAACCGCGACGAACTCAACGTGGTGGGTACTCTGTCGAAACCTATTTCCAATTTTCAAACGTAACGCAACGCATGTTTTTGTATGTTCTGTTAGACCATGTACCCTGTGGTGCTTGGCCATATCCCAGGTGGTTGCAATGTCAAGCAACCCATTCATTACATACAGATGCAGAGATCTGATCGGTTCTGCCAGTACGACTACGAGGCTAAGGAGAATCAGAAGATGTATGGGCGGAGCACGCCCCCTGATTATCGACTGGAGAGGATTACAGCACCGGTCGCACTCTACTATGGCAGCAATGACTATTTTTCCGCTGTCGAGGACGTTCAGCGCCTGGCCAAGATTCTGCCCAATGTGGCTGAGAACCATCTGTACAAGAATTGGAACCACATGGATATGATTTGGGCCATTAGTGCCAGGCATTCGATTCAGCCTAAGCTTCTCGAAGTAATGCGGTACTGGGAGTCCGTTGGAGGCAGAAAGTATGCCGAGGCTACCACTGGTTTTCCGTTTGAGGAAGATGTTCCTCAGCCGGTAACAGCACCTATCCCAGGCGGGGCGGAAGATTCTGAAGATAGCTCTGATGATGGGACGAAAGTTGGAGGAATAAATGGGAAAGAGCAGGATGATGGAAAAGGACACGACCAACAGCTGGATGCATATTATGGGACACCTTTTAAGGAGTAAAGTTGGATTTTATGAATAGTTCTTGGTATATTTCTGATATTTCAATAAAACCAGGCGTTTACCTCAACGCTAAAATTCCTGTTGCTCAGTTTCTAGACTCGTATACTTGAAAGAAAGAGTGAAAAAGAGTTGGCAGCTATTGGAAATGCTTTTCCTCATTCTGGCCGATTATAACAATATACTATTGACTACGACAACCCTAAACTGCAGCTAAGCAAAACGGATATCCCCACACGAACGGGCCCAAGGCCAAAAGGAACGTAAACTCCCATCTTCTTGAACCTTTGCTATCCGCCATGTAGAAAGCGTTCGGAGGGGAGTGCTGTGAAGACTGCCCCGGAAACTGTATTCCTCCATTCAGCTCCTCCGAATCCAGCCATAGCTTGGGTTCACGCGCACCGACTCTGTGAAGTCAGAGAGGAGGTTACTCCTTAAATACTAGTACTTAGTAGACTGCGTACTTAATGTACACACAGACAGTTAAATCGATAATTTTCCGGGGAATGTGTCTCTCAGTTCTTCCCAAAGCCGTTGCTTAACGGCTGATGGATCGGCTGCTTTCCCAGCTGTGCACGATGTCAAGGTAGATTGAACCGTAAGCCCAAGCCGCAGAAACGTTCTTTCTCACCAGGATTAATCAGTTTGCTAATATGAGTATTGAAGATGGGCTAGATGAAGGTCACGGCATGTGAGGTTAGTCTTTTCCATTCTGCCTACCCCTCGCCAGCCAAAAAGACTCCTGGTGAGTTCAGTAAAGAAACTGTTGTATGACGGCTGAAAAATGCATGGCGCATACAGTCGGCCCAGCACAGGGTCAAGCGAAGACTATCCGACATTTCTTTGTTAATTTCCTTCACGACCAGTGAAAAGTCGCCGAATGCCCGAATGCCCGAATGCGTGCCTGGATGCCCAAGACACTCTGCATTGAAGGATAATTCCTCTCGTTGACTTGTGCGCTTGGGATCCTCGATTCATTCTACATCCTGAGCCTGCCTAGAGCGAGCAGTGTTCATCTGGGTCTGTCTCTCTGTTTCCGCCACTCCTGTCCGTCAGAGAGAAGGGATTGCACATAGTCAGTTTCTCTTTCTTCCAGTTGGCAAACTTCGATATATTGTTTTCGAACTTGTAAAGAATCAGGAGCAGTAAGCCTAGCACCGCCAATAACTCATTTGTGGGTAGCGTAAAGATTTCAAGCAGTCTATATATGTATATATAAAGCTATTTAGTCATATCCGACCAACAAAGCTGGGAATAAAGTATTACAAATACCAAACAAATTGTAATCGAATCACCACATACAAATGTATGCAAATGTATTAAAAGCTGATCTAGGGGTATACCGCAGTCGAATCAATCGACTACAGCGATACTAACTGGTTTCATATATGTACATATGTACATTCGGCTTGGAGAAACTACAACAATCACGTGCCATATCCGCCACATAGCCGCATTAGTGGGAACCACCAGAAACGCTCTGGGAATTCGGGAACGCAGCGAGGCGCGAAAACATTTACTCAACACTTAGCAGCTGTTGGTTGGTTTGCGGGTTCCTTGTCGGGGATCGTTGCCGGCGACGTGCGGCTAAAGTTTTTATGATTTATGAAGCGGGCGACGAGGATGGAGCCGCTGCTGGAGGTCCTAGTGTCTGCTGTCGTGGCGGATGCGGAAATGGCAGACTCCCAGCGACTCCCAGGTCGGGAGCCAGGCGTTTCCGGGCGGGTGCGGTAGCTAAGCGCTTTCCCGTGTCAGTTTTATCAACAGCAAGAGCTCACTCCAGGGCTTTCCCCCCAAAAGCCGGATATAAAAATTGCACTTTGATGCGTTTTCCTTGCACAGCACTGCAACTACAATGCTGAAACAGTAAACAATGTGTAGCCGAAATAACAAAAGTTTCTTTGGCGGTTTTTCTCCGCTGTGCTCATTAAAATGTTCGCTTAGAGCTAGAGCCACCTCCTCCTGGACCTCCTTTTGTCTAACACAAACACAAAACAATGAAAGCTTCACATACGAGCATGGATTTGCCCACACAATATAGAGTACATACATACATACATATATGCATACAAGTATGTACATATATAGTCGTATTCTGGTATTCCGACTTTTGCAGTTGACACATGCTGCTTTCTAAGCAAACGTGTCGCTCGAGCTAAGTGTGTAATTTATAAGAGGGTTTGTCGGGGGGAAGGGGTCCTGGATCTGGTATGGCCAGGATGCGTACGGGACCACGGGAGGTGTGTGCAGAATGAATGCCGAAACTCTACAACAGAATTCATAGCGGTATTGTTGGCGACACATTTCGCTCCTCTCCTGAAAGGCTGCTCCCAACAAAACGGCACAACAAAAATCCATTTCAGAACAAACGGAGAACTCCGCACAGAAATTGGCACAATGAACTCTCTGCCGCGTGAGGCTTTCCGCAAATGGAAAGCGCTGGGAAAAGTGAAAATGGTGTGCAAGAAACCGTTTATTGGGCCACCGCTTTGCAACATACTCGTGTAAATTAAAAAGCGACACGCTCCTCTCATATGGAAACTATCGTATTTCCGTAGAACTAACTTCATTTTAATAGAAAAGTTCGTTTAATTTTGATTACGCGTTTTCTCATATGTATTTTATTTCGATTCTCTTTTTTGAATAAACTCATTTACGTATGTGCCGTTGTTGCATATGCAATTACAAATTTTTGCTCTTCGGATTGTTTGCATTTCTTTAATATTATTACATTTTTAAATATTTAAACATGCATAGTACTGGTAATTAACTTTAATTGTTGTTGGGTTCTGCCGTAAATTGAAGAGTATACATAGTTTTTACGTACACTGTTTTTGAGTTTAATTTTATGCATTACACCTTACAATAAGTACGAGTACGTAGGACAGAACTAGAGTAGCCGAATTTCACTTAAAATATTTATAAATATTTACAGAAGAATAGGTTAGAGAACTTAACGGTTCATTAAATATTATTATTCAGACGCATATTGAATTTTCATAAGCAAATTGGTTGGCCTCAAACTGCAATTATGTAATTTTTGGCGGCCTTAAATTTTGTGCAATTTTTGCAGAGTGCGCTTATGTTGCTTTTTCCACTTCTCCACTCAATTTCGGTGTATTCGATAATGGTTTTTTCGAAATTTGAGTACCGCATGCCGCACATTCGACGAAGCCCTTCTCTGTTGCTCCTCTTCCTATCGCACTTGTAAAACTCAGTCTTTAGAATAAAAACCCTCCCAACAGTTGATTTTGATTCTATTTTAGCCTCGATCAAATGTGTGTATCTGTGTATAGTATTTTCCGCAATAATTACCTCTACACACACTCGTACAAATAGAAAGCAAAAATACAAGGTGGACGACCCATACAGATGCAAATTTGTAGCTACCCTAATTGCTAATTGGATTTTAGCCTTAATTTTTTATTCGTATGTGTTTAAATTTAATTTGGTTTTTGGTGTTGCACGGTGCATGATTTTTGGCTTTGTTTTCACTGAAAAACATCAAAGATTGTTATTATATTTTACATACAATTACCGCTGGTTTTTTTTCAATTATTTTAAATAATTTACTCCCCGTTTGGCGCAGCGTTTTACAAACATTGCCTAAAACTACGAGTAGAGATGCATACGAATAAATGTAAATGGAGATATGTCGCTGAACCTTGCTTGAAACTACACAAATACATATACATATACAATACATAAACATTTATGTAATATTGTAAGCTGCATGAGTAAAATGTTCATATTTGTAAGGTCTGTTTATACGCTATATTTATGTATGTATAGACACCGATAACTGCTGAACGCAAAGCTATATGTACACAATTCGCTAATTCTCTGCTCTACATGGCACACGACCTAAAAGTAATCCATCTTGGGCGCATCCATGGCCGTGTGCATCGTCAGGGTGACTCCACGGTTAATGCTCACGGCCGGGTAGAACACCCCGTACAGATCCCGGAACGCCACCGATCCCTGCGGCATTTCGTTCACCAGGAAGCTGAGTGTGTGCCGCTCCAGATCGAGGAGAACCCCGATGGTACTTCCCGTAGTGATGCCTCCCTCGACGCGTCGCTCATGGATGGAGTTGTGCTGGAACCAGGAGCGCTGGCGATCGATGTACATGGCGAATGACTTCTCGTCCTTACCTGGTGGTGGATGGCAGGAAGCCAAGAGAATGTGATTAGTTTTTACTTAGTATTCCTACTGATTTGGTTTTCAGCAATAATTATAAACAGCTAGTTGGATGTTGGGTAACAGCTGACAGCGCAACTAACGAACCATGAAAAAGTGAGATGATATCCATGAGAAATTAACTTTGCAATGACCATTAGACTATTACAATTCTAGTACTTCAGATTAATTCACAGTCCAAATGGGTGATTTTGGTAGAACAGGAAAGGCAGATAAAACAACAATATTACCTCTTTGCGCAGAATGACTGAATGAAATATTAGAATATTTTATCAAGATTTTGATATTACAGAAGTGTTACATAGACATTGCAATGTTGACTCGGCTATGAATGCAAATCAAGAATATACATACACATATGTATGTATATGTACTTATCCCTAGAATCCCTAGAAGAATTGGTATGTAAAACTAGTATGTACATCCCAATGTAGCTTTTAACTGCTAGTCAACCGAGCTACAACTACTGCTTGTTTTTGTTAGAGTATGAGATCTTTATGGAAAACTGTGAAAAGATTAGTCTAATTTAAGTAACTTTTCCCTTTCATGTGATTCGCTTTCCGAACTTTAAAACCTATCCAGATCCAGAGCCCAGCCCAGACCTTGTCTTTCCCGTCTTCTCTGCAGTTCTGTTCTCTCAAATTATAAGTGACAAATGCAACAGGAGCTGGAAGAGATGGCTACACGGGAGACAGACCAACTTGGAGAACTGCAATTGTTAGTGTCAGTGTCAGTCGCTGGGAGGAGACGCGCGTGGTGCCACCTGCTCTGCTACATTGCTTTCCCCTCGCCCACTTCTCCCTTGAACATTTTGCATATGAAAATTTAATTCGAAAACTTGAGCATTGAGCATAGAGAGCTGTTAGTACTGCTACTGCTGCTGCTGCTCCTTCGGGGCACGTGGTAAATGGCGCGTGAGGTGCCTGAAGAGTAAATTCTGTAAGTGAAAGAGATACAGGGCAGGGCGCCTTCTTCTGGAGCTGGAGAGGAAGAGAAAAGAATGATGCCTGCCGATTCCCGCAAATAAACTTTTGCATTTGACAAAAGTTAAAGTGCCGCACTTTTAATTACTTTTGTCTGCAGTGAGAAGAAGTCTCCCCAGCCCCAGCCCCAGCCCCATCCCCACCCCATCAGCCCACAGCTATCCACAACCACGCACATTTTCAATCAATTTGCCGAGGCGTCCTTTGAGGCGGCGCTTCCACGTTTCTTTGTTTGTTTTTGTCTTCAGTGGTCGTCGCAGTCCTCTCGCAGTCCGCGCCCCCGTTGGAAACCGGTGGAAACCGTTGGAAACTGAAACTCGCTTAGAAGTTCCGCTCTCCACGCACGCAACAAGAAGTGGCAAAAGTTTGCTCACGCCCACCAGTCGGCTCCTTATTTTATTGGCTTGGTATTGCGAGGCGGGCGGGCAAATGGCAAAGTTTTAAGCGCTTCCAACATTCCCATTCCCCATTCACATTCACCTTCTGCACACGGATCCGTCCCGTCTATCTATAGCTGGTAATTTTCCGCTGGTAATACGTATTGGGTCTTTTGTCAACGCCAGAATCTACAGTATTTGGTGTGCAGATTTCCCACTTTTAGTTTCTGTGCGAAAGGTTTTCATTCTCCACCTCGCCGACCAATCGCCGCCTGTTCTGAATTTTTAATTGAATCTCAAATGCAACCAGTAACCCAGTGAAATGCTTTCTGTTCCCCGTTTGTGGCGTACTCACCCAACATTTTGTTCCGAGCCACATCGATACGTGCTACTCCAAATGCCGGATCCGTGTCCGCCGTGTAGTTGTCGATGGTGAACTCCCAGTAGTGGACGCCGCGGGAGAAGCCCACCGAGCCAAGGGCCACCCGGTGCTCCCAGCCCTCGACGCTGACGGTGGCGTTATTTTTGCTAAAGATTAAACCAGAGCCGGCGCCGCCGCTCAGAACTGGATCAAACGTGAACCAGGCCACTGAAACGATGGGAGAGAAGCAGAGAAGACGAGAAGAAGAAAGGAGAACAGGGATGAGTGGAAGACGAAGTGAAAAGTGGAAAGGAAAACAAAGTCAGACTGGTTGCAGTTTTCTCTATTGTCAAAGCTCAAGTGGCCAGGCCACGCCGGAAGAGTCCAGTCCGTGGTCCAAGTCAGAGTGCCGCATAGTTTATGCTGTTATGCCCCACAAAGTATGCAACGAGCATCAGCAGCAGCAACAGCAGCAGCCAAGCAGCCGCCTCAAGTCGAGTCGAGTCGAGTCGAGTCGAGTACTTTATTAAATTTCCTTTTTATTGTTGTGGCCGCATTAAGTGGCCGAGGCTGGTCCCAGATCAGCTGGGACCCGCTGGGACGCTGACTCCGGTAGTGGTGCTGGTGGTGATGATGATGATGATGACGTTGCAACGTTGCTTCTTCCATGAGCTGCTTTTGCGGCTGCTATTTTCCTGTTTTATTAGCCACCGAAGGCAATTGTGTGGCCAAACAAGCCACAAGACTAGCATCTGGGGCAAGAGGTCTCTTGGGACTGGGGGCCGGGGGCCGGGCCTCCACTGCTCTGTTTATGTCGGGAATATGACTGCGACTAAAGCCGTGGGAGATATAAACTATGACCATGATGCATCAATTTAATTAGCCAATATATGTATGTATGTACTTTTCATTACTGAAGCCCAAAGTCGGATTGGAATTATTGTTTCAATATACTTGAGAGCCTAAAATTCACAGTGAAATCGAGGTTCCTACGACTCCCAGGACCGTTTCTCGAGAACCATAAGGGGTTGGGTCATCGCTTCATCAATAGACAATCTGGAGAATCAAACTGAATGTGGATAGCGGTGCCAAGAATCTTAGAACTTGTTTCTTTGTATTGAGGGGATTCCCCCAACATGAGATGCGTTTCTCCTCTCTACACTGCCTTGAGTCATTTTCAGAGCTCTCCTCTCCGCTTTCCGAAGACCATCATCTATGAAAATTATTTGTATACAAGGTGTTAGCTTTGCTGCGAACCCATTCCCGCAACCGTCACGAGACATTAACTGTTAACTGGTTCTCCGTTAATTACTTAGGGGCACGCGCTCAGTGTAAACACTTTGTACAAAAGCAATTTGGACGGCGATCTGTGGCCCGGGTCCGCTCAAATCGTCTGTAACCCCCTGGAAGACAATTCGCGGGCTCCCAGAAATAATCAATTAAAAGTTGCAAATTAACTAATAAAGGAACGGGGGCAGGAACAGTTACGGGATCAAGCCAGACCAGTGACGGGCTTTATAGACCGCTCCGGCAATTTTATAAATTAAATAACTTTACGCGGCGTTTCATTTGCCGTGCGGTAAGGGGGAAGAGTGCCTTTCGGAGGAGCTGCTGTCAGGTGGCGCATGCATCAATCAAGCGAGAATTGGATTGCAAAAGACATTCTCAGTCCCAGTCCCAGTCCCAGTCCCAGTCCTAGTGCCAGCCCCATTCTGGTTCACTTTCTGGTTTTCCTGCCCGGCAGGCGTAAAGGGGTCAATGGCTGTTTGACATGCAAAGCACGAACGGAAGGAGGCAGGCGGATGGGGTGGGGTGGCGCAGGGACGGCGCATGACCGAAAAGGATTAAATTATAAAGCAGTTGGAAAAGTAGCTCCCAAGCAAACGTTGCACCAGAACCAGCACCAGCACCAGCCAGGAGGAGCTTAATTGAAAAAGCTAGTACGGCACCAGGGTCTCACCTTCGGCAGTCTGCAGTCCAATCAGCTCCGAGTATTCACCCTCTCCGGCGCTATTGAAGGCCTTCACCCGGGCATTGTACATTGAATTGAAGTGAAGACCGTCGACGGTGCAAATTGTTTCCTTGCCGCAGTAGACTTCCTGTTGGGTAAAGAGGGGGAGAGAGCCAAATTAAAGTTTTCATCGTTAATAAATTGTGGGATGACAGCTATTCTATCAGCCACTCAATCTGTTGATTGAATGGGGCCATTCAATACCACTCATTCGCTCGTCCCCATTCGCTCTCTTTGTCTTCTAGGTAGCTCATTCAGCCAGTCAGTGAGACTGGTTTTCAATAACAGACTCGTCAGAGTCAGACTGATCAGAGTTTTTAGGGGTTAATCCACAACCTAAAAACACAAATAATCTATCTATCACTTATTAATTATACCATATTGCATTCATTCAGTATTGTCAGTACCATTTTCCGTGTCATTCAGGGACATTTATTCAGATAATAAAGTTCATTGACTAAGGTAGTTTTTTTCCATCCCATAAGTTTTTGTTCTCATCATTAATCAAGGCAGGTGATTTCTCTGTCGGACATCCACTAATTCTCGTGATCGTACTTTTGATGGGTTTCTTTTTATTATTATTTTATTTTATTTTCAGCCTTTTAGTCCATACATTTTCTCACTAGCTATTTAATTCCCCACTTATTGTCTTTTTCTTTTCAGCTGTTACTTACTCGAAACTCTCCGCCGTTGCCGTCGTCCAGTTCCAGGACATAGCCCTCGACGGTGGAATGATTCGGTGGCTGCCACGCAACTGTGACGGAATTATTTTCCGCTGAACAATCCGTCGGCAGAATGGTGGGAGTCATGGGTGCTGTGGGAGGAAAGATCATTATATGCAGTTCCGGGAAATATGTACAATTTCTTAATGACTTATTTTATAGGAACGGAAAACATCCCGTGCTGATTAAGGGAACAATAAACATTCTAGTGCGTACAAAAACAGTTCGAGCTACAAAAGAACACCACCGTGCCAACAATAAATAAAATATAAGCAGTGTGAAAGTAATGAAACAACCCACAACCAATAACATATTTAAATACTGGATGAAATAGCGATCTGATGTACATAAGGGCAAAAGCGTAACTGTCACCGTCCTGCAATTGTACATTAATCTCTCTTTAATTGCCGGAATAAGTGGCCGTGGCTGTGGCCAGGCTGCTCCTCTTGAAGTTGCAAAAAGTTATAAAGCCTACGACTGGTTATAAAAATTCACGCCACAACACAAATGGCAATGGCAGAGAAGTGAAGTGAAGGTAAGCGCCTAAAATTATGCCACAAAATGAACATAAAAATTACGACACTTTCTGCTTCTGTTCCGTGTTTTCGCTTTTTGGAGCTGGCTGGCATAAAATTAAAAAGGCGCCAAAAGCTGTCAAGTGTCACCGAAACAAGGCCCAGAGCAGGGGTAGGGCCAGGGGCTGGGGCAGGGCAAAAAGGTACAAAGTAGAAAGTTCGAATCAAGGTATCCGGATGGGGTGATTGTGAATGTAATCATTGTGAAAGTGTAGGGATAAGCCAAAGCAGGCCTCACTGAAGAGGGTCAAAAAAATAAAAATAAAATATAAAAATAATATCCAGCTTTAAGTAAAAAATGAAAGCAAAAGCATGAAATAATCAACAGAAACAGCAAGAACGGGAGCCTAGTAGAAGAGCAATCAAATGAAAAGCGACGGACACAAAAATGTGCGTAAAAAATTATGTCACTCAAAATGGTATTGCTGACCCGCCTCCGCCCACCGCCCCCTGCCCACAGCCGGGCTGACAAGTTGCGGCGAGGCATCTCCGCCTTTCGCCATTCTCCATTCGCCGGGAACCGGAAGTGAAAATATTTGGACGCGTTTTTCGGGCATTTTACTTTATTTTCCCTTTTGCGGCTCGAGTGAAAATAAAAAAAATTATTATGCGTGGGCGGAACGGAGAGCAGAATACAGAAAGCAATGGCAAGTAAAAGCAAAAATCCATGAAAACAAAATGGCCGAAAATGAGCCCGCATCAATGTGTGAGTGAGTGAGTGTGTATGTGTGTGAGAGAGAGAGAACGTTTGTGAGTGAAGATGAAAGCACCAAAGAATGAGTTTCGCTCAAAGAAAGTATCGAACGGATAAAAATTATAGATTAAAATATCACATCTTCTGTCTGTAGTGTAAAAAATGCATTTAGTTTTTTTTTTTTTGTATCATCGAATTTTGTAACATCTGTGGTTGTGATTGTGGTTGTTGCTCACCTGCCGGGCACCTCTCATCTCCGTCTTTGAGGGCTTTAGATGATTTGGTTTATTGGATGGATGATGGCGATTTTCATTTGTACGAAAGCAAGCAGCACATTCAAAATGGGAGGGAGATGCGAGAGAAGCACAAAAGTTAGACACATGATATGCATACAATTTATTTTCTATTTTATTCGTTATCTGTGAGTATGTGTGGGCGAGAAAAAGGGATGGGGGGGATACAAATGTGCACTATCCGATTTCAACACTTTCACTTTAATTGTGGGGGATTCATTATTGGGATTCCTTAGCTGGAAATTTGTCAACCTCACACACGAGTCCCGCATCGCAGCGCATCGCATCGCAGCGTGTCGTCTCTCGTTTCACACTTGCTACGCGCGTCCGTTCTGAATGCAGTTCTATATTTAATCCCTTCCTCCTGGGAGTTCCCCAAACTATTTTCGAAGCCCCTTCAGCGGCCCCTCTTCAACGGCCCTCGATTGAAGAGCTCTTCCCGGCATGGCATTGTTTCAAGGGTGGAGTTTGAGTGCAATGCACGAGGGAGCCGAGTGCGGGACTTGTTTATGTTTAAAGGGTGTTGCGGAATCACACCATTATAACCAACACCATCACACCATCGGTGTCAATGGGAGATCGAGTATACGCATATGTGCATGTGCATGTGCTTACGTAATTAATGACAGTATTTATCAGGTATTCTACCACTGGTTCGACTATTAGTACTTTTAATATCTAGTGAGTGTCAGATATTGAAGATCGAAGGACAGACTACAAAGCGCTCAATGATGACCTTCACTGATTACAGATCCCATGTAATCTAGCTCTTCTACAACTACTCCAACTCTAGATTTCTTAGGTAATTCCTAACTAATTTCTTTCTGTGGGGTTAGCGAACGATTCATTAGTCTTGAAGAGGTCCCAACAGATTATTTGACTCAGTTGGGGTCTGACGAACCTTTCATTTGGATAAAGTTCAAGTTGTCGATGGCCCGTGCCAGGGCGGCGTCGTCCAGGGTCAAGTCCACGATGGGAGAAACACGCGGCGCTGCATTGGTGACCTCCTGGTGCCAGGTCATGTCGGTGTTCGCCACCCGATTGATGAGCATAGAACCAACCTGCAAGGATGCGGCCAAAAAGCGCTGTTTTCAGATATACATGGTATAGATGTTAAGGGTAGACAGACCTGCAGAAAGGCGGCGCTGTCAGTCTCTTTCAACGCCTCGATGCAGAACTGGATGAGGCCCGTGGTCTGCTGCAGCTTGCCTGTGCAGTTCGACTGCTGATCCTGCGGGTGGAACGGAGGCGGAGGTTGCAGTAGATAAAAACAACAGAGAGGGCGCACTACCCACCTTCAGTATCCTGATTTTGGTGTCCTTGTCCATGCGGATGGCCTCCAGCAGATACTCGCGTCGGTCGTGGATGGCCTGGATGAGGGCCTCGCACTGGGCGTGCACCAGACGCTCGAACTCCATGCAGGATTCCTGATGAAAAGCGGAGCTGAGAACAGGTTCCGTTTCGGAGGGCTGTCGCCTCTTCGGCTCACTTACCGTCACTTTGTCGCTCATGCCTTTGAGGCGCTGGATGAATTCGGTTGTGGAACGTGCCTTCTCCGACAATTGTTGCAGATTGTGAGAGAGTTCCGTCTGTAAAATATGGGAACCGTAGGACAATGACATCAGCGCAAATATTCATAAAAACAGAACAGGAATGCAGTAATAAAAGTTTATGGTTTACGGTTTACGGTCTACGGTTTACGGTTTCTTTTATGAAGTGCTCGCTGCACGGGGGGAAACTTTCAGTCACGCCTGCGGTGACAGCTCACTTCACTTTTCCATAGCTACAGCTACAGTATAATAATCACCACCCAGAAGAATCAGTTAAAAAATATGTCCGTACTGGAAGTCCTGGCAGTACGGCTCAATTGCGAGGGAATAGAATATCACGCAACCCATTTCCACTTCCATTTGAACTGCCGTTTCCACTATCCGACATTTGCAAAACCTCATTTGTTGAATGTTTTTGCCAAAACATAAAAGAGACAATGTTTATGTTGCGGCATAGGAGGCATTTGCGCTTGACACTGACATGACACGACACGACACGACACTGTACGACGGCGCAGCAATTTGAACAATTCAATTCTCATCAACGGGAAATTTGTTCAGCAATTAAATTGCTCATACGCCACCCCACGGAGCCCACGAAGCCCACGTAGTCCACGCACCCCTCGGCCTCGTCTTCAACAATTTCAATTCATTAGCATTAAAAGGCTTCCATCTGTTTCTTTGTTTGTAATAAGGCATACACTGCTACTCCTACTCTTGCTCTTGCTCCTGCTTCTGCGCCCTTTTCCGGCATGTTGTTGCCCGGAGGACACTTTGGCATTGAGCGTGCAACTCCATCGCACCATAATTGTCCGGCTGGATGTCGAGGAGCGGGCTCAAGTGCTTACCAGACGACTGCGCTCCAGGGACAGATCCAGGAACAGTGCCAGTGCCAGTGACAGTCCAAGAGCGAGACCGAGTACACGTACACCCTCGTAATATACTCGGAATACTCGCCAGGGGCATTTACAAGCTTTTCACTTTTCTAGACAATCGGAAAAACAGAAAACGGAAAAGGACCGTTCCGTTCCGACCCTTGCCGTTCCTTGCCTCGCTTTCTGGTGCTTCTGTCAGACACGGCGTATACTCATTACCACTTTTGGCATTTGTTTTCTGATTATTTTATTCTATTTGCCAGTCGTCGCCCTTCGTTCGTTGTGGCTGCTACCACTGCTGTTTCCCGCCTTTGTTTGCTTATCAAATCAAAATAGCTGCAGGTGCACCATTATGCTGGCCTTGCAGAGGGGGAATCTCGCGGATAGTGCTTCTTTCCAGGATTTCCCGGTCTTCTTGCATGCGGATATAAGTACATAGCTAGTAGGTCTCGGGTGAAAATAGATAGTGATACAGATTCGATATTAAAGAGATCTGGGAAAGATTGCCTGTACCTTAACTCGGCGACCATTGTGCTCTCCATCTACAGCTTTTACACTTTTCTGGCAGATTTCACAGTTTCGCACTCTCGCTTCCATTTCCTGATCAATCCCCTGACCAAAACGAAATCTCTTTGCAAATAACTGAATTTTACATGCTCTCATTTGCTTTTCATTTCAAAAGAGCATCCCACAGAACGGGGCCCAATTACTGGGAAATATGTGGCATCCAGGCCCCCGTAATGAGCAGACCCGTCGAACAAGGCAGCTTATGACGATTACATTCATTAGCTGAATGTGAATGCCAGTCTCATTCCTTTCTGTTCCTGTTCCAATCCTTCCACAGGCAGACAGACAGACCGACAGATGGCTAAGCGCCGAAAAGTCGGCAAGAGAAAAGCTGATAGTGCGGGGATGGGGGGCGGACGGCTAAGTGCTGGCCAAGAATGCGCAACGCGCACAGAAAACTGTTGAAATTTAATCCCTCGAGGGTTGCTTCAACGCTTCCCACACAATGCAGGGCCGTCAGAGATACACCGTTGTCCCACTCCCATTCCGCCCACTCTGCCCACTCTGGGGAGATGTGGGGAGTGCTTTTGAATATGAAGTGGAGAGCTGACTGGCTGACTGGCTAAGAGCCGGACCCCGGCCGGGACTAATGCCGAGAGTCTGTTTTGCATTGATAAGCTGCCCTCTCCTGTTGCGTCCTCGTCCTCGTCGCATTCCCATTTCCAATCCTTTAGAAAACATTTTCTGAGCTGCGATCTCCCTCCTCTGTCTGTTCTTTTATGACACATCGCCATACAAAAAAAAATATATCAAGTGCGCAGTCCGAATAAAAAGCTGCCTTCGGGGGAAGAAACTTTTATCAGACAGTAAAAAATAATAATAATATGACATGTTTATGCGCCGCAGACGCAGAGGCAACAGCGGCCACAGAGGCGACACTGAAAACATCTTTAAAGTTGCCACGCATGCAAATCGTGTAAATAATTCAAGAGCTCCTGTCAGGCGGCACTGCGGTGTCTTCTCAGTGCCGTCCCTTTTGTGGCACTGACGTGGCCGTGACACATGTGCCCGACCGCGGGAGAGACAAATAAATTATTAAGCTGTTAAGAAACCCAACCGGCAGCAGTAGCAGTCACTCATATTAATACGCTAACAATCGCTGCAACAATGTGATGTGCCCCGTGAGTGAGCTGGAGGAAGTCACTGCCAGATGGGCTCCACGACGGGCCCTCGACATTCAGGTAGGAAACAATGCCGAGGTAGGTTTTCTGCAGAACCACGTTACAAAACTAGACACAAATTCCGCCAAGCAAAACCGATAAATATTTAATTAAGCCAGTAAGCCTCCATAATGAAACAAAATCACTTTCTTTGTATCTTTCATGGCTTCAGCGAAACCACATACAGTATATAGTTATAAGCAAAAAATTGTCTCGTACTCGTATCTGCAACTTTAAGTATTTACGGTGCCATTTAACAGTCTTCTTATCACCTCAAATAACGGCCAAAGGGATCTGGCCTGCCACTTATACCAAAAGGACGCAAGATTTGATCTTTGAGAAGTGGCAGACAGCGTTGACAACCCCTAACCACCCCCAACCATGCCACACCATGCCACAACTTGTAGGCTGCACCATTGGGCTAGCTAGGGATAGGGATAGAGTGGACAGAGGAGGAGATAAAATCGCAGACTTTGCGGCGACGACGCGTTGTCGTTGTCGTTGTCGCTGTCGTTGTCGTGCTGCCCGGCGCCGGAGTCGGCAACAAGTTGCCAGCTACTGTCTACAGTCTACAGTCTACCGTCTACTGTGTGGTGTGCCTGGCCTGGTGCTGATTATCAACAGAATGTTGCCCATAATTTAGGGCTCCACGATGCAGCTTGCTATAAATAAACCATCTCATGCAGCTACAGTCGTGTCTGCTAGGAATGGGAAAGGGCAGTGAGAGGCCTGGTCTGGTCTGTGGGCAGGGAACTAGCAGGGGAATGGAACGGAGTGGAATGGAATGGAAACCAAGCCGGAGCTCGTTAAGCCATTTTCGGACCCGAATTGAAGTTGTGCAACACTTAGTTGTTAGCCCCAAAAGGCCTGAAGAGGTTCGAGATTTTCAGAAATGAATGCGCATCAAGTGCAGCAGTAGGCCTGTCGTAGAATGATGATATATCACGGGTACTCACTCGTGCCGGCGCTGTGTGCAGAGGCCAATATTTATGGTGGACTAGGCCAGAGCCAGAGACGTGACAACGACTCGAATGTCTGCCGAGCAGGTGGTCAGGCAATCGGGCTTGAATTATAACGCATTTGAGCCATAAAGCCCCAGATATACGGGACGAGCTTAAGTAGCTCGTGTTGCTGGTACCTTGTACAAATGTCGGCCGTTGGCTGTCCACTGTCGGCTGTCGGCCCCTCCATAAGTCTCCCGAATATGGTATTTGACGTTAACGCTAAGGCGGCGCTTCCATTCACTTCCATTCCAGACCACGCACATAAATATCATTTACCGCCAATTCGTGTTGCACATGCAACACGTGGCTCTGCTTCCCGAACGGTTCTCAATGCCCACAACCCAATGGCCCACAGATTTGGCATGCCATAAAAATATGATGTCTACTGCTTTTTCCCAGCGAGACGGCTCTCTGTAAATGATAACAAATAACTGCGGAAAGCGTGACATGATACAATACAATATTTACTCGTTAATTCACAATAGTATATCATAGTTTATGGCACCATTGATCCATGATTGATATCTGCAGCTTGGAACGATATGTGTATGTATGTGACTGCTTCAGTCTCTTAAAACAGAGTTGTTCTATTTTCTTTCGTTAACGATCGTTAGAGTGGAGGAAGACCTTCTGTACGGAACAGTGCATGGAGCCACCTTGGCCCTAATTAGTTCAGTATAATGAGCAATCACCCGCACCCGAACGTTGTATCGTCAAAACGCAGCTCTAGCTGAGGCCTCGCTTGGCGCAATAATTTGACTTATGCCCTGAGTTTACCTTCTTCGCCATATTCCCAGACCAAACGAAACCAAAGCGCCGCTCCCCTCCCAAGTGTCCCAAGAAGCAGAAGCAGGAGCAAGAGTAGGGCGATGGGGGGGGCTTGGGCACACTTGAGGCATGAGTAATGCGTGGCGCGTTGCAGTCGCCTTTGAGGCACGATAAAAAGCTTAAAATACAACTTACATTCTGGCAAGATATGAATTTTAAGCGCACATCCCATTGATTTATGTGGCAGTCAAAGGAAGCCACTGACGGCGATGGTTTTTTAAATTGGATTACGAGTGACTGGTCTGTCTGTCTATCTGTCCCGTCTCGTCCCGTCCCGTCCCGTCCGCGTGTGCTCCCTGATTTGCATGCCAAGTGTGGATGAGTATCTGATTAAAAATAAGCCAAGACGACAGCTTATTGAGCTACTGGTTCGTCTAATTAATTAGCGACTTGTGTGCAAATATCGTTTGAAAGGCATGATCCGATACCCAGTATGGAAATGGACTCGTGACAGCCCAACAGAAAGCTATTTGAAAACCAAACCAAAAAGAACAGGACTAACCGGGAACCGGGAACCGGTAACAGGGAACCGCAGACGAAACAGCAAATAACCAAATGAGGGGAGTTCCCTTCATTTCGATTGATTGCGATTTTGTTGTGGCACCCATTCCACAGGAAAATACGGGGTCGCAGATAGCCAGACAGGGAAAAGGGGAAGGGAAAAAGGGAAGGAGCAGCGAGGTCTGGGACAAACCGCAGAATCTAATTTACAGAACGTACGTACGTATGTAGAGCATGTGGAGTCATCTGGCGAAGGGGAAGTATAGTCAACAAATGTTTATTGTCGGGTGTGTAAAACAATATTTGAACTGGAGGAAAAAAAAAGAAAATGAAAGTTAGAGCCAACGAAGGGAGCCAGAGAGCAGAGGAGCAGAGGAGCAGGGGAGCTGGGCCAATGCGCAACAATCAAAATATTTTCATGACAAATTTAAAACAACAGAACCGTGAAGTGGAACACGTTGCAAGCGTTTGGTCAGAAATAGTCGTACTCGTATCCGAACTCGTACTTGCAGCAGGGAACAGTTGTCTGAGAAACAAGTTTTGCGGCGGACGGGAGGGCAACCAAGCGGAATGAGACATGTGGGAAGACTGAATCCAGGGGCGGTGGGAACTTTGAACCCATCAAAGCTGCCAACACACTCCTGCCCCTTGCGGAAAGGAAACCCTGCTAAGCCCACCGACTCGAGAAGTGGCACATGTGTCTGCGTTTACAATTCATTACGAACGCCTCAAACCTAATCCCGACATTGACTTTCAGCTGACCCAAAGTCAATTCCAGTTCCAGTTCCAGTTCTAGTTCGGGGCCCATTGTCAACCCCAGGGCAGACCAGGGTCTTGTCTCGTCTGGCTGCAGGGCGACTCAAGATGCACAACGGCATCTGGCTGAATGTTTCGCCAAACTGTAAGCCACTTAATCTTATGGAGCGTCGTCGGAAAGCCTCGCCAAATGCAGCCTGAAGCAGGGGGACAAAAGGGTAACAAGACTTCATCATTATTTGCGCATAAATTAGGATTAAGGCGGCAAGAGCCCAGCCAGCCACAGTCGCAGTGAGAAGAGAGAACAGAAAAGAGCGCCAAAGAAGCGCTCAGACACTTCCCCAGAAATCATATTCTCAATTTTGACCTTATTTGGCTTGTGTTCTGGGTTCTTCGGAATGTCCAGCCATATACGGATGGCCACTCAGGGACCAACTAAGCGGCAACTTCCAGTTGCTCGGTTCGGATCTCTGTTCGGTTCTTGCCCTTTCCTGCGCCAATTCCACCTAATTTCGCTTCGTTATATGCAGCATCAATTTGCAAGCCCTAACGATACCTATCCACACTTTTCTCCCCTCCTCTGGCCATCTGGCCGTCTGGCAGATCTTCTCGCAATGCGACAAATCGTTGCTAAAAAGCTCTCGAGCTATCCATTTTTCCAGCACATTCCATATTCGCATTATCACCGCTGACAGTTCTTGTCAAATTAGTGACATTTAGTGTCAGGAAAATGCGCAGATTTGCCCAGGCTATAGGGGGAGTCCTTCACGTGGACTCCACGGCAAACACTGTCAGAGGGTTGTTCTTAGACCGACATTTTTGTCACGAGCATATCACGCGGCTAAGCAGATTAACAAGCAGAATGATGCGAAAAACACAGACATTGTCGTCTGTTCTCAAGATTAGCATTGAAATTAGATGGGAATTCTGTTAGACATAAGACCGGCTATACTCAAGAGTATATGCAAGTGCTTGCCTATGAATGCTTATCATACCGATTGATTCATCAAAGCAAACAGTTGGTCTGACTGGAAGAAGCTGGGTTGAAACTTGAAATGTAACTTTGACGAAAATATTGTTATATATTTTTCTTGAACCTTTTTTCTAATCTTTAAATGTATGCATGGAATATTGAAAGCATAGAGATGGCATCAACCCATTCGCTGTTCTGGGGAGCTGTACCAAAATAAACAAAAACCGAAAACAAAACTCGGGAACCTTTTGCGTTATTTTTTCGTTATTTTTGAGGCAGTTGCAAACATTTGGGTTTCTTTTTCGGCGACGCTTGTGTTTTTATAATTCGTATTTTTATTTTTATTTTCATTTTCATTTCGATTGTCACAACATTGGTGGGGAGAGCGGAGAGGAGGAGAGGAACGAGTTGAGATATCCAGCGCCCAAACCAGTTCTCATTTTATTTGTTATTCTTATTGTTGTCGGATGCAATGTTTTTGTTGCTGGTGCTGTTGCTGTTTCTGTTGTGGTAGTCCTCTGTTAAACATGTTTGACACGGACTCCCATGGGATATCCCCCTCGCTAGTGTCCCTATACAATGTACGAGATACTACATACATACATATGTATATGTATTTGTCTGGCTGTGTGAGTGTGTTTCGGCTGCTGCAGCCCGCAGATTCTCCCTCGTCCGCAGAGCAAACAGGAAAAAATAACAGCAGCAGTGCCGTGCCTTGCCGCCCGACGCTGCAGAGTTCAGAGCGGGCCTCTCCTCTCCGGACTTGGGGGAAAACCGATCTGGCAGTGACAAGCCACATCCACATACCAGGAGCAGCAAACAGAATGCTGACAGCCTGACAAACCATCGCTGAACCCCGGGAAGGGGCGCACTCCGCACTCAGTTTGAGTTTGCTCTCCTTAATAATTTAATTTGTATAAATTTACCCAATATGTCGGGGGCCCATCAATTTGCTACTAAAACGGGAGTCGAATCCCGTACGGGTTCCGTCGCGCCCTGTGCCAATTAGCCAACATTCCATCGTGGCACGCCCTTTCGGGCTGATCAACGATGGGCTACCAGGACGGGTGCACTTCGGAACATATTATCGTACGTTTCCCAGTCATTGCTATACCATTCCTTTTAATTCAACATTTATCGACATCCTCGACATCCCTAGAAGGATGGACTGCCACGTCTCATGTCGCATTTCGTATATTCGTTGGTAGATGGAAAATATCATCATCGATGTTTAAGTTTATTTATTTATTCCAGGTGCATGTATGCAGATCTTACATCATCTAAAATATATGCTCTATGCATATGTACATATATGTACATATGTAGAAATTCGATATTTGCCTACTGTAAAACTGTGCAAAACTGCCACGCTCTGCCCACCCAACGATAAACGCGTTACTCTAACTGCTTGCCTCATTTAAAAGTTAATGTTTACACTGATTTGCTTGCCACTCCAGGAGGCCCCTCTCTGGCACGATCCGATACGATACCCGATTGATGGGTGCCATAATTTGCCTGCTCGCATTTTGCACTAAATGTCCCACAAAGTGGTCTCGGGCTCGGGCTCGGCTTCCACTCCGGACTGCAGCGGCGAATTGTGACTTTAAGTGTTATGGGCGAGGCGACGGGTTAAGTGCTGGCTAACTGCCACATGGAGCGGAACGGCACTCGGAGGATCGGAGCTGTAAGTCGCGTCCCCCATTTCTCTTGCCAGCGACAGCGACCGTCATAAAGCGGCAAAACATGTTAATTGAACCGAGAGTGGAGTGCAGAAGTGGAGAAAGGAGTCTGGGATATTGGATATTGGAGATTGGGAGATTGGAAGTGCAAACAAACATGGTCGTAGAAGGCAGCAAAGGAGGGTGTCAAAACACGGATAATGCAGGTGGATATGTGGATGCCTGTGACTGGACTGTATTGATTTTAGGTATTCTGCTATTCCGACTAGCAAATTGATACATTAAACACACTCATCCGCCCCAGCCCTGTTCCATAGCATTACTTCCAGAGCATCCATCGAATACAACCAACCTCTTTACACCCTTGGCCATGGCATGGAGCAGCAGACACAGACACTCCGCGTTGAAAGTCGAGGCGCAACTAATTTGGCAAAATGTCAAGTGGCCGAAGTGGATTCCTTGGATCCGGTGGCAAAGAGCTGCTGCTGACAATGCCACCTACGTAGCACAGTGTACACTGGCGCACACACTCGACTACAAAGCACCGAGCAACAACGACCAAATTTATCAAGTGGCTGGAAAAATGTCTGATATTTCGACAACGACAACGTGACGGTGTCACCGTCAACGACATCGAAATCTGTTTGTTGTGCGATGAGAATTGTTCGATTGCCGTCAACCCAGCAACACATGCCACCAACAGCTGCAACAACTGCAACAACTGCAACAACAAAAAAGTTGACGGCAGAGAGCAACAAGCTGTTGTTGTTGTTGTTAGTGGTAGAATCTTACTGGTACTACTCGTAGAGTTTTTGGCAACCAAAAGCAGCTAAACAAGCTGCAATGGCCCTGAAATTCCCTGAAAATGGGTTTCGGAGGAGAAATTTCGTAAATAAATATTGTGTTGCATCCGCCCGAATTTCGCTCGAAACAGGAGGATTTGTCATCAAGAGGAGAAATCTGAATGCCGCCGATACTGGATACCTGATACTCGTAATTTGGCACTGATGGGGACTGTGGACTGGGCACTGGGCACTGGGGACTGACGACTGACTCACAGAGGGAACAGATGGTTCTTTATGATTCCATTTGCCACATGAGTCAGATAATATTTGGAATGGGTAGAGGCTGAAGCTGTATACTATATTTCAGAAATCTTCATGCTCTCCATTTCCTCCTCCCGTTGACACTTATTTGAACTGTGGTAATAGCGGGAGTAAGGCTTTGCTTTCTTTCCTCCATTTTCAGATATTTTCCATTATGCGGCATCATAAATTAAGGAGTAATACTTCCCGCCCACTCAGAGAGGCACGTGCTCCGTCTTGGTAGGGAAAGTCCCTCGAGTCGTCTCCCAGATTCCCAGATGCTCGGTGTGAAGGCATGCCAGTCGAAGGAAAATTACGTTTCCATGCCACACACTTCTTTTGGATCGCAGTGCAGAGTGCAACCAAGTAAACAATTTTAATTGCATTTAAATACGACATTTATTTGCATGTAATATTAACGCGAATTGCAAATTACTTTATGCCATGCCATGCTATGCGATTGCTGCAGAAATACCGTCAGAGGGCCGAGGGCCAAAAGCAAACAGAGACCCAGGGCCCAGGCCCCAGACAGACGAGACGTCGAGGCCATGTCTGCCCCATGTTTCCACTGCGGTTGCGTGGGCCAACACCAACAACCATCTGCAACTGCCAAGAGCAACGGGGAACGAGCCAGGCCAACAATGTTGTAGTACCCTGGCTTATGCTTGTGCTTAGGTTGTCAGCACCCGCAGGAAATGCTGCAAAGTTTCGTTGGCAGCGTTTTTAAAGGTTCTCCTTAACGTGACATTGAATTGGTTACGTCTGTGTCGTGGGAAATTTCGAAATTCGAGTCGGCCACAGAACACCGCAGGGCCAACTGCAATTTAATAGGCCATAAATCAGTCATGAATGAAGGTGGAGCTGTGCTGCAACTGGAGCTGCAGTTGGAGATCAAGATGAAGATGTATCTTCTTGGCAGAACTGGGCCAAAGCCGTTTGACTGACAAATGACAAACGGTTTCGCATTGCACACACATTCTGTACTCCACAGTCCGCACTCCGCACATGCCTATGCTTATGCCTATGCCTGCCAGGCAGGCTCCAATTAATTGAAAATTTTGGCAAAGTGTCAGGATCCAAAGCATTCATTAACTTTTGCCTGACCAATTATACAAACTTGCAGGATAATTACCATCGGACGGATGGACTGACGGATACTTTTGACAGCCTCAACTGGCGACGGGCGGCCTTAAGTCCGTCGGCAGTGAAATGCTTTGGAATGCTTCTGCTGCCTTTGAGTTTTTGGCTGAACTTTAATTAAAACTTTGGGCAGTCAGTCAGATCACGAGCCAGATCACAAATCAGGGAAAAAGGTGCCGCAGCTGTCAAGACGACTTCGCATTTCGAACCAACAGTCCTGACCCCTATGGCAGGCCTGCTGTGCGGATTGTGCCGATACCCAGGCGCCTTCTCTCGATGCCTTACTCGGAACTCATGCTCGTTCCTCCCTGGGATGTTGCAATCTTTCATGCCTCATCGTTGCAGTTCATTTCGTGAGCCACGTGACCTGCGACAGTCCGTGCTTGGGCCATTGGGCGGATCAGCCAAAATCAGCGATTGGTTGGAGGCGCGTGTTGCTAGATTTATGGATAGGCGTAGGCATGGCCCACGGGTTCTATCGGGGGGAGTCGCTGGAAAAGTGTGTAAACTGATATTGATGGCCAGGCAGCTGATGTGCAATGAACAAGATGTAATCGCTATACGAAACAAGTCTAAATCTCTATATTCATTCAGGGTTTTTAAAAACAGTTCAGACCATAGTGACATCCGACACTGCTCTCTCTCCCTCTCGGGCAAGTCGGTGGAGTTTTTGCATTTTAACAGATACATATGCTGGAGACATTTCATAATAAATATCCAGTCAGATATTATTAATTACATTTAAAAAGCTAGAAATTCAAACAAATTGTTGTCTACCCACATCACAGGGGCAACGCAGGCAATTTTTTCCAATTAACGAAAAATTCGAAGAATATTTGAAAATGCAAGGGAAATTCATTCAAGTCATGTCACATTTCCTATCCAGGAGTTCCTCGAGCAGGACAATTTCACGGCACAGTCCCATAAATTCAACTAATTGAAACCCTTCGCTGGCATACAATTATTTCCGTGCCGCGTTTCGTCCCCCGCTCACATGGCAGGCCTCATTAAACATTTCATAACAGGAGAGAGGTCGTTAAATATGTTTACCTAGACACAAAAATGCGCTCCTAACTAGAAGTAAGAGGTAGAAGGTAGAGCGGTACGTATAGTTCGGGCCCTTAAAAACAACCCTCAGAGGGGAACCAGAAGGAACGGGGAAGTGCATAGTTAACCGAAGTGTTAATGGGACACGCTGAGAACCATGTGAGGAAACCGAAATCTTCGGTTCGTGAAAGGAGAAGGAGGAGGAGGAGATGACGAGGGACCACAGAGCAGTGGCCCGGGAACAGGCAGCGGTACCGGGGAGAAGCGACCAGCGTTTTGTCATCAACCCTCCTCCATCACCGCCACCACGACCGCCACCACGACCGCCACCGCTCGATACAGAAGCCGTGAACGGAACCCGAATCGGGCCACATCTGGGAATTGGAATCGGAATCGGCTACGTGTGCATTACGGAACGGGATAATGTGCAGCGGACGCCGGCGATGGCAGTGCCAGTGGCGGTGGCAGAGACGCGTGCGACGGCAGGGGTAGCGGCGCATCGACAGATGTTTACCAAATTGATTAGATTGAGGGCGAAGCGGGATGCTGAGCAGTTTCTATAGAATGACGTTGTGGATGATGCATTGAGTGCCCCATTCCCCATTTCCCATTTCCATTACAGACGAGGGTGAGGCCGAGTGCAGCACTTTTATGGAAACCCATTGTGCAGCTAACGATATTGAAAGATTAAATAGAGATTAACCAGAGGAGACCCACCGCACTGGGGGTTGATTGAGCCAGGGACAGCGGCAAAACTTGCACTTACTGCCCCACTGCCAAACAAAAAGATCCAGGAAGGCGATCGATTATGTGTAGGAATAATCAGTCCGGACAGAAGGACAGGACAGGACTGCCTTCTGGGTGTTCTTCGTAGACAACATCTAACATTTATGCTTCTGTGGTTAGTGCCGTAAACAATCGCGAGACGCCATAAACACCAACTGACGCCAACATCACACGACGAGTCGACAAAACATATGCAAAAATAGCGGAATAATACGGGAAAATGCAATCCGAAAGAACACAACAGGACGGACTGCACACCCGTCTGTTCCCATCTGAGGTGGCAACGCTACAGACGCTTCAGTCGCTACAATCGCTTCAGACGCTGCAGACAAAGCAAACAAAATGACAAATGTGTCTAGCCACGGACGGAGAGTATCTCAGAAGGAAAAGCCATGGCCATGCCATCTGAGAAGTCTGCAGAGAGGGGTACAGGGGAAGGTCTGTCAGGCAGGATATACATACATATGTACATACATACATATAGCAAGAAAGACAAGCAAAACTCTTCATAATCATTTTATATTCTTGCAGTGCTTTCCAATCTCCCATCTGGCAACGCTCAGAGATAACGGATTAAAGTTTCTAGCACAACTGTACCAGGAGAGGAGTGAGGTTTTCATTCAGCCCAAGTTTTCCTCCCCCTGCTTGGGGTTTTCCTGCACGTGTGCTGAAGTGTCGCGTCTCCTTGTTGTGTTATTAAAAACGAATTATGAATTATGTGTTTTTCATAATTTTTCATTTATGGCTTTCTGTTGTTGTTGTTGTTGTTGTTGTTGTTGTTGCTGTTGCTGTCTGTTGTTGGGCATCAGAATGTGCCGCGTGGATTATATATTTTTGTGCCCCTGTGCGGCCTGTCGTAGCTGTGGCACATCCAGAACACAAAGATAAGGCACATTTATAAGGGATTATGTGTGTGTGTGTGTGTGTGTGTGTGTTTGGTAGGAGAGGGGCTCCAAAGCAGAAGGAAACTTTGGGAAATCCAAGACCAGAAAGGTGTAAAGGAGGGGAGGAGAATAAGCATATGGTAACTCTAGCACTGTAATTGGTATGGGATTAAACTTTTGATGCATATGTACATATGTATGTATGTACATTGTATGTATGTAGTATATGTACATTTTACATATGTTCAGTGGGAGAAATTATTAATATTTTAATATCGAATTGGGAACTTCTGTTGTTTGATATGCTCTGATTGCTAGGAAGAAAGTGTGTGATGGATGGAACCTATTCTACATTCATCAGGGCAGATACGAGTATCTCCCCTCTCAAGCTCAATTGGGTTGCCACTTAATCATATCAATTCCGAAGAGAGCAGGGAAACTGCTCCCAAACTCGCTTCGCTTGAACAGGAAAAGCCATTAAAGTGATTTAATAGCCGATAAACCTCACAGACACTCAGCTATACAGAGACTGAGATACACTGGGCTACATACAAACATATGTACATATGTACATACATATACGGAGGGAGTACTGGGGGAATGTCGAGGGACTCGAAGAACAATATGCCGACCCAGAAGGGAGGGGCGTACAATGGGAACTAAAACACACTAACCGCACACAATTACGGGCGCATTGTTCGCATTTGGTCCACTACGCTGCGGAGCGGGAAGCGGGGCAAAGAACTATTCCGATACTCAAGTGCTTTTCCACACTTTTTTGTTCGCTTTGGTCGCTTTTGTCGCTTCTGTAGTGCGAAGGGATGTGGGGGAAACTCTAGAGCAGAGGTGTGCTGATGGTTAGCGCAATTAGAGTGCGGCGGCAATGACACAAAAACGCGACAAAGCGCTACGGCTGGCAGAGGCAGAGGCAGAGGTCTGCTGCCCGTCTTCTGTACAGGAAGTGGCAAGGCTTTTAACAAGCGTCCTTTGTCAGAGCCAGGTCTCTGCCGACCCGCCAAATCACGGTTTGCTCTTTTCAAATAGTTCAGTTCGAATCAGCAAACTATCAGCAAAACAAATCAGAGATGACAATCTCTGCAGGAGCTCATATTTCCGCCGTTCAGATTTTTCCATCCACCGAAGGAACCAGTAAGGGATTTAGTTCATCGCAATCTGCCATCTCCATCTGCTAGCAACAAAAATTGACCAACAAATATTTAACTATATTTGCATATTCGACCAGAGCGGGGTCAAAAGGGTAGCTGCAGCTATTGGGGAGCTGGCCAGAGACAGAGACAGAGTCAGAGAGAGAGATAGAGAGAGAGAGGGAGGGCCTTAAAACAACAGGCTATAGCTTTGATTGATGAACATGTGCGACGAATTTTTCGCCGAATTTTTTTCCGCTTGGTCTTTGTGTTGTGTGGGGACGGAGGGGGGACTCTGGGTTTTCTTTCGGCAGCCTGCATGAAAAATTCAGTTGAAAATTCGTTTCAGTTGACATTCTGCTGGCTGTACGACCCGTCCGTCGACCTTAAACGAGCTTGGCCCGTCTAAAATTTTGATTACTTTCAACTTTGACCAGACCGTGCCTGTCTGTGTTGACCATTTTCAAATAGTTGCAACGTTTAGTTGATTAATAGCCACAGAGCAACAGCAACGGCAACGGCAGAGAAGCAAAAAAACTAGCAACGAAGAGGAATTCCTCGAAAATAGAGTCTGGACATCCGGGAAGCTTTCAGTTTAAGCTCTGCAAAGGAAGGCTTTTAGCAATTTAACGCACAGCTTAACAGCTGCCTGGTCGAGCCCTGCCCGAGCTGTGGGTGTCGGGGTCAAAGTGTAGTTGGCGAGGGTGGGGGTCGAGCCATGTCACATCAGCGAACCATCCCGTTTTGTTTATGTGTCCTGTTGTTGTTGTTATTGTTTTTGTTTGATGTTTTCGAAGGTGGGGAAGTGTAAATATTGGCACTGCAGGGGTCTTTCCGCAGGGTTCCCCGCTCAGACCGAGAACGGGCAGCCCCAAGGGGACACGAAGGCCATCCCTGATCTTTGTGGCAGGGGTTACAGTTCAGTTGGGTCTTCCAAAATATACCTGCAAGCAAATGAGAGATAGTTTCGATTAATTATTTGTGAAGAAAGGGGTAAATACTTGGTAGAAATGTGCAATCAATAGTTTTGATGGAGCAACTCTAGTCAAAGTCGAGTCAAAGACTTTGATTAGATGCGATGCGGTTGTATTTAGCTTTATACCTTTAAAACCTTTAATGAATACTTTATGCAGCCCTCAATCTGGGCGGATAGGTGTAGGAGAAGTTTATTGAGTACTACCAGAAAAGGTTCACACCCTCCGCAGAAGCTATTACCCCAAGGGTTTTCACACTCTGCCTCGGGCTTTTTCATTAAATCATAAAACAGCTGAGCCCCAAAATCACAGAATTGTCCCACGCCCAATGCCCAATGCCCAATGCCCAACGCCCTGAGTTTTCAATTAAGTCGCTGCATGCTCAGATCTGTCATACGCATACGAGTATCATCTGCATAACTATTATTAAAAGCCATTGCCCTCCCACATGCCAGGCTGCCAGGCTGCCAGGCTGTCAGGCCAAAAGTTCATTAAACCGGTGGCGTGGCGGAGTCAAGGGGAGGCCCGCAAGAGGTCCCGCATCCAGGGGCCCAGTTAATCGCCAAACTATGCCAGAAATCACGTAACCTTCCATTAATCAAGGCGCAGTCATAAAAAATTGTTGCTCTCCTCGGGCCCTCGTTCTTTTCCTTTATGTCTATTAACTGGCGTTTCCGCACTTGGTTGACTTTCCTCTCCCTCTCGCTGCCCCTCGCCCAGACCGTCCTTCCCTGGGACTTGAATGCAACATTAGTCAAGTCAAAGACTTTGATTAGATGGGATGCGATGCCAGCAATCGCTGGCTGCGTTTTGTCTTGGGGCCATTCCATTTAATTATTTTGACAGACACTTGAGGACGGCAGTCTGAGGTGGGGGAAATTCGGAGGCGAATGCGAGGTTTCCAGTGACTCCCAATGATTTTTCATATTTCGCGGCTGAGAGATGGGTTTTCCGTAATACATTTAAAGTGCAGCTGTGGCTGTGGCTGTGGCTGTGGCTGTGGCTGCGGCACGGGCTGGCGACAGTCGCTAAGTGGAGGACGGAGCGCGTGTCGTGCCTGACGCCGCAAGTGACATTATGACGAGTGCCGGTAGAGGAGAATGAGAATGGCAGGGAGAGGCTGTTCGAGCATTGAAGTGGAACTCAAGCAGCGCTGCTGCTGGTGCCAGACATTGCCACTGCCACTGCCACAGCCACACCGGCAAAGCCAATTCAGTTCTCTGCCTTCCACGAGCTCTCGTATATCCCCAGACATCGCGTAATCAAGAGAAATTAGATTTCGACGTGCTCGATTGGTCGGTCCCCAGCCTCCACCCGCCTCCAACGGTAACATCTTGTCTGGCGTCGGCGTCTGCGTCGGCGTCGTTGAGATGCTTTGGCTAATTTTGAAAAATTGTTCAACAAAGTGCCGGGCAGCAGCGCATCTTCTCGAAAGTTCTTTCTCTCAGCTTACCAGAGCTTTCCCGCTTTCCCGCTTTCCCGCTTTCCCGTCCCCCATCCGACCCTTTGGCCAATTGTATTGGGTGATTAATGCTCGGATCTTGGCCGTTGATTTTCGAGTGCATTTTGACATTTGATGCATTGCATTGCTCCACCATGTCCGCTTTGAATTTGCTATCGTCTCTCGGTTGCTCTTTCCCAGACGCTGACTCTGGACCCGTTCGGAGCATTTGCCGCTGCGCCATTGTAATGAGGTTTCAATAACTCCATTTGTCTCTGTCCCTGGCAGATTTTTCGGATACTCGTATCCCGGAAATGTCTTTGGAAACAGATGCCGTTGAGTGCGCTAAAAAATGGGGAGGGGATGGAAACACTCTGCGAATAATATCAAAATGCGATGAATAAATGGCATCGGTTAGGGAGGAATCATTATACACATCACACATATAAAATAAATATACAAATCGCCAAGTCGCTATGCAATATTTATTTCCAATCACAATTATCCTTTTGAAACGTATCCCGTTTTAGCCGTTTCTGTATTCGCTTCAACCCAATCGATGTAAACAAATGAAGCAACATGCATATCCTATCTGTCTGTATCTATATCTTTATCTTCGTCTCCAACTCTATCGTTCTTCCCTCCCCCATTCCCTCAGTTCCTCCTTCATACACATACATTCTCATTCGCATACTTGGCCATGTTCCAATCTCATCTCCAGTCCGTCGACCAAAACACTCTGCTATTATAAATGGCAACACATTTTGTCTACAACGGAAACGGATATTAGTTGCAGTCCAGCAAGAACCCTCCCGTATTGCCCCTCATTGGGGAACTCCCACCCAAACCAGGCGAATATACATTTGGGCGGGCTGTCCGCTCCTGTTGGTGGCTGGACAAACACGTTTGTCGAGCAGCAGCCGGATATGCAGGCCAGCGTCGACATATTGCAATTTGGCAGCGCTACAACTACAACGGAGGGCCAACGGAGGGCGCCGCATGGCAGGTCGATTACCCACTCCCTTCCGCTCCGCTCCGCTCCGCTCTGCATTGGAGCGCCTCTTAATGCGCCCTTGATAAACGATGGAAAAAACGAGCGGCCGAGGCAGACTGGCCGGTCATAGACTGACAAATTTCGGGGCACAGGCTCACAGGCAAAGTCGAGAGAAGGAGAGGGGATCTTGGGCGGACGGAGGGCAGAGACTGGCAAGTGCCCAGCCGCTACAGTGGGCGCCACCGACGCGCAATGAATTATTTTATGGCGCGTAATGTCTTTATGGACCAACACAATGGCGTACATTTGGCAGAATGATAATGTTTAAGGACATTTAAATGAAATTGCACGCTGGAGGAATGAATGGAGCATGGAGCATCGAGCGTGGAACGTGGAGCGTGAAGCGTGGAGGCAGCAGAAATAGCCCGAAAACAGGAAATACAATTTGCATAAAATTCATTTTGTGTGGCCATTCTGCCCCAATAAAAAATTGACAAAAAATGTAAATGCACCTCGCGTTTTCGTATTCGTATCCGACTCCGTCTCCGTCTTGTATCCTCCCATGCCTAATTGACATTTGGACCCAATAGCAGGTCCATTTGCAGAGGCGGGTGATCCTTCTTCCCTCTCGGAAAATCAATTGATTGCCATGTCCTTGCTCGGGGGTCTCTAATTTGTGTTTAGTAGCATGTGGCATGTTTGTCAATTACTTGCCTCAACTGCTGTCCCCTCTTCACTCACCGCTCCCCACCCTCCGCTCTCCATCCTACACCGTCCCCTCTCGATAGCTCTCCCTCTTTCTGATTCAAACTCTGGCCAAATGTTTGCCTACAATTTCCTCCACTGTTCACAGTGCGTATGTGTATTATTTCCTTTGCTACGTGCTCCCACTTAGTCCTGGGCAATTTTTCTTCTGTCCTCTGCAATAGTGAAATACGTGTGCGACATTTTGGAATAGCCAGTGTAATTATATTGATTAGGGTGGGGTCTACCCGCGTCTGCCCCCCTTGAAGGAGAGGCAGAAAGTTAAGAAATTGTTGTCCCAGCAAAAGGAGAAATTAATTTCTTCTCTCAGGGTTACTTGTCTGTCGCTCTCTCTCTCTCTCTCTCTCTCTCTCTGCCTCTCTGTGACTGGCATTTTAAGTGGCCAAACGAAGCCGAAAGTAAAGGCTGGGTATTGAAACGATTATTCTGAATTTTTAAGATGATTCTATTTGAAGAGGATACCAAGTCAAGAGTCAAGAACTAATTTATCAGCCATCAGCTGATCCATTTATAACTAGCGCAATTGCGACCTAATGAAACAGGAAAACAATCGCAGCATTCAGGCGAATTCTGCCTTTGGCCCGTAAAAAATGAGCGACACCAACGGGTACGTGACTTGTCAACTAATTACAATATTACGGCCATCCCGCCCCCTGAACGTCTACAGATCCTTGGCCGATTCCCATTCCCTATCCCCAGGTAATTAACGCGTGTCATGGAGCCCCGAGGCTCCTCCGAGAAGCTCATAAAAATACCACCCGGGAGGAGCAGGCGACACGCGTTCATAATTTGTTTTAGGCTCCGCCAGTCATCATCTGCTCCGCTGCCGCTGCCTCTGCCCTGCCTGCCTGTCACTGTCTCCCCAGTGCGTCTGTCGCTTTTATGAAAATTCTGCAATAAATTAAGAATTATTGCTCCCGCTGCTTTTGTTCTTATGTAGCTTAATTTTTTCCTGTACCATTTTATGTTAATGTCTGCCATTCGCGCAGGTGATAAAGTTGCTCCATTATTCATTCCGCAGCGCAAGGCGACATGCCGCGGCAGGGACGCGGACTGGGAGGAGAGGGACAGTGCTGGCAGTCCAGGCGTCCAGAAAATTTATGCAGGGACATGTCTAGTTCTGAAGATACTCCGCAAAAGCCTATTCGTAGACTGACTCTGGGAGGCGGGAGGTGGGAGGTGGCCTTCTTGGATGGGGAACTTAACCAGAATTAGAAAGGATCCTGATCCATGGCCCACTTTTGAACGTGTCACTCTAGAATAATTTTAATCTATTAGCTGGTGGGACTGTGACTCTTAAATTTCAGTTCATCGGCACTTCGAATGTCTCCAAACAACCCCCTATCGCAGGGCAACCGTACAGTTTCCTTACCCTAATCAAAACAGGGAAAAACTGTAACTGAAATGAAAACTCATTATGTGACCCTAAACCGAACTTTTTCCGTCCCCAACCCATTCCTTCCCATGCATTACGTCTCACTTTTATCGGAACCCTCACGCGACGCATTTCAGCCACACCCCCAGCCCCACGTCCGGAATGAGATTCGAAGGGAAGCATTCGAGAGGAGGAAAAGTGTAACTCCGAAAAGCCTTTTCGATTTCGTCTGAACAAAAAACGAGCGTGACAATACCAAATGTGACTTTGAAAATTTGATAAATGACCCAAAAGTTGCAGACGTTGCTGGGAGGGGAAAACCTGGGGGGGGAGAGCGATGTCTGGACGTGAAGCAAAATACAGGCAATAGACGTAAAAGAAACAACAAAGCGGAACTGAAGCGGCTCACGGAAAAGCCGAAGGAAACCCACCGAATCAATGAATGACTGAATGAATGAATGAATGAATCAATAGGTAGAATGGAAGCGTGCGAGGGAAAAATAAAAAGAACTGGAAACCCGCGACAGTTTTCCTTTGACGGCTGGCAGAAGTCGACGACAACACAGCCGCTCCGGAGGGGAGGGAGGCAGTGCCGAACGTGCGGCCCCATCGAGCCAAGCGCCACATGTGTCGGTGTCGCCTCCACTTCTCGTTGATTCATTTAGGCCCTGCCGCCGACTTCGTCAAAGTCAAAGTCAACAGGAGTCGACTCGTACGAGCCTCTCCTCACACTCTCAGACCCTCAGACCCAATTGGCCTTCTTAGCGGGAAATGGTTCCGCATTTATTCTGTGCTTGTTTTGTACGCCTCCCTCCTCAAATATTGATATTAAAAAATCGCATCACGTCGCTTAAGTTTTTTGTAAATAATGTGGTGGAAAATTTATTACGAAGGCCCATGTCTGTGTATCTTGTGGGGGAGCGAGGAGGGGCAGTGACAGTGACATTTTCCTCTGGTGTGAGCCAGCTGGATAAATGCGATTTAGTGAGAGATTTGCTCTCTGAGCTTCCTAAGGGATTTCAGATTGCAGAGTTTCAGACCTGACAGGTGTCAATGCAGCTTCTGCCTTCTGGCTTCCGTTGGGGTTCCATTAGGGATGTCTAGATATCTGGCTGGATTAGGCCATAAATTAAGAGCTCAATCTGGCAAAAGACGAGGACTAGTTTCCGTTTTAGATATATGCACTTTAAAAAATATAAAATACTCGTGTGCGAGTATATCCAGTGTATACAACCAAAGCCAACCACAAACAATTAGAATTATTCATGAGATGCGTCACAAGGATTGAAGCTCTGACATTTGAATTATTTATGATTGGCAATATTCGCATGGAAACGAACAGGAAGAACAGAGCGGGATCAGAGCTGTTCATAAAGAAAGGAGAGAAAATAGAATAATATGTATTTAGAATAAAAGAAAAAGGGTAAACAAATGCATTATATTGTACGTATGTACATATGTACATATATTCAGGCGGAAAAGTGGGCAAAGCGAAAAAAGCCATGGGAGCAGCTACAGGAAAACTCCGGTTCAGTTGAGGTTGGAATCTACAAAATTGAAAAGGACAAGTTAAGCGTCCAGGACCACAGTGACAACAGCAACAACAGGGAGCACACAGCATAGGGAACATGGCTAATAGAAAAAGCAAATGCGGGAATAAGACGCACAAGAGAAGGCAAAGCAGCGTAATAAATCATGGCTGACTACTTGGACCAGGACCAGGACCAGGATCAGGGCAGGGCATGGACATTCAGGACATTCACTTTTTCATAAAAACCATCTAAAATAAATACAGCAAAAAACGAGGCAGAAAAGCAAAAGAAACAGAGAGACGGGGAGACGGGGAGACGGGGAGAGACGAAGACCCTGATGAGAAATAATAGTGAAAAGAAAAAGCGACAAAGTCAATTATGCAGGCAACAGGAAAATGGAAAATACAACGGGCCAGAACGCCCTGCGTTATGCTTTAATAAACCCGAACTGCCATCCGCAGAGCGGACTCCAGACTCCAGGCTGCAGACAGTGTTATTGAAATATTAATGACCTTCAGAAGAAGCATTATAATAAAGGCGGGAGCTAGTTCAGGCCCGGCCCAGCCCGGCGCGGCGGCAAAGTTTCGGGCTTTGAAAATCGAATTGCAAATTGCAATCAAAACTTAATCAGTTTACAGGCTTAGACCAGCCACTGCTCCAACTGCTTCACACTCACTCCCCCTCCCACCCCTCCCACAATGCTCTTCGTTTTCCCTATTTGCAGAGCTTTCAATTAAACAAAAAAGGTTTCCTTTTCTCCTCTACTCCAGAATCCCCCGCTCAAACCCCAAAAATGTGAATATTTTTCGAAAAATTAAAAGGATTTTGTGCGTCAATATTGACACAAGACTTCAATGCGGCTACTGCATGGATGAAATATTTGGCCTGACGGCACGGAATGAATGATGGAGTGAAGAACATTTTCCGCCGCTCTTCTCCACTCTGGCGGTGCCCCAGAGCAGAGCGCAAGGCAAACATGAATATAACATTCCAGCTTTTAGCGGTTTCTAAAGTGCTACCGGGAGGAGGCCAGTCCAGTTTTGGTCGAAACGGAAAAGAGGAAAACTAGAACGCTTCAAAGAACAGATATGTGAAATGCCATTCGGGCGATATGTTTAAAGTCTGCGACAAAATCTAAAAAAGTTAAAAAGAAAAATGTATTCCTATGAAGATACACAATTATAATTAATAAGTGGATACTTCTTTATATTGTAGGGTCAATATAATTCTAAAGTATATAGTAGGTATATTCGTATCGTCAGTTTACAAACGAAAAACGGAACCACCAACAGCTGATAACAATTTCAAATGCAGAAACAATAAATAATTAAATGCAAATTTTCACACCTGCTCCTCTGAGAATGCAAATAAAGCGGACGTGTAATTGCACTTGACTACGATATGCCCCAAGCAGAGAGCAGAAGGAACCCTGAGATCGGGCCACTCAGCAGATAAATCACGGCCCGGCATAAGGAGAGCAGAAATTGAGAGATAAGCAAGAAATAGTGTGACCTGAGAAAGGAAAAGTCAAACAAAACTTTGGAAAACGGGAAGAAAACCTCAGCGATGGGACTGAGGGCTCCATGGAAGATTTGTTTATCGAAGAATACATTCTTATAGTAAATATATGTATCTATTTGTATTTACATATGTATATTTGAATTTGTTGAGACTGGCAGCACTGTTAGCCCATTAGCTAAATGGCCAACAGGGCAGGGCGTATGCCATGAGAGTCGTTTTCTCAGTCGCTGGACCTGTGGACGGTACGCGGTGGGCGGGGGGCGGGGGGCGGTGGGCGGTGGGCGGGTCCGGGGCAAGTGTGAAAAAGTGGAGCGAGCCATTGCGTGAAGTTCTTTTTTGTTCGCGCTTCAATTAAATTTAATTGTATTTTGAAGGGTCATAAATCTCACACAGTGGCAGCCAAAAAACTACGCACAGCCAAGCAACAGCATTGTTCGGGAGCATCCTCGCTCTTCACACTCGGTCACACTCCCCCCCGCACTCGCCGCACAGGCGGAACAAATTGCAATATGCAAAGCGAGACAAAATGCGACCATTGATTAATGGGGTTCGATGGATCGATGGTACGATGTATCGATGTATCGATGGAAGGGGAAAGGGAGAACAGAAGGGGAACCAGGCGGAAAATCAATCACGAAACAAATTGCAGCCACTGTTTGACTTTCGATGGGGCTGAAGTTGAACAGATCGAGCACCGACACAACATTCAATGCCCGAAATCTATTCCAGAGATCATAAAGCTTATTAAATGCGGTCCGCTTTCGGCTCTCCGGTCTCCGCACTCCGCTCCCCGAGTAGCTGTCAAATATTCCATTCATCTTGGATTTTGTGCAGAGGGGAGATGCACATCATCGGCGCCCCTGGTGTTAATTTATTTATTGCTCTGGCATTGGGGCTATCAAAATATTGAAGAAGAAAACTTTTCCCCCACATGCGGATAGATAACTTCAAAAAAGCTATAATGTGGGATATTCCCGGGAAGGGAAACTCGGGGCAATTCGTTTTAATTATTCACGCAACAAACTCTTGGATTTTACAATACCCACAGACTACGACCAGTGCAAGGGGAGCGAGGGTATGGCTTCCACTTGATTTATCGCCCTGGCTCTAGGCACTCGGAGAATGTGATAAGAACATCGATTGTTATTTATTGTTCGTCTGCGGCTTTAATTCAAGACATTTTCAGAGCATTACGGGTATTAATATTAAGTGCAAAATATTGTGTGTAGCCTGGAGGTAACATCTCTGGAGAGAATACGAGTAATGGAATGAAACTGGTGATTGAAACTGCGATTGAAATGAAGTTCGAATATTTTTGGCCACTTGCTCTGCTTCTTAGCTCATTAAGTTTCACTTATCGTTTCTTCCGCACTCTTCGCCATTTTCAAGTACTAGTTTGATCCCGTGTGTCCCATGCGAGGCAGACCGAAGCAGCTTAACCTCTGCCTCTCCTCTAACCAAGCCATTCCATCTGGAGCTTTGCACTCCATCAAAGCTGTCTTTGCAGCTGCCTCTCCAATCTCCAGCATCGCCTCACCTCGCCCGCCTCGCTTCGACTTTCCCTGTCCAATCGCTCTCCAGTTCTTTGGACCCTGGCAGCCTCTCCAAAAAATCATAACGCACTGTGTACATGTGCCACAATCGAACTGCACTCCACTGCCAAACTGCAATTGCAGACATTCATTCATGTAACAAAAAACCTCAAAATCTAGGAGTACTCGATGTCTTTGAGGTGGTGTGTGGAGTGTGGGGCGTGGAGTGCCGAGTCTTGACTCATATCGTTCCAGGTTCTTCCGTTGCCGCCGCCCAGCAGCACTGCAGTACGTGGACCGTAAAATAGGGTTATGCTCGGGCTGCTGCCTCGTCTTTGCTACTACGATGGTAACATGGTACTTCTTACTTGTCCGATGTCTGCCTGTATGCATGTGTGTGTGTGTGTGCTTCTACATATGTGTGATTTATGAAGAGCGATTTTAATGACATTTCCTACGAGAGTATCGACACATATCGGCTGTGTACGTTAGCTGCAGTGGCTGTTCCCTCTTCTACTGCTGCTGCTGCTGCTTCGGATGCATTAACGCCAGCTGACGACGACGCGTCGTGTTGTCGGAGCAGCAGCTTTGGCAAGTCATGCGTGGTGCCGTCGACCCGGCCCAACTCGTGACGCCCCGATGACGTACATACTTCAAGGCCCGGACACACCTCCAAGTGCAGTCGAGTTCGATAGATAGAAATGGGGGATGGGGAATGGGGGATAGGGGGTGGGGCAATCAGAGACTTTTCGCCATGCAGAACACGGCATGTCAAAGAGCAAAGACTTCTAATCGGTACAAATAATTAATTGTCAGACACACCAACGTATAAAAGAAATTCCCTTCAAAGCAAGAGGTAATATTCAAAATTATAGCCTGATTTCAAATCAGGGATCAAATAGAATAGCTATAATCCACCAGTTTGGATCCGCTTCGCATCACTGAATGGTACCCGCCCCCGCCCTGGTCGACTGTCCAAAACACTTTGCATGAATAATCGCCGCCCATAAATCTGGGACCACTACACTGATATGATATCCAGCAATCGAATCGACTCGACTCCTTTTGTTGCCTGCTGGTTGTCGGAGTGATAAGCAATAGTGGGGTGTTTCCTTTCTTATTTTTATTTTTTTATTTTTTTTTTGCTTTAGTGGGTCACATGAATCAGTTTCTGACTGTTGCCCAATCCCGATCCCAATGACCAATGTGCAGCAGAAAGCAGCAGCAGCAAGCAGCAGAAAGCAGCAGCAGCAGCAGAAAAGCGCAAAATCAGAGGAACTTGTGCCAAGTGGGGATTTGGCTTTGTTGTTCGGTTCGGAGCCAGTAAATAAATAACGAGAACTGTGGGCAATATATATTTTTATGGAAATTCACTGCATTTTCCATTTCAATTGCCTTTTGAGTGGAAAAATATGTAAATTTCAATGGGGAGGATGGACAATAGTCGGTTATAGACATGGGATGGATATCGGAGCATTGCACTGATGCGATATATTCAGTAAATTGCAGCTTGCCAAAAACATTTTTGCCATTTGCTTGTGCGGCCATCACCACCCTCCACCCTCCACCCGCCTCATCCCTCTCGGGCTGGCTCATCCCTCCTTCGCACTTTGGCCAATTTATGACCAGCTGCAGTTTTAATGTGTGGAAATGAGAACATTCTTGATATACGACCGAATCGAACATGCACACATATTATATGGACAGCAGCAAGTGTCCAATTTGTTCGCCAGAAAGGCTAGGCTTAACGTTTGCAAATTGGGTTATTGAATAGAGGATCCATAAACATAAACCTATGTACATACATACATATATGGCATTAGTAGAGGTCGTATATTCTAATCATTCCACACTAAAAGTTAAGTCCTTCATCCTAGCACCCACATCCACATCACTCTCTCTCTCTCTCTCAAGCTCAAACTTTCCATATGCAGCTGGATTTCCCCTCAAGAGCAAAACTTTTGACTAATTGCTTGTTATAATCCGGGCCCTTTCATCGCAAATCCCATGCCCCACTCAATCACCTGAAAACAATTCGTTTCGTCTCATCCCCACTTACATGTTTAAATAAGCCAGATGGAGATGGAGGAGCCCAAAAAAGACCAAAAATAATGAAACCAAAACCAATGCAAAGTCTTAGAGTGTTTGTGGGCCAGAGAAGATTTATTTTGGCCATTGCCCAGACCAGGAGTTCGCCTGAGAAAAAGCTCAGGAGTGGGCAACTCTTGTTCGAGTCTTTTTCGAAAATAAGTGGAGCTAAGGTCTCCTCACTGCAGTTTTATTTTGGTCTCCGTCTCTGTCTCCGTCTCTCGGTCTGTCTCTAGTTCTCTTGATTTGTTGCTGATGTGTTCCTTCACTAAAATCACTTAAATTCATGTTATTTCCGCATGTTTCACACAACTTCAGGCTCAGACAGGAGTCTGCTCCACTCTCTGCCTCCCTCTGCCCCACTAATCTTCGATTCGCGTTGATTTTTCCTCTTCTCACAATTTGCACTTCATGAATACAAGATAGCGGAGGAGCCATGGGGATGGGATGGGGGACCCAATGCTGCTCCATTAGACAATTTCCACATCTGTCTCCGAAGACCTTCCCGTGTCTGCCATTCCGCAACAGCCGCTTGGCTGGAGCCCATCCAAGTGCAGACTATCCAAGACCATCCCCCACCCCACTGCAGAACACTATCCGATTGATGCACAAAATAAACTTCCGTTTCGTCGTTGACCGTTTAATGGGCTCTGCCCAAGGAAATTTGCTCCACATGTGGCTGAGGCACAAAAAAGAAGAAAGAAAATAATATTCTTTGGCTTTCGGCTACACATTCCAAAGGACTGTTGGCCCGGGTATTCGGAGTGGGGGAGTGGTAGAGTGGAGTGGAGTGGAGTGGAGTGGGCTTTCGGGCTGCTTCAATATGCCAATGTGCCATGTGATGCATTTTTGATGATCTCGCCAGGTATTCTTCTTTGGTTGAACTTTGAACAGCAGCTACGAGTGTTCTCTGCGAATGCCAGAGACATCAATTATTTGTGGTATTATGGAGTATTCCCAAAGGCTTACACTCAGCATATTCCTATTATATTCCTGCAGATGCTGAAACTTGACAGTTCTGTCATGCACATCTTCTGAGCGTATTCGTAACACCTTCCCTCCTGGAAATATATTGCTTAACATCGGTCCTTAATATCAAGTGTAACTTCATTATAACTAAATGTTACAAATGTAATAGCTTTGCGACTAATTAAAATAATGAAGAGCAGCAAATCAAATCAGTCCATTAAAAATACTTTGTTCATTCAAATTAAACAATATTTTCGTAACTTCGTACCAACAATAAAATGCTCTTAGAGCATACATACATACATATGTACATACATGTGTACTTACATATATACAAGAGTGTATGGTTCAATCCCTGAAAATCAATATACTCCCCAATTTTTGGCTACGTTTTCACTTCCGTTTGCTCTTTGATTCCAACACATTGCTAAACATTTCCCAAAATTATTCCCCACCACATCATTATTGTTGCCCCACTTGGCCGCCACTTCATTAACAGACCCTCCCCACTCGTATCCCTTTTCCTCTGCGAAAAACCGACGCGATTAAAATGCAATTGGCCATCGGAGGCGCAGCAGAGTTGGTCCGACAATGGACTATACGTCCGCCCACGTCCACAGCGGGGGCAAGTTTTGTTGCCCAAAAATATTTAACCAATAATGCAATTTCGGTTGTGGCCGGCAATCTGGCAATCCGGCAATCCGGCAGACAGCTACGGATACAATGAACAGGCCGGTGGGAAGGATCAAGGGAAGGAGAAGAAGTCCCCTGAAGGCAAACAGAAGCGGCAGCAGGAGCCGCCGCCTGGAGGGCCTATTAAATGGAATTTCGAACAGGACTGACGATGGACGATGGCAGACAGGCAGTCTGTCCATCGGGAGCAGAAGGGACGGACCGTTCTTCTGGGCTGATGGCTGCCCTCCCCGCACTCTGCACTGATTTCATTTGTTCAATAAACGCATAATTATCCGCAATAATTGCATTAGCAAATATGGGCAAGGAATTAAAGGCCAGAGCATAATTACGGATGCCATCATCGTGTAATCATCGTATTAGAAGAGGTGAGTCGGGCATTTATTTCTGGGCGAGGAGACTGTGCTTCGAGAGTGAGTGCTTCTGTCTTGAGGCATTTAATTAAAGGCGTTAAGTTGGCTAATGAATGCGGCCATCGAAATGAGCACGAGATTAGAGTCGGAGGAGCGTAGGTGAAGCCCCGAGTAGGGAGCACGGTGGGCATGGCGGGCACAACATCATTTTCAACATCCTTTGAGCAGTCAGTCATTCAGGCAGCCAGTCAGCCAGTTGGTCCTGCAGCCTGCACATGCAGGATAAGTGAATAACATTAAATAAACAAACTGGGGAACAAGCAGAGCAGTCGGCAAACAAAGGCAGAACAGATGCACTGCGCTGAAAATGTGGAAAATTTCGGAAGAGGATTGTTGGGAAAAACTTGCAGAAACTTCGCGTTGAAAATACTCTTTTCGAAATTGTAATTGTTGTCGAAAACTCTTTGCTGAACCTGATTTTTCTAAGCCCTTCTCCCACGATGCTCCCTAAGATACTCAATACTTTTAATAATTGTTCATCCTGATGGCCCTTAGCATTGTCGAGGACAGATCGATTTAATCGGTGAATGGAGGTGGCTCGTACAACCTTAGTACAACAGCCTGAAAACTGCAAGGAAAGTGTAAGCTATGTAAGCTGCATGCTCATTGTTGCTGTAGTCCTCTTTCGCTTTTGTGCTTGGGGTCTGAGCCCGATCCGAGTCGGATTCTGATGCATTTGATAAGCGGCACGTACCGCTTGCCAAACAGCGTGCTAGACCATTTTTCGCTCTGGGCCGGGCGGGCGGAGAGCTCGGGTTGGGCAACCGATTGCCGAATACTTTATTATCTATGTATGTTTCCACCATGGCAGTAGAACGGTGCATTTGTTTGCCACTTGCACACACGCAAGCACACACGTACACGTAGCACAAAGGAATAACAAAATGGCGGATGCACATACATACCTGCAAATAGAGAGAAAGAGAGAAAGCATTAGTGGGAAATCCTTGCGAAGCACACCTGAAAATTTGCTCTTGCTTGTTGCAATTGCATTAGAATTAGAATTTAAGATACGAGTAGTTCGAAGTTGGCAGGAAACGAGAGTGTGAGTAATGGCAGTGCAAGTGCAATGGCAAGAGGGAGTGGCAGTGGAGTGGGTTTTTGGGAATAGGAATGGCGCAGAGAGGCTACAGATTGGGATACTCGGTTTCCATTCCACCCAGCTCCTTCTGTTACTCTGTGTGTGTGTGAGTGTGTGTGTGTGAGTGTGTTTGTGTGTAAGGCAACTTGTTTACCAAACTTTATTACAACTTGGCAAACAGTCGTCGCCTTTGTAGTTGGCTCGAGCCGAGTGCTCCTGCTTTGTCTGCTAACTGATTGCAGCTACAATCAGTTTATTGTATGGGCCTGCTGCAGGATAGATTCCGTTGGGCACACACACCCCAGCTGCTACCCAGATGCTACCTTGTATCCTGCGAGTATCCTGCGAGTAACATGTTACATGGCAAACAGCAAAGGCAACGGCAACAGGGAAAAGGGATTTTGTAGCAGCGAACCAACTGAGGCGGACAATGGAGGATGCAGACTACTATATGTGGATGTGGCCACAGTTGAAAGCCGAAAATGCCTCAAAACACTCAAAAATGCAATTAATTTCTGATTGCATTATTTACTTATAGTGAAAGTCCGAATATGATCAACCAATTAAATTAATTGTAAAAATTCAACTCGAAACTAAATGATTTCCTTTAATTTTGGGAGATGTCGCTTTCCCCTACAATCAAGTTCAAATAGTCGGACACAGTTCATGTGTCATTTCCGCGTAATCATCCATAATTCATTGCCTTTGCGTACCGAGAATGTCCTGCATTCATATGTATTCGTAATTTAAAGTCAATTCCCATTTGAACATCATTCGGGACCGTTTTGTCACCCACAAAATTACTGAACCCCAAATCAAAAATCCCAAATCAAAAATCAATAGAACAGCACAAAATGTCATAAGTGATTTCCTGTTCCGTTCCACGTTCCAATCAAGCGTAAAATAATTTTGTGAAAATATTTACCCAGATCGAGTCCCAAAAAACGAATGAAAGCGGGAGAGCAGCGAAAGATGAAAAGTGAGCAGGAAAATGTGAAAAGCTAATGGCTGGCTGGTTGGATGGCTGGCTGGCCCTGGGCAGTGTACCGCTCTCCCATTCCGGTGTGAAAGATGTCCCAACTCATCTCGTTTCGTCGTGTTGCGCTTGAATGGGTTCTCTTACTCGAACTCGAACTTGCCTCCGAGTAAAATGGTGTACATCAGTGTCAGATTAGGGCGTGGCAGGGCCAAATCACAGACATAACCGGCACTCACCAACACTAGCCCGGGCCCAGGCACAGGCACAAGTACAGTCACAGTCACAGGCACACTCAGAGCTCCCCAAGAAGGAGCATAAATTCCAGACACTGCCGCCCTGGTGATTTGTGGTGCGGAGACCACATCAAACATGGGAGATGCGGCAGGCGGGGAATGGGTGTGGAGTTGCTCAGACAGAGACTAAGTGTGGGTTAAGCACACTTGAAGTATGTGCACGCTTGGGTTAAGAAAAAGGATTTGCCAGCTCCAAGGAGCTACCGGCCCCCTCCGTCTCTCCTGCTCCCTGAACGAGTAAAGTTCGAGGCGACCCACTCACCCGCACATCGCACATAGAGATTCACGCCTTGACGGTTTGTAGAAAATATGAAAAGTCGTCCTGCCAAAGACGACTGGAATTTTCACATCCGAGCTGGGATCCCGTGCCAAGGTGAGGATTGTGGTCTCTCTGCGGTCGTGCGGTCCTTGCGGTCTCCGAGCATTCGTGTGTGGATGGGTTTTCCTTTTTCTCCTCATCGTTTCACTCTTTTCACTCCTGACAGTCACGTGTAATGCAATTATATTGAGGCAGGCTTTATGTCACAACTTTTTCACTTTTCCTGCACATATTTTTCGCTTTATGAAATCGATGTCTTACTGCTAAATGAATAAGGACAGGTGGAAAGGAAATTGGAAGCAGGAAACTACTATCCAGTTGGTCTTTAATATGGTGCAAAAAGAAACACTCACAAGATTACACACGGCGAAGATTTCGGCCATGAAAGTGAAAGCTCTGCCCAATATATAGCTACGAGATCTATCCTTTCTCTTCCGTCTAAACTTTCCGCACCAAATCCCTGTAATTTACTGCAACAGGCAGCAGAGATAATTGCCAAAGTTTATTAACGGAGACAAAAAACGAAAGTGTGGGCCTGGCTGTAGAGGACAAGGGACCAACTGCAGCCCGGAGGATGCGGAATCAGAATTTGGCGTCCATGAATATGAAATGAACTGGAAAGCCCACGGCGAGACATAGTCAGATATCCCTTTGGGGCTATGGGTGTCTGTGCCTGTGGCATGGGCCAGTCATAAACAACAATTTATAAGCTTTAATGAAAATTGGTTGATAACTGGGGGCGGCGAAAAGAACATTCTGGGCCGGTCCTGAGACGGAGTTGCAAATAAATTAACTCGGCTCTTCCCTGGCCCTTACTGGAAGCCAAAACCCAAGCCCAAACCCAAACCCAAACCAAAAAGGCTGGATGCAAATTTAGAGCCCTGTTCCCACCTTTAAGTGGCCAAGTTTTTATGCCACACACGGGAATACGTAGTCGAAGAGGGTACGACTGTTCATAAACGTTTGCCCGTTTTCACCTTTTTTTTTCTGCGGAGGCTTGGCCAAATTTGTCCGGAGTTCCTGTTCCTGTTCCCGTTCCTCCCCCGCCTGCGCCTCCGTCTCGGCGTTGGCTTTCGTTTTCGACAAATGCATATGGAAATTTTATGCAAATTTCCATTGTGTCAGCAATTTGTAACGAATTTGAGATGTGAAACTGTTTGGATGATGGGCCGACAATTTAATTTGCCCGTGCAGTGGGAAAATCAAATTGCATAAATGTCAATTTGCTAATCCAATATTTGACTAAAAGTTGGGAAAAACTCAAAACTCGTCGACTCGTTTTGCGAGTCGCTCTTCAATTTGAACTTTAAGAATTGTCGAGAGGACGGAGGAAAGTGGAAAGTTTTGTCAGCGTCTGCTGGCGAAGCTGACAAAATATCTTTTGATTACTTTTCCACACTGGCAACACTTCACAATGTCCCCAAAGAGAGGAAGACGACCCGGAATATCTTCGAAATAAATGTTATTGTAGGAAAGAAAAGTTTCTGCCACCGATAGCAAGAACATGGTATAGGAGAGGACAGAACACGACACAACACGACAGGGCAGGATAGGATAGGATAGGACAGAAGGAAAAGCCGTATCCTTGAGGCAAGTGCAGCCCTCGGCTGCCTGTTGATGGCACTTTGATGTTGTCTGAGGAAGAGAAACCGACCAAAGGCTTCAACGAGTTTTACCAAGATCCTCTCTGATAGTTCCCTCCTAAATATTCGCCTGCCGTGACCGGGACGCATTCGCGGACAGGGGCGGTCAGGGTCGGACAGTGTAGGGCATCATCATAATCAACAGTGCACAAAAAGAACGAACCACACGTGACTACACCACGAAACTTCCAGGGAAATAAAAATCCACCCCTCCTCCGCCGCCCAGTAGTCTTGCCCCCTGCCACCCTGCCGCCCTGGCTCTTTGGCAAATGAGCCGCTGGCATTCTGCTGTTTTCTCCGTTTTTGAGCTGTCTGCACTTAATGGAAAATGTCAGTTCCCCTCCGGCGTCAAGCGTTTTATTGAAGTTTTCACTGACTGAGGCGGGAAGTTCGACGCGAGCTCGGCGACCATTCGGCGAGCACTCGCAACACTCATAGCCGTGCGTCATCTCCGCCGTCTCCTTGGGATACCTTTTGGCAGCTTCTTTTCCGGCTGCCTCGTTCTCGTGGGCAGCCGTTAAACTTAACGAACCGGAAGTGGCAAAAGCGAGAACAGAGCTAAAGGTCCTCGCACTGCTTCCGAGGAGTGCTTCGAGTGCTTCAAGTGCTCGCTGATATGATGGAGAATCTGCGAGGTCGAATTTCCGTGAAAAATTGTTGTTAATTTTAATGGAGGAAAAATGTAATCTGCCTAGCTGGAAAATGCCAGGAAAGAGCTTGCCCACGAGTATGAGTGAAAGGGTAAACTGTTTAAGGAACTACGGAATTCACAAGCCAAGATTGCTGGACATTTCCGTCAGTCTGACGTCAGTCTGGATCACCTCAAAATCAGTCACACATACACATATTTCCTAACCGAATCTAGATCCATCCAAAATAAAACACCCCCTAAAATGAATAACAAAATTAGCAATTCGAAATTCACCCCACCCGTGACCCCGCCACGGCGAACAGCAGTCGCAGGCAGAAAGGCCGTCAAGGAAAGCATTTTCGGTTGCACGTTCGAGGTCTTTGGGAAGGTCCAGGGTAAGGTGAAACGCCGAAAGTGTAACTTTTTGACTCCAACTTTTGCCTAAATTTTCCCCGGCAGGTGTCTTCTTCCGGAAGGTAATCTATCGAGTACTCTTTTAATTACCTATTGGCACCTAATGGTTTGTCCCTCTCCAGCACACAAACAGGAAGGCAAAGCAGCTTGGACTGGTCGGGTGGTGCATGAACACCGATGAGGGATCTGTAAAGGGCGTGATGGAAGGCACTTTGGACAGCATACTTGACATGTGAGCGCAAAGGGGAGTGGTCCGCCTGGTTTAATTCATCTCTTTCCCAATTTTTTCCCTCCCCAGGAAGGAATGGCTGCAGCGCGAGGGCAGTCCGCGCTCAGAGATCGAAAAGGCCGTCTTCTCGTTGAACGAGCCCTTGGTCAAGGCCACCTTCAAGACATTCTCAATACGACGCTAAGGCGCGGCTTACTGCAATTCCCCTGCCACATTTTGCTCCGATGTACGATTTCGACTTCACACTTCCGTGGACCATAATAACAAGAATTACAAAATAGCAGTTTAGGGGAAACGTGACAATTGCTGGAAGCACGTTAGAAAAAGTCCTCGATGGGCTACCAAAACAATTGTGATAATGTGTAAGCCGCAAATGGCCAAAGTTGCCGAAAGTTTCTCTGTCCAGAGGGGCCTCCAGGGGATGGCCGTTGGGCAGCCAATTAGTTAGGCCATGAGCCAAAATAAATTGCCATTCTAATATTTTTCTGTCTATTTTTACACGGAGCGCGCCCTGTCAATTGTCAAAACAATTTCAATTTATTTTTCCAGTCGTCAAAATGTGTTCGTTTCCCCCTCCGAAACGGGAAAAGTTTCGGCTCGCTTTTGCCAATTTTGCGACAAATATTTTGCATCCCGAAAAAAGCCAAAACGAATTTGCATAAGTAAATAAAAGTTGATTGAGTTCACAATGGTAAAATGGTAACAGTTGCCTGATGGCCGGATGGCCTGATGGCAATTAAAAGCCACTGCTGTGCCACTCCGAGTGCTGGTTTTTTACCAGCGACCTGTTTGTCCTTTTGTCCTTTGCGAGGGGGATGGCATACCGATGTCCGATGTCCTGATGCTCCTCTGGCAGACTCTTTTGCTGTCGCTGTGGCTGTTGTTGCTGTTGGTAGATATTTATTTGGATTGTTCTGTGTGTGTCTGGCAAACACTTTATTATAAACTGCTGAAACCGCAGAAGTGCACTGGCTAAACAAATTGTTTTTGTTGGCCATTTGGCGATTTGGAGTTGCAATCATTTGCCATTCGGTCTGGAACGGGCTGTTGGGCAAATTGATTTCGCTTACGTTTTCATTGGTGATTTTAATACGAGTCATTCTTCAAAAACGTTTGACTATTTTACCAAACCTAATTTAGAACAGTGCTGCCAATAATGTAATTTATATTTTCAGACAGCTCTCCGGATCGGCCTGGCTCCAGGGGGATGTTGGATGTTGGTCAGGACGTTGGGAACATTCCTTCGGCCTTCTCTTGCTCCCTCCGCTGCCGGGCCGAACGGATCTGCCGGGGGGTTTGGTCATCTCGTTGAAGCTCCCGGCGCAGGAGCCGCCTGTAGAGCAGCATCTTGCGCCTGGTTTCGGGTGCTCCGACGGGCGTGCTGAACTGCATATCGAGCGGAGTCCCGGGCGAGGAGCTTCATGAAGAAATAGGTCCAAAAAATAAATGATAGGAACATGGGGTGATTTGCTGTGCCGCGATTGCCAAAGAGGGCCAGAGTCAGAGCTACTTTGAGCGGCTTCATAGCGCCACCTTCAGCTCCTCACCAGCTTCAACTCGGGGCCTTCGTTGGATGCTTGGATTGCTCTTCGTTCAACTTACGCCTTTTTGTTACTCATTAAGGAATGCTGAGCAGTTTTTCCAGAAGAAAAAATACAGTTTTTACGTCGGAACTGGAGAGCTATGTTGAAATGCTGGAGAAATTTTGTCTACTGAAATGGAACCGAACTCGAGCTGAAACTCGGAAGTTTGGAACAGGAAAATGCATGGCAATCTGATCGGACTATACACGAACTAGAGCCTGAATTTTCCCAACCTGCAGATCCTGTACCCTCTGCGAACTAAATACAAAGCGCTTTCTCCCCGGGCACCTCCCGTTTTGCACTGCAACAGAGCCGAAAAACCAGCTCCCAAATTGAGTCATTAAATGCCACCGAATTCGGAATGCATAATGGGCAAACGGCAACAAGGCACGCAAACAGATAAAAGAGCTTGCCGCAGCAGGAGTGGCATGCGACTTGGTCTGGGGTTGGGTCTGAACAGAACATGTACATATGTATGTGTGTGTGTATGTTGAAGGGTAGGAGCAGCTAAAAGCCGGATTCAGCAGCGCCGATAATCCATTCCGTTTCCGGCTGACAGTTTGCCGCATCGTGCGTGACTCCAAATATATGTAAGCTTAAACATCACCAGAAAAATAGTAATAATTGTAATAATTTCGTATGCCCCCCAACTGGGGGCAGGCGGGAGCGGGCCGCTGTGTGGCAAGGCGGGGTAGTGTATGTGGGGTGCATGGCTGTTGAAACTTTTGCTTCGCGTGCTCGGGCTCGTGCTCTGCCATCGGTTGCATGTCGAGTAACGTTGGAAAGGCCATTCCATTAGCTGCCAGAAAGCGTTGATAACGAGTTCATTGACGAGTTCATTGGCACATTGATTCCCACCATTGATCGGTTGAGTTTAAGTATTGTGGGATGTGTGGGAGGCTAGGGGGGGACGGGGCGAAATGTGCGAGAATGCGGTTAGTGAGGCGGCTTAAAGGGGTATGCTAATGAAAGCCCGAACGGAACTTTGTCCCAGTGCCACCAAATGTACCGCAATGCCATTGAAATGCAAATGCATCCCTTAGCAGGAATTGCATCTGAATTCTTATACAACTTTTATAACAAATTTCAACGATGTCAAGCAAACAGTTCTCCCTGGCATTGTATCCTTACAACTCGTCCATGCCCCTTGCCGCAGTGCTTCTCCCACAATCTCCACCCTCTCTCGCCGCTAATCAAACGAATTATTTTATATGAAAATGTGTGTTAAATGTCAATTATATTCCGTACATTGTTCCTTTTACTTACATCACCCGATTCGTTCACCGAAAATCTCCAAGAGCCATTGTAGGTATCTTTGCGTTGAGAGTCGACATGTACGGGGTACGGGGTGGAACCCGGAAAAATCGGACATCCAATACCGATTCTTAGCTGCTTCGACCCCCTGCAGCACTGCAGCCAAGCCCCCGGGCTATGCCCAGACCCTGGCGAAGCTTATTACAGATGCAGACCATGTTTCCTTGGGCCCTGCTAAGCAATGCACGACCACCGAATGTGGCAGCAGACTGTTTCCCAAATCTCAGCCGGGGCACACGCGGATCGTCCAGACACACTCTGATACGTGGGGCGAAATGCCGCATCACCAGCTTCCCAGCTCCCAGCATCCCAGCTCTCCAACATCCCGACCACTACCCAGCCCCAGACCCAATCTCCGCCCTGGGCGTTGTCTAGACGCAAAACCATTCTATTCCTCCGAAAAATTGTTCTCGTTGCGCAAATGTTGCATTATATACTCCAGAACTCCAGGGTGTGGCAGATGGTGATGGCGAGGACGAGGACGAGGACAAGGACGAGGATGAGGGCGAGGAAGTGTTGGGAGACAGCAACAGCAGTTACCCAAAAAGAAATTTATTAAAATTTTACAGCCGCAGCCTCAAACAAAATTCCAGCTCTGGAAATTGGTAAATCCGCAACTAATTCTGCATGAATATGGGATTGCATGTCTCGACCTCGTCCCCGACCTCGGCCTCATGTTGCGTGGCACTTTGATGAATGTCGTCGCATTTGACTAGGGCCTGGGCGTAGACCTGGGCATGGATTCCCCGAGTCCCCACCACCACCCACAAAGCCCTGCTCCCTAATCCCCGAGTCAGCTTTAAGGCCTTCGACTGCAGTTGGAGAGCAGTTTTCAAGAGCGGAAAATTTTGCATAATAAATGAAGGAGTAAGAGTGCCTCCTCCGATTCGACTCCATTCCTGAATCCTTTTTACAAAATACCTACGGGCGCTCCAATGGAATTGGGCCTAGCAATGGAAAACTTGCTTGGGTCTTAGTTAGTGGAAAATATTTCCTGGGCCTTGATTTTTAGGGGATCGGATCCCAACCGCCTCGGGCGAGTGGAAGGGGTCGGTTTCTCTTTGAAGATATGCTCTCAGTAGCCACGCATTTCATTCTCCAAACAACAAACAAAAAAAAACATGAATTTAAACGTCAAAAGTTAAGGGCCAAAGTTAAGCCAAAGCCTTTGGGCTACCACTCACATTCCAAATCCCAGTCTTTTTATGTAATGTAAATGTTAATTTTTCACAAAACACACAGAAACTCAACTTGCAAGATGGAAGCAGGTGCACTCAGCGAGGAACAGGCCAAGATGCATGCCTTGGAGAGCGTGGGGAGCCTCATCCCATTTTACAAGGGGAGTTTCGTTTGGGAAATAGACACCGAAAAACAAAACAATAGCACGTTAACTGAACAGAGTCCAAGGGCGATGCAAGACGACGACCAGGAGCAGGACCAGGACCACGACCAAAACCAGAAGCAGCAAAATGTGGCAGTAGCAGAAGAGGCAGACTTCCGATCCGTAGAAGATGGAGAGGTAATGCTGAAAAAGTAGATCATTCCCTAATTGATAAAAGTTCCCAGCAGATAGATGGACAGGACTGTGTAAAAATCCCTGTAGAAACGTCCACAAATGAAGAAAATGCTCGAACAAATGCCGAAGATGGGGAAAGAGAACACACCGAGGTCCAAGAGGAAAAATCCAGTGGAAACGAAGATGAATCTAAAAGAGAAGAATCCACATCAAAGATTGAGAAAGGACAGACCGAAGAAGCACGATCTGAAAACCATAAAGAACAGTCCATGGCAGCGAAAGATAAGGTCAAAATAGAGGAAAGAGAGGCCAAAGAACAGACAAAAAAAAAGATGGCCGCAAGGGCTAAGGAAGAGAGGAAACTAAAAGAGAAACAGATCAAAGAAGAGAAGCAAAGAGCCAAGCTAAACTTGTTACTAGAAGAGGCGAGATCCAGTCACAAGATCCTTAAGCTAGAGAGCAAAGAGAGCAAAACCCTGTCTCAGGCCAAGGTCAAGGTCCAGGCGGCAACGGAAAAGACTGGGAAATATCTGAAAAAGTTCAAAAAGACCAACGCAGCCAAGTGGAGACTGGATAGTGTCCAGATGCAAGAGGATGTGCAACAATTTCTGGACGGAATCAAGGCCCTGGAAAGTAAGCAGCGGGAGCAAGACAGACAGGAAGCCGAGGAGGCGGCGGCAATTGTCCTGGATGATGAGCATATAAATGGCTGGAAAGCCGTATTGAAGGAATTCAGCCAAACGACCTCATTCTCGGCGGCCACCGCAAGGTAAGTCCTTGGATGGACTGATTCTTACCGAAAGTAATTACCTGCTTACCCGCTTCTGTGATAGCCTCAACGTGTCCCAACTGTCCTCCGCGCCAAGAACGGTTGTCCTCGCCATCCTGCGGCGTGCGGCCAAAATGGAGTACAAGAACCAGTTGAAAGTCCTCAAGGAGACCTACTACTACCGTATCAGCCTGCTAAAAAAGCTCAAATCCGACATGAAGTCCAACTTCAAGAGCGAGGCCCAGGAGCTCCGCACGGCGTACAAAAAGAGCAGAGCTCCAAGGATCTGAAATTCTTACAACTGAGAATGTGCAACAACAATTTCATCAAGACCACTAGATCCCTTCCCCGTCAGATCTTGGCCGAAGAACGGGAATTGGTCCGACCTACTTCCATTTTCCATTTTCCGTTACACGTAGCATAACACAATGCCTCCCCCTCCGTTTGCACTTGCTGCAAAAGTCAGCTGCATCTCATTAGGAGTGCAACACGAGCCGCTTACGTTTTAATGAAGCAACCGGACTCAAGTCCCAATGGTATGCAACAGCTTTGTCCGCGGACTTTTGCGGACCAAATTTGAATTTGTGTCAGTTCTGTTTTTGCACTTTGAAAATAAAAAAAATACCACCCCATCCCACCAGCCCCCAGACAATGAAGACTGACCCAGATACCACCTGGCTGGGGCCCTCTTCTATTGTTCACTCTTTGGGCATTGTAATTTATGGACCCCTCGGTGGGGGTCCTTGCTGGAAATTGTTTGACTGAAAAAGGGAAATGGCCAAAACAAAGCCGAGCCAGTGAAGCGCACAAAAGGAGCGCGATGGCAATTCAAACTGAATCGAACGCTTTAAACAGTAGAATGAAGGACACATTTCTTACAGATCCGAATCTTTGCACACACTTTTCACTTTGCTGAAATTTCCGATTTAAGAAAACTTCAAACTTTTCCAAAATCCGATCATCATCATCATCATCATCAGCGAGTGAGAATCGCGCTCCCCGGGCGGCTAATCCGTTCAAAGCTGCCAAAAATCCCCGCCAAGCCTCAACGCGTTCGACTGCGGCGCACAGAAAGTGTGCGGCCCGAGGGCGGGGACTAGCAAACTGACGGACACGATTGCTCTTGGAAGGACAGACAGAGCTATAGGCTGAAAAGGCATGAAGATGCACCATCCCTGCTCGGTTCGTGGCGGTGGCGCAACCCTGCGGCGTCTTTCAACAAAGAAAAATGGGAAATAAAAGCCAAAGGCGTTGACAGCGGGCGATGAAACGGAAAGCAGAATCCGAATTCAAATCAAAATCAAAGCAAATCAATGCGTCTGCCCAAGCCCCGCCACCGACCACCCCATACATAAATTTGATGAAAATTGAAAATTTACTTTGGCAATTTCACTCGCAGCCCCGCTCTGCTCCGCTCCGCACCGCACCGACAATGAAATATGTCAATTTCAATTATGTCAGGGAACGCCTGGCCCGCCCCCCGCCTTAGTCGAGTCCGCAGGCGAGAACCCAAATTTATTTCAACAAATGTGTCACTTTCCATGTAAACCTCTTCATCGATTGCAGTGCTTTGGGCGCCTTGATTTTCGCCGATTGAGCCATTGATGGGAGTTACTGACAACTGGGTAATTACCAGTACGGCGGCTGTGGGGCATGTTTACGGCGTCAATTTGTTGACAGTTGTCTGGTGCCTGGGACGGGGCGGCGATGGTGTAATCCATCGACTCGAAGAGGAATCGAGAGCTGGCCGATATTGCAATCGATAAGCAAAACAGAAGATTACCGGAAATACACGAAAGGCAGACAGAAAAACTTTACAGAAATAGTTTTCGAGAGACCCAGACTCGTCTCCTTCGTGGGCCTGGCTGCCATGTGATTTCCTGTAATATAAACCCAACTACAATACTATGTCTACTATTCTTATCAACGAGGACTATCAAAAAGCCATAAAAGTTTGATTGATTTGCAACTGGAATTGCAAGAGATGGAATTGAAATCGAACTTGAAAAGTGCGCAGACCCAACATCAGCAATGACAAAGAAAATGACAAGGCTCTCACGATTACACAAAAGCCAGAGGCAACACCACCAGCCAGCATTACCCTCAGCAGCAAAGGAAGAGCTCGGATCCACGAGTGTGACTCCCAGTTGTCGATATGATCTCGTCATTACGTCGCCAGAGGCCAGGGCACAGGGTCCAGAAACGGAGACGAAGGCGTAGACAGGGACAGGGACAGAGACACAGACAGACAGAAGAAGGAGAAGTATGGTGGTATGGTATGGTGCCTGGGACGTCTGACAGTCTCTGCGTCGAGTGGGCGACACTTTTATGTGAAATTGATGATGATTGAAAGCTGGATGGGATGGTGAAGCGAAACATTCCTAGATATGGCAGCGTGATACTCACGACACCCCAACAGAGTACATTCCACGAGAGCGATCGTTCTATCAGAAATTGTTCAAGAAAGATGGTTTTTGAGGGAATAAACAGCCTATACGATAATCCCGCACTGTCCCCACTCTTCTAGGAATCTGGTGGCGCTTGTCTTCTGCTGGGACTGGCATACAAATCAAGCAATTAATAGAAATACAAGAAGTGGTCTAGCCTACGCCCCACCTACCACCCGCCACTCTCTCTCCGTTTTCTTCTTCTCTCTCTCTTCTTCTTTAAGAGATGTGTGCCAAAACTACTTCTGTACCATCGTAAATTTAATTCATAGTCAGAACTGTCTGCGTCACCAGCTGACGATTGTCCTCATCATCGCCAGCGCCTTCGTCTTCGGTCCAATCGCAATCACACTCCGAAACCCAAACCCAATCCCAATCATCATCTGCGGGACGGGACTCGTGTGGGACTTGGAGGCGAATGCTCATTGCATTTTTATCACTTACGCGAAATTGGTTTTTATGTGCCGGGAGTCTCATGTGCGCCTATTAAATTAAAGCGCTGCCTCCTATTTATTCCTGGGCGACCGCACTCGACACCAATTCCACAACTACAGTGCTACAGTGGGTACTTTGTGTATGCGTATCCGTATGGTGGGGACTGGGTAGTGTAGGCAGAGTGTTGGCAGTTAAATAAAACGCTCTGCTCTACTGTGCTCTGCTCTGCTAGCCGTTTAAACGATGACAATCAGTCGAATAGTCGAGTGATATATTGCGGAGCATTACCACCGGAGAAGAGGGGAGAGCAAGTCTTGTTCATTTCATGAAAATGGGTCTACGGAGGAGCATCTTCTCTGTCATTGTTTTATTGATTTATAGGAGAGCAGCAGGAGCCAGCTGATTGCAATGAATGCCAGGGGCATGGCAAGGGCCTGGAGGATGTTGCTTCACTTGAGACATTTTACTTACTCACTTGATTAGAGATCGTAGATTAAGGGGGGAAATCGGAAGAGCCACAAAGTATTTACCTGAAATGAAAAGGGGAGGGGAAGGCATCTTTAGTAACCATCTTTTGTTGATATCAATATCAAAATGTCCAAATAGTCAATTTACAAACAAACGAAAAGCCAAAAGTCCCGAAAAGGCCCGAAACGAACCATCTCTGCATCGAGTACATGGCAGTGTGGGAAGCAGACCAAACATCTCAAAATTATATACTATTAACTCCATATGGCTATATCTATGACCAGACCCAGCACTCTGGGCAAACAAACTTCTGGCTGCCATCCCCGTGCCCGTACCCGTCTCCGTCCTCGACCCCATTGACCTCATCAGATGAAAAATCTGTCAAGCTCAACAAACAGACAACTTAATGCCACAAGCCAGCCAGCCATGCCAGCATCGGTCCAGCAGTCGGACTTCTGACAAGAAGGAAAGAGCCCGGACGAGAGCACGCTCTCCACTGGCCACTGGTCTCTGTGGTAAAATTTAATTTAACATACAATTCAGAATGGCAGGCGACAAATTCAGGCAACAACTCGGACCACACAATACGCATACTCACACTCTTGCAGCAAAAATTGTTGCCTGGACACAAAGTTTCCTGAGAAGGAGGAGGCTCAAGGCCCAAGGCCCAAGGCTTAGGACTCTGGACTCAGGACTCGGGACTGGTGGCTCAAACCCTTAATTATATTGAGTGTATGGAATCCTTTGGCCACACAATGGTCTGGTCTGGTATGGTGTCTGGGGTCTGAGGTCTGCCTGGTCTGGGGACCCACAGCCGGAAGTGAAAGTGGCCATGTCCTTGTCCGTGTTCGTTTTCGTGTTTAATCCAAGCAATTTGCAATTTTTGGTAATTTAACTTGACAGAAAGTTTTTAATGGCCAATAGCAGCCACGGCGCCGGCGTCACTTGGGAGCCCGTTCCCTTCCATTCCATTCAACAATTGACAATAGAAATGAAGAACATTTGTGGCTCCCTCCCCTCCCCATCGATTCGATTCGATTCGCAACTGCTGCCAGTTTCGAGGGGAGCTTCGAAGGAGAGTGAGTGCCTCTCTGCGCATTGCTCGTAATCCTCTGAGAGAAGAACCCTTCTTCCCCCTTCACACGATTCTCCATAAAACCATAATTTTTGATTGTTGCGTACTTAAAGCCGAATTCTGTCATGTGCTCTGAATGGGGAAAGCTGAATGCAAATTTCGTTTTCAATTTGGTTTTTTATGTCCACCCGGACTATTCTATTGGGTGATGTGATTTATGATTGCCCCGACCAGGGGCCAGAACGCATTAAGTGGACTCAAGGCGTTAATGTCCCCGGCACATAGATTGGGAGATCTGTGAGGAAAGGGGAATGGGGAAAGAGGAAAGAGTTGTGGCAATTTACAAAACGACATGATTTGATTATAATCTCCTACCACCCTCTGGGAATATGCGCGCTATGTATTTTGTTTCCACAAATATGGGAGAGATTAGTTGGCAAATATTTTGAAATTAATCAGATTATATATCATAATATTTACGTGAATGGGAGAGTTACCGCACACCCAAAACCCCATTCCATTCCATTCCATTCCTTTAGCTGTTATTGACGAAACCTTATTTGAAGGTCCCAATCAAGGTATGATATCCGTGGCAAACGAAAGTTGCCTAAGCTCCGTTGGTATCCCTTATTACTGTTTACTTACGTTTGCCACTTATTTACTGCTTACTGTTCCTCATTTGAAATCTGAAAACTGGCCAACATTTTGGCCCGAGGAACTTTCAAATCAAATCTTGTGATGGCTCTAATTACAAACAACAGCAGATCGCGTTGACAACAGAAGTTGCGCCGCAGGGGGACAATAAAGTTGAGTTTCGGCGGAAGTTGGCAGCAGAGGGGGCAGGAGGAAAATAAATGTCCTACCATAAGCCGCTATTTCTGCGGAAAAGTCGAAAAACTGCGCTCCCCTCGGAACAGCAAACAGTTTGAACTGTCAAAAATGACAAATAGTCCGTCGAGGATTTAATTTCGAATGCAGTGCCTCAACTTGGACTGCAGTGGAAATTAACTAAGCGAGCTGGAAAAAAAACATCTCTCGCAGGAGGGAAAAGTCAGCAGAGCAGCGACCGAAGGCGGAAAAGGGAAATCTCGTCGTACCCTCCATGGCAACTCATCCGCAGCCAGCAACCCCCGAAATAACGCAGGGGAAGCTGCGCGGAAAGTGGAATTAACAGCGATCCACGGACTCACCTTGAGCGAGGGAGGGGTGTGTTGTGTGTGTGTGTTTCGAATGGGGGAAGGAGATGCAGTCGGGCTGTTTTATGTTTGTACGGGAAATTAGTACAACAGAACAGAAGCAACAGCCACAGCAGCATCATCACAAAAACAACAAAAATACTATAAAGGATTTTCTGTTTAAAGGCAGCTTACCCCTTACCCTTTACCCCTTACCGCCTACCCCGTACCGCTTACCGAGCTCACCGCTCGGGGAGAGTGTTTATAAATTACTCGTCCGCAGCGCAATTGCTCAGCCATACGTTTTATTGCAAAATCTGAAAAATGCCGAACAGAACCCCAAGGTTGCCAGGGACTACGACCACGCACGTGCTTGCGAGCTCTGGCCTGCCACGGGAGGCGGAAAAGCACAAGAAGCCCTCAGGGCTGTTCTATCCACTTATTAAAAATATTTGTCTGTATCTGTATCTGCACCGTGCATTGTCCGTCGACTCTCGCTCTCCGGCATTTATTTACGATTCGTTGGGGCATGTAATTAAAATTTTGGATTCTACCTTTTCCGGAGCAAACCCCGGACATGCAGACATGTCCATAGGGTTCAATTCTGACGGAGTGGCTTTTTATCTCCTTATGTGTTATCGTAGATTTTCTATCCGCGTAAATTGAAAACATCATTCTCCAGAGCGGGCACACAGAGAGAGCTGCGCAGAGACATTATTTAGTATTCTTTCTGTCGTTTAGTAAACGGAATTTCAGATCATCTCGTCGTTTCTTTCGTCTTTATCGGGTTATCGCAAACTGATTTTCTCTATCGCTATTAATCATCGCATAATTTCGCCTAACCCCCGACCTGGGGGGTTCAGACCTCATCGAAACTGTAAACTAAACTCATTAATTACTACAATTAGGCAATACATATTTTTTTCCGCTTTCCCTAAAATTGTTTAATCTGGCAATCATTTCAGGGCCGCACTCCGGTTCGGGGGGTTTTCCTCCCCTACCTTCGTAGCTAAATGCTACGCACGCGACCGCCATCCTCCAACGCCCAACGCCCAACCCCCAACGCCCAACGCCCAGCCAGGAACATCGGTAACAACAACTTCCCATTTGGAGTCGTTAAAAGTGCTGGGTCTGGATAGCTGGATGGCTGGATAGTGCGGCTCGGACTTGCCACGGAGCTGCAGCTTTGATTAATGGTTTCTTCTAGCACGTCATAGGCGGGCAGGTCCTGTGAAATCGCACCCAAACCGCTCTTCCTTTCCCCCATTGCCATTATCAAAGCTTGACTGAGCAAAGCGAGGACTACCTTACCTTTCTTTGCTTTTTTGAATTTTATTTTTTATTTTTTTTTATTCTTTGTATTTTTGAGAGGGAAACGAACGCCCGCCCACAGGGCTCTGCCGTCCAGTCAAGTATAATTAACAAGTTTGTTGGTTGGGCGGGCTGGTTTTCCTCGGCGTTCGCGCTGCGCTGTTCGTTAAGAAATTGCAAAAACGATGTTGGTCGTTTTATGTAAATGATGTGTAAACACCACGTGCTGGCTGGCGGCCCGAGCCTCAGTTCATAATCCAGCGCAGTGCAACAATGTGGCACTTTGAAAAATATTCGATGCATATTTCGTGGCGCATGTCCATTAGTGGAACAGGACACGGGACACGGGACAGGAACAGGGACAGGGACAGGGACTGCGAGTACAACGACACGTGTCGCTGCGATTTATTAGCATAATTTCTCTTGCTCAAGTTTTTCAATGCGCACCACGGAAACATTAAAGTGAAATTGATGTTCATCCACTCGCAGCCGGAGGGAATCGGCGGAATCCAGCAGTTTCCCCAACTCGCTCGAATTTTCGTTTTTCAATTTCCATCACAACATCACCGCCAGCATCAGCTCCAGCTTCAGCTTCGGTGTCAGAGTCATCTTCATCAGCATACATTTCGAAGAACTACTCGTTTAATTGTTGGGCATTTGTCAACCAGAGCGACTGGCAGCGACTTGCACCCGAAGCACCTCCAAAAACGTGTCCGTACCGCCCCCACTCCGAGGAAACGCGCTCTTGAACCCAACTCGAGACACTTTAAGTCGCAGAGCAGGAGACACAGACTCTCAGACAGACATGCCGCATAAAGTGCGAGTACGAGAGTATGTGGCACGTGGCATTTTCTGGATACGAGTGCCAAGTGAGAAGCATCCGTGTTTAGTCGTGTGCTATTTATGTCTTACTTAGTAGCACATTAGCTGTGACTAGTTCGTAAATTAATTGGATTTGCAGTTACATGGCCCACACGAGCTAGTCTAACCCACTGCAGGGCATGCAGGGCATGTAGGGCATGCAGGGCGGGGCGGAATGTGACACGGCAGTAGAAATGTTGAATGGATGGAAGAAGAAATACAAAGAAAGTTAATGGGAAAGAGAAATCTTATGAAAATCCACGAAAATGGAAGGAAGCCTGGAAAACTCAGCAAGAAACGCATAGAAAAGGGCCTCAAAGAGACAGGCTGCACCACTGAAACACATCTCGACGGGTTATTCTAAGCGAACCGATGGAGAAATTCGTTTGAGTATCCCTTCTCCACATCGACCATTAAACTAATTGCTGGCATACAACGCTTTTATTGCATTGGATCCTTTGCGGGCATTCCATGCCGCACATGCCGATGCTTAATATGCATAACAATAAATGGCCATATAGGAGAGACACTCACCCCAAACGAGGAACTGACGAAAGAGCGTTCGGCCCACTGGCAGACGGCAGTGGAGGAAATCAAAAGCAGCAAAAGCGAAAGCCAATTGCTCGAAGGCCTCACCTGTGCCGCCCAGACAAGAGCGAGCATTTCAATAGGAATATAAATGGTAGTGGAAATGGAAATGGATACGGGAATGGAAAACGGCCCAGCCTCATGGCCTCCTCCCTCTGCTAGTGGCAATGGGCGAAAGGGCAAAGGCAAATTTCATTCGAAATTAAATTAGATTTTTCGGTAGTCGAGGAAATTGCAGCACGCACGCAAATGCAAACGCAAGCCGGCCAGCAACAAACAAAAAATATTGAAATTACACACAGAAGCGTAGAATTCAAAACAAAAATACTACATACTACGAGTATACATACATATGTACATACATACATATGTATGTATGTATGTATGTATATCTCCCTCTGATGGTAGTCAAAAGGCCGACCGACAGAGGACTTATAGTACATGCCAAATGACCGCAGGCACTTTGTTTGTAGACACACATTCAGGATTCTATCTGTGAGTGGGAGAGGAGTGGTAGAGTGTGAGTGTTTTTCGAGGCCAGGCCATGCGGAAACGGGCAAATGCCTACGCAAATGTGCGCATTTCAATTAAATTTCCGTTTTAATCACTTTTGCAAGTTTTATGTCAGCCAGAGCGGACAGAAAAGGCCGCTGCTGGGACTTACTCGCTCATTAACAGGTCGTCTGGCGGCAGGTTGTCTGTCATGTGTTCTAATTTGATGACGATGATGATCCCTGGATCACCAGTCACCCACCTAACCCCCACGCCATCTGAGCGTGTTTAGAGGAAGAGGTTGCCAGTTGCCAGTTACCAGTTACCAGTTGGCACCCTCCTCTGTGATACCGAAAGACCCTCCCTCTTTCCTACAGGTGATCCCACATTTACAGCTTACATTTAGGTATTTACATTATGGAAACAATTTTGACATATATATGTATGTATGCTCTGAACGCTGGACAAAGGCCTATTTCCTGAAACTGAACCTGTGCCCGTCAGGCGTGATTGTGGTGTCGCTATCCGTGCTCTGCGAAATGTAGCCGCTGTTGCTCCAAACCAGCTCCACGGGAGCTCTGACGGAGTACGTGGAGGTGTGCGTTTTCCGCCTGGTAACGATCACGTCCGAACTTCCGTCGCCAACCGGAGACGTTCTCGTCTCGTAAGTGTCCATATCGAGGCTCCAGATGCTATATCTGTCTCTGCCACGGACTATCTCGCTTACGGTTTGTTTGGGCTCCTCGTCGTTCTTGTCGGATTCTGATTCCCTGCTGCAGGGAACAGGCGACTCTTCATGTGAAGACCGCAGCGCAGGGCATACCACATCCTTTGCCCCGGGTAGGCTTCTGCCAGCCGGGATGCGCAAGGAGGCATGCGCTTTTACTGGCAAGGCATTATGGCGCAGCAGCATCTGCAGGGAAATAAAGGACTCGCGAATATCCTGTAGCTGCTCCTCGCTATAAGGCTTCGTCAGCGGTGTGTTCGGCATGGACAAGGCGTTTATGAGGAACGCTATATCTGCCTCCATGCTCGTTGATCCCAAAATGTTTTCGATTTTTTATTTATTTAATTTAGTTTTTGAGTACTGAAAATATTGAACTTTTTTGTCGACTGGTATATGAGGCGGAGTGTTCTAGGATTCAATTGTTTTTAGTGAAGAAAATCTGTTTCTGTTTACGATTTCCATTCCCATATATTTTACACTTCAGATTGATGGCGGAACTGGCACTGAATCTCCGGCATTGAGGAATGTTCTGCGTCTGCCTAGAGGATGAGAGGGCATCTTGGGAAGGATAGGATAGGCTTATCGATTGTCAACTCCTGTCGGGCCTATTCCGCAAGACTGTACCGAATCCCGTCAGGCGATATCGTGGTTTCGCTAACCGGGTCGTGGCAGCTTTGGAAAACCAATTTTACCGGTAGGCTGACGGAAACCGTGGATCTGTGCAGCCTCTGGCCAATGACTGTTGCGTCCGAGTCACTCATTTCCGCAGACGGCTTGGGGGACCAAGAGTTGAAGCTGATACCCCCGTCTCTGCGACGAATGGACTGACACCCTGGCACTGCCTTGCACTCCACATTGATGTTCTCAGTGCTGATGCTGGTGAGGCTGGTGAGGCTGGCGGACGTCCTAGCTCCGCTCTCCGACGAGCTCCACTCCATAGCAATACTTTCCATCTCGCTATCATGTGATTCCTCAGCGGTCAGAGCCGACGGATAGATCCGATGCCATACCCGGGGCACCTCTCCCCCAGCTGTGGAGCGCGTCCAAGAGGCAGCCTGGAATTGATTACTGCGAAGCAGCTTCTGCAGGTCAACGAATGCGTCCCGCATCTCCTGCAGCTTCTCGCCGCTACAAGTCATTTGCTTGGATGGTTTCGTCTCTGACAATGCGCCTATCAGGAACTTTATGTCAACTTCCATCGGTGCTGGCAGGAAAAGAGATTTGCATTGGGCTAAAATTTTGAACGGGAAAAGCTTTTGTATATCTGTATCTGTATCATTGATTTTGAATATTTACTGAAGGCCAATGTCGAATGAAACGAAGAGCAATGCTTATCCGATCTTGTATAATGAAATTGGAAATTGTTATATCGCCTTCGGGCCTTGCCATTCGTTTGTAATTTGTGCCAACTTTTCCCTTGACCACTCTCTCCGGTGGAGTTGTCCTTTTCCAGTCGCAAACTTTTTTCATTAAGTCCCGCCACCGACCACAGCTTTAAGACCGCCCACCAAAGTTCCATTTTGCCCATTCGTAGCCCCAAGGCTACTCACCATTCCACTCCACTCCACTCCATCCCATTCCATTCACTCTGATTCCATCCCATTCCTTCCGAAAACGCTGCAAAGTCATTACGAACAACTTAAGTTTTGTGTTAAACACGCCTACATTACCAGATTTTGCATTTGAACGAAGAGAAGTAGCAAGAAGCAAAGTTTCTCTCTCGGATGTTCCGACGTTTCGAGAACGGAGAGGACGGAGGGAGGGAGGCAGCTGAGGCAGAAGCGAACTGCAAGAAGCGGAAAGATTGGATTGGGGCATGTAATAATTGTAATTTCGCAGCTACATCGAGAATATGCTCAAAGGGAGTGCAGAGCCAAGGACTGGAGAAAACACGAAAAATAACAATCAGAAAGCATTTAGCAACAACTTCTAACCCTCCTGCTATCCAGGGGACTGGAGTCGAGTCGCCTCGAGTCGGGAGAATTAACCAAAGTGTGTTTGCTTGTCGGGGCGGCAGCTCCAGAAGGTGGCTCCCTCCCAACGTACATACATACATACATATGTACATATGTATGGGTGGTCTTTCCTCTTCCCCCTTCCATACATTGTGTGTCAATGCGGGGAACAACTTTAACTACGCATCGAAAGAAAAGCCATGCGTTCCTTTAACGATTAAACAAGGAGCTACTCACATGTGAACATAAATCTACTTTGGGGGTGTGTTGTGTGTGTGTATGTATGTGTTTTTGTTTTTGTGGTTGTGTCTGCCTGGTGTGGCTGTGGCAATTTTAATGGCCTGACCTACTTACAGCCGACCGTTTCTGTTCCCGTTCCTGTTCCTCCTCTTTATCGAACAGCTAAAGAACACCGAGAAAGTTACTTCTAGGCTGGAAGGAATTCTTTTTAATTGCCAAAAGAAGACCGAAAGAGCCGTAAACTCTGCACGAGTTTGTGTACGAAGAATGCACGAAGGAAGAGTTTGCTGTTTTCTGTTTGCTCTCCGGCATCCTCAAGATGGAAAGTTTTCCATCGTTTGTCCTGCCATTTGTCAGGCATCAGAAAATATGTTTAATAATCTAAACGCATTACCAAAACAGCAGCCACTGTGCATACAAAGGGGAGCACGGAGAAGGCGCTGCCTAGGGCCGGGTCGGGCTCTGTCTGTGCGGCTCGAAAGAAAACGACATGGCAGACAGATGTAGACGACTCCAAAAGGCAGACGACTCCAGACAGACAGAACAAACATGGCAGAGCGGGAGAGTAAGAGTAGGAGAGAGTTGTGATAGTCAAACATAGAAGTGGGATACAGTGGGATACAGAGGTGCATTTCTTGATGTAAGGAAATCACTAAAGTCCCTGATGGAATCGCTGCAACATTTCGAGCCTCGATGGCTGTGGCGCCCACTGTGCCGCATTCCCAGCCATTTGGTGCTTCGTGCTGCTCGAGTCTTTCGAGTCACAAAAGCCTATTAAATAACAGGGCCTTACACATGCGTCCGCTCGATGGAAGCAAAGAAGGACGAAAAGGAATAGAAAGAAGGCAGGAGCAGCCGCAGCCGCAGCCGAAAGTTTTCCACACAATTGCCAGGATAAGGCCCAGGCAGGAGTGGCAATCTTAGTGGAAATGGAGCGGTCCCGGTCCCAGTAGTAGTCGCAGTCGCAGTCAGTCACATGCAGGAAAACTCCAAGTGGTCACATGAAAATATGAAAATATTCATGGCAGAGGGAAAAACCAAAAAAATAATGACAACCAAAAGAAAAAGAATCATGGAGATGGATGGAGATGAGGAAACTTGCATGCAGGAAAATGGCAAAAAGTAAACAAATAAACAAAGGATTCGAGTATGACGAGGGTCCTTTCTGGCTCGGTCTATGTCTTGTTGTTAGACGACACTCCAGGAGAGGGAAACTCCCGGGATGACGATGACGATGACGACGACGACGATGATAGTCCTTCTCGCAAGCTTTGAGACATTTGCATAGAGTCTTGAAGCACCCATATGGGGTCGGTCGGTCGGTCGGTCGGTCGGTCGGTCGGTCGGTCGGTCTACTATTTATTTTTGTGGCATCTTTGACTAAATTTAGAGGAAAATTCTATTATTTTAGCTGCTACTCGCTCAAACTCCGACTTCCTTCCGTCTGAAGTTGTCGCCTGATGTTGTAGTTTCTCCAGCAAGTTGCTCACTTTGTCGCCTGGTGACCAACCAACAACTTGGGTCCCTTGGGCCCTGCCCTTGTCCCTGCTCCAGTCCCTGCTCCTGCTGCTCCTGTTGTGCCCATCTATGCAGAACCCTCTCCTCTGCACGCTTCCGCACTTGCACTTTGAGCTGGCAAAATAAATGTTCAATTTGTAGTTGTCAATTGGCTACTTAGTGCAATGGAGGGATGTGCATGGAAGAGAGCTTACAGCCAAAGGACCAAAAGGGTGAATGGAGGTAAATGGAGAAGCAATTGAAAAGTAAACGAAACTAATGCCAGAATTGGGCAGAGTGCCACTGATGGATGCTGGGATGCTCTCCGAAAGGCAGCTCCATAGAGTGGAGCTCTACTTATGTACATATACATACATAAGTAGGGATGGACCACAAGTAGTTCCCACACGATTCACCTGCAGAAGACTCTCAGCAGCAATGCAGAATGAATATTCGCACATGCAATTAAGTGCACGCCTCTCCAGTGGGACACGTGGGACTTTTGCTCGTGATTTCATCCAAATCTAGTTCAACGATTCACGTTTTTATCCAAAGCGACCACCTTTGTCGCTAGCCTCCCGCTCCCGACTGGTGCGATCGAGCCCTGAGCTCAGCAAACAGGCAAGGACAGAAAGAGACGAGAGAAGGAAGATGAAGTCGTATCATTAACATTCCGGAGCAGGGATGTGCGAGGACATACAGTTGTACCTTTTGCCCCTCCATCTCGATAAGCAGCTCATTTCTCAAATGCAGCTCAGTGGAGAAAGGGCAGCGCGCAAATGTCAGGTCCAAAAGGTCGACCCCTCCCCTTTCCCCTATCTTTACCGACTGCCCGTCTGGCCGATTCCTCGGCGGCAGTTTGTGATTTACCGGCCCCTGGAACCTGAAACCGCTTGGATCAGCGAGAAATGGCTAAAACATAATAATAATTTGTTATTCTTGTATGTAAAAAAGCAGAGCAGAGCGCAAAGGAGATAAACAAAATAAATGACAATGGCATGTCAGCACAAAGAAGACCCCACAGAAGAGGGAAAGTCGAGCAGAGATGGAAGAGCAAACTAAAATGGGAATTTCAGGCAGTGGTAATGGAAATGGAAAATGGGAATGGAACCAGGACCAGGACCAGGCCTAGGACCAGGACCAGGAATGGGAAAAACCTCTACGAAATTTGGGAGGCTTTTTGTTGCAACCCTCAGCGGTTTTTTGTCTTGTTCTACGGGACTACCGACAGACATTTGCATAAATTATCATTTGTTGAGCCGGAACAGAACTGAACTGAACTGAACAGAAGAGAAAAGGCAAGGGAAAGTGGCAAGTGGCAAGGGCTATGCGCGTATACCTTGGAAAGATCGGGGACTGCCCCCGGAGGGGCTACCTCCAATGGGGGACCGCAAAGGCCTGTTGGTAGGGGAGGGCAATAAAAGGCAAATGCATAAAATAACATAAAATAAAACGGGAATTTATGTGCAGGACAAGAGCGGCAGCAAATATCAAACAAATTGCAATAAAATGCAAATCTAAATGGAAGCAAAAAGAAGCATAAATACATTTTCCTTCCTTAAAGCTGAAACAATTTGAATTTAAATATTTTATGTCTAATTTTAAAGAATTTTATTGCTGAGCAGCCTGCCAGCCAGAGCAGTCAGCCCCACCGCAGGCAGAGCAGGCAAGGGGGCGAGTCCCCAGGCTGTTCTGCAGGGAAGGGGCTGCGGCTGCGGTTTGCAGCTCCACCTGGATATAACCCCCCATACTCCTACCCCATACTCCTACCCCTACCCCAACCCGTCTCCGTACCGGTGGATATACATACATACATATATCCGAGTCTCTTGCTGTAGTTGCTGCCGGCTATGTTTGTTTCCACGCAGCTGGGCACAGCTGTGGGTGGGGTGGGTGGCGGTGGCGGAAAAGAAGACAACATTTCCTTACATTTTAATACACTTTTCTGGCCTCCACTCGCCGCGCAACCCCCTACCCCTACCACTACCCGCGGCACGGAAGAAGAAACAGCAAAAAGCAGCAGCCGACGGCAGGTGAAGTTTCCCGCCCCGTTTTTTAGGAAAAACTTTTTCTGCACAATGAATTTTTGCGCATTTTCCACCTGTATGAGCTTCGAGAGAGAGGCCTCCGGGAGAGGGGAAGCCCAGGAAATCGATGTGTTGTGGTTGTTGCTCTGGTAATGAGACGTCCCCGGGCCAGGCAGGAAGTGGGGAAAAAGGGGGAAAAGGGGGAAAAGGGGAAAAACACAATTTTCCAGTGTATTTTTTTTCATGTTCGTTTCTCTGAGAATTCGCAACTATGCAAATTCTAGGCAAATACCAGAGCTTAGTCCTTTGGTTCAATTACCAGAAAAAAAGGACGCAGGAAGGACCCCCTCTTTGGGGGAAACGGAATGGGAAAAGCTATTAGCATGATGGAGGGAGGGTGGGTGCGCCATAGATGGGCGGGAAGAAACAACAAATCTCAGCTAATTAAAGTCAACAAGCAAAATCATTTGAAATGCAAATGTCAAATGGCATAATGGGGAAATGTGTGCGAGTCTGTGCGGGCAGATGTGTGTGTGGGCGGGAGGCCGGTATATGTACATATGTACATATGTATTCGAATGTGTATGTGGGAGGATTTACAGAAGCCAAAAGAGCAAAGAATCAAGGAAGGAGCTAGCGAAAATGGTGCAGGACGAACATTGAATGCTCTACTTCAGATGCATTTTTATATTTCGACCTTTCACTACTCTAAAGGGTTGCCATAGTCGGGGATAGTCCTTAACACTCCCACTAGCACCTTCTTGGCAAGAAACCCCAGTGATTACTCTTACCAAATGCTCCTATTGTATCCCAAATGAAACTCCATTTTTCAAAGCCCGAGCAGCGCCCACATGGATCTTAGACTTCAACTGAATTTACTTTGAAATCTCTCTGCAATCCTGACACTTCCAATCCGCCGTAGGCTTTCCCAACTGGTCGGAACAGCCCGCACAGGCACACATACAGGCACGGCTTAGGCCGGGCTGGGCAGCACAGCTCGTGGTCTTAGAAGTACAAAGGACACCAATTTGATGAGGGTAATTACGAGTATTATCGGGTTCCGGCTCTGAGCTCTGTTTGGACTATGCCGGAAAGGGGTAAGATAAGATTTATGCACGATATGGAGGCGCACAAAAAATTGAGGCCCGAGTGTAGAATTTCAATTAAAATTAGCACTTCGGTCGTTAATATAAAATATTGCTAATTAGATTGGTAGGCCCACGTCAGAGCCAGTACCAGTAGCATCGTCTCCATCTTTCGCATTGATTTTAACACGGTCATGAATATTAAATTACCATTACCATCCCACCCACACATCCACCACATCCACCACATCCACACTGTGGCATGGCTGTGGAGTGTAGAGTGTAGAGTGTGGGTTGCGAGAAAAGTTTGCCTGCCATAAATTAAAATCAACGCCCAGAGACCACGCCCATGCCTTCCAGTCTCCCAGTCTCCCAGTCCCCCACTCGGCTACCACTCTCCTCCTCCTCCTCCTCCGAGCAGGCAGCCGCCACTCAGAATGTTGACGGTAATTAACTTTTAGGCATTTTCTATGCATATTTATGGGGGTGTTCGAGGGGGTGTGCCGGAGAGGCAGAGGTGCTCTCTGGCTTGCATAACATTAACATTAACGTGTACATAAGGCAAAGAGATGGGAGCTGGGAGATGAGAAGGGGGTGCGGGCAGGTTAGGATCCCGACTCCTCCATCTGATGATGCGTGCGAGGCCGAGGACGAGCGGAAAAGAATTTTCTTATATTTTCATTTTTTTCTCTGTTTCCTTGAACAGGAATGCTCTGTCGAGCAGGGGGCGGATTTGACAAGGATTTTCTATTTCTGCCCGCCATCTGTAAATGTCATAAATAAATAATGAATTAATCATACAGTTTAGCTGATTTTCTTCTCCCTGCTGAAGTGCGCTGCGTACCGTTCCGTCCCGTTCCTCGGGACTTTTCAATTGTGAATTGAGCTGAAAAAAGTCCTTGAGCTGGTATTCTGCCCTGTCCTCTGCCAAGGAGTGCATTCATTCATAAATTATTAATGACATATTAAAGAAAAATGTGGACTGACTGGGTTCTGAATGGATCAGTTCGTTTCCGTTTGAGAACTTGTCAAAAACATGTGGAAGCTTTTCTCTTGAAATGAATGAATGACTTCTGATGGGAAGAAAGTGAAAAGTTCTTCAGTGTTTGCCCTGCCTTGATACGCAACATTTGAGTCATAATTATATTATTATTCCAATCACAGCTCCCATCCTATGCGTCTGTTTTCCATACACTCCTGCAAGGATTCTGTAACTTAATTGCATCCTTTCAAGCATTTCATGGGATATTTTGATGCATTCTAATTGAAGGCAGCAACACATGTTGTCATGGAACGGCACTTAAAACTCAATCAACTGCATCTAACCATATTAAAAGGCGCCCGCCCCAGAGACCTCGAGCCAAGCCAGAGCCAGGGCCAGGGCCAGAGCCAAGAGGTGACACCGGAAGAAGCATACAGACGAGCATACCCGTAACGCATACGCCATGTTGTGCAGCGTTGTTGTCGCCATTCAAAATAAAAGAATGCAATCAATTTGTCAACGTCTCTGCCCCGCAATGCTGTTGTCGGTGGTGGTGTGGTGTCGGGATCGTTACACGGCCATACACATATACACATGTATGTTTATGACTATGTGTTTGTGTTTGTGTATGTGTCTGGGGCGTTGGCGTTCCCATTCCTGCAGTCCAGTCTCCAGTTATTCATCCATCCACTCGTCCATTCGTGCAGTCGTTCGCTTGTCATCACACACGTATGTATGTATGCCGGCAATTTATGTGTCGTCTGTGTCTGTGTCTGTGTCAGTGTCAGTGTCTGGGCTTTTTTGCCGTTGCCGTTGCCGTTGCCGTTGCCTTTGCCTTTGCTGCCGTTGTAGGGTCTGTTTGCATTCGAAGAACACCATCAACAGCTACAGCTACAACGGCCACTTGCTAGTAAATAAATTTAAAAGCGCTTAAAAGGGGCGGATGAGCGACCTGAGCCTGGGAGAGGCGTGGTCCGTCAGCAATTTACCATGTCGGAAGGTGACTTGACAACACTTGGCGTCTGGGACTTGGGTTTCGGTTTGGGATTGGGCTGCAGTTACAGTTGCAACATGGTGACTCAACCTCGACTCTGACAAGGATTTGTCAGGATGATGGCGATGACGTGGTATATTCGAGTTCCCTGCGACACGAGTGAATTCAATTAAAATGCCATGCCCCCTTCCGGGCAAAGTTTATGTAGTGGAAGATAGCCAAGTAACTGGTTTAGTTTTGGCCCAAATCAATTTGGGTCTCAGCTTCCTCCTCTACGGGAAAACTCTGTTTCCCTGCTCGATGGATTGTGCCCTGTCGAGTGCACTCCGGTGCTGCCTAATGTCCGTGCAGCCCGCAGGCTTCTTCTGCAAGAGCATATGCATATGGCTGTTGTTGTTTTCCGATTCCCCCTACACTTCATGCACTTACAACAAAGGCAAACAGTCGGAAAACAAAAACAACGGAATAAACCTAGCAGGATATGTAAAACATTTTTGCCTAGCAGCACAGATACTCTAGAAATACCACGGATACCAGTATTACCAACTCTTTGCGAAAGACTATATCGTATGGAATTCAAAGGAGCAAGTTGCTAAGTTCGAAGACTGCTCCGCCAGCAGAGTACTTCGTGACAGACCCTTCATTTGAGGTCCCACCTGGGCCGCAATGAATTTAATCCTTAATCACATAACGCAGATGCTCAAACCAGCGCGGCAGAGGGTGGTAGGGGGGGAAGGATGAAGGAGGTAGCTGGAGACTTCTGCACTTGTGGGTTTTGTGAACTTGTGGGACCACAGAGCCACGGGCAAAAAACAGCTCAAAAAACAAACAATGCAGAAAAACAGCAGCCGAGCAGGAGTCGGCGGCAGTCGGGCAGCAGTCAGGCAGCAGGGGAGAACGTGTTGTGTTGTGTTGTGTTGTTGCCGTTGTGCTTATGATATTATTGCACTTGTCAGGCACAGACGCACATAGATATGGACGCACAGATACGTGCATACATGTATCACAGATGAGCATTCCAAAAGCAGTAGCAGACGCCACAAAGTATGCAAAGTTTTTATGCCAAAGCGCAAATGAAAACAGCCACCGACACACCAAGCTGCAAGTCAGGAGCGAGAAAGGAAGAAGGACAACCCATCGTCAGCATCATCATCATCAGCATAATCATCATCATCTTCCTGTACTGGTATGCCGTTCTGCCTTTTGCCTACAAAGGCATGCCAAGGACCCAGGTGGGCTCCGGCCCGCATCCATCTGGAAATATGTCAACGGAGGGCGTACGAGTACGAGTACGAGTACGAGTAATAAGTATCATATCTGAAGCCCGGCCTAGAGCCGAGCAGCTGCAAGTCAACTGCGACTCGAAATCAAATTTGCACATCTGCTATGGAATGGAATGGAATGGAATGGAATGAAATGCATTGAAATGTTAGCCACAGAGCAATGGCATGCATAACCCCTACCCTCTAACCCATAACCCAAGCGAAAACCCACAGACGGAGCCACAGATAGTCAGATAGAATGGGAATCGACAGTCAAAGGTAGACAGAGTCGAGTAAATCATCGCTGCATTGGGAGAAATTTAGTTGTTATTCATACCTTATCTAATATTCACCATTTGGTACACCTCCCCTCTACAGGGCCTAAGATTAGTCTCCATTTTCACATGGATTCTCCAAGTTCTTTGACTCTCCAAGACATTTCCAGTCGCGTTTTCTCTCTGTGTATGGTCGGGCAGCCCCATCGTTAACCGAAGCTACAAGGAGTTTAGACTTCTGCTCGACTGTCATCGTTATTGCTTTTGGGAATACGAGTACGAGTAGGAGTACGAGTACGAGTATGAACGGCATGCCAAACACTCGCCTCGACCTCCCCATCGACCAGTCCTATTTCCATTTGCATGCCACAGCTCGAATCAGTCTTCTGCTCTGTTTTATACATTTTAATTTGAGTGAGCGAGTCCTGGAACACCGCATGGGGCTCGGCTCTGGTTCCAGTCGCCACATAGCACATAGTCCTGCCTGTCTTGCCAGACCTCCCGACCCCCGGAATCCCAGACTCAGCCGGAGAGATGTCTCTTGGCATTTCGCTTCGTTTCGCATCTATTTTTTATAAGCAGACGCAATTGTTTCGAAAATGAAAGGTTAAAATGTTAAATGCGACTTTGCATGAGAACAATGGGTTAAGGGTTTGGCTGCCGTCATTGTTGTTTCTGTGGGCTTCTGTCAACCGAGGGGTTGCTTGTCAGTGTCGCTGGCAGTGTTCCCTGTTCCCTGTTCTCTGCTCTCTGCAGCCGGGAAGTGCAGGCCCCCTCGGAGAGATCAAAACATGAACTTTGTCAATGAACTTCATATGTAAAGTTGCAGGCCGAATTCCCAGCCCAGGAGTTTGATAAATGGGCTTAGGGAAACTGGGAACTGGAGCAAGGGGAATTGGTAGCTCGATGCAGGGGCGAATGAAAACCCTACGGACTTTTTTGGTGCATTTTTGAAGGTTCCACTTCGGTTAATAGAATCAAATTTCGGTCAACAAAATCAGGTACGTAAATAAAACGAGACTTGAACAAATAAAACACCTATTCAAAATCGAATTCAGTTTATTCGTAATAGAAGGGGAGAAAAGCTCTCCGAATAGTTCCAGCATTGTTTTTTTTATTCTGCATTCTCATCTTTAACCAATCAAATATTTTCCATTTATTTTGCTACTTTTGCAGCAAACATTTTCCACGAAATATTCTAGAAGCTCGGCATTTGGTATCTTCCACTTGCTTCGTTAGCCAATTTTCCCCCGAATACTCCCCGAAATATCATGCCCCGAAATATCATGCTGTCAGTTTCAATTTCACCTTTGCGTCTGGTTCAAAAATGCAGCAAATTAAAATATTTGCGCACGGAGCCAGGCACTCGCCCAGATGCAACAGCAGCAGCAGCAACAGCAGCTTCAGTCCCGAAATGTATCTGCAATCCATATTATTTTAGTTCTTGGCTATTTTTCATATTAAATTTTGATGCGTGCGGGCGGAGAGGGCGGGGCGGCCACAAAGGGATGCCAGAGCTCTTTGTTCATAAGCATTTTTGTGTGTGTGCCCTGGGAGGGGAGGGAGGGCCGAGGAAGCACTCTGGAATGTCTTTCTTTCCTCTTTTGTGGGCAATTCAGACATTAGAGATAGGCCGAACAGAAATGGCCAGAAACGAAAGACGGAGCTGAGAAAATTAGGTCAGGCAAACAATAAAAATCATCAGACAACGCCGAGACTTGATGAGCTCTGCAGCCTGCCAATGCTGTGAAAAGGACATCGGAGATGCGGCGATGTGGGGGTCCGTTCGGAGATGGATACAGAAGGGTCGGTGGGGGGAGGGGGAGAAGGGGGAGCCAGCCCTAATGGCATAATCTCCACTAATTTAGCGCTCATTAATTTCTAGCGCTCCATTCTCCGTGATAACGGGAAAAACGTAATTGAATTAAAAGTGGCTGCCGGACAAAGGGAGTTTAGGCCCAGCTTTTGTCGAGGCGAGGCGGCAATCCTAAACATCAACATGTCTGCCGCTTTCCGGTGAATTCCTTTGCTTTAATTAAAATTGCACAATCAAGGGATATACATACATATGTACATACATATGTATGTATGTATAGAGATATCCAAGTCCTGAGTCTGAGTCGATATGTACCTACTCGTACTTTCGTCCTAATCAGCATGCCGTTTCTGTAATTTGTGTCCTGCTTCGGACTGCTGGCTCCCCTCCTGCCGCCTATCGCAGCCTAATCATCTCGAGATCCATTTGTTGTTATGGCCCTGCCATTTCCGCCCCGTCCCAAGCCCTGTCCCGAGTCCTGTCATGGTTTTATTATACATAATTAGATAGAAATTGTCGAGCACTTGAGGACAGAGCTCGAGTCGTGCCCCACGCCTCCGGTCTGTCATGTCATCAGTGCTCTTCTGTTCTCGCAGCCGTATCCTTTTGTTCCTTCGACTTCTGTCGATCCCGTTGGGTCAGCAGTTTTTAATTGAATGGCACGCGGTTTGTTTTGGCCGTCCTCATCTTTTATGCGCATTTATTTGCATTTCCATCCCGCAAATTGTTTGATGCAATTTCCTCTCTATCTTTTTGGCTCTCTGGCTAATTGTGTATGAGTCTGTCTGTCGAGGCGAAACTCCTTCTAAATCTGAGTCAGCTGAAAGTGAAAGAGTTGAAAGCCAAACGTTTGAACGAATGCACAAAAAAATGAGAACGAATTTTTCGGCCAGCATAAACACAGAGAAAAGTTTACCTACATAAACGTTTTATCTAGTTTCTGAATAAAACTCTACGAATAGTTAAATATAAAGAAATTCCTGGGAAACTGCATTTAGATCGCACACAAAGGCTGATGGAAATCGTTGGGCCCCGTTTCCAGAGTTCAAATGAAATAACATTCTGCAAAATGAAGTTTATAAGGCCACACCAATGCCATTCCCTGCTGCTACACTCGAGTATCTTTTACTCATCTTCGATATACACAATTTCCCATATCTGGGTCCTTTTTGTTGCTACCATTCCATTCTTTGAGTACAGACGCCCCTTGTGCTGTGATTTTCTTTCAGGGCCTCATCCGTCCGGCCATCCCTGCGACACCCCAGCATCTCCGAATCTTTCACATTACTCTGGCCACTTTATGGGCCAGAGATAAGACGACAACTAGCCACGGGTAAGACGGCAAAAAATGGCAAATAATTTAATAAGGAATCTTCCCCCAGATCCATTGACCTTTTTTCTTGGCTGAATGTGTAAAGCGGTCGACATAAATAAAAAGTGTTACTACATTTTGGCACATTACACAAAATAAAGGCAGAACGAAAGGACAGCCGCAGCCCCAAGAAGAAAGGACGTGGGTGTGGAGAGAGCAACAAGACTGAAGGACTGGAGGACTGAAAGACTGAAAAAAGCTGATAAAAATTGTGAAAAACTGTTAAAATGTTTTGGGCAATTCTCAAGAAAATGTCAAGCCGAAACGGGTCAAGTAATCAATCCTTGGGGGAGGGACAAGAAGGACACTTTTCGACCCTCACGTCCCTCAGTCCTCAGTCCTCAGTCCCGGGGAATGGATTCGCTTAATTAGATCTCATGTCGGGGGAGCCTTTCGGCGCTCCTTGAGAATGGCCGCATTTATCTAAATTATTTCGTTAGCCAGGGCAAACAAATTAAAATAAATGTTTGTCAAAGGTCCGCACGAAAGTCAACAAATTAAAAAATGTTTGACTTCGGGAAAGCGAAAAAGTGGGCGGCTCGGCAAAGGGCAAAGGGCAAAGGGCACTTGGGCAGGTGTTTGGCAAAAAGGTTTTCCGTGTTTATTTTTCCCGCATTGTTCGGCCTGTTTTACCTGGCGAAAAGTCAACCCCAACCAATTGCTTTATTAAGTGTACTTTGAAAATTCGATTCGAGCCTCCTTGCACGAGTAACTAAAAGGATATAAATTTCCCTTAGACGTGGAACTGAAACATTGGTCAGATAGCATATTCTTTCCTACATTTAAAATGTAAATATTTTGTCTGTTCAAAGTTCTATACTCTCTATAATGAAATCATTATATTTTTCTCCATTGAAAACGGCTTCTTAATGAATAATAAATATCCATATATGTAAGTATATTCATATTTAATCAGTCCTTTTCAAATATCCATTTTTTCAATCCATATACACACTTATACATATATGGATACATACATATGCATGTACATACAATATAAAGATTCATATCAATGCTTATGTATATCCTTGCTTGCGACCACCTTCTGCAAGCTCCTTTTGAAGAATATTAACAGGACAGTGGAACAGTGATTCCATCATAAAGTGCCGCTGGCAATGGAAATGATATAAATTCGTATCTGATGTGGAGGGCACTTCATAATGTTTATCAACAATGGCCCCAGGCCGTGTATTGATTAAAAAATGTCGAAAGCCCCCAACGGGCAGGACCGGAGAGGAAGGCTAGGGGTTGGGGCTCGGCGGAGCCACGGCAGCGGCCTCATGCACTTGTTGACAGCCCCACGCCCCGGGCCTTGATTTCAGTTCAAAGGCCGATGTCGATGTCGCTCGAAAAACTTGCAAAAAAATTCAGATTTTAAGCGGCTTTACCAGCGGGGCAGAGGGAGGAGGGTGAGGGAGATGGAGAGGAAGCCACCAACATTTAATTAATGAAAATTATTTTACAGTTTTTTCGAGGGGATTAATAAGCTTTTTTAAGTCCAGAGCCACGTGTTGGAAATCTGATTATGATGACACTCAAAAGCTTTGACGCAGGCTTTCATTTCATAAAGTGAAATGACCAAAAGGCAAATGGGGACTTACTTGCGGTCCACGAATCAAAGCAAAGGAAGTGGACATGGCCGGGGAGAGAGCGCGGGCGAGAGAGGGGATGGAGGATTAACGTACCTGAAAAGAGAAGAGAAAACGGAATATTAATATAATGGAAATTCGCATTGGTGGTTCAAAAAATTGAGTATGTATTTATATTCATTGATGGAGAACTCGGAAAGTGTAAAGGACAGTCCTATACGGACATACATAAATCTGCACCATGTCCAACAAATTTCAGGCCAGGATTAAAGCTTTTGACTGTTTAATTTCAAGCCTTAAATGATTATCATTTGGAATGTCACATAAATTACTGATATTTAAGCTTCCTTATTTCCCCTTTATCTTTCCTTTCCATCGAAACAGGCCCCACCTTCAGACGCTGGCGTTGCCAAGTTTGTCTATCTGTATCTGTATCTGCATCTGTAAATAAATCAAATTGTTATTGCATTCCAAATCAGAAGCATTGAATTATTAATGCAGCCTGTCTTTCAGCACAAATGGAACATGCTAATGGAACGGAGATGGCTCGACCGTAACGCCGTAAGCGGACTTAAATCCGTCCTGACCAATGTCCAGAGACGGTCAACAAAACGCTGACAGCTGACAAGCCGCAATCCGTAGAGATAGTGGTACGTCCGCTACGGTACGGCGGATCGGGGGGGTGTCGGAGCGAGATGACAATAAGGCAAGCAGAGGCAAAGCACTTCACGCGCGCTGACCACAGGACATGCCAGCAACAGGGAACTAAGGGAAGAGCACTGAGGACTGAGGACTGCGGACTGCGGACTGGGGGCAATGGATTGGTGGCTAGGATACTGGGTAGGGTGGAGAGGGAGCGAGTGGCACACCTGAGGGACCGAGTGGAACAGAGCCAAAGCCAAAGCCAGTGCCAGTGCCAGGACCAGGGCCAGTACCAATCCCAGTCGAGGCACTTTGAATAGTTCATGAAGTTGTCACATTGTCTCGTGTAGTACGGTGTAGTGAAGCGCAGTGTAGTATCTCCAAGATAGCACAGTGGTGCAAAATGCGTAATGTTTTACGGCTTATTCGATAAGAGGTAGTGGTACACAGCTTCACAGCCGATTTACATGATGTCGTATCCACTGTATCCACTGTATCCACTGTATCCATTGTTTCCTTGGCTGGGGACTTTTCATCCTTGTGGGTGGGTGGGTTGTTATGAGCGACAAATAACAGTAACGAGTTTTTATACCAACCAGGAGGGAGTCCTTCCTGTCCTTGTGGCCTTCCCGAGTCTTAAAGCTGCTTGCCGTACGACAGGATGGCTGGTCGGTGTGGGTTCCCCTCCACTCGCCCGCTCGCCCCATCGATTGGCACTTTGATTGACATTCAGATTCAGGTAATGTGGATGCGACAATGGGAAACCCTTCTGCGGCTACGTGTCCGAAATTATGAATAGACTATAACCACACAGATCTGATGTGATGTGGAGGAGGAACGACACACAACATAAAACCCACTAAATTATCTGCGATACATGATAATTGATCGGAGAACCCTAATAATTTCATTGAACGTAAACCTTTAAGTTGGGACCACTCGTTATCGATTGGGACCTGCTACCAGTATGTGCTCCGATTTCATTCGGTGTCTTCTGTCCCCCCATCCCCCCTTTGAAGCTTGTCACCTTATCAATTTTATAGTGTGGTTCTCGTGAAAAGCAATAAAATCCTCTGTTGATAAACATCTGTCAGACTGTCGGCGAGTCGGTCGTTTGAACAGGGCGAAGTATTTGAATGGGCTACGTGCAGCATGCACGACTATGTAGTGGGTCGTTGCATTCCACAACACGAGTACAAGGGTACACGACCAATACATAACACGCGCATGGCCAGGGCTAGTCCACTTTAGGACTATCCCATTTGGGAGCTTAGAAGATATGGCTGGTCTTCAAGCAGCTCGAATTGAACAAATATTCTTACATTCCTGAAAATTATTCACAATTCATTTTATTGAGTAATTTTCCAATTCCATTTGTGTAAAACTTTAAGGAGCCTATTTAAAGACTCTATTCTTTCGGCTGTGCCCTTGCCACAAATTGCTCTCGTCACAAGATCCGTTGTAAGTCCCCAGCTAACTATGCCATTAACACTTGACCAGGACCAGGAGCCCAGTCATAACAACCCGAGCGATAGACACCTCCAGCCTGGCTGGCTGTCCCTTCAAGACCGACCTTTCGCCCCACTCGCATTCGCATGCCACACACGCAGCCTGCAAAGAAATTTAAAACGTCAACAAGCCCGTTGACAGTTGGCGCTGTGCAGCAATCGTAAAAAAATGCCACCACACGGATAGAGGAGATGCCTTACATATCCTTACATGTATGTACATATATGTATGTATGTATGTATGTATGTACAATGAAGAGTTGGGGTAGGTGTATACCATATGTGTGGTAGTGTATGTATGTTTTTATCCCCTCCCGAGTGTTCACATTGTAGTTTTTAACGACACCTTACAACTGCTGCTCATGTTGCTGCCCCTGGGGCTCCTGCTGCCCAGTGCCTCGTGCCACATGTGGCATGCTGGCTGCTGGCTGCTGGCTGCCGGTTCACCCCCAGCCAGCACGGGGTGCGGGGTGACTTTTTATGTGGTGGCTAATTAAAAAATGAAAGACTGAAAAAAGAACAACGGGCAGCGGTACTTTTTAGTGCCCCATTAAGCGGGGCAATGAGAGCGAGCGTCAAACGTTTAACAGTCATAAAAGTGTCTCCAATCTCCCCCACCAACTGCCGCTGAATCCATCTCTCAATCCACTCGCTCGAGCCACCATTTCCCCAGCAACCAGCAACCAGCAACCACCACAGCGTTTAATGTGTTTAAACAAAGAATTTGATGTAATTTTCCATTGAATTCTCATTAAGCATTTTCGTTTTAAACATGTATTTGGCTGTAAGCTGCAGGCTGCAGGCTGCAGGCTGTAGGAATTTTCGCAGTTCATTTAGCTGGAAAATTTGCATATGCATGTAAATTAAAAACTTCCGTTTTGACACTCAAAGGAGCAGCGAAATGCGCTCGCAGTGCGCTGAATCGATGTATTCACATTTTTTACGGATAATTAAAAACAATCTCGGCATTTCGCTTTGTCCGTCTTCTGTCCGTCCCGTCGGAGATGGCGAATTGAATTGTTTGAATATTATTTCCATTCATTTGCATACTGCATACTGCATACTGTCCGAATGTGTGAAAATTGTTGGAAAATGTTATTGTTAAATCGCTTGTAAATTTGCTAGCCGGCGCGATTGTAAGTATGTACACATCTTTGATTTTTATTTACGGCCAGATCCGATTTATCCATTGTAAAATCTTTTTTCCCAGCCGATAATTGAATCGAAACATTGCAGAATAAATTATGTACACATCTACATACATACATACATACTGTCAGCAAAGAACGTGCACACATTCGCCCAATTAAAGTAATCATACAATCACACAATATTATAGACACGAGTGGGAAATATTATAATTTGTTTTTAAGCCCCGGGCCCCAGAAATCACTTGGGCAATCCAAGAAATCAATCAGCAAATTGAGTCCCACCTCAAGAAATCACGAAGGTAAACACAACGACTTACAGATACCATCGTCAGTGGGAAGGCATTGGCATCGGATGGAGAGGGAGGGAGAGGGGCATAGGCCTTATCGTCAAAAGCAGCTGATAGCAAAGGCAAACCCAATGCACTTCGAGGGATGGATGGATGGCTAATTGCCGGCTGATAAGAACTGACTTTGCAAAACGTAGCTAATATAATTGTGACCTTGCCAGTGACTATTGTTGGCGCAGCACAATATTATTTATTTATTACTATTTTTATTTGTTTAAGCAGTCAGTTATTTTAATTTTTAAAATGAGTTATTTCCCACGCACGAGTATGCACATACAAATAAACATATACATAGGAGCATAAACACATACATATGTATGTACCATATAACACGATTGGCACCACATTCGCACAAAATAAATTCCGACCGAATGGTAATTTATTTATATTAAAAAAGCCTCAAAAGCGACTATAGACCGCAGAAAGAACGAACAGCACTTGCCGACCGCGTTATTTATTTATTTATCATTTAAATTAGCGCTTAAATAAATAGAAGAATAAACATTTAGCGCTCTCTGCAATTAAAATACGCGGAGACCTGCTCTTTATTGGAGAGCGCAGAGGAATTTGCATAAATTAAGTGCAGCTTGCAGCCTGCAACCTGCACTCGGTGTGGTTTCAGGTGTGGTTGTATTTTTTTTCGACTCGACTCGAATCGAATCGGGCTTATTTATGGGCTGTCGCGGGGGCCATATGTTGCCACTTTGTTGTTTATTGAGCAAGATATTTGTTTCTAAATATTTGCACACACCATGAACACGAACATGAAAATTTGAATGCAGTAAAGTCTTCAAAGGGGGAATGTCTCCGACTGGCCCGACTGCACTGCTGCACTGATTGAAAAAAGCGAAGAAGAAGAAGCTCTTTGTTAAGGAAAACAAGAGCAGAAAATACGTTTTAAAAAACAAATAAAATTCAATTTACTTCCATTTCGAGTGTTTTACTTGCTCTTCGCCCAACATAAAATCTAGAACACGGAAAACGCATTCAAAGGCAATCAACGAGAGACAGAAGCCACACGAAGCCACAAATAAAATATAGTGAAAGGAAAAACAATAAAAACTACTCTACAAACTGCACTCGAACATGGGAAAATGGGAAATTTCGAGTCAGTGGCAATAAACAATTTTATAACCATTTCGGTAGGGTCACCAAACCCTCATCGCTCATCGCCCATCGCCCATCAAAACAGAGAATTTTAAACCCCGAAACGCAGACTGGCAAACAAAATCAGAAATCAGAAATCAGAGAAGTGGTCAGCGGCAATGAAAACTAATTAAATTAAATCAATATGGGGCGGGGTCAGACGCCAATCGAAGGCGTGATACGGGCTGAGGGAGGGAGGGAGGAGCAGAGCGGAGCGGAGCGGAGGGACGGGACCCGACCCGACCCGACCACCGGTCATGCCCTCACAATTATGCGGCTCGCCTCCACTGACACTGACACTAAAAATGAGCCACAAAATCCAATAATTTTTTAACGCCATTTTCATTGCCAACTTTTTTGGGAGCAAAGCAGAAAAGTTTTGCGGTCAAAGTTGTCCTTCGCTGAAGGGGGCGTGGGTGGGGAGGGGTCGGCGGGTGAAAAAACAAAAGTAATTATAACGCAAAATACCATTTACAAATACAAAAAAAAACCCTGACAATTGCGCGGGCACATGCAAAACGCACATAAATTACAGAAAGAGCAACAAAATTAAATGGACATTTTTTGTCATTTTTGTAACTTGGCCTTTTGGCGGTGAAAAGGCTCGCGAAAAGTAATTTTCAGATAAGCGAGAGTGGGGAGGGAGTCCCCAGTCCGTTGCCACAACTACAGCAAATGGGCGGAGCCACGCCCAAAGCTACACAGCTGGCTTGACATTTATTTTGGAAATATACATACATACATGCATATTTACGTACTCGTAATTAGAAGCTTTCACAGCGTGTCGTACCAGAGGAGGACAGCGTGAGTTTGTCTAAAGCCCCGTCGAATGATAATGAAAAATGCGATGGTCACGATGGTCACTAGTAAACTATCAGCCATTATTGTCTTGAGTACATTCTACTTCATTCACTTTCCTCTTCTGGCCAGCGATGCAGACAGGATCTTTCCCTTTGGGATTCCCTTTGGGAGCACAAAATGAGGTCGTTTAAATATCCGAGAACTGCCTCTCGAGGCATATCGCGTTCGGCACGGCTATTCCTTTATTCCCATTACCAAGGATCTTATCAAGATCTGGCCATATCAATTATCCAAACTTTATCTGTTCATCGCTGAGTAAACGACGAATGCGTGCCAATTAAAGTGCTGACGGGTGAGGGCGATGGCGATGTCGATGGCGAGGGAATGATGACAACGATGATGGCCTAAGGACTAGTTGTCCCAATGCCAGACCCTTGGGAATATACGAACCATTCTTTGCCATTCGGAGTGGCCAGGGTTTTTGGCCATTAAACATGTGATGGAGCTGGACGACACGTGACTGTATAATGCATATGTCTGCAACATTTACTGCCACTCAGCTCGGCTTCTCTGCCCCACTATCCCCTATATCGTACGGTTTCCCCCTTCCCCTTGGGCAAAACACAAACACACCCAAGCAAACATTGGAAAACGCCAACTGTAAATTATCCACTGGGGAAAACGGGTTCGTTTTTCCGTGTTTTTCGACTAACTTTGGTAAAAAAAACAACAGCAGAAACGGGCTGGGCGGACAGGTAAAAATGACCTCCCATCCATAGGGTGGGTGGGGGTCCTGTTCCTGGTTTATTATTATTTAGAGCGCCAGCGCCAGCCCCAGCGGCAGCGGCAGCAACTGTTGAAATTTACTCGTGACAAAATAATTTTAGCACCCCCGAAGAGCAGCAGACCCCAAAAAGTCTTGCTCTGTGGTCTGTGAGGGGCCAAGCGAGGGGCCAGGATAACCCCATTCGTTCCAGTTAATATTCTTGAGCAGGAATTTTCAGTGCTAGGCGAGTTTTGCCTTCTGCTTTTCCATTTCATTTTATTGCCACGAATTTTCTTCTATTTATTTTTTATGCCGCTCCCTCTCTCTCTCTCTCTCTCTCTGCTTCGCTCGCTCGTTCGCTGTCTCTGTCTGCAATTAACTTTAGCTTTTCGCAACATGTTTTTCTGCCTTTCCTTGGGCCTCACACGCGCTATCCTGACGTGTTTGGGGATGCGTTGTGGGATGTGGCTGGGTTTGTTTGCCTCGAGATTCCTTTCTTGCCTTGGTCTTTAATATCTCCCACTTCCTGCCGAGACTCTGGTTATTCTGTTAATTAGTCTGCCGCTGAATTTCGTTTATTAATTATGTAATCCATTTTTCTGCTTAATTATATTGAGAAAGGCTGCCTCTGCCTCTGCCTGCTGGCCTACTCGCTGCTCGACAGCCTGCTGCCAACATCAGGAATCCGAATGTATCTACCAGGACACACATATACATACATACATATGTACATACATATCCATATATAAAAGTCCTGTAATTGGACTGTAATTAACTGAACAGCCAGACGGGGCAGCGGAATGGGGGCGTGGGGCACAAAGGAAGTATTCCAGGCAGGTGCCTCCTGGATAGACACAGGAATGTGTATCTAAATAAATGGAACTAAGACTTGGATGAGGGAAAACAATGTGGGGTAGAAGCATTTCCACTGGGACTCTCAAGGGGAACTGCGCATAATTAGTCGGGGATACTGTGGGACGGGGAGAGCAGAGCCCTAAATGCGGGAACATATCAAATTTAAGGAATTTAACGAACGCCTAAGGAAACTATGCGGCCTGTCGGGTGTCCCTGATAAATTTTAGTTTTGTGGATGAATCGCCGTTGGCTGATTTCAGATCGGATCCAGATCAAATCCAGATCCGCAATTTCAACTTAAAATCAACTTAGTTCAAGATTCGGTCGCGAAGCCCCACTGGGCACTGCGAAAGACTGGTACAATGGAATCAGTAGTGATCTAATCGCATGGGGGTCGTCCGGAAAAGATGGATTCTGTGCGGCATACGCTATTGCATTGTTGTCACAAAACCCATCATGAGATAGAGACATCTTTGGGCTAGATACCCAAATTGGACATTTGGCCCCAAGACACTCGATTCAGAGGAGTGGAAAAGTGCTTGGACGAATGGTTTCAGCGGATGCAAAAGTCCAAGTGTATCCGTCATCATGGACTACTATAATACTAGTACTACCTAACCACAGTATCGCTTTTACAGATATGATATATGTACGTACGTACAGTTCATTAGTTATATTTCAGATATTTCAGTTTTAAGCATCCCCCTATATGTACCCATATATGTACATATGTATGTATGTATGTATGCAATGTATGCACACATTTGGAATAACCTATTTGTGGTCACCATTGTTGAGCTCCTAAAAAATCCGAACTCTGGGCGGGTTCGTTTCCATTGGGATTCGACACACATCCATCCAAAAACACGTTGCCCCAGGGATGGAGGATGGAGGATGGAGAATGGAAGAACGAAACGGTAAAAGCGAGAAACAAAGGAATGCTGCCACATTAAACGGAACAAATGCAGGGAAATCATCTGGCAGGACTTGGATTGGGTGAGAGGAGTGGAGAGGAGAGGAAAGGAGAGGAGAGAGATGTGCAGGGTGGCAAGGGTCGCATCGGGTGGTGGTGGTGTTGGTGGTGGTGGTGGGTACAACACGAAACATGTTGCAAAATATTTCAGAAGGACAACTGCACTCTGATGGTGTCATAAATCTCAAAGGAGCGGAAAACAAAGAGCGAGAGAGAGAGAGAAAAGTATAACAACAATGAAGGATAGTTGCCAAGGTGCGGCTAAGCAGGCCAAGGATGCCCTGCCACGACCACTCGGGGCAGAGGACAAAATAAGACACTGCATAATAAACACGAAAATTCATGATTTACAGGTCTCCCTGGCTCTACGAAAACAGGTTGGGAAAGTACGCGATGAGTGAGTGCCGTCCGTGAGTGCACTCCCACACACATGGCGATTACCTATACCGATACCTATACCTATACCTATACCTGCACGGGCGTCAGCGACAGGTAGACCTGGCCGAGTGGGTGTGAAAAATGGCACAGAACGAGGCCAAAATCATCGAAAATGAGTCTTGGGCCTGGCTGGCTACCACTACCACTGGCTTATCTTATCAAGTTCTGTGGCGGAAATCGAGAGTGGAGTCACCGCCAACCCGGACTGCGTGTGTCATCCAGGCAAAGGGCCCGCATCGACTCCTCACCTGGCGTGTGCCATTAGCCGATGTGCAGCTGCCCCGTCGATGGCCCGAACTGCTGCCAGCTGCCCGGGGACACAGATTTTTTGCCTTTGTTCTGAACGAATTTCGACTTTCTGCCTGCAGGCCTACTGGCGAAGGAGCACTACAATGGAAATCCAAAATCGCTTGCAGGCCGGCTGATGGAAGGACGCGTCTGGGCGGAGGCAGTCGTACAAGATAATCAATTAGGAAGACAGGAAATGGCCAACGAAATTCCCCATTCGGGACACGGCTAGAACGAAGGGAATGAGATCCCCGCTTCATATGTCAGGCCCGTAATGAGACGCATTCCAGTTGTGGATCGCAACGCTGATAACAGATAACAGATAGCAGAAAGCAGAATGCGTAATTGATAGATAGAACGCAACCCACATAGATATACAAATAGGGCGAGATATACTCTCCCTTTGAGTATCGATTCTCAGACAATATTCTGAATTTTTTGCTATTTATTCAAAATACTTTTTAAAAATGTTTCCGCTAAAAAATTGATTATTGTGTTATGTTGTGTTGTGTTCTGTCGTGAGCTCAAAATTCCTTTTCCATCAGTTATTTTAATGTTGTCCTAAGGTCTTAAATTCCTTTCAAAAAATACTACTTGCAAGTTCCCCCATTTCCCCCTAAGTAGTATTATAGTCACACTTTCACTGCGTAAACCAAGCCACTGTAAAATACATTTGCCGCCTCTGCGAGTATTTCTCCACAGAGAAGAAGTGGCAACCATTTCGTTTCGTTTGTTTTCTCTCCTGCTCCTTCCGAGCAATATCCTCCTTGACCCGACACAAACGCGACAGTTGATTCCAGTTTTGTCTGCTCCTTTGTTCTGGCAGCCGCTGCAATTTGTCACTTTTCGCACTCTTATCCGTCCCGTCCTGCTCGTACACCTCGCCCCTGTATCTTCCCAATGCTGTCCCGTTCTGTCCCGTTCCGTCCCGCTCTGGGCCTGTCTGTTTGTTGTCCTTGCTCCCGTCCTGGCTGCTCTACAATCTAGATGACAGGATGTGCAGGCACTTCAGGCATTTGCCATATTAAAATTGCCTGCCGCTGACAATTGCCAGTGATTTGACAACGGCAGTTGGCAGTCGGCAGTCGGCTGTCGGGGAATCCATGAGCGGACGACTGCAGGTGAGAGACCCCCTAAAAGGTAGCAAAATTCTGCGAAATTAAATTCCAAAAGAGACTTGAACCCAACTCAGAAAGCATATCGCTGAATTAGCCAAAGTCAGAGCCAAAGCCCAAGCTCCATACGAGGAGGGTTACGAGGAGGGATGGAAGTTAAGTTGGGGCCTGGCCCCAAGAAATTTGTTAAATCGAATAGTTTGCATAGCGGAAATGTGTAGATATTCGACTGCAGGATACCTAAATTCCAGCGAGCGAAGATCGTGAAAAATGCCAGGAAGAACCACAATAATAATACAATAACAAAACGCAGCTACCTTGGTATCTTGGGGGTTGTGGACAGGGCATCCAAGAAGAACATTCTACATGCCAAATGCCACGGAAAGCCATAAATATAATCAAGAAAGAAGAAAGGATGTCCAGCACCAGGATATGCGGTGGTGGCTATTTCCCGGTAACTTTCCCGAACGAATAGCTTTGAAGGGCAGCTTGAGGTAGCTCTAAATTTGCAACCCGATTAATACAGGCTTTCTACAGAGAAATGAAAATTGTTCCATCCATGCCTTGGGTTAGAGATCACTCACCTTTTGAGCCTTGCAAGTCACGTTAATGGACTGGACCTCGTGGGTCTGATGACGCTGCTCCCCGATGCACTGGCCGCAGGCCGGGATCTTGCAGTTGAGGCAGTACTGGGAGAGGGTCTCCTCGTGCTCGCCGCAGACCGACTCCCGCTGCTGGGCGGCCCCGCGCGGCTTGACGAGCGTGTGCTTGGCCAGGGGCCCGCGAGCCGGGTGGCAGAGCTCCCGACAGGGCTCGCAGTAGCGAATCTCGCACTGCTCGCAGATCAGCGAAGCCACCTTGGGGTCTGTCTCGCACATCTGGCAGCGCAGCGCCTCGCGGGCACAGAAGCGGTCCACGATGGCCTCCATGGCGCGATAGGTGGGCAGATTGCGGACTCCGCCGTCGTCGAAGAACACGAGCTTCCGGCACAGGGGACAGGTGAGGCAGTAGGCGGCGCCGGGTGGCGCGACCACGGACCCCTGGAGCAGTCCCTGGAGCTGTCCGGTGCCGGCGTACGAGACCGGGCGGGATGTGTTCGAGCAGCAGACCACGCCGGAGTCGGCCTCGCTGAAGATGCTCACTTTGTCGGACTGGTCCTGGTCGGAGGTGACGCTCTCGCTGCCCGTGTTCGAGCTGGCCGTGCTTGCGGCCGAGCTGTGGGAGCTGTGACGGGTGCCTGGCCCGCCCCCGTTGGCGACGCCGTTGGCTGCTCCCCCGCCGGATACGGATCCGGGGCCCCCGTTCCCCTGGCTGTGCAGTCCGTTGTGTCCGCCGTTGGCGTTGGGTCCCGATCCCCCGGCCACGGCCAGGGCCACTCCCGGCGTGTACGGAGTCTGGATGTCCAGGGCACAGCCCAGGCACAGGGCGTGGAAGCAGGGCAGCAGCACGGGATTGGCGTACAGCTGCTTGCAGGTGGGACAACGTAGCTCGTCCTCCATTTCAGCAGATGCTTTCCTCCGGAGGAACGCGATGCGGATTCGCTTCAGATGTGGGATCTCTGCTGGTCTCTGCTGGAGTTCTGGTTCTTCTGCGATTTTGGTCACTTAGTGGGGACTGAGTAGGCACTGGAGGAGCATGTTTGGCAACTGATTCCACGGCTTCTCACTTGTGGTATGGTGGTATGTATGTAAGTACTTGCTGCCGTATTTCACTTTTATTTATACATATGTATGTAAATCTATTTCTTCTTTTAACTTCACTGTTTGTTCGGAAATGCACTTTAAGTTTAAATTCAACTTCCAAGTTTAGATTTCAATAAAATATTTCCGCTACTTTTATTTGAAATTTTGTCTCACCTTCAATTTGAGTACATCATATTTTATTTTTAAGAAATGGCACTTTAATGTTGATTTATGTATATTCACTATTTCCTCTTTCTATAGCAGTTTTCGAAACGGAATTCCACTGGGGATTGGATCATTAAACTTCACTCTTGGGTTCAAATATGATTCGTTCTTTGGTTTAAATCTTTCCACTTTTATTGAAATATATTTCGAAAACTTCACACGATGATTTTTGTAAAAAAATTGTCTCTTTGTTCTTGGTTATTTTTAAGTTTTTTTTATTACTCCAAAAAACAACATTCATTCACGAATGTTTCCATACAAACAATACAATACAATCCGCTTCATTCACGACAAACACGACGGATATCTTTCGTATTTCGAGCACACCCGGAGCCCAGAGAGAAAATGTATCTTTACTCGTCCGCGGCAGAAAAATTTGTGAGATTCGAGATACATTGGCCGCCGTTGGACGACCAATCTGCCGCGCTCAAATGTTGCTGGTGGTTGAAAGTGTTGCTCGGCAACAAGCGCGTGTTGCGATGCATTCTTGCGTTCAGCGAGCGAGTTCGGCAACACTTCGGGTTCGATGCCAACATGTCTGACGTGAAACACAGCGAACTCGAACCGGGTTGCCTAGAGCGCCAAGAAGCAACAAAAACTAAAATTGTAAATAATTGAAATTAGAATGTTCAAGTAAATTTAAACATTTCTATATATTCCAATACACTTAATTATAGTTAAATATTCAAATATGAAGGCTGATAATGTCGTCTGTTTTTTATATGCACTTATGTATACATATGTACACATATATTATTTTCTTCGGTAATGTGACAGTCGCTTCAGGAGTATTGAGGTTTTCTTGAACTAATCGTAAACACAAGAAAATATGTACGTATATGTAACTACTTTTACCTTTGCAGAGACTGCGCTTTATTCGCCTTATCGGAGCCTGCCCCACAGAGCCCACACCGGTGCACCGGTGACCATGCCTCTATCACCCGATAACAGCTCCTCGTTAACTTGCACACACACTCAGGTAAACCGAGTAAAGGCAACGGGCAACAGGTAAAGGCAGTGCATGCCTTTGCCGCTGATAAGCCCAGCCACGGCACGCACATGGCGACATTCCAGAGTCTCGGATGGGAGGTGTCAGCTACGATCAACAAATATGGCTAGAACCCGACCCGGCTCGGCTCGGACTCCAGGTTTGCTTGGTGTTTGTTTAGATATCGAATCGGGCAATCGGACGGGAATCGGGTAGCGGAGTGGAGTGAAGTGAAGTGAAGTGAAGGAAAGGAGTAGAAGGGGAGAGGGCCAATGGCCTGTGCAGTTCGATATCCGATACCTGATATCCGAAAGAAAACACACACAAATAAGGTGACCTGCTCTATTTGTTTGTCTATGGTGCAGCAGAGGCAGGGGCAGTTGGAATACGAGTAGAACAAGCAAATCGTGCAACGTGGAGAATGTCTCTATCTCCTCCAGCCCCACCCCGCCCCTCCATGTGACTCTCTAGCTATGCGTAATCCGTCCGACTTAATAAGCCACGTTCCCGTTGAAGTATTTGATCTGGATTTGGAACCGGGAGGTGTTAAGTGCCCCCAGACCATCACACTCCCCACAGTCCCTTAACGAACGTCTCACTTCCCTATGCAAATATTGACAGGCCGCCCATTCGTATGCGTAATTTGCCTCAATTTATTGTTGTTTGCTCAACTTTTTCCCCGCCACTCGTTTCTATCTGTCTTTGGCCTCCACTCTTTCTCCTTAACATACTTTTTCCCTGGTTCCCTAATAAATCACAAAATTGGACAGAGAGTAGGGAAGAGACAGACGGAGAGGAAGAGAGACGAGAGAGCCAGAGAAAGAGAGGGAGTATATCGCCTAATTGGTGTATTGATTTTTGTTTTTCCTTATGGCCTAAGTGTGAATTATGGCGGGAGGAGGTGCGATGGGATGCCTGGCGCCACAACACGAAAAAACTCACTTATCGGGCTAGAGAGCTGTAACCGTATATATATGTATGTACATATGTATGTATGGGATCCGTATTGATGGAATGCATTAATGACTGAATAACTAACGATAGATGTTATTACGGTATATGTACATACATATGTATGTCATATCATTTACAGATGGATCGAATATATTCGGATCTTCATAGAGTCCAATGGCCATCTTCAATCGAGAATCAATCACTCTCTAAAATCAATCCAAATGATGAATATCCAACAAACCCTACAAACCAGCAATCAAGGCTTCCATTTATTCCTTAAAACTCTTTAATGCTCTTAATGCTAAGAATCGTTCATGAACGACTATACCGAACCGAATCATTCCACAAATTTCGAGTGCTAAACGTGCTAAACGATTCCAGTGCCTTACCATTCCGCACCAGAATATTAGATTGCATTTATTTCCTTTTTTCCACATTTTTGAATTGACTTTTACGCGAAAGAATTCCGGGATCAGTTAGCGAGTCCATAATTCACTGCAGTTTAAAATATTAAAAAACTTTCGAAACGTTTATACCGTACCATACCATACTATGTATGTACATACATACATACATATGTATGTACGTATGTATGTACATATGTATCTCATGCAAACCCTTTAGCACCCCAAATCCGACCAAATCTCATTCGCGCTCTTCGTTCTGGTCTACTTTAATGCCGTATATCATGTGGTGTAACCATGGCCAAGGACATTCACCATATGCGAGCATGCATAAAAACGCAATAATAACAGACCCTCCCCTCCCCTCCCTTCCCCTCCCGCTATGCCCACAATCCTGCACTTGGGGGAGAAGCAGCCGAAATAGCAGAAATACTTTGGTCACCGCGGGTGCGAAACATTTTTTTGCACTTTTCCCTTCTTTTTCGGGGAAAGCTGAACAAAAAAGGAATGCCAGAAAAATAGCAAATTTTTTGACTGGCGGCGCTTTAGCCTGGCTTTTACACTGTAAGTGTGTTTGTCTGTGGAACGGGCACGGGCACGGGCACGTACATATACATACGTACGTACGTACGTATACCCCCGTGTACTCTCTTTTGCCCTTCCAGCCATTCAAGCCATCCCATCCGGTCCCGACCAAAGTCTCTTTCATGCGTTTTGTCGTGAGCCGCGCCCCATGCCCCGTGTGCCATGCGGCGAGTGCGGCTGCAACGGCCGCGACGGCCACAAGAGCGAGCACGAGTCGGTATCCGACGTCATTGTCGGGTTAACAAACACAGAGACACCCAACCCACCCAACCACCCAAAGACCCAACCACACCACACTACCACCCACACCTACACGCGAAGAGGAATACAAACAACAAAAAATTCTTCAGCTATAATAACCCAGAGTCTCCGGAAAACAGCATCGACCCGCTGAATTCCCTCTCCAGATCTAGAGACTGTTATTTAAATGTTAGCTAAAGATATAACTAAAGCAGAGACACAATATACATACATATACGAGTATGTATGTATTATTATTTATAGGGCGCCAAAGTTAATAGGAATAAAAACCAGCAACTACAATTTTATTGATTCAGATTTTAATTTGTGTAATTGCAGTCTAAATTATGTTTATATTTGGTCGCGACTAATTACTATCTTTCAGGTGCATCTTAGAGTATAACAATCAGCTAATGCCTAATGCCTAATCCACTGGAGGGCAAACATTTGAGCCACCAAAGTATCAACTGGCCTCCCCATAGCTCAATAAGAATCAACGTAGAATATTGTAAAAATTATGAAAAATCCCGCTACTCACTTCATTAGAAAGCGTGCCCTAAAGAGAGAACGAAACCCTGTTTAAATATTGGCAGGGTATCTACGAAGTTTTTTTTTGTTAAGTTGGGGAACAATATGTATAAAGTTTAACCGAAGCGGAGAATGGCGAATGGAGTTGCCAACTGAATGGGGAAGAGAGAGTACACTGAGGGGATGGGCTCCAGTCGCACAGTTGTTGCTTTGGCAGCTCCTTGCTCCGCTCACTCGTCCAGGATAACATCACCAAATGAGATTAGGAAGGACATTCGCGTATTTAACACGGACGGACTGTGAAACTGCTACCAAAGGCAGTCCGGGCAGCCCGGAGAGGAGAGCAGCTGCACTCGAAGCGAGACACGTATAGTGAGGGACGAGTGAGGGACGTATAGACAGACAGTGAGGGTGACGGAGACGGTGGTGTAACTGTGTAACTGGTAACCAGTAGGATATCCTGACTGCCTGTTAGCTGGACTGCACAGACAGTCGCCCAGGACCTCTACGGAAGTCCATTCGGTGGGGTTTTTTGGCAAAACGTTCAACAGGGGAATACATGGGGGAGGGGAGTGGGGAGTTGGAGTGGGACTGGGACTGGGACTGGGAGTGGGGCTAGGAGTCCTGGCTGCTAATATTGTGTACCACGCTTAGCGCCTCTGTTGTCATTGCAGGAAGCTGCAACAGTTTGAGGCATTGTAATTGCTTTTTTGTTTGTCCCTGCGAGCCACGAGTCGAGCGAGGGATGGGGCGCAGTGTGGTATCTGGTATTGCAGCAAATTTTTAATTAGATTTTTTGATTTTTTTTTTTGTTCATTTTCATTTTCATGGAGATTTTTGTGTCCACCGCCGGAGGTTATGTTTTCCGTTTTAGCAAATGACACTCGCCTCAAATTGGGTCCAGTTGGGTTGAGTTTGAGGTTGAGGTGGATGTTGATGGTGATGTTGAGAAAGGAGAGCGAGCGAGCAGGCAAAGTCCTTGGACAAACACATTTGTTAACGAGTTAAAGCGAAGATAAACCGGAAGTTATGGGGCATGGCAAATTGTTCGATGGTTATTTTGGGGAAAAGATTCAGCTCAACAGCAGCGAAGGGGAGCGGCTTCTTTTTGTGGCTTTCGGTCACAGACAGGGGAAAAGTTGTAAAGTCGACGCTCACGAAAGAAAGGCAAAGTTTTCATAAAGGAAAGTAACATTTTTGACTGAATTTTTAAAACATTTCGCTATGGAAAGGTAATTTTAAGGCAAAAGTATTTTAACAGCCGCAAAGTTTGTTTTAAAGACTCCCTGCAAAAAAAATATGAGCGAATATCAGGATCACTGGAGGACATTTGCAATTAAATTAATTAAATGAAATCGCATAGAAAGATACAAGAACCAAACCAGAGAACCGCAGAGTAAGCCAACCTCAGAGTAAACAAAAATAAGCATGCGTTCCGAGTATTCTATTGCGGATTCAGGGATTGCGGGGGAGTCCGTCCAAAGCGCAACAAAGCAGGGCCGATTCCGAGGCCGAGCTCTAGCCAAAAAACCCGCTACTGGGAACTTCTGGGGGCTCCTGTGGGCTCCTGAGGGATCCTGAGTGCTGCTGGCTAGGGCTCGCTCGGCAAGGGAGAAAACTTTGCTGCAATTATGAAATTTCAGACATTTTGATGTACAATACACGTACAGCACAAGGCACACAGCACAAAGCACACACTGCACTACTCAGGGCCTCGTGCGAAACACCATTTCCCATTTGCCTCTCCGCAGAGTATCTCCTTTGTTGTATGATGATGATGATGACCAGAAAAGTTGTTTGGCTCGGAGAACACGAGACGAGTGTCCATGATATGGGAATACAAGTAAATGTTTCCTGTCGGGGAGGTTTTGTAGCTCTGTCCTGGGGGTTTTTCCTGAGGTCGGACTCCAATTAAATTGTGTGGAAATCAAATAGCGTTTTTCATTATGAAATCAGATCCTCCTTTGCCAGCCAGCTTTTGCCTGGGGTGGCAAAGTGCAGCTTTCACTGGGCAAAACATTAATTAAATTTCGATAACAGTTGAGGGTTGAGTCATGTTAATGTTTGTAATATTGTTACATTCATAATATTCTACATTATTTTTCCGATAGATTTTGGATAAACTGCATTCAATTATTTTTGTGATATTTGAACAATTTCACTCTCCTTTAAAAACTATTGAGATTCATACATACATACATATGTACATACATATATGCAATACAGACATTGTCTAATCGATACGAAGGTATCGATGGCATTACCTCCCCTCCGGCCCCTCTCTTTCTTCTTTTATTCGCCACAAATGGGGACGCGAGACGACAGTCCGATATTATATCAGTCAAACATTATTTACTATAGTAGTTATACTCAAAGAAACATTTGTATATTAGTATACTTTACTCGCTTCTTTAGGATTTAAACACACCAAAGTAGTGGTCTTAAAGCAACTTGAAAGATTAATTTTGATTTGTTTTAATTTTATCTGAAAATACCAACAAGCCATAAAACTTAATTGAATGAATGGATATAAATTCCCTTGAAATTGGAATTGTAATTGAAAGTCCATTTCTCTGCTGCTCTCTGCTGCCCTGCTGCCCTGCTGCCCCCCCTTTCGGTCCCCGATCACCGTAAGTAACAACCGACTGACAAATAGAACAGCAATAATGAAAAACGGAGACTGGAACGGGGATGCCAGGGTCCGGGGAGCAACCGCATAGCATCAATTATAAATGCATTCGATAAATTATTTCCAAGTATTAACTTGGCTTTCAGACACTTCAACAGCAGAAGGACCAGCAGAAGCAGCAGCAGCAGCATCTGGCCAGGTGGTAAAGCACACATACACACACACACATACACATACATATATACATATGTATGACCTGATTTCTAAGCACACATACACTGGTATGTGGTAAGTACCTTTCGTATATTTACAAAATAATTTTTGTTTGCTTAAGTTTGAAGCAAGTTTTCCATCGGAAAATCCGAGTACTCGAAGACTGGAAGCCCTCTTTCTTGACTTTTGTTTCGCATTTTATTAAGCTTACTCCCGCATTTGTTCGGGGACTATATGTATGTATGTATGTACATATATAGTACGTGTGAGACGGGGTCTTGGCCATATTCGTGGTTGGGCTCGTGCTCGTGCTCGCAATGGTGTTGGTGTTGGTGTTAAGCACTTCCGCTTGGCTGCTTGGCTGATTGGCTCCTGCCCGACATGCGTTTCCCTGCCCGTGTGGCAGAAGTCTACCTCGAGACCTCTGTGGCTTCCAGCTGCACTTGCACCTTTTGGCTTCTGACAGTTCTCACTCTCACTCCATCCTTCGCTCTCTTTTCTCTCTGTTTGATTTTTCATTAAGTTTTCCGTTGAAGTACCAGCATAAGTCACTCCTTTCCTGCTTTTCTTCTCCCTGGGTTTCGTTTGTAAGAATTATTTTCAATTAGCCAGCAACCTGACTGCGGAGCAGGAAAATTGATGGGGAGCAGTTTTCCGTTTGGTTATTTTCCTTGAACTGAGACGCGCTGGCCATTTCTCTTATTTTCCTTGAATGGAGAATGCATCGGGGGTTATAATGCTTAACCAATGGCAAATCGCCCAAGCAAATATCAAGGATGTGTTCATGTGTTTTGTGGATTCGAAATCCATTTGATTTCAACTCTTCAAAGCCAAAACAAATATTATTGTGTGTATATGTACATTGTACATATATTATTTTTGATAAATAGGCCAATAAACCACAAGCCCAAAACTAAAATTTTTATACTGCCCAACAAAATTCGAATATTTTTGACATATTCGAAAATTATTTTCATATAAATAAATCCCTTTGGCAAAAGTATTCGATTGAATTTAAACCTACATATCAATATTATATATATTATACTATCTAGACAGGACAGTGTGCGTCGAGTGTCATAGATCAAGTGTTTCTATGTTACCTTTTAGAACTGTTCAGAGTAGGATATCGAACTGTATTCCCAGATTCTAAAATAAGAATGCAAGATAGTTTGTTTTAGGAATATATGTACATACCTATACATGTATGGATTTATGTTATTTTTGATCGTGATCGAAGCTACCCTATTTATATCAGTTGATAAACGTAGATAAGCAGAGCATACACACATATGTATGTACATAATATATGCAGAAATGTACCAAATACTCGTCTCTTTTCTCTACATTTAGGAACTTTGATAAATGCATTAAGCCAATCATCACATTTCAACGAGGATATACATATATGTACATATGAACATATGTATGCATGGATACGATTAAACGATGGATCAATGATCCATTATATTACCAAAACAAAATACAAATTTAATAAATATTTATATACATTTATATATAAATATATAAATGCAAACACCGCTGGTATCCGCTGGCAACTTGCTGCATAGTGCTATTGACTAATGCTCTGATTAAATGTTTTAATAACTAACTAACCAGTTGCACCGCTTTATTATTCACTGTTAATATTTATCAAAACTGTTGAACACACATCTCATTTCAAACACGAGTACAGGATGGCCAAAACTGACGCAAATTCCCATATCAATTATTTTAAGGTTTATTAATCAGCATTCAACATATTTTTATTTCTATTTATCCAATTGCTTTCCATGGAAAACCCGTTAGGTGTCCCCCTAGTATAGGAAACCTTTGTCGCCGTCGCAGTCGCAGTCACAGTCACAGTCGCAGTCACAGTCGCTGTCGGAGCCGAAAAGCCAGTAGTTTTTGTAGTTGAAGTTTTTGTTTGTTGCCCAAACAATTGCATAACAATTCGGTGGGCGTGTGAAAAAGGGCCGGAGGCTCTTATCTTAAGCCTGGAGAACTGGAGAACAGGAGAAGTGGAAGTGGAAAAAAGGAAACCGAACACAAACTTTGCCCATTTGCCCATTCAAATGCAAATCTGGGCGCAAATCTTCAAATGACTTCGATTGGTTTTCTGGTTTCGGCTTTTGTTTGTGGAAAGGACTCTGCCTGCCGGGCGCCTCTGGCGGACAAAGGACATCCCAGTCTTTGGAGCACTCCTAATCAGAGTTCAGGGCAAGCATGTAAATGCATTAAAACAATGGTGACCTGACCACAGCATTTTAACGAATTTCCCAAACCGAATTGAGGAGAAATTTAATTTGGTGCCGACAGTGCCGGGTGCCGAGTGCCGGGTGCCGAGTGCCGGGTGCCGGGTGCCGAGTACCAAGAGTGTCCCTTGTCCTCTGCTACTGGGTGGAATCTTTATGAGCAAAGGTTTCATTTGCATTTCTCTGAGAACCCGATTTCCGCTTGGTCAAGTGACATGATTGATACTCTCGGGCGTCTGGCGTCTGAATGATTCCTGGGGATTTCCGAGCCTGTTGCCGGAGCCTCGGGCCGGAGCCGGAGCCGGAGCCAGAGCAGGGCGTAGAAACAACACCAGGAGCTTTGACACGCCGCAGAGAGCAGGCGAGCAGGAGAAGGCGACAGGGAGACGACTGACCACAAGCGGAACAAGGACATGCAACAAAACCAGGAGAACAATATATGAGGTGGCGACGTTGGGCAGCAGACAGAGTTGAGGCATGGAACTAGTGACATTGCAGCTCACAAAATCTCGCAAAATGATTTTTGCCTCCAGAGATGCCAGATGGCGAAGGCTTAAGCAAATCGTGCTCCTTAAAGCCCTGCAGGGACACTCTGACCCTCGCTTTAAACTGGTGCTAGATACTCAATACATCACACTTTTGTGCAATCAAACTACGGGTGTATTCTATTGGTCTGCGCACAATACACATACATACATACATACTATATAGTATTTTCTACAAGTATGGTTTGGTTTTCATTTCGGATAAGGACTGTGGCAGCTTTGGCCTGTGTGCCACAAGCTGAATGCGTTTGTTTGTTCTGCTGTGTGCTGCGCTGTGTGTTTCAGGTTTCGGGCTCAGACTGCAAACAATTAAGTTTGCATCTATGGAATGACACTTTTATTTCCTTGTGGCTGGCCAGGCACACCCAAAAAATGGGCCAGACACGCACGTACCAACAACAACACCAACTTCTGCCGATGTCTGTGGCAATTTCAGTTTTTTGGCAACTCCACACAGCTGGAGGGGCATTTCCCCTGCCCGCGGCTGTCAGATGCAATGGAGACTTGAATAAAATGTACTTGCAATAAATTTTCCACAGCTCCATAGAGATATGTATATTATCTGTGCACGAACACGAGGCAGCTCCTGTTTTTTGGCAAGCCACAAGGCACTTGTCCGATTTAAATATTTAATCTGATTTCATGTTTCAATGCGTTCATGGTGCATGCTAAATTACAGTAATTCTGGGCATATGTATGTAAAAGTTGCAGTGTGTCCTCAAACTGAAATTTCCAAACTCTTACACTGGCATCGCATCCCTCCCACTGTTCCCAAGTGTCTGGGAGCCTCTTTAAGTGTAGTTATGTAATTTAATTGCTCTTTAAACACTCTGCTTCAACGCTTGGATGGATTTAAGATGCTTATTTCATTCTTGCGGCATTTTAAGCATTCAAAATCAAGAAATTCACACGATTCGATTGTTTAAATTGCTCCTCACTAACTTGTCTTCTAGAAAGAATGAGCGGTCTGAAAAGCAGTAAAGAATTGCGTTGAAAATTGTATTCCAAAACACTACAGAACATATTGAAACTTGCACAAGTGCTTCTAAGATCGATGTCAGTATATTCATCGTTTCAATAAGGACAACATATTATTAACTACTGCACTTTGATTAACTGGCCAAGGGTCGTTGTCTTTATCGTAGACGGTGGGATGATTTATTGCTAATAATTGCAGCCTGATTTGTCCTACAACTCTCCGTTGTCGGACCTCTTCATAACCTCCACCATGCCATCGTAGAGCAGGCGGTTGACGTCATTGGCCCAAATGAAATCGACGTGATTGAACTTCTCGTAGGGAATCAGCTCGTCGTGGACCACATTGGGCAGCGCATCGCGCAGACGCTCCACATCCGGGATCGAGGTGAAGAGATCGTTCTTGCTGTAGTACAGGGCCACCTTACAGTCGACATTGGCCAGGTTATACTGGGGTGGGGTGTCGGAGCCGTGGCGGCGACGGTTCTCCGCAGCGCTGTAGTAGTCGTATTTGTAGAAGCCACCGCTGTGTACCAGCTGGGTGTAGTGCCCCAAGGACTTGAGCGAGGAGCCAGCGATGTGTCGGACAAATAGCGGTACGAGGGTGGCATTCAATTGCTGGGCGTCGACGCCCATCAACTGCAAAAGGAAGTAGCTGCAGGTGTTCCTGAAGGCAAAGCTACAGATCTGGTAAAACAGTCTTTGCCACACTTCGCCTTCCGGGGGGAAATCGTATATTCCGAGGGCTCTGGCATAGAACTGGAACATTAGCATAGACATAGTCATCCAACCGCCAATTATGATTATACTTGTACTTACGGTCAAAGGTCGGACGTATTTCGCCGTCAATAGGACAAAGGGCGACTCGATGTAATCACAGAATACCACTGGGGCCAGAGCCTGCATCAGTTTGATCTTCTTCATGTAGCTGGGTCGCTCACTGCCCATTACCATGAAGGACGTGGTCCCCTGCGAGTGGCCAATGTAGTGGAGCTGCTGGAAGCCCTTGGTCATTGCAAGGACATAGTCTATGGCGGCCGGCAGGTCGTAAAATCCGACCTCGTGGAAGGAGAAGTCCCAAAACTCGCGCATATTCTTTTGATAACGCTTGTGCTTCCGTGAGTAGCGATTGCCCCGCGTGTTGAGCAGCCAAATGTCGTAGCCCAGATCGCTTAACCTGTAGGCCAGCGATTTCTTGGGTCCCAGAATGAGATACCCAACGGAACTGTCCTCCAGGCCATGGACCATCAGTACGGGCTGCGCCCCCGGCTTCGGTATGCGATGGGCTGTGAGCACGAAACCATCCTTGGTCGTAACTTTGTGGATTTCCACCGCATAGCCATACTTCCTGATCAGATCCGGCTGAAGAGGAATCATCATTAGTAATCGTTAGTGGTCGGAACTTTCCCCTTACTATGTGTTGACTCTTTTCTTACCGCCGCCAGATTAGCATCCTCTATAATAGATTTATCGTATTTGATAATATCTGATGTCACGGTATCTGGGAGCATGCAAATCCAGATCAAAGATCCATAAAATAGCATTAAATTCCCTCTTCTTGACGTTTTCATTTTCGCTGTTTCCCTGGTGGTTCTGGGGGGAATTTTCAGTTACTAAACATGTAAAACCTTCACTCAATGCAATTTTCCACATGCACTGTCAGCCGAGAGAGACAGCCCGAATGCTAGACCTGGCTAGACCATAGTTAATTGGCCAATCAAGTGCTTGAGGCTTGAAGCAAGATCTATGTATTTCTATGGTGCATGTAAGCAAACAGATGTTCAAATTGCACTCGAACTTGAATTTAAGAACGAAATTGTTTCACTTCAATTATTCAATTCTATTCTATGTATTCTATTCGATTATTCGAATATATTATTTCTCAAATATTTCGATCTATGTAAATTGTACTTCATTCATCTGTCGTATAATTATAATATCCTTTAATGTCCTTTGCTGCATCCTGTTGTATCCGTACGAGGATTCACATTTTCAGTTCATTTCAATAAAACGAGTAGAGTAATGTTTTCAGCATCAGAACTATTCCCGCTGCGCGATCGACTGCCACTGAGCACTGGCATCCAGTCGGATGCCTTATTTGATGGCTAATTTTAGTTGTCGAGGCTTATTAAGCTCCCCCCTCCTTGACCCGGTTCTACTGTCTACGGTACTACTCACGAGAATCAGGGCAATTAATATGCAACATATTGAAAACTCTCAGTATTTATAATGTATTAAACAAGTTTTCATTGCCGCCCAATGGTAACTGGAAGTGGCAGGAGAACAAGTTAGCAGTCGGATAAGGTCGGGCGAAATTGCTGAGAAAGCTGGAAAAATGAAAATTGAAACAAACAAGTAAATCACACATAATTGAAAACAGCTCACGCTAATGACAGTTGATATGTTTTCTAATTTAATCTGCTGCTAATACTGAAATTAATCTCTGGAGGGTTTCTATTTGCACTGAGAATTCTCAGATAGACAGACAGACAGATATTTATTCATTATTATTTTTGTATGGAAACTGTTCCCAATATATGTATGTATGTACATTTTGCTCAAAGCAGTGTTGCGTGGCAGGTTCTAGGTCACCTGAACTAGGGGAAACCATGCAAATATGTATATCCAGTACCTCATTTTCCTCCAAATGAAGAAATGTATATATGAACTAATGGTTTATGTTGTCAGAGAAATATTTGAATATTTTGCAAAACAAAAATTTCGTAAGCTTGTGTTAAACACTTTGAGAGATTTTTAACAGGGGCTAAAAAATAAAAAGTCAATAAAAACTCATTTCCATATATTATTATTATATTGTACCGATATTATTTCCCCAATATATGAAAAATAAGCTAAATTAACCAATTGACATATAACTTCATCAAATTTGAATAAAATGAGCAAAAGTGCACTATTTCGGTATTTTTAGAATAATTTTTTCCTTTATTATTTTCTCCTATAAGAAAGAATATTCTTGATAGTTCTTGAAAGTTGTTTCGTCAAAGTCTCCCTAAAAAGCCTACAAAGCTGTTTATTAAGGAAATATGAACTGATTTATGGGAAAATGTGAGATAAAAGCAGTTAGAAAACATATGGAAAAATCGTACGTTCGTGACCAGTCCTTAATCAAATTTAAAAAAATACCAATAGATAGTAAGCTTGATCATTCCTCTTCTAAAATAAATTAATTGCTGTAGAATATTCAGTTCCATTTCGCAGATTAGGAGATTTTTCATTTTAGCAGATTAAGCCAAATCGACCTTTATTTCGCGAACGTTTGCGACCATATGTTTATATCTACCCTTATGAAAACTAAAACTCGTAGAGTTTTACTAAGCAAAGAGCTTACAAAATAATATAAAGTCGTAAACTTGGGAAAAGTTTTTGCAATTTTTTTTTGTTTTTCATTAAAAGCGTAAGAACGTACGTTCGCAACCCTGGAATATTTTCTTTACATTTGTTTTTTAACATCTGTCTGTTCTCTGCATCTACATCTGAAAGGGGAAGAGTATGCGAGAGAGAGAGAGAGAGAAAGGGAATGAAATCGTATCCTCCTTCTGGCCATAATAATGATCCGGACTGATCCAGTTTCGTCAATCATTTTTAGTTCTCTCGTATCTTAAAAATTGTGCAAGCCACAGTTTTTCGTGCCTTAGTGTGCGAAAGAGGACAGGGTAATACATATCACAAAATACATACATAGCACTTGTAGTCTAAAGATCATGGCACTCGTCGGGACGAACAGGCGGACAAACAGACATGACTACATATATGGACACTGCTATTGGGGTATACACATGTCCACAGAACTAATATGTAATATGTACATATATGTAATCTCATCGAGTACCTGATATGAAAAGTGGATTTCGAAGAATGCTACGATTGTGTGAAAAAAGGCTAACTCTGTGATATTCTAATTATTTGCATACATACATATGTACATATATGTATGTATGTATGTATATGGCTTGGTGCGAAACGAATATTTTCAGAGTTTATGCACGTGCCTACTGGAGTTGAAAAGCGTTTGTCGATTTATGTAATGTTATTTTAGATTCTCGAGTTCGCTTATTTATATAGTATAGTAGATACATATGTGTGTAAGTATTCCAAAGTAAATTAATTAAATCAAAATAAATACCTAACTATCGCTGACACCTCTGACATACCTCAGATATTTAAACTAAAACATATATATATATTACATGGCTTATGCTAGGTTGCATTGTTCCCCCTTCAGATAACGGAGTTCTCCTGATTTCGCATGTTCTCCAGCATTCGATCCCAGAGCAATTCCCTCCCATTGATGGCCCATATGAAGTCCAGGTGGTTGAACTCCGGATCGTCGACCATGTACTTTGTCACGACATTGGGAAGCTTGCTGTGCAGCATTTCCACATCCTCGGGAGGCGCCAACCAGTCGTTTTTGCCGTAGTAAAGCGCCACCTTGGCCCGGACATTCTCTAGCTTGTAGGAGGGGGGTTCTATTGTGCCGTACCGCCAGTGGTTCCTCAGCCATCCATAGTCGAACTGTCTGAAGGCCCCAGACCTATTTAGCTGGCCAAAGTGTTGCATTTGCTTGGTAGAAGCTCCGGCCGGGGAGTGGCCCACAATCACCGGGAGCATCGTCTCGTTCAGTTGCAGCTTGTCAAATCCCGTGGTAAGAAAGATCACGTTCGAGCATATCTCCTTGGTAATGGTTGTCTCGTCGCAAATGATCCGATTAAACATGCTGATGAACTCGTTCTTGGGCAGAAACTCATGGACGCCAATCAGCTTAAGGACCACCTGAAAGCAAAAGTACAAAAGTGAGTTTATTGAAGAAGGATTGCGAGAAGGGATGTGGGTAGCAACAAAAGAAAATGAAAGAAAAGTATAGGCTTGGAGAGAGTTCATTTTAGGATGGTCTTCTTAAGGATACTCCCAAACTCAACGCAGGAATAGAAATAGGAATAGGAATAGGATGGGGTAACTTACGCTCACCGATAAATGCCATTCGGCCAGGAAGTTGACGACAGGACTGCGGCAATGCTTCAGGAAGGCCACTGGCGCCAAGGCCTGCATGAAAACAATCTTCTCCATATACTCTGGTCTCTCGCTGGCCATGATCCAGAACACCACCGAGCCCTGCGAGTGGCCAATGTAGTGCAGTTGACTGACGCCCGTGTAGTTGAGGACAAAGTCGATCGTGCTGGGTATGTCGTGCTTGCCCATCTCGTGGAACGTGAAGTCCCAGAACTTGGCATGGCGGGTGCTGTACTTGACGTGGTTCCTGGAGTACGTGTTGCCGCGGACGTTGGCCATCCAAACATCGTAGCCCTGCTCGTAGAGCAAGTATCCTTTGGGGGTTTCGGGGGAGAACAGGTCAATCAGAACGGAATGTCGATGAAGAAAAGAGTCTGGCTACTTACCCAAACCTTTGTTGGGTCCCATCATCACCCACGTGGCCGAACTATCCAGCAGGCCATGCACCAGGAGGACGGGCATGGCTCCAGGACGAGCGATCCTGTGAAGTGCTAGTACATAGCCATCGTCGGTCTCCACGGTATGATTCTCGGCTGGGTAGCCATATTTTTGTATCAGATGAATCTGGAATAAGAGAACAGGAGCATATCTTACATGAGCTTACCCAGGAATCAAGTGATATCAAATAGGTACATATATGTATGTGTTTAATTTTTAATGTGAATCGATTGCGAGTATGATGATAAAAGATTGGAGACCTACGGAGAATGACTTGTCAGAACAGACTCTACTGCATTTCCCAGTCGGAAGAATATTGCTCTTTGTCATGATTTGTCAAAATATGACCTCACCTTTCGACTATTCAAGTAAATCAATCATTGAATAGGTTTGAGTACGTTTTTTAAGGGCAATAACTGTCAATTGCGTTGTGTTCTTTAGACTTGAACATCGAACATCTTAAAAAACTCAAATCTATGCGGTCATAGCACGCCTGTTAATACTAAACCCCTTCGACGATGAAATATAATGATATATCAAACAAAACACGCGCAAATCGAACATCATTTCTGGGTCTATTCCATTGAGTTTCACTTCAGTTTGCTCATCATTGCTTACCGTGTCCAAGTGCGAATCTTCCAAAATATTGGGATCCACGTCGCTCTCAATCCGCAGGTTACTGTCCCCCACTATGGAGCGGCCCAGCCAGGTGGGGGATTTGAATTGGACATTGAAGAGGGTGAGATTGCCCAGCACCATGGTCAAATCAGCGCTGATCTCCGGCTGGACCAGGCACAGGCATAGGGCGGCGATGAGCAGTTTCGCTGACGATGATAATGATAATGACATTTCTGTATCTGTTCTCCCTCTCGACGTTGATGTGAATGTCGGGTGTGGATGTCGGGTTAGGATCTCTATTAGGGGGCACTGTTAGCTGCGTTCGGTTCGAGTCACAAGCGTCGACTGACGGCAGTTTCAATTTGCCAGCGACAAAGAAACTTTCTGCGAGAGAGAAATTCGACACTTCCACTCTCGAGTGTATACAAATGTATATGTATATATGTATGTATGTTACAGGGTCCGCTCATATACTTGCACTTGTTGGTGTACAATACTTTCAATTGATTTGAATCACCAAAACAGAATTATTGGTCCGGCTCGGCGATAACCCCGGCTGGCTGCCTTCGTCACTAGCTGATAAGCGGCGTCGAAGAGTCCGGCTTGATTCGATCTTGACTTTGGCTCCGCTTACGCACGAGATGTCAGTCCGCACCTCGACAACAACTGAAGATGTTTTTTGGTATTCGAAGGGGGTCTACCTTGGCTAAAATGCCCCGCCGACCCGCCACATAAACAAACAACTCAACATGTTGCCAAGCCAATTGATTCCATAATATTTTGTCTCTATTTTGTCTATAACAATTTGTTGCTAGCTGGTAACAGATTATTAATTATATTTATTACAAACACACTTTTAAATATACGATTTCTTATTGTAGGGTGTTTACTCGTAATAATCCATATGTATGTAGAAGCCATTGGTGGAGCCTACCCAACACTTGACCCAATAATCATAATCTTGAAAATGCCCATTTCCAGCTGATTAGAAAACTATGAGGAAACTAAGGTTAAATTTTTTACTACATACATAAATAGTAAGTGAATTCCCTCTAAGAAAACAAAGTCCAGTTAATAACAACATAAAGTCCACATCTAAAACTATCAATTAGATTTGCAATGCTTTGAGCTGAATAATTCAAAAATATAGTTGAATGGATTATCCATATTCGTACATTACCAAACGTAAATATGTATGTATATTTGTATTGTTATAGGAACTAGTATTCCACACTTTCCTTCTGCTCAACTTTGAAACAAAGAAATGTGATTCATATTAAATGCATCAGCAATGGTAGACAGTAGAGGGGGAAAGATGCACTTGGTTTGATAACAAGACTTATGTATGTAAGTGCAAATTTCATGAACGATCTCTCCGACCAGTGCATGCTGTATTGAAAAGTCCCAAGCCCAGTTTTAGATTCTCTTCTAAGACTCGAATATTTTCCACCTTGTTCATTTGAGGTTCATTGTCCATTGAGGCGGAACCTCCCGCAATCGTTCGAGCCCTCGTGCAGGCCACTCACCAAATTACTCATTTGTTGTCCACAAAATGAAAATATTACCTATTTACTATCTCCAGATCAAAGTTCAATTAACTACGCCAGACTGGAAGCCGACTATGTGTTATTGGCTGTCATTAACAAATACGTATGTAAATATTTATTTGCACATATACACGATTTATCGCACTTTGATAGCAGAGATAGAGAGAGACGAGGCCCGAGTTCGGACACACGAATAGAAACGTAATTAATTTTGGAAATATTTTATTTGCTGGCGGTAAACAATAATGCAATAATAGATGAGCCAGAGATATACATACATATGTACATATAGATACATATGTATATGTGTAGAGGGGAGAATCACAGCCGGATTGTAAGTCCGCTTATCGCACTGCACAGCAGGGGGAATTGAGTGGAGTGGAGCTAAGCCAGAGACCGAGACCGATACCGAGCCCTATCCGAGTGTTATTCAATTATTAAGTGTAGCTAATTCTGCATTTAACGAGCCAACATATACATACATATGCACATATGCACATATATACATATATATGTATGTATGTATGTACTGGTGGCAGCTACTGCTATATCATCCATATGCAAAATAGCACACACACAATGTGCAGTTCATTAAATAAGTTGTTCAGCATAAATACGAGTATACATATATATAAATTTATGCATGTTATTCGCCTCCCCTCCATCATTAACCTCAGCAATGCCAGCCGGCCGATGCATAATCATATGAAAAGCGTTTCAGGTTGAAACTCGTTATCGGGTCTGGCAACATGTTGCCCCCATCCCACCCAGGGATGTTGCTGAGAGTCAATCAAACTGCCTTCTGGACAATCCGATGACATTTGGAATAGGTTTTCGCATTATTTACACTGCGGTTACTTTTCGGGGACATCCGATGCAATCAAACGCAAATATCCGAATTCCCAAGCTAACTCGATTCCATGACATTTTAAGCCTTTCAATAGCCCCCGGGCTCTGGGAGTCCGCTGGGAGCCGTCACCGCAGGTCGCAAACAATCGACTGACACAAAGAGTGGCATATTGCCTCCAAAAGTTATATCCAAACTTTTAGTAGCTCCGCAAGTTGAAGGGAGAGGAGAGGGAAGGGGTCGAAGCCAAATATTTCTTTGAAAATAAGTTATTTTGAGGGAATGGCTAAGCTGATAGAAAACTGTATATTCAGTCGAGATATATCTAAAACGTCAATAGGTTTTCAGCATGTTTGCTGCCGTTCAAAAACAAGCCAAAGTCAGAGCTACTAAATTCAAATTTGACATATTCCGTCCATATTCATATTCATCTCCATATTCCGACTTTTCGATACGCGTTCTCATCCGAATTTGTAGCAACAGGTTTTTCTTCTTAACTACCCAAACTTAAAGAAGTAGACTTTTCGCAGCAAAATACAGGAAAGGCGACCACTTGAAAGCAATGAAAGAGCGACCTACTGAAGGGGCAGAGAAATCAATGTGAGATTCGCATAAGATGCGGCCGTTTAAGACCCCTGGGATCTGGGAGGGTGAAGGAACTCCACTCCCCCACGAGAAGATGAGAAGACGAGGAGGAATTTCGCAAATATGCGAGCCTGAGCCGTAAGTGCTCACTGTGTCAATGTGGCAAATGTATCTTTTCGCGAAGCATTGTATCTGTGTTGTATCTTCACCTCGTTGCTAACCCTCTGAACACGTACTCGACGCCGAGGCCGACGCCAACACCGACGCCCAGCACTCGTTGCTCGGATCAATTTCCAGAACAAGATTTATGCGCTTGCCAAAAAGGGGCCATAAAATATTTATTGTTTTCGAGTTGCACGGTCCTGATAAGCGGCAGCAACAGTAGCAGCAGCAGCAGCAGCATCCCGATAAGCATGAGGATGCTCGTCGAGACCAGTCGTGAGCCGAACAAAGAGCAACAGGAACAAGGAACAAGGGGATAAGTAGCCCACACCAGGACCCAGCTCCTTATCCTGTAATGCGATACGAGTGGGGTGAGAAGGCCAGAGCCGTGAAATATTACCTTTAAATAAGAATTTATTTTCATGCTAAATTCGAAATTTAAATGAGAATACGCTGCATATCCCTTCTATCCCGTGAGAATAACGGAGAGCACAGAAATCAATTTCAATTACAAAAGGGCAATCACAGATGAAAGCATTTTCGCATGGGTCCTGAAATCCTTATAACCAGGCAAATAACTTCAAATAGATACTTGCTTGAATCCTCAGGACTTGAACCCTTTGCAAACATTTAATTTCAGATGTTTGGTTCGTTGATGATGGATCGATCGGAATTAAATATGTATGTACAATATTCCGGGAAATGCTCGTTCTTTATAGCCGAACGCAACAAGCTCAGTTCGTTTATCGTTCGTCTATCATAGATTTGATCATTCAGATAGCTAGCTGCTCTGTACATTTTCTGCATATACTCGTATGACATTCAAATTTGTTCCGATTCAATGTGTCTGAGCTTCACTTAACCCTTCAGTGGCCGCAACATCTGCAGCGATTTATTCAAATAATTAACTGTCAACTGCAGCAGGCAGCAGGCACTCCCTCCCCTTCCGGCTAAGTGACACCTTGAGGGATCAGCAACAACAGGAACGGAACCACTGCCACTCCCTACAACTCGGTTGAAATTATAGGCAATTTTCACAGGCGTTCCCAAAAATGTGAAAAATGAAAAATATAAATAAATGTTGATGATTGTGTGGCAGCATGGAGGCACGGAGGCAGCTATGTACATATGTATGTAGACTCTACATTGTAGAGTGACGGAGGGACTGGGTGATTTATAAAAATGTGCGAGAAAAATGATTTTTGCACGCCTCAGAGCAGTTGACAGGCTCAACCATCAGCCACCATCATCCAGGAGTCCTGAGCCCTGAGTCCTGAGCCATCATCCACTGCTGCTCCTCACGACTGCCAAAGTCATTAACTCGACAAACCGCGTCGCCGTCAGCAGAGCAGCCAGGGATGGCAGACGGCACTGGTCGGGCACGAGTATGGCATTTAGTGGAAATTCCACAATTCGACAAATCCTGATGCCAGTACGAGCACCTATGCATGACTCTTCAGATGCAGATCCCTTATTGGGAGATCGGAAAGTGAAGAATTTTTGAAGTTTACTGAAGATTCATCTGTCTCCCTCTCCGCATCAGACCATCAGCATCAGCTTTCCATTTGAACTTTTAATGGAACTACAAATGTCGCACCAATTTTAAATCGATGTACATACTACATATGTATGTACATATGTATATTTGATGAACCTATCATAATAATCGGTATGGCGAGTACCTATCGTCAGCGTTATATCCCCATCCCTGACGGTGGTGTGGATGTGGGCGTGGGCGTCGATGCCGGCAGAGGCGAGTTATGTGTAAGTGGAGCGGAAGTGCACACATACACAGCATTCACAGCCTTTGTGTGTGCTGTGGTGGGGGCGAGGACTAGGCGGGTTCGGGGGCGGGGTCAGGGAAAGCGGTGAGGCAAAGGCAACTCGAAAAATGTTAAGGCATTCGTTATGTCAACAAGCAACAATAAGAGAGAGCCAGAAGTAGGGAATGAGAGACTGATGAGAGGGAGAGAGATTCTTGTTAGGCACATTACATCACTCATTTTGAAGCAGGCCTGTGCATGTCCGTGCCTGTATTTGTGTCTGTACTTGTATTTGTGTTTGTAATTGTAAGTCAGGAGTTTCCTAACGACCAACTTGCCTTTCCTTTCCTCTCCTCTCCTCTCCACTCCTCTCCACTCATCTCCTTTCCTATCCCTCACTCCGCACTCCCCTCCGCTGCACCGTTCTGCTTATTTTTTTAATGAAGTGCAGCTCCTGTTTCTGCAGCAACCCTACCCCGCCTCCACCCTGCCTCTCCCGGCCACTCTCCGCTTGCAACTGCAGCCAAGCGACAAATGCCGCGCATTCTCATTTCCACAAACGTCTCGTCTCGCCATCTCTTGCGGTGCGGTGCGGTGCGGTGTGGTGCGGTGCGGATGCGGCACAGGAGATGCCGTCGCACCGGGACGCAACCTGCACCCGGACCCTTCTGCGTGGATCTCGCTCTGCGGCCTCTTCTGCTTTGTGGCACGTTCATGGTCCCATTTTTCCTGTGTTCTGTTTTCGCCCTTTGCCTTTAAAGGTATACAAATCTCTTGCTTCGCTGAATCTTAAGTGGCAAATGCGTTAATTGGGCATTAAAAGGAATGTTGCGGTGCTTAATGGAGGAGGGGGCTAAATGGGTTCAGGGATACCTTTTTATGGTATTTTAATATATTTTGTATTTTGTGTTAAAGGTCATTCCAAGTGCTAGATCAGTACGATTACATATTTGTGTACGTTTTCATTTGTTAAACAAAAAACATACATATGTATGTGCATGCATCTACATATGCATATGAAAATGCTCTATTCGAATGTTTCATTCTGTAGGTCACATATGTATGTATGTAGGAGGAGAAATACATCCTACTTACAGTTGGCAGTTCGTTGGGCAATTGTTGTTTACGTTCCCCTCGTAGCTACAATCGTTTACATACATACATACATACATACATACATATATATGTATGTACATATGTATGTATAGGAATGGCATAAGTGGGAGTACCACTAATAGGGAGGGAGGGAATAATCGAATAGGATCATAGAATTGACGAGGGAGGATCGTGTCATTGAAGGTGAGGGAGACCCAAGAGGGATATAGAGGTTGAGTGTGCTCTGTACCATAAAGAAAGAGAGGAGAACATTGTGATAAAGTCCTAAGTAAAATAAACCTGAAACTATTTAATTGAAATAGGTAAAACAATAAATTACAATCCCAGTGCAAACAATAAAAAACAAACATAAATTATTTGGAATTCTAGTGCTTAATATATCCCAGACGCACGGTTGGCCCGTGAAAAAGTCGACTAAATTATTGTCTTTAATAATTCATTCAATTTCGCTCTCCCCCTGACTGCTTCCATCGTTCCACGGTCTGAATAACCTTTAAAACATTTTTAAAAAAACCATAGTTTATATGTTTATATGTAAGTTGGGATTTCCAAGCCTATTCTGCTCTAGTTGACTGGAAATAGATGGACAAGTGTATGGTTTTCCTTCTCTCTTTATAGAGTTTAATCATATTAAAGGAAAACTTTAAGCAGAGTGGAAATTTAGTTTACCGTTGTATCCTGTACGATTTATTCGCATCGAAATTGTTTCTTGAACTCCACTTACAGTTGAGTCGTCGCACCCCCAGAAAGAGAATTGTTTGGTCCCAGCCCACATTGCTTTTCCGCCCAAAGTGAGGCTGCCAGCAGCGCGCTCCGCTCCCCAGCGCCATCTTGAGCATTGTCCTCCACCTGTGTCACCTGCTGGTTCCATCGACTAATAAACTCCCCGGAGCCAAAGCCGATGCCGGCGCTGACTCCAAAGTGATTATTGATTTAATTACACATCAAAGCAGCAAAGACGATCCGCAGGCGAGAGGATGGGGCTCCTGGCAATCAATGTAGCTATCGGGGGAATCTTCGTCATCAACTGCTGTCGTCACTGTGCGACACTGTGAGTAATAAAATGCTAATGAATTAATTTTCGCTAGAACTTTGCGATAAAGTGACTTTTCCAGCTCTCAGCCCTGGGCTGAGTCCCTCCTCTTCTTGCCCTACCTTTCGTCGTCCTTCCTGCTCCTGAACTGCTCCTGATGTAATATTGGCCCAAACACAGTTGGGCAAGTGCATTAAATTTAATGAACTCTTATTGCGTTGGAGTTGCAAAATGAATTATGCATTTAATATTATTATTAAACATTCTGCCGAGCCATCAAAGCCAACTCCAAATATTTGATGTAGTTAAATTTTAATCGTTTTCCAGCCTGTTTACACAGGGGAGCCTTTCAAATTGAACACATTCCCTAAATAGTTGCATTTAACAAATATTTCGAGGGGGCGGCCGCTCCCTTTGAGAGGCAGCTATGCGTGGATGGGGGGCATTCGAGTGGGATGGGAACCGGGATCTGTAGTCGGAGCCAAAGTCACAGTCGGAAGCAGGCAGAAGCAATTTCCTAGTCACAGATTTGATTTTGTTTGCCCAAGCGATGCGGCATGAAATCGTTTGCCAAATGCCGAGTTCCGAATGGCACAGCGCTCAGATGTATCCCAGAGATACATTCGGCTAATGAAATGCACGCCCTGCCCGAGTGGGCCACAGGGCCTGGCAGGGCTAGGCAAATAATCAACTCTGGATCATCAACAATAAGGGGCCATTGAAACAGACGGAACGCCGGCAAGGAGCTCGTAAAAAACTCACCACACGATAAAAATCAAAGGGAAGAATCAACCAGCAGAAATTCAATACAATGTGGTAAGAGTGAGAGGCACTATTTGAGTCGACTGCCTGCTACCTATTACCCACCACCCACCCTATTTCCACTGATTTTGGGCACGGGAAAACTATTCAACGATATCTGTACACATAGTCCTACAGTGGTTAATCTAAGAACAAATGTAATTTACGAACAATTATGGACAGAGGAGATTCATGTTGCGGCAACCAAATGCCAAAGTCTCGGTAGACAGCAAATTTAATCTTCATAAGTGAGACAATGGCAGTGTCCAGACGAGTGTACCCTCTTACTCCCTGGGTACCCAATATTATACGGAAACTCGCCTCCGCTGACCGCAAAACAAACTTTTTGCTTCAGATTTATGCGGCAATATTTTGCTTTGAAATCGGTTCGTGGCCCCCCATTTCCAGCCAGCCTCCACCGGGAAGGGTGGGATGGGCACAAAGACAAATACAAATACACGTACAACCTGTAGCATTCATCCGCATCTCTGGGTTTCGGTTAAACTTGAGTTCTATTTACATTTTGCGCTTGAACGCATTTTTATCTTTATCTCTCGTGGCAGGCGAGTGGCTGGGCTGCCAGAGGACGGATGAGGGGAATGGATTGGTGTGGAGTGGAGTGGAGTGGAGCGGAGTGGAGGGAAAGCATCTAAATTTTAAATTGAAAATTGATTTTTCCAAATGTATTCGCAATTCTTTGTTGTTTGACTTGAATTTGATTTGCTTTGCGTTGCTCGACGCGCTGGCTGGTCAATTTTTTTCGATTGATTTCGCTTCTGGCCAGCGGTCAGATTGGAAAATTCTCCCCCGAAGCGTTTTTATGATAAACGTTGTGAAAGAAAGAAGTGGGATGAAACTAAGGATTATCAGATGCCCACGTATGTACATATGTACATGCACATGTTCAAATGTTGTGTGGCATACATTTGGGTGTCCATGCGGCAAGGCAGTATACATAAATAACGTAAAGGAAATTCTGTACATGTGTATTGAGCACAGCTAAATCATCTTTTGATGTCCTACTACTTACACCAAATTTACGTTTATTCAAAAGATACAATATATACATAGATACTTTTTAGTTGTGCTCGCAATAGAACACCTTCAACGTAAGATTATACATTTTTAGTCATCATCGTTAGTTAAAGTCTCCTTGGCTACATCCCCAATGATTCTCTCTTCCGAGAATTTTGCTTTGAAGCTCGTGACTGTGCGTAGGCCCAATTCCAGGCATTGCTCCCTTTTCGACACACCTTTAACTTAACATTTAACTTACCCTTCTGAACAAAGGCTTGAAGAGGGTCTATTGATTTTCTTTATTCCTTATCTTAATTTGCTGTACCAGTTAGCGAGTAAATTTCAAATAATATTAAGACAAATATAAAGCAGGAGCAGAAGCAAAAGCCGAGGACGAGGACGAGGCCTTGCACCATAGAAGCCGGTCATAAGCCTATCAAAACGTTTTTATTGGACCCCTGCACGCGTCTGGGCGACAAGCCCCCACAGGACTGGCAGGGAGTTCCTTTTGGGATTCCCCCGCACCGTCGACGACAGTTTCGCGTGTGTTTGCACTTTTCCGGTCGTTTTTCTAGCTTTGAAGCGACTTCTAGGCCTCTGATTGCCTGCCGCCATTTGGGGGATGTTGGTCTTGTGCCACAGAAATTGATAGCAGACGACAAATCATACCTTGAGACGGAGTCAGATTCGGTGCTTTGGGGTGGTGCTGGGGCTGTGGCAGTGGCTGGGGGTGGGGCTGCACTCTGAGGGTGGCTCTCCGGTCTGTGGCAGCTCCAAAACCCGAACCTTGTTTGTCCTGGTAATGTGGCGACTGTTGTTGCTTTTGTTGTTGCACAATTTGCCGGCCTGCTAATAAAATTTGATAAGCCAAAGTGGAGCAGAGCCAGACGGGGCACATAAAATGTTTACCCGCTGCACGCAAATTGGGGATAAATTCACTCCCCGAGCCGTCTCCGTAATGCAGGGGGAGTGACACAGCAACAACACCCTGTGATCCGCCCCATCCTGCCCCATCCAACCGCCTCCCATCTCTCTCTCCTCCTGCCTACTCTTCCCAGCAATTGCAAAGTTAATTTGTGCATAAAAATGTTGCCAGGGGAGTCATCCATTGGGGTCGGGTCTGCACGGATCATGCTCTGGTCTTCTGCGTTGATTAGCCATAAAAATGTTTTCGCAGAATTTTCGTCTGCCTCCGCTGCTCTCTGACCTCTTTGATTTATTCCAATGTGCTTTGATTCGAGCCATTTCATCCTATTCTATTTGATGGTGCCTTGGCCATTTTGGCTTGATGCATGCGAAATGCATTTTTGATGACGGTTAATGGAGTTTTTACTGTCTCAGAGCGTGGACTTTATGGGAGGCTGGGGGACTTGCTGAATTTCCATTCCCCCGGCTGACTTGGCACATTTTTTGGACCGGGATTTTTTTTTGTTTTTGTTTTAGCCTGGGCCCAGTGCCAATGATTGGGGGTTGGTTTATTTTATTAGACACGACGGGGCCGGAGGGCAGACAGTCAAAATTTCGAAACGTTTTTACATGGTCTGGATGGTCTGTAGCGCTTTTTGAGACGCATTTTTCATTTATGACCATATCAAATATACAATTTGTAGCACACATTTCAGGGCTTTTAGCTTAAGGGGGAAACTCTTGGGCTTGAAATTGATAAAGATATCATGGAAGTTGTGGGCATTTTCAGATCACAAGAGGTATGCCAAGGCGAGTTCCATATAATTCGGAGTCTTATAAATGTATAATCTGCACCGTCAAAACATCTATCGTCTCATTTGTTTTTTCACATATTTCTGTAAGTTTAGAGGAAACACAAAAGGTTAATTTGTTATTTGGTGTGTCGTCAATTATTATCTTGAGCAATAAAAAGAGAACTTTTATTCATAGACGTTGAGAAAAGTTTTAAAAAAATGTTTCTGCTCTCACTATGCAGAGTGTGGGATGTGGGATGTACGATTTTTTGTCAGTGCAATATCTCTGTTGCCTTTGTATTACTGTCCTTCTTTTATGACTCATCTCCTTGATCTGTCTGTCCATCTCGTTCCTGTATTCGTGCGAGCAAGAGAGAGTGTGTATAATGAGAAACTCGTTCATAGAGCGAATTGTGTAAAAGTGAGGGCAAGATGATTTTAGTTACAAGGTGACGTCGTCACCACATCTGGTGGGAATTATAAACTGGACCCAAATCTACATGTGTATATTGTTTCCTTTGTCGAAGCTAGATGTGTTTTTTCTTTGCAATTTTGTGGTTATAAATTCCGAAACCAGCAAAAAATTTATTGTTAATTATCCCTTTCAATAAATTGTGTGTATCTCTACCAATTAAATCCGATATCCTTCCATTAACGCTTTGCCAGTGGTTTGAAGGAGTGGGGGCATAGGAAAGGAGACTGCAAATCGGCAAGTAAAAGCAAAGTCAAGCCAAATATTTGCCCACACATTCACCAGTAGACACATATTTTCACACTGGGAGAGCGACAAAGTCAGGGCCGGCAAAAGGACAACGTTTGAGCAAACACGCACACACATGTCCGTATAGACTCTCTCTGACATATCTGCATAGCAAACAAAAACGAAAGCGGAGGAGAAGAGCGGAGAGGAGAGGAGAAGGACACTTAAATACTGCTCAAAATTGGATTTGGGGCAGCTTAGAGGAAAACTCTGCCCTCCGCTTTTGCACTCCCGAATGCTGATAAACATTTTCATAGTTAGGCCCACCATTGCCACAAGTCATGGCTCATCCTTTTCTCTCTCTATCTCTTCATCTCTCCCATCCTATCCTCTTCCTCCTGCTTTTCTTTGCCGCCTTATTCCCAAGCTGCACATTAAAGCTCAGCAAAGGAGTGAGAAAGAGAGGCGGAGCAGCGGTATCACTGTTTATGCTTATTTAAAAAAGTGGCAGCGCTTCGAAGTTTTGATTTGATAAAGCGAAAGAAGAGCACAGGAAAGGAAAGAAAAGCTAAGAAAAGGAAGAGGCCACACGATGTGTGTGTATGTATGTGGGTGTGCGTGATAGAGCTGGAGAAACAAGGACAGTGGGGTGAGATGGCGCGCTGGCTGATAAAAAAGAATCGTTTATGCAAGTCACATACGCAGCGAGCTTTTAATAATAAAAACAACGAGCTTCTGTAATATAAAAACAAACCCAGGGACGTGAATATGTGTGCCAATGTCTCCATGAAAGTGAAAGATCCCGGCCACCAGGACCCGGCATCCGGTGCAGCCACAAAGTGGGCCAGAGTCCTTCGCACAGTCCTTAAAGGAAGCGTTTCTTATCGGGAATTTATAATAATTGGCATTTTTCAACTCCAACAAGAGCCTATTATTTGAATTTGAAAAAAAAGCGCGCGAGAGACCAAGCATTTAATTTTTACACTCGATTTAACGACTTCGAAGAAACTCAAAAAAAGACTAAAAACATAATTTGATTATTTACAAATCAGCCCCTTGGACGAAATCATTTTCATCGCTGAAATTCATAATATTCGGGTCGTCCAGCATATGTATGTACATATATACATGCATACCAGAAATGAAATGATACCACAGCCCGCGTGGTCAGTCCTCACCGCATTTCGGTGGGCAGGCGTAGAAAAGAGATTAGCTAACAGTTAAGATCTATAGCCCGAATCAATGCACTCGAAGTAAACCAACAAAGCCGGAATGTCCTTCGCATTCAGGCCTAATTGAATTCTCAAAGGCTAAGATAGCGCCTAAAATATGATACCCGCGCCAAGTTCGAGCTTGGAGCTGGATACAGCTGAGCAGGTAAGAAACATCCTAAGCTTAACTTAGATCAAAAAATGAATCATAGGTATTCAGACAAAGACCACAATTAGCTTTTCAAATCTGCCATTTTATTTTAATGCCTTTTTTCCCAGTCGAAAAACAATTACTGCTTAGGCTTTATTTTTGTTCTTTGATAGGTACATTAATTAGTAGTCGTTTAAGGTATCATTTGTACCTTCTTGTGTCGATTTTGGCAGTACTGGTTTTATAAAAAACGTATTTACAAATTCAAACTAATTGATTCACACTTGTTTTCCCACTCTGATGAATTTCTTATAACCGCGTATAACTAATTACGCCAGTATTCATAATTCTTTTAAAGTTTATCTATTAGGAGATAACAGAATGACCGATTCGTGGGTATATGGTTTTTATGATAAACTAGTGGGCCTTGCCACGTTTCGATGTGGAGCTTATAGTTGTTTCACGGAGAAGAGAATAATATTCGCAATTGCCTGAAAACCTTTTCCTGGCATATATGTATGTATGTACATACGAACAGCTTACTAAATAGCTACTATATTTATCCCAATAAACGGAATTATTCATACTGATTAATTGATTCCAAGGAAAGCTGCATACATACATATGTATGTACATAAATGAAAGAAGACATTGCATGAAATTGTTCTTTGTGTGTTATTGTGGTTGTAATGTAATAATTATAATAAAATAGTTATTGATTTCAAAATGGTGCGTATCATTCGATGCTAAGATTCAACCAAATTATTTTTCCCAAATGTAAAGCTGATAACCGTAAACTCGTGTGATCCCTTATATTTTTGAGCCTTAATCTTCCTATTTGTAAAATGATCGGTAGCTAATTTCATTTTATAGTCTAAAATTAGCTAAACAATGCGATTAAATGAATTAAGGAATGATCAATTATGAACAAGAAAAAAAATTAAAACATAAATAAGAGCTCCAAGAATCATTGAAGATTACATTGGAAAACTTTTAAAAATTTATATAATATAGAACACAAATAATGAATAACCTTAACTTCAAACATAATTAAACGTAGAAATATTAGATAAAAGTATACCCCAAGTTCCCAAGTGTGACGGGTTCCTTTGGCGCTTGGCAACCGCCTTCACCTAACCTAACCTATACCCCAATCAGGGAAACATGAGGGCAAAGAGGGCCTTCAGCTGTTGGGAGGCACTGCAGTTAGGCCCGCATATGACCACATCCGCGTAGATCTGGTGCTCCCGGCTATAGGTGAGGTTCTTGATGTTGGTGAACTTCGGCTGGATGACGCGCTGCAGGAGATCTTCCTGTCGCAGGGCATAGCAGAGCTTTCCGCACAAGCACTTGGGAGCCTCCGAGATGAGGTCGATGAGTATGGCAGGCACAGAGTCTGCCGACAGAGGTAGTTTGTAGTCGGCGACAACGCGAGCTGCCTGCAGCCAGAGCGGCTGTGGCGTATTGCTGGCCGACAGTCGATGCGACTGTAGCTGAGCAGCCTCGGCATTGAAGCCTCTGAAGCAGTTTCCCCACACGTCCAGCTGGTCTATACGGAGATCCTCAATTGCTGCCGGCAGGGATTCCAGTTTATTGCTGCACACGTGCAGCGAGCGCAGACTCTGTAGCCTTCTAATGGTAAAGGGCAGGCGGGTCAGCTGGTTGTGATTTAGTTTTAGAGTGACCAAGCGCTCAAACTTAACCAGAGGACGTGGGAAGTAGGTCAATCCATTGCTCGACAAGTCCAGCTCGCGGAGAGTCTGACTTAGCTTCGTGCCACGCATCCAACACCAGTCATTCAACTCGCCCAGACAGTTGCCGCTCAAATGCAGCGTGGTCAGGGGCAGGCGTCCCAGCTCAGGAGGAATCTGCCAATAAGAGAATAATTCATATTCTACACACAATTCAGGGTTCGCTCACCCACCTTGGTCAACTTGTTGCCGCCGACATCCAGCGTGGTGAGGTTGCGCAGAGTGCAGATCTCAAAGCTGAGTTTAACCAGCTGGCTGTTGTTAATGGTCAGAGACTTGAGGGTGCGAGGGAAGCCCTTAATGGGGTATTCGCTGCGCTTGCTGACGACCATCCTCTGCTGCGGCTGCGACTTCTGTGGAATGGCCGTGGCGGCCGCTATGTTCAGTCTTAGGTTAATGGCATCCTTGCCCTCCATGCCCAGCTTCAGGGTCTGCAAAAAACCCTTCAGCTGTATGGGATCACATTTGATGAGCAGGTTCTCCGCAGGCTGATGAAAGCCAATAGTGGCCTTTCCGTCAAGGATAAACTTTGTGTGCACGGCTTGTACATTGTCCCTCACTTTGTACCGGGTGCCGGTCTTGGCCTGGCCGCTGAAAAGCAGCATTTCCAGCTCCTTTTTTGTATTTCCATTCGAGTCCGACGCGTTCTGTTTGTAGCCAATTGCAAGTGTGGACTTTACGGGCCTGGGAGTCCGATTCGCTTGGGTTGTGCGGTTCACCACCTGCACTTCGCATAAGATTTTCATATCGAAAAATAAAAAACTAAAATCTGAGTCTAAACATTTGTTTGAAATTTTTTGATTTGCTTGCTGGGTTGACGGTGTTGCCAGCCTGGCTTTACGTCAGCTGTGTCTGAATGGCGTTGCCACTGCTGAGCTATCTCTGTTTTGGCGCGTGCGCGTGTGCTCACAGCCAGTATCGGAGAAGTTACAAAACCAAAACAAAAGATTGCATTATACACAGTGTTTGTTGCAATTTTTGCTAAAGAGAGACGTAATTACTTTTTAAGCGCATGAAAATGCTATTCCGCAAGGTTCGCCGTCACTTTCTGCCGTTCTACATGTTTAACGGGTTCTTGTGACAACGCAACGAACACCGTTATCAACGCTTGCGTTATAGCAACTACAATCAGAGGCGAGAGCTCACAGTAAGTGATGATTGTTGCAACAACATCTTACCCGCATTTAACTCTGCTTTAATTTGCGTGCACTAGCACAACAGCGCACTGGGCAACTATGTAAACAGCAACGTGATAATAAATATAGATAACTGCGCTCCGTACAGCACCAATGTAAGTGAAAATATTCAACAGAATATACACTCGAAAAACTGATCACTTACATTGTTCTTTTTCCGCTGATCTGGCAACCCCACAGAGCACAGCTGATCGCCCGCTAATCTATAGATCGCTGCAGCACCAGCGCCAGCAAAAACGACGCGAACGCTTTTTATTCATCTTTCGGTTTTTTCGCGCGACGGTCGTTTTTGGTCTGGCTTTAGCCTGCGTCATCTTCGCGCTACAAACAATGGGCTGGATTTTTGCGGTGGTCGTAGCGCTTTTCGCCCTGCTGCTGACGCGGCCAGGCTGGCGCTGGTTTTACATAGCGGGAGCCACAGCCAAACGAGATCTAATGTGAGTCTAAATGGACGTATCTGTAGTGGGTGTGTTATGTTCTCTGCCCCCCTCCCCCTCGCCGTACAGACGGTACTGGGTATGCTGATGGCGATGATAGGTTTACAATACCCCCCAACTGGTGTGCATTTCAATACAATTCAGATTGAGATTCAGATGTGTGTTTTCCTTTGTGAATCCATTGAGGCGCTGCTGTCAGACCGCAAGACCGACCGACTGCATGAGAAATCAGCCGAGTAGCGCGAGTACTTTGCTCATTGTACCCCGCCGGCGGGCCAACTGCTATGTGGCCACATAAAAAACCCGTTTCCCGTTTATTTAGGTCGACGTCACCGTCTCCAGCAGCCAGATCCAGTTTTCGAGGAAAATTGTAAAAGAGAAAACTCCATTAGGCAGGCTGAAGTTTTCATCTTCTGTTTGAGAAATTGTGATTTTTTTTTTTTTTCGAAAAATAGCTTATAACATACAAGGTGTTTGTATGTACGTTAGTCCCATCCAGTGCATTGACTTCTTCAGGTTCAAGGTCGCCATAGCCCCGACATAAGCCAAAAGAAACAAAATTCACTTTTATTTACCATCGGATCCGTACGATCGTCATCGAGCGACCCTGCCGCATACTAATTTGTCGGGTGCGTCAGGCGGAAGCCTCACTGGCACAGTTACCATTCGATATATCAACGCCTGTTCTTGAAAACGTACACAGTACACCCCAGGCCAAGCCAGAGCGGAGCCAGCTAATACGCGGCACAAAGTCAATTAAAATGGCGGAAGTGTCGCCCGCCTCGGGCTTAGCTTTTCGGTGTTTGTGTATGTGTTTGCTTTGAACGACCAGCTAGGGCAGTCTAGCAGGTCGAATTCCAGCTGCGATCGGTGGAAATTTCGGACTCAGCCGTGAAAACCTCTTTGGGTTTTAGTCTTTTGTTCATGTTTAGTTTAGCTCAGCGTATTTTGCTTTAACGAATCTCGTCGTACAGCACAGACAGATCGAGTTCCGTGCCAAGGCCAGCAACGCTGAAACCGACCCATACTCTTACAGCATACGTACAGCAGATTCTTAAGATCGACATCCACATCAACATCAAGTTTGGCTGGCCAACCTTGGGCAAGTTTTGAAGCGGCGATTAGCCGCGATTGCTGCCGAACTTATCTCCGAACAAACATGTTCAGCAGTTCCAAAAATACTAAACTAGCCACTCGAGGGGGGGTCATAAGGCCTGATTAAAGGCTTCTTGAAACTTGGCTAAGGAACGCAAGTAATCCTCATCGCCGGCTGACAATCTTATCGATATGCTGGCCGCCGCTGCTGCCTCTACAGTACACCCAGCGGTGCAAAGTACGTCCCTCGAGAGTGCACAGCAAATTCAAATTGAGATCGCCTAAGCGTGCGAGTCCCAAGTCGAGTGCAGAGTATGGTATGGTAGTGTTTCCCCCTTATAACATACAGCCCCTGCTATGGGGGGGCCTAAGCTGAAACCCAATGGAAATACCTCCACCGTTTGCATGTAGAGCATATCGAATTTCTTTCCTATCGTATCGGTAGTTTGAGCAGATTTTCAGACCGGAAATTTGGCTTAAAAAACTGTATTCTAGAATACTATACGAGTATACCTACAGTATAGATCGTACGTACTCGTATATGAAATGCAGCTGGTTTGTTTTTAGTTTGAAAAATATAAGACAATTCATTTAATATCAAGCGGATAGAGAGGTTTGTCCGTCCGCTGCTGATCCTATTTAAACAAGTGTCTCTTTTGAAAACATCTATTTGAAATTCAGTCAGTCTGGTTAAGTTGGAGCACCATATAGTAGCACCATATGGTATCAAGTGCAAAGTTCAATATTGGGCAAGCGCTAGAGTGTTGGAGCCCCCAATGACTGTCTGGGAAGCCATAGTCGTGCAAACCTTCTATGACACGTTCAACCTGCATATACAATACGTATACTAATACTAATACTAATCACAATCTGGCCTTTGTGCCAAGTATACAAAAATGAATTAAAAATAAGGAAGATTTAGGGTTATTTTAAATGGATTAATAATTACAGCCTAATTACAGCTTTGATATCACTCTCAGAAACCATCGGCTCCTTCTACTCAATGCCAATCTTTACAGCCCTGACCTCGTTTTGAACTTTGCATTGCCTGGTTACGGCTTCAGCAGAGCCAAAACCCGTCCAGTACCCGGACCCCGTTCCATTGCAGATTGTCCGGGCTATGCATTGGGTTTATCGCGGCGATTTATCTCAAATCGGCTGGCTGTTGCGACGTATACACGACGTATACAGTATTGTACGCTTGTCGAGCTGCGATTTCGATGTTGCTCTATTTTTAGTACTTTCAACCATTGACCATAAAATATCGCAATCGATGGGAGGAGATATTGCGAGTGCCTGCCTAGGCGTTGCTTATCGTTGCTAATCGGCTTGTTTCCCCCGCTCTAAAATCCCACTCCAGTGCTTTGTGGGCCTACATCAAGCTGCTGCGGTACACGAAGCGGCATGAGCGCCTCAACTACACGGTAGCGGACGTATTCGAAAGGAATGTGAGGGCGCATCCTGAGAAGGTGGCCGTAGTGAGCGAGACTCAGAGGTGGACCTTCCGGCAGGTGAACGAACACGCCAACAAGTTGGCGAATGTGCTGCAGGCTCAGGGCTACAAGAAGGGCGATGTGGTGGCCCTGCTCCTGGAGAACCGCGCCGAGTATGTGGCCACCTGGCTGGGCCTCTCGAAGATCGGCGTGATCACGCCGCTGATCAACACGAACCTTCGCGGTCCTTCGCTCTTGCACAGCATCACAGTGGCTCACTGCTCTGCCCTGATCTACGGCGAGGACTTCGTGGAGGCTGTGGCCGACGTCGCCAAGGATCTGCCCTCCGATCTGACCCTCTTCCAATACAACAACGAGAACAACAACAGTCAGGCGCAGACGGACATCAAGCAGGCCAGGAATCTCAATGTCCTGTTGGCCACGGCCAGCAAGGAGAAGCCGAACAAGACGCAGGTTAACCATCACGACAAATTGGTCTATATCTATACTTCCGGCACCACAGGACTGCCCAAGGCGGCTGTCATATCCCATTCGCGGTGGGTACCTCAGTTTGCTGTCTTTTCAATTATATTTTCATCTATCTATCTGTCTATGTAGCTATCTCTTCATCGCCGCCGGCATTCACTACACCATGGGCTTCCAGGACGACGACATCTTCTACACTCCCTTACCGCTGTACCACACCGCTGGAGGCATCATGTGCATGGGCCAATCTGTGCTCTTTGGCTCCACCGTTTCCATCCGCAAGAAGTTCTCCGCCTCCAACTACTTCGCTGATTGCACCAAGTACAACGCCACAGTAAGTACTGCAGCAGGCCCCACTTTAGCGTAATCATAATGCTCTCACGCTATACTATGTGAACTCTAGATTGGGCAGTACATTGGTGAGATGGCCCGCTATATACTCGCCACTAAGCCGTCGGAGTACGATCAGAAGCATAGGGTGCGCCTCGTCTTTGGCAATGGACTGCGGCCGCAGATCTGGCCGCAGTTTGTGGAGCGCTTCAACATCGCCAAGGTGGGAGAGTTCTACGGAGCAACCGAGGGAAATGCAAATATCATGAACCACGACAACACTGTGGGCGCAATTGGATTCGTCTCGCGGATTCTGCCGAAAATCTACCCGATCTCCATCATTCGCGCCGATCCCGACACTGGCGAGCCCATTAGGAACAAGGACGGGCTCTGCCAGCTGTGCGCCCCCAACGAGCCGGGCGTCTTCATTGGGAAGATTGTCAAAGGTAATCCGTCGCGCGAGTTCCTGGGATACGTGGACGCTAAGGCCTCCGCCAAAAAGATTGTCAAGGATGTGTTCAAGCACGGCGACATGGCCTTCCTGTCCGGAGACCTGCTGGTGGCGGACGAGAAGGGTTATCTGTACTTTAAGGACCGCACCGGCGACACGTTCCGCTGGAAGGGCGAAAACGTCTCCACCAGCGAGGTGGAGGCTCAAGTCAGCAACGTGGCTGGCTACAAGGACACGGTTGTCTACGGCGTGACCATTCCCCACACCGAAGGCAGAGCTGGCATGGCTGCCATCTACGACCCCCAGCGGGAACTCGACCTGGACGTCTTTGCTGCCAATCTTGCCAAGACTCTGCCCGCCTATGCGCGGCCCCAGATTATCCGACTGCTGACCAAAGTGGATCTGACCGGCACCTTCAAGCTGCGCAAGGTGGATCTACAGAAGGAGGGCTTCGACCCCAGCGTGGTCAAGGACGCCCTATACTACCAGACGTCCAAGGGACGCTACGAACTGCTCACGCCCCACGTGTACGAGCAGGTGCAGAGCAACGACATCCGCTTTTAGTTACTCCAAGAGAAATGTTGCGTGTCTGTAGCGCCTTTTGCCGATATGCTGTTAATTAATTTGTAAGCTTCCCGCGATTCGGCTTAGTCTTAGTCAAACCCTGTAAACCCACTGTAGTTTAACGGGGATGGGATATGTCCTCTGTGTCCCCCTCCTCCCCACTCCCTAGCACTCACTATTCCATACCAACATTGCAATGTGCTGTCTCGTAGGCAGTCTTTTATATTGTAGTAATCGTAGTCGTGTGTGCATTTTTGTAGCCGATAGGCAGAGTCTGGTATACGCATTTCGAGTGTTTTTAGCCTGCTAAATAACCTTGTTAAGTGCAATTTCGTTCGTCTCTTATTAGTCAGTTTTAGTAGAATTACACTTCCATTCGCGCTGTTTTTGCCTCTCGTCTTTGCCCCTGTACATACCATACAATTCGAGAGAAGCTTCGTCAATGGCGAGCCGAACGCCTCTCCGCTGATGCTTGAGTATCAAATAAAGTTTGTTTTCTTCAACAATACAATGATTGTATTTAAATTATCAGCTCAGTCTCAGTTTATGTGCGTGCGTACTGCCGGGGGAACTCGGCGGAACGACGACCCTTCCCCACCTGCATACAAATGCGCTGCTCAATTAGATCACGACTCCGACATCTGTAGCTGCTATATGTACATACATACATAGACGAATACGAATGTATGGTGCATTCACGTATGCAGTACTAATCATATTCGGGCTGGGCTCGGCTCGTGTGAGGGAGCAAACTTGAACCCTGCTGACATTCAGAGTGCAGCCAAGGCATCCCCTAGAATATATTTCGGCTAATAAGACGATTGTATAACCAGCACCTGTGATTCATTAAACATCAGACATACATAGTTGTAGCTATAATAGCCCTTAATCAGCTCAAATCCGGCATGACGTAGTACTAGAGCAAAGTTCCAGTCTCCGATACAAGAATTTGATTAAATACATTAGTATAGTATACGATAATATCATAGGCTTCGTTCACAGTCTATTCAAGCGTAATCGCTTAACGGGCATAGCGAAACAGCGATGAAATAGCCGACAATTAAGTGGTAATTGTTTTTAATAAAGTAGCATGATCCAAACAAGATATGCACTTGCCTGGCCCGCCCCCTTAATGGCAGGTCAATCGGATTTTTATCTCAATAAGTAGGAAGCTTAATTAACATATAATCTTTGGCTTCCATTTGGCACTTTTTGGATCAAAATTACATGCCGTTCTGCACTGCTTCCACTTATTACCTCCCCGATCAATATGTATTCCAATATACATACATATGTATGCAGGCATGGAGATTAATGAGCGGACATTGTGTAGCCCAGTAAATTGAATACAGTAAACTTATTGTAATGTTTTTAGATAAATTTCATAATCTTATGTTAAAGATATATAAATATCGCCATACATTTTATGAGAGTCAAAAATATTTACTAAAATATTGATTTATTGAAAAAGATTTTAAGAGTAAATTAGATGTTCGGATAAGCTGCAATAGTTTTAGTAAAGCCCGTAAGACGCGTTAAGACCGCTCAAGTAAGCTAACCGTCAATTGAGCTTCAACAGTAGTACATATCAGCAGAGCAGATCGAGTAATTCAATTAATAAATACAAAATACGCAAAGAAAATAATTGTTTGAGCTCAAAATTATTAATTTGATTCAAGCGCGAATTTCAAAAGCTGCCACCACTCCCAATACCCTAAATAATGCCAAGCGGAAAGCACTTCCGAGTGAATGGCAAGAATCCAAGAAGCAGCACCCAGCGAGCCGAAAACCGTTATCAGTTCAGGCAACAAAAATCAACAAGCGAGGCTTTGAAACGCACTCGTCTGCACTTGCACTTGCAGTTGCAGTATCCGTATACGTCTCGAATACGTGTGTGTGTGTGTGTGTGTCGTCTGGTTAAAAGATTATGCATCTGTCGTGTGCATAATTATATATTTCGATTCGAAGCAGGCAAAAAGTCAGCTGCAAAAACAAAATTAGTTTCGACAGCGACGATGACTGGAGCTGCCGCAGTGCTATTCTCGATCACGATTCCTACAAAGGCGGAGGAGGACCGTCTCAGAGATGCCTTTTCCCCAGGGCCGGATAGGGATGCCCTGACAGCTAATGCAGGGAGCCTGGCCGGAAAAGCGACCACTTCCTCCGCCACTACTGTGGAGACCTTGTCCACCATACCAATTAGCGACTCTCGGAATGACTTACCCGAGACACCTCATCTAGACAGCTTATACAAGAGACGAAGCGATGTCTTGCCCTCCATTCAAATCGAGACGGAAAACGCCGGATCCGCCGCCGACCAACTGCTGGACATGCCCCTGGACACCGCCCAGGAGCAGGTGCTCCAGCAGATTCTTCGTAAATTTAACATCTGCAATGCCGTGTGGCTGAGCAGCACCGATGAAACCAAATTTCATGTCAGCTTTTCTATGGATTTCGATGAACAGTTCGAGAGCCTATACGAGGCGCTGCAGGAGTGGGGCATAGGTGATCGCGAGGGCTCCACAGTGTCTGTGGTCTCCTGCCTCGCCAACAGATCCTACGCACAGCGCGAGCAACGTGACGAGTCGGCGGGTTCTTCCACGAGCAGCGAGTAATACCGTCAGAATAGACAATGGATTTATCATGATAATAGAGATTCTTCCTAGGAACAACATCAATGCCCAGAAGCATGGCGCCTGGAACCGGTTTATGAATTCTGTGCGCTCCCGCCTTAACGTCGCCCAGATTCTGAGAGACGTTCGTCAGGATGCGGCGATAACCTTCGACTTTTGCGTGCTTCTCGTTTCGGCAGCGTGAGAAACTAATGATCGATCGTTGGTACAGCAGTTCGGTGACCTTTGCAATCGTTTCAGAATTCTGGCCAGCTTCGGCTTGGTGGAGAATAGCACAATCTTTCTGGCGTCAAGTATGCTGATCTCCCCGCTCATGGGACCAATTATTGCGGCCATCTTTGGGACGGTAATCGAGGACCGGTCGCTGCGTCGTCTGGGCATGCTAAACGAGCTGATTGGAATATTGATTGCAACACTGGTGGGCTTCCTCTTCGGCCTGGTCGTTTGCACAACGGACAAGAAGTACGGCATTGGGGAAGGTCTCACCGAGGAGATGCTCTCGCGCTGCGACGTGCATTCGCTGATCGTCGGCGTGTTCACAGCAATTCCGTCTGGAGCCGCGGCAGCCATTGCCATACTCGGAGGCAATATTGGCTCCCTAGTAGGCGTCGCCATATCTGCCTCGTTGCTGCCCCCGGCTGTAAACTCGGGACTACTGTGGGCCCTGGCCTGCATCTACAAGCTCTTCGAGAGCGACAACTCCCTCTACGTAGATGTGATCAAGTCGAGCAGGTACTCGGAGAATCAGGCCAAGGAGCTGGCAGTGCTGGGAAGCATCAGTATGTGCCTGACCCTCTCAAACGTTCTGTGCGTTTACACGGTGGGTATTTTGGTTCTGAAGGTAAAGGAGATAGCTCCGGTCATAGGACGAAAGAACAGGCAATTCTGGAAGCACGACATCAGGCTGGCCCGTCAGTGCCACGTTGAAACGGATGCGGAAATTATCGACGAGCTGCTGGCCAACTTGGCTACGGAGGATAGGCAGGCTATGGGCCTCAATAGAGACATTCTACGTCGCCTTGATGAAACGGGGTACCAGCACACGTGGTCGCCTCTTAGCAATCGACACAGCTCCATTCAGGCCGCTGGCTTCTCCACCATCCACCGGCTGGATCAGCTATACACGAGTCGAATAGGTAATGCTCCCGGAGAGCGTCGCAAGCGCCACAGCGTGACTAGTCGACCATCGCAGAGGAGCAACGAAAACAGCCACCACTTGAGCCCCCCACAACCCGTAAGCCTTCCATACTTTCCTCCTTTTTTTGAGTTAAATAATTGTTCACTGGTTCCGATCCCAGCGTCCTCGCTTTGCCAGTATGCCCTCGAATATGAGAAAGGACAAGTCCCCAGAAGAGATCATCATCCAGGGAGCCAGTTCCAAAGCAGCTCGGTTTACAGTCACGCCTGCTCGAGAAGAGCACTGAGAATCCATATCATTTGTTAAATGTCTACGTGTAATCAATCTTTGTGTAACAATTTTCAATAACAACTAAAAGTCCACACCTCCGGGTCCTTGTCGGTCCGCCTTGACCTGAGCGCGACCCCGTTTGAGCTGGAGGCGTTCGCGGGCCGCCCGCTCTTGTCGACGGCGAACCCTTTCCAAGGTCTCCTCACTGGGCGCTGCCACCTCAACTTCCTGGGCCCGAATGACGGTGCGCAGCTTCTCCAAGGCGTCGGCCAAGTTGAGCTGCTGAGAGCGGCTGACGTCGCTCTTGATGTAGTAGTAGCCATCCTTGGTGATCTTGTTGGCCAAGGCTTTGAGCAATTTCTGCCGCGTCTCTTCTGGTATCCACTGCGCCTCGGCCAGCTTGAAGCGCACGTCCACCTTGGTGTTCACGGTGTTTACGTGCTGGCCCCCAGGTCCAGAGCTACGGCTGTAGGTAATCTCGAGCTTATCCATGGGTATGTAGCCGTTAAACTTATTTGCACTGCTTGTGGGCTGCAATAGTACGCCATGAGCAACCAGTCAGAGAAGGAAATTAATCTTTACTCTTACCGGCGGGGGAGGCGTATAGAGCTGCAAACGTGCATTTGGGTAAATCTTATCCAGTGACAAGTCGCTTCTGTAGGACAATGTGCGACCCAGGAGTGTGGTGCTGGTGCAAGTGGAGTTGCTTTGCCGCAGCACGCTTATAAAAGCACGCGTAATTTTATTCATTTTAAGCGAATTAGCGAATTTTAACATTTGTTACGAGATATAGGATCTGCGGGAAAAATCGGGTATGGACAGCAGGCAAAACGGCCCAGAAAATGCAAGGCCTGCAAGGTAAAATCCACCCCACCTGTTTTACATGACGTGTGGGCGCTAGCGCCTATCGACAAAAAATTCGGATAAGGTGAAAATCGTGCGAGCCTTGGAATTTCCCTTGGCTGAATTTACTGTTTATCCATACCTTTTTTGGCTCAACCCAAAAAGTAATAGTATACGCGCTTTTACTCATCTTCGCGTTAAAAGTTTGAGCGTGGCGGTAAATACCAGTAAATACTATGAAAAAATACCAATAAAAAAAAAAGTTCTCCAATTTTGATATTCTATTTGATTTTACTAGCTTACTAGGACCCTCCGGCCTGAGCACATAGTTTTATACCATAGATGAATCAATTGTCTAGAAGATTTGTTAAGTTTAGTGACTCTTTTTCGTTACATTGTTTATAAAATAACGTTTAAGCAATAAAGGTCAAGGCATAAAACGTAAGGTGCGCCGTAAGAAAACGTAAGTGCGCATAGAATGAATGTCACGTAATTTGGAAACTTAACCGATGGTATGGACATATTTATACCCTTGTTCATTTGATTAATGGTAAAATTCTTTTTCCACCTGCTTCCAAACAATTTTGATAATGTGTTTTACACAGATTGACATTTTTTGACCCATTAATGGATTTTATTTGTTTTCTGTATATACATCTCGATCCCGATTTATATTTTTAGTATCAGCAGAAACTCTACAGACTGTACAATTTTGTTAAGTTAGCTTTAAAAATGTGTGCATTAACTGGGGCCTGGTATGACAAACATTTCCTAAAGTATAAAACATCCTTTCCCAAGGTGCATGCTGCAACGGTAAAAAACGTAAGTGAGCATGGAATGTAAGGGAAATTGTTGGGATGAAAAAAAAAATTGTTGGGATATCCCTTAAAAAGTCCCAATAAAGTATGACGGTCATAACTCAAAATATACCGAAAATATAACATAGTACAGTATAGTGTCGATAGTATAGCATAGTATCGATATAAGCGATTTCCCTACTGATATTTATTTACCAAATTCGAACAGCTCTACATGTGGTAGAGATACATTTTGAGCAACTGAAGTAACTGAATAGGTCCGTTCGATCATTAGTTTTTATTCATTGAACTAAGTCGCTTTATTAGCTTGTAAGATTTTGTTTCCTCTCTAAGTAGCCCACCTTGTAATACCAAAATATTATTTGGAACTGGTTCGTTGGGTGGAACCGGATTTTTGATAAGAACTATAAATATTGTGTGTTGACATATACATATTGTATTTTCAGCAAGTTGGTTATTTCTGTCGAACGCACAAAATGTATTGGTGTGAGCACCCCTCATATTTTAATCCCCTACGATCACTATCGATACGAGATGCAGTGCTGCCAGATGGTTGGGACATTTAAGCGATTTGATTTAAATAACAACAAACCATTCTTAAAATCCGTGAGATTTCCGATTATATTATACATTTTTTGGCGGTTTTATTGGAATATATCAATTGGAAGCGTTACCTTGTAACTGCTTTACATGGCGCAACACAGCGCAGAAGTCATTAGGTGGAACTGGTTTGACTTGTTTCTTGTTTCTGCGTGCTTTGTTTAGACTGGGACAAAGGAAATACGCTTGTAAGTGTCTATGGCACAAAGGAGTCGTTACAGGCCTGCCTTTGGGGTGGTAGCAGCGAGAGAGAAAGAACAACGCAACGCATTGAGCACCCCACTGAGAGCAGTAGCAAGAATCATTACCAAACGGATTGGAGGATTGACCAAAGGGAGAGAAATGGCAGACAGAACAGCTGATAACATTACATATGTCTTTGCTGGCGCTCTTGCTCTCTCTTCTCTATTGCTCTCCTATGTGAGCATTTATCAGCTAGTCAAGCGTTCATATTTTTCAGCTCCACAATTGGATTCATCGCTGCCGCTCCCCACAAGTGGAATTCAGTGCCCAATGCACACCGTGGATCGCCTTCGGTCGCTCCAACGCGCGTTTTCTTCTGTTTCGTTGTATTTGTTGTGTTGTGAAGAGACATACATATAATTACGCGCGGTATGCTCAACCGTTAATTTTTCAATGCGCAGTGCGAGTGTGTTTTGTGTATGCAGCTCTATGCGCTCCTATCAGGCGCAGCTATTACATACATATGTATATAGCTAATCAGTAGACCTTTTCGCCAATCGAACAAAATATTTTGTGGTTTACATTGCAACAGTTGAGTTGATTTGAGGGTTTTGACTTTGTCCCCTCAAAACAACCCCTTTCCACGGTCCCCACTCCTTCTATCACATGCGGCGATAAGCCGCAAGCAACAGCGAGGGGAGCATTAGAACCTGACACTTGAGAACTACATACTAAATACTTAGTAGAAGGAGCCCACAATAGCGAACGGTGGAGCTGGCAAAGGGGAAAATAAGACGATGGATAGGCCAACACTAATACACCGAAAGAAATATCAGCTGGCGTAGGTAGGCCTGGTCGTTTCGCTTTCGGATATTTTTAAACTCTTAACGAATGTGCGCGTAAAAACTGCGTTTTTAGTATAAAACAATGTATAATTAAAAAGCAAGTGTTCAATGGGGCTGTAATTGCACCCGCGTCCCAAGAGAAGATGATCTTAGTCCAAACAAAGGCGAGAGAGAACGACGCGATACATTTATATGTATGTATGTATGTAAATATGAATTTGCATTAAAAATGAGGCTTTAAGTGCATTCGGCGTACGCTACAAAACAAAACGAAAAGTGCGAGCATATCTGTTTTTCGAAACAGTTTGTAAGGCGAGAAATATACTGCGAAAGTGAACGCATTCACAGCCGCCCCCAAGTGCGGTTAAAGAATTTAACCGAAAGAATATTAATGTGAATAATACAACCAATAAAAAAGCAAAATTTTCGTCAGAGCTATGCACTTGTAGGGTATTCAACCGTAACCAATAGAGTTCCCCACTAGAGAGCCAGTAGATCTCGCGCTGCGACGTGCATTCGCTGATCGTCGGCGTGTTCACAGCAATTCCGTCTGGAGCCGCGGCAGCCATTGCCATAATCGGAGGCAATATTGGCTCCCTAGTAGGCGTCGCCATATCTGCCTCGTTGCTGCCCCCGGCTGTAAACTCGGGACTACTGTGGGCCCTGGCCTGCATCTACAAGCTCTTCGAGAGCGACAACTCCCTCTACGTAGATGTGATCAAGTCGAGCAGGTACTCGGAGAATCAGGCCAAGGAGCTGGCAGTGCTGGGAAGCATCAGTATGTGCCTGACCCTCTCAAACGTTCTGTGCGTTTACACGGTGGGTATTTTGGTTCTGAAGGTAAAGGAGATAGCTCCGGTCATAGGACGAAAGAACAGGCAATTCTGGAAGCACGACATCAGGCTGGCCCGTCAGTGCCACGTTGAAACGGATGCGGAAATTATCGACGAGCTGCTGGCCAACTTGGCTACGGAGGATAGGCAGGCTATGGGCCTCAATAGAGACATTCTACGTCGCCTTGATGAAACGGGGTACCAGCACACGTGGTCGCCTCTTAGCAATCGACACAGCTCCATTCAGGCCGCTGGCTTCTCCACCATCCACCGGCTGGATCAGCTATACACGAGTCGAATAGGTAATGCTCCCGGAGAGCGTCGCAAGCGCCACAGCGTGACTAGTCGACCATCGCAGAGGAGCAACGAAAACAGCCACCACTTGAGCCCCCCACAACCCGTAAGCCTTCCATACTTTCCTCCTTTTTTTGAGTTAAATAATTGTTCACTTGTTCCGATCCCAGCGTCCTCGCTTTGCCAGTATGCCCTCGAATATGAGAAAGGACAAGTCCCCAGAAGAGATCATCATTCAGGGAGCCAGTTCCAAAGCAGCTCGGTTTACAGTCACGCCTGCTCGAGAAGAGCACTGAGAATCCATATCATTTGTTAAATGTCTACGTGTAATCAATCTTTGTGTAACAATTTTCAATAACAACTAAAAGTCCACACCTCCGGGTCCTTGTCGGTCCGCCTTGACCTGAGCGCGACCGTTTGAGCTGGAGGCGTTCGCGGGCCGCCCGCACTTGTCGACGGCGAACCCTTTCCAAGGTCTCCTCACTGGGCGCTGCCACCTCAACTTCCTGGGCCCGAATGACGGTGCGCAGCTTCTCCAAGGCGTCGGCCAAGTTGAGCTGCTGAGAGCGGCTGACGTCGCTCTTGATGTAGTAGTAGCCATCCTTGGTGATCTTGTTGGCCAAGGCTTTGAGCAATTTCTGCCGCGTCTCTTCTGGTATCCACTGCGCCTCGGCCAGCTTGAAGCGCACGTCCACCTTGGTGTTCACGGTGGTTACGTGCTGGCCCCCAGGTCCAGAGCTACGGCTGTAGGTAATCTCGAGCTTATCCATGGGTATGTAGCCGTTAAACTTATTTGCACTGCTTGTGGGCGGCAATATTACGCCATGAGCAACCAGTCAGAGAAGGAAATGAATCTTTACTCTTACCGGCGGGGGCGGCGTATTGTACGGGTAGGCTTGTAGCTGGGTGTTTTTTTTTTGTCCGCCGAAAGGTAGGCACTGCCTGATGAGCGGCGAAAGCCAATTGCTCTGTAAGAGGTTGTCAGAGAGGGCCATGAGATGAAGAGAGGGTCATGGAGAGGTCATGGTTTCGCAACGAACTGAGAGGGGTTCGAAGTCGAAATTCGGTGAGGGGGAGCCTATAAGTAGAGGTCAGAGGGACGTCATTAGGCAAAATCGGCTTGATTTTGGTGCCAAGAAGAGACGGTAATTAAGTGTCTGTATTACCAGTGGAAAAAAAAAAGAGAAAGAGAAATTGTGCAAAAGCCAAAACCGGCAAAGTGCGTCGGAAGGATAGGATACAGAGGTCACCGCTTGGGGTAAGAGTAGTTGACGATGCCATGGAAAGGGCATAGTAATGATGGTGGGGCATTTCAGGCCAGAAGTTGGAGGGGGCTCGTCTTCCACGACCAGCTGAAGCGGAATTCGCCGGAGCTTTGGGTCGAGCAGAGATCGAGCAAAGGAAAGGCGAAGCAGTGCCCGGCAGAAAGCGACCGCTTCAACTCGTATAACGTTCCGGACGCGAGTGAGCTCGTGCGGGAAGGGAAGCGAAGGCAGCAACAAAGCGCCCATCACGTTCGAAAAGTGCTTCAAGATCGTCTATATTCAAAAGAAAACGAGAGGGAACGTTGTGAGCCTACTACTCTACTTTATACCCGGTACTCAGTCAGTATATATGTACATATGTATATACATATATATACATATGAGCTTGTGATTTATGTAATTTATTATATGTTCGCAAAAGAGACAAATTAAATTTTGGCCAAAAAGGAAAATTTCAAAAAATTAAGTCGAACCCCATGCTGTTTTTTTATATTTTAGAAGTTATCTGTTTTTATTTTTATTTACATATGATTTTTACGTTGGCTGCTACATTTTTACATACACATGTAAAACTACATACAAGAGACATGGAAGTGTGTGCGAGAGAGAGAGGGAATCGCTTGGCTGCCGTTTGGTAGCCACTGAAATTTAATTTGTTCCTTCTGGCTATAATAATGCTCAGACCTGATCCAGAATCGGCAATCTGCCAGATACGGTAATTTTTCATGATTCTGCGTTTTTGGTTTTCTTGTATCTTAAAAATGATGGATTCCACAGATTTTCGTCCTTTGTGGGGGCGGAAGGAGGCGTGGCAAAATTTTGAAATACACTTGTATTGAAGTGATATCACAGGAGTTTGGATAGAAAGTTTGGTTGCTCTAGCTCTCATAGTCTCTGAGATCAAGGCGCTCATTTCGACGAATAGGCAAAGCCGACAGGGTCGCGTGTGAGAGAGAGCGAGAGGGAACGATGACTTTCGAAATGGTTTTCTTCATTGTGGCTACATTAATAATCCGATCTGATCCAGATTCAACACTCTGATAGATATGATCATTCTCTATGATTCTGCGTTTTTAGTTTTTTCGTATCCTTAAAATTGTGCATGCCACAGATTTTCGTCCTTTGTGTGGGCGGAAGTGGGCGGGGCGAAATTTTGATATACATTCGGAGTAGTGTGATAACACAGAAGATTAGATACAAAATTTGGTTACTCTAGCTTTAACAGTCTCTGAGATATAGGCGCAAATGAAGACGGACGGACGGACAGACGGACGGACGGACGGACAGACAGACATGGCTATATCGACTCGGCTATTGATGCTGATCAAGAATATATATACTTTATGGGGTCGGAAACGCTTCCTTCTGTGCGTTACACACATCCGTTATCCCCACAAATCTAATATACCCCTATACTCTTCGAGTACCGGGTATAATAAAGAAAGAAAAGAATATCGAGCGAAGGGCAGTGCAGAGGGCGCTAACGGTTGGTGGCTATGTGTGTAGTGATAAGCAGGTGAACCTTTTTCTTCTTAGTGCATATTATTTTTACAGCTCCGGACCCAATCGGAAGCGCTTCGTTGATGGAGGTTCACGTAAGTGTTGGAACAATAAATGTTAAGTTATCCCCCACATATTCTTGGTGGCGAATGAGCACATAAAAAAAAATATAGAAAAGGAGAAGGACACGGTTGTCACAGGCACACACATAGTTCCAAAGCAACAAGAAAAAAAAAGGGCTTTAACGCCGTATGCTCATAAGCAATCGGTTGCCGTCGGGTTCTCCCCTGTGTGGGCATCCGTGGTAGCCAGAGACGCTGGTATGGTTTGCCTATTTGCACCGGCATTTCAATATAGTATCCGTTGGCTGTAACTATTTAACTCTATCTCATTTTCCTCTATGCCCTTAAATATCTTTCTACACTGTTCCGCTCTTTTTAAATTTAAGATAGATTTAACATCCGGGGGAAAACTCTTGGGATTATTTGGTATGAGGGGAAACACAATTTTAGTCATAAGAATACAATAAATATTATAATGTTTGTGTAAAAGATAGAGTTTGATCTCCTACAGCAAGCCCCTGTAGGTCCCTCACGCAAAAGGGGTCTTGTATAGTTTAAAAAGGCGGTACAACAAGACCAAGGCAGGGTGGGCGTTAGTGGCTCCTCATGACCAGCAGAGGAGTCGGTTCGTTGTCCGTTACCAAATGCAGTTGTCGTCTTTTGTTTTAGGTGTTGTACTTTGTCCGGTGTTAGTTGGCTCTGTTAAGACACGCATTAATATTAAAGTAATTGTACGCAGGCTTCAGCTAGAGGAACTGAAAGAACACCACACTCGTGGCCGACGAGCCAGTAGCCGGAAAAAAATAGCGTGTCATCCTCAAGCTGAGAGAACCATCTAGCCTACTCCGTGGTTGCACGTTACAGTATAGAGCTGCAAACGTGCATTTGGGTAAATCTTATCCAGTGACAAGTCGCTTCTGTAGGACAATGTGCGACCCAGGAGTGTGGTGCTGGTGCAAGTGGAGTTGCTTTGCCGCAGCACGCTTATAAAAGCACGCGTAATTTTATTCATTTTAAGCGAATTAGCGAATTTTAAGATTTGTTACGAGATATAGGATCTGCGGGAAAAATCGGGTATGGACAGCAGGCAAAACGGCCCAGAAAATGCAAGGCCTGCAAGGTAAAATCCACCCCACCTGTTTTACATGACGTGTGGGCGCTAGCGCCTATCGACAAAAAATTCGGATAAGGTGAAAATCGTGCGAGCCTTGGAATTTCCCTTGGCTGAATTTACTGTTTATCCATACCTTTTTTGGCTCAACCCAAAAAGTAATAGTATACGCGTTTTTACTCATCTTCGCGTTAAAAGTTTGAGCGTGGCGGTAAATACCAGTAAATACTATGAAAAAATACCAATAAAAAAAAAAGTTCTCCAATTTTGATATTCTATTTGATATTACTAGCTCACTAGGACCCTCAGGCCTGAGCACATAGTTTTATACCATAGATGAATCAATTGTCTAGAAGATTGGTTAAGTTTAGTGACTCTTTTTCGTTACATTGTTTATAAAATAACGTTTAAGCAATAAAGGTCAAGGCATAAAACGTAAGGTGCGCCGTAAGAAAACGTAAGTGCGCATAGAATGAATGTCACGTAATTTGGAAACTTAACCGATGGTATGGACATATTTATACCCTTGTTCATTTGATTAATGGTAAAATTCTTTTTCCACCTGCTTCCAAACAATTTTGATAATGTGTTTTACACAGATTGACATTTTTTGACCCATTAATGGATTTTATTTGTTTTCTGTATATACATCTCGATCCCGATTTATATTTTTAGTATCAGCAGAAACTCTACAGACTGTACAATTTTGTTAAGTTAGCTTTAAAAATGTGTGCATTAACTGGGGCCTGGTATGACAAACATTTCCTAAAGTATAAAACATCCTTTCCCAAGGTGCATGCTGCAACGGTAAAAAACGTAAGTGAGCATGGAATGTAAGGGAAATTGTTGGGATGAAAAAAAAAATTGTTGGGATATCCCTTAAAAAGTCCCAATAAAGTATGACGGTCATAACTCAAAATATACCGAAAATATAACATAGTACAGTATAGTGTCGATAGTATAGCATAGTATCGATATAAGCGATTTCCCTACTGATATTTATTTACCAAATTCGAACAGCTCTACATGTGGTAGAGATACATTTTGAGCAACTGAAGTAACTGAATAGGTCCGTTCGATCATTAGTTTTTATTCATTGAACTAAGTCGCTTTATTAGCTTGTAAGATTTTGTTTCCTCTCTAAGTAGCCCACCTTGTAATACCAAAATATTATTTGGAACTGGTTCGTTGGGTGGAACCGGATTTTTGATAAGAACTATAAATATTGTGTGTTGACATATACATATTGTATTTTCAGCAAGTTGGTTATTTCTGTCGAACGCACAAAATGTATTGGTGTGAGCACCCCTCATATTTTAATCCCCTACGATCACTATCGATACGAGATGCAGTGCTGCCAGATGGTTGGGACATTTAAGCGATTTGATTTAAATAACAACAAACCATTCTTAAAATCCGTGAGATTTCCGATTATATTATACATTTTTTGGCGGTTTTATTGGAATATATCAATTGGAAGCGTTACCTTGTGACTGCTTTACATGGCGCAACACAGCGCAGAAGTCATTAGGTGGAACTGGTTTGACTTGTTTCTTGTTTCTGCGTGCTTTGTTTAGACTGGGACAAAGGAAATACGCTTGTAAGTGTCTATGGCACAAAGGAGTCGTTACAGGCCTGCCTTTGGGGTGGTAGCAGCGAGAGAGAAAGAACAACGCAACGCATTGAGCACCCCACTGAGAGCAGTAGCAAGAATCATTACCAAACGGATTGGAGGATTGACCAAAGGGAGAGAAATGGCAGACAGAACAGCTGATAACATTACATATGTCTTTGCTGGCGCTCTTGCTCTCTCTTCTCTATTGCTCTCCTATGTGAGCATTTATCAGCTAGTCAAGCGTTCATATTTTTCAGCTCCACAATTGGATTCATCGCTGCCGCTCCCCACAAGTGGAATTCAGTGCCCAATGCACACCGTGGATCGCCTTCGGTCGCTCCAACGCGCGTTTTCTTCTGTTTCGTTGTATTTGTTGTGTTGTGAAGAGACATACATATAATTACGCGCGGTATGCTCAACCGTTAATTTTTCAATGCGCAGTGCGAGTGTGTTTTGTGTATGCAGCTCTATGCGCTCCTATCAGGCGCAGCTATTACATACATATGTATATAGCTAATCAGTAGACCTTTTCGCCAATCGAACAAAATATTTTGTGGTTTACATTGCAACAGTTGAGTTGATTTGAGGGTTTTGACTTTGTCCCCTCAAAACAACCCCTTTCCACGGTCCCCACTCCTTCTATCACATGCGGCGATAAGCCGCAAGCAACAGCGAGGGGAGCATTAGAACCTGACACTTGAGAACTACATACTAAATACTTAGTAGAAGGAGCCCACAATAGCGAACGGTGGAGCTGGCAAAGGGGAAAATAAGACGATGGATAGGCCAACACTAATACACCGAAAGAAATATCAGCTGGCGTAGGTAGGCCTGGTCGTTTCGCTTTCGGATATTTTTAAACTCTTAACGAATGTGCGCGTAAAAACTGCGTTTTTAGTATAAAACAATGTATAATTAAAAAGCAAGTGTTCAATGGGGCTGTAATTGCACCCGCGTCCCAAGAGAAGATGATCTTAGTCCAAACAAAGGCGAGAGAGAACGACGCGATACATTTATATGTATGTATGTATGTAAATATGAATTTGCATTAAAAATGAGGCTTTAAGTGCATTCGGCGTACGCTACAAAACAAAACGAAAAGTGCGAGCATATCTGTTTTTCGAAACAGTTTGTAAGGCGAGAAATATACTGCGAAAGTGAACGCATTCACAGCCGCCCCCAAGTGTGGTTAAAGAATTTAACCGAAAGAATATTAATGTGAATAATACAACCAATAAAAAAGCAAAATTTTCGTCAGAGCTATGCACTTGTAGGGTATTCAACCGTAACCAATAGAGTTCCCCACTAGAGAGCCAGTAGATTTGTCTATGTGTCGTCTTCCTCTTTTGCTCTCAATGTGGGGACAGCTGTCGGGGACGAGCAACACGTGTAGCAAAGAGAGAGAGAGAGTGAGATATAAACAGAAGAAATATAAGAGGATATACATATGTATGCATATGTATGTATATGTGTTTATGTAGCTGCAGCAGCCGCCAAACATTGTTTATGCGCTCTGAAGGGGCCTCTCTGGGCTCCCATCTACCCTCCCAGTGGTTTTTGTAGGTTATTCTGGTTTGTTTGGGGCATAGTCTGATTGGCAACAGGCAACCGCTCCGCTACCACCGCCCCCGACTTACGTGCATACATACATACATATGTACATATGTATGTGTGATTCTCTTCTCTTTTTATTATATGGCATGTCTGCTTCCTCACTCCACTCTGTTCCCATTACACATTTCAATAAGCGAATGAACTCACACACACACACACACTCGTAGACAATGAAAAAAGAGGCTTTTAAAGAGCGAAATTAAAATTAAAATGAGAACTCAACACACACACACTCGAACACATTCGCGACAACAAAATATAACTTATTCTAATTGTTGACGCCGCTCTCGAACAGAGGCCTAAGCAAGAAGACGAGAAACGAAACGAAAAAGGAAATTAAATGAAACCAAAAAATGTTTAAGTGCACGAACTAGAACTAGAAGTGAATTTTAAATTGAAGAGATAAAAGTGAACCCTGATAGCGTTAAGGTGAATGTTGGGAACGGAAGGCCCAAAGATCAAAAGTGATACTACATACTCCCCACACTCACAAACACACCGCTGAAACCATGTCCAGCTGGAGCTTGGCCAGTGCCGTCTCCCCGAACGTAACTGGTTCTGACGTCATCCGGCTAAGCAGTCTCAACTCTCGCTCCGACTCAAACCTGACAGCACCACCCCGTCCAACGACCCCTGTGCCCGTCAAGAAGTTGGCCTCCAAACGGCCACCACATCTGACACTGCACATCAGACCCACAGCTGCCGCCTCGGCCCAGTCGCACGATGCGCCGCTGGCCGAGACAGAGAACAGTGCTCTGTCGGACGGCGGCCCCTCCATCTACGGCACGCCTCTGGGGACGACGCCTGCCTCAATATCGACGGCCGCCTCTCCTGCCAGCCACAACACCAGCACCAACAGCAACAACAGCGGGAACGGCAGCGACAGCCATCACAGCAGAAGCAGCACTAGCGGGTCCATATTCCCCCACGAACAGTACAAATCTATCAAGAAGATCAATATCGGCTTTGAGAACATTCGCTACAGCAGCAAGTTTGGTGTCTTCCAGAGGGGTAAGCGGATAGTCGACCATGGAGGAATTGTGCTCTCGTGCTTTCCTTCGAATTAAGTCATACGATACCATCTACAATCATATTAAATAAGAATATGTTAGTTACGCACAAGATAACATCTATAGGAACATCCCCAGGGTTACACATGCATACCTATTAGTATAAATATTTAATTGTCGAGTCACAGTCACGCATTGGCAGGAGCTTTAATTGTACGTCGACAATTTGAATGTGGTATGTGGGATAGGCTTCAATGGCTTCTTCTCTGGACTGTCAAAAGCGTGTTCATTTATACACTATAAAACTCCGATTTAGGCTATAATTATCCGATCCGATCTATCCGATCAGCAAGGAATAAAGTGCTATTTACTATAGTCTCGGTTCATTAATGTCCAAATATCCATGTACAAATTATGGCAATCTGATTAGAATTCTCTTTTTTTGCGGATTTTCTTTATTCTGGAAACATTGAACGTTTCCGATTTTCAGCTATTTTCTTGTTTTTTAGTCCAATATTTACATTCATACATATGTATGTACTTATATTATATGTATGTATATGATGTAATCTTTAAGTATTGCTTGAAGACTGGTACTGGTACGAAGAACCAACGGGACAAGGAATCCAGTCGGATGGGGGTACATTCAATGCTTACAACGCATACGATACTCGTACAGCACAATATGCATTCAGTTTACAAGTCGTTATATATTGACAAGCTACTGATTGCGCGAATCACTGGGGTTCAAAGAGCTTCTTAAATTCAATTAAACAAAAGGCATACAGAAAAAAAAATGTGTTGTTTGTTGTGTGCTGTGTCACTATTAAAAGTGGAAAATACATACATATGTACATACATGTGTACACACATACTCGTACTCCGCAAGGCACAGACCTCTTTGCATAATTTCTCTGGGTGTGCCTTGTAATGTTTACTATCGACAGTCCCACAGTTACAGTGCCGATAAGAACTGATGGTTGCAACATACTGTTATGTACTGGATACCATAAATATTTGTGCTTATCTTTTTGGGGCTCAAACACATAGCGGGGTGTGATTTGAATAGATGGAGTAGATACCGACAGAAAATCGCGTGAATGAATCATCCGTGTGCATTTTCGATAGATAGGAATTCTTTAATGGACATTTAAGTGAACAGGTCCGCCGCCCAAATGACTTCCAAGTGACTCATGCGTTGACTCATTTTATTTGGGTCCTGATATGAACTATAACACGTGCCAGACCTTGAAAATGTAAACGGTAATTAATATAATTCCAAACGCCGCAAACATATGTTTGTATGTATTTCAAGACTTTAGATGCAATGCTAGATTAAATTATTATCAGTCATTGTGGTTTCCCACTCTACGCGAAGTTCAGGTGAACGTGAACTCAAGCCATATGCCAAACAAATCACAGATATGGACTCTAGTTGTTCCTTCACTTCTCTCCACTTGCATCCGTATCTCGTAGAAAACTCAGACCAAGGCCACTTAAAGCCGTCATATTCCCCTACCTATCCTATCCGACAACATCGGAAACATAACCTACATGAGGGACAATGCTACTCGTGTCCCATATCAATAAACTTGCTTTATCACCTTGCCAACAGCAGTGGGAACCGATAATGAATGCTTGAAAATACATACAGATACATACATACAAATGTATGTACATACATATGTATATGTACATATATTCAAACATAAATATGTAGTACATTTAATGCACGAATTCTTTACTATTTGTTTTATTCAGATTAATTAATAAAAAAAAGCATACGAAGGAAAATCGATAAGCTTGACAACGTAGAAATTTGGACTCCGAGCAATTACGACACAGGTCGGACATGTGACGATGAATCCTAATACATATGTATGTATAAAATGATATACATACTATGTATATATATATGTATACATATGTATGTACATACATATGTATGTGTTTGATGGAAACACTACGTTTTGGGGGGGGATCTGTTGACCTCTCGCGGTAAAACAGAATTCTTAGCTATATGGAAAAGGCGCAAACGTTTTAATTGATATCACTTAAGATCCATTAAATGGATTTGATTCTGGCTCTTTTATGTGTGCGTGCAGTTTTCCTGCTTTCCCTTTCTAAGATTGTGTTCCACTATAAGTATACGGATGTACATACAAAGCTGACTTTGAATCAAACTTTGAGATGAGTCAGGTGTTGGGGACAGCTGGGGCTCCGCCTCACTGTTTCAACTTTGCGTGCTCTGGAGGCTTTGGATTTAGATTGCTGGGAACTATTTCCGGGACGACTTGATTTCAAATTTGAGCAATAGGCGGAGGCATTTGAAACATAAGTGATTTCAAGAGCGTGACAATTACAATTACAATTGCTAGCTTTAATTCTCTTTAAATCTCTTCTCACTCGACAAGAAAGAGACCCCCAATAGCATAAGTCTATCATGGAGCACTAGTTCCACATATGTAGATAGTGAAATCGTTCTCCAAATACACAAGAAGATGGATCAAATTAATTAACAAACAATCTAACTTATAGTTTTTTTTAGTTCTGCTAAGCAATGTACTTGTGATATATCAGAGGAAGTAAAATTGCACCGAAGATTGTTCCAAAGGTTCTCATTGCACATTACAGATACCGTTGTGTACCAAACAGAGAGATTGTTCCTAGAAAAAATATGGGATAAACTAAAGCTCTGAAGATTTGAGTTTGGTTGAGAGACAATCATCCATTAGTAATTTTATTCTGAACACTTTTAACGATAGATAGATAATGAAGGAAAGTTGATAATTAGATATATACTATCTTATATTAGATCTACTGATTCTACTTCTCCAAACCAAAAACAATATGTTTTAATTTCAAAATAATTCTGAAAAATTTCCACTCGAAATCGGTGATGGATGGCATTTTTTATTTCATCGAAAATGGGCCCTAAGTGGCACAGGGTATCCAGGTGTTCAGTGCCCATTCATCGTGACAGCGGTTTTTGGTACGGAAGTCAACGTTGAACCTTGAACTATGCCCTATAGTTCTGAAACACACTGTGTGTAAATATGTATGTTTGATGCTCAACTTGATTGCCTTCTTTCTTCTGTCTGGCGAATGCCCGCAATCCCAATCGGTAAATGCAATACCAAGTACAAGGCCATCCGCATGACAGTGATAAGGAAGTCAGTTGGAGTTCAGCAATGGGAATGCAATAAAAGTGACTCGCTGACGGACGGACACCTGTTGCTCACCATCTGGCCTGCCGCCCATAACCCCGAAGAAAAGGCGGTGGGGCAATTTTATATACGACTTTTAGTCATACTCGTGGAACTGCTGCGATAAGATTTGACGGTGAAGGGAATGATTGATAAGTCTCCCCAACAGACCCGTGGAATCTAAATTGGCCAGTAGCCGTGGATAATCGGCAGATTAACTCGACATTCAGCGTGCCCGACTACAATGTAGTCTGCCCCAAGAAGCAGTCCGCTTCCAATACCGATCCGATTTACTCCACGACAATTGAACTTAAATTTCTTTATGACATTATCATACGCCAAATGGAACACAATGAAAAGCATGGGAAAGGCCAGATTAGCCAGCACTGAGCGACTCCGGGCGGGGGATATGAGGTTCTGTTCGCTTATCAGTGGAGGGCAGAGACGAGAGAGATTCTGGGGATGTACATATGTATGTAGTAATGTAGGACAGCCTGTAACATTTGCAATCTTAATCCTAATGTCTTGGTTGTTCTTGCCCCTATTGATTAAATATGTACATATGTACATACTCGTACATACATACATATATGTCCTGTTAGTGGGCAAGTTCCCATCATCCAACTGTTCCCATCATTCCTGTTGCTCCGAAATGTATTCTTCGACAAGCGAATACCCGAGACCCACCAGTGAACCACCGCTTCTCATCCTAGGACTGGGACTAGAACTGCAGCTGTGACTGACTGGATTTCTTCTGACTTGACAACTACATATGTACATAAATTGTAAAAAATTGAATTTTTATTCGTTTGGGAACATTTTTAGCATGCATTAAAAATTGTAATAAATGGTTGTATCACATATTGGACTAAACGTATCAAAGAATGCTATAGTCGATGGTCTTGGTAGCTAGTACTATTAAGATCTCATGCCTGACTTGGCTTTGTAAGCTGTTCCTGACATCAAATAAATAAATAAATATTAATTCCATGACTTGCTTACAGAAACCAAATACGTCCTTCTGGGTCCGACGGGCTACTTTAAGTCCGGCGAATTGAGTGCAATCGTAGGACCCTCGGGAGCTGGCAAGAGCACACTGCTTAACATCCTCTCAGGATACACGTAATGTAACCCTGAACCTTATCTGGATTTCCATCCATACTCATCAGTGAATGTTGTTCTTCTACACCCTAGAACATTTGGTTACACGGGAGACTTTCGGGTCAATGGAAATCGACGGGACCTGAAGGCGTTCAAGCCAAATGTGGCCTTCATTAGGCAAGACACGAGTCTGCAGGCTTTCCTTAGTGTCAAGGAGGCTATGAACTTTGCGGCAAACCTTAAGATTGGCACACACATGACGATTTCCGAGAAGCGAGAGCGCGTCAAGAGCATCCTGGAAGCCATAGGGATGTACGAGAACCGCCATACGAGGACGGGACAGCTGAGCGGAGGACAGAAGAAGCGTCTGGCCATTGCTCTAGAGCTAGTGAACAATCCCCCCGTCCTAATACTGGACGAACCAACCACGTAAGTCCAGATCTCAGAGCAGACACCATAGTCCGGAATAGCGGAACTCACTTGATTTCTCGCATTCAGCGGCTTGGACAGCTTTACCTCCAATCAGCTGATTAACCTGCTGAAGAAACTAGCCATCGAAGGACGCACTGTCATCTGTACCATCCACCAGCCGACGGCCCTGACCTTTGCCATGTTCGACTATCTGTATGCCATAGCCGAGGGGCAGTGCATCTACGCGGGTGGTTCGCAGAACCTCCTGCCCTTCCTGGAGGCCCTCAATCTGCATTGCCCGGAGTATAACAACCCAGCGGACTACTGTAATTTTGATAGCACACTCCTATAAAGGAATATAAGTTAATAATAAGTGTATTCTCTCGTAGTAATGGAGATTGCAACACATGACTATGATACGGAAGAGGAGAACCAAGTGGACAAGCTTGTGGCCCTAATTGACAATGGCCGAAATGAGGATTACAGACAGAACAAAACCGCACGGGTCGCTCAATTGGCGGCCATGAAGAAAGTTGGTAAGAAAATCCGATCAAGTCTATTCTGGGACTCTTCACTCACTCTCTGCTCTTTATTACAGACCAACTAATGGCAGCTGGACTGATCACACCAGTCACAGCTCCTGTAATGCTGGCCTCTGGCCTTCCTGCGCACTTCCACCAGTCGAACAGCTTTAAGCCGCTGACGCCTATAAAGGAGCTCTCCTCCCGTGTTTGGGACAGCCAAACGCCGGGCATTGGGAGCGGCGATGTCGGAAGCAAGTCCGGCGACAGTTGCTGCAAGCCTAAAAAAAATAAGAAGACGAAACCAGCCCTAGAGCTAGATCCAGCCCATCTATGCAATCGTGATAACATATATGCGACGCCCTTCTATCGACAGCTCAGCATTCTGCTGCTAAGGACCTTCCTGCTCATTTGGCGAGACAGCTCGCTAACCACGATGCGATTTGCCATACATCTGATCACCGGTCTCCTGATAGGATGTTTGTATTTTGGAATCGGTAATGATGCCGCACACACTCTCAACAACTTTCGCTACATTTTCTACACGATTATGTTTATCATGTATTGTGCCTTCTCTGGGATTTTGGTTAAATGTAGGCTACCCTATTCAGCTGATTGCGTAAAGCTTTCGTCTAACTCGAATTCTAATTTTAATTTGTAGTTCCCTTGGAGTTCCCGATTGTGTCGCGGGAACACTTCAACCGCTGGTACTCCCTGCGAGCCTACTACGTGGCCATTACTGTGGCAGAACTCCCCATACAGATCATATGCAGTGCACTGTTCATAGTGCCCACGTATCTGATGACCCATCAGCCAATGGAGCTGTGGAGGTTCGGTATGTTCTTCTTGATCGCGCTCCTCACAGCTCTGGTGGCCCAGAGCATTGGACTCGCGGTGGGAGCGGCATTGAGTCTGAAAATGGGCTCCATTTTGGGACCCTTCTTCATTTGCCCCTTTCTTCAGTTCAGCGGGTTCTTCTTGATGGAGAAGGATGCTCCCATCTACATGCGCTGGATGTTCGATGTATCGTTTCTTAAATACAGTCTGGATGGAGCTATGATGGCCATTTTCGGGTACGATCGAGAGCGACTCGAATGCCACGAGATTTACTGCCACATGACGCGTCCCAAATATATACTCAAGAATTTGGACATGGCCGAGGCCAACTATGAGTTTGCCATCATTTTTCTCTTCTGCCTGTTTATCTTCCTCCGCATCATTGCATTCTACATTATGTCGTTTCGACTCAGACTGTTTAGATGAGGAGGTTGGATATGAGAAGCTTGCAGAAGAGGAAGGAATCCAGGAGACAGGAGCCACATTCCGATGATAAATTGAAGCTGGATTTAAATTTATGGTTTCTTTTTAAGCATTTATTTGAAAGGAACTTTTGTGCCAAAGATTGAAGAAGCCTAGAGTAGAGCATAAGGAAATCGTGATACATTACTGAAATCTTCCCCTTACCCTCCCCACCCATACACACATCAAATGATACATTACAGAGGTCAATACTGTATATACATATAACATTTTTATAACATGCATAGTGTAGGTACACACAATTGTATTTTTGTATTGTATTAATGAACGATTTATTGACTAGTTTTAATGAGAGGCTGATTTGCAGACCTTATTAAAGTACTTTCTGAAAAAGGTAAAGAATTGTGATTTTATGATTTCTATTGTTGGACCTGGTTTGATCATCAAACTTTAATGGAAACTTTTACAATTTTCTAAAAAGAATTTTCCGTTATGTATTTGTAACTTTAGAAAAAAGAAAATTTTTTTTTACAAATTGGCTTATCTGACAGAAGAATATGAAAAACATCTTTTAAAATTAAAATTTATTTTTTACAATATATTAAGAAATTATTGTAATAACTTAATCTTTTGTTTTTGTTGTAGCCTTTTCATTTAAAACCTAACAGAAAGCTTTTTGTGATATTCATTATTTGAAGAAAGTACAATTTAGAAAAAATAAATTCAAATAGGTAGTATAAATAATTACACTAGTCGACACGACTTTTCCGCTGTCGCCAAAAATGACTTTTTCGGATAGATTTGAATGTTTAAAAATGTTTAAAGAATGTTTTTTTTTTCCAGGTGTAGTTTTTTTTAAGGAATTTTTTAAAAATTTGGTATTGTACCGTACCAAAAAGACTGTACGTCTGTCATGACAAGGTGCCTAAAAAGTAATCTGTGGTTAGAAAAATACAACTTTAAGAAAGTCTACAAACATTCCTATTCTACCCGGTACTATGTAACTTACTAGTGCGCAAGAGGCTCTTTCGTTGGTCCTGATTGCAAGAGCGAAAAATTGATCTGCTACATGAATTAGTTCTGCTACATGGCAACTACACAGAGATGAATTTGACGCGGCGACACCTGACGACGAAACAGGTCAAGCCTGCACTGCACAGTGGTCAAAATGCCCACTGAAAGTAATTGAAAAAAACGTTGCGAGTTGTGCTGCGTTTTGAATATCAATGGAAAGTTCGCTCGCCGGCGATCGGGGAGTGCGTCGCATTTCTCGCGAATCTTAATTGACTGAAGCCCAATTGTGACACGAAGTTGTTTTGTTTATTTACTGTGCCTTAACCATAAACAATAAAGAGGCAAACCTGGAGGTGTTTAAATGTTTAGAACTATATATATATAAATTTGCATTCGATGTGAAAAACTTTAGCGCCCATGAGGAAAACCAGTTTTATAACCAACTGGAAAGCTGCGAATAATTTGTGTACAAATTCATACATACATATATTAAAAATCACTTAGTCCATTAAGCAAGGCTCATTGCCTTTTGTAAACGCGAAATTCTCGGTTATACAGAAAAATGTGCTGATAAGCAACTGCTTCTGTTGATGCACAGCAATAAGTTCCCAAGTGCAATTTCAGATAGAAATTTTATAAATTACGCAGTTTGATATTGACATATGTATGTACATATGCGCATACATATGAATGTATGGTGTTGGTAAAAATTTTCATCCAAATTTATGGGTAGGGCTGTCTGCGGTCTTTGTTTCTTTTTGCGCAAATTGTATCAATTACCCAATTAATAATTTGACTCGGGCTTCTCGCATGTTGGCTGGCTGATGTGATGGATTTGGGCTGCCGGTATGACATATGTATGTATGTTTTAGACTGTAGTTTTATTGACAATGAAGGAGTTCTATTCACTTCCCGAAGGGTAACTATTTATTCGCTGATAGTGCATGTCTGTTAAGTAAATTGCTGCACATTTGAAGATCTATGCCACCAATGAGCATGCATTTTCCGATTACACTTTTACTATATTATATGTCAAGCACGGACGGAAGCTATCTAATCGACGGACCTTAGACAAGATCCACAAAGCTTAGCCTGCAATACAGCTCAGTCTGGTTCCTGGACAACAGTATTATTCGGGTTGGACGCCCTTGATCCAGTACATCATTCCACGGGCGATAAGATTATCCATGAATCCCCCTGAGCGCCTCAGCCGTTGGGCAGATAACCGAAAGCTCCGACTTGCTTTTGTGTCGGTTGTTGAGTGTCGGGTGTCGGCTCCACCCCACGGCAGGGCCGCTCACATCGAATTAGAATTTAAATTTACTTTGCATTCAATAAGAATTAACGAAAGCAGGCGGCGGTTAAGTTTCGGTGGTTTGTTGACCGCCTGTATGGATGAGGGTGCAATCTCTCGCATAATCAAACTGCGCATACTATACAGAATTGCATGAGCAATTGGATCGATTCGACCGTAAATAAGGAGCAGCAGACGTACAATGACCGATAACGACTACGTTGGAGAAAGGCAGACAAATGGCTTGGCCCACACCACACAGTCGTTGGAGCTGCATTTCAGCCATGTCAACTACCACCTGAAGAGTGGTAAGTGCTCTCTATCAAGCGTATCCCACATCTGACAACTTCTTGCAACTGTTTCGTCAGCCACAAATGGTTCCACTCAGATACTGAACGAAGCATGCGGAACCTTCAAATCGGGCCGACTGACGGCAATTTTGGGTCCATCAGGAGCTGGTAAATCCACGTTGCTCAATGTTCTGGCTGGTTTCAAGTGAGTAAGCCTATTCGCCGATCCTATGGAGCTGACTAAACACAATCTTGCCTATCCAAACAGAGTCAGGGAAGTTTCTGGGCAATTCCTTTTGAATGGTCGGCCCAGAGATCTGATGGCCTTCAGAAAAATGTCGGCCTACATTGCCCAAAACTTTGTAATGCTGAATCTGCTGACCGTCGAGGAAACCTTGTGGGTTTCGGTAGATCTGAAGACGCCCAGTGCCACAGCCGCGCAGGAGAAGCAAAAGATTGTTAGTGGAAGAAGATCAATAGATCACTAGGCAGGCACACTGCTAATCACATACAAATACTCCCTAGATAGATGACATCATAGACATACTGCAGCTGCAGGCCTGTCGACAGACTTTAGTGAGGAACATCTCCGGGGGCGAGCACAAACGGCTGTCGATTGGCATTGAGCTTGTTACGAATCCCCCCATCATGTTCTTCGATGAGCCCACCAGTGGCTTGGATTGTGTGGCCAGCCACCAGGTGATCTGTCACCTGCAGCGCCTGGCCCTTGATGGAAGGATTGTGGTGTGCGTGGTGCACCAGCCAGGCTCGCGACTCATGCAGCTGTTCGACGACGTTCTGGTCCTGGCTCATGGCGAAGTCTTGTACGCCGGAGAGCAGCGATCGATGCTGGCCACATTCGCAGGGTCCGGCTACACCTGTCCCCAATACTATAATCCGGCAGATTTTGGTATTGTAAACGTACAGATAATACTCGTAGAGAATCCTAACACCACTGCTTCTGCCCACAGTGCTAGAAGTGTGCAGCGAATCCTCCACCACTGAGCGCTGCGAGTCGCTAATCTCCCAGAATAAGCTAACGCATTGCTCCAGCGGCACCACCATCGAGAAGCTTAATGTGGGCGAGGAGGGTAAGTAGCACAGGGTGTGCCTGCCCCTAAATGTTAATCTAAATCTGAATCAGAGTATGGTTAATCTAAAACAGACCTATCTTTACACATTGCATACTTTCTGTCCTTCTCTGTCCCCTACTCTACTGCTTTTTCCTCTGCTCTATCTTTCGCTCTTCTCTGCCTGCCTATCTTTAATTTCAGCAGCGCTCATCGAGATGCCCCAACAAGATGCCTGGCCAGATTTGGGCCAGTTGCGAGTCACGGAGCAGGTGGAGTTCTGTTTCCAGCTGCAAGTACTGCTTCGGCGGCACTTGCGCTCTATGTCCAGGGATTTGGTGGGTGAATGGTTCTATGGACTCCAATCGCTACAGCTCTCACAACATTTTTTTTCTCCACGCAGATTGCCGTCCAGCTGCGAGTCATTATGCATACGGTGATCAGTCTGCTCCTGGGCGTGGTGTACTGGCAAATAGGCAGCGATGCCGCCAAAATAGTGTCCAACGTCTCCTGTCTGTTTTTCATCATTCTGTTTGTGTTTACGGGAAACGCCATGCCCTCGATCCTGCTATGTCTGCAGGACTCTGCGGTCTTCATCAGAGAATACTACAACGGCTGGTACTCCCTGCGAGCCTACTACATATCCAAGGTGTTGGCAGACCTGCCCCTCCAGCTGACCTGCCCCACTATATTCATCAGTATTAGCTACTTCATGACGGGCCAGCCGCCGGAGTTCGAGCGCTTTGCAATGTGCTGGGCAGTCTGCGTGATCGCCGGCTTCATTGGCCACTTCATAGGCGTGATTGCCGGCTCGCTGTTCCCTATGCAGCTGGCCATCTTTCTGGTGCCCAGCGCGACGATCCCGTTTCTCCTCTTCTCTGGCTTCTTCATCCGGCTGAACGAGCTCTCCTGGTTCCTGCGTCCCATCTGCGACGTCTCTTTCTTCCGCTACATATTCGAAGGTCTCCTGCGAGCCATCTACGGCTATGGCCGAGGCGACCTAGACTGCCATGCGAGTTTTTGCTACTACAGAACAGCAGATCAGTTTCTCGTAGATTTCGACATGGTGGGCGATGAGTTCAGTTGGGACATGGCTGTGCTGGGGATGTACGTCGTGCTGCTATTGGTTTGCTTTTACGTGACGCTAAACGTTTGCGTTAGGCGAGCATTAAGGTGACCCACAAAGTACAATTTCTTAATTTCCCCATGTAATTCTTGAAAATAAAATATTTTAAAAAGTGGAGAGCATCGGCAAGCTGGAACCTAGTCAATAGACACGCTGGATATGTCCATGGAGCTGGCCTCATCCGAGGGTGGGTGCTCGATGGGATTTGCTGCCCGGCTCGACGTCCCAGGTGTCTCATCAACCGCCGGTGTGGTCATGATGGCTGTCGTTGTAGTTGTACTGCTGGCTGCAGGTGTCAGGCTTTCACGGCTGGAATGCGATCGACGCATCCCCTCCGACAGAGATTGGCCCGCACGTAAGCAGCTTGATGCGCCAGCGGTCGCAGCCGCAACCGTCGTGGAGGTGGTCTTTGTGGCTATGGAGGTGAAGGGTACGCGTACACGCATATCTGGCTGCTCCCATTCCATGTCCTCCTCCTCCCCCTCCTCGGAGCTCGTCTCTGCAGTCGCCACAGCGGAGGTAGTTTTGGATTTCTTCCACTCGGCACTGCGCTTCCAGTCAATTGTCTTAAGCAGCGCCTTGGCTTCCGCTTTACGCTGAAAATCAAAGAGTCGAATTTACTATGATCGTTCCCACTTCTGGGGCAGTACCCACTTCATCAGAGTCCAAGCATTTGTACGCATAGTAGGCTGCCCTTTCGTAATCTCCTTTCTTCTCGTAGTAGTTCGCTAGAGTGATGAAGCCCTGGTACAGGCTTTGCTTGTCTGTGGCTGCCCTCTCATCCTCGCAGTACATGATGTAGCAATGAACCGCCGTCTCGTGGTCGCCCAGCTTCTCGTGGAGACTGGCCAGCTTGTACATGGCTATGCCCTCAATGTCGCCGACGTCGATGGCCTTCCAGTAGCACTTCACGGCATTCTCACACTTGTCCAGCTTCTCGTAGGTCTCTCCCAAGGCTACCAGCATGCGGGAGTCGTATGGGCGCAGTTGGTGGGCGATTTTGAAGTAGTACAAGCTGTAGTAGTGCATTTTAATGATCTCATAGGCTTGACCTAGGCCATACCACGCCCGATAGTCGCGTTTGTTAACTTCCACCGCTTTGCGGTAGCTCTGTATTGCAGCGTTTGTGTTTTTGAGTTCCATAAACTCGTGGCCCATCAGAGTCCAGGCAGCAAGGTATTTGGGATTTAGCTTTAATGCGCGCTGAAAGTAGGAAATGGCCACCTGATGATCGCAGCGTATGCTGTAGTAGTTTCCTGGGGAATTGCAGAGAATGCTGTAGTTCAAAAGACGATTCCTTCCATGTGATACGTCGAGATGCTCTTACCTATTACACAACATGTCTCCGGTCGGTATTTATTAATACTGACGGCCTTATGTGCCAGCTGTGCCATTTCCGTTTTCATTTCTTTGACAAACAGTAAATTGGAGTAGGTATCCACGTTGTCCAGTCGGTAGGGATCGCTCTCCAGCAGAGCCTGATACAGCTCGATGGCCTTGTCCACATCCCTCTTATTGTGATAGACTAGGGCCATTTGAGCAATCAAGTAAATGCTTTTACTGAACCCAGATGTCTGCAGATCCTCGTAGATCTTCAAGCCATCATCGTTGAGGTACAACTCGAGGTAGGTGTGAGCCATGAAGAAGTGTCGCATCCAGTGCCCGCCAAGTTGCAGGCCGACCAGCTTTTTCTTCTCCATAATCAAGGGGGAAAGCTCTAGGTAGGCACTCCACAGCATGGGAACTAGACGAATGGCATGGACCAGCATTTGTTCAGCTGCTTGGTTGAGATTGAGAGCCTTCAGAACCACGCCATAGAGGTAAATCCCGTATCCATCCAGGCGGCTTTTACCGTACTCCGTTCTCAATGTCGCTAACAGATCGGCCAAGTCACGCATCTGGTTTGGCTCATTCAGATTGGCCTGGTCGGTTGTGGAGTCCAGGCGTCGCTTTTCACGCGCCAGATAGGTCGAGTAGAAGTGGAGAAAGCGCGGCACACTCGATTCGCAGTTTCTCACGGCATGCGCTGCCCTCTCGTACTCGCGCACATCGTAGTAGCTTTTGGCCAGGAAGTAGTCACTGTACTCCGCAGGCGCTATGCCCTCCAGTTGGCACTGGCTGAATGTGTGGTCGTCGTCGGGGGCTTCGTCAATTTGTACATCACTGAGGCCATGGTGCATCTCTGCCAACCATTTGGTGCTATGCAGCAGCCCACGTTTGGTGCATTCGATAATCCCACGCCGCAACTCTTTTTTTACGTCCGGCAACAGCACACTAAAAAACTCTTGCATTTTATTCCGAGTTTTTCCGCAAAACACAATTCATTTGCCGGTCTAGGGATGGATAGAATATATTTGAAATGAAATTTATCGATTTAAAATGAACTGATTCAAAATTCATACGAAACTGAACATTTTTTTTATTATTTTTATAATGCGTGTTATTTTAAGAATTATATTTTTTACTTTTTATCAAAGTTCTCCCCAAATATATGATGCTGTCACAAGAAATTGTGCATCCCTAGTTGGTTAAACTTTCCCGACTATGCACTGCACTAGTGCTGGCAGAATTCCATTCAGTCAATACAAGCAAGATGGCTTTTAGTGTTTTTAAATTGTATATAAATGTTCCTTTTTAAGTAGCGATAAAATGTATAAATATGAAATATAAATTTAAATCGAATACAAACGGAATGTATTTGAGAAAAGTTCTAAAGGTAGAACTACAACAGATACAAAAAATGCTAGATGTAGCCTGAAATAAGCTAAAATGTCAGCACTGCACTGAATTCATTCGGCCAGTGTGAGGTAATTCCAGCGGAAAAAGAAAAATAGAATTGCTGATCATAACAAAGTATGCAATAACGATAAGGAGCAACAACAAATATTGTAAAAAAAACTGCCTCTTTGTTTAAATATTGTCCGACAGGCGCGTCTTTCCATAGAGGGAGCAATTAAATACCTAAACATCCGCTCCACTGCAAACAATTCACTTCCAGTGTCAAAGGTCATCACTTCTTTGTTCTGTTACCCGTACTCCTTCTCTTTCCCTCCTATTTACTGCCTTGAAACTGCGCAAGCAAACAACAATATTTTAATGATTTATAAACGCACAGCGTTATTGGCTGATTCATTTATTTCCGACTGATGGTGTTTACTTGTTAAGACCTTTATCAGTGAACGAGTCAGAGGCGCGATTTTTCGATTGGATTATCAACTGCCGTTACGCACAAGACACATCACACCATGAGACTCAGCTCGGGAATCTTCATGGTGCTGCTACTGACCATCCTTTTGGAAACAGCGGAATGCTTTTGGCCGTGGCCATTTTCCAGGAAGCACAAACACAACGTGCTGCCGCCGCCGCCCCCGCCAGAGCCCAAAATTTCTCCAGTAATATTTGGTGAGTTTATTGATTTTCTGCCCAACGATGACCAAGGATGACCTTGTTTTTGGATTTTAGTGCCAGGCGATGGCGGCTCCCAGCTCGATGCCCGCTTGAACAAGTCGAGTGCTCCTTATTTCGTATGCGAGAAGACCCACGACTGGTTTAATCTCTGGCTCGACCTGGAGCAGCTGGTGATTCCCATGGTGTACTGCTGGATAGACAATGTCAAGTTGTACTACGACAAGGCCACACGTACTACGCACAATACACCGGGAGTGGAGGTCCGGATACCTGGTTGGGGCAATCCCGAGGTGGTGGAGTGGATAGATCCGACGCGGAACAGTGCAGGAGCGTATTTCAAGGACATCGCCAACGTGCTTGTGAGCATGGGCTATGTGAGAAATCTGAACATACGCGGAGCACCCTATGACTTCCGTAGAGCGCCAAGTGAGATAATTTTAATATTTCAATGCAAATGAGTTTTGGTAACAATCTAAAAAATATCTGCAGATGAGAACAAACAGTTCTTCATTGATCTCAAGCAGCTCGTTGAGGAGACCTACGAGGTGAACAACCAGTCAGCCGTCACCTTCATATCGCACAGTATGGGCAGTCCCATGACACTAGTTTTCCTGCAGCAACAAACCCTCGAGTGGAAGAACAAGTATGTGAGACGGCAGATAAGTCTGGCCGGCGCTTGGGCTGGCAGCATAAAAGCAGTGAAAGTCTTTGCCATGGGCGATGATCTCGACTCGTTCGCTCTGAGTGCCAAGATTCTGAGGGCTGAGCAGATTACACATCCTTCGTCGGCCTGGCTACTGCCATCGCCGTTGTTCTGGAAGCCATCTGATGTACTGGCCACAACCCCCTCTCGTAACTACACTATGGCACAGCTCAAAGAATTCTTCAACGACATTGACTACATGACGGGCTGGGAAATGCGCAAGGACACGATGCGCTATAGCCAAAACTTCAGTCCCCCCGATGTGGAGCTGCACTGTCTATACGGCGACGGTATAGACACAGTCGAAAGGTACTCTTTTCGTGGCAACAGATTTGTAGATTTATTCAACGATTTCATATCCAACAGATTACAGTATAAAAAGAACGATATTGCTGGAGAAACGCCCAAGCTGATCATGGGCCCGGGTGATGGGACTGTTAACCAGCGCTCCCTACGCGCCTGCAAATACTGGTCGGGCTACACAAGCTCCCCCATATCAACGCTGGCCCTGCAGGGAGTGGACCACATGAAGATCCTATCGCATGAAGATGTTCTCCAATATGTTCGCACTGTCATGCAGCAGCCGTAGCCTGACAGTTTACCTGTTATACATATTAGACTAAGATGAAGTGTTTCTAGTACGAAATATCCAAAGTGTTGATCTGTGTAAACCGTAACGATCAAATAATGCCAATTTTAAAGTTAAATAAATGTGATTGTTTAAGTAGCACAAGTCGAAACGAGTTTTCTAAATTCAGCAGACCTTTTTCCCTCCTTTCCCCTCCCCAACCGCAAGCAACTCGTGGAAATTGCATTTTCTTTAATTTATTCTTTATTGTTATCTTATTGATTTATGCTTATAAGATGAGATATCGAATCACGTGTTAATGTTAATGTCAATGTATAACGCTCTTTATTTCTCATTAGTGTTTCTTTTTTCGTTTTCATTTCATTCTGGTTTAGTTTTTATTGGTTTTCATTTTCATGTTCCTTTTAATAAATCGTTTGTTTATATGTATTTTACAAAGCGTTTTCTTAGATTGTATTTCCTTTTAATCATACCGAATAAGTTCTTTTATTGCACTAGTATTTAATTCTCTTCTCTCACGTCTCACGTTTCCCTCCACCTTTTTAATTTATTGTAGTTGACATTGTTCTTTACTCTTGGTATATTTTAATTTAGGGTATGCGGTATGCTCTTGCTTATGCACTTAAGTTAAGTACTTAAGTTCGGGGTCGAGTACGGGATATTGAGAAGAGTGTCCTGGGACAGCATGTGCTCGAAGGGGAAAACTTTTCTTTAGGATTTTCGCTTGCGATTAGGAGAAAACTAAAGTTTTTGAATGATTGGCGTGTCCTACACGTGGCTTTAGATAAAATCAAGAAGTATATATATGCATGTATATTTACAAATTGTCTGCTCATACAAAAACCGCTCTCTAGGCTAAGTGTGGACATTTTCCTAGAAAATGTGGCTGCCTGCGGTATGCGGGCTGGGCTCTCGCTCTCTCCTTCGGGGCCTATAAAGCATACTCGTATTACTCGTATTTCATATTTCCGTTAGGTGATCAATTTGTGCGGGTGTCCTTTCCTTTACTTGTTTGCTAAATATATATGTACATACACCTTTATATATTTAGTATACATATATCGTATTTGATTTTATGTTCCTGCGTGTGAGTGTAATGTGTGTATCTGTTGTGAGTCTGTTGAGAGTTGCATTTAAAAAATGTTTGTTTTTTTTTTTGTCTTTGTTTTAGTATTTGATTTTGGGTGTTTGTCTTTGTTCAACAAAATTTGTGCTCTCGTTCCATAGTTGCAGTTAGGGTTTACATACGTATATAGTACCATATATATGAATGTATGTAGCTATAAGTATGACGTACTTTTGTCTGACTCAAATCAATGCGATCTCAAAATCAATACCTCAAAATATCCTCAGCTTCGAGTTCAAAGTTCTTCGAGTTCTGCGCTCTCGTCAAAAGAGTTTTACGTTTAGTATAAAAAATCATTATATCGAAAGTATAAAAATCGTATTTAGCCATACATATCCTTTTCTTTCTCTCTTTTCGTTTCTCTCATATTTTTATTTTTGTTTTTTATGTTTATTTCGGTTTTTCTTTATTAAATCTCTGTTTTTTTTTTTCTTTTTCTTAGCAAAAGCGGGTGTATCTTCTTCAAGCAGGTATTCGAATGTTACTTGGCAGGATTATTATTTTCCATAGTACATATATATATAATATATTTGTTGTTAAATAGTTTTATAAAAGCTTTTGTGTTCGAGTTGTGTGTGTGTGTGGTTCTGTATGTATGTAGGTATGTATGTATGTATAGGCCTGTTCTGTTCTGTTCAGATCTGTTCTTTTGTATCGTATTTGTATTTGCATTTGGTTTGGATTTATAGCTAGTTACGCTTCGTTATTGTTTTATCAGATGCAATATTTAGAACTCACAATAGGCGACATTGACGACATAGCTGGCTAGTTAATTAATTAATGAAATAATTAATTACCGCTGCCCAATAGGTATCTACAATGGAATTCGCTATCAATGGGAATGATATCGAAATTGATTATTCTTAAATACACGCTGTATTACATTTCTTTTGGTTTTTCGTCTTGTAATTAAATTAATTAAAGCTTTTTCGTGTGTATGTGTCTGTGTGTGTTTAATCTTGATTCTAATACATTTTATATATGTATTTGCAATGAGAAAACTGAACTTTATCCGAATCCAAAGAACATTCAAAAAAACAAATCAAATCCAATGAAATGAACGTGTAAATGAAATCCTATTTACAATTGGATAATTTACTACTTACTCGCTTATCTACGTTTAGTATTCATTTCAATTTAATCGAATTGAGTTGTTCTCATCCCTATGGTTAGGGGGTTCATTAACCATTAACTAGGCTCCTACATGCATTCACTATTTGCTTACACATCAGATTTATCAATGTCGTTAATACAATTGAATTGCCATGAATATATTGCTAATATAGTTCCTTCCAAGGACCTTCGGGACAGATCAGATCAAAAGACCTTCCATCCCTTACCATCCCATCTCATCCCATCCCGAAAGGAACCGCGATTGGTGCTTCGTCTGGCCGAGACTACTTATTGCATAACAATATCATCCATCTTAGACTGTAACTAGCTCTCCTCGGCATCGGCCTGACTCTGTTCTCCTCTGCTTTGCTTTGCTTTTCTTAGTTTGGTTTGCGCTACACATTTGTTATTGGTTTAGATATCTAGGGCTAAGTTAAGGTAATAATTCTTTCCTTCGTGGCTCTAATTTATCCAAATCATCATCACATATCAAAAGTTTACAAAAATTTCACTTTACCTACAGTTTGTCCATTCAACATTCTCCATTCTTCATCTGGCTCATCTTGCTTTATGTTTGTCTTATGTTTTACGTTTAGTTCATTTCGTGCGCTTCGAATAAAACATACAACAATATGCCGTTTTACTGGCGGTTATGGTTCTCGACCTTAACAACTTATCTTGTTATGTCGTTCGTTAATGATTAACATAATCAACAGGTTGATATATATTCTAAACAAATTATTAGCTTCGCTTGTGGTTTCGCAGACATTACGAATACATATACATATCATGTCAACCGTAACGATCCTTCCTTATTATCGACTAATATTGGTTTGCTTAGCTTTTTATCTTCATCTTCACTTTCATTTGATCGTTTTCTGTTCTCGGGAGACTTTTCGTTAGTGTACGTGTGGGCATGTAAAAGGCATTTGTTCGGTATCCGTGATTTCTCCTTTAAAGTTATTTGTATTTTAAACATTCGTTTGGTTACACGCTCGCACATACATACATACAAAAATGTACATATGTACATATTTATGTATCCACAAGGGTAGAGTAGACAAGGGTTCCTGCCTGCTAGAGGCTTGCTTTTCCGTTGGAAGAACTCAACTCAGCCGAAAAACCCAGAAAGCGTACCTCAGCCGGGGATGGGAGTGAAATAAATGATATTTCGGTTGAGTTCCAATCTGGTAAATCTTATCTATTGCATTTATTTGGTAAACTGAAGCATGATCTGAGGCGCATCAAGTTCGCGCAGTGATATATTTCGATATACTCGTGCATTCGTGTATTCGTGTACTCGCATATGCTTCAAACCAAATTGACATTTTCGAACGGCTTTAAAAACTAATATTGCTCTTGGTTAAACGAGTTAAGGGTCAGGCGATCCTTTGTGTCTAGTAGTCCTTTGGGGTACACTTCGCTTGTGCTCTAACAACAATTCCTTATAAGCTTACGAGTCCAAAGCGAAGGTCTAGTTCAAACAGAAACAGAACGATTCGGTTGCTTAGAGTGTAAATCAACAAAATTGTGTCTAATTGATGTAACAATTGCTTTTGTTCGGTTTATGTATTAACAATCTAACGCGCACGCCACCGGTCTCAAAACTCTACGAGTTCTTATATTTGCATGTAAAAAATGTGATAAACAGATAAACGGACAGGACAGCACAGGTCATATTAAAATGCAGGGATTGAACACACAAAAATGCACGGCGTGCGCGTACCTCCTCCTATTTGACGACGCTTTAGCTTTAATTAACATTATTCACAATTTCTTTTGTTATCATCTTACTATACAAGCTCTCTCTCTCTGTCTCTTGTCTACGCTTAATTCTTTAACAATATTCTGTGTACTGAAACATTCCCAAGCACTCGTACACTCGTACAACTTTCGACCCAAGCTGCGTTCACCTAAAAGAAATCTCCGACAGAGAATTTACAAATCCTTGAAGCATTTGCTGAAGTTGGGGAAGCGTTTGAACAATTTCACAGGTAATTGATTAATAATTTTCTTCATTTAAATTGTCTGTTAAACATTTCATTCACGTGAACAACTTATTTGGAGTTTTCTGCCTTCTCGTGTATTGCAAAAATGTGCAAATGTCTTATCTGTGTGGCTCGTGTTTGCTGGCGTATAAAAAATTGTTACTAATATTTGTTTGCTTTCACGTTTAGCATAGACAAATTGTACAGAATGCGTTCTATCGAATGAAGGGGTTGATATTGGTAATGGGATTGGGAGCGGTGCTCGTGTAACGACTGTCGTTCGAAATGGAATCTCTTGTTGATATCGCAAATGAGAACAGCGACCAAATAAATTGGCCAGGCACATGTTGAATCTTAATCTCTGAACTAGAGCCTGGCCCAGTGTCAGACGGGGTGACTCTGACTCGCCTGCCCGTTCTTCGAGGGTGCCAAGGTCTTCTGCTGACGCGCCACCAGTCGACGTTCGCGCCAACGATCAATGGGCGTATAGCAGCACCTGAAGAAGGGTGGCGCCCGCGTGCTGGAGGAGCTGGTGCTGGCGCTGTTGCTGAGCTTAGCCAGCGACTCTACGGTCAGCTCCGTCTGCACGCCACTGGTGGTCAGCCGCGTCTCCGCCTGGTACTGGTACTGGGGCGGCGGAGTCGCGGCCAGGGGGGCACCCGCCTTGCAGATGACACTGGGCGGCTCCATCTCGTGCAGCTCAAAGCTGTTTGAGCTGCTGTTGGTCGAGGGCCGGAACTCGTGAGAGCTGCTCTCGACCATGGCAGTGCGATAGGTAGCGGCAAAGTAGTTTGTCTCCAGGTAGTGGCAGGACTCAAACAGATAGTCGTCGAACTGCTGCAGCCGCACCGAGCTGGCGGCACTGGAGTTGTGCCCGCCAGAAGCAAAGCGCTGGCCTTGCTTGTGGGACTGCGTGGATGGTGATGGCGGCGATGGCGGCATCATTATCAGCGAGCTCGACGCCATGGGTGGACGTGGACGCGGAGGCAGGCGCTGTTGTCTTTGCTTCATATCAACAATTTCTATTTCTTCTATATCACTAAAACTATTTAACTGTTTCAACAAATAATGCACATCATTTCGTTTCATTTGATTATCCTCGTCGTGGTGGGGATGATCATCGTTAAGGGCGACTGCTTCGTTATCCTCCTCTTCCTCTCCTGATTCTGGTTGTGGTTCTGATACTTGTCCAGTTTCATGTTCTTCCTCCTGCGCCGTTGCTATCGATCTGTGTGCTGCAAATGTTAATGGAGTGCTGGCAACGGCGCCTGAGCCACGATCTAATCTTGGTGTCCCCTTGAGGCTGTTGATCTTCCTGATCGCATCATGTTGCTGCTGTTGTTGCTGCTGCTGTTGGGGAATCAACTCTGGATAGGCCAAATTGAAGCGCTGCTGCAGTGTAGCACTGCTTAGCTGGGGCAGCGTTGTCACTGCCCCCGCTGCCGCTGGGGCCCTCTCCAGCGTTGAGTCGATGATGCGGTTGAATTTAGCTAATGCACTTGATGCTGCGGCTGCCGATGAACTGGATGCTGCCGATGGTGTTCTGGTTGCGGTGATCTTAGTTGTAGGTTGTTCGTTAAGTTGAGGCACTGTTGTGACGGTTCGTAGATTATCACCAGCACGATGGCAACGCCCACTGCCCTGAGCGTCGTCCGCGACGACTGAGCTGAGGTGTGCCACCTCCTCCTCTTCCTTCTGCTGCTCTTCCACTGGGTGCTCAGCCTCAGCCTCGTCGTCATCGCAGACATCCTCATCAACATCATCAATATCAACGCCATCCTGCAACGTCTCCTGCACATTCAAATTGAGATTGAGGTGGAGCTGCTGCCGCAGCAGCAGGCGGCTCGTCTTCGTCTCGAAGCCAGGCACATTCGGTGGTGCGCCCGCTCCTCCTCCCAATCCACGGCCGGCGGCTATGACGGCCGCCGCCCTCTGCTGTGCCGTTGCCTTAGCTAAATTCTTTTGTAGTATCAACCTCCTCGACGAAATGATGTCATTATTGTCGCTCCCCCGCGATTACCGGCTGTCGCGGGTGGAGCGAGGCCGCCCCTAACTGGACGTGCTGGCGATGGGCGAGACGGGTGACAGCGGGCTGCGGGCCTGCTCGCGCGGGCAGCCAGTCAGCGTGATCACCAGCTTGCGGGAGCCGGCCTGGTCGCGGTGCTCGCACAGCCAGACGCCCTGCCACGTGCCCAGCGAGAGCTTGCCGTCCGTTATGGGGATTGTCAGTGAGCTGCCCAGGAAGCAGGCCTTCACGTGTGCGGGCTGCAAGTCACAGGAATTAAAGGTTAATCTGTGGCTCCAGAGATTGTCGAAAGACATTTCTACTCACCATGTCGTCGGGTCCCTCGCACGAGTGTCTGTAGGGCAAGCCTTCGGGAACTATTTTGTTCAACATCATCTCCATATCGTCTCTGCAAAGCGGATCGTCTCCAGATTAGCTCAAGTGATACACTAGATGTACATATATGCACAGATTTAAATATTATGTTCGCTCACCTGACGTCTGGATCCCAGCTTTCGTTTAACGCCAAACTCGCCGAAGTGTGAAGAACTGCAAGCAGAGAAACAAAGTCAATTAGTGTACGAATACGAACGAGTATGTGCTGTGCGACTAATCGTAATCATAATCATAATCTGTGGAGTGATTGGTCGGACTCCTGGTTATTAGACCAGCACAAGGCGTTGCCTCGGCTCGCCTCCCAATGCATTTCCAATTGAGTTGCAACGCCAATTAGTCCCAACACTTGCACCCCAGCAGACACTGCAGACACAGTAGACCCAGCAGTGTGAGGCCGGCCAGCTAATGAAAGCTAGTCATGGAATGTTAATGGATATTCCCCATCAATTATATGACAAGGCAAGATCATGTATGTATGTACATATACATATGTATATATGTAGTATGCCGTGAGGATTTAGAATGCATCCGAGTGGAACCGTCAATGGATGTTTATTTACACAATGGACACAAGATACCTTGTCCACGTGTGCTTGGATTTCACTTTCAATAGTCCACTATATATTTTATCTCTTGCGCATATCATAATCCCAGAGCAGCGATCCTCGAATGAGTTGAATGAGAATGAGGGAAACGACAGTGGCTGAGGTTGGTTCTTTTAAAGTTGCAAAATTTAAGTAGTTACAGGTTGTGGAAATCACTGAAGGTGGGGACAAAAAAAAACCCATTCGCACTTATTCGAATGAATGTCCTCTTTATTTAAATAAATGTTGTGTTTCCGAGTCGTTGTTCGAATGCCGGTTTCATGGCCTGCATGCCCTCCTCTGCTCGAAACACATTCAATAAAATTTAATAAAACATACCATATTCCTTTCTATGTACAATAATTTAACCATTTACTCCTCTTGTACCGGGTAAGCTCTCAAGCCAACTACATATAATCAACTCTTACCTTAAAATTTCACATAAAATTCCTCTCCTCTGTGTAACAGTGCCCATGTCTTTTTTCGAATCACTTTCTTTGACACATTTATCGTATTATATGGGGAAGAGAGGGTGTCGGTATTGCCCAGGTAAAGCCCGACATGGGCATGTGTGGACATCGGAATCGGAATCGAACAACAATTGCCTAAACTCGGGGCCGAATTTGGCCCACTGCCAGCGTCAAAAGGTCGAGCCGAGTCGAAACTGAATACACAGTTTAAGCTGTGTTTAGTGTTAATAATAAATATGTACATATGTATGTATGTACATATATATAAACACTTAAATTTGCACACTAATTGCGCATTCATGAATAAAAGAAAGAGACACAACGAGGGACAGGGACGGACGATGGAGAGTGGGGAAAATTAGTTCAGTCAAGTCTCGGAGATGTAATTTTCCGGACTAGAGCAGACACTGGGCTCACACATTTCCGCTACCGATGTTTATGGCGAAACAACCTAAAAAATTTTTAAATAATTCGAGAAACGATTATGTCATGTTGAACACGTGTAAAAGGCATCAGGAAACAGAACATTACGTACACGAGTATTCGAGTGCAGCGTACTACACCCCCTGGCGGAGCCTAAGGACCCTTGGACAATACAATGCAAATTAAACTCAAAGTGACAGTCGAACGGCTCCAAAGAGAAAGGGCATCTCGGTCAGGAGCAAATTTACAAATTGATTTCAGTGGGGTATTGGAAAGGGATGAGGCCAAGCGCCAGCACTTAGTCGGCTCCAAACACAGTCTATACATTCATATGTACATATGTACATACATATGTCCACGATGACACCGTTCCCCATCGCATCACTGCACATTCATCCGCCCATCGCATTGCTTTAAATATGTTAATTGTCTAAACATAATTGCGTGTGTCTGCGATACGTTCTTTTGAGTGGCATTGGAGTCGGAGCAGGAGCTACAGCAGGAGCAGACACATTCAGTGGCTGCTCCACTCCACTCCACTCCACTGTACTCCGTTGTTGGTTTAACTGGCGCATCCGCCTGGAATAGTACTCGACTGACACTTTTTTCCGTTGCACCAAACCATAAACGGAATGCAAGGCAGGGCAGGAACGCGGATGAGTGGTTAGCGGTGGTCGGATAGTGGGTCGAGGGAGGACTCTGGTATGAGTTTGTCCTGGACTTAGTGGGTGGGTCGGTATCGGAGTCGGAGTAGCGTGGTCTGCGTCAGGGGCCCTGCAGAACAAGGGATCTGTTTGCTTATGGCAGGCAGCCACAGTGAAGCCTCGGGAGCTAATAAACGTTTATGCGCTGAACAAAATAGTCGAGAAAGTAGATGCTTTACCATATGGAAATAAACCTTAGCTTACATAAGCTCCTAATGGTACGAGTGTAACAAAAATATAAATGAAAATATCTAGTGGCCAAGGCTGTTCGAACATGATAGCAAACTGTCGAACGTTCGGTCCATCTGCGGTGTATACCTATCCTTCCTACTCCTGCTGTAGCTGAGAGCCTCGCCTTTCAGTTACGGATTTGCTTCATCTCAATATTTTTCCTCAGTGTAGAAGGCATCGTTAAGTAGCAGGTGGCATCGTTTTTGCCGGCAGTTCGCTGTGTCGGGGTGTGTGCGTGTGGGGCACTGGGGGTTTGTCTGTGTTCCGGGCACATGTAGCAGTCGGTTAGGCACTACAAAAGTTGCTAATGTTTTTAAAGAGGCCTTTTTATTATACAAAGTCAAACATTCTGACGGCCCAAGCCCAAACACAGGGATAAAGCACATACGTACAAACACAACCGCAATAATATCATACTTATGTACATATAAATACATATATGAATATGTATATATATGTATGTATACACCTTACACATAAGGATACACATGCCCCTCATGCTTAACAATGGGCTCTACACAACTTAACTTGACTCGGATCTCAATTCATTCACTCATTCGCTTAAACCCGTACACACTTGTACAATACGAGTATACATACATATGTAAGTATTTATGCAAACACGCACCCACACACACACACAGCCAGACGTCACGTGAGTGTATTGTGCATTACATAATGCTATGGATAAGGAAGCGCTTAGATGCATCAACCGTCTTAAAACATGGTCGCGAGAGGCAGGAATCACGGAGCAGCCTGAAGCGGCAGCGGTAGGTGCTGCTGCACCCAAGCGGAACTAGTTCCAGTTCCATTTTAATTCGCGGGAATCGAAGACACGGAATACTTTATTCAAGTGCTGATGTACCCGAACCGAGCCAGTTCCCGAATTTCCTCCAGCAGAAACCGGAGAACAGGAAAAGACCCAGCAGCAGGTGCTGCTGCAACCCAGCAAAATCATCTACAGACCTTTTTACATAAATAATATTGATTTATTGGTAGCGCAGTATTAGCGGTTCATAAGCGAGGGATTTTAATGCTTAGAAAGCCACCAACAACAACAACATGCCAGAAGAACAGAGAACGCCAGACAGGCAAAAGCAGGCAGGAACGGCACGGAAAGGAACAAAACGCACACAACGGAACCCGAAAGTATGACACACACAACACATGGCACGTTTTTTAGTTGCCTTCTTTTGCAGTGCTTTCTTCTGTTTGTTCTTTCCCTTTCGCATTCTCATTCGGCGTTGTCGTCACGAAATTGTATCCAAAAAGAAACAGAAATGGCGGAGGACGCCCACACAAATATATTCCTAATGCTGAAGGCTCCACCGAAACTCCCAACTTCATTCGGCACCCTTGCTCTGCCTCTCTGTACCTCTGTCGCTCTCCTCCTCAAGTTGATTTCGCTTTCGGTTTCTGTTGATTTATTTGGTGTGTGGCTCCTCTTTCGCCCCACGCACACATCCACACCCCACACCTACAAAAAAAATCGTTTGCGGAGAGCGTCATTTCCCTATTGTGTTTTTGCAGCTTTCCCACCTCTTTTCTTTTACTCGGATTCCTTGTAAATTGAAGTTGAGCCATTTTTTTATACATATACATATGTAAAATGTATGATGCTGTGATCATTGGGAAAGTACATCCTTAAATTTCAGCTCCTTCAGTAGTTTAAAATCGGATTCATCAGGAATTCCACACTTCATAAGCTGAGAGGTGAATTTAGTTATTGTTTTTAGACTCCTCTCAAGTTCTTCAATTATTTTTACCTGAAATGCAACCTTTCCTAACAGGTTTGACATAGAAGTATGTGCGCTAACCCTGCGCAACTTGGTTCAAATTTATTTAATCTTGTTTGAACTTTTAGTTTTCCAGTGATTGTAACTTAAAGATTATTGAAATCGAAACCTTCATTGGGTCAATATTAAACATTTTTTCTCTGAGTCTAGCGTTTGAATAAAGGATTAAGCGAAAGCCCAAACTAATCACATAGTGCCCCACACCAATTAGTTTCTCAAAGTGTGCCTGGGAATGGCGAGGTCCTTTCTGTACGACAACTCGTGTGGCCAGACAAGTGTGAGACTATCTATAAGTACATACATATGTATGTATGTGTTTCGACCTTTCCTTTGCTGAATATTAATAATAGGAAAGAAAAAAGGCCAACAAGGAGGTAAGTCACTGCGGGAAACTAGGTATGAATTTCGCTATCCCCACCCTCCCCCTCTCAGGTGGAAGCAAAACTCTGCTCTGGTGGATATATCATTTTTTGTAGTATTTTCCCGCATTCCATTATACTTATACATATTTCTTGTTTGTTTGTGTTTCGTGCTTCTGATTCTCGTTTTTCGTTACATTTTTTTGTTGCTGTTTTTGTTTTTTTGGTGTTTAACAAGTTACCGTTACATTTGGCTTATATTTTTTGTATTTGTGATTTGTGTGTTCTCTGGCACCTCTTCCCCATCCCTTGTTCCTTGCCGCTCCTTCCATTGTTTGTGCATTTCCCCATAGAAACAATGGAGGACATGGGCGGTACGACAGAGACGGACAAAAGGGGAGGGTAGGGTATTCAGGTCAATAGTAAAAGACAACAACATATGGCAAGGTTGCTTTGAAATTATTTTTCATTTTTTTCTTTCTCGAAATTAACTTTTTTCCGCCTCTCCAAGGGGCAGAGATTGAAAAGGGAAAAATAATGAGAAAGGGCGAATGATTGCATTTAGTTTTTGCATGGTAGTAACCTTCCCCTTCGCCCCTCCCCCCTAGAATGTTGTATCCTCCCAGTAAAGTGTGTCTAATTAGGAAGTCCTTTTAAGAAAATCAATAAACATGTCTTGACCTCAATTAGATTCCGCTTACAGTTCACAAAACAATACACGTACTACAGTGAGCACCCCAGACAACAAACACGCACAAGAGATCTTACGGAAATACGAAAAGGACGGAGGAGAGTTGACGAGTGGAGGGAGGGAGACTATTGAGGGACACACGTGCTTTTGATTTGGCCAAAAGACGAAGCGAAAGAGAGAACGAGCAAAAGAGATGAAACAGAGTGAGAGGGAAAAGAGAGCACAGAATGTTCGTAATAATAAAGACCTGTCTGCAATGTGCTGGCTAAGACGATTTGTGGGACAGAGACGTGGCAAAGGGGTGTGTAAGGGGAAAGTAAGGGTGGGCTGCGTTGGGCAGGGGCTCGCCCCGAGCATTCACACGCCATAGCCACAGACCATGACATGAAGACGACGACGATTGCTTTTCACTTTAGTCAACTTTAGCCCCAACTCCCTTTCAGCCAACAAGCGAGCGAGCGAGCGAGCGAGTCCTGCCGCAGCACCCCTGGCCTCGTGCGTCAACTGGCGTTTTATGATACGATTTTATTTATTTGCCCACGGAGGGAGAGGCAGAGGAGCCGCAGCACTGAACGCGTCCTGGCATTGTAATACGAACTGTCAACAAGAAGCTGCCTCGAAGGCAGCGGCAGGCAACTCTGGATGTTCTTCCCTGTTTGCCGTGCTTCTTTCCCTCCCCCATCATCCATTGCTATTTCCTCAGCCCCTGCTTCGTGTGCGCTTGGGGAGATTTCAGAAGCGGGGATTTTCGCCAAGAATTAGTGTAGTGTGGAGGAGAGAGCACAACAAAATGGTTATTGCGAATGCATCCCGAGTGCGGCATACAAAGATCAAATAGCCAAGGAACCCGCATTGCTAGATGCTACAACCTATTGCAGATACATATGTACACATGTATCTGCTATTGGAAGTGTATCCTCAACACCCTATACTTATCCGTGCTCGAAACTGAAAGCATGTAATAAACCAAATTATACGATTGTACATCCAAATAGTTAGGTGGGTGCTACGATATCTAATTGCTACTACTTCCGTAGTACTTATGCCAGACTGAATCTACCAAAAATATTATATTATTTTTAGATTAGATTAGATTAGATTAGATTAGATCAGCTGTGGGCAACCATTTGATATCGGATACTCAACGGGTAAAAGAATATATTAGTTGTGTGGTGGATGTGGGAGTATGTAACTAACAGAAGAAGGGAGCTATCACAGTGAAACAAGTGTATATCAAAATTACGCTTAGCCTCTCTCTCTCTCTCTCTCTTTCACACAAATACACACAATTACTCGTAAGAAGAATAAATATAAGAACATAACAAGCGGTCCTGGTTGCTCTCTTTTTCTTAATTTTCTTTCCATCTCTCATGAAAAGTGCGAGAAAAAGTAAGAGAGATGATCGCGGTCTGCGTTGGATGTCCTACCAAAATCTCTTCTCTCTGACTGCGTATCGTGTATAAAAGTAGAGCCGCGGCCCTTTCCGCTTCCTTTGGAAGCAGTCCAATACAACAACAGAAAGCAATTCTTATCAGGGACAAAGATTTAGTTTTTCGATACTTTCGAGGAAATGCGTCGATATGTGCTTATTCACACGAAAATACAATTGATGTATGAATTAAGTGCAAGCCGAAACAGGTCAGAGATCCATGACGTCAAAGGGTGGATTAAAAACCCCGTGAACTACAAGTAATAAAAACCAATACTATTTTTTGGAAAGCTAGGGCAAAAACAATATTTCACTCTTCGTTATGGCGCATCCTTTTATGGAGTTCCGTTCCATCGATCCTCCACTTGTCACATCTCTAGCCGAAACATCGTAATAAGCCCCAACAGGACATCTGCCATTTCATTTCAGAAAACTCTGACTCCTCGCCATGTGGGTCAACGCCACATCCATCCACACAGCTTAGCTATGTTTAGTCAGACATAGTAAGAGGACTCGCAATTCCAGTCGAGTGTCAATCGTGATTTTCGGCATCTATCCAAGGAGAGTGACCAGAGGCAGGAGTGCAATAGATGCCCAAGTGTAGTTTAACCCAGTTACTTAGCAATATAAATGAGCTGGAACCCCATCCTTCCTTCCACTCCTTCACCCGGTTCCGATTTCCCCATGTGAACGAATTCAAGTTTCAGCTACTATTTTGGCTGTGCATTACAGCGTACTTATTTGCTATGCAAGCTCCACATTCTGATTTTTGTACAAGTGAACTTTGCACTAAATGTGGACGCCTTGGCCGTGCCGAGATTCCCCGAGAGAAATTCATTCCCAGAGTTGGTCGGGGGGAGCGTGGACAAAGGAAATGCGATGCCAAAACGAGGGACACTGGGGCCCGAACTGAGCTGGAAAAACTTTCCGATTGCCGAGTTCCGACCGAATAGCCTCAAAAAGTTGTTATTTGATGAACAGTCTTCTCGACAGACAGACTTCCCCCGCCCCCCAGCTGGTTCACAATTAACTGACATTTGAGCCAATGGTTTTGCTTACTCTGCATTCGGTAAACCATCAATAACATCCTGGGGGAGGCCCGTGTTGCTCTACTCTACTCTACTCACTCTGCATATGACAAAGTCCCACGGAGAAGTGCGCCAGCTCCGGCATCTGTCTGAGGATCTCCTCGGTCACCAGATGGACGCCGCGGTGCTGCGGCCTTAGATTGATTTTGCGCTGAAACCACGCTGAGCCGATTTGTAGGCCCACAATGGCGTTGCCGTCGCCAGCGCCGGCCACGGCCCCGCCGCCGCGCCCACTCCGATGGTTGGCCGAGGCCATGGTGCTGTTGGAGCTGCTGCTCCGGATGTTGCTGTTGCGACTGACGCTCTGCTTGACGCCGCCACCGCCTCCGCCGGCGCTGCCAGCTCCACCGCTGCCGCTGGTCGCTTTCGTTGTGCCGGCGTGGGGATTACTGCTGCTACTGCGACGTCGCTGGGCGCTGCGTCCGCCGCTCCGTTGATTGTTCCCTGCAGCAGCTCCCGCTCCTGCTCCTGTGGGTGGGCTCTGGCGTGCAGCGGCAGCGGCGGCGGCGGCAGCGGCAGCAGACGACGTCGTTGGTTTAGAGGACGACGTTGTGGCTTTTCGGGACACTCGCGCACTAACACACTTGTGTTGGCACTGGTACTGGTACTCGCTTTCGCAGTGACAGGACTCGATGCGGCGCAAGCGTTGCACTTAGCTGGCTCTGCACTTGTTTCACTTTTTCCGGCTATTCCCTTTTCCGCCTGGCCAAGCCCTTCTTTGTATTAATTTATTCGCTATTATTGCCACTTTTTACCGTTATCAGCACCTGCAAGAGCACAAGAGAGGGAAAAGAAAGAGTTAGTAGACACGTTCGTTCGTAGAAAAAGTAATAGAAATGTAAACCGTGTGTGTTCCAGTGTGACCAGATGGGAAAAAGTTTTCAAAAACGGGTATGCTGTTAGACATAGACTAACGGAAATACTGATGGTAAAGCAGTTTTGAAATTTGACTGCGTTATATACATATATGAACATTTCAATCACATCGCACATAAGCGTCGTACACATTCATTTGGCATTATAATTATATTAACTTTGATCCAAAAACCTTATAAAATAAGCCAAAGTTTACTTTTTTTTTTTTTTTTTTTGCAATTTTTGGTATTTTTTAGTCATATTTTTCTTTAAGCCTGGTACTCAGATACGAAAACACGTTTGCTAGCTAAGCTTGCCATATAAAAATACTAGCGGCCGAGTGTGACCAGGTGTGCATCCCTTACGGTTACACCGTATACAAATAACTTCAGTTAGAATTTGAATTTTGAATGCAAGCAGAAATGTATATTCATTCCCCATTTTCTAATCCCTATTTATCCCCTTAATTTCATAAAAATTCCATATTCTCGGCAGCCTTTCTGAATTTTATAAGGTCGTCGTCTCAAAATATTTACTTTCGCTTTTTTGGTCTTTGTTTTTTGCACGCCATACCGGAAATCCTGTTTGAAATCAATTTGATATACAAATCTAAGGACCTAGAAAAGTACCATGAAATCATTTTCCTGCATATATTGTCATGTTTGTCGATCGGAGTACTACCTGCAAAACCATTTTGTAAGAACATTTATTTGATCGGTTTCATACGAATATCGACCTTGATTATGTTTACTATCAATTTTTTCTTCTTTTAATAAAAATAAAAAAATATACTGTAGAATGTATGAAAATTTAAGAGAACTTTTGTGGAAGAACTTTTGTCATGAATCATCTTTCTTATGGAAAACATGAATATACATTTCTTATTAGTAAAGGTTTTCCGGTTCAAAGTTAATAGCATATGAATGTGCATAGGTCAATTGGGTAAATCAGTAAACTTTTATTAGATCCTGACCTAGCTATAAGGAAATCAGTTTTTATTGAATTCCAATGTATTCTTGGCATGGTGGGCCTTTTTGACGGAACTGCCCATATATGGAAATTTGATTTATTGATTTTTAATGTTTTTAGTCTATGCAAATGGTTCAGTCAGTGCATGTGCCCACATATTAAGCCAGAGAGTTTTTAATACTATTTTGCTCACACAATAGCTCCAATTTAAACAGTCTCTTTTTCTGTGCAATTTTTTTTACAGGTTTTTTTTATAAAGAAATGACATCATGGAGCTTCATTGTACGTCTCAGTTACAATTTATTTTGGTTGCCGCTTGTTTCCGGTAAACTCCATGTAGGCTATTTACCAGAGTCACCTTACAAGGCAGTACTAACTATCCCTTGCGCCAGTCGTCTGCTGGTGACATAAATCAAATACTCATATTATTGCTTAGGCGTTGTTGCTACATCTCAATTAGTACTCGTATATGCAGCGAACGAGCAGCGCCCACAATCAACAAGTTATTAATTACTAATAGTAAACAGCAAACACGAGCAACCCAACGACTGGACTGTTCCAGTTAACAGAACGCCAGGGGTGACCTTTTCGAAATATACATGTGTACAGATCCATATATGTACATATGCATGTACATATAGCATCTTTACCTACACACACACTCGCCATACTTCCTATCACTGGCCGTAAACCTTAAGATTTTGTGGTAGAAATGAAATATATTATTATAATTATAATAATGTAAATACATATTTATAATTTAGAAGCTCCTCGTATTCTAATTAATTGCAATTTGTACGTGTCTAACATATGTATGTACATGTGCTGCTTTTAAATTTATGTTGCAAGTGCTATATGTAAGCTTTTAGTCATACTCTAATTCTAATAAACAGAATATTTCGGTTGAATAGTCTATCAAAAACCTGAGGCAGAAAGTTCAGATAAAAGCTCAAAGGAAAGGTTTCGGATTGTGTGACGAAGAGAGTAGGTCCCAACCAGAGAACAGTAAAAATTTGGAAAGCCATTCGAAACGGAAAAATGAGCACGTGTCGCGGAGTGGGCCAGAGGGGAAAAAGGCCTAGGAATGTTGGCCTAGGAGAGCGCTCGTGCAAGAGGGAAACAGAAGCCAAAAAGAAAAAAAGGGAAAGCAGCAGAAATATGGAGCGGAATCAAGGAAAATGGTGTTTAAAAATCCCTCCCCTTTCCTATGCACTCTCTACACTCTTAATACTGTCCTGGCTTACAAGTTGAGTGCTCTCACAAATACAGCCGAAAAGCAATCGAAATGCATTTGAATTGAAGGGAGATTGAAGCCGCAGCCACAGCCACAGCCGCATCACATGGAAAAAAAAAGTTCGCACACACGAACAGACCTCCAAAAAATGGCAACACTTGCCACACAAACGATTTGCACGACACAGTACTAAAGGCGGCCACACGCCAAGAACTCGACAAGTGGAAAATGAGGAACTGAAGAGCGGGGGGACCAAAGAAGTGGTAGATGGAGATGAGCTGATGGAAAACTAAAGCTACGCGACACGAGTACATACATATCTGGATCAGCAAACATTTATCCAGAATTCATGGTGGAGAGTTTGCTCTTGTATAATCACGAAATGTTCTTGGGACTTGGGATCGTAAACCCAAAGTGGGAACCCAGGAAGAGTGCTTCCCTCCCGCTCACAGCTGTGTCGTCATGGGCGGGCAACAACTATAACGAGAAGCGCGTTAAGGCCGCAGCCAGGTACTTTATACTTTTTACGGGGCCACTGTTCAAATTTGCATATGCTTTAAATATTTAATGTAATTCAAAAAAGAGGAGACAAGTATCGTGCCAGCCGCAGCAGCAGCAGCAATTGGACAAGGCTTGCCCTCTCTGAGTCCAATTGGACTTCCAGAAAACAGGAGATGGAGCCACAGCCGTAGCAAGGAGAGTGGACTACATACAATTCAGGCAACACACAGAACTGTTCGCGCATTTGGCAAAAAATCAATTTTCCGTGCGATTGCCAAATGCAATTGCAAAAAAATCAAGGCAGAGAAGAGCACATGCAAAGCAGAAGATCCAACAAAAATCATTGGGCACAAAGCATAATTTCACTTTAGAAGCGCTTGGGGGAACACCTTCCACCGTACGCAGTTTTTGCAGTATTTCGGCTTTCTATTTTTTTACTGTTAATTATTGACATAACAAATGGGAAGTCTCCGTCGCTCTTTTCCGCGCACTCACTCCACCCTCCGTGTGGGGCACGGATGACGGCAACAGCAACGTTGACAGCAGCACACGCGAAACTGCTTTAATAAAGAGGATAACACAAACACACCGAAACTAGAGCTTATAATTTTCCACCGTTTGCGCTCTACTTCACTTCCTGGCGATTCCTTGAACGGATTGAATTTTGGACTGAACTCAGCACTGGCAATCGGCACACGTAAAACACGTAGGCATAAAATTTATATGCACTTAATTACATCTAATTCGTGTTTTGCTTTTGTATTAATTTTATGGCAAGAGAGCCGCTGCTACGAACCGTGACGCTAGAGATGAGCGATAGCCGGGTCATGTATTTTAAAGTAGCGAGTCACGGATCTGAGTTACCAGCCAAACAAATCACTTTCTATTCACGGATGTCGACACTCTAGAAAACTATACAATAACTTTGAATGTATCTACAGCAAGCTGGGAGAACTTTTAAAATATTATGCATTTTATAAATCAATTTCAAATGGCTAACAAAATTTTCATATAAATTAGAACTTCATATTTTGTGAGGCGACAATTTTCTTAATTTATCTTAATTTATTTAAGAGCTCCACGAAAATGGTTTAATCGAACACTTTTCTTTATGTACATATTTCACATATATTAAAAAGAATCACCTGGGCCTGTACTATCGGATTAATCGATAAGAATTGCTTAAATAAAAAGAAAAAAAAAGTATCCAATAGATTTTGATATCATGTCTTAAGAATATCGTGAATATAAAATAAAATGTTTGCAAAACAAATGATTGATTTAATCTGATGCGATTTGCCGCTTTCTTTCACTTGGATATCGATACTTTGGCGGCGATAGGCGTGCAAGTAAAAGCGCTATTGTGCATTTTATTTACATTTGAAATGCGAACAGATTTTGCATGTGTTTAAACGAAACGAACCAAAAAGCGGTGCTTACTTTTGCTGGTGATTATTAGTTTGTGGCTGAAGCTACTGTCGATGCCGAGATCGGGATCTTTGTGCATTTTGGAGTGGCAATGCGAATGCAACAACAACTATGGAGCTATGGTGCTGCGTTAGTAGGTCGAATGCTGCGTTCTGCGTTCGGCGGCTAAATATAACGTTTGGCTTTGGCTTTGGCGCTACACTCGTTACTCGTTTTTTATGTGGCCAATTCACAAAATGTACATTTTTTACACCTTTCACACACACCCACGGGCTTTACGCTCACGCTCGCACACACTGGCCCGTTTTTCTCTTTGCTTTTTCGCTTTTCGCACACCTCCTCTCCTCTCCTCTCCACTCCACTCCTCTCCTCTCCACACCACTCCTCTCCTCACCACTCCACCTTAACGGCAGCAATTTGGGAGCGTTGCCCGTAGTTTTTGTTTTTAGTGGTACACCATAGAGATTTTTTTTTTGTAATGTAGGTTAGCTCCATATCCTATTTTCTTGATTCCTGCTTGACTTGACGGATGTTTGTGGGGGAATTTTTCCTGCTGCATTCATCCGCAGCAGCTGCACGTTACCAAATGGGTGACTCCCATCAACATGGGCCACATGGGCAGCACAGTTTTTGCATGAAACATTTTCACTGCCTTCTGCCCGTTTTCAATACCAATATGGGTGCATGCGGAAGGGGCGGAATGGATTCCCGATATTCCTGCCTTTACCCTTCCTTGTCTCTGCTCCGGTTTTCAATAAAACTTCATGGCCCTATTACATATGTACTCCGTGCACACTCACACATACACACGAACCCGATTCGAGGATACAACAGCTCACAGTTTTACTGCCTCTTCTCATGAGAACCAACTGAACTGAACTGTGTGTTTGTTGAATTTTCTCTCTTCTTTGCTTTTCCAATTTTTTTTTGTTCTTAGTTATGTTTTCTGCTATACTCAGCTACTATTTTTTGGCTTTTCTCTGCCTTTTCTGCGACGAGCGCCCCCCTAAACTGAATCTGATTCAGGATATATTTTTGTTGAATGAGTTGGGCTCACTCGTTCTTCTAACGGTAATGTTCCTGCACCTGCGCACAATCCGACGAGTCTTTTCCCGGACTATTGTGAATGGGAATAGCGTTGCCATACGAAATGATGTTCCACTAGGTGTCGCCCTCTGCACTTATCGATTGTTCGACAACATCAATAACGTAAGTTTTGATTTAAATATTTAATATGTTTTTATAACTATGTAGCTACACGTAAGTAAAGCTTGGTACAATACAATTGTAACCTTAGGTATATGCTTTTCTGTAAATATAGACTTTTTCGATTATATGTACATATATGTACATATGTATGTATGTACTGCTCTCTTAGTCATTTTCGTTCTTATTTTAAATTAAATGCAGTCATTTAAAAGCCACTCTCCCTTAACGCAATTCGAGTAATTGCAATCACACACATAATTCCAAACGCCCTCCCGAAGCACGCCAACCTCTAAATGTCACAGTCATTAGACTAAATTCTGGCGTCTCCGGATCCCGCCCAGACCCTGCAGCCACCATTACTCAAGGATCCCATCAAATTGGGTGTGACCAGCAGGTGGCCGCCTAACCGCATAACCGCCTAACTAACCTTATATGTATGCTATGCATGTTGTCTTCGCCGTGCTCCAGCTTGTATGCAGAGCAAAAATTACTTTGCTGTGTCGTGCTGTTGAGGCACGCGGCGAGGAGCCGCACCCAGTTTCTAGGTCTCGAGTCGAGTTTGTTGTCATTTTCGCTTTCATATCCATATCCACAGGCACAGGCAGAGCCACATCCACACTCACATTCACCAAGGGAGGACCTGCTAGTTAAATATCTGGCATTACATTTTCACGTTTCAGCTCTCATTTGGGCGGCGTGAAGGGGAGCTATTCTGTTTCTTTGTTTGTTATTTTACAAGCTGGCCATTTTCCCTCTTCCATACAGGATGAGAATCCCACTCGCCTCCCACATATTTGAATACCTTGCGGGGACCCAGCTCGTCTAGCTCTGTCCGTGGGTAGCAGTCTGCAGTGGATAGGCAAAGCAGCCGGACGTACTAGGGAGTAGGATTCGTTCGAAACACATTACATAAATCAGCCAAAAAATGGATGACAATACAGACTTCCGTGATGTAGACCCGAATGGCGTTTGGCTGGAGAAGGTGACCATTGGGGGGTTTCGCGTTTGGCACATAATAGCCGCTGTCCTGGGCATACTAATGGGAATCAGTGAGTGGACAGGACACTGCAGTGCTTGCTACTGAACGTTGAGCATATTTTCTATCTTTATCTCTCAGTGATTATGGTATGCTGCTGCATTCGATTCCGCATACCGCGCACCAAGCAGGAGATCGAGGCAGACTATCAGCGCAAGCAAATCACAAAGAAGTTCCGCGAAAAGCTCCAGCAAATTAAGAACTCGGAAATGGACGACATGGACCTACAGAAGGGTGAGGAGCGGCCGCTACTCTGAATACACACTCCAATCGTAAACGAGTATCCATATATATATCTATATAGTGTATACATAGCGTAGAAGTTTTGTGTACCAACTGTCCCAGTTTCGTTGTCACCCTTATGCGGCCAAGCCCTTTTCCTGTCTGGTCTCCGCCGCCTTATTTTCCTCCTCCCACACGAACTCACGCATTTGTATATACAAAAAAAGAAATGATAAATGATTTCTCGAGCTGAACCTGCTGCACGCTAGTTACGAGCATGTTACTCACTCAGTCTATGTCTCTCTATCTCGCTGCCACTTCTCTATCACAGCACTTGCTTACATCAAACTGGAACAGTACGATGATCCCTAAGGGCTTGTAAATTCACTAGCACACTGTACAAACAATTGGAAGTACCTAAGAACTAACCTCTGTATCCCAAAGAACACTGCCGATGTAAGTAGCACAGCCAACCATTATTCGATTAACTAATACCATCAGTAATAATTCTCTTAATCTTTTCTGTTCTGTTTCGACTCGTTTCATTGCAGTTTGTGCTCGAATCCAAAGCGACTTCCTGCATCTCCAGGCGAGCGTGGAGAGCATGAACGAGAAGCAAAATGTTAAGTTTAAGATCTAGATACGCAACTGTTGTACTGTCATATTACTATGGGGAACGGATGATACAACGCAGAGTGTTGGTATCCTATACCTATATCTAAACTATACTCCTAGCAAGATAAATACTTATAAACTAGAGAAGCAGTGATTTTCATATTGAAGAACGTACGAGTATCGTCACATCCTAACCATTAAACGAATATGCTAACAATAAAGCTGGGAAATGCAGAAAAACAAATGTTTTTTATATTGCAATTTGGGATTCTCGTTTTATTTACTGTTTGCTTTCTGCTCTTTTCTGGTATCAAAGGTTCCTTAATAATGTTTTGTTTGCAGGATTATGTTTTTAAATGCGTTTTCTACACATACATACATACATACATATGTATAGGCTAGTGGGGACAGCGTTTTCCACAATTGCGACTATATAACAAGTTTGATCTGTTATGACATGACATTTTTCACTTAAGTTTAGTTCATTTATTAGTTGGAAATGTTTCTTCTCTGCTGTGCCGCCGACTCGGCTAATGACTGTAACAAATTAGCTGAAGCTGACACTTATACTTGTCACACGTTGGCTTGACACAAAACACAAGTTTATCATTTATATACGCATAACTATTAACTCTTTGTTCATTATGTTGCTGAGCTTATATTTAGCCTTAACTTTCGGTTTCGAATACTTTCTTTGCTCTACTATTTGTCTTTCCTGATCTGCTCGAGTTTCCACTGCTTTGCCGAAGCAACGCGTACATATGTTCGCTTTTTGCAATTCAATAGACAATTCATTTTTTTATATTTATGTATTTAAAAACAATTAAACATACTGCACGCATCATTCCATGCGTTTAAATGTTCTCCCCCTGCAAAAGAAAGACGCAAATTAGTAACCGCAGAAATCCTTGGCCCTGTCGTCACTCACGTTATGGTTTTCTTCTCCGTATTCTTGGGCTCAGGCCTTGCACGATTTAGCACCTTGAGGAAGTCCGAGGTTTTTGCACGCATGCGGGAATGGATATAGGCCTTTGAACACTGTTACAAATAAGACGGTTAATGCCTGGTAAATTCTAGTCAATTCAGATCATACACACCTTAATGTGGTAATGCAAATAATCTCGGAACATATGAATTAGATTGATGGTATTGTCCCTCGTTTCTTTGTTGGTATGCCGAGGGAAGAGAACTGTTATTTTAAAGAGGAAAAACAAGAGTAATGGATAAATGGATCATTCGGAACTTAAAACATTAATAGGAGCATTTGACAGATCAATTGAATAGGCCACTTTGACTGCAGGAAAAGGATACTGTTCGACAGTCTAAGGGCTATTGTACAAGAACACAAGTCGTCTGTGATAATATGAGTTATTATTCAGGATGCCGTTTGTCTATCGTGATATTATCGGAGTACTTGAGACACGAATCTTCACACCGACAAGACTACAAGACAAATCAGCTAAAAATGATTGGTCCCATGAGCTCAACCTACCGAATGTGACATAGCCTATGTTGTCGCCCACCCTGGCATCCGTGTTGGCCAATTCCAGCGGCGGCTCCCGGTGCGTGAAGAGAACTTGTGGGGCTGTGTGAGACGCCCGTCGCCCTTCTCTCAATTCCTGCATAAATACTTTGCCAATTATGACGTCGTCCTCATCACGGAAGATAGTGCTGAAAACAACGGTAACACGATCTGGCTTGGCTTCCACGTACCTATGGATGAAATGTAGTTGGTCAACATGTTTTTGGGTTTCTAATCGATCTTACAAAGTCTCATCGTTGCGGTAGTTAATTACGGCACGCTTCTGTCCCTCTTCTCCTTGCTCCTGGTAGTCAAAATACTTTTCAAAGACAGAGGCAAAACAGTTGCGCTTCAGCAGTCCAATTCTCTTTGCAATTTGTTCCCAGTCCTCGGGGATTTCCTCGAGATTTATAAGTACAGAAACATTGTAGCCTAAAAACGCAAACACAAGCCAATTAATTACCCATAGAAACAAAGAACTACAGCTGCGTGCACAAACCTTCTTCCGTGTCAGTTAAAAGACTGCCATATTCACGCTTCAGCAACTCGTCAGCCCCATGCTCTTGCAGCTGTCTGTAGAACTTTAGCGATATGCTGATCTATTTTAGCGGATGAAAGTTATCAGGAAAGACCTTTCCCAACTGAATACTCAGGAATACTTACCCTCACTTTTGTTTTATCGTTATTCACATTCGAAATGTGATAGAGTACGCCATCGAAGTCTGCTATTCGTATGTCTATCGATTCTGGTTTCAGTCTGCAAGAAGAATTTCAAAGATAACATTCAGTTCGATTACAAAGTATTAATAAGTATTAGTCATTGCTACCACACAATGCCGTACCATATCCGCAAAATCAATTGTACATACATATAAGTATATATAAATAGTTTTCCATTAACTCGCATTTGTTTGAAAGTAAATTATACAGAATGTATGCATTTCGCATTGAGTTGTGAAGAAATTCACATACAAATAAGGAATATCAAAAATGTGCCACATTATAGCTTCGACTAAACTAATTGACCAACACTTCATTTGCAGATTTTAATACAAAAATGTATACAAAAATTCTACTATTTGGAGCGAGACACCAATTCAAGAATCTTTTCAGATATATGTCACTTAACAGGAAAACGAATCTAAGGGCCATTGTGCAAGAACACAAGTCGTCTGTTATAATATGAGTGGTTATTCAGGATTCCGTTCGACTATCGTGTTATTAACGGAGTATTTGAGACACGAATCTGATGGTTTGTTCAAAAATATGCCACTTTGGCTCCTGGAAAACGATACTGTATGACAGTCTAAGGGCTATTGTACACGAACACAAGTCGTCTGTTATAATATGAGTGATTATTCAGGATGCCGTTCGTCTATCGTGTTATTATCGGAGTATTTGAGACACGAATCTGATGGTTTGTTCAGAAATATGCCACTTTGGCTCCACGAAAATGATACTGTATAACAGTCTAAGGGCTATTGTACACGACCACAAGTCGTCTTTTATAATGAGTGAGACACGAATCTGACGGTTTGTTCAGAAATATGCCACTTTGGCTCCTGGAAAACGATACTGTATGACAGTCTAAGGGCTATTGTACACGAACACAAGTCGTCTGTTATAATATGAGTGATTATTCAGGATGCCGTTCGTCTATCGTGTTATTATCGGAGTATTTGAGACACGAATCTGATGGTTTGTTCAGAAATATGCCACTTTGGCTCCTGGAAAACGATACTGTATGACAGTCTAAGGGCTATTGTACACGAACACAAGTCGTCTGTTATAATATGAGTGATTATTAGGAATGCCGTTCGTCTATCGTGTTATTATCGGAGTATTTGAGACACGAATCTGATAGTTTGTTCAGAAATATGCCACTTTGGCTCCTGGAAAACGATACTATATGACAGTCTAAGGGCTATTGTACACGAACACAAGTCGTCTGTTATAATATGAGTGATTATTCAGGATGCCGTTCGTCTATCGTGTTATTATCGGAGTATTTGAGACACGAATCTGATGGTTTGTTCAGAAATATGCCACTTTGGCTCCTGGAAAACGACACTGTATGACAGTCTAAGGGCTATTGTACACGAACACAAGTCGTCTGTTATAATATGAGTGATTATTCAGGATGCCGTTCGTCTATCGTGTTATTATCGGAGTATTTGAGACGCGAATCTGATGGTTTGTTCAGAAATATGCCACTTTGGCTCCTGGAAAACGATACTATATGACAGTCTAAGGGCTATTGTACACGAACACAAGTCGTCTGTTATAATATGAGTGATTATTCAGGATGCCGTTCGTCTATCGTGTTATTATCGGAGTATTTGAGACACGAATCTGATGGTTTGTTCAGAAATATGCCACTTTGGCTCCTGGAAAACGATACTATATGACAGTCTAAGGGCTATTGTACACGAACACAAGTCGTCTGTTATAATATGAGTGATTATTCAGGATGCCGTTCGTCTATCGTGTTATTATCGGAGTATTTGAGACACGAATCTGATGGTTTGTTCAGAAATATGCCACTTTGGCTCCTGGAAAACGATACTGTATGACAGTCTAAGGGCTATTGTACACGAACACAAGTCGTCTGTTATAATGAGTGAGACACGAATCTGACGATTTGTTCAGAAATATGCCACTTTGGCTCCTGGAAAACGATACTATATGACAGTCTAAGGGCTATTGTACACGAACACAAGTCGTCTGTTATAATATGAGTGATTATTCAGGATGCCGTTCGTCTATCGTGTTATTATCGGAGTATTTGAGACACGAATCTGATGGTTTGTTCAGAAATATGCCACTTTGGCTCCTGGAAAACGATACTGTATGACAGTCTAAGGGCTATTGTACACGAACACAAGTCGTCTGTTATAATATGAGTGATTATTCAGGATGCCGTTCGTCTATCGTGTTATTATCGGAGTATTTGAGACACGAATCTGATGGTTTGTTCAGAAATATGCCACTTTGGCTCCTGGAAAACGATACTGTATGACAGTCTAAGGGCTATTGTACACGAACACAAGTCGTCTGTTATAATATGAGTGATTATTCAGGATGCCGTTCGTCTATCGTGTTATTATCGGAGTATTTGAGACACGAATCTGATGGTTTGTTCAGAAATATGCCACTTTGGCTCCTGGAAAACGATACTGAGTGACAGTCTAAGGGCTATTGTACACGAACACAAGTCATCTGTTATAATATGAGTGATTATTCAGGATGCCGTTCGTCTATCGTGTTATTATCGGAGTATTTGAGACACGAATCTGATGGTTTGTTCAGAAATATGCCACTTTGGCTCCTGGAAAACGATACTATATGACAGTCTAAGGGCTATTGTACACGAACACAAGTCGTCTGTTATAATATGAGTGATTATTCAGGATGCCGTTCGTCTATCGTGTTATTATCGGAGTATTTGAGACACGAATCTGATGGTTTGTTCAGAAATATGCCACTTTGGCTCCTGGAAAACGACACTGTATGACAGTCTAAGGGCTATTGTACACGAACACAAGTCGTCTGTTATAATATAAGTGATTATTCAGGATGCCGTTCGTCTATCGTGTTATTATCGGAGTATTTGAGACACGAATCTGATGGTTTGTTCAGAAATATGCCACTTTGGCTCCTGGAAAACGATACTATATGACAGTCTAAGGGCTATTGTACACGAACACAAGTCGTCTGTTATAATATGAGTGATTATTCAGGATGCCGTTCGTCTATCGTGTTATTATCGGAGTATTTGAGACACGAATCTGATGGTTTGTTCAGAAATATGCCACTTTGGCTCCTGGAAAACGATACTGTATGACAGTCTAAGGGCTATTGTACACGAACACAAGTCGTCTGTTATAATATGAGTGATTATTCAGGATGCCGTTCGTCTATCGTGTTATTATCGGAGTATTTGAGACACGAATCTGATGGTTTGTTCAGAAATATGCCACTTTGGCTCCTGGAAAACGATACTGTATGACAGTCTAAGGGCTATTGTACACGAACACAAGTCGTCTGTTAGAATATGAGAGATTATTAAGGGTTTTGTATTATATGCACTGCTAGCTGCCGGCTAATGATTGGTTCCAAAATAAATTAGCGTTATGCATATCCTTGCTCTCCAAAAGCACTTTTCTTGAACACGATTTTTGCACTTTACTGGGGCTCATACGCAAGCCAATTGCTAGGCTGTGACTATCTATGCAGTATGTGGTTGGCCTTCATTGATCTAGAGTTTACTGCTGGGCGAAGCTTCTAACACGTTGATCTAAGGAGCTCTAACGAGCTTTACCACATTCAACTACCTTCACCACAATCGGGAACATGATATTAGTGGGGTTTCAAGCGAGATTTCAACGAGTTTAGATATTTTTTGCAACTGGCGATGAGTCAGGTCAAGCTTGGGTTGAAGGCATGGCTGGATATGATGCACAAATGATGTGATAAATGAGCTGTAATGAATTAACAACTGCGTTGCATGGATAGGGAGAGGGGATCGGGCTGTGACACGTAAGTGCGTTGGATTGTACATATATATGTACATTGTAGTGAGAGAGCTCGATTGACGAGTGGATGAGTGTATAACCGCGCGAACTACACCCGAATTTCTACTTTAGAGAAAAAAGAGAATACGTACGTACTGATAAAGAAATCAGAGCTGATAACACGCAGGAGGGAGTGCAGAAGGAGAGTAAGTACATATGTACATAGATATACCAAAATGGTGGAGCAATAAGGTCACATTACTGCGTTACAGTTATGTGGAACACTCACCCGGCCTGGGCGTTGCGGTATTTGACCAGGAGTGTCTCCTCTATAATCCGATTATTGATTTCCAGCAAGATCATGATGAGCGGCGGCCTATAGATGATATTTTCGCAGAATTAGGTTGCTCTAAGGCAAGGCGGTGACAAATTTTATGACGTCGACTTCTTTCGCTGCTCACGGAGCTGCGAATGCGGTGGTTCTTCGTACGGTAACTGTTTCTTTCTCAGTCACTGGCGCTGTGTGTGGGGGCTGTTCCAAATCACCAACACAGACACATTCCGCGTGTGAGCGGTGTGTGTGTGCGCAGCGTATTTAATGAATCAACAACAAAAATGGGCGCTGATGTCGGCTTTTTTGGTCGTCTCACACACACACCAACACGCACACTACAAAATTCCAATACACACACAGCGCAACGTTCCAACAATTGCAAGAAATGTGTGCTCTTTTTCTGTTCCACCCGTTCAAAAAAGAGTTCAGTTCAACACAATTAATTTTCTTTATGGAAATAATACAAATACACTAATCGTTACCTTTTAATTTAAGATAAAACGTGGGTAAAGTCTTGTCTTGTAGAGGTGGAGAAACATCGATGTTAACATCGATGTAATCGGGTCCTAACTGCAGACATCGATAGTTTTTTCAAACATCGATTTTTTTGCCAGACACCCCTAAATTAAAAATTTTTTCAATTTGATATTCCGTTTAATATTCCTAGCTAACTAGGACCCTCAGGCTTGAGCACATAATTTTATACGATTGATGAATCAATTTTCTACAAGATTGGTTAAGTTTAGTTACGCTTTTTTTTTAGATTGTTTCTAAAATGGCACTAGCGCTCACACGTCCTATCGGGTAAAAATTCGGGTAAGGTGAAAATCGTGCGAGCCATGGAATTTCCCTTGGCTGAATTCACCCGTTTCCATACCTTTTTTGGCTCAACCCAAAAAGTAGTAGTTACGCGCTCTTTTAGGTGCCGTTTACACTGAGGCTGCGTCTTGATTCTTTGCGTCTTCTCAGAAACGCAGTTTTTTTTACATAGGTTTAGCATAGGGCCCTAGTGATGGCAAAAAGTTGCGTCGTTCGTCAACATTTCATATTTTTTGTCTTTGAATCCTTTCGCTGTTTCCGTGATCTTTTCAGGGCAAGAAAGTATGCTGGCAGATACTTGTCAGCGAGTTGAGCCACTACCTCGCGACAAAACTCCTGTAATATGCTGCAGAAAATGGCCCTTTTCACACAAAATAGACGACCTACCGTACGGTCTATGCTGTGGCTATTCTCTTTTCCAGAAGGATTGTCAGTCCTGAGTTCAGATTGGGCAACAGTCCAACAAGAAACTTGAGAGAACTCCTTTCCATGCGGAAATTTTCTGTAAGAAAAGGCATCGGAGTTGTGTACAACATCTTCCTCCTAAAATTAACCATATCGTGGCTATTGCAATTTAGAATACATTATTTAATTGAAAAGAGAGAACATTATCTGCTCTTTACTTACAAGGGTCCAAACGCAAGGAGGACGTTGCAGTTGCAAGACGAATTGCAACTTTTCTGAGGATAACTCAGACACTTCCATGCACTTCAAAAGATTCTCCTCACTTTGCGTCACCGCAGTTAAAAGAATCCACCCTATTTCCGACATATTTCGTTAATTTTCGAACATTATTTACTTTGTTTAGCAAATTTGTCTTCCTCTTCCAAGACGCAAAGAAGCAAAACCGCTGTAGTGTAAACGGCAGTTCTGCTTCTCTGCGTCTTCTCCGATATCGATAGGTAACGCACCAAGTGTAAATAGCCTATTACTCTCTGTTACTCATTTCCGTGTTCAAAGTATGAGTGTGGCGGTAAATACCATGAGAAAAATACCAAAAAACCTCAAATTTTGATATTCTGTTTACTATTACTAGCTAACTAGGATCCTCAGGCCTGAGCACTTAGTTTTGTTTTAGTTTTAGAGCACTAAAAATTGTAGAATTTCCTTAAGGTAGCTATTAAACTGTTTATTCATTAATTGGAGCCTGGTATGCCAAACATTTCCTAAATTGTTTAATATCCATGTCTTAAGGGGTATGAAAATGTTCTAATTCCACGATTTTGCGGGACAATGTCGCTCATTTCGCCGCACATGTTGCTGGCCGATACAAATTATTATTGGCAACGGTAGAAAACGTGAGTTGGGGATGTTTCCTCCACAAAATCCCTCAAAAAGTTTGAATAAATTATACAGTCTTACCTAGCACATTCATCGATTTTGATATTCCGTCTTGGTACTTAGATTCGCTTAGAATCTTACAGTTTGCTAACAAAACGTTCCATATACAAATAGTAGCGGCCGAGTGTGACCAAGTGTGCATACAGTGCGGTAAAATCAGTTCAGAATTCAAAAATTACAAGCAGTAATGTAATTTTTGTGGGCGCTGTGGCGCTGGAGATGGACACCACAGATTCTTATCAATAGTTGTCCTATCGACACGATTGTGGATTGAGAGAACAGCTGAAATTCAGGCCAGGAATATATATGTGCCTATTATTACTGAATAAAAAGTGAAAGGTGGAGGCAAAATCTGTGCGGAAAACCAAAAAGAGATATGCAAATTTTTAAAGTCAGGAGAAGATTGCTTTAATAAAAGAAGTTGAGGCAAGACCACGTTTTTGGCGGATCACGGAAAATAAGCATTTTGATTATTTTGACGTTTTGGCGCCTCCGACTGCGCTGTACTTCTTCTTACAACAATATGTGCCGCTACCAACACAATCACTTCATCGTCAGAATTACTTTTCTTCCTTTTTTTAATTTTAGTTTCATTTTCAAAATTGGCGCTGTTTAAAAAAAACAGCTGATTCATGAGAGTGACCAACCTTTTTTTATGTTCTTGGTCACAATATTTCACTTAAGTTCCACACAACCGAAATAAAGAGCAGATTCCTGTCAGTAAAATTTCGCGGTGCTGGAGACAGGCCTTAAACCTATGTAAAATCTGTAAAAACCAGCCATAGTGTAAACAGGCTATAAAACAATCGATGGTATCTCGCACCAATACTATCGATAGCAATTACACCTCTAGAACGACCCAATACTACAAATAACAACAAATGGATGAAAGCGAGCTAATCAAATTAATAAAGAACTGCCCCATCCTGTACGACAAGGACAGTGCACGCAGCGTTAAGAATGCAGCGCTGAAGGATGCAGCATGGAAGGCCATATCCCAGAAGATTGGCGCCTCAGAAAGAGCCTGCATCACACGATGGAAGAGCATTAGGGACCGCTTCGGAAAGGAGTTTCGTCGATTCCAGGAAAACCCTGAAGTGCCTACGTACTGGGACATGTTCCCGCACCTGCTGTTCCTCAAAGACCACTACAAGCACGGCCTGGTCAGGCACGAGAATCTGGAGAGGATTAAATTTGAGCCCAAAGTGAGGAGAAAACGTAACAGATTGTATGCGGAGCATGATAAAAATCCTAAGGCTGAGGAGGAAGACTGCAAAGGTGATATGCTAAACGAGCTGATTGAGCTGGTCAAAATGCATCCAGTTCTGTATGACAAAGACCAGATACGCATTTCCAAGAACCTGTCTGCCAAGAATGAGGCTTGGCGGGAAATCTCGGAGAGGTTGAATGTGTCGGGTAAGTGGCTACTAAATAGTGGGCAATTGGATCCTAATACTTATACTTACACTTACCCTTAGAGGTGCTCTGCTTCAACCACTGGAAAAAGTTGCGCGAACGATTCGCACGAGAGTACCGCAACCAGCAGATAAACCAATCGACGCCCATTACCTGGAAATATTTCAATGATCTGCTCTTCTTGGACAAGCATTTTCGTAAGGGAGTCCCTCTGGTCATAGAGAACATCAAGAAGCGAGGACGCCCACCTAAGGCGAGCAATCAGACTACCGGTGCTGACAGGCTGCCGACTAGCGTCAGCATTGTGAATGGAGAGCAGATCTGGGGCGCCGACTATCCCTACAGCACAGACAATGATGAGCAGGAGAACGATCTCGAGCTGTCCTACGATGAACCGGAAGAGATTGAGTTCGCACCAGAACCGGAGCAAACGACCGCCTACGATTTCATTCTCACCGAGACAGCTGCCTCTTCGCAGCTGGCGGCGGATGTGAGCGTCGAGCTCTTGCCCTACAACGAGAGCTTCGACATAGCCAAGGAGGCCAGTAGCGCAGTGGAGGACGTGGTCGCTGCCACAGAGGATGATACGCCCACCCCCACATCTGACAAGCTGCTCGACCATGTTATAGCCAACATGGAGACAGTCCTTCAGCAGTCACGGGAGCTACAGACGCAGCTCCAACACGAGCAGCAACATCCCCCCGCGATTAGGAACCTTTTGGACAAGGCTCAGATGCTGCTGGACGGCCTCAGCCCGGAGCAACGGTCGAGTGCAGTGCGACAGATAGGGCTGTTCGTTCATCAGTGCCAGATCAAGGCACTGGAGGGGGAGGAGATCGAGGATCTGACTCCTTACCAAGTGTTTAATTGTTAAAGAGTTCGAAGGGGGTTACTTTTAAGAGACAATAATACAATATTGAAGATTTGATATCCCGATGAATTGCTGGAGTTTTGAATTTGTTATCGACTATCAGCTGTTGCTTCGATATCCGCCAGAGGGCGTTCAAACTTTCAAAAGATACGTTACGCTCAGTCAGAAACAAAAAAACAAAAGCACCCACGCCCGAGCATTTATTGTAATTAATAACGCACACAGGCATACACACACACAAAAAAACACACACACAAGCATCAAACACTCAAAAAACACTTAAACAAATCGCTGGGCATGCAGTTAAACGCGAATGATTTGGATTCGCTTAGTTTTCACGCTCGATTCGCACGCTGCAGTTGTTGCCTGGTCTGCTCTCCTTGTGTCTTGTGCGTCAAAGAGCCGCCAAAACATTAAGAATTATTGAAATAATAAACGGACCACGCCAGCCGCACAAAAGCGCTTTTTAAGTGTCTGCAAATGATTTTTGTTGTGTTCACCTCCCCCTCCCCCTCACCATTACCCACCAGCACGTTCTTGGTTGGTTCTTGGTTGTCGGGCATAAACTAATTTTGTATAAATAAACGAACCGAGAATCGTTTGAAGTTATAATATTTGGGATTCGTAGAGTACGACGGGTCTTGGAATGTCTTAATGGAATGCGATGCGATGAATCGGTTGATACTACATACATACATATGTACATGAAAAGCGTGCACCATTGCTGTGACACCTGGCGGCACCACTTCCCTTCCCTTCCCCTCCCCCTTCCTGTCTGAATACGCATGTTTGTCCGTGTTTCCACATGCTTGTGTCTGTCGATGCTGCCATTAGCTCAGTCATCGCAGGCGAGGAAGAAAGCGGTTCCTGATAGTTCCTCCCGTTGCTGATGTCTCAATCTAAGTGACAATTTGGTAAGTACCTACTGCTTCTATAGACATCTTTCGACATTTCAGTTTAGAGTTTTCAGTTTAACAATCTCAGCTTAAAACCTCAATGAAAATTAAATTAAATTAAAATAAACAAAAGTATATTGTTTATTGTATAAGTACATATATATGTTCTAATTATCTTTGCATATACAATAGGACATACATACATACATACGTATTTATGATTGTATATATATATATAGTACAGATAGTTTAATAGTTATTCGTACTCTTTTGCCATTGTCTTTCAGTTTGTCTTTTTTGATGCTTTTAAAGCAAAAATGTAAATGTCGCTGAAACATTAAAAGTTCAACAGACCTTTGACCTGACAGCCGATCCGTTTCCATTTTCATTTCCGTTTTCACGCCACTCAACTCCATCCACGTGTGTCACCCCTTCTATGGCTGAATCATTTATAGAGCTGCCACTTTGTCGCATCATTGGAGGAGGTCAAACCATCAATCACCGTGGCCGTGGCACCGGCTGAAACGTGCGCCAGGATTCCCCCTCCTGCAGACCCCCCTCCCCATCCTGGTGGGACACGGCACTCCTTGGTCTATTTTCCATTTGCACTGGCAATTGTGTATGAAGAAAATTTGTATAATTGCCAATTGCCACGGATTTACTCGATTGCAGAGACGCGAGCGACGATGCACCAAATAATATTCAGCATACGCCGTGTGTGCCAAATTAATTGTAAAGCATTGCCGCAGCACTGCCAACGCACACACACACACACTCACGAACACTCGGATGCATGCTTGACGGGTCTCACACACATGAAAATGCAACATACATATGTATTATACATACATACATACATACATATGTACATAAGTATATACATATGTATATGTATGTACATATTTGTGTAGAAATATATTTAGAGGCAAGTTTCGCATAACAATAAATCCAAACAACATTTTGTTCGTTGCTGCCGCTGCCAATGCCCCTGCGGCTTTGCCTTTGGAGGAGCAAGCGCTTCGAGTTGTCTGTAAATTTGCCATGGCTCTGGGTGTGTGTTGGTGTGTCCGCATTGTTTTTGGCATGCATGTTTGTACACAGTGCAATGTCTGTCTCCATGTCTGCATGTGCCATTGACTGTGCGGATGTGTGCGTGCATCGAGGGCTGAAAAGTCCTCTGAATTTCGAATGAGCCCCTCATCTGATTAGGGAATTTGGGTACAATCATTCATGAATAAAGATACTCATGCTGAATGGGAGAACACTTTGTACTTTGTATTTAATAGTTCTGGGCTCTGATAAATGGCACACAAATTCGAACAGATCGAATATGTCTTGAAAGGCTTTCCTACAGCACTACACTTGCACTCCTTTGATATTAATGGAGGATCAATATCAGGTCAGACCTCATCGCCAAAGAAGAACTTTATTTGCAGCCCTCGTTGCTGTTACGTTCACATTTCACATTTCCCATACAACGTGATGGGCAAACATTTTTTCACTTTTCCGCCTTTCACCGCTCTTTACCGCTCTGCCCTCCCCCCGACAGTCTTTCCCTGATTGCTTCCTTGTGTGCGTGTCCATATCCCTTTCGATAGGCTCTGGGGCCCGGGCAGCAATGCAGCAGCATTTTTTATGGGCAGTGCAGTTCCTGTGCCTTGTGCCTGATGCCTTGTGCCTGGTGCCATGTGCATCCTCGAACGTTGCGACATGTCCTGCATGGCCAAACAACAACGCCCCAAACACTGTTGCAAAACATTTTGCAATAAAATTGAATGCAGAACAGGCCGCACAGCAACAGCCATGGTCAAAAGTCAATCATGCCGCCCGCCCGGAGAGTAAGAGAAGGCCACTAAGTGGCCCTCTGCCTCCCTCTCTCCCAGAGCCCGTTATGGGGGCCGGGGAGCTTAAATTCGTCTTTTTGTCGCTCAACCTTTGACTGGAGCTTTGAACTTTGGCGCCATTTCGCTGACCGACGCAATCAGGCGCATAAATTTCCCATTGAAGGAGCGGAGGAGCCACGGCAGATGGAGACTGCAGTTCAAAAGACTGGCTTGGCAAAAGTTCAGCTCAAACTTTCGTCTTACAAGAGTTCGTTTTCTTTCTCTTTTCGTTGCGTTTCGTTTCGTTTCTTTTCGTTTATTTTCTTTTCGCTTTCTGGGTGGTGCTCCTTCCCCTTTTGGCAGCAATGACCTACAAAAGCATTTAAAATTTACGACTTGAAGGCGAATCTGCCTCAAAATGAATGAAGACAAAGTGCAGGAGCGGCCAAGGAGTCAGGAGCCTGATGTCTGAGGAGTGGCAGGCACCAGCACCAGTGATGCCCACAAATTTAATCGAAACGAATATAGATTTGAATGTGGATTGTCATGGGACAGTCATTGGGATCAGCAGTAGCATAATAATGGATAAAACTACTAGTTATTGTAAAAATCGTAAAATAGCATAGAAAAACCAAGTGTCATGTTCGGATAAGTAGTAGCAGGTATAGTAGGTAGCAGGAGGTATCCGTAGAAGTAGGTATTGAAATCTTCGACACGAAGGCGGGAAAACAATGCCTTTGGCGGTGTAGTTGAAGCCAAGATGACAGCACTGCTGGCCCGACAGCTGCTTGGGCGTTTCTGTCTCCTGTCTCCTGGGCCAGAGCCATTGCCAGAGCCCTTGCCGGCGTGGAAATTTGCGCCGCGTGTGTCAAGCTGCTTAATTGCACTTGTGTGCAATTAAATTTAAGTAACTGAAAGGAGTGCACTTGGCTGACAATTAGCCACAGACACTGAGACACACACGTACGCACACACGCAAGCATGCAGCTGGGGTGGGGCAGGGTCCACTCTAATTGGATCTAGCAGCGGCAACAGTGCGTGTGCGTAATCAAACTGAGGAACATAATCATCAGCACCATCAGTCCTAGGCATGAGAAACTGAGAGTGCGAAACGACATATGTACATACATATGTATGTATGTATGTATGTATGTATGTAGTGTGTGTACATATACATACATGTATTCGAGGCAGGGGATCCCATTTAATGTAGTTTTTTCGATCTCGTTGCATGAGTTTTACGATTTGCAATTACTTTGCTATTTTGGAAATGGATTTTCTGGCTCGCCGTCGACGTCGCTGTGTCTGTGTCTGACTGTGCTGCCACTACCACCCCCCCCCACTCGCACTCCATGCCACACATTTTCAATGAAAAGTCCGCGTCTGCTGCCAGTCTATGGCCCATTGTCTGAGCACGCTTGGCATCGTTTCAAGAGCAAGAAATCCAACGCCTCTGCTCATTACTCATACGCAGCGTGTACCCAAGCAACGCCAGAAACGACAGCAACGCGGCAGGGGAACAAAAATAAACTTTAAAAATAAACTATAACTAAATTAAGCCCAATTACTTTTCATATTTATTCAAGTTTATCGATTCTCCCAATTGCAAACTCTGGCTATTTGCATTCCCAAAGACATGGAATGATTATTTTTTATTATTCATTCTGTATAAGTGGGGGCTGCGGGACACATCGTGGAACCTGCCCTCGAAACAGAAATCAATTTCAACAATAAGCTTACATCTTTCTAGAGAAACCCACCCACCCACACACCGGCTTCTATTCGTGAAACATTGTGATTCCCCCCCTGCAATCATCGTTCAATTCACGCAACCAAAAGCGCTCACATATGTATACATTTTCGAAAAACATAAATTACATAACTCACATAACCCCCACATCATAAAAGAGATTTATGCATAATTATCGCAGCTTTTCAAAACAATCCCCGAAATATCCCGAAATCTTCAATTGGCGGCAGCAGTTTAGGCGTGGCATTAAAATCATTGAAATCTATTGAAGCACAAATACACACAGATACGGAAATGGGTGGAAAATACGGAAAAGGTGATTGTACGGCAGCAAATGAAAAAGTTAATTATGCGCAAAGTGAAACCAAATGTTTTGGCTCAAACAACTTTTCGGTCGAATGTCGAATGTCGAGCGCAAATTGAATGTAAACTGAGAAAAATGAAATACGATTACGATGAGCACTTGGGGCCGGCCACAGCAAGGAGCGAGCATGGAGGGAGCACGGAGGCCATTAAATGGCCAACTGTCCATTTGCACACAGCACAAAGCACACAGCACACAGAATAGGGAATCGAGAATAGGGAATACATAAATCTATATCTAGATGCTGTCTGGCTGATACAAAATATACGTACAAAACGCATAACAAAGCATTTCAAGTGCTCCGCTCTGACAAAGGCGCTAAAAGCAAATGGATAACAAGGCAAATAAATGCCCGAACAAAATAAATAAATTAATCAAATTCATGCAGACAACAAAAAACATAAACTGAAAACAACTGAAAATGTGTACGCACATTTATTGCGAAACTTTCTCAGCGACGGGACGGCCAGTGAACTGGACATGCTTCGACCTTTTGGTGGTCTTATGTTAAAATCTCAGGCGAGATATCCACAGAGACTGTTAGAGTGTATCAAATATTCCCCAATAATACCAAAGGATATCTGGCACTTGTCCCTTAAGGCCTTTTGAACCTGCAGACCAAGGTGCAGTTGCAGTTGTGCCAGCTTTCTAATGAAAAGTATTCATTTTGCCATTTTGCGTAAGAGTGGAGATCAAAGGAAATGAAAAACGTTTCTATATGGATGCTCCTTTCCTTCTCATGTCCTTAGAAAGTCTTTGAGTGAAGATGGAAGCCAACCAAAGTCCTTTTGGCACTCAGCATATGCGACGTGGTCAAGGCGAAGATTATTATTGAATATTTTATAGTGAAATAGGCCAAAACACACACACACTCACACACTCACACACTCACAAACAGAAACACAAGCTCACGCTGTGACTCCATCACACAGACGCTCGTATGTACATACATATGTACATATGTACATATATGGGGAAGCTGCAATGCTTTGTGGCACAAACAGTTTCAATGGGGCGCACGGCCCAGCGCCAACACAAAATGTACTCGAGTGCGAGAGCCGCATCCGAGCACTTCACCGAGAGGAAGCAAAGGCACGAGAGCAGGGGGAAGGGCAGACACAGATACATATACAGACATAGGGACTGCGGCCAAAACGGTACTTGAAAAACGGCTCGCGAATTTGTTGCCAACAAGTTTTTGGGCAACGAAATGATGGCCACGTCCGGTACAAGTGCCCCTGGCTCACTAATTTGATGCCTTCGGCGATGCAGTTGTCGCTTTTTTATATATTTTCCGGACTTGCATTTGCCTGCTGCATTTTGCGGCATGGACAGACGATTTTGGAGCACAGTATATTAAGTGTAAACATTATATGGAATTAGATGGGACACATTCCATTATCCAAGCCATTAGTGTCTATTATTTATCACCTACCAGGGTGCTTCTGTTCGATTTCCGCTTCAGATAGTTTCCATAATTGTTTACCTATGGAAAGGAAAGGAACGGAAAGATGCTTTTAAATGCAGTACACTCGGCGATCGGCGGCGATCGTCTTTGACTTTGTTTATTCGGGCGGGCGTCTATGTTTAGCGTCTGCTCACGGCTAAGTTCCCTCGTGATATTTTCTTTTTTTTTCGCTGAACTCACGACAACAACAAGCCCCTGCCCTGGCAGTCTGCAGACTGAAATATTTATGATCCATATTCTCATAATTATGGCTTTTACTCGCAGGCACACAATATGCGCCATTAATTTGCAAGTAATTAAAATGCCTTCGAGATACTGCAATCCACACCCTAGCCCAAACCCAAACCCAAACACAAACCGAAACCCATGCTGTGTGCAGCAGCATTTCATTCAGTTTAAAATTTGTTGGCCAAAAGAAAAGGAGAGGACAGGAGAGGAGAGGAGAGAAGAACCCCGCATACGGCTATGTCTCGGGCTTTCGGTGCCGTGGTCGTAGTCGTGTCACTTGCGTCATGCACTGCACATTGTGGGTACGGTTTGTGCCAAGTTTTCAAATATAAATGAAAGATACATACATATGTACATACCGCAGGCATATGTACATATGTCTGTGCGGGAGAGGGCTGAAGGCAGGCAGAAGGGGGCAGGGGCGAGACGGACCTGCCTGGCCGTACAGAGGAAGGCGGCAGCAATTAATGCGAATAAAATGTAATTATACTGGCCGTTTAAAAATAACCGATTTGATTTAATTCAAAATCACATTGAAGCTAATTGAAAAGCCGCAGGCCCAAGGGAAAGCGGGACATCCGAGGGCGTGGCGGTCAAGGAAGGTGTCCGTCGGGTCAGGGTTGGGATAATTAGCTACTTACTTTCCGATGTTCTCTCAAGCATTTGGCTGTAATTGCTTGAAGGAATATCTCAAAGTGAGCGCACAGCAAGGGGAATTATCGTGAAAGGGAGGGACGGCCTCTGCCGAATCAGCTAAGGGTTTCCCCTAATGTATTTCCATGTGGATCCATTCGACACGGGAAGACAGCGAATCAAGTGCAACATATGACCCAATAAATTTGTTGACCCTTTGCCTTGACTATGGCTACCTTAGCCATTCGTATTGAGAGCTCAACAAAAAAGTGTGAGCGTGAGGCTTTACTTTCCAATCTCCAGAAGCAGCCTGGAGTGTAGTCTTGAGCGCAGGTTCATGAACGAGAGTACTTAAGGATTCCCTCCTTCAGGAGGGAATATTCTCCTGCTGTTGTCGTTAAAGCTAAAAGGTTTCGCTGCTGTACGACTCCCCTGGCATCCTTTCAGCTGGCTTAGCTTGACTATAGCCCGTCCCGCTGTGTGTTAATTACCAAAGATGCCCGCATACTCGTACGAGTCTCTCCCTGGTTCATCCACCACCCCCTGTCTTCCACGTGCAACCCATTCAAGCAAATATGAAAGGAACCCAGACACAGCGCAGCAGGCGGAAGTGCATCTGCGAGGACGACAACGAAAACATTTCATGGCACATTATTTTTATTAATAATCATTTCACAAGCGGGCCGCCCAGACAGAAACGTTTGTACATCAATTTTACATGAGCAGTCCCATGTCATCCCTCCGTCCTGCGCTGGCCCGACCGAGTCTGCAGGTCCGTCCATCTCCGGACACTGCCAACGACCAACGTGCAGCGACCATTGACCAACGACCAACGACGTTGACGCAAATCGAAAATGCCAACTGTTCGCTCGGTTTGTTGCTCCTCCCCGATTTGCGGTATCATTATTTCACTTTTCCGTTGCCGTTGCCGTTGCTGCTGTCTTTTATCTGGTTTTGCTGTTTGCCTGTCAACGGCCACAGGGACAGCGGGAACAACAGCAACAACATCAGAAGCCGCACGCGGGGAGCGCACTCTTCGTACATACATATGTACATATGTATGTATGGTTTTTGGCTCTGGGTACAAAAATGTACCCGCTACACGGAGATGGGTATGGGTATATGTACATACGGGTGGCATACGAGAATTGTATTGGAGAATTGGAGTAGTACCCCGTTGGGTGTATCCGATGGTACTATGCATATTGATCCTCAGCCAACGTTTAGGCCAGCAGAATAATAACATTTTGGATATTTATAAATGAATTCTCGTAGCGGGTGGGTAGCGGGTATCCTGCAGTCGGGACACTCGGCCATAGGCCATCCTGCCTGCCTGCTTCTATTTATTCTGGCTGGGTTCTCGGGTTCGTTCGCTCTATTTTAATAAGCCTTCAGGTGCAGCGGCAAATGAGCCATGAATTATTCGCCTCTCACATAAATAAAATAATTGTAATTTCGGGTTCTTATTTTCGTTTAAAAATAAACCCAAGTTTTTGGCTCGGACTCTCTGGCAAAAGATCGGGCATCGGGCATCTGGCATCAGGCATCAGCAGCCCTTGAATGGACCTTGGAAAGGTTACAAGTACAGGATGCCTGGTATGGGATTGCTATTAGATGTTTGGTAGAGTCCTCTGAAAAGGATTAATGAAGATGTTTTGCTTTGGTTTCGTTCGAGCAACCTCTCGATGTGTACTCCAATCAACAATCATGTTATTCAATCCGTTTCCCCCGCTGCTCCCATACGTACATGTATGTATGTATGTATCTTTATGTATGTATGTATATTCCTACTTTGCATCATCCTCATCAGAATCGTAACATCTGTGTTCCCTTGAACCGCCAATGGCAGAGATAAATCATGGAAAACCAATTCTCAATTTCGTGGAATGGTGACGGGAATCTCAGCTTTGAACCCAGCGAATCCGCCAAACACACTCCGAATCCTGCCAGAGAATTAGGGTAATCGCTGCTTGGGGTATCCCACTATTGGCCCTCCCTCATCCCCATCCCCATCTCCATCCTCATCCCGTTCCCAGTTCTCCGCCTTCTCCGCCTCCGACCTGACACAATGTCTGACAGTTCTAACCCGATTCTGTGTGTGGGCTCCGATTCGGACGACCTTATCGACTAACAGTTTGTCCTTCCGTCTCTTCGGTTGACATTTCCAGCTGGAATATTTTTGTTTTGTTCTTTCCCTTTTTAGCTGCTGTTCGACCCGAAGGAAAAACCACAGAAAATGCAGAACAAGGGAACTGGCTGGGGTTGGGGGCGGAGGCGGAGACGGAGACGGAGGCGGAGACGGAGGCGGAGACGGAAGCGGCTCCTTATACACTCAGAGAAAACTCTGTTGTGTTAGTGTGAAAACTAGTATAAACACATAATAGAAGCTATAATAATAGAAGGCTATTTAGATCTCGTTTTCACAAAATAGTTCCATTTTCAATCAGAAATCCGAGTCGGTCGGTATCTACTCCAGTTGCTCCCTATATTTCCTCTCAGTGTCGATTCAATTTTATCAGTCGTTAGGCTACAGCTTTCGTTTTTTTTAGGTTCTCTTTTTTAACATTTTTCTGCGTTTTGTGTTTTGTTTTCAGACGCGTTGAATAAAAAGAAAATAAATAAAAGTAAGACACACACACACACATGAGCACACATACGGACAGCCATGCGAGTACACAGACACAAATGCGTATTAATATAAATAAAGCCAAAAGTAAAAGAGCCAACAGCAACATTCGTTACCAAAAAAAAAAGAAAACTTAGTCCCCCTCCCGAGTATACCCTCTCCAGAATGGTTTTCCCTGCCTCTGTAGCTCCCTTCCCCCACCCCATTCACTTTTCCCGCCTGTTTGTCTGGCCAGTCTTTTGCGTTTCTCTGGCGTTTCTCTGGCTCTCTGCCGGCGTTGGTGCTCTGGCCTTTTATTGTTTTCTGTTTTCTGCTCTTTGTTTTCCACTTCCACGAGTCGCACCCGTCCGTGCAGCTCCCCGCACCCGTCCGTGCACCTTCTTTTTTTATGAATGAACGGGAATTTCGCCAGCGGCATTCAGGAGAAAAGAAAACGCAAAAAGAAAGGCAAAATTAAAATCAAAAAGAAATGGCAAGTCGGAAATCGGAAATAGGAAAGCAACAACAGCCCAAAGCAGAAGACAAACATATCGACGCGTGAAATTTGTAAATGGAAAATCATTTAAAGTCAACAAAATAAAGTCTGAGACGGGGAGGGGGTGCGGGGGTACCAAGGCCGAGGACGGAAGAAAAGTCATATGCTACATATGTATGTATGTATGTATGTATAGCAGAGCTCGGCCAACGCAAATCGTTAAAAAAAAGAAGAATTAACACGCCCTCGCAATTCTCCCACCATTGGTGTCCTTTCTCTTGGGTTTCGTCAAGCAAGCTTTTCCAGTTGCCGTTGGAAAACAGGAGATACATTACATCAGCTCTGCCAACAAGTTTCAAAGTTCTCGATTTGGAAATATGTATGTACATACATCTAAGAGATCTTGCCAGATTTTCGGGGACATCTTCTAGGATGCCAACTGACAAATGGAACGGATCAGTGGGAGGAGGAGGTAATGGGCGGGTCCCCCCTCCTTACATCTTCTGTGAATGTTGTATTTTCTCGATTACGACCTGGGGACTACTCGTACATCTACCTCTGATTCTTGCCCCTTCCCATATCTGTAACTGTCTGAATGGAGACATTGAGTTCTTCCACATTGCTGATGGCAGATGGCAGCTATCTCGTTTATCCTTAGATAGGGTATTATGAATTGTCTGGGAATCAGTCTGCATGGAAATAGAACGATTGGTCTAACCTTTAACTATCCATAAGCATCATCATAATTTGAAGAGAATAGAAAACGCATCAATACTTTCGTAGCTAAACACATTGTTTTCCTCTTAATTGATTATTAAGTAACACCAACTGCATACTATCTAGCTAGATATAGCTATAGTATACATAGTACCTACTTCTAACTAGCTGCAAGTTGTGGTTCGTGGCTCGTGGTTCGTTGTACGAGGTTCGATGTTGAGAACGAGCGTGTTCGAACGTATTTTTCGGCAGAGCAATATAGTCGTTGCTCATACGCAGCTCATACAATAGCGCATTTGTGAGAGTGTCTCTCTCTCTCTCTCTGTCTCTGTCTCTCGGTTCGAATACGTTTGAATTAACGTTCTTTTGCGAAGCGGCGGAAATTCAAGATTGAGATTGAATCAGTATTTGTGGCTGTTGGCCGAGTGGAAGGCGGCAAATAGAGCGCTCTTCCCCGTTTTCCGTTTCGACATTTGTTGTTGCTTGGAGGCGGCGCGTGTGCTCGGAAAATATTGTGCGTGGTTTCAAAAATTGTGAAGTTGTGAAGTTTTACCGATTATCCGCAAGCAAAAATGATACAAAAATTGAAAAGAAAAAAATGCTGTAAAGAAAGTTCCAGAGTGATTGAATTTATTTAATTCTTGTTGAGTATTAAATACTGTCAACAGCACTAAACATATCGCCAATGAAGAGATCCCTAACCCTTCGGAGTTTGGTCTGTGTCCGCTCTCAGACGACTTAATGTCCCAGCCGAGAATGCGGCTGTTTGTACAGTATTCCAACGTAAGCAGTTCGAATCCTTCGGGTGCTTAGATCTGTAAGATCTTCTGTAGGCAATGTTAAACCAATATTTTGTGGTTCATCAATTTTCGGGGCATTTATTGTCGGCATTTTGATTTGATTCGCTGCGTACTGTGTAAACTGCGTAAACTGTGTTGGAGGAAATGAAATTTTAGAATATTTCCACTTATCTAGGGCCTTCAAAGGCCATTTAAGGCCTAGCAGTTTCGTTATCAATATCAGCAGAGCATAATTTAACTTATCTAATTCCCGCTAACTTTTGTTAAAGCCCGTGGCACGTAGGGGCGCCGGTCCGCCGATCCGCCGGTCCGCCGGTCCGCCATTTCGGCTTTAGTTCGCAGTTAAAATAAATATTATCTCTGGGAGCACTTTACAGTTGCCGTCCAAAACTTGGGCTGCTGTTCCGAAAGATCGGTCCCGGACTCGTATCCATGCAGGTCCTTTGCGGTTGCATATACATATGTACATATGAGAACTCTTGGACTTTTCGAATGAATCTGAGAGATCACCAATGGGCAGTACCTCATGTACTATGAGTACTTTCTCCCGCTAAAGCAAAGTTTTGTGAAAGAAAGTTCGGAAAACTACAGTTGCATATTGTCGTATTTATTTTATCATAAATCTATGATTCCTATGACGGAGAAAGATAAACAAAGAAGGACCCAGATAAAGTAAATAAGCAAAAGTCAATCGATTTGCGAAAGTTTGCTTTAATGGAAACTTTGAAAGATTCAAGTTTCAATTGGAGGGGAGGGATCTCTGCTCGGAGTATGTCTAATAAAGAGGGACGATAGCTTACTAAGAGAAAGGTCCTTTGACCTTTCAAGCACATAATAATGCGACCTGGCGGAGGTCTGTATAATCTCTATGAACCATTGATTAATGGATATCAGTCGCAGTGCAGATTATGCTAATCAGACAATACGAATACGTTACAATGCAATGCACATTGCAAAACTCTTTCAAGCATGTCTTGCATTTCTCCTTTCCCATAATTTCTCAAGTAAATGCTTTAGTCTTATGAAAACTTGTCACAAATGGGGACTCTCTAATTGCCATACGTAAACAATTATTAAGATTATTCCCTTATCCGTACAGTAAAGACCTCGAGAGCATTCAGAGTTCAATTGAGCTCGGACCCACCCCACAAACCCCCACAAACTCCCACAAATTCTCACTCATTCGCATGGGGACCGCCAGATCTCGATTCCATTTGTCAATCGCTTTCAATTACATTTAATTTACGCTCAGTGATTTGCAGGCATTTCCCATTTGGTCAACTAAAGCCCCAGCCCCATCGCCAGCCCCTGCCCCTTATGTTGCGGCTTTCTCTGTGGTTTTTCCTTCTTCGTCGTCCCTGCTTGTTTGCCCTCTCCTGAGTTCAAGTTTGGCCCACTGTTTAAAGTTTTCCTGCTGCCGTCGCTCCACTCCCAGTTTTATGGGCTAATTAAAGCCAAATGTCGCATTAAATTTTGCTGTGCCATAAAAAGCGGAAGGAGCAGAAGAGCAGAAGAGCACAGGAGCTAGGAGCTAGGAGCCAGGAGCATTTTCTATTTATTTGGTTTAAAGTTCGGGCCAAGCATAAAAATGTCTGCTGATGATGACGAGCACACTTGAAAGAGATTTATGGCACCGATTCATTGACGAACTGAAGAAGACGTCTCGCACACGAACTTTGATTGAGCGAGAGGCCGCAAGGACGCAATATGTGGGAGGTGGGAGCTGGGAACTGGGTGTCCTCTCAGTATGCCAAATAATTGGCCGCTGGGACCCTGCACGTGTTCAAGTTATTTGTCTGTGTTTGCGGCTTCCTGCACTTTTCCCACCGCTTTCCTCTTTGCTTTTCCGATTCTCATCTGCAAATGGCACTAGTGTCACGCTGATGAGTATTAATTGAGTACAGACTGCACCCAGACACAGTCACAGGCGCAGTCACAGGCGCAGGCACTCATACCTAATACAATATCCATACCCATACTCAGACGGAACAACAGCTTTGGGGGCTATAAATCTAGCAGGCACCCCTACAGTTCTACACCACATCACAGAAACACATGGCTAAGCTCCAGCCGACGCCGGCGACGTCGTCGTCCCCTTCGCCGAAACACACTCACACTTCGAAACGGACGGATACAGCCACGGACACAGCCACAGAGACGCGGCATGCGGCAAGCGGAAAGTTGCGCCCGTCGTCTTTTGAACGCATTGTGAAAAGGGGGGGAACAGATTAGAGGTACAATCCGTGTTTACTCACATTTTTGGGGCGAGAGCTATGCGCATTGGCAGCACATTGATCTCTCCGTCGTCCGCCTGAGTGGAGCAAGTATTCAGTCCTTTCGCTACCAAGGCAGACACATTATGTTCAGGGATAAGTCGGCCAGAATGATGATCACAATCTGGCCTTTTCATGGCACTGACTTCAATAAGTTATTGTATCCCCTCCTCGTTGCAGCAATACTTTGAGCTGCTGGCCGGGAGACCTGTCCGGAGGTGGCTATGGACACTCTCTCGTCGGAGCGAACTTTATTGCAAAGTCGAATGTCAAATGGCTATTAGGGGGAGAAAATACTGCCCTGCAATGGTTGGACTTTGTTTAGTGCCGACTTCGTAGCATTCGTGTTTTCAGAGAAGTGATTAAAACGATTGCTGGAAACATCAGAGTCTGCAAAAATGAAGTTGAGAATAGGTTAAGCACAGATTACACAGCCCAGAGCTATGGATAGATGTACAAGTAAAACAACTAAATGATGGAGAGCAAGCAAACAAAAGGATAGCGTTAACATAGGATGCGTGTTCCTTCTCTTTGATCTGGCACCTGCAAGTGAAACGCCATAAAAAAAGGCTCTGGGCTGGATCTGGGTTGGCTCTGGGCTGGCTCTGGCTAACATCCTTGGCCTTTTACAGTGGTAGTAGCAGCTGTCATGTGGCACATGGCACATGGCGCAGGGAGTTGCAGCTTAGCTTTGACACATCCAGAAACCGAAACGAATTTGAGGTGCAAATTGAAGTGGATGCAAACTTTGACTATGGCCTGGGAAAGTGGTCCTTTTATCCATCGGCTTGCTTCGGTTTCAATTCAATTTGCCGAGAATTTCGCCCGATGCATTCTTCTTTGGGCTTTTGGGCCTGGCGGTTGATGGTTGATGCTTGATGGTTCCGTGACTTATGCTGACCATGTGTGTGCCTCCTCTTTGTGTTCCTCCGCGGGGGGTGTGCGGAGTGCGGTGTACGTTGTATGGGGCTTGCATGTCCTGCTCCTCCATCAGAGAGCGGGCCTAGGGCCCTTAACAATTAGTGGAAGCGAGACGCAGTTACACATACATCGGCCCTGTCTTTGTTATCGCTGTATGCACACGGCACATCTGTCTCGAATGTGTGTATGTGTATGTGTATGTGTATGTGTATGTGTGGCGGTAGCTGTGTTTAAACAGTTGGCGTCAAAATTATAATTAAAACGTGCATCAAGAACAGTCGTGAAAGGCCACACAGCATGTCACTATTTGTTGTTTCTGCTGCCGCTGCCGCTGGCCCTGCCCCTGCCCCAGCCACGCCTATTGTTGTTGCCGCTTACAAGACCTTCTCAATTTATCGGCAAATTTAGCTATCATTCATTCAGAGGCTCTGCCTCTGCCTCTGGGCCTGCCCCTGTCCATGCCCACCAAGAGAGAGGGCGCTTGACAGCGCGTCCTTGTAACTTAATTGAATTTTTATTGCCAAGTTTGCATAATGTGAGCCGTCTCGAAACCGGAAGAGCACTTGGGGCAAGGCAGCAGCCTGCCCCCTCCATTGTGGCCCCTCTCTGGCCGGTAGTCGGTCCGATGCGGCGTATACGCAATCAGCGAGAATTGCGCATACGCAGCGTCAGCCCAAAAAGTAAGCCCCAAATGCAGTCACCCATTAAGCGGCGATAAGCAACGGCAGAGCAGCAGTTTCTTTGCACCGCAAAAATGTTGTCGCGTGTGCAGTGGCAGTGGCAGTCGCAGTGGCAGGGACAGTGGCACAGTACAAGCGCAGCGTGACAGGACACGTAATAATAGGCTAACGAACCAACTAACTCTCTCTATTTCTGTTTCTATTTCTATTACTGCTGCAGTTAAAGTACTGATTTTGCGATAAGCCTGGGCCCGCCCCTGCGGTTTTCCTTTCTGCGGTCATGCAGGGTGTTCTGGGCGGCACTGACATGTGTGCTTGGTGACATTTGTGTGAGGAGTGGGGAGTGGAGAAAGGCTTAGGTGATCGATAATCAATTATCTTTGCTAAATTTCTAAATTTCAGCAAAATAACAAGATAATTCGATCGATTTGCGCCTTAAGAGGTGTTATGGGTATTTTAGTCACCTTTAACAATATCTATTTAGCTTGAACTCATGTTTGCCATAAAAATTCCATAAATTTGCAGCCGTCTTTTTGGTCTGCCAAAATCAGAAATCAATTAGTTCTTTGGCTTTGATTGAGTGCAATCCATTTTGGTATTTAGGATTTCACATTTTAATCGCTTGCTTATTCATATACTCGTACCATTCGGAAGCTCAGAGCTAAGCTTCAGTCAGTCTGTCAGTTAGTTAATCCTTCAGCCAGTTTGGTGCCCTGTAGCCCAGTGGCCCCCCGAGTGCCCTTCGCCAAAAAGTTGCATGCGTCAAGCTGATGTTTCATTCATTGCAGCTTGGGGCATTCTGTTTTCGCTGTTGTCGCTGCTCTCTTGCCGCCTCTTGACTTGTGACACGGACACGCGAACCGGTTCAGTGGGCGGTGCAGCGGAAACCATCCCACCCCACCCCACACCACACCACACCACACCATCCTCAGCCATGTGTCAAAGTTCATTGGAAATGGTATCTGTGCAGCATGTACCTATAATTCAAATATACTTTTCGTATTCGAGATTGAAAGTAAAACAAGACGAGACAAAATACGAGTATATTGAAAATTGAATTTCCTGCACATAAAATGCCATTCTGCACCGAAAGGGATCAGAGGTCGGCCCTGCCCCTCAATGGACAAAGATTACTGTTCGAGGACTCGTATTGTGTTGTGATTTGATTTGATTTATGGAAAGCACCGGCTCGATGTTGTTGTCGTTGTTGTTCTTTGCTTTTTTTGCTACCAACTTTATATAATATATTTCCCAATTGAGAGATTTATGGCCATGGGGCCAATGCTGGTTGTTTGTCTGTTAGAATATTAAATGGCTGCACTATTGCACTATTGAACTTTGTATTGAACGATAACCGATATTACCGATGCGATAGGTGATTGGTTTCCTGCCTCCAGGCATGATGGATTGCGCTAGAGAGCAAAGATTCACGTGGCATCTTGCCGTTGAGGTTGCCAATTGCCATTCAGCCTTGACCAACGTCAATGGAAAATATATTAGATATGAAAGTCCACCAGAATCAATGGAGATGTACGAGTACCATTCGTATAGAAGGGCCAGTCGAATCGGAGAAAACATGATTAAAAACCCCCCCACAAATCAAAATCTGCAACGATAATATTTCAATTGGAATTATCATGTTCGATTACCGTCATATTATCGCTGATAGCTGACGCGATTTTCCCAAAATAAGACCCATTGCCTCACATGTTGTGGCCGCCAGAAAATGTTTTACATTGTCAGCGTTAGAGACAAAAAATGTCTAGATTGGAGGTCTCCTCTGCGAAACGGCACTCAAAAACACTCAAAGATTAGCGCAGTAGTCGGTCACAGGTGGTTGGTAGTGGGTCAATCGGTAGTCACTGGAGGATTGATTTGATTTTAAACCATATTTTCAGTTCAATTTGCAGTTTATTGAGGATCTGAGGCGGCTTTAACAGCCGTCCCAATGTTTACCCAGTCAGTTGACCCGACTTTGTGGGTCTATGTCTATCTGCCGTTGCCACTGCCCCTGCCCCTGCCCCTGCCCCTGCCACAGATTGTGCTCTACTCCTCGTTTGAGCTGTGCGTGCAGCCACTGAGGCGTGCGTGCGCCTTTCCAGCTGAGTGATGAAAGCATTTAGGCAGACTCCTTCATGTACCTCTGCCGGCCAGGCTCCGGCTGCTGCTACTGCTGCTACTGCTGCTGTGCCACGCCACTCGTTTCCCTTGTCCCCAGCTTATTTGGCAAAGGACCACTTATGCGGCACGCAGAGGAAGCTCCGGCATCCATCGACATTGGCATCCTTTGGGCCCCTCAACTCAGGAGTACTTAGCCAGAGACTGCCAGAGCGAAGCCTGTTACTGTTGCTGTTACCGCGGAGTAGCGACTGGCTGATACCCCGTAGGTTTTTCTTTCGTTTTGAATTAACTGCGAATTTATTTGCGATGCAGTTTAACTGATTTGCATGTAAACTCGTCTTCAATTTGATATATTCAAAGAATATCAAACCTGTGAGCATTTTATCCTTTATCCCTGATGCTATTACTTGTGAAATTGAAGTTTAGTAAAGCTGAAGCACAGGAGCTCTAGCTCTCTCTGTCGCTTTCTCTCTCTCTCTCTTTGGTCCGTTTGAAGGAACTCCCCATTCCGGTTCCGATTCCGATTGCCAATACCATTAACAGTCCAATTGCCATTCGCATTCTTAACTTTAACCAGAATCCCAGCGTCGCGACGGTAGATCATTGACTCATTTCATCAGAATTTCGCCTTGCGGCTGGGTTGCAGAGCAGGGGTTGCACCTGAGGCATGCTACATAGCTGCTCTCCAAACACACACACACACACACACACACACACAGACTACATGACTGGTGGCTGACTATTTATAGAGTTGGCAGAGTGTCCGTGTGTACCATGTTGCCACGTACACCCATGCCCCAAGTCCCATGTCCCTTCTTGCCTCGTCCATCCTGTCCGTCCCTCTGGCCCAGACGTTTGACTGAGTTGCTAGTTGAAGCGAGAGTTGTCATATCGTGTACATACACTAATGTTCAGTACTGTACGAACACACACACACACATACACATATACATATATGTATGTATGTATATTATGTAAACTACACGAATATATGCATGTTTATGGCGCAAACTATTTTCCTGTTTATTTATTGATGCGTCTATTTGTTATTGTTGCTGTTTGTGCGGAAAAGAGGAGAAAAGAGGAGAAAAGAGGAGAAAGGAGAAAGCCAAAGTCCGCTATGGCCAATGGCGGAATGCGGAAAAATGTGATCTTCCAGTTTTTTAATATTTGTGTAATATTCAATAGGGGCATCAGGACAGGGCCAATGGCAGGGACCCTGACACATAGATGCCTCCTAATTGGCTTTGCCCTTTGTGTGCTCCTCTCGGCTTGGAGCCCGCAAAGTGGATTAGCCTGGACCTTCGTTTCGTTTCAGTTTATCATTTCTTTTCTTTTCCTTTGCTTTTTTTGTGTTCTGTTCTGCTTTTTGTTCTCTTTTTCGGATTTGTTATGTTAAATTCAGCTGCTAACGATGTCCCCTGCCCTCATCAGGGTTGTCGTTGTCCTTTCGGCTGTCCTTTTCTGTTCGTGCAGGCGTTGTCCTGTTATTTTTAAATTACGGCGCATGCCAAAAATGTTTGTCGTTTCTCCGATGATTAAGAGCCCTGCAATGACTCTAGGAGAGTATTTCATCTCTGCGACGCCCGGACTCAGGGACAGAGACCCACCCGCCTCCCAGAGAGGTCAATTTCTTGAATAGATAATACAACGCTGGTCCACTCCTCTAGGGCCAGAACGAGAACGAGCCCATCTCTCGAGGACCCCCATGGCTCTAGCGAGCTACGAGTATTTCCACAGAATGTTTTACATATTTGCGCTCTCTGCACTCCCCTCCTCCCCTCAGACACTGTGTATGCAGGAAAATTGTGTCATATGGCTCGGCTGTGGAGGAGGTGGGGGGGGAGGGGGAAGTCCTGGCATAATATGTACATTTTCCTGTGGTACGTGGCTTAAATTGTTATCACAATTTCAGAACAACTCGCAGATGCCAGAAACTAAAAGGATCAGGAATGCTGTGTGGGCTTAAGAAAGGAATTCCGTCTGCTCCGAATATCGTGCCCCATAGATGTGTCAATATGACTTCCCACCTGATTCCCACGGGAATCATTTACATAAAGGAGATGCAACGTGCAAATATCTACATGGATATATGTATATAAGTACTTAAGGGCACATCTTTTGAGGTCCTTCCATCTACATATCTGGGAGTGCGCAGGATGGAGATATTTCCTTATTAGGAAGATTATTGGAAGGATTGTTCCCATATATTGAATTCTCAGAAAGTGTGGCCCTCCCGCCTCAAGTGTGGGCGCTTAGAGTCCGGCACCTTCAAGATTGTGGATGCCTCAGTGGTTGCCCCTCACTCTGTGCCTCTTGGGAGGATTGCTTGGAATAATATTAGCTTGAATTTCAATTAAATGCATATGAGAGACGGCAAACTTCCGCAAATATTCCGATTTATGGGTCACTTTTCTTGATACTCTAAATAAAGGATTATTAGCTTTCTTTAGTTTTCTTCCTTCATTTAGTGGCTCAAACTTCACTAAGCTAATTGATAAAACCAATTTATGTGGAACGCTCTCGTGTAGACCAGAACGTCCCCAACAGATTGTATTGCAAAGAGCGTTAGTTCTTTCGGTCTATCTAGTATCAAGATAGATGGGGGATGCAGAGACATGCGGAAACAAATCAATAAACCATTACTTGCAGGTTCTTCCAAATATCAAATCGTTCCACTTTTTTGTCAACTCATTCTCATTCTCATTCCCCTTCCCATTCCCCTTCCCATTCCCCGTCATTATTTCACGACGTTGGTTGCAGCGCAGTGCAGCGGATCGGGGAATTCCCCTTGAACTCTTGTGAATGTCATGAGCTCTTGGATCACTCACCTCGATTCTCGATTCCCGATTCTCGCACTCGCACTCGCACTCCCACCATCACCCAGCACCACCCAACGCCTCCCGGCGAGCCTGTGGCTCGACCATGAGTGTATAAGGCAGTGTGAGGGCAGTGAGTTAAGTGAGTGACAGGCAATAAAAATTGGAGGCGACACTTGGCCCGACCACTTCCGGCCCGACCCGGCACGGCCAGACCAGACCAGACCGGAAAAGGTCTTTCCTGGGCAGAGTGGGAATGGCAATGGGACACTGAAACTGGAGGGGAGCACAGGAGCTAGGACCGAGGCCGAGGCCGAGGCCGAGGCCCTGTGTGCTATGCAAATAATTTAATTAATATTTTATTTCACAGTAAATCCCGTCCACTGCCGCCGACCGTCGACCGTCCCCTGTGCAATCGTCAGAAGCGGAAGAAAATTGGATTTTTATTTACATTTTTGCACTTACTTGAACCCGCCAGGGGCAGGGGCAGGGGCAGGCATAGGGGCAGCGATTCTGAATGGGAATGGGAATGGGCATTGAATTGAGAGAAGAAATGCCCAATAAAAACAGATGCGAGCGTAAATTAAATCTGTGCAGTCGTGCATGTGTAATCATTATAAATATATATATGTGTGTGTGTGTGTGTGTGTGTGTATGTCCGTTCGTGGATAGGCAGCGAATCGCAACGTTGGCTTGCAGTCAAAAATCAGGAAAACATGAAACAAGTTGAGTCGGAATCAACTTACGCCTGTAAACAGTAAACAAATCACCAAAAAACACACACACACACACATACACCATATGGACGGGTACGGGTACGGGTACGGGTAAGCGTATGTGGGTTAGGGTTAGGGTAGGAGTACGGGCGGGCATACTAGTACAGTTCAGAGGAGGAAGAAGGCAGAAGAACACACACACACACACACACTCGTACATGCGGGGAGTGTACATATAGACAGTTCAGACAGTTAGTTGGCCATAAATCGATGGGGATTATGTGCGCTAATAAAATTTTAAGACTCTCGCAGAAAAATACACGAATCTGTACATACATACATATGTATGTACATATGTATGTATGGCGCCTGAACGAGGAAGCGGTCGAAAGTTTCTGATGATTACGCATACGCCGTGTATGCGTATGCAGGAGGCAATCATTGCGTAGCGAAGAGCGGAGATTATGATTAATGTTTGCAATGATGCGATTTGCCCACTTAAATTATCATGTTAATGATCGATTACTATATACTATATATACATAGTAGCTATGTACCTTATATTCTAAGGATATAGGATAATTTCCTGCTCGTGCAAAGATCAATCAATCAATCAATCAATCAATCAAGGCTGTCGTCGCATCGAAGCATTGCCTTGATTTATCGATATTTTGTCATTAAAGATGATTTTTGTCACTCTCTGTAGCCATTTGTATGAGTATCTCGAGCTAATCACCCGATGCAGCCTTGGGGCTAATTAACATTGCTCCTAAAATTAGGACTTGTAGGTAAAAAGTGCTTTTCGTTAATCCGAATTTCAAGGGCAATTACTTGATTCCCTTGTCATGTCACACTCCAATCTCTAAATTGAATTTATTAGGGGAAAGTGTATTAGTGTTGCTCCCCCCTCGAACTCCGCCCATCTTGGAAGTGTATTAGATTATCGTTGATGGAAAAAGTTTGCCCCTTGCCGCAGTCGGTCATAATTAAATTTGAGTTCATTATCTTGCCTGCGACAGAGACAGCAACAGAGACAGCAACAGAGACAGAGACAGCGACAGCGACGCTGGAATAACTCTTTTTCACAGTTGGCTCTTTATCGTGCGAGTGCGAGTGCGAGTATGAGTACACCCCTCCCCTCTCGTCCCATCCCGTACCGTCGTTTGTCTTGATGTGTGCCCAGAAGTCATGTGTCTGTTGACACTTCGGGCCCCAAGGTCAGAGTCGAAAAAGTAATCATAAAGAGCGCAACCCGACCCGCGGAGAAGCATAAAAAGAAAAGCCGAGCAAATTGCTGTGACAGTAGATTGCAATAAATAATAAATAATAAGAGTTAATGCGAGCAATGAGCGCGGAGAGCGTCGCGCATTCATCAGATGTGTCGGGATATATGTACTCGAACTGGTACTGGTACCCACTCGAACTCGTACTCGTACAATGTATGTACATTGTATATGGCATCGCGTGCTCCCTCAGTGGAGGCGGGGAGGAACACGCACGACAGTCTTTCTTTTCACCTTCCTTCCCCAGTATTTCGGCAGGGGGTGGGGCTGTGGCTGGCTTGGAAAACCTTTTCTCTTTGTTCTGGCAACTTTTTTGCACGGCATCGTCGACAACATTTCCCCGTTCCCGCCACAATGCAAGAAAAGTTTCTGGAGTGATTGAATCGAATCGAATCGAATTGGATGAATTTGCCAGGGAAAAACTTTAAATTTCCATTGATTGAGGCGACCGCTTCCGGCTCCGCCCCTTGTCGGTATCTCACTTGCAAATGAACTTTGGCCTGAAGCTGGCCCCCGCTCAGATTGGGTCTTCGCCCAGCTAATCGTTCGACGAGGCGAGGAGACCAGGGACCCGGAGAGGTAACAATGTTTTCAGCGGGTAGGGTGTGAGCGGGGGAGGGCAGGGCAGGGCAGGGCAGCATGCAAACATTGTCGGCTTTTATTGTCGTAGCTGCAAGGCAGGCTTTAAAGTTGGACCAAAGTTCCGCAGTAAACTTTTGCCGGAGGCGGAGCTGCGGGTTTCGGTTTCGGGGCACGTTTTCCAGAGCCCACTCAATATTCATGTTTCCCCATTTCGGCGAATGCAAAATCCACATTCTTCAGCATTCTGCCGCCAGGAATTAGGCATGAGTTAGTCAAAGCTTCATTGCCCCACACGCCCCCCAGGCAAGGGCCTGGGCGGGGCAGTCGTTAAAAGTAGTTCGAGAAGCTGGCGAAATTTCCCAAAGTTGTTAATGTTTGATAAGAAATTGATCGCTGGGGGGAAGGGGAACGGGACCGGGACCGGGAACAAGAATGGTGGTGAATGGTGGCAGCTAAAGGTGGTTCACTAAGTTCACTAAGGGTCCTGTTTGATAAGGACATTTATTACAGTCTCCCTTGGAGCTCTGATAAGTACTGTGGAGAGAACGGACTGGTGCATCATACCATATGATATATGTATGTATTGCATGGAATACAATTTATTCTGCGATTCGTTGGCGCCACTTTGATCTACTTTTCTCTTTGTTGTGTGTTGTTTTTCTTTGAAATGAAACAGCTCTGAAACTATCCACAAATGTAAGACTTTCGAGTCTGTAGAGTATTTCTGGGCAAGTCCCAATATCCGACTTCATCTCTGCACAGAGCCAGATTTTATCTAATCGAGATTGAAATAACCCCCTCCCGATGCCCCCTACTATTCATCGCACTCAACATACTGTAGTTCTGTTCTGATACATTATTAAACAGCACAGCTTTCCCTGTCCCAGCAGCTTATCTGCACAGGTGTCAGCTGTCAATGCCCGGATAGCACTTGTTTGCTCTGACAACTGGATTAATGCGAGTGCGAATAAGTATTCAAATAATACAGCACTCGAACGAACACTCAAACATTCGAGTACTCCATGCCAGTGCCAAGGAATAAAATATTTAAATAAATCAAATAAAACTCGATGCGAACCCTTCATCCGAGATCTACTCTGGCGAACCCATTAAAGGATTCCCAAATCAATCTACCAGCCATCAAACTGTAATTAAAGATCTGATTTTGGGTTGGATATCCTTGAACTTGAATTCTGTTTGTTAGCCCACTTTGCGAACGGCTGGCATTCTTTATTCGGATTCGTTGCCAACTGATTGCTACCTCCAAAGAAAGAGGCACGGATTCGGGTGAACTTTAATTACTCAGCCGCACAACGCACCATGCACCAGGCACCAGGCACAGGGCTACGGCCTGCCCAGACCAGGTGTCGGTGGTCCATTGTCCACCCACGGCATTCCCAGGGGCCTGCGGAAGAGAGCGGAAAAACAAGCCTTTAATCGGAACTGAATGCCCTCTTATCACCGATATACGCCATATGCTGTTGCTCGTGTTGTTGGCGATTGCTGGGTGGGTGGGAAATGCGCTGGCGGGTTTTGCTGGAAGACCGCCCATCCGAGCATGAACATGTGTCTGTTTGTTTGTGTGTTTGTGTGTGTGTGTGTGTGTGTGTGTCTGCTTTCACGTCAGCACAATTAACATTTTTATGAGCTGTAAAATTTCTTAATTTTGATGAATTTATACGGCAAGCAGCAAAAATCAAAATATACACTGTGAAAATGTGCAACAATCAAAACAATAAAGGCCACGCTAGAATGTACACGAATATACGAGTATGTACATACATACATATGTACATACGAGTACACGCACGAGGGAATATATTCTCTTGAATTATTTACATATAAATATATGTATGTACATACACACCTACATACATATCTATTTATGTTTTTTAGTTGTTTTTAGTTAGTTTCAATCTCATAGCGAATGCCATGATGCCCCCTTTCGTTGAGTGTTCAAAAAACAAATAAACTCTCCTTAAAAATAGGACGAGTCATAGGAGTCACAGGAGTTGAATTTCGATTCCCCCAAAAACGGAAATTGGAGATTTCTTCGACTGAAAAATACATTGAAAACCCATTGAATGAACAATAGTAGTACATACAGCTATATAATGATATCGAAAATATATTACAGTTTAAGGCACCAGACCAACTTTCTCTCTTTCTCCCTCGAAGACTATTCAAAACAGATGATTTAAGAGCAAAAAATCAAGTGAATTGTAATTTAACAGGGTATAGCACAGTCTATACGAGCACACACACATACGTACATACGTACATATGTATGTACATACGTACTCAAAGATGTCTGTCTGGTCGATAAAAGTGTAGCCAAAGACTTTGGGTAATTTTTTGTTGGGTTTTACCGCTCGGTGGAATATGTTTTATTTTATGGTCGGCTAATTTGCATTTTGAATGCCATTAAGAATTCATAATTGGAAGATAATGGGCCCGAACGAAGACGAAGCAAAGTAGAAAATTCGGGAAAAACTTTGGAGAAACTCAGACTAATTCTGTTCTCTGTTCCCCCATCTCCCTCTCGTCTCTTCCAGAAACTGAACTGAAACTGGAAAGCAAGCAGCCCGAGCCTGAAGTAAGATGTCAGCCACTGTAGTACAAAAATTATCACCAGAAGCTCAACTCAATTCCCAGGCCCAGCAACAGCCACCCAGCAGGAAAACGGAGCAGACACCTGAGGTGGAAGTGGGGCATCTGGCAACCATATCGCTGCTGTTGCAATACGATATAGACAACACGCTGAATGCGTTCAAGGAGCACCGCAGGATGACACTAGACGGCAGAGGAATGGGAATCGGAATGGGAATGGGAATGGGAGGACCTGGGCCTCTGGCTCGGGAAGCAGTTAACAACAACCAAGACAAAGACGTTAACCTGAATATGATGGCGACTGGGCCAAAGGACCCCCATAGCCCGATGGCCGAGCTAGAGCTAGAGGTTGAGCAAATCGGACTGGGTAAAAGGTGTCCCACAGCAGCAGCAGGAGCAGGAGCAGGAGCCGGTCAGGGGTTCATTCCGCCCACACCTCCAGCCACACCCAATCTGCAGAACACGGCCCAGAAGCGCTGGAAGATTCTGGCCAAGGTGCTGCGCAAGGACTCGGAGGAAACAGTGTCCTCCTCCAGCGACGAGTTCAGCGAGGAGCAGACGGCGTCGGTGCGGCGCTTCAAAAGCTTCGACCTGCTGCGCCAGGACAGCTTCGAGGACCACGTGAGCCTGAAGTGCCTGGGCAAGACGGAAAACTGGTACAAGTACCGCATGCTGCTGGACAACGACGTCGAGTACTCGGTCAACATCCACCACATGGAGCGACAGCTGACCGCCAGCGATCTTATGGGCTTTAACAACACGGGCAACATCTGCGTGTGGCCCTCGGAGGAGGCCCTCACGGCCTTGGTGCTGTCCGAGGTGGACGCGTATCGCGGCAAGTGGATCCTGGAGCTGGGCGGCGGCTTCACCTCCCTGGCCGGCCTCATGCTGGCCAAGTACGCCAAGCCCTATGCCGTGCACCTGACCGACGGCAATGAGGTCTCGGTGGACAACGTCCGTAAGACGGTCTGCCTGAACGAGCTGTCCTGCTACACCAAGTGCTCAGTCCTCAAGTGGCAGGAGTGCACGGCTCGGGCGCAGGCGGAGCAGGCCAAGTTCGACTTCATCCTGTGCGCCGACTGCCTGTTCTTCGACGAGGCCCGGTCGGCGCTGGTCGACACCATCTGGTATTACCTAGCGCCCCAGGGCATGGCCCTGATCATGGCCCCGAGTCGCGGTCGCACCCTCAGCGTGTTCCAGGACGAGTGCATTGCCCGGGGCTTCACGGTGGAGCTGGCCACGCGCTACAACGAGACCATCTGGCAGCGACATCTCCAGCTCAAGGCCGACTCCGCCCTGTACGACGAGGATCTGCACTATCCGCAGCTGCTCCGCCTGTGCAAGACGCTTAGCTAGAGTCCAGAGTTCAACAATGTGTGGGTCCGGATCCGAGTCCGAGTCCGCACGGAATGGACGGGAAGTATGTGCAATTAAATGTAGTCAATGTTTTAGTTGATAGAAAGCAAATTCCAGTTCACACCTTAAACAGAAATGGGGCCATGGCCGATCAGATGAAATTCCTCCCACACTGAAACAAAAGCAAAAACAAAAACAAAAAAATGAAGCAAATCAAATGCATAAGGCTGGTCCCCGAAGTCGCCCAGAAAGCGCTCAACATCTAATAATGTTATAGTTTTCTTCAATTGTACAATTACCACCTTTTGATTCGGCTTTCCTAGAAATGTATTCCCTTCGCCCATCCCAAGAGGCCCAAGAGGTCGCTGTTCAAATTAAACCGCAACTTATTTCCAATTCTAATAATTTAATACATATTCCAAATCACAAGCCAAACTCCTCCTCGTGGCTTCGTCCTTTTATCACTCGTATGTTGTCCTTGGTGCGACCCTTTGTGCAAATGCCATGCAGTATTTTCGTCTCATCTCCCTTTTCTGTACAAAATTAGTTTGGACAGCCAAACTTTCATTGCCAGTTTCATTCGGTCGGTGGCCTGTGACCCTGTGGAACAGCTGGCCCCAGAAGCCCAAGGTAGACATGAATCCGTTTTAGGAGCCCCCGAAATATTATATTGTTAATTATGTAAGTCGAAACTCATCAGAGCTGTTGTAATTGTTTATTTGAATTACGAGTGCGGTTATGTTTAGTGTTAATTTCTATGAGATACTTGGTCGCCCCCTCTGTTTGAGTACTCTCTAAGGACCAGCCTAAGGGTGAACCTAGCATGTAGTTCTCTCTTAAGTTGTGTAACAAAAGATTCCTTTGATATAACTACTATTATACGTTTAGTTTTCTTCGATTCCACCAGTTATGCGACTGTTATTATTGTTTTTTTAGTTTTACAAAATACTCGTTATGCATATATGTACCTATGTAATTATGTATGTTACAACCACACACACACACGCCCACGCACACGCACACGCACACAAGTATTATTCGAATATAATGTATACGCTGAATAGATGTACTTTTGGGGCTACTTTCGGAGACCTGGAAAAGATCAAAGCGAACGAGAAGGAGAAGGAATGTGCATCCACGAATCCAAATACGACCCGTGTCCAGCGCTCGACCAATTAACTAATAGTTCAACTAAACTAAACTAAACTAAACTAGTGTATTGTAATTATATAGAGCATGTGTTAATGGTTATACGATGTGAGATGATGAGACAAATACAGTATCAAAATGCCACCCACGTATGTACGTTTGTATGAATGTATGTATATACGAGTACGCATATGTATGTATGTATGTATGTGCAATGTTTCATTGTGACAGTCAGAAGCCAAGGGGAAGGGAAAGGATATCCGAAGGGTATCCGCTGTTAGTGTCATTGCAATGATGTCAATGGTAATTAAACAAACATATTGTCAAAGTTATTAGCAAGGCGCTCATTAAAAAGAAAGGGGCCCGCCCGCGGGTGAAAGAAGAATGGAAGCCAGTGACAATCTGGCGATTTTTATGGCAACTGGGTGGCCGCAGTGGATGGGCAATTACTTTAATTGTGCCCGGACCGAGGAAGGACTACGTCAGAAGGACTCCACGATGACAGAGTGGTTCTCGACACCGATACCGATAACGATACCCAGTAGTCAAAGGATTGCTCGGCTGTTGGATCTGCTTGGCCATGACATATGTGTCAGTGATCCGAGTAGCATTTCTGAATAAATTCATATTCTCGTGACAGAAATCGTACGAATTGGAGTAAGTATTAGCGATATTTCAACGAAAATAATTAACTAAGACCGAATCGGAACCTTCTTCAGGATGGAGGCGCCGCCTGGTGAGTCGTGCCAATTATCTTTGGACAACAGCTCCCCGATTCGCATTCCGGCATCGCCAATGATGAAGACGCTGGGCTTTGGAAGCGGCGTGGTGGTCTACCGTCTCGACCGCTCGCCCCGACGTGGCCAGATTCGTCCGTCATTGGCCATCAAGACAATGACACAAGACGCGCTGGAGAAGAAGGATCTGGTCTTCAACGATCGGATCTTGCACGAGGCGGAAATCTTAAGGAAACTGAAGCACCCAAACATTGTCGGCTTCTGTGGCCTGGTCACGTCGGTCGAAGGCTTGAACACCCTGATCCTGGAGCTATGCGGCAACTCGTTGGGCTCCATTCTGGACGAGCGGAACGAGGAGGATCTGGGGCCGCTGCCCGCCAAATACACCATCAAAGTGATCACGGACGTTGCCCGAGCCCTGGACTTTCTGCACACCGATGCCCGGGTGCTCCACGGCGACCTCAAATCCTTTAATGTGCTCATCAATGGAGAGTTCGGGAACTGCAAGGTCTGCGACTTTGGTGTGGCTCTTCCACTGGACGAGCATGGCCAGGTGCAGCTCCGTGGGAATGAGAGTCTATTCTACGAGGGAACGGATCTGTGGGCGGCCCCGGAGGTGATTAGTCAGTCGGAGATCCTGGACAGCAAGGCTGACATCTTCAGCTTTGGCCTTGTCGTCTACGAGACGCTGGTCCTGGTGCCACCGCACACCCTGGATACGGATGTGGATTACGGCGATTGCGGTGATGACAAGGAGAACCTGGCCGATAATGATTTAATTGAATACATATCCGACTTAAAGGGGGAGAGCAACCTCGTTCTACCTTACGGGACCCGGCCCGCACTGCCAGTGGGATTCCAGGTGAGCGAGGAGCACGACAGCATCATCGCTCTGTTCTTCCTGTGCACGAATACCTCCACTGAGGATCGTCCCTCTGCCCGTACCATCCTGCAGAGCTTCCAGTCTCCTCCCCCCGATATATAATTAACACATTATGAAATATCTGGTGTTGGCCCATCAGGCTCTCACGTAAAAAATCTGACAATAATGTGGACTATCGACATAATTGCTCGTAAATGTACAAACGTATAAATGAAATACAAATGCGAAAATCTATAAAACTAAGCCTATAAATGTGTTTATTGTAAATGTGTTAACTAATCACGTGACTAGTAACAGTTTTCTGAGGGCTCTTTAAATGATCAAAAATTTGACTTTATCCGTTTGAAATGGAGCTTATCGCCAATATATTATTCTGTAGCATACTTTTTTACGGAGAGCAGTTTTAATATTAACAAGATACTTGAATTGAAAATATAATTCTGCCTTAATTTGTATTATGCTTCCTTTTCTCTTGCGCACTGTTTTTGCCAGGGCATTGCCCATGTCGATTTCCCACAAAACAGTGCTTTCCCCCCCCGCATTCCCGTTTGCAGTGCGAGTGAGAGGGAGCTGGGTAGCTGGGTAGCAGCTGACAAAAAATCAAAAGTGAAAAAGAAATAAAAATAAATCTGATAAGCGAAAATTACAAAGTAAACTCAACGGCACGGACGGCAAACGCACACAGCGTTGCCCTTTTGGCTGCTCGGGTGTGAGTGTGTCCTTTGCGTGTGTGACTGTGTGACTCTGTGTATGTGCGTCATTAACGAGGTCATTGGTAAGCAAGCTTGTTTGATGTGCCCTAGACATGTAATCCAGGCGGAGGAAGGGAGAGTGGGGCGGGAGGGCAGGTCAAACAAACGCAGCATGGAAGCATAGCAGCGCGGCAGGAGCAGGAGCAGGAGCGGACGCGCAGGCGGAAGCTACGAGCTGGCTGGCGACAAGGAACGTTGCCCATACGCCTCGTGGGTCACGCGCTGGCATGTAAATTATGTCTCCACCCGGCATGGTCTGGTCCCGTCCTGCTAATGACATGAGCCCCAGCCGAAACCAGCCTTAGCGCCAGTATGGACTGCCAGTGTGGTATACGCCAGCATGACAGTGGTATGCAAATCAGGACACTTTTCCGACACAGTGCTGGCCGCCACTCAATTATGCGCAGCCTCACGCAACCCCACGAAACGCACCTCAATCTCTGCCTCCTGTGTGCTGGGGTGTTCGGGAAAAATTTGCCTTTATTATTATTATTTGTTTATTATTGTTAATAAAATAATGCATGAAATCGTTTATATTTTGAAGACTTAAAGCCTTTACACTGCTAACCCCTCTTTATACAAATCTAAGCTCAAATTTGAGCTGGTCTGTAATTAACAGCTACACTGGTGTTATTATTAAATTACATCACAATTGATTTGGTCAAAGGTTTGACTTCCTTCTTTCATATTTTGTTACATGAGAGTGTTACAAAACGTGCAATATAATATATAGTTACATATGTAGCTCCATATTATACATACATATGTGTATGTATGTATGTATATATTTCTGTATAAATTTCTTTTATTTTCTAATTATACTTTTTTTCTTTCACTTTAGAGCTTTTCTGCCTACTTTTGTGGTGGAAAAAAATTAAAAATACATGAATTTCGTTTGCATACTTTTGTTTGCTTTTTGATTTTGTTGTTGCCGCCCTTAGGCGCAAAAGCTTGTGGCATTTAAAATTCAAAAATTAATAAATTAATTAATTTAATAATAACAAAGAAAGGTAAAATAATAGTATGGAAAATGAACTGGAGAACATTGCAGAGAATACTCTAGGAATATTTCTGTTAACTTCTGTGGTGTTTAATTCCATTATTCTGCCGTTTGTTTTTATTGGAAGACAGGGCTATCTTTTCTCTACTATGACGCGCCTCATGGCATGGGCATGGGGTGGGTGGGGTTAACTGATTTTCCGGAAATTCGGGCACCATTCAATTGCAGTCCTTTTTGGGTCGTTTCGTTTTCGGGGTATTTCGGGCTATGGGAAACAATCCGCAGAGTTTTACGGGCACAACAGGTGCTTCGATTGCCCAAGTTCGGCCACCTTCGTGTCGGCGGGAGTTGTTTTTATTTTTAGTTTGGAAAGCTTCATTAAATTTTTAATTAGCTAAATTAGTGGAATGTGTAACCGAGAGGAGTGCGCACGAATGTCGAGGGACTATTTAGGGATCTGGGACTGGGAACTTGGCGCCGTCTGAGGACTAGTACCAGGGCCACTAAGGGTACGCGACTCACTTCATTATTGATGTCCGGCAGGTGTACTGGGCACAGAGTAACGTTACAGGTGTCCCCATATCCATGCCAGTACGAGTACGAGTACGAGTACAACAACACAAAGGACGAAATATTTAACCAGCGCTGGCCTTGACATCCCCAAAATAAATGTAGTTCTTGCCTTATGTCACATCGCATATGTCTAATTAACATACTCACAGTATAGTATGAATAGGTGGCCAGGGAAAAGGAACACTATTCGAGTACATTCTACGGGAAATTGCCATGCGTGTCGCTGTGTTAATGCCTTTTTGGGAGCGGAAACGGAAACGGAATTAGATGGAAATTAGGCGATATAAAATGGTTCGCTCGATCAAAGGGCAAGTGTCCGATTAGCATGCCCTTTAGTTGGCAACAAATTATCCCTAAACTATCCCTAATGAAGACCAAATTATGGCCATTTGCTCTGAGACTTGGGGAGTGGCTCCTCATAAATTTGGGATTTTGATATGGCTCCATATACTAAGCTCTGTGCCTTTTCTTCTTGTCTTTCCACCATACTCCTTATCTTTGAATGCAGTTATTATTGTAACGATACTCTATTCAACCCCTACCCTACCCTACCCTACCCTACCACCTACCCTGCGGTGGCGTACGCAACTGGTGTGTCCATGGCTACTAGTGCGTTGGCGTGGACGAAAGGATTGCCCTCTACCAAATCCTGTACTCCTGCGGCATGTGCGGAGCTTCAGAAACAAAAGGAAAACTGTTTCCCAGCGGTTTCAGATATTTACTATTTTCTACCCCCTTATGTAGAAGCCCCTGCCTCAGTTTAAAGCTGACGGAAGCATTTTTTGCCTGCAGCCTGCAGGTAATTAATTAACTTTTGTTTTTTTTTATTTAATATTCCTTATTCTGTAAATATGCAATTGTCATTGTATGCAATGTTTGGATATTAATATTAATATAATTTTGCTTGCCGCTTTCCGAACAACTATCCGAATGTACATACATACATATGTATGTATGTATGTATGTATGTATCTCTGTATGTAACCAATATTTTACGCTGTAGTATTCGATTATGCAATAAGTGCAAATACTCGTAATTATTGACAGATTGTCAATATGCCCCGCATCCATCGCTTTGTTCACTTTTATTTCGTGATGGAGAAACTTTTTGTGCGACTTTATAATTGATTTCGTTCGATTCGAAGCAGCGCGGCCGCGCTCAGAGGCACCCATGAGCGAAATACATACATATGTACATATGTATGTATGTATTCATTTATGCTGCCTGCCCCGCGCTCGCCTTAGAAAACTACTGGAAACTGTAGAAAACTAGCAACAATAATATTGTTGATTAAGCATTAATCAGAGCCAGAGGTGCACGGAGGGAGTGAGAGAAAGAAAAAAAAAACAAAAGACAATGAGAAATGGTCAATGGGCATTAGGTAGTCGGAGAAAAGGGAAAGTGGTTCTCTATCTCTCTCTCTTTCTCTTTCTCTATTGTTGCGAGTGATACCTGATTTAAAAAGCAGCCGAAATAACGGTTCCGACAATGCAAAATTTATTGGAGTCCATCGAATCTGGGGCTTGGGATAGGCCTTAATTAGGAAAGAGCTTTGCCCAATATGGGCTTCTGTTTTAGCCCTTGGAAAACAAAATTGAAACAGAAACAGACATTTTACAAACAGTCCGTCCATCAAATGATAAACTACCGCTGATAAGGCTCGCCCGCCTCCCAACATTTCGTAAAGCCTTTAAAGCACAACATGAAGTGAAGAGAGAGCAGAGCGAGTGGGGAGCGAGCTTTGGCTCTGGCTGCGAAAGCTCTGGCGCTTGGTTGGATGTCGGCCTTGGCATCGTGTGGGCTTGCTCGTTCGCTCGGGTAGGAACAGCTGATCGGGCTTGGTCCGGTTTCGGGCTCGGCTCCCGCTGGAGTAAGTTCAGTCGCAGACGAAGAAAAGAGTTGGCAGCGCGCGGTTCATGCCACAGACGAAGCGGAAGAGTAACTCCCTTCGCAGCGGAAGATTCTACTTATTTCGTGCCGTGACAAATGGGCTTTAGTGGGAAACTGTAGTGAAATAAAGCCAGCAGAAACGGTTCTTTCATAGAAAAAGAACCCAAAAGTGTACATGGGGCAATTTGCGGAGACTAAACCACTGAGAATACAGCAGAGCTAAGCCGAAACTAGCATGCTACGATCGACCGATAGATAAATCAGCATAAATCATAATACATATCAAATAACCATCAACCACAAGACAAACTGTGTCGTCGAACCGTGCTGTGGACCCGCCAGCGACACTTGCATTTTCCCCACGTACAACCAGCCACCCAGCATCTCCCGACTGACACACATTTGATGAGAACAAACAGCAAACTGAAATAAATCAACCAAAATAATGTCAACGAAATCAATACAAGGCGGCAGCGGCAGCTGCAGCATGTTGCCGCTGGCAACGTTGTCGCTGATGTTGCTGCTGCTGCTGCCGGCGTTGCTGGCAGCATCCCCAGGCCCCAAACAGCGTGCCTCAAACCGAATAGCGAAGAGTCCCAGCGACAACAATGCATCGATGGTCGAGGCCGCGACAAAGGCAGCATCCACCACAGTAAGGAAAACATCCGAAGGCACCAGAGGCGGGATAGCCGGGAGCCGTGGCAGCAATGCCAAAGCTGGTAGCAAGTATGGTGAGTCCTATAAGCAGAGGAGTATATATAAAATATATGCCTGTACATGCATAACGACCCAAAGACAGACCCAGACCTAGCCAGGGCCCAGTTGCAGTTGCAGTTGCAGTTGCACTTGAAGCTACTTAAAGTCTTCGACTCAAAGCGTTCGTTCTTGTGGTTTCCTTTCTGCCTCTGTCAAAGTCGAAGTCGAAGCAAGACTAGGAGTAGGATGAAGCAGGAGCAGGAGACTGCCTAATTGCATTTGGTCACGATCTGTGCTGCCCCGACGTATGCAGTTCTGTTTGCTGCTGCTGAGCCTGCTGCTGTTGTTGTACCCATTTATGTACGAGTATGTTCCTGAAAGTATTTTTCCTAGTCGTCGAGGGCCTGCCCTTGGCAGTGAAATCGTTTCACGCTCCAGCATCGAAAGACTTAGACAACGAACTTGCCCGGCAGCTAATTTCTGCTGCTGCGCTGTCTCTTTGTCTCTTTGTCTGTCTCTGTCCCTGTCCCTGTCCCCCATTCAGTGCCAATCAAGCGGGAAATGTGCAAACATTTCCTCCCAGCTACTGCTGAAAGGGGGAAGGAGGCCGGAGTCAAAGACAGAGCCGCGCTCGCGGTTGCAGCCCGCCCCAGAATCGCCCCAGAATCGCTCCAGAATCGCTCTAGAACCGCAAAGCGGAAATTGCATCTGGAAATCAGGATTTTCAAGAGAGCAAAAGTTAGTAATAGCTGGGGACCACATATAGTCAGACACATATCATGCTAATCAAATCAGCCAAAGCGCTGCCAGACCCCCAATTACATCACGAGCAATGACAGATCAAGATACGATGGAGCTGGGCACATTGCGGCAATTTGTCGTGTCAATAGATGGTAATGGAAATTCCCGAGGCGGCATCTTGGAAATGAATGAAGTCTTGGTGTGACTTTTCCTTTATTTCCCTCCGATCGCTTGCATAACAGCTACGAATGGAAGTATCCGAATAGAGTGCAGTGTCATGGATAGACTTCCCAAGACTTCATCTGGCAGAGAAACGTCGATTAATCAAAACGATTTATGTACTGATGCTGCAATTGGAGTCGAAACCCCTTGTCATTCTCCGTGGCATTTTCTAATCAGTGTTCGGTCTCGGGTTCGGTGTCGGTTCGGGTTCGGGTTCTGCCAGGCCAGCACAGATCTGCGGCAATGGCATCTCTCTCTAGCCCCGATGTCAGAATTTGTGCCACGGCAGAATTTTCACTTTTCCCTGTTCTCTGTGTGAAATTCGCCTTAAAACGCTGCTGCTGCTGCTGCTGCTGCTACATCAGTCCACACAAATCGGTGTCAATGGTTCCAACATGGGAAATGCAAGAGCCTGCAACAGGCAGCACACTACACCAGCAGAAGCTCGTAGCAGCCACAACTTCAGATGCCTGGCTGCGGCAAATGGCATTTCTAATTGCGGATTATGCAAGGTTGCAAGGCGCCACAGCCAGACTCTGGGACATTGCTGGCCGGCGAAATTGTTTGGAAATCGGGGCTAAGTGGCCAGGGAAAATTGTAAATTGTCCATGTTTGGCATGTCTTGACCTTATCCTTCTATATTATTATACATAACAATACCCGTGGTATATAATTTTACGACCGCAGGTCGCAGCGCCCATCTTCAACATAATAATAATATTCCTAAATTAGAATCCTAATTGATCTCGAATCATTAATTCAAGACGTTCAGACGCTGCTCCGTTTATGTACGTATGTCCGTTTCTTTGACTCCAGATTCGCAGCTCCAGATCAGTGGTCGCAACGAGCCTCCATTTGTCTCACTTTGAGCGCACGTTCCTGCCGCGATTGCGTCCATCACTCGCAGTCCCCCTCCCAGTGTCAGTCCAAGTCCCATTGCCTGCCCAGCCCCATCTTCAATCTAGTTTTTACTCCGCCATAACTGCCGGCTCCCCCTGGCTAATTCACGTCACACTTCCAGTCTGATCCTCCATCACTTGGTGGAGAAAAAGTGCAGAGCCCCAGCGTCTCAGTGTGCTCAGATCTTCTCTGGCTGGAAACAGCCACTTAGTGGCACATCGGGTGCCCCGCTCATGGGCAAATGAAATAAAACTAATCCAAAAGCGTGTCTCGAAACGAGTTCTTTGTCCCCACTCTGCTCTGGCAGTTGATTTGCATGCAAGAGGCGACTTGAACTACAACTGCAACTGCCACTGCCACTGCCACAGCCACAGCAACGAATCTGCTGCTGTGGCTCTAACCCCATTTCCCTATGCCCATGCCGATGCCTATGCCTATGCCCGTTTTTACTTTGGTAACCTTCAACAGAGATACGCGGCGTTGCCGGTGAACCACATTACAAATCGGTGAATCTGACCTGGGAAGTGGAGTTCGTGCCGTCGTCCGCTGACACAGATACGAGTGGAGACAGAGTTGGCAATGGAGTCGGCAACGGCAACGGCAAAGGCAACGGAGTCGGAGCCACTGGGTCCCCAGTGAATGTGACAAATATGAGCATCGAAGTGGAACCGCCCAAGGCATTCCAGATCTTCTATTGCGAGATGCAGAACTACGGTCCGCAGCGGTGCCGCGTCAAGCTGGTGAACAGCACTGCCGCTGAAGTGGCGGAGGAGGCCAATGCCGACGCAGAAGACCCGATAAAGTAAGTGGTTTCGCCATCTGGGGAAGAACCAGCCCTGAGTGAGTTTCCATTGGCCTCTCTAGATTCCAAGTCCAACACTTTTCCGCTGCCGTGGATAACCTGAGGATGGCCACTAAGTACAGCTTCCACGTTCGCCCTGCCACCCAGAGGCGCCTCCAGGCGGGTGGTGCTCGCAGGCCGAACGCACGCGCCGAGGTCCACGAAGAGAACGAGATCGAAAGTGCCGCCTCTGGGCACCTGCCCGGCCAGAGCATCATCATTCCAACGAAGGGTTGTAAGTAGACTGGAACTCCCTCCCCTCTTTGCCCTCTTTGCCACTTTGCCTCGATTCAAGCAACCACTTTTCTGCAGTCTCTGCCCACGCCACGCAATGCCTGCCTCATGCCTCGGAGATCGAGGTGGAGACGGGTCCCTACTTCGGGGGACGCATCGTCGTGGATGGCGGCAACTGCGGCGTGAAAGGAGACGCCAGCGATGCCGCCGACAAGTACACCATGCGGATCGACCACAAGAAGTGCGGCAGCATGGTCAAGCCGGAGACGAACACGGTGGAGACCTTCATCACAGTGCAGGAGAATCTGGGCATCTTCACGCATAGCACGAGGCGGTAACTTGACCCCCACCCCAACCCCCAGAAACCCCAACCAGAAACCCTAACCAGAAACCTAACCTTGAAAGAAAATTCCCTCTCCCCCCAGCTTTGTGGTGGTGTGCAGCTACCAGTCGGGCATGCAGACGGTGAGGGCCAGCTTCACTGTGCCCGGCAAGAATGGAGTGGCCGCCGCCTACGAGCCCAACGATCCCTTCGAGCCCGACGACGACCAGCGCCTGGGCAGGGAGCTGCGGCAGATGCGCTACGTTAACAAGAGCGAGCTGGTTCTCAGAGAGTCCGATTCCAACTCCGAGGCCGGGTCCGAGTCCGCGGAGCAGGCTGCTCTGGTAGAGGAGGCACAGCCCCCAGCAATGGGTAACACTACCCTGCCAGCAGTCCAAACCCACAGCAGCAGCAGCAACAGTCGTCAGCAGGGACGCGCCCTGAGCTTAGCCAGCCTTAAGGAGGTGAACAGTCTGGCAGAGGAGCCGGCTCAGGGTCAGACGCTGGAGCAGGTGGCCACCAAGTATGCCAAACTGGTTGTGGACCAGACGCCGGCACTCGCACCCAACTCCTGGAGCTCGGCCAGATCGCGACCCGCCCAACGCGACGCTGCTTCAGACGGCGATGGCGATGGCGATGGCTATGACGACGAGGGTGAGTAGCTTGTCAGCGACAATCGTGATTCGTGATAGCCATTACCGCGGGTGACTCTCCTCCTCTTTTCCTGCAGTGTTTGCCCCTACACTGCGTTACATAAGCTCGAATCTGAGCAGCGTTCTGGTAACTGTTTCCATATCTGTGATAATCATCAGCATTTGCCTCGTTTTGGTGCAGCGCCAGCGGCTGCGTCACAAGACTCCAGCATGCCACCGCTCTTCTACATCGTCGATGGTCCCCCATCTGCCGCACAAGACGCTGCCCCGCGCATTGCAGCAGCAGCAGTATCAGTGCACCTTGTAGGTGTCCCCTCCTCCCCCACACCCACTCTCTTCCAGCAGGCTATGCCCACTTGTCCTGCCGAATGCCCCGAACTCCATTTAGCTGAAGATGACTGCGCATAGCCCGGGCCACCTCCGCCTCCAAACAATCAGAGAGGTTCCAGCCCCGGCCCCAGCTTCAACTCCAACTCCAACGGTACCAGTGGGATCAGCATCGCATCCCAATATTTACATAATTGTAAGTCTTTCCTTGTCTTTGTTGCTGCCCAGGCTTTAACCTGAACTGTGCAATTCCGAATCGAATGATGGCTGGGAGGTCGCGAATTGCCTCTGACTTTCTTGTAGAGCGAGATTAGTTCGTAGACTATTGCTGTACGTATGTATTTTGTATAAACTATTTATGATGTCGAGAAAATAAACACGAGTATTTGTACGAGTATCTGTAACTATATAAATGGTATTTCTGTTGTTATTTTGAAGGGTTTTCCAGATAGCTTACTATATTTGCAGTAATGGCTAATGCCATGTCGCTGTGTAGGTTCTTTAACACTTAAAAGCTAAATGCAGAAACTGTTTCCGATGATGATTCCGACAGCTAACTGGATCGTGACCCAAAACCAAAGTCAACCAATAGGTCAGCTCCCAAATAGGAAGCACTCAAGTTCGTGCTTCCTTCCTCAGCAGCTCCACATCATCATCATCATCATTATCAGAAGCAGCAGCAACAGAAGCAGTCAGCATCATAACCGACAGACCATTATTTCAGAAATAGGTTTTTAATGATTCTATCGAGAGTATGGCCGTACTGCGAGTGCCGAATGTCGAATGCCAAATGCCGAATGTTCTGTCTGGCGTACAGTAGAATTACGAAATTGTGTTAAGACGTCGACTCGCCGGACAGCGATTTGCATGAAAGTGGCACAAAGAGTTGTCAACGCGACTTCCAGCTCTTGGCGGCTGAAACCTCGCCGGGGGTTCTCGTGTCTCGGGTCTCGGTTCTCGAACGGAAGCCGCCAGATAAAACAGAATAACCGACAAAAGACATAAAACTTAACTTCAACTGCAGTTCGGGGGTCTCGTTATTGTTGTCGGTTGCCCAATATGGAGAGCTAGAGCCTAGAGCTAGAGCCAGACCCAGAGTCTAACTCCGAGTCGAAGTCCGAGCTGGGGTCCGACTCCATTGGGACGTGCCTGCGGTGAGAGCCCAGCGAAAGGCGTTCTGAAAACTTTCTGATTGAAGCGCCTGCCTGGACTGGGAGGTGGGTGCTGGGTGCTGGGAGATTAGAAACTTGGAAAAGGGGAAGTGCTCACTCAACGGATTTTTGCATAGAAAAGCCATTAGGCTGAATTTCTTCATCATCATCGTCATCATCATTATCATCATCGTCATCAGATACAAAAGGTTTGTCTAGGCTTTTGTTTGTTCGTCGTTGGAGTATTATTAGAACACAAAAACCAAGTAAGCGTTAAGATCGCGAAAACAGAAACCAAAAAATAAATAAACTTTCTTATCTGCAGGCCAGACTAAGGCCAAGACCACAGCCAAGACAAAGGCCAAGTCCAAGTCCAGGCCCAAGCCGAAGCCCAAGCCTTCACCTTCACTCACTGCAGCAGCAGCAGTAGCAGCAGAAGCAGTACCACCAGCATTACTACCACCAGTGGATCAAATTTCACCCACAGTTGCGTTTTGACGTTGATTAGCATGTGGCATACATAAATCTCGTGGATTGGGACGGGCTTCCGTTTCCCTTTTCTGACGCCTGACGCACTCCAGATGCTAGATGCCAGATGCCTGGCGGGAGATTGTTTAGGCGAGCATAACGCGAACGCGCTGCACTTATTACGAGTGCTGCCAGCTGGGAGACTCTGACTTGGACCCGTGCATAATGAGGCCAACGATCTTGGCCAAGAAGCCAGCCAAACAACTTAATGAGCCACCAAGCAACAAGCAACAAGCAGCTCTGGCCGCAAGCGCTGCTGCTGCTTCTGCTGCTTGTATTAGAATGCGAGCAACTGACGAAGACGAAAGTAAAATGCTTTGTGAAAGTTACCATTTCTCTCCTTCCATCTGGCTCTGGCTGTGGCTTGCCAAAAACCATACTCATAGCCATAGCCATAGCCGTGCACATCAAGATCATTTTTCTTCTTCTGGCCGGGATAATTAACGTTCATCAGCCCCACAATTGAAAATGATCAAACGAACAGTGCCGGAGAACACAGCTGGAACGCAGCATTTTCTGGGGGTAATTACTCGGTGAGACCCTCTGTCCCTCTGTCATCCCCATCCCCATTTTAGATCTAATTATTTATCTGATTTGAACCTCAGATGTGGATTTGTGTCAGATCTGCCAGATCTGGGGTGCATCTGGGTGAGGAAAGTTCTTTTGGCAAATTGCTCCCAAATGCCAAATGTCTTCCGCCCCGACCCTCTGGCCCGCGGATGGGCTCCAGGCAACTGGTTATCTTTTGGGCAATCGTGATCCGGCAGAACCACGAAAATGGAACAGCCGCGCTCATTGTTTCATTGTATCAAAGCCATCATCAGCGGACGTTTTGCTTTGGCTTTGGCTTTGCTTTTGGGTTTTAGTTTCGATTCTGGGCTAATGGCAGTCGCACTTTTAATGATTATTATTATGAATGTTGTGGACTTGTGGGGGAGGGGGACTAAAAAGATTGCCGTCAAATTGGGGAATACTCTGGATGTGACGTCAAGTCAGTCGCTGTGACAGTCGCGACGTTCAATGGGCTTCAATGGAGCTTACTTGAAATGATGACTCCTTTTCGTTAGGCTTGGATGGGAATAATTGGATAAGTATAGATTGCGACTGTATTCGTAATACTCTTACCTTCAGGGGAAGGGACCATCTGCATTGTTATGCAAATAATGTCTGTTGTCTGTTGAACCCCAACTAAGTTCAGTAGAAACGCCTTGGAATGGCGTATGTTCTTGGAGTATGCAAAAACTGTTCTACCGAAACTGGTATCTAACTGGCTAACTGATGACTGATGACATCACCAGCCAAATACCCTTCTAATTTGAAAAGGAAAGAAATTTGTACGTACTTCTCAAAGCCTAGCATGACAATAACCATTACGCACAGACTATATAAAGTGTGTGACTACACAACTAGAACTACTACTCGTTCATGGACCTGGGCCTGGACCTGAACCTGGACAAGCTGGGAAAATAATTTAGCGTAAATAAAAACCTGTCATTCGGTTAATTTTATTTCTCTTTTCCACTTCTCAGCCATTCCCCTCACGCACTCCCAGGCGAATCGGAGAATAACAAGTGGAAGTGCTGGGGCCTGGCCCTGCCCTGGCTGAAACCACAAGTTCTTCGGCTTGTGCCTGTGCCGGTGCCTGCGGATAACTTGGTTCTGCTCTGCTCTGCTCTGCTCTAATGTATGCGCCTGCACCTGCTGTGGCACTGGCTCTGGCTATTGCTATTGCTAGTGGTGTAATGGTCTTCCCCGGATTGCATTGCTCTGCCTTTCTGGTGATTTCCTGCATCGCTGCATGCAAGTTATGTCTCTATCAAGTTTAGTATTTGTATCTGACGCCGAGTAGAATTCGCTATTCTCTGGCGACTTGAAGTATTACCGTAGTTGAAGCGCAACGCTTGCTTGCCACAACAAGAACTACAAGTACAAGTAAAAGTACACGTACAGCAACAGCAACTGCCGCAACTACTGTAGCCGTAACCAGCCCAGTCCCAGTCCCAGTCCCAGTCCCATTCCCATTCCCATATCCATTCCCAAAACGCGTCTCTCGTTCTCGGTGTCGCAATGCGTCGCGCGCGCGCGTAACTTAGCCTAAGAAACCGCTTCTCTTTTATAGCCATCTCCAAGAGCACCGCGCAGGCGTGTGCTCGTATTACAGGGTATATGTGTGGTATATATGGTGTTATGTCGGATACAGTATGTACATCTGTAAGTATACAATTAAGTTACCTGCAAAAAAATTAAATATATTTAATTTGAATGGTCTTTTATTTATTGGATGAAACAACATTTGGTATTCAGAAAGTTTAAATTGAATTGGGAAGTACATATTTCCATATCGAGTGGATGTCGCAAGGACATTTTATGGTCGATCAGCCCTCGTTCCATTTCTTTTGTTCTTCTCTAGGTTTCGGGTTTGGCTGTCGCACTTTGTTGGTAACAATTTAAAGTCTTTTTCTTGTTCTCGCCCGCTTTTCTGTTTCTGTTGCTGTATGTGGCTTTGGGCATCCTAAGGCACACCGACCCCACCGATCCCCTTCCCCTTCCCTTCCCACTCCTTCCATTCCATTCCGGCCAAGTCCATCCATCCCATGGCCATTCCATTGCTGCTCGAAGCTCATAACTGTTCTTGACGCGCTTACCTTTGAAATTAGTTGCTCTGGCCAATGCCATTGCTATTGCCAATGCCGATGTGCGTTTCGAGCCAGGCCGGACCGGGCCGGGCTGAGTGACAACGGCAACAGCAGCAGCAGCAGCAGCAAGCGAGACCGACTAGCCACGCCTCCTCCGCCCCTGCTAATCAACTGCGTATTTCAATTTACCGTTGCCAAAAAATGGAAGGAAAAAACAGAAAAGAACAGAATACTCGTGGAAATATGTGTAGTTTCTTTGAGCGGAAAGTTGCTAAAACAGGGAATAGCACTAGCACCAGCACCAGCATCAGCACACTAAAATGGCCAAAAGGAGAAAAGTTCTCCCCTCGGTAGGTAGTACACGTAGTTAAGTTAATTCAGATTTTTATGCGACACCCGTTATAGTAGTTTCAGCGTCTTGTTGCCGTCGCTCCGCCTTGGTTATGGCTGGGTCTGGGCTCGTGCAAATTGTGGGAGCTCTCTGTGCCATTTCGCGTACCTATCCGGCCCGGCCCGGCCCGTCCCGGCCCCGTCCCGACACGGCGACGGGCGAGCGGCCACATTAAGTCATTTTCCCACTGAGGCTGCTCCAGATTCCTATACAATTGCTCTGCTTACTCCAACTCCGACTTCTACCTTGCAATCGAGCTTCCCCTCGTTTCGCTTCTCCCTGATTTATTTATTTGGTTGAGTCTCACTAATTTTTATTTGGCTTGCAATTTCCAGCTCTTTCACCGAAGCCGAAGTCGACCCCGCAACATAATTGCTCGAAAAGTAAAGAAAACAAAACGGAATTGGGCTCAGGGCGAAAGTGTAGTACGAGTGGGCCTTAAACGCCTTAAAGGGGTCGGTCGGTCTGTGCCATTAAATCGGTTGGCTGATGAATCTCATTTGATTTGAGAGTTTTGTAGTTTTACGGAGTCTAACGATTTCCAACGATATCAAGCGGTGGTAGTGTGTAATGGGTGCTCCGTGAGAGCTATTGAAAGAAAGATAATCGCCGAAAGTTGCTCAATTAACAAATACTCGTGCTTATTTCGAGCACATCACACAAGACTATTTATAGATTCATAGGAATGACTCTGGGTACTCGTTTATTGAATGCAATACCATCCGAGATAAGGTTTTTAATGTGCGTCGTCTCTAAGAATCTCCTGTAACTGGCCAATTATGTTCTCACAATTCAGTTGAATATGCACCCAAACTAATTTCAACTTTCCCAAGCTTCACGTTTCGAAGAATTTTCACTTTGGGTTCCCAAGAGGGGGGGTAGTCTCCACTCTCCACCCTTTCCTTCTCCTACAGTTCAGTGCCCCACACAAGATCTCATTTCACTATCAAATCTGTAAGCCGTATCCAGCTGTGTCCGATTTTAGAGAGCCGCAGCCCCACAAGCCACTAGCCACTTCCATAAAAATATATGATAAACTCGTAGGGCCAGTGGCAGTGGCAACGGCTACAGAGACATCATCAGAAGACAGACAATGCAACGTTTTACAAGCTTAATTCTACATCTCGCATTAATCAAGACCCCAACACACACACACACACACACACATATGAATGTATGTACATATGTAGGTGCAACATAATTATATGATTAATATGCTCCATTGTGAGTGTTCGAGTGAGTGTACGATTGAGTTGGGTGATCATGAAAACGAAAGTGCTGGATATAGAGCGGGGATAGGGGGGGCGGGGCCCAGAGGGAAGGCAAAGCGATGATCGCTGAGCATGCGGATTGCAATTTGCCGTTGCACTCTTCGAATTTTCTTCTACATCCCGCAATACACGTACAGAGACCCGCCAGGCGGAGGCCCGTTATGGCGGAGATGTGGCTGTGGCTGTGGCTATGGCTATGGCTATGGCACCTCAGAGAGTTTCCATTGTTTGCTTTTAATTTTCGACGTGCGATCGCAGAGAAGTGCAGCGCAGAGAAGTGCAATTAAACGCGGGCAAATTGCTTCGCGATCACTCATCTAGCGGTTCCAAAGATCCACATACTCCACACACTCTTGTTATTCACACTGTCCAACCAAAGCGAGTACAAATGACAGACTCCTCTAATAGGGTGACAATTGCATTTGCCTGCGGGTACATTGGCACCTTCGATCACCTTCGATTCGGCGTCTGTCTTGTTTCCCTTATTCTGTTGCACAGTGTTGATATTTGGCCTGCTGAAAGCTGGTGTCAACTGAGCTTTCGTTGGACATTAATAACTCAGGTCTATACCATACGTACGAGTATAATACCCGGCGCTTTGTCGTCTCGTCTCTAATGCATGCTTTGAATGTAATTAGGGTCAGACAGAGACCCGAGAGCAGACAGAGATGGAGCAGCTACTTCCATCTCGGCTACCATATGGGTGGTTTGGCTCCGGGCCAAAAGTTCCGTCAACTGGCAGCTGACAAATGTCAGAGCGAGGCAGCCTCGCAAACGGGCTAAACCTTTTTTAATAGGCATGCCCTATAAATACACAAATACGTCGATGAATGTACATATGTTGCAGCAGAGCACCCAGGGGAGAGTAGATCCCATATTGAGATCCAGATCCAGCACTGAGCCGGTTCAATCAGATGTCGGAAAAACTTTGCATGGCCCGTGAATTGGGTTAGAAGCATCGCGTTGCACTGCCACTGCCACATGGATGCCTCGGATGGAATTAAGTTATCGATGCCAGATGCCACATGGAGATGCTGCGAATGTGCTGAAACCGTGCTAATGCTAAGGAGGGTATCGATGATGGGTCTTTCAGTCTCCGCTTTACTTTGCTCTGCCCCGCCACTCACGATCCCCGAAGATCGCGATGACGAGCTGTCGCGATGGCCAATGTGGGTCGCCACTGGAGCGGACAAAGTGTTTCTATTTCTAGGTTACTTCTGGCAACTGTCATACGAGTAAAACTCTAAAATTGAGACATTAGCTAGAGACATTGGCTGGAATTTCGTCTACGAGTTTCCGAGGAATGAGGCACCATCGATCTGATCCACTGCCACTAGCTTTCGAAGCACGAATCGATCTGCCAAAATCTCTTAAGCTGCCAGAGGCCAGGGATCGTCGAGGCGAACTCTGTAATTAAATGTTCGCTAAGTAAAAACCATAATCAAAACATACTTTGGTTCCCTCGCCTTGATCGGTGGGCTGCTGAGAAATGTCTATTATTCCGGACAAGTCAAGGAATAAATTAGTTGCTGGCAGAGTGAAATTATAAATAATAATATGCAACGTTCGTAGAAAATGTGCCCTGCTTTGGATCATATTTTCCTGATTATTTTGATTAAAATTCTTGAAGATAGTTCGAATGATTTGCTGCAAGAAGAAAAGTACTATAATGATGACTAATTGGAAAGCTAAGCTAAGCAAAGCGCTTTCTCTCTGCCCTCACGGCAGCTTCCGATTCCCACCAATCACAGTAAAAACCACAAGGAGCTCAATTTCAGATTTAAATGAAATTGAATATTCAAATATTCATATGCAAATTTCACACAACAAACAGAGGCAAACTGAGAGCCACAACTAATTGTAAATATGGAGTGTCTGCTGTCGTCGGGAGACGTTAAAGGGGGAATGGTAATGCTCTCGTGGCCCACCAAGTAGTAACAATAGTTAGGCCAAATTAAAAAAGCCATAACACACATCTGGTGTCTATATATGTGTGTACATATGTACAATGTACATTGTACATACATATGTACTCTGCATGCATATTCGGTGCGGTTGATTGTGGTTGCAAATTATAATTTCCATTTCGAACCGGTGCCGGGGTCGGAGTCGGGAAAAGTAACCCAGCCCCCAAACCGACTGAGTCTCAAATGGAAGTGGTGGGGTGGATGGTTGACGGGGCATCCCATGGCGGCGTTGAAAATCGAATAACCAGCGAACTGAACCATTTGGATAATTCAGAGCGGCAGTGGGGCTATTAAGACCTTAAGCCATAACAGAAAGGCTGCGACTTAGTGCGATAATTTCAGACCTTAAGTCAGTTTTATTTCCCCAGCCTGGCGAGGGAGTACCGATCAGCGTCCGGCTGCTACACGCAAAGAAAAACATGCTATAAAAATAGAAAAATATAAAAAAAAAGCAGAGCAGTTCGGTTTTTATGTCTTTTAAATTGGGCGTAAACTTTAGAATTTCCCATATGGCAAAAGCAAACTATCATACGAGCATGCAGCGTATGCATCCCCTTCACTCTCTCCGTGTAAGCCTAGGAAAGGTAATCGCCAGGTGAGTAGTAATTGCTAATTACTAATAATTTAATAGTTGGAAAATATGAAGCCAGTCAGCAGCGCTAATGATCGTCATTAAAGCTACCCAGGGGGCCACCATCTCCATCTGCAATCATTTGGCTAAGCAGCTGCAATAAGTCTTGCTAACAGGTCTAGGGCTGGAGGAGAAGGAGGTGCGACAAATGCCGCTGGAAAGGGAATGGAAGGGAAGAGTGGTTGGTGCAGATTGCATGCGAAAACTTCCGCAAGTCTTAACATCCGCTGCCCCACGACGCAGCCACAACGCATGGTGCAACACAGAGGACAAGGCAAAGCAAAGCGAGTCCAAAGCCTCTTCACGCCCAAGTTCCACGGCCCCAGGAAGTGGAAGTGACACATTCCAAGCCGATCAGGCGGCCAGACAGACAGACAGAAAGACCGGCAAACCGACTAGCGCTTGCATTGTTCTTAAATCCTTACTGACATACTGAATTTGTTTCGCCAGCATTGTGTTGGTCGCGGTCTTGTCTAACGCTTGCTGTTCATTTGTCGCCAGCTGCCTCAACCGTTGCATTTGCCGCTGAGTGATTGCAATCTCATTATTGTGGACCTCCACACAGTCAGAAGACAGCAGACGACAGCAGAGACAGTAGTCAGAGATGGAGATGGAGGAAGCAGAGCAGAAAAACCTGAAAGCATTCCGAATTATGCAGTAAAATTGTCAAAGAAGCTATAGTGTGTATACATTGTTTTACACTTGTTAAATCACTGCCATTCTTCTGATTCTGATTCGGTTTAGTTTCCGTTTTTTTGCTGTTTATGTGGGCTCCGATTGCCATCTGGATACGCGGCGCACCTTAACTGTCAGCCTCGTTAGACGACTAACTCGATGTGCCAATCCCTCACAGAATAAAGTAGGTTTATTTGAACGTTTATGTTTATGTTTATCCTCGTGTATATTATTCAGTAAATGTTCTATGTACTATATATGTATGTACATATGTACTATAATGTGTAAATACAACTTCTGTTGAGCGTTGTTTCAGAACTACTAAACTATTGGCACATTTTAGAATTTTCTTATTGTATTTCCAAATTTAGACAAGCTGCCACGCGTTCTTCTATGAACAAACCAAAAGTGCAGATCAAACTGGGACTATCTATCATTATACTATAAATTATACGAGCAACATAGAGCGTTGTGATGTGGCAACTAAGTCTAAGCCGATGCAGAGTCCGGGTTTCAGAGTGCAGGTGGCTTTGGCAATGGCTTACAATGTTAATGCTGATTAGCTCTAGTCTATAAATAGGTACATATATACTCTTAGTAGATTGCATTGCTGAAGGCATAAACGAGCACATACCCAAATCGTTACATATTTTAGGTGTAAGTAGGTGGGGTATGCACACGACAGTAGCTGCTGCCTAACATATGTAGCATGCTTTCACATGCAGCTGCCTTATTGTCCATTCACAATACTATACATTGAATATATGTAGGTATAGGTATGCAGTTATAATCCATATGCGATATACGACATACGATTCACAAAGTCTATTGGTAGATACTATTTTTGGTACACACTCTCCTCTTCGACTGCCCAGGGGGATGCAAACTAGTATAACATTCTTATGGGTTTTAAAATTTAAAGCTATGTAGAAGCAGCGGCGGGATTCGTTTGGAGTTTCATCGGAGTGGGGCCGGGTCCGTCCGTCGATGGATGCTACTTGCATAGTCAACACTTGGGGGTGTTGGCCCCGCTGCTCACGCTGCTCGTCTCCAGGTGCTGCATGAGCAGCTGCTGAAGATCGGCGCGTAGGGCCCGCTCCTCGTTGATCTGTAGCTTGATCTGGGACATGTCCTGCTGCATCTGACGGATGGCGGTCCAGAGCTGTCGCAGCGTCGGTGTCATGTCCTCGTTCTCAAGGCCTGCTCGGTTGTGGGATTTGGATTTGTATTTCAGGTGGATAAAAGAATAAAGAACAGAATATGTTAGTGTTGTGTGATTGGTTGAGGATCGGAACGGATCGGATCGGATCGAATAATGATAAATTTATGTAGAGGGGGTGGAAAATGTGATACAAATGTGTATAATAGATGTCTATGTATAATGTAGACGAGTATGCATAAATCATAAATCAAAATGAAGAAAGTGCTTATGGAGAATAGTAATACATGTATGATATTCTATGGGAAGGGAAACCGACTATCTGGATCCACAACTCAAAACTTGGCTCCTGAATCGAAACACTTGGATCTAGATCCACGATCTATTCTAACTACAATACATCAAATTATACTAGGTAAAGTAGGTATATTTTAAAAGTGTATGTGAGTATATGTATATAAGGTAAATATTAATGAACAGCACACGACAGGCACACAGACAAACAAGGCGAGATTCGGCTTGTAAGGGAATTTATTTATAGTTCTCGACTATAGCCTCTCGACTAATATCAATTAAATTCAATTCAATTCGAATACAATACAAACGTATAAACTGATTAATAGTAGATTATAAGGTAGTTCATTTGGTTAGACAACGTTTTCACAAAACACTTACAAATACGTGGGTGTTTCCGTTTACCCTTCCGTTTAATAATGCACAACAGTAGGTTACTTTGATTTAGTTGCTGGTTTTAGCTATGGCTAAGAGACTTGACTCGGCACAGGGCTCACATCTAAGAAAGCGTTCGACTACGCCTCTGCGTCTTTGATTACACATTGCACGTTCCTTGATTCGATTCAATTCGATTGCTTGCTACGAAATATACTCTACGAGTATGCTATGCAGGTAACGCGACTATACACGAGTCAGTACTATTAATAATACATAGATGTAACAGGGCAGGACAGCAATCTTCCCATTTTGGTTAAGTATGCACAAACATAACACCGATTGCGATTACGATTACCAGTAGATGCAAATGTTTATAGTAGTATAAATATTTTATATGTATGTAGCTTACGCTATGGCAAAGGATAAGCTACCCAAAAATATACAAATGTAGATCTATAGCAAAACGCGTTCCATTTTCGCATGGCCATACACAAATACAAAAGATAAGGTGTAAAGCCAAGGACGGAAATTTAAAGCCTTACTGTTCAGCCTCCCCCTTGTGGCGGCCAGATCCCAGGAACCAGATGCTTTAGCTGTTACACTTCAAGTGCCTACTATGCATCAAAGAGCTAGTCTCTATTTCGCTTAGTCTTGTCACGGCGGCAAACGATTACATGTTGCACACAACTACTATAGTAGAGATAGGGTATATGCTCCGTTAACACAGTATTAGCTATGGTAGCACACACAAACTCTAAAGAATCGTAAGTAAATATAGACACAACAAGGCGGCGCTTAAGGCTAGGCTAGGACTGGCAAATAATTTGTACAAACATTTGGTCAAGGGATGAGGAGCATCCTCATGTTTCCAGCGAATTTTCTCTGGTTTTGTACAAATTAGTTGTCCGGTTGCTCGAAACATTACGATCTAAAGCTAAGTTATAGACTAAGGCTAAGACTTTTGGCATCGAAAGCGTTGAGCAGCCAGTAATCAACTAAAAATAATTAAATAATCTTCAATTATCGCACACAGAGCGCATTCAAAGCAAAGCTGGCGCAGCAGCTTGCGCTGGAGCTGGGCCGAAGCAGGCGGCAATGCGGGATGCGAATGCTGATGCTTTGGCAGATTCGGATTCGGATGCAGATGAATGATGAGGCATGCCCCGATCACACGCATACAGACTCAGAGATGGTTGATCTTGCGCCACTGCTTCATCACAAAATTACCGCAACACCAGCTGCCCGACTGCCGCTTGGTACCGTCAGAGTTCAGCTCCAATGAGGCCGGACCTGCTCCATTGCGCAGCAGTGAGGCACATCCGTGGTCTACGTGCTCCACATCGCTGTCGTCCGACCGCTCGGCTCCGGCCAGCTGAGGCGTGCTCCGCTGGAGAGTGCTGGTGCGAAGGGCACCGCCGCAGTTCATCAGGTAGCCAGCCCCATAGCCGGCATAGCGGTGGGATGTGGAGGTCTCGAAGGATCGGTTCAGCCGGCGGTCGTAGAGTCCGGGATGGACAGCGGTTCCATCAGGATTCGGCTTCACAATGGTGGTAGTTCCGCCTGATCTTTGATACGTTTGCTGGGCTACTAGCTTGGGGGCGGGCTTGTTTTTCCTAGGCAACAAGGGCGACGTACATACGTTGTCGTAGCCAGACCCAAACCCGCTCTTGAGGCGGTTGAGGGACTTCCTGGTTGCTCGCTCCTCGGACAAAGCTCGCTGGTAGTCTTTTATCGAGGGCGTACCTCCGCCTACCCCTGTGATGGAGTAGCGCTGCCCAGGAGCGGCGTTCAGCGAGGAGGACACCGAGCTGGAGTACAGGTTGAAGTTGTTTGGGCTGGCCTCCCTCCAAATGAACGAGGAGTTCAGGCTTCCTGCCGAGTGCTGTCGGTTCTGTTGCTGTTGCTGCTGGTGGTGGTGTTGCTGCTGGTGCTGTGCCTGGTTTAGGTAGGTGGCATTGGCTATGAAAGGCAGCTGAGGATTGGAGGTCGAGAAGGTCTTGCTCGTTTTCAACTTGCCGCCGCGTATGGGCAGGCACGGAGTCCAGGGTTGCAAGACTACAGAGGCGGAGTCGAAGTCGGAGGCATTCAGTTCAGTTCGGTTCGGTTTGGTTCGGTTCAGGAGTTGTTGGAAAGAGAGAGAGAAAAATGAAGATATTTGAAGAAACGGAAAAACGAAATACCAACAGCGACAACAGGAAGGACGCAGAACCAAAACCCAAAAACGAAACACAAATGAAAGGAACCCAAAACGGGGAGCACAATCAGTTTACAACGCCAAAGTAGACAACAGCAAACATACATACGTAGAGTGTGGGGATAAGCATAGGTGGGATGTAAGATATGGGATTGTGTATGGATGGAGGAGGAGGTGGCGACCGAGCCAGGAGAGTTGAGAGATACCAGAACCAGATATCAGGAGGGAGTATGAGAAGAGAACAGAACAAAACAGAGGGAAGTATCTACTCAAAAACCATTAATGACAGTTAGTGTGGTGCGGTGTGTGTGGGTTCAGTCTATCCTACGAATATTAAACCAAAAACCTTAGCCAGATGATATATAGTATGTAAATACGAGTAATGTGCGACTGAGGGATAGTGACAATCAATGCTGGGTGGTGGATGAATGATAGATGGAATGATGGATAGTGCGGAATGGTGAGTCGGTGGAGCGATATAAATAAATTAAACTAGGGTTTACATAGGTAATGGGATAACAGAAACGGTATTTATTCAATGTGGGGGAAATAACACAAAATAATCCAAATTCAAAACTGTACAAAATATCAGAGATTTAACAAAAACGTTGGATCCTTCCTCGCGCTTTGAACCAATTGCAGGGTGTCTCCCTCCATATATTGTAGTAGCTTAAAACGAAACATTAATTGCCAATTGTCAATTTTTCAACAAAAAATTACAAATGAATAATCTCTCTCTTAAATGTTATCATAGGTTCGGTTCGGTTAACAATTTTTGAGCTTAAATGTACATACATTTTCGCCTAAGCCTTATAAGAGTACAATTATCGGTTCAATTTGGAAAACTCTTCTTGGTTTAGTGGATAGATTGATGGTTCTTGGTGGTTAAAAAGGAATAAATTATGAATTCATAAACAACTAAACCAGCAAAATGAAAACGATATTTTAAGCCATTTAAGGACATTTAAATGAGTGTTTGTGTGTGTGTGTGTTTGTGAGGATTGTACAGCTGTGGGTGGTGTGTGTGTGTAATAGGTAAAATAATTAAGCAATTTTCAAACTATTTTCAATTTTTTCTTTCTTCAGCAAATGATGGTCAATTATTTGGGAGTTCATGGCACAACACGGAAATATTTACAAAGCTGGCAAAGATGGCTACAGCTTTGTGCTATATGAGGCACATGTTCGGCGGCCTGCGCCACTTACCCGAGTGTATGGTGTTTCTGGCGCTGTTCTGGTAGGCGGCGCAGTAGGCCTCGAAGACGCGCAGCACCAGGGCATCCTCCTCGTAGGTGGGCTGGTTCTTTCGTCCGCTGCAGTAGCTGGCCAGGGCGTTGGAGGAACTGCTGCTGCCGCCGCCACTGCCACCGGCTCCTCCGTTGGAGGCATTCAACAAGCTGGGGCGCAGCGGCGGAGTAGGACGCAAACAGCTGATGGTCCAGTTAGCTGAGAATTCGGAGACGGCACATATTAGTGGAATGAATTATTTGGGATGTGCTGGGCTCACCCTTTGTGCTTCCTTTCCTTGCGCTTGGCCCCCCCGTTGCTCCCGCTGCTGCCTGCATTGCCGCCGGGCTGCCGTCCATGGCTGGCGCTGGGCCCGGGGCTGTCTTGCTGCTTGGTGTCTGGGCTGAATTTGATCTGTGGCCGGCCGCCCCCAGATGACTTGGTAGACTTGGTGGTTGTGGCGGATGCAGAAGATGTGGTGGAGGCTGAGTGTGCGTGTACTGGTTGTAGCTCAGGTGGTGGTTGAACGACTGGCTCCGTTTGTGTTGTGACATCGAGTTGGTGGCTGGGGATCCCTGCAGGCTGTTGGCCGCGCTGCTGTTCGCACTCCCAATGCTGGGCGGACCGGGCGGCGCCTGCTGACGGCCTCCTGACTGGGGCGGCAGCTGCAGGCTGTGGCTCGATGGCGGCGACATCTGCAAAGGGAGAAAGATAATCCCCATGAATACTCAACCATAAACAATTAACAGTCTTTAGGTCAGAGGATCACTCTTGGCGGAACGGCTGCAATAACAAGAACAACGTACAGGCGGCAAGCAGTCCTGTGGCTGCAGCGAGCAAAGCGCAGCAAGCAAATCGAATCGAATGCGTTTCTCTTTTAGAATTTGTGGATCATTGTGGTGCTGAGCGTTAGATAAATGTTTTGTAATTCGTTTGGCTACAAAAATGGAACCTCAATGCAAAAACAACGCCAAATAACAAATTTTCTGCAGGGAATTTCTGGAATGATTAGTGGGCCAATACGATGTCCCCAGATGAGGTTCTGGTTCTCTTATCTTCTCTGCTACGCCCAACATTCACAGCTATCCAGTTATGTATATTAGATTATTCAATAATCTGTTACGCGAACAAGAAACTAGTTTCGGGCCGGCCATACACGGGTTAGTCAAGGATGTGATGATGAGGAAGCATTGTGTGGATGCGATCGTAACTTTTGGACGTGCTGCATTTTGCCAAATGTATTGTTTGCTGGTTCGAGCATTAGGATCTGAATTTGAATGTGGAGGACATGAGAGAGCAAAACGAATTTACAAAACAATCAAACGGAACACGTGCACAAACGCCCGCCGACCAGGCCCCCCCAGGAGTCTCAGTTTCAGTCTCGGACTGAGACGAGTCCCCAGGCGACCTGGAAGGCAACACATTTCGGTTTGCTTGCCTTCTTCGCCTGCGAAAGCCACGCGCGCCGCACAAATAGGGCAATCGAGCGAGGAGGAGTAGGCCGGCTCGCTGGCAAATGCCCCGCGAGCGGCCGTCAGGCGGGTCGACGGGCAGCTGGTTGGTGCTTCATCCTCGCTGCACAGGGGACAGCCAGAGGAGGCGGATGCTGTCGTGGTGGTGGTGTTGGTGGTGCTGGTGGTGCTCCCGTTATAGTAGTCTACGCAGTTCTGGCACACGGAGCAGTAGAGGGCTCCCTCGCTGTATCCGCTAGCTTCCAGGGAGCAGAAGCAGCTGGAGCACACAGATCCCGAATCCTTAGAGTCCTTGCTGTTATGCGCCGACGGCAGACTCTTGTTGTAGGCGTGGGCTATGCCGCGCACCACCTCCGGGGGCAGCCGCTCCTTCTTCCACCAGTGCGCGTACATGCCAGAGCGGAACGTGGCGCGTGGTTCCGTGTCCAGCTCCCCCACTGAGCTGGAGCTGATGAGCGGATCGTTCGCCGGAGTGGTTCTCGTGTTCTCGTCCATGCTGGAGCTGCAGGGCAGGAAAATACTCCTGGTATTCACTTGAATCTGCGTTGAACTGACGACAGAAGCCTCTTCTTCGGACGCCTTTCTGTTCGTGGGTGTGGTCGGCTCGTCTGCCAGCTCCTCGACTGTCTCCGTCTCCTCCTGCGTGGCCTCTGGTGTCAGAAACTTCTCCCGGAACGTGCCGCACACATCAAAGCGCTCGGACTCCCCGCCATCAGGGACATCCTGGTCAGTGGTGGCCATTGGAAAATAGGACTCGGGATTGGGGGGGTCTGGCGAGGCTATGGTGCAGCTTCCAGCCATTCCGCTGTCACTGGAGCGCGGACTGGGACACTGGGAACTCTCGCAGCAGCGGCACTTCGAGTGCAAGTGGAGATCTGGATCCCGACGATGCGGGTTTGGCGGCGGCGGTCGGTTGGACATCTGCAGAAACTGATAGCTTATGCAGCGCCTAATGGAGTCTCTGCTCCGCTCTGGAGCGGGTTCGCGCTTCTTGGAGGCGGTCTCAATGCACAGTTCGGTCGTTGAACTGCTCCGCGCCGCCTGATTGGATTCTCTCTGAGGGGGGTGGCCTGACGAGGGACTGTCGCTCTTGTGGGAGACCCTCTTATCCGAGTTGAGATTGTGGCTCTGGAAGGGCAAAGATTCGCGCTGCAGCTGCAACTGCAACGGATTCTCCAGGGTCGCCAGGTCATCGTCGAAGTTGTAAAGCAACTCCGCCTGCATCTTGTCAGGAGCGGTGCGACAGGCAGCGGGAAGATCCAGGGAGCTGGAGTGCACACCGTCCTCTGGCTGCGCATCTACGCTCTGGTTCTGCATCTCCTGCCGATCCCTCCACGTGGGCACATAGACCTCTGTGTTCTTTGACAGATTGAACCGGTTGCCCACGAAAATACTTGGCATGCTGTGCCGCTCCGTTGGAGAGGCAGGAAGAGAACCGGGTGCCTCCTGTTGACCCTGTACCTGGCTGAGACTGAGATCATCGGGCATATTGGCCAGGTTCTCGCACGCAGTAAAAGCCCCGCCAAGCCGGGCCGCAAACATGGAACTGGCATCGGAGCTCTGCTGCTGAAGGGGAAACTTCGGGAGGAGCAATGGTTCATCTTCGACACAACTCGTGACGCTGCCACCGGCACCCAGCTCCAGGGTGGCCGTAGAAGTGTGAACGCTGGAATTGCGGTTCAACGATTTGCTAGCCAGTGCCCGCAGAGCCCTGGATCCAATGATGAGCGACTCCTTTTTCAGCTCGTTCTGGGCCAGAACCTCATCGGCATCTAGGGAATCCAGCTTAATGAGATTGATGGAAGAACAGTGTCGTCTAGACATCCCACCATGATCCACAAAAGTGCCAGTGGAGTTGCAGAAAGAATCGGAATCGTTCCTCTTGTTCTGGTAAAACTGAACGTATTCGAATGGATCCGAGTCGCAGGAATGAAGGTACTCGTCATCGAACTCGTCCTCAAAGCTCTCCGAGTCCGTGGGCAACTCAATTGCGTCCTGCCGCTCCAGCTCCGACTGTCCAGACTCCCCCGTTTCTCCCCCCTTTCCATTGAGATCCTTGAGCTTGGCAGCCGCCTTGTGGCAGCGCTTCTTACGCAGGGCAATACGCATGAGATCGATGCTTTGGCGTGCCTGTGGATACAGCAGCATCTTGACAATCGTACTCCTCAGTCCTCCGGCCCTAACCAGCCTGGCGAAGTGCGCACTGAGGTTCGCATATGGTGCCGTCGGCGGATAGTTGCTGGGCGGGAGTGTGGTGCGGACCGGTCGCGCACTGGCCGCACTGTTCGGGCTGGAGTAGTATGCGCAGAGCGAAAACCGCGTGCAGTAGCCCCGCGAGTCCAAGTGCTGGCTGAGCTGCTCAGGCCAAGATTTTGAGTTCAGATTTCAGAGTGATACAAAATAAATACGAGGTAATAAAGAGCATTGTTTGGTAATAACTCGTCACTTACATGTGCCGCATTGAGGTGTCCCAGAGAGGAGTTGCTCAGGTTGCTCAGCTGGCGTTTGATGCCCATCGGCAGACTGGGGTTGTTGGCGTTCAGCAGCTCCACCCACTTGTTGGCCTCGCTGGGTCCCTGGCAGACCGCTACTATGCGATCGATCAGGGGGCTGCTGATCTCGAAGGCGTTCTTTATGGTGTCCGTGTCTTCCAGGCGGTGAACGATGATCCCAGTGAGCTGCAGTTTGCCCTGCATTCAACACCCATCGATAAATACAGATTAGCGTGATCGGAAATTGGGAAATAGCGAACTCCACCCACCTCGTAGATAAAGGCGCTCATGCGCTGACTGACACTCAGGATGAGCAGCGTCTGGGGGAACAGCACGAAGTAGCGGTCCCGATGGTCAGCGCCCACAGCCACACTGCCCATATGTATGATGTCACCCAGAGTGCTCAGCTCCTGGCCCTGCCAGCCGCGCACTGGCCCAGTCAGAACCTGCAGCTCCAGCTCCTTCTGGCGACGCGTGGCCGAGCAGGTGGCTGCAATGTCTTTGTACACGGCCACACTGCGCTGAGTGTCACCCCGGTCGGGGTGACTGCTCTCCATGTGCCGCTCCAGCTCCTGCAGCATGGCCGAGTACTTGTCCAGTCGCCGGAACGGCTTCGAGAGGCCCGTTGTGAGCACCAATAGCCCTGGAGTGGCCGCCCCCTGTCGTTCCATGTACTTCTCCAGGTCATCCCTAGAAAATGAAAATAAGAACTTCAGATTTATCTGAAAATAAAACGTATATTCCATATACGAGTATACATACATATTTACACCCCTAACCACAACTCAAACCTCAACAAATAAACATAAATAGATTAAGGCTAGGCCACCGAAGGCTGACCAATTCCTGCCCCTCCCTTGACACACAAACGTTTTCATATTCTTTAGCAACTTAGGATCCACTCACTTGTACTTATCCAATATGACTATGGCTTTGGGATGGGCTGCACAGTAGCCCTGGTGGACCTTCTTCATGAGGGGGGCGCTGGTGAGGAACAGCTTGCCGACGCGGTCGTTACACTCCTCGATCTGTAGGAGCAGCTCCTCGTGGGTCCTCACAATCTCCACAAAGTTGCACATCAGCTGGGCGTACTCGTCGTGGCTGAGACTGAAAAGAGTAGCAAAGAATGAATCACTTCGAGGGAAAAAGGAAGGACCAAGACCTACATCTTCGTCTGTTGCATGGGCTCTAGGAAGTTCTCGAGCAGGCCCTGCAGTTCCGCCACATGGGCACGCTCCGAGTCGAGGAGGTCCTTGAGCACCACTGAGCGATACTCCTGTATCTCCTCCGGAGGACGTATGGTCTCGGCCAGCGGCAGCTGGGCCTTGCACTCGTTCACGTAGTTGCTGGGAAACCAGCCAGTCTTGTCGTTCAGCGTGCCCTCCCACCAGCCGCCGTCCTCTCGCTGGGTGACTGTGATGAGGTCGCCCTTCTTGAAGCACAGCTCATCGTTGTTGCTGCCCATGAAGGAGAACTCGGCCTGCACTACCAATGGATGCTCCATCTTCGGCTCTCTTCAGGGTTGCTCTGGGTATGCACTGGATTAATCTGAATCGAGAGGAAAGCAGAAGGAGAAGGTTCACTTGCTGAACTTGAAAAATCATCAAAATCAAGCAATTCTTTCATCCATTGACCATCTGTGAGCACATATGTATATACTATTCAAATTTGACAGTCTATCTGTCCGTCCATCCACCAAAATTTCTGCCGGCACCTACGCAGCATTGCAACTTGCTCTCATCATCGCGGATCGTTAGTGATGCCATTGGTTTCAGCGCTATCTAAACATTGAAATGGCCCCAAAAGAAAAAATTTATAAAACATCTGTTGCTCTCGTCGCAAAAGGCGTGCGCAAGTCTCTTGACATTTTTCCAGCCCCTCCTCCCTTCCCTCTCGAGATGGCATGCTGCAAGTGTCTGGAAAACTCGTACGCGCTACACGACGGCCAAGGTCAGAGCCGTAGCCAGCAGCCATTGGAAAATTGGAAGAAAAGAGGAAGTTCTACACAAGAAAACCACTCAGAGATTACGAAATCCGGGCATTTGTTAGGCCAATAAAAACAATCTGAAGATCGCAGAGCTGAGAGCTGATAGGGGAGGGCGGAGAACATACATAAATACATATGTATAAATCATAAACAACGATCGTGTCGTGTACGAAAATGTTTACGAGCCAATTCTTTACGGGTTGTTCGAACATCACTTTAAGAGATCTGCAAGCGATTTCGGACAAAAAATGCGGAATACATTCTGAATCGAAGATTTTTTTATGAATATCGTAAAACTTAAATGTCAGACGATTCTCCCCGAGAGGAAGTGGTTTCACAAGAGAAAAAAAAGTGCAAAACTGTTTATTTGCTAGTTTAGTTTCCACATTTAAATATTCCTCTAAATATATATGTACTTGTATGTCGAGTCACGCAGTCCGCTATTAAATCTGGAATTCATAGCCATGGTGCAGCGCAAATGCCTCATAATTTTCGCTCATTGCACTCTCCAATCTTCGTCGTTTATCGTTTATCTCGCCCTTTTCCGTTCTCTTTCTGCTATTCTGCCAGAAGCGGAATCTAGGCTGCTCTCGCGCTCTTTCAATCGCTCGATCTCTAGCGCTCATTGAAAGCTTCGTTTTCAGTTAGGGCATGGCACGGGGATAGACCTAACTCGTCTGTCCTTACACTCAGTCACTCTTCAATTGACAGTATCATATTCTTGAAGATCTACCTACATATGTGTGTACATATGTACATATGTATGTATCCATGTGCACATTTCGAAACCTTCGCTATACCCAAAACTGTTCAACAGTCTGTACACAAATTATGTACATGTTAAACTGTTTAAAAATACGCAATTAATTGTTTTTGTTAACACCAAGCCGTAAAGCCGTTATCTGGGCTCTGTTGCATGCTGATAAATAATTTATAAACTATCACGAGTATTATTCTTGGAAAACTTTTTCCACGAATGATTCATTACATTTAGAAGCAGTTCCGTAAGTTGACAATAAATTGCGAGTCCTTGGGCCAAGGGATGAATATACATATACATTATACATACATAATTGAATTACTTTATGTATGCTTTCTGTATCTTACACCTTTACATACTTCATACATATGTACATTTATATATGTGCATATACATATAAATAGATTAATCACATTCTTGTTGCTATTGCTGCAATGAGTAAACGCAAAAATATGAAAAACATGTTTCTATTTTGCCCAAAATGCTCTTTTTTTGTTTTCTTGAGTTGCCTACTAAAAATAAAAAACCGTGGAAATTATATACATATGTACATATGTAGGTATGTAGAAGTCTCGGCGACTCGACTCCCTCCCATATGGAATATGGGAATCGGAATCCGGCTATATCGAGAAATCGCTAGATATCTGAGGCTTCGTACATACATACGTACGTTCTGCGAGACTTTCAAACAGTTGGCGAAAAGACAAGTTCCATTACAGTTTCCGAGAGAGCCTCCGAGAGGGCCTTCCTTTTGGCGAAAGTTGTCAAGATTAATCAGACGATTTTCCTCGGAATTCTGTCTGAGAATATTTCTCTGAGACAAGGTCACGTTTTGGTTGCACACACGCACGAAAATGCCTTCACATCACTCGCACTCGGACTCGCACTTTTCCGATTATACTGAATTATAAAGAATATATATACTTATTCAACAATGAATTTAACGAAAAGTCGTTTTCCGTTTTCCGCCGTTTCTGTCGCTGTTGCTTTCAGACGTTGCACCGCACGCGTTCATTGCTTCAGCGAAACTGCTACGGGCCACGAAATACAGAAAACTGGCGACAAATAGCAGCCGAATTTTCACGGTTTTCCCTCCTCGACATCACTCTTACTCACTCTTCCTCGTTCTGTTCCTCTGATTCTCTCTGTAGCTGTTTAGGATCGCGAGGGAAACATACATACAATTTATCTACACACATATGTATCTGTTCTCGGGCGAATACATCGTATATTTTCTTGAAAAATCAACACAGATATGACAATATGGGAACTTGGCCACAGCCACCGACCGACACAGCCACCGCCTCCCAGTTCGAAATTCCAAAATGGGGATCACTCTACGAGTACATATTAATACTACATATACATACATACATATATATATCTTTATTTTGTTTCATTGAGAAATGTAGACCGTCATTCCCTGTCGTGCTTTTTTCGCCTGTTTTTGTTTTTTTCGTTTGTTAACAAAAATTCATTAAAATATTTCGCGTAGGAATCATAGCTCGTTTGCTGGATGTGATATTTTAATTTTTATGGTTTCAGTAATCGATTGAGAGCGTGTGCACATACATATGTACATATTTATTATATACGGAAGCGAAGGATTCACCTGTTCCGTTCAGTTCGGAAGATGTATGGCTCAATGGCTGTGTAGGAGTCAAATGTGAGCGTTGTAAAACGAATATGAGAGAGAATCTATATGGCTACATGACTTCCCCTCATGGCGATGGCAACCCTGAAAACGCTTAAGTCCGTGGCCGACAATAATCAAATTTCCGTAGGTGGCAGCCGTGGCTCTGGCTGCTGCTGCTGCTGCATCTCGTCCCCTAATGATGCAAACAGACGACGGACGCATCACAGAGAAGATGCGATGCCACCTCTCTCTCTTTCTCTCGCTGTGGCTGTGTCTGTGGCAGCGGTGCATGGACGCATGGGGGGGAAGAAAGAACCACAACAGCCACAAGCTGCAACTGCACGAAACTGCATTAATTAATTCATTAAACATGCACATGGCGCCGACGCAGCAATGTCATCCAAAGCACAGACACAGATACAGATGCGTTGTGAACATCCCACGTTCTCTAAATATAATATTTATGTACGATATGATGGACTCTTTCGGATATTAACGATCTGTCACCGAAGGCAGAAATCAAATGCATACTATACATACACGTAGTATGCCACGGCTTCCGGAAATGCGCAATTTGACGAGGAATCAGTGCGAGCGCAGGGGAATACCTGGGAATACCTATGCGATCTCACGATGTGTATTTCTGTTGTGCCACAGAGAACGTAAACAATGCCGAAAGTAGATTTGTTATTCTTTTTCTTTCTCTTTTGTTTTAGCTTTGTTCGCTCTCGCGCAAAGTCAAAGAAAGGAAAACAAAGTCAGCCAAAGACAAACCAAATTTATGCAGTTCTGCAGCCGGCGGGATCTTGTCAGGGCTGGTTACCCTCCCTCCCTCCCTCCCCCATTCGACCATCCACTCGGCATATCCGCCCCTCGAATCTCCTTCAATGTGTCAATACCGAGATTTACAACAGGCCTGAGGTCCCACTTGAGATGCATTTTCCCAACCAAAACCCCACCCCATAATATAATTTGATTGCTCCGCCGTATTTATAGATATCTTCAGTTCGAGTTGCCATTGCCGTTGGCGTTGCCAGTGGGAGGATTCGGTTCTCGAAAGAGGTGCGTGGGCGAGGGAGTCGAGTCCATCGATTGATTTGATTGGAGAGGTTCAGAGTTTGAGCATCGTACTGCCAATGCCATGGGGAAAATTAGGTCAACAGCAACCTCAACGGAACCATGAAGCAACGCTGTTCTGTTCTCTGGCATTCCCGGGTGAAAATCGAGTGCATGACTTTTTGTTCATATACAAAACTCGTATAATTCACGGAAACGCTTTCATTAGAGCGAAAACATAGCAATAGCACGGGTCGAATTAGAACTCGACTGTTCCGAGTACGTAACATACAATAATCTCTGGAGGCTGGAAAAATAAACCAAACTGAAACAACTTTTATCTTAAATATTTGATCTAAGCTCCTACGGAAACTTCTCAAGTGCACGATATACTCGTACTGTAGAGGAGCGGAGAAGGTGCATTTGTTTGATATTTGCCTTTGACAAAAATTTATTTTGGCAACCGTTCAACTTTCTTTCGGGGCGACTACTGGTAATGGTTCTCTCTAGTTCGGGGCTTTTGAAACGTGCTCAACGGTTGCCTCCTTCTGCTCTTCCTCCTTCGTCTTCGTCTCATCCTCGTCTTGCCGGTCGTTCGGCAGCGGAGTAGCGGCGGAGGAAAATATGTACATATGTATGTATAGCCAGGAACATCAGCCAGAGGAGCACGCAAACAAACACTGTCCTACCTCTTCGTTGCGCTCTAGCTCACCCACCACCACCTAAGGAAGGAAGCATGACTGAGGAGGCACGGATCGGCTGCTACAGAGCTGCGGTACCTGCTATTGACCCAATGGATTATGCAGAATAAATGGCGGGACACTACCACCTCTGCGCCCTGCAACATCTACGAGACGGCGCACTGGGCCAGCAGTAAATTATACTTGCATGTGGAGGCATTAAGCTTCTTCTTCCCTAAAGAGCATCGAGATTGTTGCTTTAGCTGCATGCAGCCCGCTGACGCATCAATGGATTGGAGGGGGAGGGGGAAGGGGGGAATGGGACTTGCAGTGGGGTTCGGTTCGGTTGATGCCACTGAACTCTGCCTGCGGAATAGCCGTAGGAAAACCTGAGTCATGTTCAGGGCGCGCTTTAAGCCAACCTGTCTGGCCCTCTGCATCGACTCACCTTCAACTTTGCTTATTTGTAACAATCATTTGTTGCGTTGTTTGGTGGTGATTTCGTTGTGCTTGTCGTTCGTCGTTCCGCAGCAAAAATAGAGAATGAGTAATGGGGGCCTTTGGCTTCTCCCACCTTTCTACCACTTTTGTCACTTTTTGCTGGCCCCAGCACACTTTTAATTATATACAAAATTATATATATGTATATTTAATAAAGCACACTCTTCGCACTGCGCTCACGTATTAATGCAGCAATTACCCGATTTTCAATTTGTGTTCGAAACACAACAGTTTGATGTTCGTGTGTATGATACGCGCTGATAACGTGCATTCATTTGCGGTCGACTTTTTAATCTACATTATCACTTTAAACTTATTACTTTTTTTGGGCATCATTTACGATACGTTTCTCGTCATATTTATTAGGGCTGCACAGCTGCAGTTGCCCTGGCCTATCAATATATCGTTTGCATAATACAACAGGTAATCTATAAATCGATAGTTTTTTCAATGTATCGCAAAACAGAAGAGACAGAATAAAATAGGTAGATTATTAAAAAAACATTTCTATAAATAGAATAGATAACCATTATCAGATCTGGAATAGTATTCCTTATGAAGCGCAAAAATGAGCAATGATAACAATCCATGTAATCGATTGCTTTTCTACTTCCAGTGTTGGCTAGCGCAAGTTTCCTCACCCTCCACACACGTGTTTTCCGCACGCACGTTTGATTTTATTTGTCCGAAGAATATTCACATATATAATGGCCGATGTTGCTGAAACTATCGCCCCCGAGGTTAAGGATCCTGTGCCGGAGGAGACCAAAGCAGAGGAAGTCGCAGCGGAGGAGCCTGAAGCCAAGAACGGCGCTCCCAAGGAAGAGCCGGCTTCGGCGGCCGACGGAGACTTCTCCAAACAAGAACGCGCCATTATCCGACAAGTTGAGTATTACTTCGGTGACGCCAATCTGAATCGCGACAAGTTCCTGCGCGAGCAGATAGCGAAGAACGAGGATGGGTGGGTGCCCCTCTCAGTGCTGATCACGTTCAAGCGCCTGGCCACACTCTCCACCGACTTCGATGAGATCATCAATGCCCTGAACAAGTCCGACGAAGGCCTGGTCCAGATCAGCGAGGACAAGCAGACGCTGCGTCGCCACCCCGAGCGACCCATCCCAGAGCACAACGAGGAGCGGCGCAAGGAGATCCAGGAGCGAACTGCCTACGCCAAGGGCTTCCCCCTGGACTCGCTGATGAGCGATCTGCTCGACTTCTTTGCCTCGTACGAGAAGGTGGTCAACATCACCATGCGCAAGCACTACGACAAGCCTACAAAGTCGTACAAGTTCAAGGGCAGCATTTTCCTCACCTTCGAGACCAAGGATCAGGCCAAGGCATTCCTTGAGAAGGAAAATAAAGTTGTATATAAGGATCGCGAGCTCCTACGCAAGTGGCAGATCGACTACCTCAAGGAGAAGCAAGAGGAATATCAACAGAAGAACGAAAAGAAACAGAAAAAGAAGGAGGCCAAGGCCGAGCCTGCCATCGAGCTGCCCAAGAACGCGATTGTGGTCTTCGAGGGGGCTCCGGAGACGGTGTCCCGTGAGGAGATCCGCGAGGCCTTTGAAAAGGTGAAGGACTTTGACATCGCCTACATTGAGTTCAACAAGGGCGACACCAAGGGCTCGGTGCGACTCACCGAAGCCGACGCGGCTGAGAAATACATTTCCAAGGTGGAGGAGGGCAAGGTAAGAAAGAGTCTGGTATTTTTATTGATGGTCTCTCGCTAACGCCAGCTTTTTTTTCCAGCTCAAGTTTAACGAGGAAGTCACCCTGACCCTCCGCAAGGCGACCGAAGAGGAGGAAAAGACGTTCCTGGACAAGGCCGTGGAGTTCATGAAGAAGCGCCGCGACTTTAGCCGGAACAAAAACAAGCGCTTTGGCCGCAAGCGCCACGGCGGCAACGACAACCGACAGGGCAAGAAGTCGCGTGCAGAGTAGGCCCTGGGGCCCTCCCTCCGGCCAGCCCGTACTAGACTTTGCATACGTGTTACTCCGTAGATCTAGTTGACTTAGATGTAAGCTCTTAAAAATGTACGTACACTGTACGTTTTCCTGTAGTTTCCGAAAATAATCGTAGGATAGCATACAGAAAGTATCTCTGAAGAGTATACGTACATGTGTTTGGTTTGATATCATTAATACGAGATGAACTCTAATTTATTTTACTTAAAAAAACTACGATTTAATAATTTTCCTTAAAAGAAAGCCACAAATAAAGAAAGAAAGTGAGTTCCGACCAAACAAGCCTCGCCTCCCAGGGAATCCCGAATTGCATTCATTAATTTTTATTTGTTTCATTGCGTTTCAGTGTATTTTCGTTCTTTTCGTGGTGTTTTGTTATAAATCAAAGCAAAATAATTAAAAGTGCAAGATTAACTCTCTTAAATTACAAAAAATTTTAAATGCGTCAGTAAATGAGGGCAAAATGAAGCAAACAAAAAAAAAAAGATCAAACTCGTTCGTTCACAAGAACTTTAATGTTATAGATTTACGATAGATATAATTAATGGTTTTGTTTTGGGGTTGCTTTGCATCGCAGCTTGTACAATATGAACGGTCGCGTCGCTTAGATAGTAGGCGGAAATTAAAACTAGGCCATCAATTAACTAAGTAGTATGGGTTGCATTGCAACAGAGACTAATATTAAATTAGGCTATCAACTAAGAGTTATCTCGCGTTATACATTGACGTTGTAGGTAGAAATGCAAATCAGACGGGGAACACAACGAGGATTTCATAAAGAAACAATAATTAGATCTGCGCAAGCACAAACATTTCACAACATTATCTTATCAATATCCAAAATCATGTTTTCGAACTGGGGATCATTTGTTGAATCATCTCTTGATACGGATTATGGAATACATGCGGATCGTACATGGTTACTTACAAGAGCTATGAGTATATACTTAATTAACATTATATCAACGTATAAATTAAACATTTACAAACAACGGCATTGTACTGCGATAATATATAGTAGTGTTTATTATATGTATGTTTAGTTAGCTATTTTTATAGTATGTATGTATATACTCGTATCGAATCGTATCGTATGTGGTGGGGTGCGCTCAAGCGAATCATCTCTCTGTAGCCGGCAGAAAATGTACAAAGCTTCAGCCAGGAATGTTCTTTTGTTCTATCTTTTGCTTATTCACTTAACTAACACGATTTACAAGGGAAGGGAGTCTCCTTGAGGCTCTATCTTTTTTTTTTTTATGTGTACAACAGTCCATCTAGTCCATAAATATGCACGAATGTATGAGTATGTATCTTCCGTTAGTTTAGTGCTTTCCAGTAGTCCCATAAAACACATAAACATCTCAGCTAATGCCGAATATATTGAAAATAGATCCACTTCAGACAGTTCTGGTCTAGAGTCAGTTATCAAATACGGTCCATCGTCTGTCATCGAATAAATTTATCAATAGATTCTAGGGTAGTTTATCAAGTCGGTGATATTCTCGAAGACTATTCTCAGTTGTCGAACTGAGTGATTCCATTTCGAATAGTGGCCCATGTGCCACTGTAGGGTGCAATATGTCTGGGCCCTATTTTTGGGCCTATTTCCAGACGGGCGTTAAGTCTAGAGTGAGATTCTGGATGGTGCGGTTCCTCGCAGAGCTGCGCTTCTGCTTCACAGAGCTGGTGATCTCATTGACGAGGCCTTGGCAGTCGTTGCAGACGGGCACCTGCTCGCCGCGCAGGTTCTCCTTCTGATCCTGGGTCTGGGCCAAATGGCTGCCCGAGGAGAACAAGGCGAATCCCCGCGAGAATCGGGATCTGGAAAAGGCAGATTGCAGAATTGGTTACAGTTTTTGTCAGGGATGAGGCTGCTGCCACACTTACTTCCTCTCCAGGGTGCTGTTGTTGGACAGCGGTCGATATGCTGGGCTGTGCACAGGTAGACTCCGGGGTCCCTCCATGCTCCGCGACATGGCGTTGTTGTAGTGGTGCTTCTGGTGGTGCTGCATCACCCCCGAGGGTCGCATGGCTGACGAGTAAGAGGCGGACATGGCAGCCTGGTCGTGCAGGGCTTCCACGGCATGGCCTGGGGCGACGGAGGTGGAAGCGCCGGCTCCGGGCCCCACGCTGATGCCAGGAGTGCTCATGTTTGATCTTTGGTGCTTGGGTGAGGATGGTGCACTGCCCACAGTGCTGCGTGTCTGCAAAGGGAGAACGCTCAAGTGAGTGAAGGGGCGAGGCAAAGATAACTCCCGTGAGCACACGTACCTTTCTATCTGACTCGGAGCGCAGGAGACGCTCAATTAGCGACTTGGGGAACTGGTCATCCATTATGTTCCCTGTCGACGAGGAGTGCGCCTGGTGGGCGTGGTGAGAGGGTGAGGGAGTGCTCGAGCTGGCCGGACTGGACAGCAGCGATGGTGAGATCAGCACAAGGGGAACGTTCCTGAAGTGCTCCGAGGGAATGCGCATCTGCGAAAGTACAATTAGAAAATGATTAGACAATCAGATTATCAAGATGATCGGATCTTTAGACCGATATACCCACCTTAGTATAACACTTGGCGCAGACAGTGCGCTGGCAAAGCTTGCACTGGATACCCCAGGGTCCGAAGAAGGAGAAGCGTGTGCGCAGGCACAGGAAGCAGACGCGACGCTTTTCAACATCCTCCTTGACGCGCACATCCATGGGCAGGCCCTCCAGCTCGGCTTTGGTCATGACAGAACGTATGTGAACGATCTCCGCCAGCGTGACGGACAGGCGATCGTCCCCTCGTTCCATCCAGGTCTGCTTATCCATGAAGGACTTGTTCCATGGGCCAAGCGAGGATGTTGAATGAGCCTCGTCCAGCCTGGGCGGCACCTCCGTCGTCTGCGAGTGATCGCTCCCCGTCAGGGGGCTCTTCCTGATACCGGGGGCCTCACCGGTGGCTCCTGACTGACTCTGGCTACCTGCGTCATCCGATTGACGCGACTCGGGGCGCGTGGGTGGCATCGAGTGCGTCTCCTCCAGGTTGCTCTGGCAGCCAACGATTGTGTGGCGGCGCAGAGAGGCGCGTCTCGACTCGCACTGAGTGGCCAGGTCGTAGGCTGGGGAGTAGACAAAGTGCGTAGGGAATCGTTAGCCGAGGTCGACACTGTGAATGCGTTAGTATTATTTCCATATGAATGTACAGAAGAGAAAGGCTTTTGAAATGTAAAATGTGTCAGCTGCAGAGGCAGAGGCAGGGGTTGTGATGGGGGTTGAGGCTATGCTGGCGGTGGGATTGGGTGTATGCATATGTACATATGTACGAGTATGTGATAGAAGAGCCTGAATGAGCGATATGATTGGCTCCGTGAAGCATTGAATAGAAAGCAGGCGTGTGGTGTGAGATTTTAGTAGGTTCTTTAAATATTTACATTCGAGGGCATTGTCGTAGAACCTGTGGTACTCGTCCTCCGTAAAGGATGGCTCTGCAGGTGGGGGTGGCTGTGGCTGTGCCTGCGCCTGTGCCTGTAGATGCTGGGGCGCACTTGGGTCCACTGCAGGGCCAGTAATTATTGTGGCAGCGTTAGTTTTGTTTGTTTTTTAAAGCATGAGTGTGTGGCATTTTGAATTCAGAATTGAAATAACATTATTTTTCGTACAATTACTCATATCACGGGGGCACAGCAACCGAAAATAGATTAGTGCAAGAGAAAGATCTACTCGAGTGCAGAAAATAATAATAATAATAATAGTATAATACTGGGGAGCAGCTTGCAGTAGATTCTCTTTTATTTATACATTTTCTTGTTTTTTTCTTTACGTTTATTAGTTTTACAAAATATTTCGAGATTATCTTTCTTTTGTATGTTTGTGTGTGTGTGCGTGTTTGCTGTGTGTTTGTGTGTGCGTGTGTGCTCCTCCTTGAGCTGAACCAACTCCATTTTGTTAGATTTCGAATCGGATCTGCCCACACCAAACCGTTTCAAAGGGTTTTTCGTTTCTCCGTTTGCTCGTTATTTGGAATCTTTTCGGCATTTCTGGATTTGTTCTTAGTGCGATTGGGGGGTGGGGGTGGGGAAATTAATTATAATACTCGTACAACACTTGCTTTACTGGGGACAGGGGGCCTTGTTGCTTCGCAAAAAACATACAAATAATTAATCGAAAGTAGTTAGCAGAGTGTTCTTTTGTGGTCACAGTAAAACGATCAAATACCTTTGCGAAATTAGGTTTGTTGTGGAGGGAAAGGAAGAATGTAAGAAATAAAAATAAAATAAATTAAAATTATAAAAACTTAAACCATTTTACAAATACAGTGCTCAGTGCGTGCCAGAACTGTAATCCAACTCATCCAACAGTGGGACTTCCAGTTGTGTTACGCACTTTGTGTAAGCTAATACTAGTAATACCAGATAATATACACCAGATACACCAGATACAGACTGTGACAATGGCGTCGCCATGGCTTTTAGAGTAAGGCACAGAAGTAAAGAGGAAAAAGTAAACCCCATTAAACAAAGGAGGAAAAGTAAAGTATAAAATATAAAATTTAATTAAAAGCAGTCGCTAAGTATTTAACTTTCAGACCTGAAGATTTAGTCGCTAAAGCGGACAAACGGAAATCTATTTTAAAAGTCTGCACGAAAACTTATTGAATTTCAATGCGAATTTGTGTGCCTCTGTACTTTGTGCGCCAGTAGTGTTAAGTGTCCATAGTGCCCGTATCAATACTACATTGCACGACTTATACAGATCTATATCTATGAGATTACATGTGGATTGCACAACACAACCAATAGAACTGGATACTCACTTGTGCGTCTGGGCCGCATCAGCGACGCCGTCGCCTGGCACTCTTGCCGCGCTTGGCTGGCCACCATGTAGCCCCCAAAGGGATATGGTGGCATCTTGGGCTGGGAGCAACGGTGCAGCTCGGCTAAATGGTGATGGTGGTGCTGGTGTGTGGCCGCTGTGGAGTGGGAGCTGCTCATGCTGGACTCATCGAAGAAGAGCTCGTCGTCCTATCGGTTGGAAGAGGCGAAATTCGATTAGCAAAACGCCCAAAGGCTCATCTGGGGAGACCCCGACTCACCCCGCCCCGAAGACTTACCTGGAACTGTGAGAAATCCACTTTAATGAGTCGCTGTCTGGAACGTGACAGCGTGGAGTTCGCACTTGGAAGCACTGCAAATGGAAGATCGGAGAAATCATGAGTCCTCTGGTCCCAAGCGAAAGTGAATGCAGCAGCAGTAGCAGCAGCAGCCGCAGCCGAAACCATGAGAAAATGGGCTGACATGTGGCATGGAATTATGGGATTATCTAATGAATATCATGGAGTAATGGCATCGCTTCTCTGGGTAGCAGATTCCCCGCCATTCACTCGGAAACCGGCTCCGCTCTATGCCCTTTCTGTCCAATCATTGCGCAATTAGAGGCAGACCTGCCCGGATGGCTGGCTGGCTGGCTCTTCCACTGAAGTTGGAAGTTGTCAACACGACGAGGCCCCGCACTTTTTACCGGACACTCCACAAAAACAACTACAAAAACCGTTAAGACCCAGCGCACTTAATAGTTCTACTTATGAAATCACTCCTGAGAGCGGCTTGCGGATTGTGCAATGCCTGGGAACTTGTGGAGCGGAAGGGGTCGCTTCAATTTTCAGCTTGTCGAAGATACACTTTATGACTAAAGGCCCCATAACAGTACGTGACTGAGCAGGGGCCTGAGACCACCAGCGGCTGGACGCCCTGCAAGCCCGTTGGCCTTTGACCCGAGCCTACACTACACAAAAAAAACACCTAGAAGATTGAGATTTTCTTTCCTTCCTTTCCTTCTTGAGTGCCCAATGACGAAGGGTATCCACACTTCTCCACGTCGAATGCAGTTTCCTCTGTGGATTGCTTCATGGCTTTAATGACTGGGGCTTGGAGTCGGAGTCGTATCTTGACTGCAATTACCACAGCCACTGCGGGCGGTTCGGATTTACTCCTTAAACACATACGATGCCTTGGGGCATGCCACCCCATCCCGGAACCCCCTCACAAACACTAACAGACACACTCACACAATGGTATAGACGAGGCTGAAATCGAAACCAGGTCAAAACAGAGCAGAGCAATTTCGTGGCCCAAAGCAATATTGGGGCATGGAACCGTTTTCGGGTTACCTTTTGATGACTTGACGGCTTGTCGTGGCTTGGGTGTCGGCGGATTGGGCACTGCTGCCGACGAGGCTGTTGCACGCGGGGCGGCGCGAGGTGTTGGCTGAGGCTGGGGCTGTTTCTGCGGCTGGGACTCCGACTGGCAGAGATTGGTGTCCCCGTCGGAGCCGCAGTAGAGGGAAGCATCACTGCCCACGTCCACCAGATCCACGTCGCGCACCACGTGGTGGCTCTTGAACACCGACGCTGCTGTGGAGCGCTTGCCACTGGCCATCCCGGGTTTGGAGTCCATTTGTGCGCTGGCCTAACTCTCGAATCGGTCACGGATTACAATCTTCACATGTCCGATTGGCCGAGTGTTGGATGGTGCCAGGTTCTGGGTGCTTGGTGCTCCACTTCCGCGGCACTTCTCGAATCACTTCGGCTCACTCTTGTTGCCTTTTCACTTTTCGCTCTTTGTGTGCCACACGGTTGCATTCGGGCTATCGATCCGGGGAGTACAACAAATGGGAACCAACCCCACACGGGGCTGCCTGCTCTGCTTCTCCGAGGGTTGTGTCCGGCCCCTCCCCCCACTGCCAGACAGGCTGACTGACAGGCTGACTGACGGCCGATTTTGCACTATAACTTTCCACTGGGCCGTGCCTTTCTTGGAGCCTCTTTTGGTTCTATTAATCATCCAGTTGTTGTTTCTTTTCCCCATCCGCGCCACGCTCCCACCGCTCTCAACATAATCAATGGAGTCCACACGTCCACTCCTCCAACCAGCAGCAGCAAAAACAACGAACGAATGAAGCGCAACCGCCAAGACTCAAAACACGGAACCCCGAACCCCAAACCCGTTACAGTGGCGACTCGTAGAGAGCGAGTGGTATATCCATAAAAGGTACGTATGTATATGCTGCTCTTCGCTGGCCTAAATTGGTGGCACGCTCTTTGCGTCGAATGTGTCGAATGGGCTGATGTTCCACGCCCATTTGCAATCTGTAATCCTATCCTATAAAAAATCTATAGCAATATTCAATAAATTGCAGGTGTTAAGTTATAAACATTCTCATAAACGCAAGGTAAATCTATATAAGGTAGGGAACTACATTTATTTATTTGTATTCGAAGCTCGCATGCGCAATGACTTCTCTGAGCGCTGAGAGCATGGCAAAACGAGTGGCTTCGTAAGACAAAACTAAAACAATTTGTTAATTAGCAAATAATTGATTCTAATAATAATAATTGTTAAATGTCTAGATCTATGTTTTAGCAAGGTTTGAATTGTGAATGTTGGTAGTTATGTGCTTTATGTTATGCTTTATGTGTTTATTTAATTATTTTCATTTATTAATAACTCTTAAATATTGTTCAGCCAAGAATACAGAGTTGTTAGCCGATAACGGAAATGTTGGCGAGGACAACTGCGACAGCTGGCTCAATCTCAACATAACTCCAAATGGCAATAAGGAGAAAGAGCCCGATGAAGGGAAGTGGAAAGGGTGGTCGAAAGAGTTCGAAGAGTTCGAAATAGAGATTGCCAACAACATAGCTGCAGAGTACATCATGGATGAACTAACGGAGGACGCTATGGAATATCTAGCAGGCTATGTTGTTAGAAAATTAAGGTTGTGTAATGAATCAACGCAATCTGGATTTACGTATGTGGATGAGGTATCGCACGGCGGGCTTATAAAGCCGTCAGACCAATTTACTGCTATATTAAAACTCTTAGAATCTATATTTATAAGTAATATTCATAATACTATTGAAATAACTAAAGACATAAAAAAAAAATTATTAATTGCTGCTAAACATGTACAAATTGATGATAATGTTAAAGAATTTTATTTTAAAACTAGAATTTATTTTAGACTTAAATATTTAAACAAAAAATTAGCCATTAAGAATCAAAAACAACGTTTAGTTGGAAATTCAAAATTATTAAAAATAAAATTATAAACACAAAAATAACATCGTCTCAATTCATTATTGTAGGCTATTTTCCACCCCAACAGGCAACAAGGGGTTAATCAACTCACAGCAGTGCCTTTCAGTCGCACTCATGTACTATGTGCCATTTCACTCGCACTCGTTGCCATGATACAAGAGCTAGTTTGGCAGCCGAGTAGACTACCTTACGAAAGCACTTATTTTGCCATGGCTGAGAGTCGGATTAATGAGAGCTTGCGACAGAGAGGGAGAGCGCACTTTTGTTTTGGAGCACTCATTGTGTTGTTTTGTTTAGGTGGGGGAGGGGGACTTTTACGTCACTCCTTGGGTAGGTGGATTGGGTGATGACGTAGAAACAGGACGCAGGGACAGAGACAGCACAGCTTATGAATAAGCAAAGGGGGTAGATCTCTGGGGTATTTGCCACAAAGTTGCAGCAATATTTGAAAAAGTTCATCAATATAGATATGTAGATGCAACTTCAGGGTCACCTAAAAATGGAAAAGCAATTCCTTTTGCGTTTGGATGACATTTGACATCCATCGTTTAAAATGAATGGACTCTCGCTATGCTGCCTTTCCAGATTTCTACAAAGTTACTAAAAAGTAACTACGGCTCAAGTGCAGATGTTCTCCATCGGTCGATCTTTTGTTATCCCAAATTATACGTAATACACGTGTATGTAACGTAATTACGTAGAAATTACTTTCTACACTACATTATGTGCCTACATTATAGGCACTGCTCGCGCCTAAAAGTTGTGCACGCTTTTTAGTTCTCATGCGTCCATGTCAATGTCATTATCCCGTAGTTGAAGGTGTAGCAAGTATGTAAGACTCATTTAGTATATTGTTATTATTAAATAGATTAGGCAACAATCGGGACACATAAAAAGATATGGCTATATTGATGCTAATGAAAAACATATGCTTGTTTTTTTTTGTATTAGAAACTCTGTCTTTGATGGGCATATTGGGTATGATCAAAATAGACTCACAAATCGTGTAAGATTACATTTTACAATAATACTACATACATACATATGCATGTACATAGTTGTTTTTTTATCAACATTGATCGAGAATCGTTACATACAGATGTAATATCTATAATTTTTGTATCTGGATTTAATATTTTCCCTGTCGAGTTCATATATTCCGTACATATTTCATAAAACCTTTAAGTAGAATTTTCCACTGTTGAATGAATACATGCAATAGGTAATAAATAGAGTGTGAGTGAATGATCGGAACCTAAAAATTGAATAAGATTCGGTCAATACACAACTAAATCTTATTTTAAAGTAGCCTAAGAATATTTTCGATTCTTCGAAAGTTTTCCTATTCGATTTCCCTAATGATTACCAAAGAAGAAGGTATGAATATTGGTTCATCGATTGGTAATGCCCGAAAGTTTATGAAATGGTTGCTAAAAGCATGACCTTATCGTGATAATAACCAAATTTCAACCAATTTTCCTCTGGATGAACTCGGTCAGACTCGTACAAATCTCGTACCTATCTAAGTAGTTCATTCAGTAATGGGCCAATCGAGTTCGTTTTTCGAGAGCCAAAACATATATTTCGGTCAGCAGCTGCACATCGTAGACCAGCAGAGGCTTTTCCCAGCCAGCGAGGGACAGCTCTACAAGAGGAAAGCAACAACCTACTACAACCAACCACGAATAGACAAACAGACAAAGCTACAAAGATACACTGTCTAAGGTGAGGTTGTCGTTGTCGTTGTCGTTGTCGTGCCTGGCTTGGTCGTTGTTGTCGCTATCTTTGTGTGTCACAGTTTTGCACGCTTCCTTCAGCAGAGCGGATTGTGCATTGTGGATTTTGGCCTGGGATTGGGAATGGGGATTGGAAAAAGTGACCGTTTTTGATCTATGTTGGCATGCGCGCTGCACTGCACTGCCTGCACTCCGCCGGGCAGACTCATAGAGAAACAGAAAGAAAGAGACAGATTGGAACAACGGACGGACAATTTAGCTCCCCGGACGACAAGTGCTGTGAAAAGTTTTGCTACTAACAAGTTTTCCTCTCTCTCTCTCTCTCTCTCTCTCTCTCTTTCTCACACTCTTCGGGAGTATGTCTATGTATGACAACAATTTATGGGCGGCTGGCGTTTAAAATTGAAAATCGGTGATGACAACACACCGCGAGGATGGATGCGGCTGATGGAGACAGACACCCACCAAAGATTAGAGGCGGCATCTATTTCTGGCAGTCACTGTGGAAAAGCACAGGTTTTTCTTTTGACACCGAGTCCGCTAGTGCCGGCAAATCTATTGACAAGCAATTTACTGACGCCCTTTGTCGTCAGTTCATGACTATCGTCGTTGTCAGGACAAAATGAATATGGTATTTGTTCATATATGTGCATACATAGTACATATGTATATATGCATATAGAAGAGGTTTCATAGTGGTTTTTACTATTCCCACCCACAGAAGCAAGCCACGTATAATATTCGAGTTACAAAACTGAAACTCACAATGTTTTTGTGATTCAGTTACTGGGATCTTCCTTGTTCCATGGCCTACATATGTACATATATGTATGTATAGTAAGGTTACTCCCACTGCAAGGAAAACTTTCCCAGCAGGCAAAAGGCCTGAGTGGCTATAGCCCCTTAAGACAAGTAAATTCTTAGTTTTAACTATTTATTAGATTAATGTACAGGTGTACATATGTATGTATGTGTGTACGAACATAGCATGTGTATAACCCGTGCATTACTTTCTATTTTGCGGGACTTACTTCTCTGCCTCAAAGGGGGTGCCTCTGGGGGGGTGATCTGCTTCAGCTCCTTGCCCTGACGGATGGACTCCATAAGCTGTTCTCTGGGCGAGGGCGTGCACTTCCGGGGCGGGCCCAATTGGCGTTCGGAGGCCTGGTGGTCGATGAGGTTGGGAAAACAAAACAGAAACAGAAAACCGAAAAAAAACGAGAAATAGAGCGACGAAAATTAGTTTCAATGCGAAAATGGAACTCTTAATTTTTATTGAAAATCACAAGATATGCAAGCAGCTTCCTCCATGAAGAAAAAGTGAAGTGGAAATTTAAATCCGCCGATTACGGGCCGATGGGGGGGAGGGTAACTTGGGATCGGTATTGCTTTGGGGGCTGGGACTGGATTTGGATGCGGTTGTGGCTGGGGTTGGGGCTGGGGCTGTGCCTCTGGCTGTTCGATTGGGGGCACTACACACCTTCTTCAATGGCGGCCGTGACCTGATGAACTCCAAGATCATGGCATGGGCATCTTTCTTGACGCGCGGCGGTATATCTCCGTTGACCATCACCTTGCGCAACTGATACTTTCTGTAAAGAGAAATTTCGTTGATCGCTGTTGATTGGATGTGCCTTGTGCTTTATGCATTGTGCTTGTGCTTTGTGTGGGAACTTCTTCCCTTCCTCCTCCTCCTTCTACTTACTTGGCTCGAATATCCCCCATGAGTATCTCGTAGGGTGTCAGCTCGTATTCGATGGGTGTGCGCTCGAAGTTGCTCTTCTTCAGGCGGACGCCGCGGCGCAGCTCGTCGATCACCTGTACCCAGAAGCGTGCCTGCAAATGGAGAAAGTGTGTTCGTTGCTCAGAGATAGTCCATATATTGTAATCGCAGGAGTGGAAACACATAGAACGGATAACAAGACATGCAATGCAATGCAATGCAACGAGGGACATGCTACTCCACGACTACTGTCACCTACTTGCAGGGCTCTCCACACCTACAGTTCGTGCTGCGGTTCGGTTTAAAGGGAGAAAGGTATAGGATAAGTCAACTGGCTGTCATCCAAGAGGCACGGGATTGAGCGAGAGCGACAGAGAGAGGCGTTTCGAGCACATTTCACTTTTATGCCCCTAGCCCCGTAACGAAGATTTTCATTTAATTAGCTAATATAAACTGAGGCTCTCGGTGCGACCGGTGCAGGCCAATGCAATGGCTGATTAATGCCAGACATGCCACACGCCACATGCCACTTGCCTCATGACAAGCTAACTGTGCGTATGAGTAATGTGTGTTGAATGCTGCGCGATGGCAGGAAGCCTTTGACTATTTAGCACACAATGAAGAGGAGAGGAGAGGAGAAGCTGTGGGGTTGTGAGGCTGTGAGGCGGGGAACGACTATATGTAACAGCAATTCGCGTTGCGCGTTTTCACTTTTCACTGGAGCATTCGCTTTTCCTGTTCCTGCCACCACTCGCGCCCAATTGGTGGCAATGCATTTTGAGACAGCTCATTAACTATGCAAAACGGGATCGGATCGGATCGGGAGACGGAGAGGGCTCTCATTTCAACCGCAGCTGCAGCACATGTTTTGACACAAACGATTCGCCAGCAACAAAAAGCCGCAAATGTTGCACCCACACCAGAGATCCACCAGAAGATGCCATGCCACGCTTCAATTAATGCGACAGCCCCCAACCCCCTCTATGTGGCGCCAGCTTCCGGAAGAGCTAGCTGTTGCTTTTGGTGCTTTGCTACTTTTGTTGGGGTTGGGGTTGGGGTTGCATGAAATAGCATGCATTGTACGATGTACGATGTTCCACGGACATGTGCGTACCGTAGAGTACAACATTTGATCGGCACATTAGCATAGGAGCTGGCCCATATCATCATCATCATCATCATCGCCATCATCCATCCATATGACGACTGGCAGCAAACCGAGACACAGACAAGAGACCCACCCATTTGTCTGCCTGGTGCGATAGGGTGGATGATGAAAGAAGCAGTTGGTATCGAGTTGGTATCGGAAGTGGCAATCACTAAACGATTTCAGAGAAGCCCCCTCCTGAGCACACTCGTACGAGTATCTTCTGTGCAACAATAAAAGCACCAGAATAAAATAAAATGTAAATTTCTCGCAAATTTCCACAATCGTTGCCTCGGTTTGTGACATTCTGAAGGCTGTCGAATTCGGAGAAAAACTGATAAAACGCTGACTAGAGACACACTTCTTGCACTTCTTGGCTCGTCGTCGGTCTGCCAGTAGCTGCAGAGAAAGCACACCACAGCGAATAGAGAATAGACAATAGAAAGAGGCCAATCGAATGGCCAGGCGGCTCAAAGCAGAAGAGGCAGACTCTTATCGAACAGCTAGGAAGTGATAAGAGCACTTTTAATCAACCCAACAATTGCCTGAAATTACGTTTTACGTATCGCAATGATTCGAGTATAAGTACGAGTTCGAGTTCTCGTACGACAACAAACAGAGTGCAAACAATCGAGTGCAGAATGTGTGGTTCCATGATGATGACGACGATGATGATAATGATGATGGCTGGCCCACCTGTCTGGCCAATTAATTGGCGATTGGCAATTGGCAGAGACGACTGCGCCTCTCCTTTAATCTCCGGCTTTCAACACATGCAAATTCAAATTCAAATTCAAATGCAAGCGAGCCAGCACGAAAACCTCACACAAAAATATTTATGGTCTATTTATTTAATTACGAATGTGGCGTGAAGACGGTCCCGTATCTGGATATACTCTTCGATATCTACATATGTACAAATGCATACTTATACATATTTATATATGTACATATATGTACATATGTATATATAGTATGTACAACTATTACACGCTCGTATGATTTGTCGTTTGGCTCGCACGCAAACTTTTCTTATTTGCTTGGTTTTTGCGGTTTTTCTCAGCCGTCAAACATGCAAACATTGCCAAACGAATGAAACGAAATGACGTGATCGCAGACCAGAGCCAGGGGCCCAGGGCGGAGAAATTACGAGTCCGTACAAACATACGATTCAAGAAACGCGAGGACGCGGAGTCCGGGTCGGGGTTGAGGTCGATGCTATTGAAAATTAAAGGAAAGTCTGAACTTAGGGATAACTAGTGCTTACTCTTTCGCATTATACAAATTATTATTCTCAAAGGAAGTTTTCTTTAGAAAGAACTCTATAATTGGGTTGTGGTCAAAAGTGAATCTCTCATTGTATTACCCAGAGAGCGTCCATTCTTAGAACAGATCTCAAGCAACTTTTTTTATGGATTACGTGTTATAAATCCAGTCCCGAAATGAAGGAATTAATTGAGTTTAATATGATTAGCAGTTCGTATAAATCGAACGGTTCTAAGAATTTCCTCAAGCGTATTCTTCCAAGCGAATGAACCAATTAGCACTGGGATTGCATATCATCTGAAAAAGTCTGTCACAAAGAAAACTAGTTGAAGGCCTTCTAATGATTACAAAAGAGCTCTACGCCTTCCCTGTATTCCCTGGAGAGCAGAGCCCTGGAATAGACTGACTATCTTTGGGTTTCCGATCCAATAACCGAACGAACACACCCCGAACGGTAAAGGAAAGCCCCTCCACTCCATTCCACTCCCCTCTAGTGTATGTTTTCGCGCCACTCAGAGAGTAAAAAACCGAAAATCGCGATTGCTTTGCGTGTCTGGCCAATTTGCGTGTGGGTCTCAATGGGCTCCGGAGGTCCAACGATGATGGCAAATTCCTGTGACGGCCTCGACATATTCGCCAAAGGTCGCACCAAATCCAACAATTTATAGACTAATGTGTGGCCCCATTAAACGCGGACGTGTATTACGAGTATCTACATATGGATGGCGGTGGCGGTGGCGGTGAACTCATTAGGATGATGGCCGAGTGGAAGTGGCAGTGGAATCAGTCGGTCGCCGCGGGCCAATTATTGAAATTAAAAGTGAATTTCATTTGGCAATACCTAGGCATGAAATAGTTCACTTTTTCCGCTGAACCAAAGAGGAAAACCCCCTCACCGAAATATGCTCACATGCGCGGACATCGCGCGTGATCTTTCAGTCTCTCCCTCTGATAATGATTAAGATGATGATGATGATGGGTATGGCTTATGGCCAAACTCTGTTCGAAGAGGTGTGCCAATGAACAGTCGTAGTAGTCGTGAGTCGGTAGCCCACTTCAGAGGCCATTAGTGGAGCGGTTTACTCATAAGAGCTGTACGGATTGCATAAATCGGGTATCTCGGATGTCTGTGGTGAAGGTAGGGGTAGGGGGTAGGGAGGGTTCATAGAAAATCTTACCCAGTCGTTGAAGCCCAGCTTCGCCAGTTCTTTCTGTGTGGTCGGAGACGATTCTGCGGCGCTGATCAGCTTCTCGGCACCTGTGGCAGGGAATGATTGGTCGATTGGTCTAATGATTGATTCAATATTCGGCAAAGCCAAAGCCAAAGCCGAAGCCAAAGACTCACCATTGTTCAGGACTTGCTGCAGGAACACTCGGAGCTCTATTGTCTCCGTTACCAGGGCCCGGCACACGGCTTTGTAGTGATTGTCTGCCAAGGCGGGCTTCTGCAGGTGGTTGCGGCAGGTCTGAAACGAGAGTGTGATTAAGCGGGCTTTAAAACGATTTCGAGGCGGTTCAATTAACGGATAATCGAAGCTATCGAAATCGATTCGCTTTGTTAGCCGTTTTTCGGTTTACTGTCGGAGTAAACGTTCTTTTAATTGGGTAACTTTTTAAAAGAGAATGTAGAGTCCAGCTGGTAATCTTTATATTAGTATTTGAATTTGTATTTGTATTTGTATTGTAAGAGAATTCGTGTGTAGGGTCTATCTTCTTTTTAGTGGCTCTTCCTATTCCTCGCATATCACGAATGAGAAAAATTACCTCTTTGTGGAATAAATACCATTATATTTTGTCCCCAAATAAGAAGCATTCTCCTATCCGCTCTACAAAGAAGTTACAATAAAGAAACACAAAAATAATTTCCTATTCCGATACATCCTCAAGCGATACATATGTATGCAGTGCAAAATGACGCGCATCAGATGCAGATACTTTTCCAGTTTTCCACGCTTCGTTTGTGTCAGCCAAGAGGCAAGAGGCAAAATGAATGAGGCATGAGGCGTGAGGCAGGGGCATTCTGGCAAAAGTTTGCTCACTGTTGCCTGACAGCAATGTGTCAATTCCATAAAGTGGCTCATTAGAGCTGGAGCTGCCCCTCGGTCCCGCTCTCGGTCTCGCGGGCCTCCCCCCCCTCCCCGGTGGCGCTCGTACAGAACGGATCGGACTTGGACTCAATCAGCAACGGTGTGAGGTTTATCACACGCCCCAATGCCATGGGGTGCTTGCTATCGTTAGCGGGATGCACTTGCTCCCCGGAAGATTGAAAGGTGGCAAGGTGGCAAGGTTGCAAGGGGAAATGGGGAAAATTCCAGCAAGCCAGTTGTCTGTGAAATCAAGTGCAGCGCAGAGGTTTCAGATTCTGGCCCGATGATTTCCTTGTGATTACGAAATCGCCTGAGCGTCTTGATGGTTATTTCGGTTATTTAACATTGCGGCTGGGCGTGCAATCGAGAAGCGATTGGAAATTGTTTTTCCAGTCAGGCGCTCGTACTCGTAATCCAAGTAGAACCCGGGCTATGCTCGTTGGCTGCGGTTAGCCGCGTTACAGATGCTGATACAGATACAGATACTCGACTGCAAGACTGCACAGTATCTCGCGGATACCCCTCGCTCCTCCTCTCGCGCTGTCTCGCGCTGGGTAACTGTAACGCGCGCCAAACAAGTTTTCCCACAGAATATCCATACCGAAGCATCGATACATCGACACATCGACACATCGACACATCGATCCGCGCAAACACAGACACTACTACGCTGCTCGTTGGATATTTTTATATGTCAAATGTGCTGGCCAAATGGGGCAGATTGGGCCTGGTCAAAAGGTCAGACCGAGGCGCACCCCCGACTGGAGGTCTGCCTTCTCTGAGTCATGAATTTGTGCGACTATTTTTGGCACATCATGACACGATTCGATCCCAAATGTCAGATATCGAGCAGAGCAGAAACCGAAATCGAAACCGAAATCGAAACCGAAACCTACCTCGATTATGTACTCTAGTTCTTTGGTATCGTTGCGCTCCTCCTCCGCCTCGTCGTCCCAGCGCTTGTCGCCCTCGTCGATGCCCTCGTCGATGCAATCCTCGTCGGTCTCTGCAACAAACGAAACAAACGAAACAATCACATGAGAATAGTTGCAATAAAAAACAACAGAAATGAGGTCAATTCGAGTTTCCCCCTTTTCCCGGCGATACCGCTACACATTTCTGTTTCGATTAATTTATCAAATTTAAGTGTGATTCATGCCAGGAGATCTGTTTTCTGCTGAGCAGCTGCACCGATAGATGGAATGGGGTTTCCGCTTAAAGGCTGCTCTTCGATAGAAGGTCAACCCCAGCCCCCAGCCACCAGACCCCAGCCTCCAGTTGGGGGACTTCTCCGCGAGGGAGAGACCCCTTCAGAAAGTGACTCAAACACAGAATCATTTCGTACTCGTATGAAACATTACTTCACTGCGATAAGTGCAAAATGACAAAGAAATGCTATTTCTACATGGGACTACTGATCGGAGGATTTATGTACATATAGTACATATGTACATACATATATATATATACACTATATACTCACCATCTGCTGTCATAAAGTTGAACAGATTCTCGAGCTCCTGCGACATCTGGCACTCCTCGTCCTCCGGCAGATTGTAGTCCAATGCGGTGTATACGATTTCCGCCATTTCGCTGATGATCTGCAAATAAAAACCAAAGGGGTGCACATTTAATAATACGATCATTTATGATAATTCCATAGAGAAAAGCAGAAACTACTCAAGTATCTCTCATGAGTGGAGAGCAAAGGTTGAGGCCGCCGTTTAGGCCATCAAAATCTGCATCGTGTAGTGCCCTGCATAGGGTCTGTGGCCAGGGGGCCTAGGGGCCTAGGGGCATGGGGGCACGGGTGCCTCGGGGTAGGCGCCTTGACAAACAAGCTGTTCGGGCAGTTCATTAAACTGACACTCTAATTGGAGTTGAAGTTGACGAAGCTTCGCAGAAAAGCGACACACTCCAACAGCAACAACAACGGGCAACAGCAACAACAACGGGCAACAGCAAAAGCCAGAAATAAACACTAATTGTTGTTGTTAGCCGAGAGCTGGGAAGTTTTAGCCCGATCTGAAGCTAGAGTTCAGGTGCAACAACAGAGAGAGAGAGAGACAACCGAAACGAGGCAACTTCAAAGCACCAAACCCAAACCCAAGTGCAGTGTCAGCTGCCCCTGCCACTGCCACTGCCACTGCCACTGTCGCTGTCGATTCACTTTCACTTTGGCGTTGGCGAAAACACTTGCCGAAAAAAAGAGCTATACATAGAGAGCTATAGAGTGTTAAGACATAAACTGAAGAAGTCGTTAAATAATAATTCGCAGCTGCCTGCTGCCTGACAGTGAACCCCAGCCCGAACAACCACCAGCTCCAATCTCCATCTCGTCGTGGGTAGAGACGACGCCCACACACCTGGCCTTCCCGGCTGGTCGTCTCTTTGCGGAAGGGGGGGTGGGTAGCATTATGGCACAGCTTCCGATCCCATCCGTTCAATCCGCATCCCTCTGCCTGTCTCTCTCTCTCTCTCTCTCTCTCTTTCTCTCTCTGGTTTTGTTTTTATTATGAAAATTAAATGATAAAACATTGTGACAGCTGTGCATTCGATCCACTTGAGGCCCGGACCAGACCAGACCGGGCAGGCCGGGCCTTTGGGCATGGGACTGTTATTTCTATTGCCACAGAGAGAAAGAGAGGGTCTGTGGCTCTAGCCTCTGAAGAGGCTGACAACAAATGTCATTTATCCGTCGGCCCTTACACCATTTGCTGAAGAATTGCATCTGCAGTCTGGCAGTGGCTGTGGTGGCGACAGCTGCAGGCGTTGAGTGGAGGGGACTCGTAATTAATGGGAAAATTATGGAAGAGGTGCAAGCCACAAGTAGCACGTTGAATGCACAAATACACTGCCATCACAATATTGCAACTTTAAGAACAAGATGTCCAGGAGGAACTGCAGCTATGGCCAAGGGCTTGGTGCCCCCAGCGAAGAGGGCACCTTCTAATCGGTGTACCCAATTTGAGGGGATAGCTGCAGCGGCCGGTTATCAAGCGACTTGCAAGCAGGAGCCATCCATCATCAGCATCGACTCTTGAGAAGTTTCCCATGCAATTAGCAGAGGGAACAGAGCTGAGAAGGAGAGAACAGAACTGAACCATCAGGGATTCGGAACTCGGAACTCGGAATGTGCATTGTGCATTGTTGATGTTAGCTCTGGGGAGGGGCCAAAGGGGAGCCGCAGTCGTTTCTTTTTGTGTTTTCCCACTTTGCATATAAATATTCTACCCGTATTCAGTGCAAAACAAAGTATAGGTTTATGGGGTATATTTGAACATACTCGTAAATGTAGAGGGTGCGCCTGTTCCCAATCCGCCACCATTCTCACCAAACTAGTCTCTGGGACTGTGACTGGGACTGAGACTGGGACGGGCTAATATCAAAGTTGAAACGTGGCAACATGCAATGCGGCAATTATATCGTAAGATAGTTTCCAAAGTTCCATTTCGGTTGGGCTTATAGCCACGGAAACAAAGGGTCCCCCAGTCCCAGTCCCTACCCCGGCTGCAGCCCCTGCCCCTCCATGGGCCCTGGGTTGTCGTCGCCATTCGGTGTGCCGCTTGTCAATCTTGTCAGTTTAACCTTTCGCCTGACCTCCGCGCCTGAGGAGTTCCCCTGGCTGGCTATTCTCATTCTCTCTGCCTCTGCCTCTCTGTGTCTGGCTGTTGATGCCTTTTTTGGGGGCAAGTTGCAAATTATTTTATAAGAAAAGGCACTACAAATGCAGGACCATTCCGCGGCAAGTGGCGAGACGAAAGGGGACTGTCTACTGTCTTCTGTCTGCTGAGGTGTAAATATTTGAGTGCACTTTTGCTCTTTGGGGTCTGCTCTTTGGGGTGTCCATGGGAGTGCCTTTCTTTAGTTTCTTTAGTTCGGGCTAAGATCAGTTCATGCTGAATAGCCGACTGGTGACTGGGAGAAAGGACAGTCCAATCGAATCGAATCGAGTCGAACTTCCTTCTTCGAGAGTCACAGTCATCCATTATGATGGTCTATTGTCTCATGGGCATCTGCAGGAATCATAAACTCTCTGTCCGACTGTCTGGCTGTCCGGCTGTCCCGCTGTCCCTCTGTCTGCCTCTGTAGTACTCGTTCGTGCCGGCACTGGAGCGGAGCTACTGGGATCCGAAACAGGGGACCTGGGACAGGTCTCCTACTGTTTGCCCACTTGACTTGACCATTTCCTAGTCGAAGCAGAAGCCAGCCAGCCCAGAAGCAGTCTGTGGCTGTGGATGTGGCTGTGGCTGTGTTTCTGTCGCTATCAGGATTCACATTTTATGCAATTGTTTCCATAGAAAGAATGCCGTGTATAAATACACTTTACTATATACAACTTACACATACACATACATACATACATATGTATAGGTATGTATAGGTTGGTAGCCTACACTTGTAGCTCTCTAGTCCCTGCCAGACGTGGCTCTGGCTCTGTGTCTTCTCCTCCCAGCTCTGTGGACTATCTGGCCAGTCGTGATCAATGTTGGCAGCAGTAGCCGCAAAAAATGCGACGCCAATGTAAAGCAGCATAAAACGCTCGCTCGTTCAGATGGGGTCTAGGAGGAGGAGGAGGGGGAGGAGGCCGCTGGTCGACAACGTTGACAAGGCGACGCTGGCGACAACGATTAAAATCTCTGGGGAGACCTGAGCACACGGACGGGAGGGGGGCACACATGGGGAAGGGGGACACAATGAGAACTGGAAATATTTTTGTAAATTACAATGCAATTTTATGCCACACAAAAGGTTTAGTTTTTGCTTCTTGTTTTCCTTTTATTTGTCTTTTTCTTTCCACTTTAAAGTTTTCCTCCATTTTTGTTTTTGTTTGTGTTTGTGTTTGTGTTTGCGTTGCTTTTGCTGTTTGTTTTGCTTCCTTTTGGTCAACTGCTGGGCCCCCCGCCCCCATTAAGCACTTTACATTGAATGTGGCAAGATCAAGTGGCTCAAATTTATGACCACAGATACGAGTACTCGCACAGAGATATGTATATACATATATACTGTGTCTCTGCGTCTGTGTCTGTACATGTGCCCAAGAGCAGGCGCTGACAAGACCTGGACCTGGAGTTGGAGCTGGAGCTGGACCTGGGCCAGTGGGTTGAAGGAAGCAACCGGCAGCTGCCGCTGCTGCTGCTGCTGTAGTTGGTGCTAAGGCTGATGCCGGAGCAGGTTATACAATTTTAGATTTTCCAGTTTTTTTTTTCTCTTCACAGCTCCACAGTTTGCCCGCTCTCCATCGGCCCAGCTGGCAGCCAGGGGGTGGAAAGGGGGGAATGCGATAATGGAGATGGTAGGAGAGGCCAATGAGTATGCATGTTTGACCTAAATTCAGGCCGAGAAAACACCCTCCCCCCCCACGAGAGAGAGGGAAGGAAGTGTGGGAAATACTCGTATGAGTATGAAAAGATGCAATATCTCAGGGGTGCACAGCGAAAAATAAATCGGAATATTGTCCAAGGGTATGAATGGTAATAGTAGATCTTAATGCCAAGTAGATTATACATGCCAATTATACAATTATTTGAGATTCTTTAGGTCTTTTCTTGGGAAAATCAAACATTGCAGGTTACTACACTCGCAGATTCGAAGATACACATATATAAATCGACTTGTGTGTGTCGGTATTTTGGCTCAGTGCAGTGCCATATGTCATCCCACAATTATGTTCTCATCTTATCATTCAAGGTGTCGTGTCCCCGTCCCCGTTCCTGTCCCCGTCTCCCACTTCTGTCTAGCGGGGAAAGTGAATGGGAATGAGAATGTGAATGTGAATATGAATGTGAATACGAGTACGAGTACGAGCATAGATATGGATAGTGGATGGTGGATGTGCAGCTGGCCACTTGTGGGGGCTGACTTGAAATAATATTTGCACAATTTACCGGGTTGCGACGGGAGGAGAGGGGACCGCCTGCAATTAGCCCCGACATGATTACCAGGCAGAGATACCCTTCCCTGGGGAAGCTCTCCCCCGGTGGGTTCCATTTTCTTGTCTTTTGTTGCCTTCGCCTGACAACCGACGACCGACGACTGACGACCAACTCGTTTGCCTCGGAAAGTTTTGTGTTTGTTTCAGCACAGACGTGCGAACTGGGTTAATTTTCTATATACATATGTACATATGTACATATACACGCATATACTTATAAAAATATATGTATGTATATGCATTGCGATCTACGCTATAGCTACGATCTCTTCTGCGAGTAAATACGGGTGTACGTAGACACAGGCGACACCGCAGTGCTTCACACGATCTGCGATCCGCACTGCGCGATCCGCGTTGCCGGCCAAAGAAGCAAAAGCCAAAAACTCTGACTAGCAATAAATTCACAATAATTTGCTCCATTTTGGTAATAATCTGCTCCAGCTGGCACATAGAAATCGTTGCAATCGTTTACGAAAAACTCAGAAAAGTTCTCATGGCTCCCCATGGGAACCAGCCCCGCTTTTGCCTGCCTTCGGCTTACCTGCCCATCGATCAATATCGATCAATATCGAAGGCTGCCTGCCCCGGCTACCCCTCTGGCTGCCTATCAGAACTCCTAATGCAGTTCCGGTACGTTGGAGATTGGATCAGGCCACCTAGAAAAGCCTCTCAAGCGCTCTCACACATGGACACGAAGAGCACTTAGCGCTCGCACACACAAAGCACAAATCACAAAGCACAAAGCACAAAGCAGGGGCAGGCTTAGAGATCGGAGATGGAGAGATCGGAGATTGCGATCGGTCGATCGAAGCCCTACAGCCAGATACGATACGATACGATACGAGTACGGGGTAAAGCAACAGGCAGAGATCGGGCATCGTCGGGCATCGTCAGACATCCCCAAGCGTCAAAACAGATCCGACAGACGCATCGATGATAATCGATGGACAGGTTTCAGAGTGGGAGGAGAAGGAGAGGGAGAGAGAGAGAGAGAGAGGTGAGAGGTGGAACATAATCCCTAGCAGCATTATAACGGAACCCGAAACAAAACGCTAATTGTACACGCCTCTAGAACATGACTCAAATCAAAGAAATGGCATGGCCGGAGGGGTCTTAGCCTACAAAATGCTACGTATCGTATCTATCAATATTTGGGCATCTGCGGAGACGGGGGAGTGGCCAGGGAGGGGGACGGGGGACGGGGGGCGGGGGAGTGGCACTGCGACTGCGACTGATGATGGGGACGGTGAGATAGCACAAAACGCTGGCGTTTAATTGGGTAATTGGCTCAAGTACCGTACGTATTACCAACATCAGAACAGCAGAACAGCAGAGCAGAGACCCAGGGAAAACAGAAATTGAAAGACTCGCGAAGATCGAGGAACCCCGAACCCCGAAACCCGACAGCAACACCAACTGTGCCACAACTCTACAATAACGCCACAAATGCTACAATAATGTGCGAGTGTGCGAGTCGGGGCTTATGAATTGGCCAAGTCCGTGTCTGCCCGAGTCTCCTAACCCCACCTTCCACAATCCTCCGTCACTTCCATGGCAGAATAGAATGGTCCAACTCGGGAACAACTCGTGACTGGCAACCAGTTGCTGCATCCAGCAGGCAGCATGCGGCAGTTTCCCATGACAGGCCAAACTGGACGTCGACAGCAGCAGCAGCAGCATCAGTAGTATGTATGTATGTATGTATGTATATGCAGGTCCCGAAAAATTAGATATATACGTACAGTATATACATTTATACATACATATATGTATGTATATATAGGAAAAGTAACTGTTACTCTCCCAAGTGAGCCAACAACTTGTTTTCTGCGTCTTCTTTCCATTTTGCTGAAAATATTGTACGCTTAAAGCTGCTCATTGAAGGAGAATGGGCATGCGAGCGGGATCTATCTGTCGAAACTTGGATACCCCTCAATTTGGGGACAAACTGAATGTTGCAGATTGTGGGATTAGCTGAAATAAGCTCCGAAATATACACTTCATATCATTCGTTTATCCAAAAACTGTCAGGTAGCCCAAAAACTTTAGCCTCTTGGACTTGGCTTTGTAGACAAATTCCTATATCACAAAAGTGAATAAAATTCTAGTTGTTCTAGCAGATGCATTGTGTATAGCAATCATCTTGAGTTGTTATTTCAAGGAAACTTTCACAGAAACGTCCCGAAATGTTTCTCTTAGCCATCCATCCTTCCCGCTGCATCCACCCGATCGAAACGATCGAAAGGGTATCGGGAATAGAAAAGACTGGTTCGCTTTTGGAGTGCTGTTGGGGCCTTAAAGTGGCAAAGCAATTGAACAAGTGGCTGTGAGTGAGCCTCTCTCTCTCTCTCTCTGTCTCTCTCGCTCTCTGTCTCATCTGAAGCTGGCTTTGAACTCAGTTTGAGCTCGGGCTTGGAGGCTGCTAGGCCAGCCCCCCATTGAAGTGATGTTTTAATGAGTCCTTTATCATGTCCATGTGGCACGGCTTGCTTCGGAATGGGTTGGAATGGGTTGGGATCTCGCATACGATCGTATGGGATGGCAAGAATTATGGCTTCATTGTGGCCCTCGGCGCGGAGAACGATTCCCACAGATTCGTTTGCATTTATTCTAATTTGGAGGGTGCCCCCACTTGAGCGTTTCCACAGATTCTTCCACAGATTTTCGAATTCTCTTGTTTGGCTAACGGTCCTAGGGGGCGGGGTGGGGGAGGGCAGCGGTGGCAGGCGTCAAATATTGACATGCATTCAATTCAAAATGTTTCCTCGATGTTTGTTTAGGTGCCCGAAAGTTTTCCCCCAACCGTGGCTCTCGGACAGCACAGCCGCACACAGCGATTTCCACAGACGAAGCTGGAGCTGTACCTGGAGGTGCTTATGGCTATGGCGATGGAGTGGGCATGGGCATGGGTTCGGCGGTGCATGCAATTACAGACGGCCACAAATACAATTGCTCTGAAGAATCAGCACCAAGTGGCGGTCCCTGGCTCCGGCTGCGACTCCAAAGACAATTCCAGTCCAGCCGCTCCAGCGAGCCATGAAGTTTGCCTCTTGGCTGGCCAGGCCTCAAGCCAAGCAAGCGCTTCCCCATATCCCATATCCCATATACCCCGCATCGCATATCCCATTCCCATTCCATTCCCATTCTCCTCAGAACCTCAGACAACGTTTAGTTGATCGACACTTTTATGTTGACGTCGTGCGCGTTGTCATCGTCATCATCCTCAGACTCATCCTCAGACTCTTCGTCGTGGCAGTTCTGGTGCTGTGCCTGCCAAGCAATTGATTGATTCTATAGAACAATGGGCAATGGTAGAGCCGTGCGCCTGCGCCGTCACCGAGGCTAACCCGCATCGAGTGGCACAGTGGGGCAAGTGGGGCTCTGAAGTGGCAGAGTGTGATGGCAGCAAGTGGCAATTCGGGGATGTCTGCGTAATTCCAAGGCATATAAGCACTAAGATATGCCGCGCTATATAAAATTTGCATCTCGATTCCTGACTGGCTGGAATTTAAAAGTATTCCAGCTTGAATAAGAGAGAGACAGATAGACGGGGAGACAGAGAGCGCTATAGTTTCACACGTTCTGCACGTGAGGCTGAGCTTTAACTATACGAGTATGTGTGTACATATTGTAGGGCTGCTTGTTTGGATTGGTTGTTGTTGTTTATATTGTCTTTGATAATACTTTTCGATGTTGATTTTACATCTATTTTAAAGGGAAGAGGCATTTTCAATTTTGGCTTAAATCTTCAGATATTTATCTTAATATATGGCGAATTCTCATTAATAATTAGAAACTCAGTTAGGCTTAGTGTTGAGAGTAAAATGTTCTTGTTAATAAAATAATAAATAGTGCAAATACAATTTTCAACATTTCTTCAATGATTTCTCAGTAATTTGAAATATTAGAAACTATTTTCAACACGAAATATACCACGGATGATAATAATAGATGAAGAAAAAGACCCTAGCTTGTACTTTTTTTTCGAATTAATTCGTCATTTCTGCATACAATACGCAACTCGTCCCACTGTGCCAAGATCCGCTTATTATAAATGCGTAGAAATAGCACAGCACAGAGCGTGGCCACAGCCAGAGTCAGAGATAGAGTCAGATTCAGAGCCAAAGCCAGAGCCAGAGAACCAGAGCCGCAGCCAGGGAACCAGACGAAGCATAAAACAAACGGCGAGGCACTCAACCAAGTCGCCTTCCAGAGTGGAGCCAGAGCCAGTGCCAGTGCCAGTGCCAGAGCCAGAGCCATGCGGCTGCCATTGTTTTTGGAGTTACTTTTTATCAGACAGCAGCGGCAGTTGTTGCCACTTGCAACGTTTTTTAAATGTTGCTGCTGGGGCTGGGGCGGCTGCTGGTGCTACTGGAGCATAAGGTACCCCCACCCGGACGAACCGAACCCATAAAAGTACAGGCGGTACAGGCGGTACAGGCCGGTTAAATGGAACAGGTAGGCCATCCAGGCAGCCAGCCAGCCAGCTGTTCACGCTCTGAAAAAAACGGCTATGACTTATTTCGGCTCCTATTTGCTGTGGCGTGGAGTCTTAGTCAGAATGCGATACACATACATATGTATATATGTATAGTGGGTACGATAAATACTATACACACGAACTTGAGTCAGGGCCCCCCAAAGTGTTTCATTTCATTTGAGGGGGAAATATTTAAAGTAAATAATTGTGCACACTTTTGGAATTCGCTTCAGTATTTGCTCGGGACAGACGGACCGAACCTTGATCTGCGCCGAGGTTTGCATTGCCTGAGTGCCCCTCCCCCCCTTCTGTTCAGTGACATACATACATACATATGTACATGTGCATTTGCCGCCGTATCAATGACCAGACGTTGCCTCATTTTCCGCTTAATTTAAATTAAATTTGAAGTCTGCTGAGCATTACCCAATCACCACCTCCCCCTACTCTACACACCCTACCTACCCTACCTACCGTGCAGTGCACTGTCCTGCCCGGTGTTGGGGCGGAGTGCCATCCGATATCTATGACAATTTAGGCCACGGCTTCTTCGTTCCGTACTTATCTATTTCGGAGATATGGAAACTCTTCACACGAGACCCGCGACTCGTAGGAGGGGGAGATTCATATGAAGTGTGGTTTCCTAATGTAATGAATATGTACTCGTGATATGCAGGGTTGGGGCAGAATCTAGTTGGATTTATTTGAGCAAGAAATGCGTAGTCGACCTTGACTAGTGCGAGTCTTAATGGAAGTTTGGGCCAAGCCCAAGTGAAACCCATTCGGGAGTGCCCTGCCCTGCATTGCCCTGCCCCACCATATGCGTTTCCGATCGACTCTCTCGCCATTCGCCCCTTAACCCAATTAAAGGAAATTAAAGAGTCCAAAAGCGAAGCTGTCAAACCCGCAGTTTCGTGTGGGAGGAGAAGTAATCCTATTTGGCGGACCTCAGACTTGCCCCAACCTCTGTCGGATGTGTGTCGGATCTGTGGGGGAGGGTGGTGGTGGTGCTGGTGCTAGAGCCGCACCCGAATATATTGGAAAACCATAAACCAATTACAGAAATGCCCCTTCCCTACCCTTCCCCCGACCCCGACCCCGACGGTGAACTGTCAAACGCTTTATTGGTTTTTCCTGCATTGTAAATTTAAGTTCAAGTCGACTCCGCACTCCGCTCTCCACACTCCGCACTCCACACGACAAACGACTATTTGTGGCAATGCAAGCGCAACAAATGGATCTGGAGGCAGCCAAGCCCTTATCCATGCTGGTGATGCCGATGGTGGGGGAACTTTTGAAGGTTTTTCTCTCTCTATCAGTGTGTTTGTGTGTGTGTTTTCCCTATACGCAGTGGAGTGTGGCGAAGCGCATCACAAATTGACTCACCATCGAGCATTGAGCAGGCAATGGCAATCCGCGATATACATAGATTACAAATATCTGGCGACCTTAGTGGGTTGACTTAACCGCAGATATGCGCCACAGACTTCCTAGTTGCAGCTGTCATTCAGTCAGTTAGTCAGTCCGTTAGTCAGTCAGACAACTGGCTCGCGGATCACGAGCCACGAGCCCGGAAAAGCAGGAGGCAGTGCCGCCTGGCAGTGCCACTGCTGTGGTCTTGATGAAGTCTTCTGCGGTTAGTGGGCTGCCACCAGTAATTTGTATCTATAAACATATCTCTTTTCTATCTCTATCTCTATCTCCGTATCCGTATGCTCATCAATTTTTCTCGTTGTTTTGTATTTTTGCATAATCCAACGATCCATTCAACGACGATGTCTGTTGTCTGCATGGCCGTCCTATCACGCTTTGTCATATGATAGGTGCCACAAGTTCCGCATCGCTTTAGTCGGTCCTTTTGGCAATTGCATAACCCACCCGATAGTCAGTTACTTAAGACATCATCATCATCTCATCCAAAGTACTCCCCCTCCCCCATTCCACTCTGCCATGGGAAAACTATATATAAATACACACATAGGTACTATATATGTATGTATAAGTATCTATGGCCAAAGCTGCGACTGCGAAACAAAGGTCAAACATGTTTAAAGTGCAGTTCGAGCGGAAAATGTCACTGCACGCGCTGTCACTCTTAACTCTTGAGCAAAGCCCTGGGCCTGGCCGCAGCTTTGTCTCTGCCTCTGCCTCTGCCACGTACATACATACCTCCTCTGCCTTTTCCACCTTCCACTGGCAATTGTTTTTTCCACTCAATTTCAATTGTTGTATGCCCCCCCCCCCCCCCCTCCCCCCCTCCCCACCTACCCCATCCCTTCTGTCTCTGCTGCGGTGCGACTTTAAACAAATGAATATTTTTGCGCATTGCAGTCGCACTTTCAACGCCCATATTTTTTTTTGGAGGGGGAGGACTGACCTTACAACCGAAAATCTGCCCTGTCCCCCTTCCCCTGCTCCACTGGTAATTTGCGATTGTTGTATAATAATGTCCAATTTGAGCTTGTTTCAGCCGTTGAGCGAGCGAGCTGCTGACGGATCTGATCTCTTGATTCAATCTCTTTGATCACAATTGGAAATGGAAACGGGGATGGCTCTTGCGGGAGGGGGACTTTCAAGGACTTCTTTCAAGTGTTGTGCAGATCGGTAGTCTGGATGGGATCTGCTGGTCTGCTGCTGCCAGTTGTCTACGCATTGTATTGGCATCGAACACTGCTGCAAATACTTCCGAAAACTAGACGCAAATGTTGATTAAATCAGTCTGCTTTTCAATATATGTAGTACATATTATGTACATATGTATGTAATATGTATACGATACATTTGGTATATGTTAGGGGATGGGATTTGAGTATCTAAGAGTTTCCCGGTCAGATACAAACATACATATTTGTATACTTTAATAGGATGACTTAGTTTTCTATAATTTAACAAATTTTCCTACTTTGAATATTCGACGGGTTTAAACGTTTGAGTCAACATCGGACTCGAAGGTCCAGTAATCCCCGACTTTCGTAGTTTCGACTTCTGTAAGGATGGTAGATCGCCTCTTTTAGGTGTACAAAAAGTTCTTCCATTGACAACAAGGGATTTTTATACCCGCTAATCGAAGAGTATAGGGGTATATTATACTATACTCTGTACTATACTTTGTGGTGATAACGGATGTGTGTAGCGACCAGAAAGAAGCGTTTCCGACCCCATAAAGTATATATATTCCTGATCAGCATCAATAGCCGAGTCGATATAGGCATGTCTGTCTGTCATATCTCATAGACTATAAAGGCTAGAAAAACCAAATTTTGTATCCAGGCTTCTGTGTTATCACAGTGTATTTCAAAATATCGCACCGCCCCCTTCCGCCCAAACAAAGGACGAAAATCTGTGGAATCCACAATTTTAAAGGTACGAGAAAACTAAAAACTCAGAATCATGGGAAATGACCGTGTCTAACAGATTGCCGAATCTGGATCAGTTCGGATCATTATTATGACTAAAGGGAACAAATTAAATTTCAGTCGCTACGCAACGCCTTTGCAAGCGCTTACTCACCCCCTCTCTCTGTCACTCTTGCAAACACGTCTCGTATGTGTAGTTATACATGTACATGTACAAATGTAGAAGCTGGTGTAAAATTATATGTAAACAAAAATGGAAACAGATAACTTTTAATATATAAAAATCTAGCATCCCCTTTGCGAACATATAATAAATAACATAAATCATAAGATCATATATATTCTGACTGAGTACCGGGTATAAAGTAGAGCCGCGGCTTTTGCCGCGGCTTACAACGTTGCCCCTCGTTTCTAATGCCACCATTCCTCTGCGGGTCTCTGGCTATTTTGTATCATTTTTTTGCAATGTATCGCAGAACATATTTTTTAAATCATTTTGGAGTTGTGGCAACATTGGAGATTGTGTTGGTTGCATGTTGTATGTTCAGCACGATCTATTCTGAAGTAGTATATGTACAGTATTTTCCATGACTGTACATATCATGGTGAAATTGGTAATACTTTATTACTAATTGCACAATGGTACATACATATATGTATATGTATATTAAGACGGTTGGTTGTCGTTGGTGGGTTGCCATAGTTTTTACTAAAGAAAATACATTTACATATATTTCTAAAGGGAACCCCCTTTAATGATTAGGGTCTTTGGTAGGAACGAAAATTATAAGAATTTTAAGGGTAACCCAAGAGCTCGACATCGACATTCAGAATGGGAATCGGGAAGTTCACATGGAACGAACACAATGGAAGTGCCTTGTACTCCTACTCGCAAGAGGGGCAGCCACATTACACAGGGGAGGAGGGAAGGGGAGTGGGTGTGTGGATGGGTGGCAGAGAGAGAACATAAGGAACGAACGACCTCCATTGAGTGGCAGCAAAACATGCATATTTCTCACACACACCCATGGAAGCATGGAAACATGGAAGCCTAGAAACGTGGAAACATGGAAACAATCGCAGCAACACTTAATTGAAAACGGCATCTGGCAAGGGGGGTGGGTGGGGGGCGCGGTCGAACAGAGTAGAGCCACCTCTCTTGTGAGGCATCCCATCCCAGCTAAAAGATACATTAAAAATGTTCAGGCGTAGAGAAACTTCGCGCTTCCATGTTACGATCTTCTGGGCCTAAATGCAGTTGGTAGTTGCCGCTGCTGCAGATGCTCGTTGTTTTAATTACCTTACCACCGATTCAGGCCTGCCCCCAAACCCGGCAACAACAGCGCCACTAACGATCATCATGTGAACTCTCCTCCGGAGCGGAGTGGGGCAGAGTGGAGTGGAGGGGAATGCAGCGGAGCGCCTTTTGCTTTGGCCTGAGCTTGGGAACCGAGCAGCAAAACCCTCGAGTGCATTCTTCGTGGGCTTTTCTGAAAACACTTTCGCACTCGCTCTCTAGGGAGTAGGAGGAGGGGAACGGGTGCACTGAAGAGCATTTTCTGGGCATGTTGAACATCTGCTAAAATCGCCATAAAGCCGTTGAGTGCTGCGGCTTGTTGGGCCGCGGCCGCCAACACTTTCACACATTATGCTAGGGGTCTTTCTCTCCGTCTCCGTCTCCGTCTCCGGCTCCGTCTCCTCGTTGCAGTCATAGCCGTAGTCCAAGTCGTGGATGTTGTGGTGGTTGTACCTCATTTTGCTTTATGGCCTGTTAAATTTGATGCGAGCCACGACCAAGGAGTTTCCTTGCTTTCCTTGGGTTGATTGAAAACACGAGTGGGGTCTGCCAATCATGGTAGAATCGCTTTGGGCTCCAAAGCTGGACCCAGACCGGGGCAAATAAATAAAAAATAACGTTATGTCCGATATTCCGACAATCGGTTACCGGAGCGCTACTTTCTTTTGTGCGCGAAATGGAAAATAACGTAAACGAACGGCTCCACCACTCCCCCAATGGGAGCCACAAAGGTAAAAGAACCCACCATCAGGAGAAACACTACATTTTACTCCATTTCCCCCTCTGTAATTGTCCCATCGGATGCCATTCGAAAGATTCTTCTCGACCCCATCTGGATCTATCAATATTACGAGTGATTCTGTTGCTACGATTAACCACACAACTTCATTAGAAGAACCTGCTCATTCTCGAAGAATTAGAAGGATAAACAGATCTACTGGCGATGGTTCATTCCAGGATCCCACGATCCCACAATCTCGCATAAATTTCAGTATTTTTCATCTAGTTTTACTGGATGTACATATGTACATATATCGGTCCTATATTCGATTTTCCCTTTCATCTACAACCAAAATATTCGAAAAGAATGTGACTTTGACAACGAATCAACTGTAGGAACCTGGTAAATGATTGGTCTTTAATTATTCGATTCCGATTCAAAGTGCAATTCAGATCCACCTGATTGGAATGCTTCTCTAATGACGGACACTTGGACACCGTTCCCTGTCCGCTTTGATCTGCCCTGCGTTCTTTTATTCGATGGCACATTTCCCGCGACTGTAATAGCCACATCTATTATCATAAATCATTCGAACTTAATTAAAACTCGAACCGGAACCGCGGCAAGACGAGACATGACCATAGACACATGGAGACATGGACAATTCGTTCGGAATGAACTCATTTGAGCGGGTTTTACGAGCCATAATTCTAATCTTTAATCTCTAATCTTTAATCTGTGGGGCACTAAAAAGACCCCATCCATTTCCCCCTGCCCGTTCCGACACGTGAAAGATTTGATGGAAGAAAAAGTAAATAAATACGAGTACATGATGTCCAGGGATCGCGAAGAAGAAAGAGCCAGTCCCGGCGGCTTCGGTCTAGGTCTATAGCAACATCACTCACCTTTCGATGCGAGACGACGAGCGGCGTGTGGTGCGGAGGGTGGTGGTGGTGGTGATGGTTATGATTGTTGTTGTCAAAGCCTGAAAACAGAAATGAATTGGGATTACGATTAAAACAATTGTAAAATAGTGAATATTGCAAATGAATAATAATACGGCATAAATATGGCTATAATCTGGGGATTCGGTTACAGTTACAGTTACAGTTAACCACTTATAGAGTTTACAAACTCCACACAGTTGGCGGGAAATCATTGGCGAAACCATAAACGAGTCAATCGCAATTAAGCAGAGTCACAGCCAGACAGCGCAGAAAATGTTCACCTTTCCAATTGCATTTTAAAATATGCAAAAATTTCAGGAGACCCCACACCCCACACCCGGCACCTACCCCTGCCCATGCCGCTCCCCATACGTACGAGTGATCTATTTTTTTGTCTTGCCTGAAACTTCCGCAGTGTACGGCCAAGCCCAGGCTTCCAGCAGTCGCTGGAAAAGAGCGGACAAAAACACACAACTGAAATCGAAATAAGACCTGGAACGGGTTCAGCAATCATAAACTTGTTGTGCAGACAGACGGACGGACGGACAGACGGACAGATCGGATCGGAACGGATTGGAACGGGGGGACGCCTGGCAGGTGACGCCGTCGACGTCGCCGTTGCTGCCGCTGACCAACAGCATTTCAACGGAAAATTGTCAATGAACAACCCACCAAAGCGACCCAAAACGAGCGACACGACACGGCACGACACGAGCAATTTTATTATAACTTATATCTCTATCTATGTATCTCTGCACACTGCGATACAGATACAGACACACAGATACATACATATGTATGTACAATCCATAACGCGCTTTGGCATTTTGTTAAACAATTAAATGCAATTTAAAAACAACAACAACAACAGCAGAAACAGCAAAAAGCAAACAGTTTGAAAATAGTTGACTCAGCCACGGGCCAAGGTGCTTTCAGGCTGGGTTTCAGTTTGATTTGCTGACCGGCCGGCCGGCTTTTGATTACAAACTGCACTGCCCCGCCATCCCCTGCGACAAAGACCAGTCCCCCCTGGAGTCCACATGCTCGTGCATTGTATCGTATCACGGCCCAGCAATTCCATTTTGTGGTTTATTAAGCGTGACTCGTGGACAACAGTTCCAGCAGGTACATATGTATGTATGTACATACACCAAAAAACAGCCAAACAATCGGAAAGCCAGACAATAAATACATCAAAAGTGGAGTAAAATATTGCCAGTTATTGGATCAACCTCAACCTCAATCTGATTTGGCCAAAGATGGTAGAGATTTCCCCATTCCTCCCCATTCCTGGGAGAAGTAGAGTTGCACGAGCTATGATTCATTCATTCATTCATTCAGCAGTACCGTGCATTAGCGACATGATCTTGGCCATTTTGGGGGGCCGGCCGGCCATTGTGTTGGTTCCGCATTCAACTTTTGAACCCCAACCGCAGGTTGAGCGAAGTCTGAGGCCTGGTCTGGGGGTCAGACAACCAGAACACAGAAAACATGGCCCATAGCAAGAGATGAGCTCCAGGGCACAGCATGATATCATTTTGGTGCTTTATTGTCTCCGGCTCGCTTGTCCGCCTGTCACTTTCGCAGGAAATGAGGCAAGCACAGGCTTCGGAAGAGCCAACTACATGGCCGGGACACCAGGGAGGGACGGGTCGAACCAGGCACATTCCATCATGGAGGAGACCTCTGGCAGATGCTCATGGAACATGGCGCGACTTATAATTAAATAATAAATTTGAATGCCCAAAAGCAGGCAGGCAGGCAGGCAGCGGGAAGGCGGTTCCAGTTAATAATTAATTGACATTTGGCAAAGAATTTCAAATGCATGGCTGGCTGTCGAAATTCGCACAATTTGGGTTTTATTAATGCTTGATTTATGGGAAAGGCCGCCCTGCCCGAGGGCCTGCGGACATGTGCCACCGTCACATGTGTCTTTCGGGCGTTACATTTTGAAATCTTTAGCGAAGCCCCAGAGCCAGCGACTCGGATTGGAGCCAAGCGCCGACATATGCTACCAATTGCGGGATAAAGCTAAAGCCGCCGATTTGGATGGATAAGCCCAGATCTATGCTGATACAATGATTCAAAGTTGGTTTTCAGATTCAGGCGATTCAGGGGAGATGGCAGGAGATTATCCATGTACATATGTATGTATGTATATAATACTAGACTGAGAGAAACGATCCTGAGATCATTGCTCGTTTCAACCTGACTGGCGAGGAGATGTAGTCAGAGATACTTCACTACTAGCGAATATATCGAATGTACCTGATAAATACGAAAGGCGCTTAAAGCCTCTGATCTATTCGCTTTCTAGGGCTCAAGTTCTCTCTGTAATTTAGATAGTTTCAGCGACCATTGGATGAAACCTTGAAAGTAAGTATTGGGCAGATCCAGCGAATTGCAAAGAATTCAAATAAAGCTAAAAAAACTTCAGCAATATTATGGAAAATCGATTCATCTCCTGGGTGAAATGATTTTTCATTTTAAAATCGCGATGGAAATGCTCTCCCAAGAGCAGTAATCTTAACAATGATGGCTGTGCCAATACTTAAGATCATGACTGTAATTCGTATGGATCTATTTGTATTATCAGAAGTAATGGAACAGTCGGAGATTTTGCAAATGTTCTTCTAGTAGCAAGGCAGCCCCGATCATTGGGGGAAGGAAATGAAATTAATTAATCAATTGTGTGTTTACAAATTGAGAAGAAATAGGGACACACCGTAGCCATACACCATAAAAGAATTTCTGTGGGCAGTGATCTCGGAGTTAAGATCGTATGTAATGGTTGCCGAAATTACTGAAATTGTGTATCCTCATCGAGATTTTGGGGTTAAATGTTGGCTTAAATGGGGCTCCGCATGTTTCGCACAACCAATAAAAAAAAACGAATCGAATCAAATTCTGTTATCTGGCGATGAATCACCAGTGGTCGACCAGTGCGTCAATTTCCAGTCGCTTAATTGGTGATCCAACACTCGACCCACCAGTACCACCAGTACAGAGACAGGAAGAGAGAGAGAGAGCGAGAGCGAGAGAGAGAGGGATTCTACACGCACACCTGCACAGTACGAGTAGTATCTGTGTGTCTGTACTTTGGTCAGTGAACGGAAAAATAGAAAGAAATTGGCTAACTGGCGTTCTGATAAGATTAGATTGCCCGAAAAGCAGCACTCGCTTCGCCTCGAAAGTCTTTCCACGGGACGCGGACGCGGAGAATTGCATTTCCGATTAAAAATATTGCGAATAATAGAAATGGGAATGGGAAAAGCCGTCTCAGGGTCAGACAATGGATCCGGCGGACTTTCCTCTATTCGAATCCAATTAATAATAACAAAGCGGAGGCACTTGGGCCTCCCCTTCACCCTCCGCCCTCCACCGCTACAGCCTCACCATCATTCCGTATTCGTCCTCCGACGCCAGCCTTCGATCAGGTCCAATAGGAAAGTATTAAAGTTGTTTCCTTTTTCGAGGTGGCTGCTGCTGCTGTGGTGCATGCCTCTGACGGTTGACCAAGTGGCCTCATGGCAATTTACTTTCTAATGTCAGTAGAAAAGTCATGTGCATGTGCATGTCAACGGCAGCGGCAACAGCATGCGGCATGCGGCAGAGACGAGTCGAGACGCCGTTTTTCTTGGCCACTCGATTCGTTTTTGCACTTTTTATTTATGATTTAACGAAATTGATTCGAAAATACTGATAATATGCAGATTATTTTATTGTTTAATTAATTAAGTAGAGCCAAGGAGAGCCAGAGAAGCAGAGAGAGCCGATGAGGCGTCGCCGTTCAACAAATCGCAATCTTCGTGGCGTGGAATGTAGTGGAATGGAATGGAATGTAGTGGAATGGAGCGGTCCGAAATGGTGCGGCTGGACTGGACTGGAATGGAATGTTTGTGTTTGTGTTTGCGGACTGTAATTTGCATTACAACATCTTTGAGATATTTATCCATCAAATGCGGGCCTTGGGCTGATGATGCCCCCGCTCCACACTCCACACTTCCACCTCCACCAACCCCACTGTTTGGTTACAATTAGCTGCATGCCGCCTCTTCCCCTTTGCAGATTATAAAACAATTAATATTCGTGAATGAATATGAATATGAATAATGAACAATGAATAATGGATCGGGAAGTGATAGATGGTCAGCAATTAACTTAATTACAGGCGTTTTGGCGTTTTCCGAGCGATTACTAAACCAATTTCCAGATGATCGAGCGGAACAGCGGAGTTGTGTAATTTTACACAATTTTAGTTTGGGCTTAGAACGGAACAAATGAACGTGAACTGAATGTGGCCCTGAACTGCTGATAATTGCTAGAACAACCATTATCACGCACACGCCATGCATGCTGTTTCTCCTTTGCAGCATTCGCTGGGCGGAAGATCTATTGGATTCAGTATGGGATGCACTGAATATTCACAGATCCATCATCATATTCGTAGTATTATTTATCGAGTTCCCAGGCTTCTTATGATTTTTCATTATAAAGACCGTTCGGTTTGGTTCGGTTCGATCTGGTCTGGAGTCTTCTGTCTGGAAACAATCCTCTGAATGGCATTCCGAAATGACACAGAAACCACAAAGCCCCATTCTGTATGTCTGTGTGTGTTGCATAAGACACCCCCCTCCCCATTCCTCCACCCAAAATGTGGGCTGGATACACAAAAGGTTCCCCCGAATATATCAAAGTAAAGGCATGGCCCGTACCTTAACCCGGCCTTTAAATGTCACTCTTGCTTTCATCTTTTGTTGCTCCCGAAGCGGTGAAAGAGAGAGAGACAGAGAGAGAGGGGGAGAAATGTATAAATGTTTATGGCCTCCGATTCGGAATTAAAGCAGAAGACAAATCGACGAACAAATTCGTAAAAAATGCAGACTATGCAAATTTGCCAGCAAATTAAAATAGTTTCAAACTGAACCAAAGCCAAAGCCAAAACCAAACCCAAAGCAAAAAACAGCCACCGAAGACACTAAGGCCTCCTCCTCCTCCTCCTCCTCCTCGAGTATCTGAGGAGTATTTGTATCTGTATCTGTGTCTCTGCATGCGGCATGCGGCAAGCATGCTGCTCGTCAACAGGTTGAATTGTTGTTTATGGCGATATTGCTGGTGTTGTTTTTCACTCGCGGCGCGCCGGCTTTGAGAAATGTGAAAGATGAAAGCGTAAATGCTGATTAAAGATTGTTTCTTTCTATATGCATGTATCTGTGTGTATCTGTGTGTGTGTGTATAAATTTATATTGTAATTTCATCGTCGGATGGCAGCAGTATGCAAAGTGAAAGACCCAGAAGCCAGCCAGTCAGCCAGCCGAGCAGCCAGCCAAGCAGCCTCCCCAGACACTTTGCCAGTGCCAGTGCCAGTGCCAGAGCGAGAGCCAGAGCCGAGAGTCAGTCAATCAGTCGGTCGGTTAGTCGGTTATGATAACAGCGATACGGGGAGGGACAGCACCCGCTGCCGACTGCTGTCTAATTTCACAGTCATCAAGTCGAGCCGCAGCCCCAGCCGCAGCCCCAGCCCCAGCTCCAGCTGGAAAGTGAGAAAGCGAGAGTCTCGATTACAGTTTAGTCGCGCCTGCGCACTCATCGCGGCTCCATGCAAAAATCTCTATCAAGGTGAATTACCCCAACCCGTCCCCGTCATCATCCCCATCCACGTCCGTCGCCCCACACCCAACTCCCACCCAAAGTAAGTGTGTCAAAAGAAATTGGATCGCTGGATCTATGGAGATCCGATCCGTTGTGGCTCTATGAATTAATCCATTATATAGTTGACCGAATTTGAAGGTAGATCATGTTATTAGCATTATCATTATAAACAAAGCAAACCGTACACTCTTGGATCCATCTTCCTTGTTCCCTATATGGTTCTGCTTTCATCCATGTCTATTGTTGGGGCTTCCAAGATGTTCTTTCCTGAGAATAGACTTATTTCCAGGGATTAACGCTCTTTTCTGTGTTGTTTTTGTGGCTGCCACTCGACACACATTCGACTAGTTACGAGTCTATTGCCTGGTCTAGCACACATACATATGTACATATATAACATATACAAATGTATATACATACATATGTATATGCTCATGTCTGTGGGTATAGCCGATAAGATAGGAATACGAAAAGCAGCTCTTTCGATGTCGCATTTCTGCTTTACGGCTTTTGCCATTTTTTTTCGATTGCGTTTAATTGCATCAAAATTTATTTATAATTCAAAGCGTACAAATACGAAAACGAGTACGGGAAACAATGAACCTTGGCCGGGCATGACCACCATCAGATGGAGCTGGAGCTGGAGGTGGAGGTGGAGCTGGAGGTGGTGTGGTGTTCAGGGCCACTTGTCAGAGACGAGACCCCACACACTGCCGTCATAGATTGTGGCACTGGCAAGTGTCATCGGAACAAGAGATGAAACGAAAAGCAACAATTTGGATTATCGTTTGATTTATTGGACCATTTCAAAACGCCATTCCATTTCCAAATGCAGTCCCACAGTCGCACAGTCGCTCAGTCGCACAGTCGCAGAATTTCGTAACAGACAGACCGACAGACAGATAGACAGACAGACAGATCGAGAGACAGCTGCAGACAAATGCAAACTGCACAGGTGGACAAGTTTATAGGAGAGGCCCAAAAGACAAAAAAATCAAACCACTTTTGGGTCTTTTCCGCCAGGGTGGCGGAGGGGATTGGGGACTGGGGACTGGGATTGGGTTCAGGTTCGTGCTTATGTCATTTGCTGTCATTATGGAAATATTATTATATTAATTTGACCCCAAAACTGGAGCACCGCCAACAATAGCCAGCAATTATATTCGGGTCTGCGATGCGATGTGTCACAGAGCAGAAAACCTCGCGGCAAGCGCTGCCTGGGGCTCCCTGGGGCTGGGGTCTCCAAAGTATGGCCACAAGATCGTGGTAAATGCATCCAGGGTGGGCCTAATCGACTGCCCAATCCGATACGAACATAATGCCAGAAATTCCAGACAAATCCGACCACAAAACGTTGCAAAATCGCATGGGCTGGTACCTGGAGATGGTACCAGGTGGCAACAGCAGGCATCGGCATGTGCTCAGTGCAACCATAAACGGATAATGCCAGAGTGTTCGATCTGGAATCAAACAAATCGCAGGCCATAAGCCAGAAGTAGATCCGTATAGTTGCATTGCTTAAACTCAGATTAAAGCTCTGAAAGAGCAAACTCTGGGATTTTCTAACAATAATTAAATGTTGAAATGTCATTGTTTCATTTTGGGGCAACTCTCCGCCGCTTAGCCCTGGGCTACAACAGACACTAAGCGCTGGGGCTTTCCTCAGGAAAAAACTAATACAATTTGTTGTACAATTAGTTTCGTTATGATTTTGTTTGGGTTTGGGTTGGGGTTTGGGTTGGGGTTCGGGTTTTCTGGTTTCTAGTTTCGGGCAGGGCTCGAAACAACGGCTCGTTGGGGCAATATTTAGGTGTAATTATTTATACATTAAACCAGTCGAGCGACTGCTGTTGCAGCTGCTGTTATTTTGTCAGTTTTTTCGCCGGTCATTTCCAGTGCAGAGAAAACAAGAAAGTCATAGACGACCACCAGACGATAATATGAAACGAAATATCATCATCACCCATCGGACTAGTCGAAAGTGCGGAGGGATTTTGTCTGGCTTTCTGGCCAAATCTTTAGCCGCTTTCTTCGGAGATTGCGGGAGGGAAGAGATTCTTTGATTGCTCCCGGGAGAAATTCGTTCAGAGCGGAAGAACAGAATGTGAGATGATTTGGGATGGGGGATTAAGAATAAACTCAACGAAACAACTAACAACAGCTGACACAGAGAGAGAGAGAGAGAGAGAGACAGAAAAAACGAGAGAGAGAGAGAAAGAGAGAATGAGAGAACCAGAGAACCTACCACAACATTTTCCCCCCGATTCTGTTGGACTGTTGGACTGCGCATGACACCTGACCTTGGGGAAGCGGCATGTTTTCCACGGTAACCGACTTTCACTGCCAACATTTTCCGCACTTGGCGCATTTCCTGCATGCCTGGTAGAAATCGTAATGGCGAGTTTGTGTGTTGACAGATTCAAGCGCCAATTTGGCCAAGAATTTATGGAGCCAGCAACCCCTGCTTGCAGCACCGACCTCTGCTTGCAGCACCGGCTGCGCGCCTAATCGAGGCGCCATAGGGCGCGGCGACCTGACGGCGCCGCCGACGCACCCGCCGCCACCAAGGCACCATCTCCCACGCCATTTGATAGTCGTCGTCGTCGTCGTGGTCGTGGTCTGGGACTAGAACTGGGCCTGGGCCTGGGACTGGGACAGAGCACAGCACAATCAATGATTCGTTGCGCCGAGCGATGCGGTTGTCAGAAGCTGATAGACCGCGATTCCGCACTCAAAGACCCAAAGACCCAAAGGCGGGGGCCAGGCCAAAACACACACCCAAACCAAAATCGAAGACCAAATGGGGCGGCAAGTTGAAAGCTTTAGAATGGAACCTGCCAAACGATTCCCTCGAGTTTTCAACGCCGATTTTCACACGTTTTAATCGCTTTGAACCTGCTCGGATAACACCGAAACCGAAGACCGAAACAGCCCCATTAGAAGGTATCTGTGTATCTCTGTATCTCTGTATCTGTGTATCTCTGTGGCCCCTGTAATAACGTGTTTGAGCACACTAATTGCCGCTGCTGGGTCTCTAGGGTCTCTCGGATAAAGGTTACCCCTTTGATATCTCTAGCACTAACGCTTGCGAGCGAGTATCTAATGGTTATCTAATGGGTGGCTTCTAAATTGGTGGTAATCAAGGTGTTGCATTTGCCCCGAGGAAAGTTGAAAGATTCTTTCGGAGATTTCAGCCGGAGAATCAATATTATCTCATCTTAAATGCTTTTCGAATGGTGTACGGAATGTGCACCAGTGTACACGGGCCAACAGAGTTAGCGAATGCCTTGATAGTTCCTTCAACTCGCGGACCAACAATTTAATTAATATTTCCAACTTAAAACAACTTCCTGTATCTGTATCTGTATTTGCAGCTGAGTGTTGTATGCCCTTAAGAATAAATTACCGTCTCTGGCTAATTGTAAGAAGCCTTAGTAAATTGGCCTTGTCGATACGGACATATGGCTATAAACAAACTTGGTCCATAGCCATATAAAGACTGCGAGAGAGAGAGACAGAGAGAGAGAGAGACGGGGACAGAGAGATCATCGTACTGAAGGTTGGAAAGGCAGAAGAATGCATCCCAAAAAGCCCCGAGTAACATGGAAGAGTCGTCTGGTGTCTAGTGTCTGTTGTCTGATCTGTAATGTGTGATGTGTGGGGCGGGCCACACGTGAGAGAAGGAACGGTAGATGATCACATCCCATTCCAGCCCCCACACACACGCAATACACGCAGGCACACACATTTTCCAATTAACGTGGCTTATCTAAAAGTCGATAGCTTAGCGGCCTGTATTTTGACAGTCACAGTCCCAAGCACCGAATGATTAAACAATTAGCTGGGGGACTCCGACTCATACACAGACTCAGACTCAGACTCAGACCACGACCCAGACACGTTCTCCAAAGAGATCTGAAGATTTGGGGACAGATCGGAAGGGAAGATCCCTCATCAATTACAGAAAAATGAAGGAGAAAAATAGAGAAACAAATGCCAAGCTGTGATGAGAAGGCAAAGCCCCAACACACCAGCTACAAAAGAAAGTGAATAGATAGATGCTCGCAGACGGGGGGATGGGGGATGGGGTTGGGGATGGGGACCTTCTTCATGGGAGTCGCCGTTTACACTTTCCCAAGACAACACGCAATCAGACGGAGAAGCGGACTGAAGACTGGAGACTGGAGAATGGAGAAAAACCTCAATCAAAGCGGGCTGCATAACTTAAATGCAGAGGTCATCATCGGCTCCGTTGTGTGGGTTGTTTGTTTGGAAAGCGGCGATGCCAATGCTCAGACAGATGCCCAGCTGCCCAGATGGATGGCACACGGAAACGCACATCAGGGCAACTGTCGGACAATAAAATGCCCAGTGCCCAGAAAATGGAAACAATGAAGCAAACTGTAGCTTATTAAGTGAAAATGAAAGCGTTTGCTGGACAGAGAGACAGAGAGACGGACCCCCAGATCACTTTACCCGGTTCCCTGGGCCAAAACCTAGTCCCAAGCCGAGTTCTCATGTCACTGTCACAGCACAGCCATTTGGCGCTGACCTCCAACTGGTGGAATAGCAAAGAAAAACAAATATTCTCATTCTCAAATATAGGCACTTTCCCTTACAACGAGTGTATGCATTATATTTAGCAGTATCTAAGGCTCTACTTTACTAACTATAATCGTTAGAATTGTACACTATGTAAACCCAATTTATATGTATATGTACATATGTATATGTAGGTACGAAAAAAGATCAGATAAGAAATATCAGTTTTATAGGAATCATCAGAGCGAAAATAAAATAAAAACTATTATAAAAACTGATTGCTACATATGTATGTATGTATATGTACATATGTAGCACCCCAACTACCAGCGAAGCATTCACTTACCTCTTTCAATGGCTGCATTGCTGTCTACGCTGCTGGTGGCACTGTCATCCATTTGCGGCTGCTTCTGCTTCTGCTTCTGCTGCTGCTGCTGCTTCTGCTGCTGTGACTCCTCCTGCTCTTGCTCCTGCTGCTCGGACTCCTCGAGTTCTGGCAGTCGCTCCGCGCCAGAGAAGTGCACATTGCCGTCGCGGTGGAAGTGCAGCTCGAAGCGGGAGGGAAGGTCGGCCTCGTAGTCTCCGACGGACTTGTGGGCCTGGGCAGCCACCTTGTAGTAGAGGGAGGTGAACTGGTAGATGAGGGCCCAGGCCTGGTCCTCGGAGAGCGGGGCCTTGAACGAGTCCAGTATGTTGTTCAGGGTGACGCACTGCTCCGGACACGAGCACTGGTAGAATGCTTGCCGAAGGAGCTGGCGACTGCCGCCAGGCATCGGAGCTCCCAGTGCCAAGGTCCCGTTTCCATTCTGGGTTTTGGCAGCTCCCTTGGAGTGCGCGTGTGAGATGATGTGAGTGTGAGTGTGAGTGTGGGTATGGGCCTGCTGGGCATCCCCGTTGGCGCTGTCCGGCGAGGTGGAGAGGAAGCACTCCTCGGCCTCCCCCGAGAACTTGCCTTTGGGCGCAGCCAAGGCCTTGGACTCGGACTCGGATGCACTCTGGGTCGCGTCTTCGTGCACGTCCATGTGGTGCTCGGTCATAGCTCGCTCGGGTTGCCGCCTATCCAGACTCGGGCTCTGGCTTTGGCTCGGTTGCACTCCTCCACATATAAGGATATTCGATTGCTTTGCTCTGGATCAGCCCGGAATCTGTGCGGTGGGGCTCCACTCGATGGCAGGTCGCGGGTCGCGGGTCCCGATCAAGCTGGGTCCCGATTATACACTATTGTTCGGGGTAACACTGAACAGATTTGGAAGCACAGAAATTTATTTTCTCCAACACGCAAGTAACGTTAAACAAAAATTTATGACGGGTATAGCTGGGGGTGAATGTTTGTCAAATCAGACACTAAACACTTGGAATTTTAGATTACGATTAACACAAAAAGGGGGGAAAATACAATACAAGACGAGAACGACCTGCTGAGTGCAGAGTGCAGAGCACTGAGAACAGAGCACAGAGAGAACAGAATTATGCTTGGGGGCTGTGCTGTCGTCACGTTTTTATGCACTATTGCCGTTATGTTTGCCTATTTGCGATGCACTTTGCGGCACTTTTCTTTTGCTTCGCTTTGCTTTGATTTGCTTTGCTTTGCTTTGCTTGGCTCTTGCTTATTTGCTTCTCCTGTTTCGAATTTCACAACACTGAGCTGAGTATTAATTCTATATTAATTTTTTCCACCAGCTGCTCCAGCTAAACAAAATCACGCGCACTAATATTTGTTTACTTTCTTTTAAACTGCAAAAACACTCTGAATGTTATGTCAAGTGTATTTTAAAAATTGTAATCTCTGTTCTGTCGTCGTCTATCCGCCTGCCGTGTCCGCTCGGTTCAGAGAAAAGTTTTAAACAAGCGCGCCAGCAGAAGCAAAAGCAGCGACAGAGTCACAACCAACCAAAGACTACAGAGAGAGAGAGGGAGCGTGAGAGACCGCCAAGCGAGAGAGAACAAGAGGGAACGTTGTGAGCCGCGGCAATGGCCGCGGCTCTACTTTATACCCGGTACTCAGTCAGAATATATGTGATCTTATGATTTATGTTATTTATTATATGTTCGCAAAGGGGACGAATTAAATTTTGGCCAAAATGGAAAATTTCAAAAAATTAAGTCGAACCCTGTAGTTTTATATTTTAGAAGTTATCTGATTCCATTTTTATTTACATATGATTTTTACGTCGGCTGCGTTTTTTGTTTTCTCTTATCTTAAAAATTGTGGATTCCACAGATTTTCGTCCTTTGTGGGGGCGGAAGGGGCCGTGGCAAAATTTTGAAATAAACTCGTGCTGGTTTGATATCACAGGAGTTAGGATAGAGAGTTTGGTTGCTCTAGATCTTATAGTCTCTGAGAACTAGGCGTCAAAAAATACGAATGGGCAAAGCAGATGGGGTCGCGTGTGAGAGAGAGCGAGAGGGAACGATAACTTTCGAAATGGTTTTCTTGATAGTGGCTATATTAATATTCCGGTCTGATCCAGATTCAACACTCTGATAGATATGATTATTCTCTATGATTCTGCGTTTTTAGTTTTCTCGTATCTTTAAAATTGTGCATGCCACAGATTTTCGTCCTTTGTGTGGGCGGAAGTGGGCGGGGCGAAATTTTGAAATACATTCGGAGTAGTGTGATAACACAGAAGATTGGATACAAAATTTGGTTACTCTAGCTATAATAGTCTCTGAGATATAGGCGCAAATGAAGACGGACAGACGGACGGACGGACAGACGGACGGACAGACCGACATGGCTAGATCGACTCGGCTATTGATGCTGATCAAGAATATATATACTTTATGGGGTCGGAAACGCTTCCTTCTGTGCGTTACACACAACCGTTATCCGCACAAATCTAATATACCCCTATACTCTTCGATTACCGGGTATAAAAAGCCGCTTGGAAAACACGTTTGCGACTCAACAATTGTCCGCTCAGCTGTTCGCTCTCGCGCTCTCTCTCTCTCTCTCTCTGTCTAACTTTGCATTTCTATTTTGATTCCGGTTTTCGTTGTATTTGCGCTTCGTTCGGCTGATAAGAGCTTTTGCCTGACTTTGCGTTTGCCTTTTCTGTTGCTGTTTCTTTTCTGCTTCTGTTGGCGGGTGGCCGTAATATTTCGATTCACCGACTCGAGAGTTAAGGTCAGGTCCGCTCAGTGGAGCTGCTGCGCTGCTCTCCGGCCCCCAGTCGCCCAAAGGTTGTAAAAACTCTTTGGGGCTGGCGGAAATGGCCAGGTTATAAAGAGTGCGGCTAATTAGATCCGAGTTAGTGCTCGTGGCTGATTACATTTGGTCTATTTTTAAGTTTTTTCAAGACAGCCATTGAGCTGTTGACTTAATTTGATCAAGTATACATATATGTGTGTATTTCGTCCGACATGGTGGCTCGATCAAAATGTTGCAGGTGTTCGAGCGATTGCCTTTCTTGTCCGAAGGATGATCGTATTAAATATTAAACAATTGATTAGACATTCGGTACGCAAATATCGTTATCTGATAACTCCTCGTAGGATGGACAAAATCATCGTTTCAAGGTCCTCGGGGACATTGGAAAACCGCGAAACATCCAGCATCCAGCATCCAGTACACAGCTTGAAGCATCTTTTTGTAAGGGATCTTCTTCTCAGTTCCATTTTACGACTTAATAAGCCCATAAGTACGGCTCACACCGACGACCAGGTTATGATATATGAGCCGTAAATTGAAACTTTATATCAATGCCATGCCGACTTGTTTGTTGGGGGAGAGATTTGCATACAGTGTTATTACAGCATCACCATCGGATCGGCATCGGGTCTTGGGTATACCGGGTGCAGGGTGCAGGGAATCGGGCATCTGCGGTTAACTTTAACGACTTGTTTTTGCGCGTTAATAAAAAATAAAACACTAACAAAATACATTTCTCTCTGTACGTGCATTTTATTAATTGGCAGCGACTGCAGCCGCAGCGGACTCTTCGTCCAGGGCCCACGTAACCATCGAATAGCCATAAAAAGTGTGTCCCCTACTTGCTACCTAGTACCGTACCGCGTGCCGCGCACAGTGCAGCTGGCCAGCCATGGCCGATGACGACATCAGCAACAGCATCATGCAGAAGCCACCAGCTGGGACACCATCGACAATCACCATCCGAAGATATGGCAATTGTCTCGTTTAATGTGCCAATCGCTAATGAATTAATTAGCCTGGCCATGCCAGGCCGGGCACCATTGCGTTGGCTTTAGTTTCTATAAAAGTAATAATGGTCCACAGAACGGGCGGGCACCTGGTCAAGTTCCGAGCGGAGTTCAACAGCCGCCGCGGCGGCGAACTTCAACCCACTGCCAACAGTCACCCACCAATCACCATTGCATTGCCACTGCCTACTGCCCCCTGCCCCCTGCTGTCTTTGTTCTTGAACAATATGAGAACTTGACTACCATGAATCATTCATAACTCGAGCAGGCCAGAGCCAGCGGAATTGCATGCAGCCAAAGACAGGGCTCCGAAAACCATGGGAATAGATGTGCTCGAAGCTGTGATGCCCCGTAAAATGATATATTCAAAAAATTGATAAGCCATGCAGGACGGTAAAAGCTGTATGTGTGCATGTCCATACATACATATGTACATATAATATAGAACTAGTGAGTCCTAGGCGCACAAGGTGTACATAGATAAGCTATTTTGATTGTCTAGTATTTGTGCACTGGGGAATACCTAAATTAAAAAATAAAACTGGTTAAACCCGAGATGTACTTAAAGGCATACAAATTATCCGAGATGTGAATGTGACTTAAAGTAATCTTTATTTTGGAATTAATTTCGAGTATCAGCAATCGAATAGTTCCGAAGGATCTGCATATATCTCACCAAAGAAAATACCCTCAAAAGAGTTTTCCCTGTTATCCTATTTGCAATTGTTGCTTCTAGAAGACACGATTTCTTTTGGCTTAATAGTGGAGGTGTTATTTACATTTCCAAGAATGTTATTCTTTCCAGACGAGAGATTCATAGGTTTTCATAGCAGTCAACCTTAACAGTTTCGTAGCATTCAGGTGTGCGATGGTTGAGTATAACTATAGCTGCTATTACAATATAATACAATATTACTTTTTCGACCAACTTTAATAGAAATTGTAATTAGACAGTACACTGTCATACCCATACCCACACACACACCCTTCCCGGCCTGCGTGGACTGTTGACTGTTCTATTTGGGCGGATCAGCGAAGCGTGGCATTTTTGGTCAATTACATTCGAGTCGATATGTCGCGCGGGTGGCACTTGGCCCGACTCCAGTCGTTGTCCGAACCATAGCCAGCCTCAAGCCCGCCGTCGGATAGGTGTGGGCGTGGCTCCGTGCATTGTGTGTCATGCAACGGCGTGGCGTCTCCCTCCACTCGCACCGGAAACGTGCATCCGTTTCGGCTAGGGCTCCATCTGCCCCTCCACCCCCTTAAATGCAGGCTTCTAGTCAGATTCTACTCGTTAAATGCGCACGAAACTAAAACTTTGCGAATCTGTGCCAAAAACGCAAGTAAGTCGAGTCGAGGTCTATCCAAATTTGGTATCTGCAGATTGCGTACGATTGCCACATGCTGCTGCTGCAATGCTGTTGCTGTTGCTGCTGTTTCTGCTGTTGCTGCAGAGGATGCAACGCTTCGCTGCGCCTGACACTTTGCTCAAAAATTGCATAAAGTACGAGAGTACGTTTCGAGGAAGTCATCAAATGGCCAAATGGCAAAATGGCCAAATGGCAAAATAGAAAATGGATAATAATGGATATCTGCTGCCGTAGCGTGGCTGTCGCCCTTCTCGAGGGTTGCTTCGGCGCAGCGAAACGTAACTTAAAATTCAGATAAAATACCTGTTAAAGTACGTGCAATATCAGCTTTCATTAGATCCATCCTCTTCGCTTTTATCGATTCTGATTAAGCAAACAGAGGCCAATAGAATCCGGGCATTATGCAGCAAACAAGATACATACATATGTACATAGTTGGCATCTGTAGTGTGTGCGATGTGAGAGTAATTAAATGTCTTCTAGCTCCCAGTGGCATTCTTCTTCCGAAATGGTTATTGTTGTCACAGCTACCGCGTACCGCGTTCATTAACGAAAATGATCAAAACCTGCCAGTCAGCCAGTCAGCCTGTCAGCCAGCCAGACGTTCCCTCAATCCGTCAGAGTCGAAGATAGAGACGGAGTCGGCAGCTCTACCGCTGACTCCCCGCTGCCTTCTTCCCCTACAAGACGTTTACCTGCTCAGGGCTGATCTTAACTCACGTGTGGAAATCATGGCAGCTAATGTGCATTATATTTCTTTCCTCTGCGTTATTGTGTTTGCTATTAGCGTTGTTATTTCTGTGTCCCTCCGCCCAGGCTACAATTGTGTAATATTCTGTAGGCATTTGTGTGCCGTCTCCCCTCTCCCCACCCCCCGACCACTCTTTGGGGCTGCTCTAAAAACGTGATGCAATTAGGCCTAGAGGAGGCGTAGATGGAGGCCCCCAGATGCAGTCGGGCAAAGACAGGAGACACTGGGGGCAAAACGAAAAAAAAAACAAAACGAGTGTGAAAAGGGAGCCCAGAGTTATGATTATCGTACGTGTTCTTCTAGCTCTTCCCATCCCCATCGGGTAATCAATTTTTTCATGTCTTCATTATTTTGTACCACTTTTATTATCATTTTCGAGTGTGAGAATTTTGTGCATGATTTAATGGGTTCCGGAGTCGGGAGACCTACACGTAGCTCGTACGTACAGCGATCCATCTGGAGGCATGAGAAAGTTTAGAATTCTTTTTCTTAATTGTTACATCGGACGAGCTAATTGGCGAATGTCAGGAAGATCGGACCGAGAAGACCCATGGGAGAACTATAAATAAATGTAAATGTAACTCATTAATGGACTTAAAAGATAATCCAAGTAGCCTTCAAAGATGGGTTTCATAGCTATCCAATTTTGGAACTTTCCCCCATTCCCATGTCACTCGTGGAGCCCACCCTCTACTGCTGTTGCTACAACCATCTGTAATTGAGACCCAGTTCAGCTGCTGGTGCCATCTTGACACCCATTACTCATCACACCTCTCGTGCGCCGTGCCACATGTGGCACATTGACCCAAGTGCCAAATACCAGACCAGCTAACCCAGAAACCCCCAGCAACCACGAGAAGAGTGCGGAGTGTCTCCGCAGCAAGCGCAGTAAGCGATACGAATATTTTCGGTTTCCATTGGGGCAAATGGCACTTCAATTACTACAATACGCATTATTTTCGTTGGGTATGAAACATTTTTTAGCGGCTTAAGTGTATCGGCCCATTCGGCAAGGGGCGGAGAGGGAGAAGAAGATAGAAAAGGCCGTGCTCAAGTAGACGTGACAAGAGACAAAGGCAGGCACGGAGAGAATCTCTGCGTGGATCGCCATGGAGCAGTGGAGCCGCGGATCCATGGAGCGATTTAGCATGCCCAGTGAAAGCAGCTGTACTAATGGTAGTACCACTATATAGCAATGGAATGGAATGGCATGGAATGGTAATCGCACAAATCGCAGAACGATTCCTAGCAGCGCTCCAATTTGTGTTCACGTAATTATTTCAGGTAACTGCAAGACGCGCAAGACCCATTTAAACGGTAGGGCAACGTATTAAAACTAAGTGCCACTTAAGCCTGCTCTGCTCTGCTCTGCTCTGCTCTGCTCTGCTCTGCCCTGGTCTGGCCAAAATCTTTTCTTATTTTCAGAACTTGCGCAAAAAGCCCTGACAGACAAAGAGATTGGATTGTTGTCGCTCTATGCCGCCTCCAAAGCCTCGGAATGGGGCACATTTAGTACGAATACGAATACGAGTGCCTCCTGCCTCCTGCCTCCTGCCTCCTGCCTCCTACCTCCTTCCTCCTACGTGCAATGCAATTTCTAAAACGTAATTCGTGCAGAGACAAAATGCCATACTCTCCTCCTCCTCCTCTTCGCCAGTGGAGACCATTAATATATAATTTGTGTCTGGAGCTATTTCTCCTCAGACTTTCAGTCTGCCAGTTCCGATCCGATCCGAACCGATCCGATCCGAACCGATCCGATCCGAGCCTCGTCCTAAACGATTATGAGCTCCGGGTTGCAGTTGGAGTTGCGACTGATGTTGGGAAAACATGCCACAGTTTTCCATATCGCATTGTTGTTAGGCTGACGGGGCCCCACATTCCCCATCCCCTTACCCCCCGGGCACACCCCCCAAGCACCACCCTCCCATATAGATCAAATGGAACCGCTGATCGTGTCGTGTCGTCGGCGATCGATTGCTGTTTTCCCATTCGGTCTCTTGGCCTTCGTATGTGTGTGTGTGTGTGTGTGTGTGTGTGTGTGTGGGCTTTTCTCTTATTTATTTACAGAATTGTCTACGCTTTTTATTGGATGGCGCTTAATTTTTATTAGCGCGCAACCGAAATGGCTTTTCCATGGGAACAATTGGCCGAATAGCGCCGGGGGTTGGCGTGTTGACAGCCCCATAAATTCGAGTCAGATCGGGGTGGGGAGGAGGGGTTTTCCTTTCTGGAAGTGGAAAATTTAAGTTGCTAAAAATGGTCAACAGGCAGGGCACACAAGTCACCGAAGGGTAATACAAATTGCTGTCTTGATCTGATGATGTTAATTGCGATCTTTTCGAAAACTGTTCTCCCATTTTTCTGTATTCCTTGCATGGGATCGATTTCTGATCAAATTATTTTCCCATACTATCTCCCCCTTATTTGACACTCGCAAAAAATATCACACTGGTCCGGATTAAATATAGAACATTGAAGGCTCCGCAGGCTGCTCCTCCCAGTGGCCATTGGCATGGACAACGACCCAGCCCAGCCACCGGCCACGCACCATACAGGTGCCGACAACAGGTTGGGATGGGGTCATTATTTAGAGAACAATATTCAGAGAACACTTTAGGTCTGCGGTCTGGGGCGGTCTGTGAATGGAGGCGACAAATCAGCGAGGATCGGATCGGATTGGATCGGATCGGGCCGCGATCTGCGGCTATAGAGCGAGTACAGTCATAAACTAAGCGACCACCTGCGGATGTGGGGCGGATGAGGGGCTGGACGGGGCGGCGGCGACCATAAAGCAAACTCTTTATGGGATGGCTGCCGACATTCCCGTCGGACTGTCGACTGCGATAATGAAGATCTCGCCACAATGTTCTCACTTTCCGGGCAAGGAATAGAGTCGCTTGGCGTCTAATGATGGGAACCAGCCTTTTTGCAGCGACTTCGAAAGCGATGGACCTCACAAAAAGAGAGCACAACAGCAGCCACAGAGAGAGAGAGAGAGAGAAAGAAAGAGAGTGAGAACACACCACATCGGTGCTGCTCTGCTCTGCTCTGCTCTGTTGGGGACTTGGATCGGCTTGGATCCAAAATGCAACCTGAGCGCACTTTCATTTTCAGCTCCCGCCGCATAATTAATTGCGACCGAAAGTGGACGACGATTTTTCGTGGCAGCAGAAAGTAAAATGTGGCCCCGAGCTGCTCCGCTCGCTCCTCCGCAGGAACAACGAACCTGTCCTGCGACCAGCAAACCGGATCAATGCGATGGAAGCCCGGCCCGACCAACTTTCTTCTTGCGGCTTCTGACACACTAAACTGACGCAACGCAACGTGTGGCAAGTGCAACAAGTACAGAGCAGAGCAGAGCTGCCAGCACCGCCAACGTGCAACGTGCAACGCCCACGAGCCCACAGCCACAGACACCACAGGAAGGCAGCTTCCTTTCCAGAAAGAAATGGCACTTCAATGGCGGGGCATAAAAATGAAAATTAAGCATCTTTATAGGCGATTGGGGAGGGGATTGCCTTGCCAGCTGGGAGCATGCCTACACAGGGGCCTACCCTGTGAGGTTGCATTGCCGCTCGGGTATGTTGGGTCCTTCCAAGAGAATTCTGATAAAAGGAGTCACCAAATAGCACATCCGATTTACTCAGAAGGAAAAATATTGTATGATTAGGGTTTTCACCTATTGTTAAGAGTTTTCTAAAATCAGTTAAAGGGCGCCGGATAGTCGTCGACCCAATCTCCGACTGGCGGCAAGGAGTGCTGGAGTCGGAGTCGCCGAACCCAAACCCAAACACAAACCCGATCGACAGTCCACTACTGCCTGACAGAACCAGTTTAATGGCACATGAAATTTCACCAAAAAATCTGTGAATCTCCAAGTCTAGCTCGAGGAGGAGGAGGCGGATGGGATACAGGGGACACAGGGGACACTGGGAGGCGTGGCCAGTTGATTTGCTTAAAAAGAAATTCACTTTCCTTCGACAATTTTTACTTTTTCAAACTCTGTGTGCGAGTTTGTCTCTTTTTTGTCTCTCGTTATTTTCATTTTTTTCCTTGCCTTGCCTTGCCGCCAGCCTCTCCATCCCATCCCATCCCATCGCATCCTCCATGGGCCTGGAAGGCGAAGAAGGTCACGCTGTGTTGTAGATCATGAGGAGCGGATCCCAGACCACGGGCGGCTGCTATGCAGTTAGGCTGCGAGGCTGCTAGGCTGCTGTATGCTGAATGGTGGGATGGGGGATGGGGGATGCTGGATGGTGGCTTGGTCAAAGTCGCAGGCTAAGGCTAAGGCTAAGTCTGAGATGTGGCTGTTGTTGTGGCTGTGGCTGGGACTAACAAACCCAACAAAGCAAAATCCACAATTGAATGCAATGTCTTGCATTGGCAATGAGCGCAGAAATACTTTTAATGAAAGTTGGCACTTTGCTTTTTGGGTTTTCTGGCCTGCTTTGGGAGGTGGGGGGCTTCGTTTCGTTTAGTTTTGTTGTTGGTTTTTCGGTTGTTGTTCAGATTTTGATTTGTGGCAGGCAACCGTGGAAAATGGACTCGTGGCAGGCAGAGGCCGACAAGAGTGTTTTCCAAGGAGCAGTTCGCTTGGCGGAGGTGTTTTCCAGAGGCTAATTGGATGCGGACAATGGATGTTTTATTGTCGTCAGTGGAGGGGTGAAGTGGTGGGGGAAGATCCTTAATTGGTAGGAGGCCAGCGACACGGATCACTGAAGATTACATAGTAAATCAAATCAAAGTAATCACATTAGATAAACACAGAGTTTGATAATTGGATAATCGCATGTACATACATATATCTAAGAAAGGGAAAGCCAGTTCGCCATTTTCCAAATTAAGAACATTCACAAACATATGAAAAGTTGCAAAAATATCTCTGAAAAGTGCTTGGAAATACATATGTATGTATGTATGTATGTGCAGCTATTGACTCTTTATAGCTTTCTACCATTGCCTGTTTCAGGCTTCGTTTTCCATCAATGTTCCAAATAGAACCTTTCGCTTTTTTGAGTAAACCTTCGATAGTGGAGTACTGGTCCGATCCAATAAAATCCTCTGCATACATCTGTAGCGCGCCTTTGGGGCCGTTTAAAACTAGAGATCTGTGTGGTTTCTTTTGGGCTTTAATAACATCGCTTCAAATTACACGCTGTTGCTGAGCTTTGAGTGTGGTCTTTCTTTGTACATTCATCGTAAAATTGTAATTATTAGTTATACATTATTATTCTAGTGGAGTGTGGAATGGTAGTGAGTGTGGATAGTGTGCAGTGTGCAGTGTGTGTTGGACCCAGTAAAAGAGATCCCTTAGAAGTCACCGTTTAAAAGTGTACAAGGTGTGGATGGACATTGTTCCGTGTAGCAAGTGTTCCTTCATCTTTGAGCATGTATTTAGTGTTTCTGGTCCTTCTTTTCGTCCTTCTGGGGCGGCGGCTCCTTCTCGGGCGGCGCGGGCTCCTCCTCCTCCTTGCTCTCGTCCTCTTCCTCGATGCCACGATGCAGCTTAGACCAACGGGGCATTTGGGAGAGGGCCCAAAAGGGAATGATCATCATGGCCAGCAGTGAGCCGCCGCCCATGATTAGCTTCTGTCCGGACGACAGTGGGAATCGTGGCGGACCAGAAATGGGGGCATGGTGACGCACTTGTGTCAAAGTCCCGGCCACGGTCAGCATCCTTTTCGGTAGCACAAGTTTCTGCATCAAACTCATGGTGAAACCTGTGCGAGAGAGCCGTGAAGTATCCAGAGAAAAAATATTTGGACAATTTTGGGGAAAAAACTTACACAGTTGTTGACGCCTGGCTGGATAAAATAAAATGAGCCTGACAGCTGAACTGATTGATTACACCAGGGTCAGATGACAGATGACAGATGACACAACCAGACTAGGAAACAGTTTCACAAGGTTCAAATGAAAAGGTTAACGCAGCATTAAAAATGCTAATGAAAGTGGTGGTGTCTGCACTCGCTTTCAATTTCATTTTGAACTCATTTTGATTTGCGGTGAGTCGGAACAAAGCACTCGAAAAATGATGGGAAATCTTTCTTCATCATTGCGTGCACAGACAGTGGACTGCTCGACATGGAATTAATCAGAGCCTTGGTGAATTTATTAATAACACACAAGCTTGAATTTGGTTTACCGCCCAATAGTAGCAGTGCTGTAAAGCGGAGAGCGATCAGCTGATAGCTCAATCGATGGTTTTGTAGACAAAACTATCGATAGTGCCAGTAGGGGAATTGCGTTATTTGCAACAAAATCAATAAACCACAAAAATTTGAATAAATGACCAACGTTGTTGGCTAATAATGTTTTTTTTTTTTTTTTTTGTGGTTTTAAGTTACCAGTCTACCCGTAAGTAGTGTGGAATTATTTGGCCGCCCGGCTAATAATGGTTACGATTTAATTTAGTTGTTCGGCAACAACATCTATCGATAGTGGAGAAAATTCCATCGATAGGGAGCGAGCCAGCTGTAATAAATATCTCTTTCAAACAAAAACAAACCAAAATCTGCGAAAATGTATGAAGAGTCCAAAGGAGTGCTCGTAGGCGAGCACAATCAAGGGTAAGTAAGTCGGCACACACACCAGGAGGACCTGCCAAATACATTTATTACGCTTGCAGTGACCCCCAAGCCAACACACATCAAGCGCGCATTACACAGATCGAAGAGTTCATCAACGAAGTCCTAAAACGCGATCTCAGGGAACTGGAGGACTGGATTGGGCAATACAACCAGGAGATCATGGAGTATGTCCAGCTGAAGAACACCCTGCAGACATTCGACGCCCACCTGCCGGAGGGATACAAGACCCAAGTAAACATTGGCAGCAACGTGTTCATGCAAGCGCGCGTCACGCAAATGGACAAGGTCCTGGTGAACGTGGGCAAGGACGTGTTCCTGGAAATGAGCATGGCTGAGGCGGAGCACTTCAGCGATGTGCGCGTCAAGATACTCAGCAAGGAGGCGGATGTCCTGCGCGATGAGAGCATCAAGAAGCGGACGCAGATCAAGATGTCTCTGCTGGCGATAGGCGAGCGTGAGAAGTTGTTGCAGGAGGAGGCGCGTTAGTGAGCAGCCTCTATCGGTAGCGGCTAGGGGAATAGTTTTGCACCAGCACACAGCTTGTTTATTTTGAATTACACTTAAATTTATTGTAAATGATGTTGGCCGAATGGTAAATGGGCTTTAACTAAATGAAGTTGAGATGGAATAGGGATTCGATTCATACTAGGGTTGCTGTTCGAACAATGGGCTATCCGCGGGCTGTGTGTTCCTTGACAGGGATTGATCTTCTTGCTCCTGCTGAGCACCTTTCCGCAAACTCGGCTGGTTTTGGTGCACTGAGTGGTCGGTGAGCATTTTGGAGTGGATGGCAAGGCGCTGCGATGTATTGGCCAGGATGCGCATACGGTTGGTCATTTGCTGTAATAATTATAATAGTGACAGGTCAGGGGATAGATTTGGCCAGAATTCAGCCAACATTCATCACTCACTTCGTCGCCCATTTGTGGGGGCACGCGGGCACAGTCCGGCTGTGGCGAAAAGGCTGGAGGGGATGTGGTGCGGTGGATGGCCTGCTTGACCCGCTGTATCTCGGCTTCCAGAATGGAATAGTCCCGGTGCAGGCATCTGTACTCATACACCAGCATCTGGTTCTCCTCCATGAGCTGTTTAATGTGCCCCTCCGCCCGCTTATCGCACTGCCGCTTTGCCTCGTCCACCCTAATTTGTGCATCCTTCCACTGTCGAAACGACCTGATTATCTCCTCCTGCTGCTGGTTTACGTCCGCTTGCTGCCTGTCAGTCCACACGGAATCTGCTCTTAGATTGATGTACATCCATCCATACGGCATACTTACTTCAGCTTGGCCCGCATCTGCTGGAATTCGACCTCGAAGTCCCGAAGCTGCTGGCTCATGGTGGCGTTGTCCACCTGCAGCTGCTCGATGGCCTCGCGGTGCTTTTGCTGCCCCTGTTTTACGTGATCCTGCAGGCTTTGGATAATCCGCCGCGAATTGGCAAGCTCCTTCTGGCTGATCTTCACCTGGTCGCAGAACGCCCGCTCGCGTCCGGTGGCTTTGGCTTCCTTCTCTTTAAGCGACGTGACCTCGTCCCGCAACAGATTACGCTGGGAAAGGTGGCTACTGTTAGTGGGGATAGTTCAGATGGAGTTTGAGAGTCGGTGTCCTACCTCTACTTTTATCGTTTCTAGCTCCTTTTCCCCCCGACAAACAGATTCCTCGAGGCTTTGCTGGCGCTTCTTGGACTTCTTCAGCTCCCTACCCTGATCCTCGTAATTCGTCGTGAGCTGTTCGTGCTCTTGGAAGAGATCCGCGCGCTGATCTTCGCGGTTCTTGAGCAAGGAGGCCATCTCACGGATCTTTTGGAGCTGTGCACCTGCGAAGGAAGGGTTTAGTTTTCTCCACTTTTACTTCTCCTTGCATCGAAACTGACTTTGTGCCTGCTTGAGGCTGTGAATCTCCTCCTTGAGTCGTTGGTTCTCGCTGAAATCGGAGTAGCTATGGATCATTTTCTGCAGTTGGGACACTTCAGCATCGCGATTTCCCAGCTCTTCCTGCAGCCTACTAATCTGGGCGGTCAAACGCTGGTTCTGGGTTGGGCAGAGATTAAAGAAAGTGAAGGGTTTAACAATGCAGTCAATGCGTCTATTGTGTTTGTATCTGTGTGTGTGTTTGAGGCCAACTTGTATCTCTAGTTCGCTGTTTATGTTGATCCGGGGAGGTTCTTCGAGCTCTGAGTCCGAGCTCTGCTCGGATTCGGGATGCTGCTGCTGTTGCTGCTCCACTTCCTCTGTCAGCTCCTCAAGGTCCCGCTTGAACTCATCGATAATGCTCAGGTAGTTGTCTCGCGTGGCCTGCAAGATCTCCGATTGGGTTTGGCAGTGGAGTAAAGTGTGCTCGAGCTCCTGTCGATGAGGACAGTCCGCCGCCGCCTCGTCGGCCTGGAGTACACACACGATAAGTAGGTGGAAATGCAAAAACGGGACATTGGCTCTGCTCTATGCTAGGGCTTACCATGGCAATGCTCGGAAGAATGCTCTCGGAAATCAGTAACTAAGTATCGTATGCTATGCCCGGAGAGGGAACACGGAATATCCACTGTCAGAGCTCTCAGACAACGTTGTCTACGGGCTGTTCGAGGGCTCTTAGCTCTATTCTGGCTAGGTTTCTTGTTGCTGTTGACTTAAATTGTTTTTGGCGTCGTGTGAGTGGTGCACCTTTCGTGTCGTGTCAGTTTCATATTGCACAGACCCAAAAATACTCGTACCATACTCGTCTCCGAGACGATTTCGGCTTCATTACCGTTTCATTTCATTTCATTTCAATAATATTGCTATTAAAACTTTGTCACGAAAATAAAACCAAATCGAATTGATTGACTCTGCCACTGCCTCCCACTCACACTCCCTCTCTTCTTCTAGAATCTAGAGCTCCGTAGTGTCGTAGTGCCGTACTACCATAGCGCCGTAGGTGGCAAGGTATCGGGTTTCAAAGTTCTGCTTCTTTGTCACTTCGGCAGTCGGAGTCCGGAAGTCGGGAGTCCCCCCCGAAGGTTGTCTGTAGTTTTATAGACATTATTATACTTATTCCGCCCCTGCCCTCGCCTGGCCGCGCCCGACTGTTTGACACGATTTGAAAATAAAGCTGCCAGGGCTGACAGGGAATAACATACTAGACTCGTATACGAGTGTATACGTAGTATTATCGTTGAACTGAGACGTCAGTCAGGCAGTCAAGCAGTCAGTCCGTCTGCTTGGTTTGGATTGGCGTAGGGGAAGCGTGGCTACGCGTACTTAAAACACTTTTAAAGGCATATTATTGTGGAGTAGGAGGCGAGGGAGTAACCAGTAACCAGGAACCGTAGCGAGCGATCCTGCTGAGTATGATAGGCTATAGGAATGTGAAAATCGATTAAGACAAATGGCTTGGCTCGGATTGGCTTGGCTTGGCTTGGCTTGGGGGCAATGAATTGTTATGATTTGTTGGAGCCTTCCGAAACTTCCATTTGCACTTTCCAGTTGCATTTCCCTCTGTATCTGTGTACCCATCCAAAGTTGTCCCACAAGTGGAGGGAAATCCGCTAAATATGCAAGTAGTTTTGAAATTAGTTTTGGCAGCACCTTTCGCTGCCTCAGTTTGCACATTTACAGTCTTACCACCCCCTGTCCGTGCTTCCCGCCACTCAAAAACAATTTACAGTTTGGGCCAACTTTTCCGATATATCACCTGTGCGGCTGTCAAACTTTTTGGCTAATTGCACACTCTCCCCGTTGCTCCGTCACGTGGCCACCCGACCAGGTTGAAACACTTCTTCGCGTCATTCGTTTTCGCGCGCATTGCCACCGGGAAATTTGGCTACAACTTTTCGTGAGTGGGCGGGCGACAGAAGGACTGTGAGGGCGAGGGCGAGGGCGAAAGCGACTAATTAGGGCTCGTAAATTGTCTGTTTTACGTGTTAGCTTAGCGGCGCGGGCCAACGATTTTCAGAGTCCTGTGCCTTCTGTGGCTTTGTTTCACCCGAATCCGAATCCGAATAAACAGCAACCAACGACGGATGACGGGATTCTGATGTGGACTGCGCTTCCAAGTGCCGACAACTCCCCGACTGTTTCCGGAGCACTGTTTATTTTCCCTGGCTGGCTATGATAGAGATGATCACGTGAGGGGGATTCACGAGTGAGATGATCTACTCGTGGGTTCGGAAATCTTTTAAGTATGATCCATATTACGGATGCAGATAATGTACCGTCGACTTTGAATCATTAGCTGGGTTCGAAAACCTTTCAGATCGTATCTCTGAAATGGAACGAATTTTCCCCTGGCTCGTGCTCACGGACTTCGGGATTCACGGAACATCTCTAGCCTCTAGTCTTCCCTTCACTCATCGATATGCATATCACTGTTCGCCAGCCTCGCGTGTCGATTGTGGGTAAATAAATAACACGAAACCTATTTCCGAATCCCCACCGAATCCCCAGTTGGGGATGGAAAAGGAAAAGGAGGAAGGAGGTGGGAAGAAGGAAGGAGGGGAGGGCAATTCCAGATGAACTTACATATAGTGGAGTCTCCTCAATAAACACATTCGCGAGCGATTTGTATTTGTCGCATGTAGACAGCCCCAGGGCGGGAGGCCGTGAAATGAAATCTTTTACTTTTGGCTCTTACAAAATATATGGGTAAATAAATCAGACGACTCGAATGGCAACTCGAATATAGTATGTACATTTCAGCCTGGATACAAACATAAGTACTAGGGAGGAGAGCCACTATGTACTTGGTGCACATTGGGTCTCTGGCTGTAACTCGAACGGGAATGTCATTTACCATATAGGGTATCTCCAAGTGGGTCGAGGGAATTGTACATACAGATGTATATATGCATGTACTTTGGCCTAGGATTGCACTGATATGATAAGTATGTATGTTAAGGCTTTCGTTTGCTCCCTTTACTTTTGGGCGACACATTTATGTACACGTTTAGTACATATGTATGTACATATATACATACATATGTACATATATACATACATATGTACATCATATAATCAAGACCTTATCTATGTGTATATTTTTTACAAGTCAGTCCCTTTGCTTTTTGGCGGGAAGAACCGTTTCGTTTCCTCGATAAATAGATACACTTAAAACTTGTACTTGAACTACGCGAGTTGCGAAAACTTAACCAATATTCATTTATCATTTATCTAGGCTTAAGTAAATTGTTTCGATGGGTCAACGGGGGACGGGACCCAGTTACTTGGAACTTCTGGACTTTGTTTTTGTTGTGGCTGGTTTCATCGAAGCTTTCGATGTGGGTTTCGATGATTGTTTCGATTTTGTTATGGCTGCAGGTTTGTCTTTGGCGGGCCCTGTTGTATGGGGTGGTGTTTGTGTGTCGCTTTTCTGCATTTAATATTAAATTTTTTTAACAATAAATGACTATTTTTTGTTTGGCCATGTCGAAGCCATGTGATACTCACAACTTCCTCCAGCTGCTGTTCCACAACGGAGACTTTTTCCTCATTTTTTACGCATAATTCATTAAGGGCAGCACAAAAGGGATTGCTCGTTGAGGTGGCTTTATATATTTCCTTATACGTGAAGTTTTCCAAACCCTGAATAGAAGGAAAGAATTTATTGAGAATCAATAATACATACATATACATAGGTATAGTATTTAGATATCCTAAAGTCTTCGTGAACTTCTTAAAACTCGGACCAAACTGGAAATCTGTTGTAGACTCATTTCCGTATAACATTGTTGCCAAATTATTATTTATATAAGACATAAATGGAAAACATTATAATATGAGTCACATTGAAATATTGACTCGGACTTCGCTTAAATCGGGGCTTGAATTCTGTTTTCGTCCCCTTGCCTAGAATCAACCTTAGCCTCAATTACAGGGCTATTTAAGAGGTGCAAGAGAAGAAATGGCCGTACATACATATGTATGTATGTAGATGTGCCAGCCAACCCAATCAACTCACCATCTCGACAAATTTTTCGGCTATACCCTTAAGAACTTGGCCGCTCCTAGTGTTTATCAATCTCTCCGATTCGATCTTTAAATGTAATTCTGAAATGTGGAAGGAAGTCAGTCAGTCTTTGGGGAGGGGTCATTGATCGGAGATCAGTCAGAGATACCCACCTTTGTTTTCGGCAAGCAGACGTAGGTAATTGCAGTGCATTTCCTTGTTGGTATTGTTGTAGGTCTGCAGCTGACGTCGCAAGGCCTCCAATGCCGTTCCGTCCGGATCGGAGCAAACTGCACTGATCGGAGTGCTGTAGGGTTCAGATCCGGGCTTATTCACGTCGTTTCGGAGCAAATTCAGGTGGTTTCGAACATTTTCTAGATTCCTTGTGGTTTCAACGAGTTCTTTGCTCTACAAGATAAAACAGTGCAGGAGCAGTGGGAGTTACAAGTTGTGCGAGATTGCTTACAAAATTCTCGAAAAAGCTGTAAAGACGATTCCGGCAGGTCTCCACGGACTGGATTTCATGCCTACTGTGCATCGCCAGCAGATCGTTCAGTTCGGTGTTAAGAATTTTCAGAATTTGGCTCTCCTGCTTATCTTTCACTGTGAGTTTTTCCAGAAAGCAAGATGCTACCAGATCGCCGACTCTCTCCTCCTCACCTTCCTTCGGCATCTCGTAGAACGGCACAGGCTGTGGCACACTCGCAAGGCACTCCGTGATCTTCTGCAGCTGATGACAAGCCAATGGCAATAATGTGTTAATCGGCTTCATTTTGTGTTCTAGTTGTTCTATTCTTGTGTCTATCTGTTTGTTTTGTGTTTTATTCTTTATCTAGTGTATATTCTATTGTGTTTTGCTGTAATGTATTGTTTCAGGAATGACTTGAATTTTTCTACGTATCAAACAAAACAAATTGACTTAAAACCGAAATGAAGGCTGATCAACGTTGATGATTAAGTCGATTGGTTGATAAGAAATTGTTCCGAGTCTATAAACAAAATAATTAGGTATGCAAATTCATGCATGCATAAGTCTCCTAAAGTCAGTCCCAGTTCCAGTGCCTGTCCCTATCCCTATTATAATCCCTGTCATGGGATCACCTTCCTTTCCACTTACCTGCTGATTGAGCTGGGCTATGCATTGGTCCTTCAGGATGAGCTTCTGCCTGGCCGTCTGGACGACCTCGTCGAGGGCACAGAGCTGGGACTTCAGATGGCAGACCTCATCGTGCTTGGAGGCCATTTCGTTGACCAGCGATTTCATGCACTCCGCCATCTGAAAGGAGGAAACGTTCAAATGTGCGGTGGAATGAAAACAGATCCAAGAACAATAGACAACTTAAATTTATTGAACAACAACAACATCAGCATCAGAACTAACGAACCACACGAGAAATGGGGAATATGGGACTGGAGGAGCCAATAAGGCAGCTCCCGTCGCTTTCGGAATCGCTCTATGGAGGAGGTACACACCGAGTAAGTGAAGCAACCTGATTGTTGACCTGCTCTACGTCTTACCTTTTCGCTCTCGCTCTCCGGAAGGGGCTGATCGCGGGTTATGCCCAGCAACTGGTGGACACTCAGGGTCTCCAGGGAAAGGCTGGAAAAGGCCCAGATGTTTCGGTGATAGGCATTCTGTAGGAGCTTTGTGATTGCGTTGATGTCGTGACGCAGCTTTCGATTGTCGTCCAGCATTTGCTGTTGCTGCCCATCGACCGAGTAGACGCAGGACATGACCTTTGAGTATGTCTCATCTTCAAGTGCCGACAAGTTGGCGAACATGAGACTGTTCACGTGCAGCAGGAAGTCCACCCACTCTTGGAAAGTGATCAGACGCAGCTGGAGGGGGCGGTACTGCAAGAAAGATTGGGGTTTGGTGTTGGGTTTTGGGTGGAAGCCGGTGGGCTGGATTTTCTAGTCCCTCACCTTTGAATCTCCGATCTGAGAGTCGAGGGAGTCGATCTCTTGCAGCCGTTTTAGGAATATCTTGTTCTGCTCGAGATTTATCTTGTGGGCGTCACCGTGCTCCCCAGGCTGTTCTTCCAGTATACGGCGAAAATGCTCCGTGGCTATGGGCTCAATGCTGGCATTGCAATCGGGGTGGTCCTTGTTTTCCTCATCGAGGAGCAGACCGCTGTATTGCTTGAGGACATCGAACTCGGCTTTGACGTTCCCTGTCCTGTCCTGCTGTGGAGCTTCTTGGCTTCGCACAGCCTGAAGAGCTGGCTGCCCCGGGGTCGTGGGCGTATCCGAATAAGACATAGATTTCGTGTCCAGGACGAATCCTTGTCTGTCGGTCATGTTTCGACGATTATTGTTCCGATATCTAATCCTCGTCCGTATTAAGTGTCACTCAAAATTTTATGAAATTTTTGTAGTAGTTGTACTACAAGTTATACTCTCTCAATGGAGTCCGGAGAAGTGTACATTTGCCAGGTTTTCCAGTCTCGAGATCGAACGTTCACTTCGAAAGTGGAATCTCAAGGCACTGCTGATGGGCGAGTTTTCCGCTCCTAAGGTCAGCTCCACGAGCACACGACTCCACACGCACGCAAATCAGCACAGAGAATCGCGAATCGAAACGAAATGCTAAGAAAAAGCTCTGCTCTGAAAATAATACTACTATAGTATCCGATTCGCCAGAGCGCTGCCCAGACGAACCTTGGCAGCGACGTCAGCGGCAACGCGGCTGCGTTGCGTTCATATCTTTTGTTTGCAGTCTTCTGACGTAGCAAGTAGTTTTGTTTATTCGCGAGTATGTTTTTCTGGTTCTGGTTTTCCTTTTTCTGCCGCTGTGCTGTGCTTTGCGACGAGTATTTCATGCCGCGCACACGCGTTCGCCACACAGGTATATTTCAGGTAGACTGATTGAGTCCGCACACTGAGCGCGTCTCAGTGTGGGCCAAGGTGTATCTACGCGAGGTGATCCATTTCCATGAAGGTCTCCTATGAAACATGCCTACTCGTAAATACAGGTTCTGTTTCTATTAAGCACCTATGAATAAGCACCTATGAATACGAAACTTGAACCCTTTGAAACGCAACAACAAACAGCACAGAAAATATAGAGATAGTGAGTGGCAAACGCAGTTCTATCTTTAGAGCAACTCAAGGCAGAGCGGGAGTGGTAGTAGGAGCGGATCACCTTACATAGATTCACCATGTGTGAGCGACTCCGCTCTCACGTGAAGGCTCTCTCTCTCTCTCTCTCTCTCTAGCTCCTCAGCCAGCTTATCAGTGCGTCGGATCGAATCGAATCGGATCGGATCATCGCCCGAACAACCCCACTCGGTATTTACCGAAAAACTTAGCAAAGCAAACTTTCTGTTTTGGGCCGCAGCGTATCGGCGGAATATGCAAATCATTGATATTTACCAAAATTGCGGTTGCTGCTCAGTGGTCTACTGCTCGGGTGGCGAGTGTGGCCACTTGTTCTATCTTCCCACTTTCCATTATACTATAATACATATAACCAATTTATTTGTCAAGTCATTCGGACGGCTATTTGCCTTTGGATAAGCCTATTTGCATGGTGCTTTAGTGATAGTAGGGCAATTCGTATATGGACTTGAATTTGTTGCACAACTGTTGAAAATACAAATGCAGGTGAGGAGGTATGCATTGGCTTATAATGCCCGCTCAGGAGAATCTAGTATATTATCGTGATGTAAAAGCAATAGTACGATCTGGTAATGATCCTCCGATCCAGCTGGCTATACTCCTACTAGCGACATCTGATGCTGATCAAAAGGTACCTTGTGTATGGAGGTATTGCTCCTATATACCACCCTCTCTCTAATAATATATAGTCACCGAAATTTGTGATGGTCTAGTCAAAGTTAGACAACAAATGTTAAATGTTAACGCTCATACACGTTTTATTTATATGTATTTTTCATGCGTAAGAAGAACAAAAATGTATGTACAGATTTAAGATCGCGTTTGTTTGTTCGGTGTTCAATTGTTTTTCGTTTTGTTTTTGTCCCATTCAAAATAAATCATCCTTCGGGTCCTACTTAATTCAAATCTTCTGCATTAGACAACTTCTGCACATATGTATACTTGAAATATAGTACATATATCCATATAAGTATTTATGTATGTATGTATGTATCAACTAATAGATAAAACAACTTTATATAGATTATCATAATCACTTCTTTGCATACAATACATTTGCTTTGGGCATTCGTTAGTTAGGCATTCAAAACATAGAGATGGTTACAATAGTATAATCTTTAAAATCTTTTCATTCTGCTCACATGAATCTCAAAACGTTGTTGAATATATTTGCAAGTGGATTTTGTTTGGGGCAGACATAGAAATGTACATCAAACGCTCACTATAATTAATAATTCATTTATAAATTTATTACTTTAGCTATATTTATAATTATTAATATTCTCTTTCTTTCCTTAGAGTGCTTCTCTTCTCTTTTATATTCTTTTATTATTCTCCTGCTTAAAACTAGGCCTTGCATTATGCATTACTTCCTTATGTTGCTTTGCGTACGATGCGATCTTGTGGGTTGATGCGTCTATGTAGGAGTGCGTGGGGGTGCACGGTTTGCAGTTTCGGGGGCTTATTGCTATACATCGTGTGTTATCCGCGAAAGAAAATGACCAAAAACAATGCTTATAGAGTATCAAGAAATGTATGTATTGGGGGTTATCTTAAGCTTTCTGAGAGACTTTTCATCCTCAAAAGCAATGGTAAACTGATCAATTTTGAATGTCACAGGCATACAAAATGTTTCAAAGATAAAATTTAATGGTTTGGGCCGCTTCTTTCGATAATTTTTGTGGGGCGTAGGGGTAGAGGTAGAGGGAAGTCATGAAGTCATCTTGGTCAAAAATATTAATACAGCTGTGATTTAGGTGCCTGCCTGCCTGCTTGCCGAAATGGATGCAATCTAATGATGAGTATGATCTGGATCCTGCCTGTACCGGATTAGGCCAAGTAAATGTAAACCTTTCGGTCCTCTGGTGATCGCTGTAGGTATTCACGCTCAATGAGACCTTCAATCCGCTTCTTGATGAACACGGGCGAGGGCAAGAACCGCGACTTCAGCTGCGTCGTCACATCCGAAACGAGCAAATTGTGCTAAAACCATTCAAGAAACTCGCGTTATCATATATATTTAAAATAGCAACAGGTTATATGTACTCACAGCCATTCGCTTGCGCGCCTTCATTATGCGTACAATGGCTGCTTCGATTTCGTGCTTCCGGTCCTCGTCCACCTTGCCACGCGTCTCCTTGCGCTCTGGCTCTGATTCGCCCTTGGCGGCCACCGTTTGTATCTTCACTCTGCAAAGTAGTTTGGAATCATAGACATAAGTGCCCATACCCTGTACTGTTTAGTTTGCTTCTGGCCTCCAGCTTACCTGTGGAACTTTGATACAAAGGCATCATTCACGTAGAACTCATCTGTGGGCTCAATTTCCTTCGTTTTCGTTTTGGAATTCCGCACAAGCAACCGCTGCGCTGGCTTGCCCATTGACAGCGATTGGAGCGCCCTGACCAGCTCTCGTCCGGGTATGTCCGTTTCTTGTTGGATGTCATCGTAGGTGAGGACCTCGCGATTGTTGAACAGCAACAAAACACACATCTGCAGCAATAAACAAACAAGAATAATAATGGCAGACACCACGATTTATTCGATCGTTGAATCTCACCTGGTAGGTGGATACTTGAAGAATATGCTTGCGCGTTGTCGTGGGCACAGTAAATCCGTTTGAACTAGAGCTGGGTGCATCTTTGTCCTTGTCGCAGTCGGCAGCTTTGCGGCCATAGAACACGGCATTGATGTAGGACGTTCCTGGGTTAGAAATAGCGTCACGCATTAGTACCATACCTCACGCACCATCGAGTTGAATGACCACCGAGTTATGGCTTACCCATTTGCGGTTGCAACGTCAGCTGGCGTCCAGAGTGCTTGTTTAGATAAAAGCTCTTGAATATCTCAAAGGCTTCGCGGGGCGCTACAGGTATGTTGCAGTTGGGCGTCGCTGTCTGTTAGAGATCGTATGAGATTTACGGCATGAGAACTGAGACGTGAGACACTTACTTGAGTGGGCCAGAATCCTGTGGTTAGTATGCGTACCGTTAGCTCGACACCCACCAAGGAAAGGTTGTTGTTATTTACATAGTTCTTGAACTCGTCCATTATCGTGTTGGAGACGGACATATCCTTGAACATACCCTCGAGCTTTGATGTAAATTGACAGCCGCATTCAGTCTGCAAGGGGGTAAAATGGGGGTATGTGCATTAATGAATGTAAAAATAGGAATCGCTCAGCGGCTGGAGGTAGCAACCTTTAGTTTGGATATCATGTTCTTTTCGAAATCATCTGAGACTGATTTATTGAGTAGCAATCGCTTGGCCAGATGCGTCTTGTAATAGCGCTCGAAGACATCCTTCTCTAGAAGGAACCGGAACAGCACCATTGTCTTGTCCAAGATGGACTCGATCTCCTGTTCGCTCATCTGTGGAGGGAAATGGGGCCATTAGGCTGAACAGAGAAATCAGACTGATTTAAGTACTCACTCCCTTCCCGCCCTTTTTCAGTTTGTCGTCGATGAAGAGCGACAAGTACTCGGGCGATTTGTTGTTTAAGTTAAGGAAATGCTCGAAATCAGATGAGATCACATTCTTGAAAATGCGATCGTTGCTAAATGAGTGCACCAAAAACTGATCGAAGCGATCTTTGAGATCCAGGAGGTTTTGCACAAAAGTTATGGGATTTGTGTTGCCATTTTCCTCCTCCTTGACCAGCATACGTCCTTGTTCACGCAGATATGCCGACATCGTGTCGGCTATCACCTTGAGACCCTCCTCCTTCAAACGCGAAAACAGTTTGTATGTGCAAGCCAGGTCTTCGGTCTTTGAGTTCTTGATCATGTACACCACGCCGGAGTTCTCCATTTCAACGATAGGCCGCATATGCTTCTTGATCAGTTCCTCCTCCACCACCCTCACAATACGTGGCTCCGTGTCCTTGTCCAGATAAAGAGCAGCCCGCGACGACTCTTCGGTGATGCGGGCCTCCACTTTCTTGATATAAACGCCAGCGTTGTTCTCGGCAAGAAAGTTTTGTGATTCAAATTTGTAGAAGGCTGCCGACTGCGCCAGGAAGGGCTTCTCAAAGTCCTCCTCGTAGACAGTGCGAGAGTTGATTCCCAGCGTGATGAGCATGGTGCAGGCATTCTTAATGGCCAAGTGGTTGATGGCCTCGCCATGCCGCTCCTCCATGACCATGCCCAGCAGCTTTTCGCGCAGGGCCTTCTGTATCTCCGAATGGCGAACCACCTACAATGAGTATGAAATAAAGGAACACATTTAGGACACAGCGACAAGAAACATTTTCAAGTTGATGGATGTCGTTGCTCACTCACTTGATCTCTGAACAGAATCAGCCCCAGGTTATATACGTTGTCCACCTCCCGCTGCTGCACGTAAACCCTGTCCATATACATGAGTATGTCGCGTATCATCACCATTGAGGTCTGGTGGTCTGTCCAGGCTTGGTTCAGCTTGGGTAGGAAATTGCTGTGCAGGTTCTCTAGAACCTCTTGCCGCACCTTGAGTTCAAGGTGCTCGGAAACGACTTCTCTGAGGCCATAGTACAGTCGATTGCCGTGCTTGTGGAGCACCATGTTGTAGGCATTTCGATACAGTTGCTCGAAGGACAGGCCCGAGTTGTTCTTCTTCTGTATCTCCTGGATGGCATTCTTTAGGCTGGCCCAAATGGTCTCCACGTATTTTTCGTCCATGGAGGCCTGAAAAGTAGACAGAGTCGATTAGATGTGACTTTCCCATGCGTCCTTTCACGGCTACTGAGATATAGGCTAACATTGAAGGCTCTGCGCTTGTACTCGGGCAGCCAGAGCGGATACTTGTGTCCGATTTCCTTCAAACGCGACGCCCCTGTACTCTCGTGTGGCGAAACAGGCGCTGCCTGAGCCTGAGCCAGAGATCGGTGCGATCTACCGCCGTTTTGAAGTATCGGTTGCAGAACATGCATTGATTGAGGCTGCGTGGAAACTATATTTCCAGGAACGCTTAGACCATGATTGCTGTTTTGGACACGAGCGCGACGGTGCCCCACAATGGAGCGATGAGCTCGGTAAGCTGCACCACTTTCTGCACTGCCACCAGTAACGCTGCCACCGACGATTCCGCCTTCTCCGATGATCAATTGAGGGAAGTTATTGGAGCCAGCAGCAATACGGCTGTGGTAGTGGCCATGAATGTTAAGATTGTTTAGGGGCTCCGGCGGCTGCAGTCGGGGATCCCGTCTGTGCATTGGTGGCAGTCGCGAGCTGTAGCGCCAACGGGTCTCGAGGTGCTCGCTAGCAATGCTGTCCCGTTCCAAGTCCTGCTGGTGCGGCTCCTGGCGCTGTGGCTGTGGCTGCACGCCTCGTTCCTCCTCGCCCAGCGCCACCGACCGACGGGTCTGTTGGCCCGCTGGTGCCGTGCGGGAGCGACTTCTGTCTGTCGACCTAATGATGACGGCTCTTTCAACATTCACCCAATGGTCTAACGAGCCGCGCAGAGTTCCTTGCACTGACTTCCTGGTCACCCTGTTCTCCTCATGCACAATCTGGCAGTGGGTCCGTCTGGTAGGAACGAAAACTTTTCCTATAAACAACAATGGAACACTAGGCACAACTAAAATGTGTTTTTTGTTCTAATTTTTGCCTGACAGAATTTCGAACGGAATTGTTAGCAGGTGTAGTAGGGTGTGAGGTGTTGGTGATGGTGTTCTGAGGTTGTGCTGAGGTTGTGCCATTTGGGTGAAAGTACTATCTTATCATATCCAAAAACTGTGTCTGGTCAACCGCGTGGGTCGATTCGAAGCAAGGATTTCCGCGAATATCTCTGGTTTTGGTTTTGGTTCTGTGTTGGTTTTGACTTACCGGAAAGGCGCGTATGCGCATTTTTCCCTCCTTCTTGGGAGGATTTCCCCTTAGATTCATGATTTGTAGGCGGCGGCACTGCTCCTCCACTTTTTCTGTAGTCCGGTCTCCGGAGCGGGGGAGCTGCTGCAGTAGCTCTGTACGCTCGGCGCTCACCCAAACAACGGACGCGAGGGCGGGCGGGCGTTGAAGATGCGGCGATATATGTAGGCGGCTTCAATCGTTCAACGAATCGTTGGGCAATCTCAGTATTTCTATTGGCAAAACGTAATCGCATGTTAATATCTGCAGGCTTATCAATAAAAATGCTTAAAATATTTCCAAGAGTTATACATATACGAGCATGTATGTAAACAGATTAGGAAACCCACAACAGCTAGTAACCGGAGGGCGCGAAGTGTGTGTACCATGAGTTCACTTCTACATTCCGCCCAAAATGTTAGGGTGTCACTATTCGAATGTGCAAGGGGAGCGTCTATTTAGAGAGGTGGCGGATCCAGATTCGGATTCGCAATACTTTTCCCTCCCGGACGCTCGCATCCCGCATTACCAGCACAGTCCAGTCCGACGCTTCCCAGCGGACAGCGGATCAGCATCAGCGGCTGCACTTCCTTTGTTGCAGCATGTCCACTAAACCCCATATATCCCTTGTCTTTAGTTTTGTGTCTTGTGGATCGCTCCACGAACGGCAGCAGAAACGAAGCGAAACGAAGAAGACAGAAAAACTCACACGGCGACAAAATAATTGTTATGTATGTGCGTGCGATGCAGGCAGCTGAAAATGGAGGTCCCGAAATGGCACTCGCGGTGCAAGAATAACACACAATTTTAAACAAAAAACTATATGCAAGCGAACTTCCTTTGGAATTTTCACTAACTTTGCTGCTGTCTTTTATATAGTTTTTTTCTTCTATTTCACTTTGTCATGGAAAATACTGTCCGAGTGTGTGTCAGTACGTGAGAGTGTCTGTTTCTCTCTCCGACCGTGTTCGTGTGCGAGTGTGTGTGTTAAGTGTTGTTATACCTCTGCTTTCTAAGCGGCGTTCCTTTTGCTGCTCCCTCGAATATGAATTTTTTCGATTTGTTTCACCTTTTCACAATGAAATGACTTTAAATTTTGTTTTAATCTGCTCATTTAACGTTGTTTATTGCGTTCCTAGAGCTGGAGAAATCGATGTTAACATCGATATAGTCGATATAATCGATGTTAGGGTCCTCACTGCAGACATCGATAGTTTTTTCAAACATCGATTTTTTTGCCAGACACCCCTAAATTTAAAATTTTTTCCAATTTGATATTCCGTTTAATATTCCTAGTTAACTAGGACCCTCAGGCTTAAGCACATAATTTTGTACGATTGATGAATCAATTGTCTACAAGATTGGTTAAGTTTAGTGACTCTCTTTTTTTAGATTGTTTCTAAAATGACGTTTAAGCAAGGGCATAAAACGAAAGTGAGCATGAAATGCGACGTAAGAAAACGTAAGTGAGCATGAAATGTCACGTCATTTGGAAACTTATCCGGTGGTATGGACATATTGGCGCGAATAGCAAGATTTTGAACAGGGCTTGACAATTCCTTAACAAATTTAACATAAGATTGGAACTTTTAACAGGGCTTTAAAATTCATTCCATTCTCTAAATTCAATACCGTAATATCTTTTTGCATGTCCATAATTTTTCATTTCATAAATGTTAAAATTGTATCTACATTTTTTGACCCAATAATGCATTTGATGAATTTAGTATTATTAACAGAGTGATCCCGATACCCATTTTCAGTCTTTATGAAAAGACCAAAAGCCGTAAAATGTTCTATGATAAAGACTTACTAGTTTCTGCAATAATTGGTGCCTAGTAAATCCCTCAAAAAGTCCCAACAAATACGGCAACAAAATATCGTTATTTTTCTCAAACATCGTCTTTTTTGCAATTTGGTTGAGTTTCAAAAAAATTCAAAAAGATACGTATACACGAGAGAACATTATTGGTGGAAAAAAGTGAACAAAGTGTGAAGTTAAGCTATGGATAAATATTTAAAACGTTAGTATTAATTTGAAATTAACAAAAAAATGCTTTTGAGAGTTTTCCAGTAAATTATTAGCAAAAAACCTTGAATTAAAACGAAATGCGTGTATTTGTGTAACCACATGTTTTAATTAGCATGGTTTTATTTGTTTTAAATGCAATTCATATGCATGTATCAACCGTATTCCAAATGAACAATATTGCATATTTACGTAATGAAAAATTATCTTTAAATATATTTTGAAATAGTATATTCGACAGATGGGAATTTGAACGCTGAGACAGATGATGATGCAAGAATTTATGTTCCTAAACTACAATGTCTTCTGGTCTTCAAACACCGACTAAGTTTAATGTTGATCTCGAATTAATTAATCTATGATATTTAAATTCCATTGAAGGGTTTTGTTTATAAATTACCTTTAAACTTTGCTGGTGCAATTGTATTGATTCTAGTTTGTAATTGAGATGGACGATACTTTTGTACCTGTTACTTGTCACAAGTATTTCAAAAGAGTCACGGCGATGCGAAGTACGAAATAGCGCCAAATATCACTGAAATGCGTTTGGAATAAATTTTCAAAATTCACCCGGAAACGATTCGTAGACATTATTCTCTTAGAACACGTTATAGCTGTAAAATTCGGGTCACAATCACATAATTTAACATTTACTAAACGTGACAAAACAGCTCATCACTAGCTTTGAGTGCTGTAAAATCCATATAGTTAAAACATATGGCAGCGCAGCAGCACTAACCATACAATATATATATTGTATATATATATATATATTGTATGGTTAGTGGCCAAACTTACCTTTCAATCGAAGTGGATTTGTTATTCTCACCATGCTAATATACCTCTTATCTTTATAGTTGCTATTAATATTTTATTAGAGAAGAATAAAATAACAAAAAACACTTAAAATGTAATTATGCACCAGTTTCTCTCAGTAAATACATCCACAGCAGCGACCTTTTTGATGGAAGCAATCAAATTAGTTCAAGAAGTGGCCGCTGAGACGTATGCGTGCAACTCATGTCATTCTCATGTATTCTACATCATCTGCGCGCAATTCAAACTCAAACTATTTATTCATGCTCGGACATCTTATAAATTCTAAGCCAAAAAAGATCTAGACTATAGAAAATGTAATCTTGAAACTGAACTACAACTGAAGAGTGTTACAAAGTTGTGGCGAGCCAGGACAGCAAGTGAAAGCTCCGTTTAACAACTAATTACCGTGCGGCAAGGTCTCCTGGCAGAACAATATTTTAATTATGACAACTTGAAACTGCTGCTCAAGCAAGCAACTGTTGTAAATGGATATCCAAGTCTGACTGGCTACCGCATGTGGCTTTCTTAATTGGCCAGCGATACGGCGCACTGGCTGGCAGGGCTTTGCTGATAAGCAAATTGGTGAAAATTTACAACAAAATTGTGAGTTTAATTTGTAAATAAATTCTTCGACCTCCTACAAGCTCCAAGCACCAGGCCAAGGCCCGTGCCAGACACCAGACACCAGACTCCAGACTCCTTGAGGCTCCAGGCTACAAGCCCGCCTTTGGCCCATGCGTGTAAATTATGCGCACTTTCACCGCGCCGCAGTGTGGCAGTGTGGCAGCCTGTTGCTGTCGCTGTGGCAGGCTATTGTGTGGCATTCGCTGTACCTTCTTTTGCTTCATTTGTCGCATTTGCCGTTCGCTGTGCATCGAAATTAATTAGTCGCACTTCATGTTCGCCTCAGCATCAGCATCTGCATCTGCCTCTGCCTCTGCGTTCTGCGTAGGTGTTCGACTGCCCTACCATACCGTACCCCCCGCATGGGGAGTGGCCCCATCAATTTATGCGTTGCGTACAATAACTATTATATTATGTACACACATGTACATTGTACACACTGTATATTGGACACGATTGTGATGCGCCTCGCATTCATTACACGGCAGGCACATCAACATGAATGTTGCCGCACCGCGGGTGCAACACAAACTACTCCTAAACTGAGCAGCGAATGTTTGAGAGTGTGCGCATGTGACTGGCTGTGTCTCCCCACAAAGTCCCCAATGTCGGTCTCCAGCGATAATCGTGCACCATCGCTACCACTCATATTCACACCAGGCGCACTCGCGGCAACAAGGACAATAAATCATCTAACAAGCATCGAGTGCAGACAAATTCCCTGAAATTTGAATAAAAATCAAAACAAATGCACACAAAACACGAGTCCGGGAGTCGGTAGTCGGGGCCGTAAAAGGCATTCATTGCCCGAAATGCAGCCGCATCAATATGGAGCATAGCAACTCTGCCACAGCGCAACAGCCCCTGCCACAGCCACTGCTGCAGCAACAGGCACTGCTCCTCGATGTCGGCATTATGAATAACTTTTAAATTTGAATGTGAAATAAACGCTTTGTCTAAGCGGGCTACCGTTAGCAACGTGCTGTTTGGGATTACCTCTTGCCTCCTGTCTCTTGCCTCCTGCCTCTGCTGCAGTTGTTGCGTTGCCAATGATTTATGCAGCAATATTTGATGAAATATAATACAAAAGGCGCACAGCAGCAACAACAGCAACAGCAGCAACAGCAGCAGCCACAACAAAGATAAATTGCCGCACGCTAAATTGTAAACTATATAAGGTTTAAATGCAAAGTGTGTTGCATGCCTATGTTGCACGCTGTATGTTTACATAACGTCGGCCACAAATCGTTATCCTGCACTGGCGGAACCGCCTCTACTGCTCGTTTAATAGCCATTCAGTACAGTAAAAACTCCATAAAGTAAGGCACTCGTTTAAAGATCCTCCGGTAATAGCCCGGATCTGAAGTTTTACTGAATCAAAGTCATAGCTTACTGGATATTGATTGCTATTGAGCCGTCTCCGTGCGCACTGGGCCGGTTAGTGCAATGCATTCGATCTCCACGAGGGCGTCCATCGGCAGCTTGGCCACCTGGAAACAGCTGCGGGCCGGAAAGTCCTTATTGAACACTACGGAGGAGATAGATAAGCAAGGCAAGCATAATGAGCATAATACGATTGGTCGTAAAGGTTTACAGCAGAGAATAAACACACATATGAGTATAGTCGCCGATAAGGCGCTCCGCTCCGATTGCCTTATCAAGCGGCATCGACCTAAAGCCAGAGACCTACGCTCTGCACTCCACACTCCACACTCACCCCGCTTGTACACCTCGTTGACCGCACCAAAGTCGTTCAGGTCTTTGAGGAAGACCGTGTTCTTGATCACCTTGTCCACGCCGGAGTCGGCTGCCTGCAGTATGGCCTGCAGATTCTCCAGCGCCTTCTCTGCCTGCTCCGTGGGGCCGCCAGGGACCAGTTTCATCGAGTCCTTGTCCAGGCCCAGGCAGCCGGACACATAGACTGTGCGATCGGCCACCACAGCTTGACTAGGAAACAAAAGAACATTAGCGATCGATCGGGGGCAGAGGGCACTCGGAGGCTGCTCCATCTCTCTCTTACTCACTTGTAGGGGGCGACTGGCTTGGCAGCGTTCACTGTGCTGATCAACTTCCTCACAATAGTCGACATTTTATTTAGTGATTGAAAACAGTCTGCTAAACCTGAAGCTGGATTGTGGAATGATGGAGCCGCGCGCTGCTGCTGCTTTTGTTTTTTCCAGCTGTTATCAGCAGAGAATGAGAGGGAGAGTGAAAAAGAGAACACAACGCTCAAACTTTCGAACAGGTGTCGAGCAGCAGAATGCATGTAAAAATAATGTAAAAGTGCAATTTTTAGCCGCCCTATCGAACACTATTTCGTGATTTGCATCGAAATCCAAATCGGTCGGGACAAGCAAAAATGCAATTCATTTAAAACTGATCCAAAAAATGAAGAGAATATAAAATGTCGGACAACAGCAGTTTTTCACAGTGGCGCAGCCATGGAAAAGCACGGTCAAAGTTGTCTTGCCAACTACATCACTACATGTTCTACTACATGTAGAATATGAGCAATGCACATGAAAACAAATATTTTCTGGACCCCTACACGCAGTCTGGGAAAGTGGGCGGTCCATGTCTATGGATACTCTCCAGTCCATACACTTTCTATGCCTGCTCAATGGCGGTTGGCGCTGCCAAAACTCGTCACAACAACAGAACAAACCGACCGAAAAAAAACGGGGAAAAACGATGAAAAAGGACAGAAAAAGAGAACCACTTTTGTTTTTGGTTTTTAATACGGCTGTAGTTCATTTCGGTGACTGTCAATTATAAAATCAGTCGTATAATTATTGCAGCCAGCACCGTTCAGACGTAATCCAAATCTATTAGAAGTGAAAAATTAATATATAATTTATTTAATTATATGGGTGCACTTATTTAGTTTCATATCATTGGCCTGAGCTGATTTATTATTATATTGGTATTTCTAATACAATTTTTTTCTAAAGTTGCCAAAGTAGTAGCCAAAGTGGACGCGTCAAATTAATTAATTCTTCCCGGATTCGAAACATTTTTGAATTAGTTGTGAATTCATAAAGTCTAGCTGCTTTTACCAGGAATCGCGAAATTTCTACGACGCCAAATGTCAACAATTTTCCAAACCCTAAGACCCCAGCGTCGAAAAAAAAAACACGCTCTTCAAATTGTATCTTTTTAGGTGTAGTAGTTTGTTATTTTTTTGCTGTTTCGAAAAGTTTATAATATTCTACGATATTCAAAATGTTCAATAAATTCAATTTTACCTCTATTATATTATTTTATATGTTACACATGTATAACTAATCTGAATAAAAGAACTAGGCATGTAGACAAAATAGAAATACTGATGATAATTTCTAGACAGGTATGCTATTATATATGTAAGTAGATTTAATATGGAAAAGCGGAATCATAATCCGCGTAAAAAAAACCCCAAACGGTTCATGCAAGAAATAATTCGATTTGAAAAACGGAAGGGACAACGTATGTATATACCGTAGTTGTATATGTATATATACATATGTACGTAGTTACATATGTACATATATATGTTCTAGTGGATCTATTAGGAATGGGGCTCAAGAAATCGGGGATATCTACGTCATCCTTGATCAAGTATGTATGTATGTATGTAAATCCCACCAAACCTTTTTCTACGATTAACTAAGGATGGAAGGTTTATTAAAAGCAATCTGTTAGGGTAGTGTGGCATCCCAGTTGAGGCGGCGCAGGGCAACAATACATTGCAAATCCCCAATACATTGTCCTTCCATTGTCCCGTACTGATACTTGTGCGTTGCGTATGGTTTAATAACTTAATTAACATTTTTCCTTGGGATTATTAATTCGCGATCAGGAAATTTGGGTCGAAATCGCTTTCTCTAGCAGAAGTGCAGCCAATATTTGATTTAACGCCATGAAAAATGCATGCCATGTCATTGTGCCACGCCCCATACACCGCCCCGACTAATTATTTATTATTTGGAAATTGCTGTCTGTCAGTCGCTGTCAGGGGCAGTGGCAGGGACAGAGGGAGAAGCAGAGGGCGAGGGCAAAAAGAAAGCCCTGCGCGAGTTCCCGTTTCGTTTAAGAATATTTACGCATCCCAACAAAATACCGAAAGCCCATACAAAGGCACCAAAAATACATACGCTGTAATTATATATTATGTACGAGTACGAGTACGAGGTGGAAGAGGATCCTCTTCCAAAATGCTGCTAAGGGTCTTAATCCCAGCAAAGTGAAGCCACGCACTGGAACTTGGAACCTGGAACCTGGAGCTGGGATTGGGTGCAGCCTCGTGTGGCTGTGTGGCAGTCTGGGCCGGCGTAGGTGCAACGCAGAGTAAAGAGAACACGCCCTGGAAACGCCGCCGAAAGATTGATTGCAGACGCTTTGTTTGGTGGGGCTGGTGGTGCTGGTGGTGCGGGCCAACCCACGAAGATGCCCCGAAATGCTGAAAGAAATTCGCTCCCTCTGCCCGGAGCATTTTGATGTCGCATTTGAGTGCATTAATTACTTTATATGATCCACTTTATAAGCATAAAATATGCACGTTCCGTCCCCGGATCGGAAAAAGCAATTTGGCAGGCGTCTTGAGACTGCGGTCTCGGATCTCGGATCTCAGAGCAGAACAGCTTCGTGGGTGTTGCAGGGGCAGCCGCTGCCCCTGTCCTTGCCCCTGTCCCTGCCCCTGCCGACATCCACTCCGACACAATCAACATTGATATTAATTAGCTGTAGAGGACGCATATTGATTTATACGAGCATATATGTAATCTTCCTTATTTAATGATGGCCCCTGGCCTTTACAAACAATTTTACATTAAATGCTTTAATAAATAAAGCTCTAAATAAGCCAACCACAAACGAGAAGATGCCATATAATTACCCGCAAATAACAAATTGGCATTGCCTCTCCGTTCCAGCAAATGGCAAGGTGTGCATTAAGAAAGGGCCAGAGCCGAACCAGAACCCTCACGGATCCCATTCCAGCAAAGATCCCAGAACAAGTTGCTGGCTGTTCAATATTTATGGCACTTGTTGAAGGAGTAGCCCCCAGCCCCCAGCTCCCAGCTCCCAGCCCCCAGGTCTGGGGGCTCTCCCTATGATTTACGACAGGTGCGGATTCGAGCCCTGCAGGGCACGGCCCAACCAGACAAATATAACATCTAAAATTTGTAAATTTCACAAAGATTTTGAGCATATTCCATGGGTTTATGATTTCCTCCACACTGTATTGAAAAATCTCATTCCGCACCTGATAATATCCGCTTCTGGATGATCAGAAACTTTCCATTTCGGCTTGACATACTCCTGTCGATGGGATGGGATGGGATGCCTGGCTGGCTCCCCATCATTTTGTTGCTGGCATTTTTTATTGGCTCAAATAACTTCATTTGTTTAAAGCTTTATTGGAGCGCCGCCGGGTCCAGAGCGGACGCCGACGATGGAGCCGATGCTGAGGCAGGAGCTGAGGCTGAGGCTCTGTCCGGGGACAGGTCTCTCCATGGCGCAAATTACAACAATTTCTCAGCCAGAGCAAGAGCGAGAGCCAGAGCCAGAGCCAGACCCTCGCAGCGGCTACCAGGCACCGCCACTTGCTGGGGTCTGGTCATTGGATACTCTATAATTTGCATGTGATTTTTATGGCTCGCTCGATTTCCATGCTAAATTATTTGATTTTAATTTGCTGCGTAATTGCTGGGCTGCCACCATGAAAAGAGCCAGAAGCTGGCCAGGAGCACAGCCTGGTAGACTGGCAGACTGGCGGACTGGCGGACTGGCAGCCTGGTAGCCACGTTGTCTAGGCCCACCTCTTGCCCATTAGCCTGCAGATTTATGTTTATGGCGCTATTGACGCGACTAATCCCGACGCGATGTCGGGCCCCTCGACGCAAGGCTCAATTTGCTGGAAATAGAATGGAAGTCATTTATCTAAAGGTAAGGCTAAAGCTAAAGCCAAAGGGGGAGGACCTCATCGAATTCCAAGGACGACTCGTTGCAATGATTTTGAAGTTCCCATTGTAGAAATTGATGCGAAGCCATTTACACATGTACTCGTATGTTGCAACTTGCACCACTTCCACAATTACCGAGGGATAGAGCTTTAAAGGTGTGGTTTATCATGAACAGTATTGGGTTATTGGGTGTGACTACCCCGAGAGGAACCATTGGTTGCACTCGTCACAGCCGTAACAGATATGTATAATGGATAATTATTGTTTAATATTGAAGTACGAGTACAATCGCTTCCTTTTCTGTGGGTAATTTTCCTTTCTTGTTTCGTGCTCAACCATTCGAGCCACGAATATCCACAACGCCCACACTCTGCTCCGGTCTGCCAGGGTACCGCCGAATGGCTCTCGAATGGCTTTAATTACCGCCGCTCCATCTGCATCTGGACAGGACACTAGGGCGGGGAGAGATCTAGCCGCAGGTAGGCAGTGTTGACATGCAACTGCCAAAACTATGCACTGCCGCATTTTCAATTTGCCATTTTACATTCGCGCAAGTGAAAATTGCACTTTAGTTTTAGTTTTAGTTTTATTTTTAGTGGGCTTTTTGCTGTTTCTTCGTTAATTTGCAATGCAAAATAGTTGCACGATCCCGATCCAGATCCCGGCCAGGCGCAGGCGCAGTCGCAGTCGCTGGCACACGCCCTAAACGCCACAAATGAAAACTAATGATTTTCACTTTATAACGCAGGGGGGGCATGGGAAGGGGCAGACCGAGGGGGAGGAGGAGGGGGCGGGATGGTAGAGTGGCTCACGCAAAAGTTGCCGCACGGAAGCGAATGGGATTGCAATGAGATTCGGAGCAGCTCTGGGCTTGCATGGAAAATTTGAAACCTAATCGCTGGCAATTAATTTGGTCCAAATGCAGTGAAAAGCGTTCCACGAGGGGGTCGGGCTGTGGCTGGGGCTGGGTCTGAAGCTGGGTCTGGATCTGGGCCTGGCGCCCCCACAGTTGCAGCTGCTGCGCCGCAGCCGCACCACCCGCTGTGCATCGAGGTGGGTCAGTCGCATGTCCACCTGTATCGACTGGGAGCAGTGGCAACCACCCGGACCCCATCGGAGCGGCATCTGTGTGGTCCACTGGATCCAGAGTCGAGTCTCTGCCTTCCGATGACAAACGAACGTTCAGCATCCAGTATCCGACATCCAGTATCCAGCATTCAACATGGAACGTGCAACGTGCAACGTTCAACGTTCAACGTTCGACATTTGGCAAGTGGCCAACCGCTCAACGTCGCAGTCGGCGGGCAGGAAAATTGAAAAATTAACAAGTAAGAAATGTGCAATTAAAGTGGGCTAGTCCCGTCCCCCACATTACCCATTGGCAGCCAGTCACCAGCCTGTTGCCTGCTCGTGCTGTCTGCTGCTGTATGCTCCCTCCCCACTCCCTGCCTCATCCTAGTCCCCTCGTCCTAGTCCTAACCAAGTGAGGATGACAACCGCATGGACAACGCTGTCTACACCTGATCTGGAGGAGGCGCATTATTAATCCACTTTTAATTGCATCCCACACGGGATGCCGATGCCCCTGGCCTCAAGACCGCTCCAGCTGGTGGCTCCTGCTTAGGTACTTGTTGTGGCACTTGGCGTTGCCGACTCCACCTCTCGCCCCGATCATGCCCCGTTGATTAATGTGCGCCAATTGTGAAATAAATGCTTTGCTGCTTTGCTGCCGCATCCAGCCTCGGATCGGTCCTTCCTCTGTGCGGCAGGTCTCTCTCCCCACTCCCCAATCTCTAATTGAATTATTGGCAGGGGCAAATTTGCGGCAGGCACATATTCATAAAGGTATTCGTATACGAGTAGGTACATACGGCTGGGCGGGGCAGAGGCAGAGGTAGAGGCAGAAGCTGAGGCCTTATTGATCGCTGTTTGCTCAGGGGCGGGGAGCCGGTCGGACAGAGCAAACAAGGCGCGTGCGAGATATTAAATCTGTAAGAGATGGTTTATTGGTGGCACAATTCACTCGAACTCGAACGAGAATCTTGGAGATATTTCTGAAAGGTCAGCGGGTGTACGAGATCTGGTTGAGATTATTAATGGGCTAGCTCTTAGCTCTCAGCACTTGGCATGGAAATGGGTTTCTGATTGGACAGATATCCAAGGAGATGTTTCTAAAATGAGACAGCAATCAATGGATCACGTACACATATTAGCCGATTTTCAACTATACCAGAACTAATCAAATCTTACCCTCAGATACTCTGGCGAGAGAGCCACGACCAGCGGAAAGCATCTACGACTCCATAAAGAAAGAATCAGATGTAGGATCTGGGGGAGCGTTTAAATTATTCTCTCAGCTTCACTGAGGGTCTCGCTCACGCCGACTGCGAGCGGCAGAGTCAGTCTAGGACAAACCTCGATAATAAACAGCCGTGACATCCAAACCTTATATTCGCGGCTTCCACATATGTATGTACATATATAAAATGTCTACACAAAAATTAAATACATTTCTTGAGTTTGGAAGCTGCTAACTTTACGAGTAGTACCACTATTTCGTGGCAGCACGTCTCTATCGTTGGAGAAATGTGGCTGGCTATCGTTGCTTCTAGTGCTTCGGGGCGGGGGAGCTGCTGTTCCGATGATTAGTTTTAGTATCACCATCTGTTGGCCAGAGTTGCAACAGTGGCCAACATTCAGATTGCATCATGCGACCCAATTCGATCATAATTTTGTACAAACATTGACTTATTTCGGTTGTTATAAGTATTTTCTCGATTTTCACCCATTTTGCAGTTTTGCAGCTTTGCCGTTTTGCCTTTGGCCTCGACATGATCTCCGCAGGTAAATGGCACACTCAGTGTGGGACGTGGGGCGGAGCGGAGCTGGGCAATGAAATTGGCAATGCAGCAAATTGGCCAGCAACAATGGCCGGCCAGCCAGCCAGCCAGCCAGACAGCCAGCCAGCCAGAGCCTGAAAACAAAGTACAACGAGGTCAGTCCAGGGCGATGTCGATGGGTACCCAAACGTACCCACAGTCGCGCCTCATGGCCATGCTTCCTCTAATGTCAACATATAATGCTCCAGGGCAGGGGTAGTGGCTGGGGGTAGGAGGCAGGGCTTCGGGGCAGGGGCATGTTGGCCTACATAGGAAGAAGCCACAAGAACGGCTTGTTGGAGGTGGTGTCACTGGCTAACCACCAGACCCAGTCCCAGTCCCTGGCCCAGGCCCAGGCGCAGACCCAGGCCCAGACACGAACTGTGAATTTGGTTCTCCGCTCTTCTCGATTTGGTGTCTGGCCAAAATTCTGCAAACTTGACCATAAACATAACAATTGAATGGGTCGCGGCTGAGGGACAGAACAAATGCATATTCGCGATGAATGCGGATATTTAGGGCGTTGTCGGAGTGGTTGATGTGTCTGTCCTCACCCCCACCTGGCCCCACCTGATGCTCCACCGATAGCACCCAGCAACAAATAAAGGAAAATTCTACGCTTCGAGACTCCGAAGGCGACAGGCACCCATAGTCCCCTCTCTCTCTCTATCTCTCTCACTCTCTCTCTCTCTCTCTCCACCTCACAGTCTGTGTCTGTTTCTGTTTCTGTCCCTGGCTTCTTGTAGCTGTCATTGAGTGCAGGAAGAGAAAACGACGGAAAAAATTCATTAAATTGAAAAAAGGGTACCAAGTGCAAAAGGTTACAGGTAGAGTAAGCACCGCAAAAAAAAAACAATATAAAAAAGCCAAAAAAATAAACAAAAAAAGGGCCAAACAAACCAAAGAAACGAACCGCATCGAAATGAAATAACCTGGAAAATGTATATCCCTCTTAAATGACGTTTCTATGCTCTTACGTAAGGAAAAGGCTACCTATTTGGGATATACAAATGTAAATTACTATCGTATTAACTACAAGATTTAAGAGAATAGTTCCTACAGTAATAGTACTATAAATCAATCATACGAAAATCCATAATTGGATTGGAATATATAATATTTACATTTAATACTTACATCTGGCTGCCTGATGGAAATGCCCAACCACCTTGGATAAGCCGGTGTCCCTCCGTCAAAGGGTATGGTCATTGGCCAACAATATAACTTGGCCAAAGAGGCAAAGCAGCCAAAGCAGCAGAAAGAGACTCAAACAGGCGCAAATAAATCTGACAAGAGTTTTGCAGTCGCAGCTCTGACTTTAGAATGCCCCGATGTCCGATGTCCGATGATGAAGTGATTTTAGGGGGCCAGGGCGGGGTCTACGGCTTGGCAGGGATGTGGTTGTGGATGTGGATGTGAGGAGGGGTGGGAAGGTGCTGCTGCAACTTGAAGCCGGTGAAGCGACTCCAATGCGCACGCGCTGGCTGCCACTTAACAAGCCAGCGGAGGCAACGAGGAAAGAAAGCGCAGCCTGCACTGCCGTTGCCGCTGCCGCTGCCACTGCCACTGCCGTTGGCCCGGCTGCAACTCCTGCTCGTGGTCCTGCAGCGGCGGCTGCCTTCGAGGGCGTTGCAAGATCTCTCGACTACAGCACACAAACAAAAAAAGGGAAAAAAGAGGTGACAAAGTCACGAAATTCTTGTCAATTTTCAACTACAGACCAATTTGTTTGTCTTCCCCAGTTGCAGTTGCAGCAAAAAAAGCAGCAACAAAAAAGAAAACCGAAATGCTGGGCCCAGAGAAAAAGCGAGGAAAAAGAGCATCGTGACAAATCAAGCTACCAAAATTGGAAGCCAGCTCCGAAGCTCACTCGCAGCGTAGCTTGCGATTAGAGAGCCTAGAAGGAGAAGGAAAAGCAGAAGGAACCGTGGAACGTGGGGAACGGGGTGTGAGGGGGGAGGGAACCCGAAGAATCGACCCATATTAATAACTTTTTCCCAGCCCAATTCTTCCTCGTCTTCTGGCGGTGGCACCTCCTGACTGGCTGCCTACAATGCCTGCAATGCCTCTGCTGCCTCAGTTTTCTCACATTTCTAATTTTGGTCAACTATAAAGCCAAATGAAATTGTCTTGGCCAAGCGCTAAGTGTTTTCCCCAGTCTCTGGCCATATATAGTCGATTGATTGCTCCACAAAGCCGACGCGTCTGTTCTCCAGCGGCACCACTCTTGGATGTTTGCCTGCTCGCCTCTTTGCCAGGCCATATCAAACGAAATCATTTGTGCAACATTTTCAACACAATCAATTTCAATTACTTTACTTTAGAGCACTTTAACTGCTTTAAGAATCGAGTCTGTACGTATACCCGTAAGACCAAGTTCAGGTCAGAGCCTGCAAAGTGATTTTGCAGAGCATCCAAGCCCCCGACTCTGGCTATGCCTCTGCCTCAATTTCCTTCACTTTTAACCAAAATATTTCGAATATTTCGCACAATGCATTTGCGATGAGTGCAGGCTGCGGCTATCCTCCTCTTCGCCGAGTACAATATTTTTTAGAAAGTCACAGTTGACCCCACAAAGGCTGCGGAGCACTGCCACTTGGACTGCCCTTTCAGATGGAACATGAAAAATCAATCATGTCAGTGCTGGAATAAGATGTTGACAACGCCAGCCAGGGAGCCATGGAACCAAGGAGCCAGCCAGTCAGGGAGCCAGCGAGACAGAGAGCCAGAGAGCGCGCCAGATCAAAAGACAGAATGGGGCCTGAATGGGCCAGTGATCAGAAATATTATGGCTGCATTGTGTATCGGATCGGTCTGAAGCTGGAAAATGCGTAACGAATTTATGGCCCTAGATTGGGATGACAAATCCACAAAATCCGATCCGATCCGATCCGATTCTAGTCACATATGTATGTAATACATCCGCGACCACACCCGAGTGGCGGTCCACTTGATCCTGGCTGGGACTCCGACTCCAGTGCCGGTCCAGCGCCAGTCACAGCCCCAGATACAGCTCCAGCTCCAGCTCCACCTCAAGCGCCACATGTTCGGTTCGGGCCGGCTTTCGTGCCAGGTTTTGATTTACTCTGGCGGTGGGTTTATTTATAGACGAGGCAACTACGACAGGCACCCTGTTGCGTCATCTGGGGCTGCGGTGGGTGGCTTTCACGTCTCGAGACTCCCCCACCTCGTTCTCCTTCTACCCGCTCTTAGGGTCCAATGACTCTCGCTTTTTAATTTGGCAAATTTATACACACCGAGACCACCGAGCTCTAACAGAAGTTTGCCAGATTGCTGTTTGCTGTTTCATGTCGGCAATTGGTTTTCTATGGCCAGTACAGTGAAGCTTCCGGAACATCATAGTATATTATTCGATTACTATGCTTGCACCAGACCAATGGAGGCCTTAACTTTCATTTGAAATGCTAGTCTATTTTCCGGAAATAACATAATACTTTCGAGAAATATTCAACGATCGCTCACTGACCTGCCTCACTGTACTCATTCACTGTTGATTCATTCAGTGTTCGGTTTCGGACCACCCACTGTCTTAAATTTCAACAAATCCCGCCAGAGTCCACAGCCGGTACTCTGGATTCTGGATATTGGATACTGGATGCTGGATAGATGCTCTGGTAGGCTGTGCGAATTAATCAAAATGTGCGGAGAAAAGGAAATCGCAACAGATGCCAAACAAATTTCGGCTTAATTAATAGATTTATTAGTATTGTCTTGGATACTACAACGGCAAAAACGTTGTTAACGAATTAATCCTTCCGAGGAGTGTAGATTTCCCCGTTGCCGGCCATTACTCATACGCCCCGATGCCCCGAGCAAACTAATGACCTGCTCCGGCCACGGCCTCCTTCTCGTAAAGCGCGTCAATAAAAATGAGTAAAAACTGCATTACCCGGATGGGGGGGCCATTGCCAAATATGGAAGGCCTGCTCCCAAGCGCATCTCTCTCTCTCTCTATCTCTTTCTCTTTCTATCTCTTTCTCTCGGATATTTCAAATTTATGTGAGCTACCGAAAGGTTGTGCCAGTTCCTGCGAAGCAAAGAAAAAATCGGACCCACTGGCGGGCACGGCTAGACCAGGCTTTTTCTGGATTTCCAAATCTTCGACAGACAACACATGTTCGCCCTGCGCCTTGTAAGCATCCCCCATCCCCATACCCAGCTGCCAGCTTGAATGTTTATCTTGCCACAGCGATGATGACGATGACGACGATGATGATGATGCGCCTGCGAGTCAGCCTGCTGGCCTGGCCTGGTCTAGGGCTTCGGCGGCAGCATCAACTTGCTGCTACTGTGCGCAAAACTGTCAAAAGCGAGGGAACTGAAAAACTGACGCTGGTCCCCGACTAAACTCCATGTGGGCTTGATTTAATGCTACGTTTTCTGACTGCCTGATGTGGATGATGACGATGCTGATGGAGATGGAGATGGAAAGGAGGAGGCGAAGGTGAAGTCCAGGAATCCAGGAGTGCAGGAGTGCTGAGTTATGACTTGAACTCTGCTACTTTGCTCTTGACTTTCGAGCTGAGCAGAAGAGCAGATGATCAGATGCCTTGGCCCGACTCTGACCCATACCTATGTACATGCTCGTATGTGCAATTTTCCAGTTGAGTTCCAGCTAGTGTTAGTGGGTCAACTCAAGTCAATATTCGAGGGCTGCTTCTAGGCCATAAGTGGACTCTCTTCGACTGACGGTTGTGTTAGATCACTACCTGTTTAGACCTTAAAATAAAAGTCAAGACACTTGTGAGCAGAGGTTGAATGCATACTAATCTTTATTCAGAAACTTCGGACCTTATATTTAATTTTACAATGAGGGATGGGGACAATTTTGTGTTCTATTCTTATCGTAGACGTACGGAACGGGTGCAAGCATTAGTATTTTTGGACTAAATTAGGGTCTTAATTGCTTACTGCACTTGAAATTATATTCTTTATGTATTTTTTTACTTAGAATAGATTGGTTTTGTGTTTATCTCCGTTAATGTGTAAAGACTCTTGCTCTTTAAGTACAATAATGTGTTCATATTTAAACACTACCGTTACAATATCATAAGGTTAAGGCTTACTCACGAGCTTCAAGAATATCAGAATCGGCCAATTAAGTTGGCCTATCAGCTGTGGAGAAGTGTTGAGTAGGCCCGTTATCTGGCGAACACTGGTAAACACTTGAAGCCAACTCGTAGCCTGCGTGGGGTCCCCGTATATAGAGGAGTGGCTGCTCGACGGTGGGCCACAGATCGTTCAGAGTTTGCTATGAATCCACTGAAACTTCACCTGTTTGCCCTGCTCGTCTTGGTCCTGTGCCTGTGCCTGCCGGGAGCCCTGGGAGCTCATCCCAGTCCTGAGGATGCCGAAGAGGATATGGCCCGATTTATGAGGGTCCTTCGGCAAGATCAGAGGCACTTAAGCCGCTTCAACGACGTACTAGGTAACTCGAAGGCCCTAATCAACTACCAACGTTATGGGTTCAGCGGCATCCGAGGCATCTTCCAGTGGATGGCTGGCGAGAACAAGCGCAATGACGGCATCTACAACTTCCTACAATTCTTCTCCGACCAGGCCGGCGGCTACATCGGTCTGCAGAACTACGATAAGAGCTCCAAGTACACGGTCATCTTCTCCGTCTGGAATGCCATTGGCGCCCAGCCGGGGCTGAATTTCGAGTGCTCACCCTTTGGGGGGGAGGGCATCGGCTACAAGTGCTTCAACTACGACTTCGATCTCGTCAACAATGCCATTTACTATCTGGACGTGGAGATCGCTGCTTCCAGCATTCGGGGCTACATTTCCGAGCCACAACAAGACCTCAGTGGTTCGACCAGCCCCCAAGTGCATCGTCAGCTGATCGGGAGCATCACTTACCCCGAAAAGCATTCGAACCTGATTCCCTTTGGATACTATAATGAGAACTATCGGGACAAAGACTCCTGCAGGAGCGCCTTTGAGCTTGTCACGGTCAACCAGGCTCCCAGGCAGTACACTGCCAGAGGACAAGCGGCTACGTCGTTCAGCGAGGCCTCTCTCTACAATTCCGAGTGCGAGGTGGAGAACATATTGGTGGCCCTGACAGCGGACAAACAGAGCACCATCTACTTCACCCGGCCAACCGCTGCGTAGATCACGAACAGATAAGATAAGAATTTGATGAAAGCATTCAGATATTTAACTGCATTTACACTTTAAAACTGGCTGGGGGAGCGTACTAGGAGTGTACTACATATACATATATACAAATCATATCACTGATCCATCAGTGAACACCCAGAACGGGCTTTGTTTGTGGCAGAGCAGAAGGAAAATCAATTTCGGGAAACAGATGCTCACTTGCTCTTTACCTAAATCTCTGGCCATCACAGTTTTCCGGAAGCCCATCTTGACCGCACTCTGAGGCTTCTTTTTCGAGGCTGGCAGGCTTGTAGGCTTGTAGACTTGCAGGCTGCTCATTAAGTGTTCCTAGTGCTCCTGCGATGCGATGCGTTCCGTTCAGCTTGTCCTACGCAGTCGCAGTCCTCAACTAACTTTTTATTGTCTGGACGGCAAAAACATGGAAACAGAGAACAACAAAAAATAAATGAACTGTCCCATTGTCTTCTCTTCTGGGATTAGGGCTCCTGCAGAGCCTGAGCTCCGCAGCTTTGGCCTGAGCTCCTTCGCCGATGGTGGGTGATAAATGTTGAGTCGCGAGTGCGCGCCTCTGAGGCAGTAGTAGTGGTACTTGTAGTGGCAGTGGCAGAGCCAGCAGCAGACTCCATTGAAATTAGTTATTCACGCGGATCGTTTAAGGCAATCCAACACCAGGAGGCAGCAACCTGGTAGCTGGTAGCTAGTAGCTGTTGGCTCCACTGCCACTGCCACTACTGCCACTGCAACTGCCACTGCGGTAAGTTTTTTGTTGGCCATTGCTCTTGGTCATGGCTTGTCAGTGATGGCTCCTCGGCTGCCGCTTTTGTTTTAATGATCGTGCCCGGGATGCTCATTTACCGCTGTACCGCAAACTGTGGGTAAACGGGATGACTCTTTGGCTTTGGCTCTGGCTTTGTGTCCCTTATCAGTGCAACATTTTGCATGTTGGCCAGGAAGGAGCAGCGACAGCCAGTTGTGGCAACCCAGCCACGTCCTCCTCCTCCTCCTCCTCCTCCTCCTCCACTGTTTTGGGCATTTGTCACAGTCTCCCCCCACAAGAAACATACATACACACACATTCACACACAGGCCGCGATCATCCGTGCACACTTAACATGTGTCTTTTTATGTATGCTTTTAGCCAGCTTTATCGCCGGCTTTCGGCTACTGCGGCGCTCCAGAGTCTCCGATCCCGGACTGGCCTGGCCTGCCGTGGCCTGGTCTGGCCTGGCCTGGCCTGGCCCGGGCTCCTCTCCTCTAATGGCTCATTTCCTTGAGCTGGCAACAACAACGGTAATTAACCTGTGCATGTTAATGAACTTCAAACTGCACACTCCTCCTCCACTGCACTGAGAGAACGCCTAAGTGCACCCAAGTGATTCTCTTTTCTCTAATATGCATGCATAGACCATGCGCTGGTGTACACTCTGGTATAACTATTATATAGTCGATCCCTCGATTCGAAATTCATCAAAGTCTCGCATACAGCTGAAATCAACTATGCACCGACAGATTAGCCGTCAGCCGTCAGTTGTTAAACTGTTGGGTACTATATAGTGCGATACCACTTTGGCATAACACCATCATGGCTCATTAACTAATCGATTTAGTTTATTATAAATCATATTTGATGATACTTTTAAAGTGTTTCTTTTTCTTGCTTAGAAGCTCTTCTGTTGGCGGTTATGTTGGAACGGAGTGTAAGCCTTATTCCTCGCAGTGCACTTCTGGCCAACTGCCAACTGCCAACTGGCCAAGGTTTATGCAGATTTTTGTCTTCGCTCTTCACGTTGGCGCTAATGCAAATGTGGAAAGGCATTTTGTGAGCAAAATGAGGTTGGTTGTGGCCGTCGTGCCGCTGACAATCTAATTAGAATACAAAATGCTTTTAGAGGCGACTCCAACTCCAAATCCAGCTCCAGCTTCAGTCAAGTACATGGGTTTCAAGTTCATGGTGTTGACATATGTAGCCAGTTGGCCCCTAGCCCCCTAGCCCCCTAGCCCTCTAGCCAGTAGTGGAACCTCCTCCACACCGCACTTCACTGGCACTTTGTGGAATAAGATTTTGACAGCATATGCGCCAACGTTTACGGGATTTGATTTCACTTAGGGTCATTATTGTGATGAGATGGGATGCCCAGGACGCCCGGGCACGTCGGGCCTGCCAGTTGCCAGTTGATGGCTACGACGGAGATGCATCCACCGATCCAGCGATGAACTCCGGGCCAAAATTGTCAACATACATTCATAATGAGTGGAAAGCTTATAAGAGGCAGATTATCTATGCACCTAATGGAAAATTAATTCAGGTTAGACATTGACTCGACCGACTGCAAGAAGGAGCCAGCCTACTCCTTTTCAGATACAAAATCTACTGAAGATCCATTGGGAAATGGATTTGGATACTTTTATGAACATGATATCCAGCAACAGCAACAGCAACAACGTCCTCCAATCTAATCGTCATCTTGCGAGCAGTCACGTAGGCTACCCTCTGCTCCACCTTGTACAACAAATTTCAACTCTGAACTTCACAATCGATTTGATATGCCCTCTCATACCATACCATACCATACCATACCACACCATACCGCCACCTCCACCCCCTCCGATGGCTTGTACCAGGAACTGGCATCACATCAGAGCACATCGGAGCACATTGGAGCACAGCACGTGCACAGAGTCAACAAGGCAGGCGGAGCACACATACAGACACACATGCGAGTATCAAGCTAATTAAGCAGACTTCGAATGAAAGCCAACAAGAGAGAACGGGGTGGGGAGGGGTTCGTGGATCGTGGGCTAAGCGACACCACCTGGAGATCAGAGCGCTGAAGAGCACCCACAGATCGCCGAGCAGCGCCGAGCATGCCATGGCACGCGATAATCAATCAAAAGCCATTAAAGCCAAACGTTTCTTCCCAGACAAAGACAGTCAATGCGGAGTAGAAAGCATTTCACTGGAAAGAAAGGGCGGCAGAGGGAGTGGCGTGGCAAAAATCAAATGTGCGTCAAGACAAGTTAAAGATCAAAATCAAAATAGAAATCAAGATCAAATAGAGCACTAGAGGGGAGAGGGCGGCAGGCTGGAGCTGAAACCCAAACCAAACACCAAACCGAAACCCAAACGGTTGCAGTTGCTTGGTTGAAGATGATTGACAGAATTAGAATATGAAATCGTGAGGTGCCCCCAGCCCCCAGCCCGCAGCCCCCAGCCCCCAGCCTGTGTCTCTTCCATTATGATTACGATTTGATTTTTATTAAATGACCTAGTTGTGCCTAAACGGCTTTTTGTTTGGCCCAAGAAAAAGTGAAGGCAGCTCCAATCCAATGTCGAGCAGAGAAGAATGTCGCCCGTCTGAGCAGCTCTCCAGCTTCAGTTCCAGCTCCATCTAGAGCTCCACAGATACATAGCTCCACGGTGCAGACCCGGACCCCCAGATGCCCAGACCCCCAGCCATATGTCGTTCAAAGTTAGCGAATGCAAATCGACTTCCAAGTGCAACTTTCTAAATGAAATGAAATTCCAATTGCACTGGCGCACTGCAGAGCTCCCCTTCCTGTCTCTGTCACATGTGTCGTGTGTGCACAAAATTAAAGAAATAATTTCGGGCACAAATATCCAAGATGATTGTCGCCTGACGGGCCTAGGCCTAGGCCTAGCTCGGACCAGGAAGGAGGGCAAGTCCGAGGAACTTTGACTAAATCACAGCCTTGACACAAACACCTTTCTCCAATCCTCCAAGCTCGAAGCTAATACGCGCACAAATTAGCGTGCAACTCCCCATTTCTCCCGGTGTACGTCGCGTTGCGTCGCGCCAAGCCATGCCACGTCCCGCTCCTCCACTGTAGTGGGATGGGATGGGTTGGGATCGGATGGGTCGGAGCCAGTAGGCTCAATTAGAGACGCATTCGCAAATTGCTCTGCACTTTTATTGTCACCACTTGGGAGATGGGAGACGCGACTGTGGATTACGCTGCGCGGTGGCATTTTGTCGCGACGCCTTCGACGTCTCCGACCCATCATCTGCCGTCACTCCTGGACGTCCAGGTAATTGCCTTTGACAAGTGTCGCCTCTAAAGCTCCCTGCCATGCCACTTGGCTCCACTACCACTTGTAGGCATTTTGTTTGACTTGGATTATCTTTAAGTGCATGGGCTTAACATTCCGCAGATGTCCCACTAAACGGTCATGATCTCCGGCCGTCGCCGGATCGGGCTGGACAACTTGTTGGACTCTGTTGCGACCTTGCATAATCATGTCCAGCGGAATAACATCGGATCGGATCGGCCACTATGTACATACATGATCGGACGGAGATCGGACGGAGATAACTCACTCCAACTTTATTGCACTCGGCGAGTACGAGTACGGGTATGAAGTGGGCCATGCTGACCCTAAATCATCTTCTAATGCCTTGCTTTCGTAGAATTCACTCACCTGATCCTGCTCCCGACCCCAACAGACTTGGAGCTGTTTAAGGCTACTTGAAATATCTATCCAGTACATTCTCCCAACACTATGGCCATGGATCTACATGGCCTGAACCATGAAACAGGGACCATGCATGATCCATTCCATGCCATTCCCCTACGATGACCAGCCCGCATCCCATGTGAAGTGGCCATTAAACCCCATATATAAATCACCATTAATTTGACAGTAGGTTTTTACATAACTCCGGCCAACAGGTGAAAGCGTGCAGCTGGCAGGTCCACTGGTGCGGGAGATCAGGGGGAGACCACGAGAGAGATCCCGGAGTGGAAAAGTCGCCACTTGCACTCGTAAAAAGCGAGCACTTCCCCCGAGCAGTGATGCAGCGGTGCAGCGGTGCAGCGCTGCAGCGATGGCATGCAAAATCGAATTGTGTGCTAATATTTGGCCAAAATGCATACTGCCAGCGGTTACTGCCGAACCACGACATGACGAAGTGGCTGCCTGGCGGGTCCAGGCCGAGTCGGATGAGGAGTTTTCCATACCGGGGCCTAGCCACAATACAAATCATTTTCCTTTGACCCCAAATTGGCCAGTGTAGTGGGAGAAGGGAAAGGGAAAGGAAGAGGAGGAGGAGGAGAAGCAGTGTCTCTCTGATCTACATGCAAAGTCAGTTAAATTTTGGTCAAATGGGTAAAAGTTGCCATGATTGTACCTGGGGATTGGAGTAGTCTGGGGAATGCGACTTCTACTTCAAAGTTTAACCTTGTACAGTGCGTAATCGATATGGGAAAACAATCCAAAGTAATCCCATTTCAATTGAAGAAAATCGGAAGTCTTCTTCGAAGAATTTCTTTTGCATTGCTGGCCAAACCAAATAATATTATGCGTAATATGTATACTTAAATATGTAGAGTTCCAAAATATAGAGATTAAGTATGACGCACGGATCAATGATGGGCGAAGTCGGTGAGTTTCGAGAAGATACTCGCAGAAGATAGAGAGACTTGGTGAATCGACCTGATTTCCCCATAATTAAAGTGCATTTGTTGTGCCATATTTCTATTTTCCAAAAATAGAATCTAATAAGTCAGTAGTGTTTCCAGAGTAAGGCACATGGGATTGCAGAACAAGCCACTGAGAACCGAGACGAGACTGATGGATGGATGGATGGATGTCCAGTGAGCTACCATCACCTTCCCCGAAACCAGTTAGCCCTTATCTACCCAAAAGATGCCAAAAGAAAAAGAAAGCTCACACATGACAGCTGCCCATGCCCAGGCCCAGACAAGCTACATAGCTTCGATTAATAGCTTCGGGAGAAGTCCGATGATGGAAACACGGCTTTTGTTTTAGCAGTTGGCCCCCACACAATATTTTCAAGTTAGAAGCCTTTCCCCAGCCCCCAGCCCTCATACATGACATGCAGTTCCTCATGCATGGGCTTTTTCCACCTACGAGTATGCACTTTTGTATGTGAGAAATCTTTTTATTTTAAACTTTCACTGACGAACGCCCATTATCGGAGAGAGAACTGAGAAGAATCCTGGAGTAGCTACGATTTGTAGGTATATACACCCTATATTTTTATTGTTCTTTAGATCGAATAGCGCTTTCCTTTGGTCCTTCAGAGGGGCTGGATGACAGCTGGAAGTCATTTGTTTTAACATTTATTCGGAAAATTCTCAGCCGATAACTCTTCCGATAACTCTCCACCGGAAACTGTCAAAGATAATTCGGGAACTGCGACTGTCTCGCCACCAACAGCTGATCTGAACTGGCCACCGTCTCGATCTCTCCAGGAGCTCCTAGGTTCTCCCTGATAGTGCTATCTCCCACTAACTTGCAAAAGGCCACGGTGGGGCCTAGTGGAGCCTGATATTCCATACCCTGGTGATCCAGCATATCTTGGATTAGTTCCGGAGTCAGCGGAATGAGCCGTTGAACTGAACCACGTTTCTGTCCCGCGGAACACATCTGCGCTGTGTTACAGATTATACAACCGGAAAGTAGCTTTTAATATTGATGATTGATGGAAATAACAAAGGTGAAAAATCCAAGATGAACTTCGAAACACGAGATAGTTGTCATGACCCTGGGTATCATGAATATATTGCCTACAGGCATTGCCTACAAGCGTTGCTCCGACGGATCATGTCCTCCGAGACATGGCCTTCCGAATAGGTGTCAAATATTCTAGGAAGTACACATCCGACCAAATCCAATACTAAATCCGACTACGTTCAAGTTTATCTGTTTCTGGGATGCCATTTTTAGAAAAATACTGCTCTTGCGTGCCCCTGCGAGGCATGTGCCTAGCTATAGGCTACACCATGATGGTACATCCCCTGTGCAATTTGATTTGGGTGATCATTTACAATAAAGATATCTGCTCTGACCTCGTGAGACTCTGGACCTGTGCCGACCTCGTCAATTTGTTCTCATGCGTACTGCTTCTTGTCGGTATTTATGGGGTAAGAGAAAAGACACCCACCAAGAAGGGCTACCACTACTAAATGATTCGTATAGGAAAAGAGCAGCATTCTGCCAGTGCACATCGTGATAAAGCTTACTGGTCTGATTTTGGAAATGATTTCCCACCTGCTGATCGCGGCCGTGGAGTTAACCCACCCCATTACGCTGGCCAGTTCCTACTTCTCCATTGGATGTAAGTCAGTGATCAGTGGTTGAAGCGATATCACTGTCTCCTCTCCTCTCGCCTACAGCCACCTACATGGACGTACTGATAGTGTTCAGCTACTACCAGCAAGGCGATGACTACTAGCGCATGTCCTGGTTACCCATTAAATCGCAACGGTAGTTCGGCCGGCCGCAGCTTTGACCAGACTTAATCACAGCGTGTAGCATTTTGTGGTGCGATTAAACGCAGATTTATTGGGAAACTGTTGCGCAATCTCCACGTGGCCCGGCATAAATCGTGTGCAATTGTCACCAGAATCGCCGACTGCCGACCGTCGCTGCCGACTGCCGTTTTATTATCGCCCCAGTATAGGCATAGCCATAGCCATAGCCATAGCCATAGCTATAGCCGTAGCCTGGCGAGTTACATGCGTGCTAATTGACTGAACTGAACCGCAGAAAGCGCGCGAAAGACCACTGGTCCAGTCCGAATATACACGGGGATATGGGGATATTCAGTGTCCAGGTTTCCAAGCTTCCATGAGTCCAAGTGTCCAGATGATAACCGCCACGATGAAAACGCATGCTGGGCCCAATGAAAATTATGTTGCAATGTATGAGGCTGAGGCTGAGTCTGAGTCTAAGGAGAGTGGTGCCCGCTGGCTGGTCACTGAACCACTGCTCCATCGCCGTCGCCTTCGCCATCGCCATCGCAGGCCTTAATTAATTTCGTTGATTAATTGAAAGTGCGCTGTGGTCTGCGGTTGGGTTTATGTATTTTGCTTTTATTTTCCGTTGTAGGCTGAACTCGTACTCGTATTTTTGGCAGTGCAAAGTTGAAGGCGAATGTGAAAAAATTTTGTTCGTATTCGATTCGGTAGTATATTATGGGCGTTGCCCTGGGCCAACCCTTGGCCATTACTCTTTGCGAGGCTCCATCTCCGTTCCTTTCGCATCCTCTGACCCACAACTCGATTATGCCAGAAGTTATGACCCGCTCGAAGGGAATACGGTACGGGTCTTGAGATGCGCTCCAAACTGAGAATCAAAGAACTATAATCAGGAGTGGTTGTTGCTGAATTTAACCGAGTCTTGGATGATCCAAGATATATTATGGTATTATAGTGATCTTAAATATAAGATCAACAAATGCTTTGAATTTGATGACAAATATTTCACTCTTATGCCCCACATGCCTCTCCGTCAACCTTTTGAGCCTGGCTAGTACATCAAGGCAAGATAGACTTGGTGGGAGGGGCAACAAAGTAGCCTACGTAGTCTACGCGTACCTACTCGTTCTATGAGTACTACGAGTACGTTCACCGAATATTCACCGATTTCATAAAATATTACGATAAATGTCGCTTTCAACGTTTGTAATCAATAATAATTTCGTATATTTTATGGCTTATGGCCGCAAAGCGACATTAAATGCTCCTGCTGTAAGAAACAAAATGCAATCGCATCGGACACAAAAAAACAAAACAATACAATACAAAACGCAGCGAAACAGCCAAAAAAAAAAACAAGAAAAATGAATTGTCTTCATTTTGTAATTTAATGGTATTTTATTGAATTTCTGATGGGCTTGGACAAGGCGGATTTGTCCAGGGCTCCGCTCCATCCTTGGCTTGTGGCCTGTCGGGACGGTTTTGGGATGGTGGGCTTCGATGGGATCTCCGGTACGGTCCGGTCCGGCCCGGTCCGGGCCGATCCGTTTCGTTCCTGTTGACATTTAAAATATGGCCGCATGTCAATGCGGCTGCCCTACGCCCATTTTTATGCTGGCCCCCGAAAGTCAGGTTTAAGTTTCGATTTCGGCTTCGATTCGGTTTCGATTCGCTTCGAGGTCCGCACTGGACTGCCTACCCTACCTGGTACTGGAGAGGTTGCGATCGGGCCCCGAAATCCCAGAGTAAATTCAATTTGAAGGTCTGTGCACAGAAAAATGTGCTTTCACTTGACCCGCAATGCTGCGTAAATAAATTTTATCGCTCCGTTGACACGTGCGCGTAATATTTCATTAAATTTAAGCCAGGAAAAATACGATACAAATACAAAATAAGCAGAGCCCAAATAAGAGTAAAAAGTACAAAAATAAAATAAATATAATTGCAGTCCGGTCAAAACGGCAGCATAAACCAATCTGCGATTGCATCGTAACTTCGTTTTCAATTTGGCAAGTTTGACACTTGGCCAGTTAGTGGCTTGGTCGCTTGGTGGCTTGGTGACTCGCTCCCGCTTCCACTCTCGCTCTCTTGCCGCAGCGCCATGTGCCATTTGCCATGTGCCATGTGCCATGTGCCACCGACTGCCTGTTTCAAATGTGTCCAGAGTGCCACCTACGTTGGCTCACAGTAGGCCCAAGGGGGTCTACCTGTCGCGACTTTTGCCGCCTGGCCTGCCATTCACTTGCCGGCAGTGCGTGACTCTCTGCCACTGCCACTGCCAGTGCTGCTGCTGCTCTGATTGCAATGCCAATTGTTGTGATATGTGGGAGAAATCCCGATTGATCATGGTCCCCTTATGTACATATGTTCAGCTATCTCGTAATTGTTTGGCCCACAGCAAGGACATATGTACATACGGACATACGGCTAAATCAGATAAAATGGTACTGATATCTTCTGAACTAAAAATAATTTTACATAACTGAAAATCATACAAAATAAATACCGTGGAAACACCAATACCAACAACAAATACTATTCTAATCTAAGTTTTGAAGGAATGGCGTGGATATTTTACGGATTACTAAAAATTGAGTTACAGTTGTAAATACATTTTCGAAATATTATTGTAGCAGACTTGAATTGGGAGACCCCATGGCTTGTGGAACTCCTTTCCGGTTATTGCAGTAGTCTCAGATCCCATATCACATGACTGACGGGGAGCAGATCCTAAGGTGGCCAATGCTTCACTCTAAACCACTAACTTTGTGTTATTCGATTTACAGAATGATCTTTTAGGGGTTATACGGCCAGAAAGTAATGCACCTTTGTATAATTTACTTGGAAAGCTTACAAACTTAGTTTTGTAAGTTGAGGCTCGTAAAGGAAAAGAAGAAGAAAAAGTATCCCGCTGTAACCTTGACTCGGCGAACGCCCACAAAGTAGGCAAAATCCCAAGAGTGATCTACGCCTTATTGTGCATAATTTTTAAGGCTGCAAAGAACTCCATAAACATGTGGCCATTATGCTGAACGCTTCGGCTAATGGCCCGCTTGGCACCACCAGGCAGCAGTCACCAGCCACCAGCCACAGTTCCAATGAGATCGTAAACTCATCTGACGGTGGGACTACTGGCGGGGCTGGGTCTGCGGTCTGCGCCGTCTTAGACGGAGGTACAAGTGCCGCTCCCGACGGTCATTAGGAGAGATGGCAACACGCACCCATTGGAGCGAGCTGCAGTCGGGTCATTTAAGTCCGCTGGCGGACGGGGCGTCACTTAAGCCGATACTAATTTCCATAATGTACGCCTTGACGGAGACGAACAGGTCCCAATCCGATCCCAGTTGCGGCCCGGTCCCTCTGCAAATATACAACGAATGGACCTGGCTGGACTCGGTAATCTAGGAAGTTAAGCGTTGGAGATGGCCCCGTGACACGGCGAGTGCACGATTAAGTTTTATTGCAGTCTTCTAACTATGAATGTGTTCTGAAGAAGTATTTCATAATACAGAAATACAGAAATGTACATATCTGACATCCAATTAAAGATCCCCCCATAAGCAGCTCTGGTTAACACCTATTGGTCTCATGCCTCTTGGCCTAGACCTTGGTCAGGCCTCAATGACTGGCAATGGCAATGGCAATGGCAATGGAAATTTAACGGCTCAGCAATTGCCTGACCCATCGACGTCTACGTGCACATGGCGATCGCGGGCACAGTGTCTGCAGTTGGCGAGGCGTCTTTGCCGTTGTCTCTGGCTCTGTCTCTGGCAACATGAGTATGATTTATTGTGGGCTATGTGGCCGAAGCCGAAGCCGCAGCAGCAGCAGCTTCTGCTTCAGCTCGTGATGACTTGGATTCCCGGTTGCCCGTTCGTTAGCTGCCCAGTCGCGGACAGAAGAACACGGTCTTGGACTCTGCTTCTTTATGTGTATCATTTTTCTTGGCCAGCGGCTGGGATTTTACATTATTGCATTTTCATATTGTTTGTGCTTAATTTGCTTCTCCAGAGGGCGGAGGGAGGAGGTAGAAGGGCGGGACAGCGCGGGCATGCACCTGATTTTCCGAGTGTTGTGACTGTCATAGAGAGATGCTCAGCTCGGTTCGGCTCGGCTCGGAGCAGGCTCCAGCTCCAGCTCCAGCTCGAGCTCCGGCTCCTATCCCGGACAAGTTCGTTAATTTGACGCTCGCATAAATTTCGCCAGCGCAAGCAAATGACTCAAGCTCGGCACGTGGAGGGCAGGTCCTGGTGCGGTGTGGTGCGGGCTCTTGGGCTATTAGCGCACAAAGCCAACGCCTTTCCCGACACCTCCGCAGAAGAACTGCTGCCACTCCTGCCACACCACGACACCTCTGGCCACAGCGCTGCGGCGTTTCTTTTGTCAATTTTCAGACATTTGCCTCTAAGTGCAGCAGGCAACTAGCAAAAGAGGAGATTTATGTTACTCTGGTGTCATTTTAAGTTAATGGGTTATACTCCCCGACTCCCTGACCAGTTTTTACACTTGAAGATGGAATGGACATGGACCCGAGAAGCGCACTGCATTCTTCTGCCTCGTCTGTTGCACTGCACTTCGCCCATGCGACTCCAGCTGCAGGTGGATTTGGGTACGCTATTGGGATTGGGTCTGGCAAATTTATGGCCCTGGCTTTTAAATTGGTTTATGGCAATTTCCTCAGCACCCACACAGAGACAGACAGGTCTCCAGCTTCAACTCCAACTCCAAAAGCAAAAGCAAAACATGTTCATTTATTATCAACAATTCCAAGGCAATTTCAGCAATTTTGCATTTGCCAGGGATGGCAAATCAGAAAGCCAGATTCACGTTTTGTGTCAGTGTTGGAAAGTGTGCCGTTTGGTAGGCTTTTGTCACACTGAACTGAACTGTCAGAGCTTATATTTTCAGTTTTGACTCTTGCTTCTTCTTTCTCTTAAAAACATCTGATTTTTGTTGTTCGCAATCGAAATTTCACTGTTAGTTAACAATCCGAAATAATTTTGTTCACCGCACGGTACCGCCCACGATGAAGCGTTACAATGCCAAGGCCATGGCTGCAGCGGCCGCCGCCGCGAATATGGCAAGGAATTCGTCGGCTTTGCAGCCGGTGTCCCTGCCACTCGAGGCGCCTCCACAGGGGCCTGTCCTCTATGTGGATGTTGTGAAAAACGTTCCCAAGGAGGTGCCTGCAACAGCGCCGCCACCACCCCCACTTGCAACACCCGAGTTCAGCATATTCCGGGAGGATTTTCCGGCCCTGCCAGGTGGGACCAGGCCCCCCTCGGTATCCTCGGTGCCCGACGACTGGACGAGTATGATCAGTGACGACGAAGACGAGATTTTAGGCATTCCGGAATCTCCGGACATTTCTTCGTCCCCCCCAGGGACTACCGAAGACGATTTAATGGTAGATGAGCCAAAATCCTTGTACAGCTCACGCTCACACTCTACATCTGACGAAACGTCCTCGACGAGCTATCCCGATGATGAGAATTTGTACGAGTGCGACGATACGTCAATCAAGTCTGCTTTCACGGAGAACGAATCCAGCTCCATTTCTTCATTCGACGTCAATGGAGAGTATGCTGAGTACATCCCCAAGGGCGGCAGCTTTCTTTATGAACACTCAGCGGGGGAACTGCTTGGCGAAGTGAGTCTCATATTTTCAAAGCAGTTCATCCAAGAGGGTGTGCGACAGCGCGCAGTGAATGGCTCCATTAGGCGACTGCGTCCAACTCCCAGTGCCACACATGGAAGATGTGCAGACTCGATCCCGCCTGGATTCGATAAGTCCAGGATCAGCGCCACCCTCATGACTCATTACACGGGAATGCCCATGGGCGGCGTAATTTTTGGATGGCACCATTCCACTGAACAACAGGATCCGGCCAACAAGGCCCCTGGATCCGCAGTTGAAGGGGAGTTCGGCCTGTTGGGACTGGCGAGCAGGCTGGGATTGGCCCACGATAATCCCGATATTATACCCATGGTCTATGGGGAAGACGATCTTATCAGCACAGAGTTGGAGACCGATTATCGTACCCACAGTTCCCAAAACCTTCGTGCCTCCTTTGCTGGGCCTTTCCAGGGCTTTCGCTGTGGCGCCAACGAACTCAACAGCAAAGGGCCCATTTACATGCCCATGGCTAGCCGACTGGGCATGGTGCAGCCCAAAATGTACCAGATGGAGGCCGAGCTGCTGTTTTACTTCTTTTACAACTGCCCCGGCGACATGATGCAGATGCTGGCCGCCGCCGAGTTGGCCGAACGGAGCTGGCGCTACAATATGAAGGAGTGCCTCTGGATCCGACGACAGCCGGATAATCCAAACTACGTCTATATCGGCTTCCAGGAGTCCGGCGAGTACAACTACTTCAACCAGTTCCATTGGAAGATTCTGCCGCGACACTTCAACCTGGACCCGGATCAGATCGAGCGGACGCTCTCCAAGGAGGAGTTGCTCGAAAAATATGGCTTCCATCCGCAGATGTACTAGATTGCTTCCCATGCTTCCCCGCACTTTCCATCTGCCACCGATCTACCAAAACAGACTTCCAAACACACACATTTGATTATTTGAGTTCAATCTATTACTCAGCAGGCAGGCTAGCCAGCTCTTCAGCGATATGGAAAAAATACTTGTCTAAAATCACTTTGTTTTAAATAAATGTGTAGCTGCGTCGACCCCAGATACAGTTTAATATTTAATTTGTTGAATAAGACTGAAATATATGCAACTTAACTGCGATATTTACCCACCAAAATCCAGGTTTATTTATAGATGCATAGTTGATATATACATATATGTATATGTATATATAGATATTGTCTAAGCTGAAACTAACATAGTACCATACCTAGCTCCTGCAGACACCCTACTGACATACGGCTATGTATTAGCTAGCTCCAAAATCTGGCCGCCACACCCTCGACGTGCCCAGGTAGCACTGCACCACCTCCAGCAGCCAGCAGCCAGCATCCAGCATCCACTCTCGAACAAACCTCGGGCCAGCGAAGCGATACGAGGAAAATCGGAGCGCTCATTAGCAAAATAATACACTGTCCACTGTGTCCGCCTAGACAGGCACACCGCAGCACAGCGCGCAGCACACGATCTGTTGGCCAAGTGTCGCCATCAATGCTGTCGTCGTTTAGCCCGCTAATTGCCACGTAAATTTGCAACCATTTTTGGCAGCTCATTAAATTTATTATTAAAACAAAGCAAGAGCTAGAGCAAACTTAATTGCCATCAAATTGACATGCGAGACCGAGACCGAGACTGCGACTGAGACGGACGACAGCACCCGCCGCCGCGGCGTTTGGTTAAGTACGGCTAGTCGGACTGCGGACCGCGGACGTGGAGTGGAGTGGAGTGGAGTGAAGTGGAGCCCGGCTCATGCGTATTAATTGCCATGGTAACTTCATAATTTCATGTGGAAAAATGTGAACGGTGGGCGTGCGCAGCCACTACCACAATCCACAGTCCACAATCACAAATACAAATACAATGTGTAATTTAAGCGAAAGACTTAAAAGATTGGAGTGGAACCAGGTTTTGGGATCTGTCCACTTGGCGGTTTATTTATGGCACGGCGAAGTTTGATTGAAATGTGATGTCTGTGAAATTGACAACTTGGGTGAGATTTGCACGGCATACAGCTGTGGATGTGGCCAGTGGCCTGTGGCTCTGGCTCTGGCTCAGACTATGGTCGGCCTATTCCTATGCCTGTGCCAGTGCCAGTGCCTGGGCCTGTGCCTGGGAATATTGGATGTTGGAGCTACATATGTCTGGAAGCCAATTAAGCATGAATCATGCCCGCAAGTTGTGCAACATCCGAGAGCTCTGATTAATAAGCCGCCCGCACATGGCTGGGCCAGGGAATTAACCCCGACCCGAACTGAAGCACAACCCCGGCACACGCATGCGCAACGGCAATTACCGTTACCAATGCAAAATGCAGAATGCCCCAGAGTGGCAGAAAGAGAGAGGGTGAGCGAGACAGGTAGGGTAGGGTAGGGTAGGGTAGGGTAGGGTAGGGTGTCAACACGATCGTAACTTGCAATCAACTTAAGATGACAGTGGAAATGAAGCATTGACGCCTCGCACGTACCACGTACAATCGCAATCCGAGAAGAAGGCTGCTCCGCGGCTGTCCATGGAAAGTCTGCTCCAACCACATCCCAGATGCCAGTGGTGCAGTGATGCAGTGGTGGGCAGGCGAATAAAAGTAAAAAGGTGCTGCAATCAGGTTTTCCTTTCTGCTTTCTGCTCTCTCGAGTGGGTACCAAATTAGACACATTTTATTATTAAAATCCACTTGTGTTGAAATAAAACACGACTTTCTGTGTCGCACATAATGAAAATATATGGCAAGTTAACGCCAGAATTTATTTATCAGCCTGTTTGCCACATCGATGCACTGCACTGTGGTTGTGTTGTGGTTGTGTTGTGGTTGTGGTGGGAAAGATGCTATCAAAAGCCAAAGTTCACTCTAAATAAAGTGCTGAATTATGAATAAATTCATTAATCCATTGCATCCAGTCTGCATTTTGGTGGTCAAGCCGTTCTGTTGGAGCTGTAGCTCCGACTTGGCAACAGCATCTCGAGATCTTCGCGAACTGCGAGAACTGCATGATCGGTGGGAGATCAATGAACGCTGTGATCAAGGATTTTGTCATCAGCGATCATCAGATCGCTCCCATTCAAGTCACGTCTCCGTCTTTATGCATATATCAGCAGCAGCCCCCCACCCCTCCCCCAAAGAGCTGGCCGATGCGATGCGATGCGATGCTAATTGCGGTAGCCAGGCCAGAAGAAGCTCTTCCTTTTGCCCAATGCTGGAAAATTTGTAATGTTAATTGCTCTCGACTCGAGTCGAGAGAACTCTACAGATTTGCATGCGAAGATCGCGTCAGGTATATTTCGGGTTCGACTGGTATTTATTTATTATTTTATTCTTTTTCTTTTCTTTTCTTTTCTTTTGTTTTTTTTTTGTTCTGGCGTTCGTTGGGCTTTTGGCGGCTGCAGAGCTGGCTTCCAGAGCAGAGCGAGAGCAGCGGTTCGTTGTCTCATTCATCGGGCGTCGTCTGAGTGTCTGGGGACGACGATGGGCATTATGCCATAGCCCTGGATGGCAGAAGATGGCCTGGCAGAAGACGAGCGAGTTCAAAGACACAACGGTACATTCAACCTGGAGAAGAGGACAAGGCGACAAGGCCACGCCAACGAGTGTCTCCACAAACCACGATCCACGCTCCACACCCACGTGTGTCCAGCCGGAGAGGAGAGTCGTTGACCATTCGAGTTGATTGAACTGGAAACCAGAGAAATATCACAATAAGAACAGTTGCTGTGCCTGTTGCTGTTGCTGTTGCTGCCTGCCCCAACAAACGGCAAATTGCAGCTTCCATGGCAGAGGGACTGGCGGTGGGGGAGAGGGAGATGGAGCGGCATCGAGAACTATGGGTTCGATTTGCAATTCAGCAGTAGAACAATGGCTCAAGCATCCGCATCGACGGCATCGGCGGCATCGGTGGCATCGGTGGCATCGGCGGTATCGGCGGTATCGAGCGGGGCAGCGCTGAGCTGATCGTCTTCCCGTAACAATTTCCCTTCTGCTTTATGCAGTATGCACGGCATTAACGGATTCCTGCCCCGACATCTGGCTGACCGGTGGGGTGGGGTGGGCTGGGGTGGTGTGGTGTGGTTGTGGGAGTGGGCACTGAACTGCTACTCGCTTTGGCGATTTGGCGAGAAAAGCGAGCAACACAAATGTAGGTGGTATGCATTTTAATATAGTGAAAGTGCAAGAACCAGCAAGAAAACAGCCGTTCATTGTGCTACAATGCAGTCAGATCGGCATCGGCGTCGGCATCGGCATCGGCCCCGCCCCCAAATTTACGGCTGCATAATAAAGTTTCCACATTTCATTCTGCTGTCTGTATCTGCATCCAAGTATGTACATACGTATGTACATACATACATATGTATATGTATATATCTGGTGCGAGTTGTATCTCGTTTCTGACTGGCTCTTATCTAAGCATTTTACATTCTCAGATTTTGTGATTTTCTGCACAAACGAAATTTGTCAAAACAAAATTCGAATTGAATTTGTCAAGGCATACTCCCGTACTCCCTCCGCACCGGCACCGGCACAGCTCCACCCTCACCACCCTCTTCCACCTCCCACCACCCATATTATGTAAGTTTAATTAGCATAAATGTGATTGATCCCCCCGGTCGGAGCAAGTTTTGTGGTATTATTTGATTTTTATTGATCTTTTTCGAATGAAATGCAAAAAAATGCAATTGCACTTTTGTCGTTTTGGTTTTTGTTTCTGTTTCTGTCTGGCTTTTGCTGTTATGAATGCTGAATGGCACTAAGCCCAACCATCAAAGACTGCACTCAAAGGTCTAGGCTGTAGAGACCAAACGCCTACCCTACCCAACCTCTGCCTCAAGATGCGGATGAAATCAATCAACTATCAATGCTGTGTAATTACAATTATATATTTTCATTAGTGGGACATCATTGAAAGACGAATCCTAAGCCCCGGCATTACTCCAATCCCTGCCCTAACAATGTACCCCCCATCAATGTATCTATCATGTGATCAGTGACCACATTTTGGCCTGATGGGTAGTGCCAATGTCCATAGCTCTGTGCACAACTCTGCCACACATCCATATATTGCTTGTATTTCCATAGCATGCCATATCCATAGCCATAGCCATAGCCATAGCCCCAACCATAGATATGACATGCACATATTTAATAGGATATGACAAAATATGCAGACCAGAGTCCGGATAACCGAAAATCTCCCAAGTCTGCGGCGCAGGTGAAATTTGCATGGTTATAAGAGTAGCGAACAGTAACTGCTAAATGTGTTTGTACTTCGAATGAGGTCAAAGCTCAGACTTCCTAGATTTGAGCAAAGAATCCACCACCCCACGCCACCCCACGCCACCCCACGCCACCCCAATTGGTATTCCAAGCGCATTTTATGCTAAATTAAGAATAAATTAGGCCAAGCAAATATTTAATGATAGTTCAAATTTGATCTCTGATCTGATTTGCTAATGATTCGTGGGTCCATCATGTGTGTATGTTGGTTTGCATAGCGGTAAATCCGGAAAAAGTACTTATTCAAATTGGTATGCCTCTCTCTGATTTATTTAATTCGTAAACTAAATTTAATACTAGTATTGTGTATATGTAGGTTATACGAATATTAACTTATATCTTAATCTTTCGCGATCTTTCAGAAATCTTCAGGATACCTTCCTGCCGAACCTTATCAACTCTTTGCCACATTTTTTACTTGCTTGCCACATAATTGCACGCACGCGTCCTGCTCCCCGCGGCTGGTCGTTGGCTCTAAGCGCCAGTTGGGTCCACGTCCACTCCTCGTGTCTTCCCTGGGCACCTTTCGGGCCAGACTCCGGCACGGATCAGGGCATCCCGCATCTCGTTCGCCCCGCTTAACATGCTGCATTCGTGTGCGCTGCTCATTGATCGAAATTGAATTGGACATAAATAAAACAAGATCAATCAATTGATTTATTTTGACATGTTGCAAGAGCGCAGCACAGCACTCGCTTCAGCTTCAGCTTCAACTTCGCTCGCGACTGCAACTTCAGCTCCGACTCCAGCGGTGGCCGGCGGCAGCGGCGTGGCCGGTTTGGTTAACTGTCCCATTGGCCTCCTACTCCTACTCCTACTCCATCGGCTTTGGCTTCGACTTCAACTTCAACTTCAACTGCGGAGCGCAGTGGGTCTCATTTGCTTTGTCGCTGGGGAGATTTGTTTCGTCTCCGTCTGTCCTCCGCGTCCGCGTCCTCGTCCGCGGAGTTGCATTTGCAACTTTTGGCATTGTTGTGGCAGCTTCGGAGCTGTGTCTGGGTTTGATTTTATTGCTTGTTCTGCCTCCGTTTTCGGGCTCGTTTGGTTAATTTGTCGCTCTGTGGTGGGGACTTTTTGCCTGCTTGCCTGATTAATTTTTATATGCACCTCTGCTGGGTCCCCCGAGTTGGCATTGGATTCTAATGAGGATTTTGATGAGGCCGTTACCGGTAACAGGTTTGTTTTCCACAAGATTCTCTGATGAATCGAGCAGATTGCCATCACGCATAACCATAGCCCCCGAGGGGGCACTGGGGCACTGGATACTCGGAACATTCATCGGCCGATCCGAAATACAGATACTAAATGCATATGTCAGAGTAACTTACTTATAAGAATGGTTCTGTTCTCCCCCAAGCTGACACTGGGACGGGGCCATAGCTAGTAGCAGGTTTCCCTTATCCATTTTGCCTTCCACATATGTACATATGTATATACTTATGGCATACGAGTCGATTGCTGGAATGGTGGCATTGAAGTAATTTTTCAATAGCAAAGATAGCTTAAGTAATGATAATACCTATGCTTACGATTATATGATAATATATCATATGAAAGTTGATCCAAAATACTTGTCGCACTGACGCTTTTAAAGGTGCTTAAGGAAAGGCCAAGCCCCTATCCCTCGGATCCATGCATAATGTATGGCATATACAATATACAAGCAGTCGGAGTTTCAGTCGGAGAAAGAGCGGAGGAGCGAACCCAGTGACGACCTTAATTGCCTCGCATGTTCTGCCACCCACACCCACACCCATGCCCACATGCACGTCCGTCCGTCCCGAATGAGCAACTAGAGATTGAAAATAGTTTTCTCCAATCGAATCCAGCTTCAGCTTCAGCTCCGATCCGATCCGATCCGATCCGTGGCCCGAACCCAACCTCAACCCAAGACTGTGCTGTGCATCAAGCTGTGGATCGGTTGAGATTAATTGTCAGCTCTCAATGTGTACAATGTGTAGAGACACTCGCACGAGTGTTTTCGCTCTGTGCAACTGTTTAGGCATTTCCCCATTTCCCATCACGTGTCACAATTAAAGTGCGGGAAAGTGCCTGGAAAGTGTCTGGAAAGAGGAAGGTTGCATTTCTGGGGAAGGTGAAGGGCTGGCTGGCTGGCTGACTGTCTGACGATCCTGGCAGCACTTCATATTCGTACCTATTTATTTTTGTTTTTTGAACTTCCGTTGAGCGGAGGAAAAACTGATGGAAAACTGATTTACAGAACCGAATGGGATGGCGATGGGAGAAAGTGCATTAATTTTGGGTTTCTCTTCTTGAAAAATGATAAATTAGCTTAGAAAAGTCACGAGCGCTGGGGCGTGAGTGCGAGTGTGAGTGTGAGAGCGAGAGCGAGAGCGGGGGTATCGGAGTCACCACATGCTCGCTCCTCGAAGAGTGGGTTATGCGTGTCCATGTGTGCGCTCGTGTGTGTGTGTGTGTGTGTGTGTGTGTGTGTGTGTGTGTGGGGACTTGATTAATGCACTTGCACAGGCCAGGCTCTGACTCTGACTCTCCGCTGAGCTCTGGGGCACGCCTTGACAGCCCACGGCCGACTCTAATAAAGTAATTTACTTCACTAAATAGTTGCCGGCAGCCGGCAGCCAATTTTAAACCCTCCCGATATTTTGCAAGCGGAAAGGAGTACGGGTTTGGGTTTGGGTATGGGTCTGGGTCTGGGGGCAGCCTTTAACAAGATATTGTCTCTCTGTCCGTTGCGAAATTAGCATTTTAATTGAAATGTCACGCCAAATGCTCGCCAAGTGCCAAAGCCTGAGCCTGAGCCAGAGCCAGATTTTAGTTGTATTTGATTTTCCTGGCACGACACGCACTTTTTCATGGCTCATAAACACTCGTGAATTGATGTTTTCATTTGCTTTTTCGGCTGATGCTGATGAATGGCACCTTGCAATTGCCAAATTTGCCCAATAACTTGCTCGAGTTGTAATTGCAACTGCAACAGCCACTGCCACAATTTATTTCTGGCTTTTCGAAGTTGATGAATGCCCAACGTGTTGACAGGAAATTGAGTTGCTGGAGCTAGCTTAGATGGCCAATGGTTATAGGAAAATATTTATGTAGATTCGAACGCACTACGGAACTGAAAATTAAATTCAAAATGGGTCATACGAGTATCAAACACATTTTGTATTTTTGTTATAAGAATATGCATCGCCCAACTCAGTAGAATATACAGATTTATAATTGAAAAATAACAATAAAACATCAAGCTAATCCAAAGAGATGTGCTGTGATGGCAGAAGAGTGGGGATGAGGCACTGGGAGAGAGACCAAGCTGGGCAGAGGTGTGCGCTCTCTTTGGGGAGAGACATGGCTGTACCGTACAGACTGGGCTATTGCTGGTGATCAGGAATATACTTTATGGTGATTCCCTCCGACTGTTACCTACGGTTACACTTTGAGTAGCCGCGATTATTCGAATAGCGATCCTTCTGGTCCAGTGTACGAGACAGATTAGAATGTAGCGATGCCCAATTAGAAGATTTCCAATTGGAACGGAACCGTCGTTTATCTTGTGCATCCACCGCATAGCGCAGACACACGATCCGAGGTGATTAGGACTTTCCCAGGGCCGTCAGTGTGTTGAAAACGAATGCCAATTGATTGGATATTTCATAAATAATAGGCACATCCCCGAAAACTCAATAGGGGAAAGTCAGATTCGGGCGAAAGGTGACAGTCCTGAGAAGCAAATTTGAAAGCCACCTCGGCGCTTCCTCCCCATTCCCCACCCCTGCGCCATGCCGGATCGCTCGTGCATCTCTAATCACTTTCAAGCTACCGTGGAGTGGATGCTTCTTCGACTTCTTCGACTTCTACGAGTGGATGTTGCACTTTCCCCCGGGCCTGTCCCGTCCCGTCCCGTCCCGTCGCGACGGCAGGCACCGCATGTGGCTGCCATAATTATTATTTATAAATAATACAGTGCTCACGTGTTGAGGCTAAATCTCTTCCCTCCCATGCACCACCCCATCCCGTACACCAACACCAACACCCACACCCCTCCGACTAATGAGTTATGATCTCCGTCCAACTCCATTGGATCGCCATCTCCGTCTCCGTCTCCAACTCCATCTGCCCAGCAATGTCTGGCAATGTTTTAATTTCTGCTCCGTCGTGTATTCCGCCGTGTTCGGTTCGGCTACTGCGGTGTTAATAAATTTGAGCGTTTTGTGCATAAATTATTTGGATTGCATATTAATTTTGGGGTTAGCCCTTGTCACACGGGGACGAGTCGAGCGGGTGCTGCCTTCGGTAGCGATGGCGGGTGATAGGGTTTGGGTCTCCTCGCGGCTTCTGCCATGTAATGACATTATTTATGGGGTTACACGTGTTTTGATGGCACCCTGGGGGCCAAGCAGTGATACACGAGAGAGAGAGAGAGAGATTTGGAAATCCGAGAGATCGAAGTCAAGAAAGCGTATCGAAATGCAATATCGTAGATTCGTGAGTTGAGTTCCAGTACCCATTTGCCCGTTCTCCAAGTGATTGAATATCCTCCAGCCTCATGGACGCCCTCGCAGGTTGCCTATAAATCAACTCCAAACTCAGTTCTGGATTCTGGAAATGCGTATTCTATAGATCTGTAGATCTGTAGATCTGTGCATGTAATTCATAATCGATTTGATGCGCCAAACGTTTCGAAACCACAAAAATGACTTATGTCGTGCGTGTGGCACATGCTGCTCATTGAATGACTCTCTCATTATCTCTGAAAGACATACATATGTACATATACGAGCAGTATTCTTTTCCAATTCTGGACAGATCAACCCAGTTTCATTAGCATTTTGGGGCACGAGTGGAAGGTTTTCCCCGGGTCCGAGTTGGGGGGGCCCTGCTTGTTACATCAACAACTGTTGCAGGTGAGTCGGTATGCCCTGGGTCTTATACGGTCATTGTTTACAAAAAAAAACCAAAAATATGATACCAAAAGGTACGACTTTTGTTTCTATTGTCCAACATTGTGGGTGAAAGTACCATACCCCTACCCCTGCCCATACCCAGCATACACTGGGAGAAGTAACTTCTGCTGCAGTGGGTTCGGTGCGATAAATGTGGGTTTCTTTCAATGCTCTTTCGAGCCAGTGCCATTATTAACTCATTGGCTGGGCTCCGGGAAAAAATGTGTTAATTCGCCGGGCACAACAATTGCCAAATTACATCATCGCATACGCAAATAGGCTGCCAGTCCCAGTCGCAGTCCCAGTCGCAGTCGCAGTCCAGCAGATATAGTCTGCCTCATTTGAATGGCTCCAAATGGATGGCTGTGGGGAGACTTCCGCCAAACGTTCCATTGCATTGTGGTGGCCCGCTCCAAGTGCGTTTCGGTGCAACTTTATTTCAATTGCGAAATTTGTACAATTGTGGATACAACAAACCACCAGAAACCCAAAGAAACCACCAAAAAGCTCTGGCAACAACCACTCATGTCCATATATGCGTTATATGTAGCGGGTACAACGCATTTGTGGCCAATTCTGCGATTCCGATTCCAATTCCAATTCCCATTCGGTATTTATAGCTTGACATTTGCGGCAACATGGAGCACAGCTCCCTCTTGCCCCTGCCCATCCCCTGCCCCTTGCCATTTCTAGTTAACATGTGTTTAGCTGCACCTGCAACCTGCACCTTCCCTACCCAGGCACAAGCGTAGAAGCAGGCCCCCACCGAAATTGTACAATGGCAGCCATTTTTGGTTGCAGCCACAAACAAACGAAAACACAAACAAAGATGAAGATGTCGTTGTGGATTCGGCTTCAGCTTTGGCTTTTGCTGAAAGTGAAATGTTCAACATTACATTTGGGGGCTCCTCAATTGGTTAAAGCTCAAGATATACTTATGTATCCGAGATGGATACACAGACTCGGAGACTCGGAGACTTGGAGACACGGAGGAGCTATGGAGGTCAGCCGGTCATTGGCCATTCGTGCGGTTCTCGGAAGAGTAGCCCACTACAACATTGTACGGAGCACCCAGAACAGTTCAAGTTGCCCGCCCGTAAAGCACCAAACGACCTGCCAGAGACAAGCCACAAGGTCCACCTTGACCGGACTGAGAGAGAGCCGAACGATTGAGTACCCTTACTCCAGAGTCCAGAGACTTTCTCCTCATTCAAATTTCCGCAGAATCCGCAATAGAATGCTCCTCAGAAGGGCCATGGGAAAGGAGAGTTCGTGTCTCCAGAGTTCGTGTCTCCAGAGTTCGTGAGCGAAATACAACCACTTGCACTTTTCTTTAAATATTCAAAATACTCCACTCCCACTACCAGGTACCAGGGTATCACCCAAAAGTGAGACACGCACCCTTTGAAAGTCCAAAAGGAAACACGCTGCACGAAGTCTTTGCTTCGCCTTCGCCCTCGCCCTCGTCTTTGTCGACCAAAAAAAGCGACTAAAAGTAAATTTCATTTTACAAGCGTACAAATTAAAAATGCCCAAAGTCTGCGCTTTAATTAGTCAAACTCGCGCCAAAGCCACAAAAGCCACACAAAGGCGGCGGCGGTGGCGGCGGCGCGGCATTGGCGACGCACGAACCACCAGAAAAAAGCTGGAATCAGAGTCGGGATCGGAGTTGGAGTCGGAGTGGGGTTCAGAGTCAGAGTCAGGGCTGCGACACACGGCGACAACTTTGTGTGATTGCCACTTCTTGGCCACTTCTTGGCCACTTCTGGGCAACTTCTTGGCTCCGACGACTTCCGCTGTCTGGTTGTGCAGTGGAAATCTTGGCCATTGCCCATTGGGCATTGGCCAACCGAGACTGGAACGACACTTGTCAACGGTTTTTAGTCTAATTTTTTAGTGGCCAAGTTTTGGAAATTAAATTGTTTGCCGGCGAGATTTATGTATCAGGTTTTGTTGTTAGGAGCTTGGAGCTTGCTTCTTTGTGGCACTTGCCCTGCCACACTTGGGGCCATATGGCAGGCCACTAGTGTCCGCTACGTTTTTACAACTAAATTTCCAAATAAACTCGCTTTTTACGACCCGGCCGGCCAGCCGAGTGCCGAGTGCCCAGTACCCAGTACTCCGTACCTGGTGCGATCTCAATCACATTTCCCAGTAACTTGTAAATGCAGTAACAAGTGGATACGCCGTCAGGGCGGTTCAGAGACACATAGAAGCTGCCTCTACTGGAGGCTTACTCGCATGCTCGTATACATATTTGAACTTTTCTGATTTCAAATGCTGCTTTATGGCTAGCTGCCCGCTCTCCTTCTATGAATTCTCGTTTTGCCTCTTTCTCTTTCTTAGCCCGAAAAAATGAGATATTATAGCGTTCGTTTAAATTAATTGCCCAAGATGCCAGTCCCGATACCCGAGATACGTGACGAGAACAGAAGAACACGAGAACTCGCGTACAGGAGCCCATGCCATGCACATGGTTTTGTTTTCAGTTTTTGATGGAAAAGATGGTCGAGATAGCTCCTCCCTGCAAGGAGATTGCGGAGGAATCTTGAATGGCTTACTGGGAACAATACGAATACGAAAGAGAGTAAGAGAGGAATCTCGGTGGACGTGGACTGGCGCCAGATGCGGGGGGAACCCACTATTCACTAATTTCTGAATGAATGTTCCATGGAAATAATCCAAAGAGCACCGAAAACAATTAATTACGGTCAATAGCTAACTAAATTGATTCCCTAACTTAAAAGACTTTCAATCAATTGGATTGTATCCTAAATATTACATTTTAATATTTCTTTTGTTTTTATCAAATAGAAAACTTAACCGAGGGCAACTGAAGCAGTGGCATCCAAGAAGCAGCTAAGGAATGATCAAGCTGGGCCACCGCCAGGGAATCGTCAGAGGCGCAATGATAAGAACACTTGCTGGCCCTTCTGTCTGGAAAAACTAAGCGATAGGAGGAGCCCGATGGCCCTGGAATGTGGACACCTCCTGGGCCAACCCTGCATATCAAAAATAGGAAAACATCGCGAATTCCCGTCTGCCCAATTCGCAAGAAGAAGATGGGCGAAGGATTTCGTCGCGGGGTGTGGAGTGTGGAGTTTGAGCTGTTTGTTGTTTGTTGAAAACGATAAGATATCTGAGTATAGATCATTTCTGAATGGCTAAACAAAATGTTGTTAGCTGCTGGTAGTGTTGGAAAAAATATTATAAATTTAAAAATAAAAGTATACATTTGTCTGATGTCTTGCTGAGTATACGAGCGTGCATATGTATGTACTGTACTTGTATGTGTGTACGAAGTGAAGAAAACCAATCTTTAATTCCCCATTCTCATTTCAGCTACCCCCATCCCCACTCCTATCCTATTCCGAATCCCATCCCGTGCAATCCACACCAGAATCTATTCAAGAGCACCGCAAACAGAACAGCCTCTCAGGCTGAGGCTGAGGCTGAGGCTGCGGCTGCGGCTGAGGTATCACACTGTTGGCATTGAAAGGTGTTCCCCGAATTCCGGTAGCTACCTGTTGGCTCAAAGGCCATCTGACAACGCGCCGAAACTCAAGCACTTGTTGTGTGGGCGTTGGCCGAACAATTTCCAAATGAATTTGCGACTGGGAAGGAGAGTCACGTCACGGAACGGAAAGATGGGGCCAGTTCACACGCACTTTTGTGAGCGACAAAAATTCCACAATCTCTCGGCTTTGTTTTGGCCAACAAATAATTACCCGAGCAGAGTGAATGATACATCGGCATCGGCGGCATTCAGGTCTTCTCCGCTTCGAGTAGACCCGAACAGGTACAGTGAAAAGAAAAGTATAGAAAAGTATAGCTGATCCGAGTGAATTTCTATTGATTTGCCATTTGAGAAGCGGAGAAAGCCTATTGTTATTGTGTTGGTCTGTGTGTGGCCAAGTGCGAATTGAAATTTCGGCTTAATTTCTTTGGCGGGAAAGCGGCTAAAATCCGATTCCAGAGCCATTGTTCCCGCCCATATGGGGGTCAAGTGTGCGGCAAGTTCGTTGCTTAAGTCTTGCTTTTTTCGGGCTGCTTTTTTTCCATGATTATTATTTTCATGATTGCTTATTTCTGTTTGTATCTTTTTGTTCTGCTGTCGGCAGCTCATGTCAGCGAATTTGTTAAACAAACTGAGATGAAATTTCATTTTTAGCAAAGGCCTTTTCAGCGGCCCTTCTGCGGCCTCGTTTAATTAGTGAAAATATGGATGCTTTGCATTCGACTTGCATTCGGCCGCGAGTCGCTGGCGATTAAATCTGGAGTCCAGACCCATACCCAGACAGGCAGAAGATCCGGAGATGATCTCGTTGTTAAACTGCTAACTCATAATGCGAATGAGGGCCAGAGAGAGCCTGGCCAAGACGCTGTCTGGCCCTGCTCCCTGCTCCCTGCTCCATGTCATTTAGTGCTTATCGTGTCCGCAACTCTGGGACGTGTCGGCCCCTCGGAGCTAGCTCCCCAACGGCCGGACGACAGAGACCCAAAAGCCATATGCTCACACTGCCATGGGTATGCTCGTAGCTTTGTAAAGTTTGCAACGTGAAGAAATCAAAATTTTGTGTTGTTTTCTTTCTGTCTTGTCATGCCCCGCCGCATGGTCGTTCGACTCCCCCGAAAGTGACATACTCACTCGGTCCGGATTTTTGATTATTTTCAGTGTTTTCTCATCTCTCCTTTCTCCGTCGACGTCTCTTTCTCCGTGTCTCTGCTGCTTCCTCTATACCTGTCTCTTATTGCTGCTGAAGCTGAAGCTAAAGCTAAAGCTGAAGTGTCGTGCGACAAGTGCCGCAATTGAGTCGCTTGCCTCTCTCGGTACTTGTCAACAGTGCCAGTTCCAGTGCCAGTGCCAGTGCCCCCTCCTGGTGGTGCAGCTGGTGCTTGTGCTGGTGCTGGACATGCCTGTCACCTGGCTGGAGCATTGTCTGAACGTCGAACAGGTGAAGTTTGCTTTGTGTCTTTGCCTGTTGTTTTGGCAGTGAAATCGAGCAAAGCAACCGAAATTTTGGTTTGGTTTCTTTTTCTTTATTTTTTTGTATGTATTTTTTGGGTTTCGTTGGATCTTGATCTCCTCCTCGGTGTCTGCCGTTGATTTATGGCCAGCAATTTAAGCAATTTCATTTTATTTTATATTTCTCCTTGCTGCGGCTGGCTCTTGCTGCTTAAATGTAATGTCAACTGTTTTGCATGTCATTTAAGCGGGAAGGGGGCTGAGTGGCTGGAATGGCTGGAATGGGGAGAGATCATGGTGGCATGGACAATTGTTGTATCTGTCACTTGGCCACTGAGCTTCGCTTCGAGTTGCACAGCAAGTGATTGGCCAGAAAACAAAGAGTTTTTGCTATGGCATTGTCTAGAGAAAGTGAAAGAAGATTTGAGGGAATTCTGTCAGAAATGGAGAGGAGGTCTTGACTCCTAGCAATTTCGAGCTGTATCTACATACATACATATGTATGTGTAATGGACACATTGATGAAAACTACAATCGGATGAAGATTGGATTAATCTTGAAAATTTCTGATATCGAATCTATCCATTCAAAAAGCTTTACATTTCCGAATGGTATAGCTTTTTTGAGTTACAGTCTTCGCGAACAAACAGAGAACAATAAAACGTCGCTTTTTGCATTTTTCGCTTGATTTGTGCTCTCGAAGAAATGAAGAAATAAAAGCCCCAAAAATATCACGAACTGAAAATGCGTGGGAATTTATTTTTTGCGTGCGACTTGAAATTCGTTGCTTTAGAAAAAACCCTGAAACGGAGAAGAAAAACCGAAAAACTAATCGAACCAATATAAATATGACAATAAAAAAGTGCCTAGTGGCTGGGGAGAGGGGGGGTGAACCGTTTTGTCCGTTTTGTCCGTTTGGGCAACGGTAATAAATTATCGAGAGACACGAAATGCCCGATCCACCGCACCGACCCAGTTGTGGTCTATTAAAAACACAAAAAATTTGCAGAAATTGGCAAAAATTTGTGGCAGAGATTAGCATCGAGAGCCGAAAAACGAAACTGGCCTTTGAAGGAGGGGAGTGGGAGTGGTTGGAGAGGAAGGGGAGGAGTGTGCCTGAAACAGGTTCTCACGCCAACCAGCCTCAAAGGGAGCACGGGCAGGACCACCTCATCTGCAGGAAGCGTAGCTGAAATTCCAGGCTGGCTTTCTTTCTACCTGTTTCCATACTCGCAGTCGTACTCGCACTGGTACTCCCTGAGAAGCCAGCACACAGCCTCTTGCCTCCAGATCTGGGCTTCTTGCTGTGCGAGCTGTGCAACAAGTGAATGACAGGATAATCGTCCTGTGTACCTGTTCGGCTTCGTTCAAGACGGACCGTACCGGGTTCCCCTTTGTTTCGTCTCGTTTCGTTTCGTTTCGCTTCTCTTCGCTCTTTTTTGGCCGATTTTTTGGCATGTGAACAGACTCGCATAAAATCTCTTAATGTTTGCATTCTTATGCGGCTGTCGTCTCGTTTGATGCGTGATCTTGTTGATTATGCTGATGCCTGATGCCTGGTTCCCGGTTCCCGGTTCTGTTTTGTTCTGTTCTGTTCGGGTCTGCTTTGCCCCTCCCTTCCCTTTCCTTCCCTTTCCTTCCCTTTCCTTCCCTGCGATGCGATGGAATTGGAATTGAGATCGAGCAATGCTTGTGTGTCTCCGTCTCTGTCCCGCTCTGCGATGGAGGATTCCCAGGGCCCTGCCTGGCAGGTTCAATCGTCCATTCAGGTTCATATCGGTATATGCACAATGTACATACATACATACATATGTATGTACATGTAGTTTTTGTGTTCCACTTGCGAATGGAGTGTGAAATTTCTGCTTGTTTGGCATTCATGGAAATTGCCTATGCCTCGGAATTTGTGGGAACAAGTGCAGCATCAACGGCAGCAGCAGCAACAGCAGCAGCATCGACCACATTACGTGCTCTTTTTCGGCAAGGAAGGAACACCCGCAGGCGGGAGCGTGTGAAATTCAAGTTTTTGGGAACGATTCTTGCCTTTTTTGAAAATTCAGTATTCAGTGCAGAGTTTTGCAGAGTTTGTTGGTGGGAAAGACATATTCATAATGTTCCAGAGGATAGGTACGAATGTACATGTATGTATGTAGGGACTAATAGGGCTTCATTTTAAGCAGGAATACTTCTAAGGACATCAGGTTTGGGTCAATTGTTCGATATGGAGGAGCATCCATTGCTGGAATTAGTTCTAAAGTAACCTTTGAATTATACATATCTGTATGGGCATGCCAACAACTTTAAAATCAATAAACTTTTATCCGGATATTATTTTCTAAATGAATTCAATGTTAGATATTTCAACCAATTGACATAGACATCACTTCATAAAATTTGATGAGAAACCTTTTGGCAATAAGCCGAAGTTCACTTTTTCGCTAATTTTTTTGTATTTTTTATATTATCTCCCATACTATCTAAAAAAAATTCTATAAAATTGTACTGGCTCAAAATTCGATATCCTAAGATATCCCGAGATATCCCATTTCATGCCCATGGTTTTGTTTTCTGATTCTGATGGAAAAGATGGTCGAGATAGCTCCTCCCTGCATGCAGATTGCGGAGGAATCTTGAATGGATTCCTGGGAACAATACGAATACGAAAGAGAGTAAGAGAGGAATCTCCGTGGACGTGGACTGGTGCCAGATGCGGAGGGAATCTACTATCCACTAATTTCTGAATGAATGTTCCTGAAACAAATTACGGGCAACTGACGACAACTGAAGCAGTGGCATCCAAGAAGCAGCTACGAATGATGACAGCAGTGAGGATGATCATGTTGGATATCGGTGCTGTAGATGCCGAGTAAAAGTTATGAAATAGGGCAAAATCAACAAAACGCGGTGAAAATTTAAAGAAGGTTTTTGGATGCATCGCATAAATGTAAATACATGTATGGTATGTGTACATACATACATATGTACATATGTATGGTATGTTGTGATCCACTTCCGCTTCACTGTGCCGCAATGTGTGATTTGTTTCGCTGAAGTGAAATATCTGAAAGTCAATCTACAAACTCCAGGAGCTTTCCTTCTGTTCTGAAGCATCGCCGCAGCACTGATCGCGTTCCATTTAATTAAAATTCCAGCAACCTGCTCTCCACTCGGACCCTACCCGATCCGATCCGATCCGACCCGCTGCCATTGTCGCCGCTGAGGCTGATGTGTGTTTATGTGCCCTAAAGGGCTGTCACCCAGTGCCGCACGCATCTTGATTTATGCGATGGCAGCGAGAAAATTAAATAATAAAAACGAAAAATGAAAATCTGTAACAAAATGCTGAAGTCTTGTGTCGGATTCAGAGCTCACCTCACCGGCCGCCGCGCATGCGCAATAAATTCGGTTTTTATGACACCTGACAAAATACGCAGCAGCAGCAACGGCAACAGCAACAGCAGCAGCAGCAGGAGCAGGAGTTGCATATGGAGTTACACAGCTTGGAGATGGAGATGGAAGCGGCTGCTTCAGTGGAAAATTGTTTAATGACTAATGGCAGAGAAGCGATGCTGCCGCGGCCGCGGCTGCGGCTGCTGCGAATGCCGAGCTTCGTTTATTGCCCTGTGTCTATTGAAGATTAATTTCATTTACACAACTTCATCGCCTCGTCGCGTCGCATCGCGGAGGCACAGACGCAGGCGCAAACCTGGCTCGGACTGGCTGGCTTAACACTTTGTTGTCCGCCTGGTTGCGTTTTGGAGTTAATAAAGTCATAAATTGTGTTACCCTGGGCCGCTTCGAGCTCTAATGCGCCACGCAGCAGTTGGAGGAGCCGCAGCTCAAAGCCTGTAGCGACTGTAGCGTCTGGAGCGGCACCAATCGTTACGTGTCCATGTGTTTTTATTGCTTCTTTTGTGAGTGCCACTCGGGTCGGATCCGAGTGGAGGAGAGGCAGTGGTGGGGTCCACCGAGCCGGCAGCATCTGTTGCGGATTAGAAACGGAGCTGCGCTGCCTGCGACGGAGAATATGAGGAACTAAATTGATTTTATATACCCGACAATATACAATAAACAATTCATCAGCTTATGATTTATCTGAACTGCGAAATAGACCATCTACCCAAGAGATTTTAGATGTTTTGAAAGTTGCTCTCTGTTTTCAGATATGATTACTTGTGTGAATCTATTGGAAAACAAGGAAACTCCACTTTTATCTGCACCACAATTTGCATCTAAGGTTCCGAAAGGATATCTCAAATATCCATTTAGGAATAGCCTCCTTCTTGTACATTTTTGGTGCACTTAAATTTTATTATCTTCTTTATGATTATTCAAAAATGATTACCTTTAGGTAATGGCCGATCATTGTTTACACTGACTCGAAATATAGTCAACTGTCCACAAGAGTTTAGTTATAAGGATTCACCAGCAATAACTCATGGGGGGGACACGCGAAAACTTTGGTTTGATCACGCCCAAAGCCCCCCAGGAGCTGGCCTTCGACAATTGAGGTTACTCAAATGACTAGACAAATAAATTGTCATGTATACGAGTATACGAGTACGAGTATATGCAAATACATAAGAGCGAGTCAAGATGGCACTATCACCTGATGGGTTCCTTATCAGCAGGCAAACACGCGCAGCTCCAATCAATTCCGATTCCGAATCCGATTCCCCGCGCTGGTATTCCACTCAGCGAGCAAACAGCGACAGGGCTGGTCGGGGCTGTGTGTTGGCACAGCTGCTACCTCAATGAAGAGGAGCCGTGGCCCGTCTTTTAAACACAATGATGACGGGACATGTCTCGTATCCGTATAGAAAATATCATAGCAGAACCGGACCGAACGGAACCGAACAGAACGGAACGTTATGCAAAAAAGGTGCAACTTGCGTTCTTCCACAGCCAGAGCAGAGCCTCCGCCACACAAAAGCAACTCTTTGTGTGTTCCTGCTATACAAATATGTATGATAATATGATAATATATGTATATTCATGGTAGAGGGAAACCCATAGGAACAACCCAACCAAACTGATGGCTGTCGAGTGTGTCGGGTCGGGTCGGGTGGTCGGATGGTCGGGTGCTGGAATTCGCCTTCCTGCCTGGGCTGCCGGGGCTGCAAGGTTCCTCGGTCCGAGTTCCTCTGTTCAAATACACCTTGCTTACTTGGCGAGCCGCCTCCTTCGTCTCCTTCCTCCTTCCGGCTGGAAAACTGATCTACACTCAAGTGGCAGCAGCAACGCCAACTTTGGGGTGGTTTTTTCCTGGTCGGGACCGATAGGGGAGAACTTTTCCTGCCACCAGAGTACCTGTCAAGTTTACGCCTGACAGCGCGCGCACTCGCTCGATATTTTCCTGCAGCCGGCAGCTGTTCCTCGAGTCCTTGAAAAAGGGATATATGCCTGAGTTAATGTTGCAACATGTAACCTGAGGGAGGGAGGGTGCTGCTCGGATAGCTAGCAAACGGATAGGGATAGGGATAGGGGTGGTTGGACAGCTTCGCGGCCTCCGACAGGTGGTGGCCCTGCCGATGGGACCCACTTGAAATTTGTTTAAGCATTAGGCACTTATCTAACAGAGGTACAGTTTCTGTGGTTGCATTGTTGTGGATTACGTAGTATCCTTCATCGAAAGATGAGTTGCAATTGGGAATGTGAAATTAGTTACGAATACTCTTTGAATATGTGGCCCTACACTACACTAAACCTAAGCGATATTCTACAACTTACAAAATGTACATACATAAATGATCTAAAGCGGACAAGAAAAGGAGTGTTCTGGGCAACCCATAGACCCATAGACTATTTAAATATTCCAAGCCCCAATGCATTCTTAATCACTCTAACTCCAACTCCAGCTCGAACTCAAACTCCAACCGATTTGAAGTGCCAGTGCCCACAATTACATGGAAATTAATGCTACCCCGAAAGAGTTCTTGGCACGATCCTCCGGCATGTCTCGGCCTGGTACGTGAGCGGGCCAGGCCAGTCATCCGACGAATGGCAGAGCGGGCGCACGGCTTCAGTTGAAGTTCGATGAGATGTGTCGCCCTCGTGCGCTTTGATTTTATTGCCAGCACTTAGCATAATGAGCCGCGCTGATAGCATCACGTTTCCTATCCAAATCCAAACCAAAACCAAAAGCAAGACCAGACCGAAAGCCAAAGACCCAAAGACCGCGCTCGCACTGCAGCCGTGGCGGCGCATGCGCAATGCCCAGTGCGCATATGCTTCCTGTCTCGCCGGAAATTCCTTTGAGTACTCCGCTTTGTCGTCCGTCGCAGTCGCAGTTGTCGGCGGGGCTACCTCTGAGCCAGCGTCAGAGCAGCACAAAAGTTCAAAGTGCATGTAGGAGAGCAGTAATCATGGGTTTCCCTTGATCGGAATCGGGGATCGGGGATCGCGGCTCGGGGACGGGATCCATTGAAATGCGAAGTGCAGGCGAACAAAGGACACACCACACCACCTGTTTCCTTGGGATTTGGGCTGAGATTTATTCAAAGAGGAAGTTCATTGAACTCTGAATGGCTGCAATTGAAATCGGAACGCGCGTGCAGGAACTGGACGACCAGAAAGAGGAATCCGCCCTAGTAGTCGTAATTGGAGTTGGCAACGATGAGCATCCTCGTTTGAGCATAGCGCTTGTCGTCTTTGAGGAACTGAATCACATCGGCGACGCAGATGTACTTCCAGCGCTTAGCTGCTGGCCGCAGGGACAGGGATTGTGGTTTTACTGCCACAGTCCTGGGTGTGGAGTGTGCCAGTGGAGCCTGGCGATTGCGGGGTCCAATGGCGTTCAGGGCCGTGTCGTTGACAGTCGTCAGCCGCCTGGTTGAGCCTAGTCCGAAGTCCGAGGGAGGCGCCACACGTTTGATGTGGTCATCGTCATCCGACAGGCAATGCTCCTTCCGATCCATTTCGTCGAGGCGTTCCATTTTAGCTTTCGTATCGTAGATCAACTCGCAACGAGCATCGTCGTACAGATGATAGGCAGACCGGTGCTCGCAGCCCTCTATAATCTCCTTCAAGGCAGTCTCCAAGTAGATGGTCAGTGCCCTTAGAAACATGTCCAGTAGGCCCTCGCAGTGCTCAAAACTGTACTTCTGTCCCGGCTCTCCCCGCAAGGCCATGTGTTTCATCAGTATGGTCAAAATGCTGTTCCGTCGAAAGTACGACACCAGAATATGGTCCGGATTAATGGGCTCTTTTCTCAGTAATCCCGCCAGCATGCTCCAGAATCTAGAAATAAATTGGTTTGAATTGGTTCTCCAACATATAATTTGTTTTTTTGTTTGTTTTACTTGTGAGGAACAGAACGCTTTTAGGAACCAATTGCTTGTATATTCGATCTCTTTGAATCTGAAAAGAAAAAGCTATCCATAAGTCCACCAGAACTATTGAGCTACCACCCATCCCGTCCCGTCCATCCAGGTGCTAGTTTTTGGCACGAGCCTGCTGCACCAACGCCGGAAAAAGAGCCATATGCCAGCATGATCCTTACCGGTCGAATGCATCCACCCCCTGACCGACCGCACATCTTCATACGGCCCACTGCCCACTGCCCTGACCTAGCACTTGTTCCTCTCCAGTGGCCACCTAACCGAACCTGCCGCACCCGGCCGACAGGCAACAGGAGAAGGACACGTTATGCAAAGTGCACAGGAATGCAAGGTGAGCCTGGCGACCGACGACCGGCGGCCGGCGGCCGGCCAGTTTCTGGCACGAGTAACTAATTATTCAAATGGAAAGGCTGTCTGATGGAATGCCTAGCCCGACGTCGACCGGGGTGAGCGGATATTAAAAAGCGGCGCGCGCGACTGTCGCCCGTCGCCCAACGCCTGTCTGTCCCGTCCCGCACATTTCCGTGCACCACTGAACTTCCACTTCTGGCCCGAAAGATCATGCCCAGCCTAGCATATCGTGGCCAAGAAAGACTCGCAAACTCGGCCCACGAGGATGAGGGTGCTTGTGCGCATACTAAGCCACGCGCAAGCCAGGAGCAGAAGCCGAAACAGCCAGGCCAGCGCGTGTTGTTTTGACGTGCCTGTGCCTGTAACCTGGCTAGAAATTTATTAGATATTCTAGTCAAGGTGCTCGGCGACGGCTTTGGCTTTGGCTTTGTCTCTGTCTCTGCCTTTGTCTGTGTCTCTGCTTATGTCGCGTCTGTCGTGGACCTAGCATTTGCTCCCGAACAGGTTCATTACGCGTGCTGGCGACACTCGACAGTCGACGGAGGCGTTGACCTAATTACCTGTTTATTTTTTAGTTTGTTAATTCCTCAACTTACCCCTGCCTTACGCCTGCCTGCCCATAGGGGTGCCTTCTGCTGCTGCTGCTTGGGCTGCGGGTGTGTCGCTTGCCACAAATGCAAGGTGCAAGCTGTCCTACGCAGCCGGGTCACGAAAATTCGAATATCTATTTTGCGCAGAGGCATTTATTGAGAAACTTCAGACTTCACATCAGTGGTGTCACTTTTTTAATCGATTTACAACACTGATATATCGGCTATGTGCAAAAGTCTATAATATTATAGGAAACTATAGTTGAAGCTTTGAAAAAGATGCTCATAGATGCCCAAAATGGATCCACAGCGAAGTAAATAATGGTTTTCTTTACATTTTATTAAAAAACAGGAAACGAAATTAATTTCGCCTTGCAACACTGCTGTACCTATCGCACATTCCTTCATCTGGGATCTTAGAAGGAAGTGTACATTTTACTCCCACAACTAAGTGATGCTCCGCCATTTGTGGAGATGCGCATCCCTGGTGGCACTCGCATCGTGTAATATGCCACCCAACAGTTAAAAATGCAGATTTCCCCCATTCCAGCCGCACTTGCATAATCCACACATGGAGGCGAAGGCAGCGCCAGAGATGCCTCCTCCGTCCTCCTCCCTCCACCGCCTGCTATTTCCATTTTCAAGGAGCAGAGCCGGCCTGGCCCGTCCCGTCCCGTCCCGGCATAAACTAAGCTAACAATTCAACTAAAATGCCAACCAGATAATAAAACTCAAATCGATGAAGAAGTGGAAGCATTGGCCTTTGTGATCGACTGAGTGCGCAGTTTGTGGAAAGATGGAAAATGGAAATAAAACTGCGAACACGAAACTGACTGCCGGTCGGCCGGGCCGACAGTCGAAGGGGCAGGAGCCACGCCGGGCTGGCAGCGAGGCAACAAGGCAGTCAGGCCATTCAAACGACCACCCACACATCTGGGCCAGAGACAGAGTTAGAGACAGATCCAGAGCCAAAGCTAAAGCCAGAGCATCCTCGCCGCCTGCGCAGTGTCAAATAGACAAGAAACCCAACAACGGACTGCAATGGAGTGCTGCGTGGAGCGCAGGCGTGTAAGGGACATCCAGAGGAAGGATGGATGGAGGGATGGAGGGATGGACGGATGGAGTCGGTGAGATGGAGGCATATTCCAGCGAATAAATATTATCATATGGAAATTTCGTTTCGGAGCAATTACGAATGCTGCCACAGCCAGGCGCAGCCCAGCGTTTTGTGGCAAGTGACCTGCGAGACGTCAAATGCAGCAGCGAGCGCACAGGAAATCGAAGTCGCAACTCGACGGGTTTGACGATGATGTAGCACCACCAGCACCAGCACCAGCGCCAGCAACAGCAACAGCACCAGCTCTATGCACTCTCCTCCCTGCCCACTAGCCATTCATAGAGATCACAGCGTGTCGCAGTCGTAGAAAGTTGTGCAGACTGTAGAAACAGCCCAAAGTGGACCGCACATACCCTCACAAATCTCAGATGGTGTGTTCCGCCAAGGCAGTCTCTACTGTTTCGAATCCACGTCCAGGCCCAAGCCGAAGCCACAGTCGTCGCTGTCGGTTGCTCTGCGTACCTGTTGGGGCTGCGTTTTCGGGGAGCAGCAAATGAAATTGCCAATTGTTGCGCTTCGGTGGCGGTGGCAGGGCCAGTGGCAGTGGCAGGCTACTGTTTGGCTTTTGGGTTTGTTGCTGCCACACCACACACCTTGCAGCTGGAACGGAAGCGAGGCATCTTAGAGATCTGCGAGGCTCTGGCGGCTGCTGCTTGTTGCTGTTGTTGTGTGTTGCCACTTTCAGCGCTGGCCTGCCTTTTTAAGCCATTTTAATATGAGCGTTGCACATCTTGTGGGTGTGGCTGATTGGGCAAGCCGCGGCCGCGGCCGAGGCCGAGCCAGCGAAAAATGGATGAGAAGCGTCTCCTTCGTCGTCTCCGTCTCCGTCTGCGCTGGGCCGGGCCAGGCCCGATGATCAATCTTGGCCATGGCAACGTTTTACGATGATGATGATGATGACGACGACGACGTGGACTCTGCTGCCTGTTGCCGGTGATGGCTTTGATTGCAGCAGCCGCAGCCGTAGCCGCAGCATCGCAGTCATTTGCCAGTTTGCTACTGGTTTTCTCCGAAGCCGCGAAGCCGCACTTAAGTGGGCGTGGGGGCATTTGAAAATGTTAGCCCGATCCCGATCCGCAGGAAGCGATCTATTCGGCTTATGGAAATGGCTGGCAGGCAGCGAAATGTTTCAATTATTAGTATTTTAGACAGTAATTAACTTGAATGCAATAACCAGAGTCAAATGCATGAGGAGAAACACCTGCCTAGTCTCATTTTACTCCAAAATGGTTCTCAAGACTGGCGGAAGTAGGTTGACACTCTGCCAAATGGGACAACAGAGACACCTATAGTGCACCAACACCTACACCTACAGCATGATTGTTGTTCTCACTCGTAATTTATTTTTACAGCATTCCGTTTCCGTTCCCAGAACTCCCCGCCCCTCTCCATTCAGATTGGCATTGTTCCACGGGTCACAGGAACACAAGAACCCTGTCTCGTCTCGTCTTCTCTCCTTTTGCAGAAAGAATAACAAGTGTGGAGAAAACAGGTTCAGTGCTGCACATCGATAGTCAGCCGATGGATGCTGTGCGGCTCGATGTGCTGTTACCCAACACTGGAAGGCGGATCGGAATATGCAAAATCACCAACATTTACTAAATAAATAATGGCCTGGGGCAGTCCATGCAAAGTGCAACGCAGGAGCCTGCATATGCAAATTGCTTGTGGGAAGAAGAATAAGTGAGTGGAACCGAACCGAGAGCTAAATTGGAGCGCTGCTAGGAGGATAGGATTGGATTCTCCCACAGCCCACTGGACTACTTTCGAGCGATGACAATAATGTTGTCTGGGCTTCTTTGTGGGCTGCCTGGATGGCCTGCCTCACACCATGGTCATGGCCATTGTCATTGTCACCAAGCGAGGGAGCAGCAATGGCCATAGCAATTTTCCTGCCTTCTTGCCAATGCCCGGGCAGGGGCTCCCGCTGCGCGAGCATTGTTTGCCCGCTGAGCAGATTTCCCAGAACTGACACCTTGCCACTTGGTCTGCTTGTCTGCTTGTCTCCTGGTCTGTTGGTCTGGAAGGGGCATGGGCCATGCCATGCCATTCCATGTCATGTGTGTGGTGTCTGTGAGTATTGCTACAGTTTTGTCCGCGCCAAGATGTCTAGCAGACAGGCTCTGGCTTGGTTCGGTTGGATTTGGTTTGTGGAACAATTCCACACCACAGCACATTCATCATTGAAACAATTGCTCATCTGTGTGCTCATCTGTATCTGTATCTGTGTGTTTGTCTCTGTGTTCCAGGTGTTGCTATGGAATTTCAATTTGCATAAATTTGGTGCAGATTTGCGTACAATAGAGTAGCGGCATGAGGGATGCATTATCGAGGGAATACTCTCTTCTATAATGAAGATGTTGCCGCTCCCGGGAGGAGACAGGACAAACAATGTCCGTTTGCCAATTCTGAAATGCTGTTTCTCAAAACAATCTTCGAATACTTACTCCTACGTATCTATTTCATTCCAGAGAGCGACCCCAGTCGAGCAGCTGTTCCCGCCAGATGTACCAGAATCCCAGCACACCTGATCCTGATGCCAGCGTGCCTCAGGAGGCGGACTCAGGCGGACGCTAATGCGCCACCTACTGCTACCGACACACAAGGGAGGACAAAGACGGGTTCCATTAGAAAGCAGAAACTGCGCAAAATCCACGGGAGCGCGCAGCGCAGGAAGGCACTCGCTGGGCAAGTGCGGATGCTCAGGATTTCATTTGTGCCAAGAGCCCAAGACAAAAGATGAGAGGGCTCAAAACAATGCTAAACCAAATTGAATGGCTTTCTAACGATGTTGTCAAGCGAGAGGCTATGGCTACGGGTTACGGGTTACACATTAGACATTAGACATTACCCATTAGACATGCCTGTCTTTGCGATGTGCGATGTGACCTACCCACAGCTCAGACACGAGCAAGACTGGCCATATCTGGCCACATCTTATCGTTTAGCACCTGCCCAACATCAACAACATCTACAACCCAATCAAATATGTACGATACGAGCATAAGCGAGCAAATAACCCATTCCCATTTTGTGGTAAATATGCTCATGTCATCGAAAATCACGATCGCCTTGGATACTATGGATACTACGGTTACGATGGCTATGTATCTCCGCAAACACGATGGGAATTCAGGTGCCAACCAGCCAGCCAGCCAATACACTGCAGTGTGCGTGTCCAAACGACACTTAATTTATCTAACGCTTGGTTTTTCCTGCGGTCTACCTCGAGTTAATATTTGTTCAGTCGTCCGCAAGTGTTTACCGGAGTAGAGTCTATTTGTGGCAACTGCTTTACAAGTGTCTGTCTGAATGGTCTGTCTAGCCCTTGAGGGGAAATTGGGCCAGATAAGATAGTTTGCGGTTGATAATTTGGGTTATCCTTTCACTACTACGATCCCATAATATTCATGTGTCGACAGATTGCTGTACGATGGTGATCTCAGCTCCTAATGTGGCAAGAAGACCAATGAGAGTGTACTACAGGTATGTACTATAAACTCAAATTTCCCAATGATTGAAGATGGGGTCTATGGCGATACTATATAGTACTGAAAATACTCATAATTAAGAGCTATGTTTGTTTACCTGAAGAATCGAAGAAATCAGACCAAAATATTTCCATCTCTAATATGTTTTCCAGTGGGAACCAGTCTCGAAGCAGCACATGCCAATACCTGAGGTCAAAGCGGGACAGACATCGGGATACAAATGATCTCTACATTGGCAAAAAATTAAATCCCAGCTCTGGCCCTTCCACATCCCTACATCCACGAGGACAGGTGAGGAACATCTTTCTTATTGTTCTTCGTGCCATTGTTCATCGAATAGAGCCACAAAACAGCAGCAGAAGTCAGGCGAAAACGAACCTGTCCTGTGCCTAGGATAACGATGCCTATCTCTATTCGATCTATTATTCGCAAAAAAAAGAAGAGGCTGGAGGGAACAAAAAGGGACCCAAACAAAAGCGGGCTCACAGACAGCTGACAAATCCGCAGAGACGAGGTCTTTCCTTGTCCTCTCCGATCTCCGATCCTTGGTGAAACACAGGCCAGCTGCCCGAGGGGAGATCAGGATTTTGGCAAGGTGCTCTGCTCGCTGGGTCTTGATTACATCATCGACTTGCCCTAGCCGGACGGCTAGGTGGCTAGGTGGTCCTGGTCTCAGCGGCAGGCGAGTGCTCTTAGAAAATGTCAGCATAAATCTGGATTATAGATAGTTTGTCATAATTTTGGATGGGGAGACTCTCGGAGAGGGTCGAGACCTTTTTAATTGATTGGGAGCGGAAGTGGCATCCATTCGGATTGCCTTATACCTATTATTAATTGCCATAAATCTTGGATCAATAATAAGAATCATAATAATAAGGTCGGTCCGCGTGAGCACCCGCGACTTGGTTCGACCAAAGACATTTAACCTGTCATTAGGCAGCGATACAGTGGGCCGAGAGTGTTGGAAATGGGAAATGGGATGCCTTGTGAAATCTACATCTATCTACTATAATCTATGTATGTATGTACATATATGCCGCATTATAGTTGATTTGCGCCAGAGATTTGAAGCCACTGTGTCTGTGGCTTTGATTTCGACCCGTAAACTCTTTCAATGCGTTCTCAGACTTGATCCCCGATCCTCGATCTGCTTTCGTCAAATTATATAATGATGCCAACAGCGGCCAGCCTACTCGACCAGGGTCCAGGGAGGGGACCAGGTAAGGACGGACCACGCCCACACACCACACTTAGGGCCAGCCTAAGCGCACCTTTCGAGCGAACGGACGGACGGACGGACTCGCAGGCGTAGGTGTGGCACAGGCAAGCCAAATAAGAGCCGGTAATCCTTTTCTGGCCATCGGATCCTTTGTGTAAGTCGCTCTCTCGGTCTCCTCCGTCCACTTGACAGTTTAACCAAAAATGCAAACCGTTGAAATCAAGTTAAATAGTTTCTTGTTAAAGGGCCTGGCCATCTCGTGGCCGTTGATTTTGGTGATTTCGGTTTTGGTGAACCCTTTTGTCGAGTACCGTTCTCTTTTATGTTGCCCCGTTGCCACGTTGCCCCGTTGGACCGCGACTAAGCACCTGCCAAATGATTAATCATTTTGCCTGGCCTCTCGTCTCGCCTTTAGCACCTTGACTCCCGCTCTGTCTCGTCTCCACCTCCACCTCCATCTTTATCTCCATTGAAGTGCGTTAGTTCAGAGAGAAGCCTCTTATGTTTTCGATGCTTAAATGCTAAAAGCTCATCAATTATCCCTCAAGCCCTGGCCCGACACTCGTATGAGTGCCGCGTGCATCTGCCTATTTCGGGGATCGGTCTGTCATTCTCCAGTCAGTCAGTTAGTCCGTCAGTCAGTCAGTCAGAGTCTGGGGCGCCAAAGGTCGCACTTTCCTCTTTCATTTTCTCCCTGGCCTGGCGGAGAGACGGAGACTCTAATCATGTCCATCAATTTGATGGGTTGTAGGTGAAAATGCGAGTTGTCGCTGTTGCCTGTTGCCTGGTGCCTGGTGCCTGGTGCAGGCAATGCCTGGTGGTAGTGGGGCAGTCTGTCTGGCGGCTGGAATGCAGACTGAATAAAGTTTTATTTTACGAGTATAGAGTCACGTGGGAGGTCCCAAGAGAGATCGCGGCTCGTAATTGGGTTGAAGAGATTGGGCGAAGTAGAGGAAAAGAAGAGTTGTTGCACATGCGATCGAATTGACACTGAAGGGGGCAAGGAAAAACCGACAAATGTCTATGAATGTAAGAGGAAATATGCGATTATATATGTACATATGTGGCATAGCTTTAAGTTTTACTAGTATATTTGTAATCTTTAAGACACAGTAGTACTCTCTATAAGTCCATTGCATCCATCAACGATCCATCATCTTGCAATAGGAGATGTGTGTCGATTTCTATTTGAATGGGTGTCTCTATGTCTTGTCAAACATTACCATGGATCCGATCCTTTTCAAGGACCAACGCACTGCCATCTCGGCACACTTATCCACAAACGAGTGCGAGTGCCAGTACAAACCAAAATCCTCTTCAATCGCACACGCAGATGTTTCCACGGAAGGGAAAACCATTCAGGATCCATTCAGAAGGACATTCAGACGTGCTGCAGGATTTGTTCATTAGTGCAGCCACTCGGTGCACGCTGCATTTGAATAAATAAATAAATAGAATGGAAATGAAATGAAATGCAAAGAAAAGGAAAGAAAAGGAAACATGACAGGCGAAACGGGAGCTGCAGTAGAGCCGATCCGGATCCAGAGATGGAGGCGGAGGTAGATGAACTCCCTGAAGCCGACAGCGACGCCGACGTGGAGCGCTGAGTAATTGAAAAGAATGAAACGTGCGCCGCTTGGTGGCCTATAAATCAACGTGCAGCAGGATAATGCATCCCGAGTGTTGAGCCCTAATTGGAACTGCGCCCCTTGCATCTGCCAAGTGCCGCCTGTCTCCCGCATTCGCTTGAATGCAACCAGAGATCCTTTCTGTCCGCCTGTCTGACTGCCTACTGGCACATGGCACATGGCATCTGGCACCTGGCCGTGATTTGGGAAACAAAGCACCACTGAGCCACCGGGCTACTTAGAACTGGAACAGGTTGTCATATGGAGAGCCCCACAGAGACTCCGTAAGTTGGAGGCCATCCGTAAGAACAGGCATGCCCTGGCAAAGTCGCTAAAATTACAGTATTAAAATTTTATTACTTATAAAGTAAAATGTGAAGAATGCGGCAGTGGAATGGAATCGACCAAGGAGATGCCTGGGGAGTAATGGAGATCTACAATGTAGCCGTCGAAGAGTGTATTCATGGCATGAAGCTCCCCAAAATGTCCGAAGAAACATCAATAATCGTACATGTAGCATGTGTACAGGGTAGCAAGTGTCTTCTGTGTCTCCCTTTCGGATGTGGCAGCGAGAGAAGGGAGGAGGCGGAACGATGACACAAATCAGATCGGCCGTTTGCCGTTTGCTGAACCCGCCTGAACCTGCCCCGTGGAGTGTACCGTTGTGCCACAGCGCTGCAAGTTGCAACATCGTTCGCCCCGTCCATCTACGCCGCGATTGCCAAGTGGCACATATACGAGGCTGGTGGCACGAGCTTAATGCTGTCGTTATACATTTTACAGGTTGATGCCAGTGGGATGGACTGACTGACTCTGGAACCGAGTGGAGTGGAGTGGACTTGTCCCATGCCTTCGCCCGTCGCCCATCGCCCAGTGTGGGGGGCCACGGGCCATGCACGCCGCCAGGCTAACAGCCATTAAGCCGCCAAACCCCACCACGCCACATACCGCCCCATTTTGCATATGATATTTCGCCTGGTTTCAGCTGGTTGCCGCCTCCTTCTGCCTCTCCTCCTCGACTGGGTCATGGATCGAGCGGGTTATCGCCCGGTTTATGGTGGCATCGCGCGTCATGTTCATGCTGAATTCCCTCCCCTCCCTCTCGCCGTATGTAATCATTTTCGCAGTCAGCGTGTCTCCACCGTCGACGAGTATATTTTTTGGGGAAGTGCATCATTATGTTCGTGGCATGCCCCTTGTATTATACTTAAACCAGCACTCGCTGCTCTTCCTTTATGGATGTTAATGTGGTTATAATGTGTGGCTACTTGTTTCACTTCAAATGGTATGAAGCTTCGGCTACTGAGCTGCCGGATGCCTTTTGGAATGCAAATGTCCCCTAAATATATAATATAAATACTTGTAAGTACATAGGTATCGAATGGAAACTGTGGGCTTTACCATCAAGCCCCAATAGATATCTTCTAAATATACATATGCACATCTTTCAGAGAGAAAACTTTACGAACGTACGAATCTTAAAGCAGAATGAGCTTGTGTGTGTTTGTGTGTGCAAAATACAAAATTTTCCAGCCGATGAAATTACTTCTTTTTCGAAAATACTTTTGCGTTTAACTGGTTGGATAATACAATAAATTGTATTCATATTTAATTTCTTGTTAATATCTGAAATTGTATTGTCTATATTATCTACTAGTCATATATGACTAGTCTAAACAGTCTAGATATATTATATTTATATTGTTTTCGGTTCGATTAACGATTCTTGTAAGAGCATTCTACTGAAAGAACAGATTCCAATTTACAGAAATAAGTTGAAGTACTCAAAACTCGAAATAATACTACATATTACTACTTCTATAAATAGTATTGGAGTTACACCATGGAAATTCCACAATATCTCCCAGATAGAAGCTCGTATGCGTCTCGATTACGAGGGAGATCCAGTTGGTAATTAATTTCTGGGTCATATGTACATCGGTTTGTCCGACTCTTTCGACCACCTATAATTCAATGATTCGACGAAACATAATTCAGACATTTCAATTGCTTCTCGTTTTTACGTCGTCCCGGTGGCATTTAAGGTTGTAAAATGTATTTACAACAGGTATTGGGGTCTGTCTGGGTCTGGGTCTGCCGGGGACTCGAATTGGGTGAACTCTTCCCTGCGTTTCGTTAATCAAACATAATATCCTGTAGAGTGGAGTGGCGGAGAGAAAACTTTCCTTTGCAGAGACCTCAAGCAAAAACAAAAGAAACCAAAAAACCTCCACGGGCCAGGCCATGGGAGGGCAAGCGAAGTGGTTGGACGGTGCGACGGTTGGACGGTTGGAGAGTAACGACAACAACCCACACGCACTTTCATCGGATCGGGTATGGACTGGGGACTGGGGGGGACTGGAGTTCCCCTCAGATCCGTGACAGGACAGAGTCTGTGGCAATAATAAAAACGCTCGATTGTAATTTTCACAGTGCAATTATTGTCTCAGCTTTCAAATGCGGTAGGCCCCGGCTCCACAGATCCACAGAGCCACAGATCCACAGAGCCACAGATCCACATTTCTGAGACTGGTCCTCAGACTGGGCCAAAAGCAATTTTCAATTTTAACAGCCAGAGCATAAAATATAAGACACAACTTGCAGCACACACTTGTTGATGCCACACGTTGGCCGTTGCAAGTGATTCGGTGTCTGTCTCTGCTCTGCTCTGCTCTGATCCGCAGACTTTTGTCGCTCGCTTCTTGCTGCGTGTCCTGAAAATGAGGGAATTACAAAAGTTTTTCATGTTCCAAGCTCCGAGCTGCGAGCTCCGACAACACCGCAGCAGACAAATCTCATTAAAAGGCGTCGCGTCGCAAGGAGCAGATCTCGGGCCCATCCCGAGTCCCAGTCCCAGTCTCACAAATCGTGGCCAGTCAGTCGTCCGTCAGTCCTCTCGTGGTGGTGGCGGTGGTGGTGCTGTGACCCTTTTTCATGCGAGTATGGCCCAGCCAGCCAAGAGGCGTTGCATTTAAAATGTCGTTAATAATTTGTTGCTCGCTCCAGACCAGACGAAAGCAGACCAGACCTTACCAGAAACCCACCAAAAACGACCAGAGGGAACGGGATGGGGTGGGGTACGGGTCGGGCTCGAGAACCGATCAGACGGGAACGGATTCCCAACCAAGGTAAAGTCCCTGAACTGAACATCTTCGCGCGCTTGATTTGTGTTTCTGCTTTTTAGAGCTTGTCGTAAAAGAGTTTTATTATTTATGTTTCATTGGCTCCAAAATAGGATTAGCCTGTTGCGGCTTGGCCTCTTTTTTTTTGGCACTTATTCGTTTTGTTGCTAGGGCTGGCTGCTGGCTGCTGGCCAGGCTATGTGGCCATCCATCCAAAAAATCATCATTTTGCACGCTTTCAAAATATTATGGGAGCCAGCACAGGGATACGGATCGACGGATCGATGGATCGACGGATCGATGCTCGACCGAATGTTTCGGTTCAAAATCTGAAATTGGTCTTGTGGTTTGGTTATTTGGGTCATCTTTGGCTCACCAAGGAAAACAAAATGAGAATATATGTATGTATATATAAAGCGACGACAGGAAAAATGTGCAAATTGCGAGGAAAATATACCCCTACTATATTTCTTATCTGAAATTACAATAGTGATCACCAGCAATCAATTAATAGTAAATCGAGGTATTCTTTAACCCGTTTCCATCCCCCAGAAGATGCGATTTGTCAACTTGCAAGAGGATTGCTCCCAATAAACTAGTTCGAGTGTGATTTAAGGCCAACTGCAGCTCCAGTTCCAGCTCCAAGTCCGAGCCCAAGCCCAAGCCCAAGCCCAAGCTAATTAACTTGCACAGCGGTCGAAGCGGCTCAGAGCTTGGGCAGTGGGTGGTCCGCGGTCTCGGTCCGCGGTCCCGGTCCCGGTGCCAGGCCTCTCCTAGAACATAGTCAAGAAAAAATTAGTTAACAAGATCATTAAATCTTTGTTAACAGCCAATCGAGCAACGACAGCAGCGTCCCAGTCGAGAGGCATTAGAGGAGACCATTCTCGTACTCGTACTCCAGCCTCCACAGCCACGGTTAGCCCAGCGACGTGCGATAAGATAAGAGAACTAGAGAGAGAGAGACAGAGAGAGACAGAGAGAGCGAGAGAGGGAGGGCTGGAACTATAAGTGGAACTGGGAGGAGGCGAAGACAGAGACGAGATCAGAGAGAAAAAGTACCTGGACATGGGCATGTAAATCGGAGTACGTGGCCCAAAGAGTACAGAGTCCGATCCGAGTACCGAGTGCCGAGTACCGAATCCCAAGTCTGGTCTGCACATGTTTATCTATTAATTTATGCTGGCGGTTTTCGGGTTCCTGCTTTGTGCATCGCCAGGAGAGGAGATCGCACTTGTGCGCCCGTATAGCTGTCGGACGGCCGTCGGGCCGGCATATTCCTAGGAATCTCAATCTCGATCTGGATCCGCATGCACTGCACAGCAGTGGGCCCTGCCACAGGGACAAACATTCGATAAGACGCTAATTAAGTTAAATGTTCGCTCTGTGTGGGCCATTCCTGAAAATTGGCACAGGTTCCCCCCACCACCACTCTCCCGGGTATCACTATGATTTATACATACATATGTACATATGTATGTACATACATTCATATGTGCGGCGGCAACACCTCTTATCTGACAAGGGAACACTTTCCTTTCCACTCGTCGTCGTCGCGTTGTGTTTGTTTGTTTGTTTTGCTGCAACATACAGCTGCCACTTAGTGCGGGTGCCACTTGAGATACGTATGTATGTATGTATGTATGTATGTATTTTTTTTTTTTCAATTTTCAACGAATGAAAACTAACAGGAGCACTAGGGTATTTTTTCAAAAACGTTTATTAAAATACTACAAATAGTCATTCAACATTCAACGGTTAAGCAGACAGATTAAGAAATATTCCTTCTCGTGCTGCTTCGGCTCTGATTCGGGCCTCGTAAAAGACAGAAAGAGAGAGAGACAGAGAGGGAAAGATGATTAAGAGCGCAGCGAAACGACTTGGAAACGGAACACGATTAAGAGAGCCGGGTCGAAGAGAGCGCGCTGTGAGCTCTTTCATTCGGAAGAGATTGAACTTGTTGACTTTATTCAAATATTTGTTTGTGGAGATAGCTCTTATTCATTGGCATCACTTATTAAAATTATTTCACTGCAACAGAGATCCAGATAAGCTACGAAATTTCGTTTTTACTTTACTTGGATCTACAGTAGATTAATACAATTCGACGAAGTTAGTCACTCCTTTGACGGTGGCAAAAAAAAAAAACAAAAAAACATTCATTAATGCAAATTGGTACCTGGCCTCCCCTCCCGATCAACCTTTGACATTCGAGTCAAAAGGAAGCCCTCGCACGCACGCACGTGTTCGACTCCTACCTGATCTCTTTTTAGTGCGCGTGAGGTACAGGTCAACTAATGACCCAGATGCACCTGATAATGAGGCAAGTAGCCCTTGTCGTTAATCCCCCCCTTTCTTGGGATATTCCTGATTTTGCCTACCCGCCTATCCACAGCACACAACTGTTAATCGACGCAGAAACATCCCGTCCGCTCCTCTCCGCCTCATTGCGCATTGAGCTAAAAAAGAGCGCCCCAACGAGAGTGAGTCTCGCATCGGCTCTCCAGCAGCCTCTCTCGCCATTTCCAACACCAACAGCAGCAAAGAATACGTGTGCAGGCAAACACCAGTGCAATTATAACGGCACTTATATTTAGCTGTGAATCGTTGTTGTTGCGACGGCGTCGGTGGCGATTGGTGCAAGTGTACGTACACGCGAGGTACATAAGCAAGCCGAATCAGGTTTGCCACCCGAACGCTACGATTGGCCGAACGCACACACACATACACTCGCAGGCAACACATTACCCATGCCTGCGGCGGACAACTACGACTACCTGAATGAAACGCACGCACGCCGAGAGAGCGGCTCTCTTTCGGCGCGCTCTCTCGGGCTGCGCCTGCGCTGCTGGCTTCGGGCTGCCCGCGTATATAAAGCCCGCACAACGACAGACTCGCTCTGACTCCGCTGACACCCTTCGCCAAGCAAAAGCAAAAGCAAAAGCAATAGCAAGAAAAGCGACCGCGCTTCGTTTGGTTTCGTTTCGTTTCTGAGAATAACTGTTCGTTCTGTGTTTTTGTGTGCGCGAGCGATGTGGCTGAAATAATCGAGAAACAATTTGAGAACTTTTAATTTGCAAAAGCAATCGACAATATACAAAGCAACAAAATGCATACCGTGGAAGACATGTTGGTGGAAAAAAACTACAGCAAGTGTCCTTTGAAGAAGCGGCCCGTGAACTACCAGTTCGAGGCGTCCGCCCAGACCCCCGTCAATGAGCCCCAGGATCTTTGCCTGAAGAAGACAGAGTCTGAGGAGCTGGAAGCCCACCCTGCGACGGCCTCCGCCTCGGAGGAGGTGATCAACGTCAGCGACTGCTGCGAGGACGAGGGCGTGGACGTTGACCACACCGACGACGAGCACATGGACATGGAGGAAGACGACGTGACCGTGGACTGTGTGGATGTAGACACTGATCCCAACCAGACACAGGCCGCCGCCCTGGCCGCAGCCGCCGCCGTGGCCGCCGCATCTGCTGCCGCTGCAGCCGTGGTCGTGCCCACTCCCACGTATCCCAAGTATGGCCTACAGCCATGGAACTTCCACATGTCCCCGTACACGGCCGAGTTCTACCGCACCATCAACCAGCCGCACCTGGCCGCCGTCGCAGCCACCGCCGCTCAGCAGCAGATATCCCCTCTGCGAGGCGACCTCCTGGCGCCCAGCTCGCCCTCGGACTCTCTGGGGTCGCTGTCGCCACCGCCACACCACTACCTGCACGGCCGGGCCAGCTCGGTGTCGCCCCCGATGCGTTCCGAGATCATCCACAGACCCATCGGAGTGCGCCAGCAGCACCGGTTCCTTCCATATCCGCCGCTCCCAGCCGCCGCCTATCACCAACAGACGCCCTACCCCGCGCTGGGCTACCACCACCACGCACCCATTTCGCCGGCCTACTCGGAGAGCTCCTACTACTCCATGCGCTCCATGACGCCCGAGTCCAGCTGCTCCTCGGTGCCCGAGGACCTCTCCCTCAAGCACAAGCCGATGGGCCAGGAGGCCGTCAGCAGCGCCAAGGCGGGAGCAGGCCCCTCAACAAGTGGATCCGCCAGCAGCTCCGCCTCGCCGAGCCCCGCCAAGAAGGACAAGTCACCACCTCGCTACCAGTGCCCCGACTGCCAGAAGTCCTACTCAACCTTCTCCGGGCTCACGAAGCACCAGCAGTTCCACTGTCCCGCGGCTGAGGGCAACCAGGTGAAGAAGTCCTTCAGCTGCAAGGACTGCGACAAGACGTACGTCTCTCTAGGCGCCCTCAAGATGCACATCCGCACCCATACGCTGCCCTGCAAGTGCAACATGTGCGGCAAGGCCTTCTCGCGCCCCTGGCTGCTGCAGGGCCACATCCGCACCCACACGGGGGAGAAGCCCTTCAGCTGCCAGCATTGTCACCGCGCTTTCGCCGACCGCTCCAACCTGCGCGCCCACCTTCAGACGCACTCGGACATCAAGAAGTACTCGTGCACCAGCTGCTCCAAGACCTTCTCACGCATGTCGCTCCTGACGAAGCACTCCGAGGGCGGCTGTCCGGGCGGCAGCAGTCCCAGCTCCAATGCCGGCTCCACCAGCGAGCTGTCCTACGCCGGCTACGCCGAGCCCTAGGATCACCCAGAGGATCGATCACATCACCTATGATCCACACACACACATTGTATTCAAGCCATGTTCCACCAAAAATTAGTTCCTAGCTCGTTTAAGCGACCGGCAGCTCCAAGTTCCCAAATGAACAACCGAACTCTCACCTAACCCAGACACTCCCAGTGCACAGTGCCACAAAAAACTATGTAGACACGCAGAATTCAGTACTTTTTATTTGTATTTTGGTTATTTTTGATTATTTTCTAGTCAGCATTTTCTTTGCAAGAGAAAACTAAAACGGAAGTTCATTCGATTTTATTTTAATTTTCAAATTTCGTCTCCGCATTATTTTCAATACTATTTCGTACACAAAATCCTAAGCCGAACTTTGTAAAGTATTCTTCAGACATCCTGTATACTATGTACATTTAACGCGTAAGGTGTATTACGCCACAGCGTGTAACTGTAGATCCTAAGCTGAAGACCAGACAATCTTATGTAAGATGATAGATGTATGATATCCGAGTTGAACGAAGACATACTTACTATATAAGTATGTACATATGTATGTTTCTATTCATATTACGAGTATTTTTAGCCTAGCTGTAGATCGTACACTATTTTTGATATGACCACAACTTTTACGTATACATTGAAAATGTTCTACATTACGAGTAGGTTAAGTGAGGATAATTAAGCCAACGGAATATTTTGATACGGAAATGTTTTATATTTTTAAGTAATTTATTACATCAGACGACATATGAAAGAATGAAATACATTTTATTTACACAAGTACACAAAATCACTTCCATTATTATTAGAAGGGGGGTGAAGGGGCTCCCCTTCATTTTTGCATTTCAGCAGAAAGATCTAGAATTGACTTCGAGAAACTTCTCTTGAAGTCTGATGAGCGCGATCATCTTATTATTAACTTGAAAATATACATTTTTTTGGTTTAAATTTCAATGCATTCGTATTTATAGGGTTTTCATCGAAACAACGATCATCCTAGTTTTTTAGCTGATTTATGGTATGAAATATTCTTAAATCTTCCAGTAATAAACAGCAATATTCGTTTAATCTTAAATTTAAACAATGTTTGGCATTAATTGAAAATTATTTTTTTATTTACTTACATTTTTTTTTACTCTTTTTTTTTATTTCTCTTTATACCCGATACTCGAAGTGGGTGAATACCCAAATTGTATCTATTATATGGATCTTAAGTATTTATATATGTAATATGATTGTTCTTAGCAGAGTCCAATTGAATGTTTATTAGATCTAGGAATCATTCCTAACCCCTTTTCCGAAAGCAAGTTCAACGAAATCTGAAATAATCGTGAACTGACGGACGGACGGACGACAGAGAACTTGGGAGCTCTTCCCTTTTTTGGGTCATGCTCTTCTTTTCGGGGCGAATAAACAAATCGAAGCGAGTCGATCGAGAAATGTGGCCCGCCGGAGAGGCAGCCAGCCAGCCAATCGCGACATTTTATGGCCTGCTCAGAAAAGCAAACATACTCGAAAAAAGCTTTTTATATGCTATGCTGATCATAAATTATATTTAAATTTCCGCACACGTACATTGTGATCGGGGGAGGGGCAGTGGTCCGGTAGGGGGGAGAGGGAGGGGGTCTACAAAATGGCAGTCACTAAATCAAAAACCCAAACTTCAAGCCTGAGTAGATCCGCGCCTCGCCAAAGTCTTATTAGACATGAGGCAGATTTTAATGAAGGAGAGGAGAAATAGAGTCTCCGACTAGGCAAGATCCCCAAGTGTGATCGATGCATCCATGCGGAAAAGAGGAGGAGGCGGAGGCGGAGGAGGAGACGCCATCATCGAAAGGTAACGTTTGGGTGACAGAGCATATGAAATTATGGGTGCGTCCTCCCAAGCCAAAGCCGAAGTCGAACGTAACGAAACTCATTATCGAGATCAATCGATCGCCAGGCGGAGTCTAGACTCCAAAGGCCCAGAGTAGAGTGCCAGCCAGAGATCGCACATGTGTGTGGGGATCTGGCCGAGCAACGAACAGCGATCGACGACCACGACAATTGTTGCCAAATTAGATCATCAGGCAGCCAGACAGCCAGCCAGCCAGCCACGGAGCGGCAGCAACAAGTCTCAGTCAGGTCTCACGTGTGCAGAGATCTGTACAGAGATCCCACCAGCACAAGCCCCGAACCAGCGAAAATTAATATGCACGCATTTCGTGGCTCGACTGCCTCCATACCAAACTCCTTCTCCTCCGATCTCGGGTTACCAGCCCAGGCTGCAGATCCACAGACTCCAGACTCCAGACTCGAGCTACCAAAAGCTGAGCTGAGCCCCCAAAACGATCAGCGTTCGTGCCTGCTTTCTTGCTAAACAATTTGCAAACGATTTCTAATAAGCGTCTTAAATTGTAACAAAATAGACTCGCATTTAGGGCCTTTTGTGTGCCTTTGCCTTTGCCTTAGCCTGGCTCGGGCTCCAGCTCCAGCTCCAAGTCTATCTTCAGCGCGATAACAAAGATCGAGGGACAACAAAATAGAAAAAGAAATAAAAAATATCCGAAAACATGGACAACAGCAAAACGGGAGGGTAACTGCCTGGCTTGACCCTCTCCCTACCCAAAACGAATAAAAACCGCTGGGGTTTTTATTTCTGATTATTTCATTTGTGCCAAATTTCGCGCTTGATCGGTGCATTTTTTCCCCAACAGTTTTACGGCGCGGAGTGGATCCATCTGGGGTTGCTCGTACATTGCTGCGATGAAGATCTTTTGGGTAAGGCCACAGACCACAGAAAATTTGACTGATTTTGGGGTGCTAACTTTGTTTAAGTTGAGCAAATGATCTCATTTCAATGGGTCTGTGTGAAATAAGGACCATATTTCAGAGAGTCAATGAACTCTACTGCGAGGATCGTAGGGGGAAAGGTTTTTTGAACCAAGAGACTCCTGCTAAGAAACGATTTGTGAGCATTCAATCGTTACGGGATCCTTATTCCATCCTTAATAGAACGTAGTAGTTGGCTATTATCCACTATCAAGGATCGTCCCGAAACTCCTCCAATAGCTGACATACCTTTCGGCAACCCCAGATCGGCTCCAAGTTCCATTTCAATTCGTTAACAATAAACAAATATCACTTTCATGACGTTTTTCGCAACTGCAACTGCAACTGCAGCTGTCTGTCTGTGTCTGGTCTTCCACCTCGAGGTTCCCTAGGTTGACTCCCCGCCCCCTCCGCTGCTGCTGCTGCTGCCTCTCGCTTTGCTGCCTGCCACTGATAAAACCTGACGATTTTGGCAGAAACGCTGCACCATAATAAAGCAGCTAAAAGTCAAACGACAACGCAAAATGGTAAACAGATCGAAGCTTTATGAATATGCAAAGATAAAAAGCAGTTGGGAGACCGACGGACCGACCGCCCCCCTTGCCCCCCCACCCGCCACCTCCGTCACCCTTTTGACAAAGAAAAAAGTTTTTTTTTGAATTTCAAATTTTTTAACGAGCCAAAATGAAAAACTTTCCAAACAAAAGGCGAACAGCGCACCACACACCACACCGCACCGCACAGAAGGCAGGCTCCCCGAAAAACCGATTGATCCAGAGCAGAAGCGAACCCAGAGCGGGAAGGGGTTACGGTACGAGTACGGGTATGGGTATGGGTACGGGTACGGGAGCCACACAGGGTGCTGCGGATGGAGAGAGGAGCTGAAGCTGAAGCTGGAGCTGGAGCTGGTGATGGCGGAGAGGAGGCCGAGCGACAAAAAGCGCAAACTGAAATGAAATTTAGCGTAAAAATGGAGATCTTTTGTTAGCGATAAACGTGAGCATTTTGTTTGTCACGACGAAGTGTGCTTTTTTGCGCGACCGCCAGACGCGGGCTTGGATTCGGATTCGGAATAAGAGTCCCCCCCAGTCGGAGGCCCTGCCTTATGTACATTGGTATCCCTAAAGTCCACACAGATATAGCGGTAAATGTAACACACCTGAGAAGTAATTAAACAAATTTCAATTGATATTTTCAGTAAATGTGTAAATGTGTTTTGTATGTTCCTTTAAAAAAGGACGATAAATACATGGATATGTCTCTGTTGGAACTTTCGCATTAGTCGTAGACCACAAAAACTAAATGTCTGTAGATTGTGCGATAACTTAGGTGTTCTATGCATCAGACATGTAAAAACTATTCTTTGGATAAGCGATCTTTAAAAAAACTAAATTCCTTTAATTCCTACAATAGTTATTAGGGAAAAATCAAAACCAACGGGATACGACCCGTGCTTAAACCTCAAATTATTTAAAACCCTCTATGGTTTTTGTTCTTAAACTTTTTACTTTTTATTTTAATAGTCTTGGTAACTCAAACCTTGTATCCCTAATAAATATTGTATACATATGTACATACATACATACATATATGTACATATGTACATAAGTTCATATATACATATGTACATATGTAAGACTAAACTTCATTTTTTTTTTAATTAAAGATCATTTAATACACTTGCCATAACCAAATAAAATTCTTCCAAATTCATCTTTAGTTATTAAAAAAAAATCTTTCAAATTACGGGAATAATATACATACATATGTACACACATACATATTGCGTCTCTTGAATAGAACACCTGAAGAAAAATAACATTTTAGAGACCTCAGATTCATTTTAACATAAATGTAACTTAAATATAGGGTAACTGCTTTAATTTAGAAAGAATAAAATTGTTGTGCCTTTCTTACCGGGTTAAGGGGAGGCTTTTTCTTTATTTTAACCTTTCTAGGTGTTGGGCCTTCAAAATAACACGATGGACAGTGGATAGACTAGCCCTAACATCACATTTTTCACGAATCCTTGACCAGAGTCGTGAGAATTTGATTCTTTTCTTAATGTGAGGAGTCTTTCAGAGCGGTGAGCACTTCTCCCTCAGTTTAAGCTTTTCCTCGACTCATTTTCAAAAAAGTTCGATCAGCGAAAACTTCTTGAGTGGAGGATCAAACAAAAAACATGTTCTATTCAAGTGACTCAATTTCAAGCGAATTTCAACGTAAAGCAAGAACAAAAAATAACGGATCTTTCCCAGAGCTGGCAGTTTGTTGCTGAGAGAGGCAAATAGTTGCCCAAAGAGAACGTGCAATAACTACCGTTATTTTATCATTTAGCTCTTGAGCTATAAGCAATTGAAAATAGAGTGTAAATGGTGTCCTATTCAAGCGATGAGTTCATACATATGTATGTACATATGTATGTGTGTATGTACATACATATATAACTACGAAGCCGTCTCTAACCATAATCCCATATAGCAACCAAAATTTTCCAGCAAAAAATCTACAGAAATACTGTCATACGGCAAATCTCATTGTTCCAGAGATAACACAGAAGGCACGAAATGCACAAAATGAGGCAACCGTACTGCTCTCTCTCTCTCTCTTTCCATTTGTCTGTCCGTGTCTCTTTTCCTGCTGTGTCCTGCACTTCGTTGCTAATTTGTGTGAGCGAACAGTTACAACCACAACAACAATACACTGGCTGTCCGTTTGCTTCTAAACTGCATACATATGCATATGTATGTATGCTTTGAGTTTTAGCTCTCCAGTAAATAAATATAATATATGAAAACAATGAGATCCAACTCTTAAATGCTGTGAGGAAATACTCTTAATATGTTATTTGCTTGTATTGATCGTCGAGCGGCAAGGGTGTACAGTTTTCGGCGCGGCTGCTGTCGTCATTCAGCTTTCACGCATTGCTTGTTGCTTTTTTTCGTCGCCACACTCTCGCTGACCGAGAGCGACAGAGTGAGAGAAACGACAGTGTGTGTGTCTGTGAGTCTGTGTGTGTGACTGTGTGTTAGCGAGTGCGTGAGTGGTAAGGCAACGATATCATCTTCAGGCCTAGGCAGAGAGAAAGAGAGAGATACAGCGAGCAGCCAACCTGCTGCCGCCCCGCTACTCTACAGACTAGCAGCCGACTAAGTTCAAAGTTGTTGTTGCTGCTGTTTGGCCAATTAGTTAGTGGCTGGTCGTTCGCTGCGTAGCGTGCTCTCTGTGAGCGGAGGGGGTATGTACTTACTTACTCGTAGACAAAGCTCAGCTACGTCACACTACAATTGTGGCAGCAGGCATACCTACATATGTACATAGCAGCAGTTAACGCGCTTCATTGTCTGTTTGCAAGTGGCCGGCCACCATCTCATCTCTCTGTTTCCCTCCCACTCGCACTCTCGTGCTCTCCTACTCGCTATCTATTTGTGTGTGTGTGTGTGTGTCTGTGTGTGTGCGTGAGTTGTTTTATGGGTACAGTGGGACCCAGCAACCCAGCAACCATCATGGCGTTGATCATTAGCGTAGATGGTGTTATTATTTGCACGTTTTGTGTGAAATGCACTTTGTCCATTGTCCATTGCCCATTGCCCATTGCGGGTCCTGCTTGCGCTTAAAGCTGGCTAAAACCGAGTGCGTTTACTCGATCGACATGAAAAGATTGGGCCCGGGACCGGGACCGGGGTTACTTGTGGGCCGTATTCCTGGCTTAGAATAAATGAATCTTCGTTAAATTTTTGCAGCTGGCAATTAAAACGAAACCGAGGCACACCACCCAGAAAATGTTCTGTTACTTTCAAAGAGATGTGGAAGCCGATCAATTTCCTATGGGTAGACCATTATTACACCACGTTTGACCCATATTCGATTAAATTAAGCCTACAATTACATACAAACATATGTATGTACTCGAGATGGGGCTCTCCATTTTGTAAGAATCATTATCCTAAGTATACTAAATGGCATGTTCTTTTTATACATATCTTTACAGCCTTTACATCCATTCAGAACATTAATGCTTACGTACATGTATGTATTTCTTCACTACCAAATATGTAATCATTTCTCTGCATCTGTGTATCGATTCAGCTATTAGTCCTGTGGGAAGCTGCGTTTTCGATTCTTCGATCCATTTCCTTTTGCCCAACATGCCCCACCTGGCCCACACCATCTTCTGGCAATTGAGCCTCGCTGTCAGTGTCCCATCAAGGAAGGAAAAAAGTCCCTGCTCCCACACATATGTAAAGTCTGTACATCCCCATTCCCATCCCCAGTCCTCCACAAGGTGCACTGAACCCATATTATCCACACAGGAATGGCATTCACATGTTTGAGATCCCATTGCTCTATTTCCGCGGCTCCCAGCCAGATCGGATCAAATTACCAAAAAAAAAAAAGAATAGAAAACGAAGAAGAATCAAAATCAGAATCCGAATCCGAATCCAAGCAGGAAAAAGAACCTGTTCCGTCTACTCCCCCGCCCTCTGAGGAGGCTCTGGACGTGCCCCTGCATAGAGATGAGAGGATTCGGGATCGAGATTATTATGAGAGTGTGAGTGTGAGTGGGGAGGGGAGGGGATGGGAATGAATGCTGACAAGCGGGCATCATCGGGAGAAGGGAGAATCGAGCTCTCATCTCCTGGGGTCATGGGAAATTCGGGGCTCGAGTCTTGAGTCTCGAGTCGGATGTGGAAACCGTTCGCCGGGGACAGCAGGATATGAAATCTCTGCCCTGTCATGTTTGCTTATAATTTATGTTAATTTTCATTTCCATTTCCATTTCAACAAACATAACAGGATCTTCTCTTCTGTGTTGATTAATAGAACACACCTGGGGACTGGGGCAGGGAGGGGGAGAGTATTCTGTGTGAATTCCGTTGGGGAGAGAGCCCCCAAAAACCGTAAATGTATCAAATATTGTGGATCGCCAGCCCAGAGTGCCTCTCTCGCCAGCTCTTGACACATTCTGATCGTTTTTCTGGCGGCCACTTAAAATATTTTCCAACAATCATCTCGGCACATGTCCAAATTGATGCCCCAGGGCATTGCCGGGCTTCCAGAGCTACCAAAAATGGTCTCATTTTGCGTATGTTAAATTCAAATTGTTATGATCCGTAAATGTCAAAGAAATACTCATACTCTCATATACATACATACACACATACATACATACATACATATGTACGTCTTGGATCTTTTGCAATTCAAATGCTTTCCTATGATTCATGATTCCACAGACGTAAGCCACTCACACACACACACACACACACTTGGCTGTAGCTGGTAGTACATTTGTGGTCTTCAAGGTCCATTGGTCTAAGTGCCTTTAAAAACCACAAGACCAAGACCCAAGTCCACCTCCACCCACCTCCACCTCCACATCCCAGCTCCAGCTCCAGCTCCACCAGCCCAAGCTCCAGTCACCAGTTGAAGTCTTCGTCCAATCGTTGTAGATCAGCCCTGGGCTAGAGGCAACCCGGGTTTCTCTTTGGCGGCGGCTCGTTGAACTTTCTTCGTATTCGTATTCGTATTCGAATCGAAATCAAATGAAATGAAATGCTCCTTAAGCTTAATTGTCTCAGCTTTTTGTCTTCTCTTCAATTTTTTACTCATTTACAATCGGAGACCACGGCCGGGGTGGCGGTGGCAGTGGCAGTGGCGGTGGCTTTTGCCCCACAGTTACTCAAATGCTATGAAAATATGTCTGGTATGTTCAGGCCACAGTGGGCCGAGAGCAGTGATAAGGAAATAGAAACAGAATGGGGGTACATTTAGTTGATTTCGATTCTAAGCCAAGCGAGCTTTGATGGACATAAACCCTCTGTTCCCTCGACAAATAGAGCTCCCATATCTGCATTGACTTTATTAGATTTTATTGGAGTCCAGAACAATAAACCAAACCCAGGGAGAAGAGTTTTCAAACAATTCATACTCGTAGATACTCGGTAGCTCTTCCTCCAAAAGCAGTGCTCGAAATTTGTTTTCGATTGTTTATGCATTTCGTAGTCCTCCCCCCCTTTATCCATGCGGGAGCGAAAGAACTGTGAAGTCGTAGTCAGAGCCGCAGAGTCAAAGCGAAAAGCCTTCCACTCCATCAGCATGAAAAGTGAGCTCGAGCCAAATTCAAGATATTCCGCTGAGTGGGGCACAGTGGCACATCCACAAACAGAAATAAACAGAAACTGATTTCGAAAGATGCAGCGACAGGCGGTAGGCTGCGATGGCTTTGGCTTCGGCTTTGGCTTTGGCCATCTCTGTACGAGTGGAGTAGAGAGTATTGAGGATGGTTAGAGCCGGAGGAGAGCAGCACAGCACCCCCGCTAGGCCGACAGCTGCTGCGGGTTTCGAAAGCTGGAGGAGTAGGAGTGCAGTGGGAGCACAGAGGCCGCTTGGGAGGCAGCGGCCATAATTTCCATGCCAGTTGTCATAATCAAAAGCGTTATCTGGTAGCTAACAGCCGCATAAATTTCAAGTGGTTTGGGGCCTCTTCTCCGCCACCAAGTGGACCGGCTCCGCTCCAAGTGGATTTGCGGTTGGCTTTGGCTATATCAACACATACACGTACACGCACACACACACACACACTTACGTATGTAGGTAATTACAAATGTGGCCCAAACTGTTGCGGTGTTGGTATTGGTATTGGTATTTGTATTGGTATTGGCTTCCCCACAATAATGATAATAAAGAAATTATAACAATAACAAACTAATAGTGAAATGGGCAGAGGGGGAGGCAGTGGAGAAGCGGGAAGAGTGGAGAAAAGAGGGGGAGACTTTCGCCTATCCGATTACCTGCAGAGGCGGAGAGGGGGAGTCCAGAGGCCAGAGGCCAGACCGAGGCTTCGCTTAAAGTACGGCTAATGGGGTTTTGATATCGGGTTACCTGGGAGGAAGCCTAGACATTGCATGGCCCTTTTTATAAGACATACATTTATCATCGATGATCAATGTATGAGGAGTTCCTCCTTTGAAGTAGAGTATATCTCTTGGAGTATCCTTAGATACAGCTTTATCCTTTTTCTGCATACATGGAATGTTCCAATATAGAAATAAGTCAAATATTGCATCTATCACGGTGTTAAGAAATCGGAATAAACGCACAATTTATGGCCAATTTCTCCCATTTTTGGGATCGTAATTAAATTAATTATTTGAAATTCAAGGCACATTTTCAAGAACAGTTTCAAAACCCAAAAAGGATCGCTCCAAAGGAAATAAAGTTTTAGCCTATACGTTGAAATAACTAAAGTTAGTCAATTAATCAATTGGTTTCTTTTGAGGGTATAAATGAATTCTTCGCAGTGGTCCGATGTCGTGGTCGGATCAAAAGATTTCACTGTTCGGTTCTTCTCTGCGTTCAAGAGGAAAATCGAGGCGAGGGCACGCGTGATTCGGTTTTCACTCTTTTGAGCATTTAAGGAAATGGAAATGTCTGCGAGATGTCCATTTTGGTATTTTTCGCAGCGCTATTTCCTTAAAAGATTTGGCAACGGCAAATCGAAAGGAGAATTGTAAGTGAAAAGTTCAAAGGTCGGACAAACGAAAAAGATACAAAAATACAAATAAAAGAGCGAGAAGCGCGAAGGAAATGACGAAAACAAATAATCTCAAGCAAAAGGTAAAAGTACCGAGAAGAAAGAAAGAATTGGCCAACGATTTTTTATGCAAATCATAAATTCAGCCATGATGGAGACACACCAGAAAGTGGGACCTGGAGTCCAGCTCCATCTCCATCTCCAGCTCCATCTCCAGCTCCAACTCCAAGTCCAGTTCAAGCAATGAAAATGCTATAGACGTGAACGTGAACCACAAATTGATTGGAATGGAATGACGGAGCATTTGACTGATTGACTGATTGATGGACTGCCGGACTGACTGCCGAACTGGCAGACAGATCGAGCTGAATCTGAATTTTGCACACTTTCCCAGTTGAGAAGTCCAGAAATAATTAACAATACGTAGAGAGCTAATGCCAACACGGTTTAATTTCATTTCGCACAATAGAAAGCTTCGGGTGGCGGTGCCTATTGCCTATTGCCCATTGCCTATTGCCTATTGATGATGATCTCCTCTTCCCAGCTCTTCAGCCAACTCTCTTTGTACTTGAGACCTGTTTTCGCGGTTGACCTGGCCCAGAGCCATAGCCACAGCCGCAGCCAAAGCCAAAGCCAGAGCCAGCAAGTGGGCTTCAATAGAAATTAGCAAATGTGTCGCATCATTAGCTACAAAGTCGTACTGGGAGTCGACTCTGCACAGTTTGTGTCTCTGATGAAGACCCTCAAGTGTACGAGCATCTCTCCTTTCCACCTCTTTCTCCTCCTCCTCCTCCTTCTTTTTCTCCCTCTCCAAGCGAATACGAAGCGGAGTATGTTGCGGTCTGTGGCGCCGGATTAGCTTGAGGATGCGGGCTCGATTTTGTCTGGTGTTGTCTGCTCTTCGAAAATTTCACCTGAGATCTGCTGTTATTCGCCGATCTACGATCGGCGTTCGGGGTTATATAACTTTAACGCTTTTGGGTTGGGTAGGTGTTAGCCTGATGATGGCTCCGTGATTTATTGAGTTATGACAGTGGGTTAAAAAGCTTGATTTTCGGGGCTAAGTGTGTTTGCTTTGCGGATGAAAGTGGGTGAGCAGTGAGCGGTGAGCGGTAAGCGGTGAACGGTGTTGAAAGTGGTTTCTCAATGCGGCTCACTTAGATTTCAATTACTTTGCCAATCGTTTGCCCATAGACTCCTTTGGCTTGCTTGCAGTGGTGTTGGTGTTGGTGTTGCTGTTGGCCAATCGTCCACCCACCCATTTGTACCCAGCATCTATGCATCCGTGCATCCATCTCCTGGATATACCCCGTCCAGTCACAGGAAAGCCCGTAAATCTCGCCCCTCTTCGGGTCTTTCTCTGTGAGCTATTTAATCAAATATATTTTCACACTTGCCACATATATCAAGGTACGAAATTTGCACTACAAATGATTTCAACACCGAGAGGCCGCCGCAGGAGGAACCAAACGGAACGGAACGGAGCGGAGCGTCGAGCGGACAATGCTGAGTTATGGGAAACACCGCAACAGGCGCAATGTTCTACAAATTTTCTAAGACCCCCAGAAGGAATCAGAACAGCGTCAGCGGCAGAGGCAGCGGCAGAGGCAGCGGCTGGCACGGAAATCTTCAAAAACTTGAAGCATAAATCTCTTGACGCCTTTCTTTCGGGTCGGGGGCGGGACAGGGTGGGCAGTTCTTTGGCAGTAAAAACAAAATGCTGCATAATTTTGTGGCAGGCCAGGCGGGTGCCGGTGCCGGTGTCGGTGCCGGTCCGAGCCAGAGCCAGAGCGAGGCCAGCCTTTCCTCTCAAATGGATTACAATAATAATTTTTCATATGCAGATCTGTGCTGAACAGAACAGTACTAGAGAGGAACAAGTTGCCAGCGAGAGCCATGAATAATATTTCATCAGCGGCTCAGGCTGGGGCTGAGGCTGAGGCTGAGACTGAGGCAGATCCTGTCTGGATCTGGCCTACGCCTGGGCCAAAAGGGTAGTGCCGTCGAGTGGGCATCGTTTTGGCCGATGCTCTTGAAGGCAACTCAGCGACGCCAATCCCAATGCCAATGCCAATATGCTGCCAGAAATTTGCATTCCTCTGCAGTCCCCTCCGCCCCCGCCTGTGCCTCCATCTGCATCTGCTCCTGCTCCAGCTCCAGCTCCTCCCACTCCGCCATATCATTGGCGAACGTTATCAACGAGCGTTCGAGTGGAAAGAATTATTATGCTCTCCGCTAAATATAATAAAAACAAACCACAGACAGTCGAATCGCAGCAGCCTCCGAGCCTCCAATTGATGGACTTTAAGTCAAAGTCAAGTTGGAGTTCAAGTTCTGGCCCAAGTCCAGGACGCAGACGCAGACGAAGACGAAGACTAAGCTGGAACCGCATCCGTCGTTCTTCTTCTGCATAATGCAAGTCAAGTCAAGATCCACTGGCAAGCCTCATCATCATATTGCCAATAACGCAATGCAATAGATTTATTGAATTATTGCTTTGGCCATGGCAGGTACATGGACTCCAAACTCCACTCCACTCCACTCCACTGCACTGCACTGCACTCTATTCCACTTCGAGTTTGAGACGGAGTAGAGTGGAGTGGAGCGGTGTGGAGGGGTTCGGGTTTCGGGGTATGGAACGTACATACATATATACGTATGGAAAAATGCTTTTCGAGTGGGTGATAAATTCAAACAGCCGGGCTCCGAATCATTATTCCAAGCGGCCATAAAAGAAAGCTTCGAAGTGCTTGACGTCCGAGTCCGAGGCAATTGGGCAGGAAAACGAGGGAAATTGAGGGAAAACTCTGGCTCAGTTCCAATCTCCATGATAAGTCCAATTAAAGTTGCCAGAAAAATGGGAGGTTTTCGGCTTTCCGAACGAATCATAAGCAAATAATCAAGCCATAAATTTGGCCATTCAGTTCGCCGCAATTTGATTTCCTTTTGACATATTTTGAAAGTAAAACTTTGGCAATTACCTCTTGCGCCTTGAGAGACTTGTCGATGATAAACTGCCGCTGTTCTAAATTCTGGCAGTCTTCAATTTTGGACCGAATTCAATCGAATGGGTATCGAATGGGGCAGTAACGTCGTTTCGTTGTCTCCCTGTAGATCATATACTCCGAAGATCCCCTGAGATCCTAAATCTGGGAGATTTATTTTAATTTGTTCAGCAATGAAAACAGGTAGATGGACCAAAGCGAGCATAACGAGCTTTTTGTGGCCCGACAAGTTGGATATTGAAATTGAAAGATCACCCACCCCACAGTCATACAGGCACACAACCACACAGCCCCTCAACCCCACCACCCCACTGTAAATTACGCCCGACAGTAGCCGGGACGATCTTCAACTTCATTAGAGAGATTTCGATATTGTTTGAATGCCACCGCAAACAGCGGCATAATTGGACAACCGGAGTGGGCACCGGCCCGACCCGGCACTTCACTTTCCCACTATGACACGGCAATAATGTACTCTATGTCTATGGATACGATACTCTCAAAAGTGCTCCTCCATGCACGGGCCGAGGGCCCTGGGCCCAGTGCCCAGGGCACAGAAGACGGCTGTTGGCTGTTGGCCGACTTACGGTAGCATTTGAATCAACAGCCAGCCTCACACAAGCGACCGCATCTGAATCGGAATCCGAATCTGAATGTGGAGCAAGTTGTGTGAGTCATTCCGAATGTGGCCTGATCCAGATTCAGCAATTAGCTGCAGCTTTGTTATCACTCATTTGCATTATGTACGGGTATAACTTCACTTCACTTCTCTTCAAATGTGCTAATTTCACGAGTCTGAAATGCCGTGTTTCTCTTTGTTCCCTACATTGTGAAGGGAAATGGATATGGGGGGATAGCGTAGTGCAGACCATATATCCGTGTCTCATCAATACATTTGGTTCAGAGTATAGGGACTCGTGGTGCCATCGCAACGACAAGCCTTAAGAGTTATGTATGTTAGACTGAAGTTAATCATTCTCCACTCTCCATTTCATTTCCGTAACAAAGTACTGCTTACTATAGGTACATCTGCAATATTGCTTAGGCTAGTGAGATCAGATATAAAACTCCGATGAAAAACAGCGACTGAATTTTAATTTTAACTTAAAGAACAATATATCTCGCCTTTACTGCGGTGAGTGCTACCAATTTGCGGTGTATGTGGTGTGAAGTATCGATATCACATATCGCAATGTTCTCAATAGTTAAGAACCCTTCGGAAATCGGTAAGTACATCAATCCCATTATCTTTTCAATTAGTTTGAGGCGGTCCACGCGTTCATCGTTCATCGTTAATCGAGTGCACAGTGGAGGGAAACTGTATATTTGTGCAACAAATTGACAGGTACAAATGGGCTTCAGTTGGGGGCATCGATCGGCAGTCCAAAGTCGCGAGTTGCAAGTCGCGACCCGGGTTCGTGGCCTGTTTATGATATTTTAATAAGATCGGACGTAATGCCATTTGTGTATTATTGGCAGTTTAGGCCGCGCAAGTAGTACGCGAATAGTACGGTGAACAGTTAGTTCCACGACTAGACTATATATAATAATAGTTGTTGTTGTTGTTGCCAGTGCCTGCCGCTGCTGTGGATGCTGCTGCCACAACTACAATCGAGTGAGATATTTAGATTAACAGGTTGTTTTCATTACAATTCGTGCTTTTTAACAAGCAAAACGTGCACTTTCTCCGCACGCAGAGCCAATAATTTCTGAATCTCTAGCTGGCCTGCTCTACTCCGATACCCAGATACTCCGATACTCCCATACTCCCCTATACTCCTAAGTGCATGGCGGACGGAGACGGAGGCACAGACACAGCGACGACTCCTTCGGCAGTGGCCATGAATGCGAGACAAGACGAGACGAGACGCCGCAGCTCTGGAACAATGGGCACATTGGCAGTAACCAGTCCACGCTCCAAGCACCACAGTCTACAGTCCGCAGTCCACAGTCCACAGTCCCAATGCCCCATGCCATGGTCCCCAGTGCCACACCAAGTCCCCAACATCGGCATCGGCATTAACATTAACATTGACTTTACACGACTTTGGGGCGATCTGGCATTGGTAGCTTCATATTTTTATTGTTGTTTGCGCATTGCGCATAAAGAATGTTTGCATTTCGGGATCGTGTCTGCGTCCTTAAACTCATCTCCCAATCCCAGTCCCAGTCCCAGTCCCAGTCTTAGTCCCTCGCCCTCCACTTCTCAACGTATTTCTCAGGTTTTATTTGTATTTTGCAGGGGGTTTCTGGGTTTTCTGGGTTTCGGCCAAAACGCATCTTTAAACGAATATTAATCTTGAGGGGTATGCCGAATACGTAGCTAGTTATGGAACCCGTTGAGGGGATTGGATTGAAGCGGCAAATTTGTAAAGTGGATCTCCTCAAGGGTATACGATCTTCGTCCTATCGCGATCCTAGTGCTTGTCCTTCTGCTTGCTTATGCAAATAATGGTCCCTTGTCTGGGTCACGTTTATATGGGTTGTACGTTGTAAAGTGTCAATTTCGCAGATGCGCGAATCCCCAGAGATATATCAAAGGCAGAACGTGCAGCTTATGTCATAATCTAAAAAAAAAGCGAACAGAAAACAACAGAAGAGAGAGAAGATGATTCTCCCGGCAGGGTCCGAATGTTCGGATGTTGGGATGTTGGGATGCTCGGATGCTCGGATGCTGGGTGTTAATGTGCAATCCGAGAACGAGTCGTAGCAGCATGGATTTTCCCACATTTTCCTGCTTGTTGCTCTTGCTGTTGCTTGGCCATTGGCCATATTTATGGACATTTGTTTTGGGATGGCGATGGCGATGGCTACTGTTTGCTTGTTTGCCAACAGCAACAGGCATGAAGGCATTGAGGCATCGAGGCATCGAGGCACTTGTTGCTTGCTCCGGCTAGAACAATGGGATAGTTTGCATGTTCAATTTCCACTATAACCACCATAGCCTCGTCGGCTGCCACTCGGGCACTCCTTCCTGGCAGGACTTGCATAATGAGCTGAGCTACCAGAGAAATGCGCATGGGCGAATCTCTCTCCCAGCACTCCGGAGATCCAGTCGCCATCACGACTCATCGCGGCAACGAGCGAACAAGAGCCGCCAATGAGGTAGCTAAATGAGCGCGACCGCTGCCGCAGCCGCTGCCGCAGCCGCTGCTGCCTGGAAAGTTAACAAATTGCTGCTTTATTACCAACATCTCACTTAAACAAAAAACTGAGACCCACAAACCGTCCGAGGAGAGCTCCCTGATAGATGTGGCTCAGGCTACAGCTCAGGTTGAGGCTGAGGCCCAGGCCCAGGCCGAGGCAGCACAATTTCAAACGAAAGTCAACCCATTAGGATAACTATCGCGTGAGAGAGCGCGAGCGGAGCGGGCTGTGGGGGGACGTGGGATGTTGGATGTCGGATGTCGGATGGAGGGCCAACGAGAGCTGGAGCGGAGCTGGGCCAGTGCCGAGATCCTGACTTGCCGATGCGGAGCTAAGTGGGCTAAAGTAATGGGGGAAACCGTACCAAAGCGGGGCCATAAGTACTACGCCGCCGCCGCCGCCACCGCCACCGCAGCCGTCGCCTGATCTCTGCCAGTGCGATTGCCGGCGCGCATGCGCAATAAACAAACACGCCATGTTACCGTTGTCTGTCCGATACGAGTGGAGCACAGTGGAGCGCCCAGCGCAACAAGCGCACAAAAACCTGCTGTACACTTGGGAGGATAGGCAGGTCCTTTCAATGGAAACTTCCACTGCTGTTTCTTCCTTGATTCAGTTTGGAAAACTCGATAGTTTTTTGTTTAACGTTGCTTGAAAGTTAAATTAATAATAATTAAATTCATTTAATAATATTTAAAAATTAAAAGATGATCATTCAGTGAGCGAATATGAGTCAAAACAATATTCGAGTCTTCACAAATGCCCAATGAGTCCCATGGTACAGTCCTGCCAGGTCTTGGAAGCTTTATTGTTTTGGGCTCTATGGCTTTCAGTTGGTGTCAGCCAGTGGGAGTTGCGCTTGCCAGAAATGAAATAATAATTATTATTAACTATTAGCGTTGCTTGGTAGCTGCAATGAGGGAAAAATGGAAGAAAAAACCGTCCAAAGGAACCCGAAAATAAAGACGAAACAGAGATGGTGAAGCGCCTTCGCCTTCGCGCCAATTGCCACCAGTTGGAGCAGCTTTTGATTGCTTATGACCTTAAGTTGTCGTGCCGCAGTGAAAAGGTCATCATTAGCAGTGGCATGGCAGCCGGCTTTTGGGATCTCAGCTGGGCTCCGGGCTCCGGACTCTTGGCTCCTGGCTCCTGGCTCCTGGCTCTCCTCCCTGGCCTATGACTCGGCCTCGTGGAGGAGGCGGCGTCTAATTTGGGGCCGCCGCTCAACTTCTGTTCGCGTTTTTCCACGGACGGATCGCTATAGCGATGGCTAAGGCGATGGGTAAGGCGATGGCGGCATTTTCCTTTACCATCGGCCGGCCGGAGATCTCTTTCGGGTCCGTCTTTGATTTTTATGATGTTTTAATTTGTTGCACGTTGCAGTAAATTTGCTTTATGGCTCTTTAATTTTATTGAGCGACGGGAACAGGTTCAAATTGAGCTTTGATTGGAATGGGTTTGAACCCGGCCTAATATGGCGGCGAAGCCCATCGAATGTTTCCAAGCTATGGGAAATACTTCAAGTGGTCTTCGCTCTATATTATCCCATCCTCCCTACATTTGACTTCCTGAACACAGCACAGTTTTTAATCCAGAAATTCATTTTAATGGACTTGTCACTGGCCAATGCCGCCATTAATTATATTTAAGCTGATTTTCGGCTCCGGAGCAACGAAGAAAAATAATGAGAAATTCAAAATACGGTCAGCGTCTGTGTCTGTGTCCGTGTCTGTGTCCGTTGACAAATGCCCCAGAGGCAAAAGGTACACGTCACTCAAATTTAACCTGTTGCATGCGGCTGCTGCGGCTCTCGGCACACAACACACAACACACCTATAAACAAATGATCCAATTGTCTTCTGCATGACTTAATAATTTCGATTCTTCGGAAACTAATTTTCAAACGAAATAAAAAAAAAACAAAATTAAGCGTGACGAAATTTTTTGATGTGGGAAATGTCGCTTTGAGTCAGCCCGACAAGTGTGTCCAGCAGCAGCAGCAACAACAACAACATCTTGGTATAGAATGACAATATCTATGGGGGATGGGGAGATGGGGTGATGGGGGGGATGGGGATGCAGGGCAATGGCAATATGAGACGCACACGTTCGGCTTGTTTCTGGGATTAGCCTAAAAGCATTTTCTCAATTTCTGATTTTAATCCTTGTTTGGTTTTTTTGGGTTTTTTTGGTTCGGCTTGGAGTTTGGCTGGTAAATATTTTTTATAAATGTTGTTTTGGATTTCTGTTAATTGGCGGCGACATGTGTTTGTAGATGGATGGCATGGATAGGGTCATACGGGTTAGGGGTATGGGTACGGGTATGGGTGCGGGTACGGCTGCGGGGTCGGGTACGGGTAGCGTATTTTCGTTGTGGGCACTGAAGTGTTCATTTGTGTATGAGGAAGTATCTAGTGGGGAGATTTATTTGCGGCTCCACATCAAATGGCTTCAAAGCCGAAGCTGGGGATTGGATCTGGTGTGGCTTGAATAAATTAGGGTCCGTTAGGTGATCCGCTTTTGAGGCTGCTACGGCCCTGACGGTGTGATGGCAGCAGTCGACAAGTGATGGGAAAGTGATCTGTCCAGTCCACGCCACTGGGCCGGGGCCTATAATTGTTGGGTAATTGTGTCGCTGCTCTTTGGTCTATTGGGGTTGTCTCTTCCCAGCTGGATAGTGTAAAAAGTGCCAAAACAATCATTAAATCATTCCAGACTGCGGCAGGTTTCCGTTTCTGTTCCCAGTTCTCTGTCTGAGTTCTCCAGCTGCCTTCGGGCCGTTGCAACGCGTTGTGGCTGTGACTAATACAATGTTAAAATGCAAAATATTCGCGCTAAAAAGAAACCAGCGTCGAAAAAATGTCAAAAGCCAACAAGTTCGGTTCCATACCCTTTCAGAGGGTACCATAACTTGTGCGGGATGCTCGCAACGAGCACACGAAAGGATATTCTATTCCATAAGCTGTGGGCTCGTGTGTCCTGTCCTCACTCAATTTCGATCGGAATCAGATGGCTGTATCTTTGCGCTGTAAGGGTATACGAACTTGTGGCAGGACTAATGCATTTTTTTTGATCATGGGCCCACACGTTGCTGGCCCCCCCAACCAGCGACCGTGCCTGGTCCTCTTGTGCGAAAGATCAATGGTCAAGTTGCCAGTGTTGTGATTGCGTCTGTCGTCCGGACCCGACTCCCCCGGCTCCTCCGGCGCCCCTCTGCGCCTGCCACCCAACCTGTTGCATGATTCATTGGCCTGAGTTACGAGGCTGTGCCAATTCTTTGGCATTTGCCTTTGATTGCGGGACTGAACGGGCGCGTGCCTGTTATCAGTGCCAGGCCAGAGCCGAAGTCATTCCGTTCAACGGTTACTGACAGCTCCCGGAAAAAGGGAAAAGAAATGCCAATGGATTTCTTCGTAAGCGTAATGTGCTGCTGCTGTGTGCGTGTGTGTGTGTGTGTGTGTGTGTGCATTGGGGATAGGGAGAGATTGCCCAACAGAAGGCATTCCAGGGCATCTCGGGTTACGGCCCATTCGAGCAATATTCGCTTTCACCTCATTCTCATTTGGGTCTATTCAAAGGGCCGCCAGAGCTTCAGGTTTTCCCTATCAATTAAACTCATTACACACACAGACACAGAGGGGATTCCGGGGATGCAGATGCATATTATTTCCCCCTCTGACGGGGCTGATGGGGCTCATGGGGCTGATGGGGCAGCCAACTCAATTAAAACTCATTAAACCATTTACCATATTCATAAAATAACAATAAGGCGCAAAAAGTGCCGCCCATTTCCATGATGGCCAGCGAAACATTTTCCAGAAACTCTAATGCATTTGTCATGAACCTGCCCGACCCGGCCTGGCCTGGGCTTAGACCGGGCCAGGCCAGGCCAGCGCAGGGCAGGGCAGGGCATTGCAGGCCAGACAGCTTCAAAAACAAAACGACCGACGACCGACGACCAGAGACCGAAAACCGAAGACCGAAGATTATTCGACCTGCTCTCCATTGTGCACATGATGGGGCTGGGACCCGCGCGGCGAGACCTCAACCCCGTTGGCGGCCGTTGCTGCAAGTACACGCTAATGGTCAACAACTGCCACAGAGAGTGGCAGAGAGTGGTGGCAGTGGATGGCAGCGGGTGCCAGTGCCAAGGGTTCGACTCTTCGATATCCCCACTCGTAATGCACCAATGCCGTGACACCATGCCACCCTTTCCCTACCCAGTCCCGCAAGTGCATATATGCCCGTAGATACCCCGCATAAATGCAGCAAGTATGCTAACTGCAACAAGCTTGCCGGCGCACGCTGCCAACATTATAAAGAAATTGTAATAACAATAATGGCTCAATAATTTATTGATAAACCCCAAGAGTTGAAGTGCCCCCCTGTGCCCAGTTCCCCGTCACCCGTACCCGTACCCGTACCCGTTTGAAATGGTGGGCAGGTCACCCTAATTCTATCCATGTATCCAGATACTTATACACCTATAATCGTACGAGTATATGTACAACGGTACTTGATTTGATTTTTTTGTTTGGTAACTTCATTTGAGGCGGCGACCAGGCGACCAGGCGACCACGCGGAGGGGGGAGACCAGCGGCAGAGGTCCATGAAGAGAGCGCGTAGTGGAGAGACAAAAAAAAATCGTTTAGCCAGGAATCGTGACTCCCACATTTTAACCCTTAACCCCGGCCACGAGCGAATGAAGTTGGCTCTTTTGGGGCCCCGCAGTTCAAGCATTTGCCACAAGCCTACGCCACGGAGAAAGAGAGAGAGAGAGAGCGAGAGAGAGAGAGAGAGAGATGGAGAGAGATGGAGACAGTGTGGCAGGGCTGTGGCTGCTTTCTGTGCTGTGGCTGCTGCCTGAAAATTGAAACGAAAATAAAACAGTCGGTCAGGTGGTGGTCCAACAAGGGGGAGGGGGGGGGGGGGGGGGGGGGGGGGGGCAGGGGAGCGTGGGGCATGGATTTGTATATCAACAACAATAATACAATTTATTACCTTTACCCTTTTTCTTTCTGTTGTTTTTTTTGTGTGCAAATTCTTGAACTCAAAATGACAATAAATCATATGAAATTTTGGATTTGGTTTTCGTTTTTTTCTGTTTCTGTTTTCTGTTTTGTCATGCGGAAGGAGAGCTTTCTTATATAAGCGGAGCACAGCGGAGCCTTTCCTTGGGACACTTGCAACAGTGCGGCACGAGTCAGTGCATTGTGTGGCCAAAATTGAGTGGAATTCGGATGCTGAAAGGGGCAGCAAACCCCAGCAAAAAGTTTTCGTTGATTTTGCTTGAGAAAATATATTTAAAAGCCATGATTAATTGGAAAGAAACACATGGGGAAGGTCAACTATTGAATAGCTTTGGTAAAATATTCTGAAAATTATATCAAAAGAATTCCCTTTTCTCTTACCATTTTAGTGTGAAGCGCCTTAAAGTGCAATAGCCAACTCCCCAACCAACTCCCCAATCGGCTACATCAAAAGTATCCCTTGCAGCACTTGTTGCACCACTCCTCCTGCCCCTGCTCCTCCAGCACCCCCTGCGCATACCACGACCAAGGTGTAAATGAAAGTCAGATTTACGCAACTCGCCTCGGATCGAGGGGATGTCGTACCTCTGGCTCTCTGCAGTACCTTGTACTCGACGTATACGAGTGGCGGACACTTGCCGCGGGTCAGCAAGCGTTGTGGGGTGGTTCCGTGGGAGCGGGCGGGTCCACGAGAGGGGGTCCGGCGAGAGCATCGTCATGGGGTCTCATTTTTATGGGGAGCAGCGACATGCAAATTGTGGAGGTAACATTTTCGTTTCGATCGTGTTCTAATTTACAAGCGAGTGGAACCGAAAGGAACCAAATTCAAAGCCAATCACGTCAACATTTGGCCAAGAGAGAGAAGGAAGCCAGCAGCAAGCAGCAAGCAGCCAGCAGCCAACAGCCAACAGCCAGCAGGAGGGTAATGGAGGGGTGTGGAGGGGTTGGAGAGGGTTCGCACAGGTTACGTGCTTGTAAATTCAAATTTTGGTTGCCGTTTCGGCCATTCGAACGTTGGGTAGGTGCGTTCTCCGGCTCTGTGCTGGCTCTGCCATGCAGCCGCTTGTTTTCGTGGTTCATTGAGCTGTGCTCCGTGCATAAATTAATGAAATATGAAAAGGAGTTGGTTTCTCTGGGCTCTCTGACGTCCCTGGTCCCTGGTCCCTGCTCCCTGGTTCCTGGCCACTCGACGGACCGCACACAATGTCGAACATGGTTTATTAATTCAATTTGTGCCTAAATTAACGTGTAAGTGGTTAATATTGAGTTACTGCAGCGACACAAAAGTGAGTATAAGCGAAGTACAAAATCAAGAGCAGCCAACTCCTTGCGAAGTCTCCTTTCCGTTTCGCCTTTCCGCCTGTTGCGTGTGCCACTGCCATCGCCATCGTCATCGTCAGCGTCATGGTTTTTGGCTGGGTTTGGGTTTTGGGTTCGGTCTTGGTTTTGATTTTGGTTTTAGTTTTGGTCTTGGTCTTGGGGATTTGTTTGGGCTTGCGTTGCTCTCGACATGCGTTTTTGATATGAGCATTTAGATTATTGGCACGGCGTGGCAATAAAATGCGCAGAAAACGATAGCCAGACACGGATTTCGATTCCTAATGTGGGGCACTTGAATTACGATTGCATTTGCCGTGTGGCAGAGACACTCGAACGAACGGGCTCTTTTGCATCTGGCTTTCGAAAATGCGAATAGACTTGGACTGGGGTATGGTATCGCATGGAATCGAATGGAACTGAAGCGCATTGAGTCGAAATCAATCAAACGGAACATTGACAGGTCGCTCCCGCTTAAGCCGTCGATCCACCTTATCGGCTGTGTGGTGTGTGTGCCCCATGTGTCGCCTATCTCTGGCCCATCTGGCGGCAATTTCCATGCCGCGGTTAAGCACTCGCCTAACGCCCCCATAAGCCTTGACTAATTGGCGAGGAAATCGCTTTTCCGATAAATATTATAAAAGCCTTCAAATGGTTACTTCTTTTTGGGTGCACTTTTCGCTGTTCTGGGCCACGCAATCGCTGAAATTGTGACAAATTGAAAAACATTTTCGAAAATTATTTATCGAAAGGTCTACTCTGTGCACTACGCATGCTGCATGCTGAATACGCAATACGTACAGACTGCCACTGGCTGCTGGCTGCTTTACTCTTTTCTGTCTATTTATCGTAGTTTGGGGGATTTGTCCGAAACGATCGCGAAATCGACAACAAGCATTTTGTCTAGCCTGCCATGTTTGATTTGGCCTCCACTTACTTTTTTGTGGCACGTTATTCAGCGGAACAGCAACCCAGCAGCAGGGCAGAATAGCAGGATAGCAGGAAGAGGAGCTGGCGGAGGAGACGGCGCGGCTGGGATCAGTGGGAGTTTGGGTCAATGGCAAGTCGGGGAGGCGTAAGAGGAACGACTATCAAATCTGATCAACTATTAGACAGCAAACTAAGAATTGCTGGCACATTACTTGGTGGTTGTCTTTGGTTCTGCTGAATTTGGAGCAACTTCTGTTTCGAAGATTCCAAATTGGTGCCATTCCGCACTTTTGAAGTGTTATTGCTTTTTTTTATAGATTTTAGAATATCGACAACACGTACACACTTTACCCATCGATACTTCTAAGTGTAAGTACCCCTTTTGCAGCCACAGGCATCCCCATATGACTATAGGATTATAGTATGATATCACCACTGTCAATAGGGTTATAATTCCGGTTGATGTACTTATATACAGCTATATTACAGATATTTACTATTTTCATCTGGGAATATTCGTTTGATTCGGGTAATGTCGTTTCCGAGAGCCAAAGGCAAATCCAACAAAAATATATATAACTGATTGCTCAGAGAAAACAGCTGTTTTCATGCAAATATATCGCTAAAAAGTTTCGAAAACCGGAGCACGAAATGTTTGTATTATTAAATGATGAGGATTTTTGTGTGAGGTGAAAGTACGAACGATGTGGTCGACATATTCCTATAAATGACATGTGTGCATGTAAATGTGTATAACATAAGTAAATCATTTCCTTACCCTTTTTCATAATCGCTAATGACTTATGTACAGGAGAGTGAGTTTTCCATGGTGAAATCCAATTGGGAACGCTTTTAAAATGCCATAGAATATAATATGTGAATCGGATGCAACAACTGTAAGTAATGCCAAATGGGGATAACTTTTTATAATAAATCCGCATCCGAATCTGTATCTGTCCTCCCAAAAACAGTTGACAATTCTTCAGCTTTTGACCCAGTTGTTGGTGTTGTTGGTGGCTGGTGGCTTGTGGCTGGACGCCGCCATTAGCCGCTATCACAGGCTCCAGTCATGACGGGGCCATTAGAGCTAGAGTGCCCCTTCGCGGGGCAACGTCAACGGCAACGGCAACGGGGCAACCCTGACATCTGCCATCTGCCAAGCCCCTGCGCACTCGGTCTGGTTAGCATTTGATTCATGGGGGGCCGCCACCCGCGCCAGTCCAATCAGCAAATCATTAACAACTAATTAAATTATATAAAAGAGTCATTAATTAAGCCTTAAACTCAAGGCAGCCCAGAATAGACTTGCGTTTCCTTTCACTTTACAAGGAAATCCGAGGCAGACAGCCAGAAAGGCAGAAAGGCAGCCAACAAGCCGCAAACAAATAATGACAAGAACTTTGCGCTAAACTTTTGCACTTTGACACCCAACTGTGAACTCGGGCTATCCGCCTATCCCTCTCCGTGGCCCGTTTGGGGCACGTTCTTAGCGTCTCGGCGGCAGTTGTAAATATTTAATAACTGCATTAATAACAGCAATGACAACGGCAGTGGCAGTGGCAGTTGCAGCGACAGCGACAGTGGCAGTGGCAGTGGCAGGGGGACGGTAATGTTGTAACAACAATACTCGTAATAACACGCGCTGCAATTTGCCAGAGCGGCAATAAAAACTACCGTTTGGGCCAAGTCTGCGGCGATTGCTCGGGCGGCCACATGGAATGAATGAATGCCATTAATTTGACAACAGAAACCGTTAAATCAGCAATTCAATCACCTGGATGGAGCCGGTCGGTGGCGGGGGCGGAGGCGGTCGGCCGGACTTGGAGGATTTCCCTGGACAAATGCAACAGTGCGACAGAGAAACGTTTCTCTACTCTGTCTCCTTCTCTCTTCCGCGGGAATCCCGCTCTCTGTCACGGCGTGAGTCTTAAATTACCAACCTTGCCACAGTTTCAATGCGCATTCGCATTCGAATTTGTTTGCAGTAATTGGCCCCAGAGTCCGCTGCGGCAGTGTGGCGGTGCAGTGGGGGGTGCGGCCTGAGGTGGGCTGGGGTCCAGTTGTTGGTGGCTACTGAAACCGCCGCACCCACCAAGCAAACCCAAGCAAACCCAACAAACCCAGAACGGGCGAGCACAGTGGTTCGAGATCCGAAGAAGAACTCGAAAATACAGGAAATTACTACTAATATATCTGAAAGATAGAAGCGCCATCTATTCGTCCCACAAATTCTGGAAATATTGGACATGATCCATAACTAATTTGAATAAATTAAGCTAAAAAGTAGATAGTATTCTGTCAGTTCTGGTTCCGTAGTACATCATAAATAGATTCATAAACTATTTGCATATTAAACAGGAATCTTTTTACAGTTTTTAGCAGTTATTTCAAAGGCGGCACCCACTGTGCGAGGGGGTTCGGTTCGCCTTTTGCCTTTCAACTTCTGCTGTTGCTACAGGTGTCTCCGATCTCCGGTCTCTAGTCTCCGGTCTCCGATCTCCGATCACCGGACTCTGCTCTCAGACTCTCGCTCTGGCGTGGCGTTCTCTTGGAGTCTGGCCCGTGTCAATGACAGTTCAATGTGCCCCGCGATTTGTTGGCACTGCTGCTGCTGCTGCTGGATGTTGGTGGATGTTGGTGGCTTGCTTCGTTGCTCTGGCAACAGTTGTCGCACATGCAAATCGTGACTGTTGTCCATCACAGTTCTGCAGAGTTGCCAAACTTGCCAGTTGCCAGTCAGTCAGTCAGTCAGTTTGTAAGTTTGTCAGGCAGTCAGTCGTCGGCTCTGTAATCTTTTGTCTTTGCTGGTGTTTTTGGTAGTTGCACATGCGATTCGAGTGATTTGTTTAAGACGTTTTGATTGATTATTGGTGTGCATGGGCCACATCGACGACAAAATTGCGACTCCAGCGAATCCAGCGACGCCAGCGGACGCCCTGCAAAAGCTTTGTTTTGGCCCAGTCATGCTCCGCGCTTATTAATTATTCTGACCCAGAAATCGTCCGAATCCGTACTCTGTTAAGTATCGGAAATCGGAGAACAGCCACAGCCACAGCCACAGACTCTGAGGCAACGCCTTGGAGTGGCTTCGACCTGGCTTGGACCTGGCATGAGGCATGAATATTCGTACAAACTTTTGTGCTCGGCGCGCGTTTGTTGTCAGCCTCGGCTTGAAATATTTACCACCTGTGATGAATAACGTTACATTTTCGTTGATTGTTTTTTATCCGTGATTTATCGAAAAGCAGCAACACCAACAACACCAACAGCACCAGCAACAGCACCAGCACCAGCAGCCGCGTCAGCGAGTCGATGCCATGCCCACATAATGTTGATTACTCAGGTGTCTGGAGTGCGTGTCTGGCTTGTTTCGGATCTCCATCTCCATCTCCACTCCATCTCCTCTCCATCTCCTCTCCATCTCTGCTCGGCGGAGAGTGTGAGTATGGGGGCCCGTGTACCGTTAATTAATTTGCAAGTTTTTTCCGCGTCCAAGTTGATTTTTGGAGGTACGTATTTTGGTTGGCGTATGTTTTAGTCGGAATTTGTACTGCAAAGTGCGCGCCGGGTGGCATTTGTCAGTCGGATTCGATTGGGGTTTCTTTCGGCTTATGCGGGGCACAGATTGCGGCACAGAGAGGGACTTATCGCTAGGGTGGATGATCACTAATTATAACATTATTCCTAAAAGCGGGAGAGCACACGACAGAATTGATTGGTTGATACATTAGTTATGCTTTTTATTTTTTATTAACTAATTAATCCAATAAGAAAATATTGTATGCCAAACGCAGAAAGAAGGAATTGAAAAAGGATTAATACGTGGATTTCTTGGAAGCTTTTCTCAGTCGAAGCTTCGATATATCCGGAGTTGTTTTCGAGCCGGCGAGCTTTGCCCCCTTTGTTGGCGGGTTCCTGGTGACCTTGTGGCCCCTGTTGCCGACTGGGGCACTTGCAACACGCGAAGGAGCGGCGCGCAACGAAGGGGCACGCGAAGGAGGGGCACGGATCGGTTCCGGCTTGGATGCTGCCTTAGAAATGGGCCTAGCTGGGGCACTGGACTTGTTGGCCATTTGGAAGCGCACATTCAGTGTCGGACGTTTTTGGGGAACCGCATCTCCTACCCCTGTGTGCGGTAGCTTTTGTCGGTTTTTCTTAGCCTCTGAAGGGGTGCTGTTGTTGTCCGATCCGAGGAGATCCTTTGTTGGGGTGGTGGTGGTGGTGGCGGTGGCCGCGGTGGGGGACGGCAGCGATATGTTCTCGATGCTCAAGCCCGGAGAAATTATAGATCGACTTAATTCCTCGGTCAACTGGTGCGCCTCCGCGCCGGCCTCAGCCATCATCGTGGTGATCCGCTGCCGTTCCTGGCGCTCCTCCTGCAAGCGCTGCATCTGGACGGCGCGAACCCGCTCGAACTCTTGCCAGAAGTTGAAGCTTATCTCCTGCGAGTGGCGGCTGATCTGTTTTCGTAATTCCTGGGCCTTCTCCATTGCACGGGGCAGGTCCTTTCTTCCGCCGGGCACTGACATTGTTGTGGAGCTGTGACTGTTGCTGGAATTTTGAATATATCCAGTACGGGTGGGACTTTTTTGTACTTGAAATGAAAGTGAAGCAAAATGCCACTACGTATTCGATGATATATTTTTCCATTACGAATCTAGATCTGAGCAAGTAGCATCGGTGGATGGATTTCCAGTGAGATTTAAATGAATTCCAGTCGTGTAGGTACAGGGGTTCCATGGTAAATGTTGGAATCTGCAGACAGTTGGCAGCCCCCTAACCCCGCCCCCTGATCACCCGCACCGCTGCAGGTTGAAGACAAAACACATAAAAGCATTGATCGGGAATGGGGAGTGGGTAACATGACGTTTGTTGTCGGGATGGTGGAGAGGGGAGCGGGAGGGGGAGTCAGTTTTTTGATCGATGTGCGTTTTCTAATTGCTGCCAACTTTCTTCTTAATTGTGGCAAGAAAAATGAGGCCCGTATCGAAATGGCATGAAAAGCACAACGAAAACAACGAGAAGACATCGCATACCTCAACGTCACTTCTGCGGTGGTGAGGCAGTGCGGTGCGGTGCGGTGGGGTGGGGTGGGGGGAGAAATTGTTTTCATGTAAAGAACATTGGTTGGCGGTTCTCCCGCTGCTCTTCCGCATCACCTACCCCCAACCCGCCCCGCGAACCTGTGCTCAATCAATCATGTGAACGATAGATAGAAGCGCGGAGCTCGGAGCCCGGAGACTTGGCCCAATTGTTAAAGGCAAACAACAAGGCGATACGATCACCTTGGTCAATTCCATTTAGCTCACAATGAAAACAAAATTGCCAGGGTTTCGGCTTTTCGACTTTTCGGGGTATATGCCGCTGTTATTTCTGTTTTTTTTTGTCTGTTTTTTCGGGCGTAGGATATCGGAAATCTGCTCTGGGCTTTGTAGACGCCCCGCTGTGCACTTGTCGAAGCCAAGAGTTCAATGCGCGGCTACCAAACAGATCCAAGAAGAGCCAGGGAGAGCCGGGAGAGCCGATCTCGCCCAGCTCACAATTTATCCTTTATGGCTTTTGTTTCTGCAGAAGTGAAAACAAAAGATTGTCATCAGGGGAGCAGGGCAGTAGCATGGGCAGTAGCATGGGCAGGGAGGGGGCCCAGGCAGAGACATTTTGCATATTTTACATATTTTGCATATGGGAGAGTACGTATGTATAATGGTCATGGTCAATACTCGGTCATATCATACTCTAATTGGGTGAAAGTGCTCGCTTGGTCTGGATCTGGCCTAGGCTTAGAAAGTGTGACAAGACTGCTCTGCCATCATCAGCGTCAACTACGTGGTCATTCACATCATGGTCGTCCGTGGTCATCTAGAGCCTGCCAAATCAATATCTATGGCTATAGCTTATACCTGTGGCCCATAGCCGACTATATAACATACATCACCCGCATATATAGGCATCGTAAGCAATCAGCCGAACAACAAAAGCTCCGGCCTGCTCAGAAATATTCCCAGGCCGAGCAGAGTCGAGTGGAGTGGAGTGGAGTCGGGTAGGAAAACTAGAACTCAAAATCATACATCACAAGCAATTACCGACTAAAATGCGGCAGAGGCAGAGCCAGAGTCAGAGCCTCTGCCTCAGCCTCAGCCTCGAACGAGCAATAGTTGTTGCAACTTGCCAGCAAGACTATAAGACTATATAGTGAGGCAGCGACTAACCTTGGCCGCTAGTTAAAGAGAGAAAAAATCGAATAGTGGGCAGCTATTATTACTGTTGTGTATACCCTTCGAATCAGCTGGGGATGCTCCTGAATACACACTGAAGGTTGCTAAAGGTTTTGCTTAAAACTCCATGAATATCTTCAAATTTGTTGTATTTTCAAAATAATACATGTGGATTACATATAGAAATTGATTGGTAGAATATTGGATTAGAGTTCGATTTAAGCATATACTTAATCTGAAGATAGTTAATGAAATGTACGATGTACCGTGGTATCCTCTGCAATAGAGCATTCAATGTTCAGCGTGTGTCCTGGATGCTCCCCTTGTACTCCTGTGATTCAGACTGCTTGCTGTTGTTGTGTATGCTGGCCATGCATCATCATACCATCATCCCATTATCACATACCACAAGCCAAGGCAAGCCAAGGCAAGGTCCAGTCCAGGCCTGGACGAGGAGGAGGCTGGGACTGTGACTGGGACTGAGACTGAGACTGGGCTCCTCCTCGGCTTTGACCGACTGAGGCGGCACTTGAATGCTTGGCATGAAATAAATCGCGTGTTTATTGTGCCAGCGGCAACGGCGATGGAGATGGCAGCAGCAGAAGCGGCAGCAGCAGAGGCAGCGACAGCGACAGCGTCCGACGATCGCTTCAACGTTGCACATGGAAAATTGAACGCAATAGAATGCCACTAATCGATCGGGTCTGAGCCAAGGAATTGGATGCTGGATGCTCGATGCGCCCCCAGCCACAACAGCTAAAACAGAAAACAGAAAAAATGAAATGTTTCAAGTTCAAATGCAAGGTGCGGACCATGGACTATCGGCTATGGAGTGGAGCGAAGTGAACTGAAGGAGTGCCAAGAGTCGTGGAGGAGAGACTGTCGAGAGACTGGCGCAAGCAATCTCGAAATAATCTAAACGATTTGGCAAAAATCACGTCGAGCATCGTCGGCATCAGCACCGGCACCACCACCACCACCACCACCACCGACTCCGGCACGGGCATTGGCATCGGCATCGGCATTGGCATCCACCTGTTACGTCGAGCTCATTTTTAATGCCCCCAAAACGATGGAGATGGAGAAGGATGGTCTGGTAATGGCCGAAAGGAGGCAGGTCGGCATTGAGAGCAAATTGCAAAAGCCGAATTCAACGAATGCCAGCGCACAGTTTGGCATAATAATGAAGGCGCAATCAAGTCGACGGCTGGCGGCGGTGATCCTCCAGAATGAACCAGTATGAGAGACTCCGCACACAGGGAGAAAAGGGTGTCTGGGATTACCAGAAGCCGAGATTCAAATGAAGAGTGTATGAGGCCAAGAGAAGGCTATCCCGAAACGATACCGTTTTAGCTGACGTTTTCTCCAAGTGTATCAGAATGTTTCAGCTAAGGCCAGGTGAGGGTGCAATGCGCAGATTAAACATTATTTTTGTTTTCGTCTTCTTGGCTTATCTCCCAATACAATGAATAATTTCGCGCTGCTCGCCTGGCCTGGCCTGGCCTGGACGGGACTGTACTCCCACTCCCACTCCCACTCCAACTCCAACTGTGATCCCGACTCTGCCTGACTCTAGCCATGGCTATGGCTGTGGGCCTCTGCTCGTTTTGGTGTTATTCTAAACGGCTTTTAGACAAAAGCATCAGTCGGGTTGCTCAGGTTCACCTCACGCTGCCAATCAATCAATCACGGCCAAGAAGCCTAGTCATCTGAGCATCTGCCGACTCTCTTCAGAGTCTCTACTCCCTGCCTTCCTGCCTGCCTGCCTGCACTTTGAGCCTGGTCAAGTGTAATGGTTTTGTCATGATGCAGCATTTAAGCTGCCGCCGTTGATTGATGCGGCAAGATGTGGCCACAAGTGCGGCGAGCCGGGATTTTCACACCAGCACTGGACTCCGCCACACCACCACACCGCCACACCACCACACCACCACACACCACTCCCCTCTTTCACCGAAGGTCTATGGAAATTTTCTGCCTTACACTTGTCAGTCATACCTCGCTTTGCTGAAGCGAATTGGAATTTCGAATGGTTACCCAATTGTAAATGGAAATGATTTCCCATTTCTCTCCATCGAAAAGAGATTTTGAAGAAAATACCATTATAAAACATGTAGAAATATAATGTAAAATAATCTATAGCCGCCAGGATCAGGCTGGTACTCCTATAGTAGATATCAATCTGCCTTCCTTGCTTGTTATTAAAGTTGTTTCCACTCCCATTTGAGTTTAGTTTTGAGATCAAAATGAGTTTAACTTTTTCTTTCTTTCGAAAATAATACTGGATTGCCCAAGACATTTGATCGATTTATCTGTGTAATTAATGATTGATTTGCTTCGATTTGGAAGCAATTTTCAAGTGAATACGAAACATTGAAATCTCCAGCCCAATGCCACCTGCGAGGCGGCGTCGCGGCATATCGAATCAGCGAAATCAAAACAAAATTAATTGACGACAATTGTGGCAAGCGAGCAAAATGTGTGGCAACAAGCAATGCTCCAAAAAAAGCAATAAAAGCGGCAACAACAGCCAATGCAACAGGTAATAGGCGATAGGCAATAGGCAATAGGCAACATAGACAGACGTCAATTGTCTAATCAACAAATTTAGTCAATAAATCGTAATTAATTAACGTTCGATTGGCAGCCAGCCACTAAAATCGGCGAAAAGAGTTTTCAATTTTGCATTCGAATCGCGCTACTCGAAAAATTCAAATTCAAATTTGAAAAGGAACCAAACCGATCCGATCCGAACCGAAAAAAACAACGGAGAGGGAGAGGGACAGGGAGAGAGAGAAGGAGAAGTAAAGCACATTCGTGCAAAGCCTTGCGACTAATTTTTATTGCCGGCAAAAATTGGCAACAGCTAATCAGTGGGGCATACGCCCCGTAATAATCCCAACAACAAGAAATAGCTCTAGCTCTGGCCCAGCTATGGCCAAAAAGGGGTGTGGCTGGCAGGTGGCCATGTTGTTGGCTAGTTGATAACATCGTTGCAATGTGTTTATTGTCCAAAAACTGACTACACAATCCACGAAAATCGAGCTCCGATTCGGAGCAACCTTTTTGTCTCTCACAGTTGCAATCAAAAGACTTAGACAACGAACTTGGGTCGGAGTTGGTTTTGGCTTTGGGTTTGGATTGGGATTTTCGAAAGGCATTCGGATACCGACAGATCACAGAAGGCAAAACATTTGCTAACTCAAGTACAGAGCAAAATATTACAGAGAAATTTAATTGAATTCTCTAAAAACCGTCTTTGATTGAGTTCCCGATGATAGATGGTAATGATGGAAAAGACGAATATTGCTGCTACTGGTGGAGCACTGGTGGCAGCTACAGGCTGATGCCACACTTGGAATAATCATCCGCGAGATGCCCGATTGGAACACTACATGGCAAAGCATCAATTATTTGGGAATGAACACAGAGAAGGGTTGAAGGTTGAGTGCACCTAAGAACTTTAGGCCCAATATGGTCCTGCCACTAAATAATATCAATCGCATGGACCGTCTTCCGACTGCCTGGAATTTCCGTTGCCCACCGAACATTTCTTTCCCCAAAAATCATCGTAATCGTGGTCATCGTCGTTTTGAAGTTGCCTTGACTCGCTTATATCATAGCTTTTTAATTAATAGCACTTCATGATCATGATGTATGCTCGAGAGATTTATAACTCACTCACCCCTAATTTGGCCAGGCTAGATCAAAAGAACCTCTGTATCTGCCTCTCTCTCTCTCTCTCTCTGAACCAAGCCGATCCGATGCGATCCAATCCAAGCCGCAAAGTAACCGCAGCCCGCAACAATTTTGGCAGTCAATCATGTTAATTGCCCAGAAAATCAACATGTTGGCTCCCACCGAAGTGGCCGAATCAAAAATCAAGACTTTCAACAACAATGACAAATAACGAATTAAATTATGAATATATGAGTACTCGGATCGGAGCCCCCCCATACAATAAATACTACATAAATAAATAGCATATTCGTATGCATATTCAAGGCCCCCAATAGATGGGGAATATGCAGCGAAGAGCTTTGGTTTGTTTTTTCGTTTCGTTTGGCTTGGGCTTTATTTTATATATGTGAGTATTTTTTGGCTGGGCTATATTCTCAGAAGAGCATTATTTAACTCTGGACTAAAAACGAAAATTGGCCAAAAACGAGCCACATAAATCACCGGCACACACGAATCTTTATTTATTTTTTCGTCGGTTTTCGCTTTTCGGGGTAGAATCATTGACAGCGCGGCGGAAGCATTCATTGTTTCCCAATCTTCCAATCCCCCAGTCCCCGTTCCAGTCCCCGTTCCAGTCCCCATCCAAATCCCAATCTCCAGCCCAAGCGATGGCGATGGCGACGACTTCTTGGTATTTTATTAAGCCACACAAATCAAAAAGCAAACAAAAAAAACCAAAGCCAAAACCTAAAAGCCAAAAAAACAAAAGTATTCGGCCAAAAAGAGCCAAAGGAGCCCCACAAAGCCTTCGCCTTCTCGTGCGGCAAGTTGACTCATGAATGTGGATGTGGATGCTTAATTCTACTTAAAACTGTGTCTGCTGTGGCTCTTCCTCCCTCTCCTGTGGCTGGTGGCTGGTGGCTGGTGGCTGCTGCCTTTCATATCGAAGCCGATGCGATTAGCTGGCCAAACAAGTGTAAACGTTTTGCCGGTGGTGGGTGCACTGATTGCCTCCACTTCCACTTCCACCTCTGCATCCACTCCTTCGAGGTGAGAAAACAGAAACACCAGACACCAATCCAAAGCACAGTTAACAGAGTTTAGTTTTTTCCTTCCATTTTTGGGAAGCATCTTTGTTTCTACTTTTGCCGTGTTGCATGTGTCGCCTGGCATTGTGCAAGCGACTCGTACTCGTATAGCCTGTCTAGCGGCGTTTTTATTTCGTCGCTCCTAGCTTCCAGTCGCTTCTGGGACAAGAGGAAGCCATTACGAGGTGTTCCGAGCTGTTGCATCATCCACTAAACACCGCTAACAGTCCGACCGGGTCTTTTTCAGTCACTAATACGATCGCAAAACCTGAGGAAGAGGTGTGAATGGATGTGGCTCCGATGGGGTCACATATTAAGTATCCCGATGGAAAGCGGATCGAGAGGAAAGAATTCGGAAAATATTTTAAAGAGCTGCCAATCGGATCCAATTCATTATTTATGATTTGACAATTTCCTAAATGTATACTCGTAAATTAATTGCTATTCTAGTGCTATGCAAAGTCATTCAATACAAACTATCCACATTCGATAGCCTATGCTTATAAAAAGGAAGCAAGAGCTGGCATGGGTTGTCGGCGATTTTACATACATATGTATGTAATCTTTTTTTAAACCTTAACTTTTAATCAAATTGAAGAAAAAACTATGCCTAGCATTTATGTATCTAAAAGGTAATTTACTCCGATTTGCACAGCATTCCACACCATTAGAGTATGCTCCTCGAGTATACGACCATTCAAATTTTCCACCCACTCTTGCACTTGCTATTGCCTCAGTTATGTGGCCAGAGCTCTGCTTGGCTTTCAGAAAATTTTCTCATTGTTTTGCATATTCAGCGGATTCCTCTCCCGCCGCTGCGAGTGTATCTGCCGGATCGCATGTAGCAACAACAGCATCAGCTTCAGCTTCAGTTCAGCATCAGCATCAGCAGCGGGGCAAACATGTGCTAACAAAACATTGATCATTGTTCAACATGTAAATTCACTAATTTGGCAACGAAAAACCACCAGCGGCTATAAATGGTAACAGCAGCGTCGAGACCGAGACAGCACTAGGCATACTCAGTCTCAGACTCTATGAGACTATAGTCTAGGCCGGGCCTAGAGCCGGGCCGAGCCGGGACGGGACGGCCATAACAATTTTTGCATACGACAAACAAAACGAAATGAATTCGTCGTCGTCATTGCTCGTTTCGCAGCAAAAGCCTTCCTTCGCGCATTGCCGTTCCGTTCCTTGCTCGATTTCCTCCTTTCCTCCTTGGGCGAATAAAAATAAAAATAAAAATTTGCATAAAAATCGAGTAAATAAAACACGAAATGCGTAGAGAGAGGCGAGTGGCTAGAAATCAGAACAGAGCAGAACCAGAAACCCTCCGAGCTGCGAACTTATTAAAGTTGTTGGCGGCTACGACTACATCGGGATCGGGATCGGGATCGGCATCAGAGAGTTGGAGTTTGAGGCAGAGTCAGATAGAGCTGGAGCTGGAAACTCTTCTGCCTTGCGGGGGCCTTCCTGCTCCAGCTTCTGCCCTCTGCTGGGTGCTGCAGTTGACAAGGATCAAGGTTGCCTCTTGCCATTACTGCCTCGCCTCGCCCTTGTCGCCTTTTTTGGGTAGTCGGGCCGCAGCCGCCTGCTTCCAAATGGAAATTGCTTTATGGCTTGTATATGCAGATTGGGGCATACGAACTTGGCTGCCGATGCCGATGCTGTTGCTGCAACCTGTTGCAGCTCTTGTTTTTATTTATTTTTTTTTCCTTAGCTCTGTGCACACGGGCCCGTGCCCTCTCTGGAAATTTATGCGCAAGCGCGCGCGGCTGATTCTTATTTTTTCGCCTTTAACAAGGCCTACAAAACTTCTCTCCCTCCTTTCTTGGGGATTTTCTGCTGAAAATTCAATTTGCTACAAAATGTGCGCCGCTTTTGCATATCTTCCAGCAAAATTCGTGATTTACAATTTTCGTTTCGTTTTCCTGCTCTCCAGTCCCACAAAGCCTCATCCTTTTGGGCTCATTTGCGGTGCTCTGATGCTGAGAATTTGCGATGGTCGCGTGACACGACGCGTCCCTACGACCGACACGAATGAATAATGAATTTGAATTTAGCCCTACATATGTATTACTATTACCATTTATACTCCTATTTATATTGACTTATTATTTAGTTGAATTTGGTAAGAATTGGTATAAACTGTTGACTCTCACTCTGTTTGATTGGTTCTCCATTCTTTGAAGTAGTTCCCCGTTCGTGTCACACGTCCATCCCCAGCCTGGAGTTCTGGGACCTTCCTTCTGTGTCTGATTTAATTTTGTGCCTTTTTGCCTTGCGGTCCATTTCGGAGTTGTAGTTTGAGTCAGAGTCGCAGTCGGAGTCGGAGTCGGATTGGAGTTGGAGTCTTCGGAGGTTCACCTGTTTATGCCAGATTCCTGGCATGCGATTAAAATCACCTGCGCAGGCTTTTGCGCCCACGCAGCCGCAGTCGCAGCCGCCGTCGCAGTTGCAGTGCCCGACGCTGCCGCTGTGGCATTCATGGGCCCAGTCGGAGCCACAGCCACAGCTTCGGGTTAACTGGGGATGGGTTTGGGCCTGGTCTTCACGGTCGTCCGACTTTGCCTTGATTTTTGCCCGGTTTCCTCTTATTGCGAGTGTTTCCCTTGCTCCCGCTCTCGCGCTCACTCTCCATCTCGCTCTTGCTCCCTCTGGCCGTTCTGGCCATTTTCTGGCTGCGCCCAGTTCGGCTCGTTTCGGTCGGTTCATTTATTATGCATTTTGCATTTTGGTTTTATTTTATTTTAGTTTCGTTTTTGCGGCTCGCTGTTTATTCAAACTAATTTAATTTGTGCGCGGCTTGGGTGCTTGGGTGCGCGCCCGCAGGTAAGATGCTGATGCTGGTGCTGTCTTGGCAGGTTGCTGTGTTATTTCGGCGTTTCACGCACTTGGCGCATGTTGCAGTCACGCCTTTTGTTGCCGACTGGCCACCGGACCGACCGCCCGCCCGCCCGTTCGCCCGCCGCCAGGGCAGCAGTCAGACAGCGATCTACTCGCATATCCAGAAAAGACCCCGAACCACACGCAAAAAGTTGTTAAAATGCAAATTAAATTAGAGACAAACTGGACAGAGGTGAGCGGATCGAGGGATCGAGAGATCGAGAGGGTGTGTGGGCTGACAAGTGGAAAGGGGCTGGCCATTAGTACTTGGACTCGGCTTTCGGCTTTCGGCCATCTAGTCCTTAATGACATGCGACAATGCGGACAGTCCAAATTAGCCTCAGGTGTTCCACTCCGCCAACGTCGCCGCCAAGTTGCCAAATTCCTTCCGATTCCTCCATGGATCACATATTCATATCCAATACTAAATACTGATAATGACATATATTGCAGCTTCTATAGACTTTAACAGATAATGGAACGCACAAGTGCCCTAAAAGAATCGATTTACTATGTTTTCTTCTCCAAATCACTCCAATGAAAAATATCTTCATAAAGAGAGGGCTTACAGACTGAGAGGTGATCTTGGCTTAATCTTATGACCTATACTTATGACCGCATTCAGTTTAAAAATTCTCCTTTCTGATAAGAGCCACAGCATCGCTCCACCTCCTCAAATCGACAAAATCCAATTATTATGAAGTAATTTTATACCACATGGGGTAGTAGTTTCCATGGCACATGAAATCCTCTTCCATGAATATACGTAACGGTTACCCTCCCAAATCGACGTCATCTGGACCCTGGCCCCTTGCTGAGTGGGAGGTCAAGGTTCTTATGTTTATGATAGACAGATACGCTAAGGTCCATAAGCAATTAATAATGTACGCGAGCCGAGCCGCGACAGGGCCCAACAATAAAGGCTACCGTGGCCAGGCCGGGGCAGGCACAATCGGCATGGAAGTGGCAACGTGTGTATCCATTGTGTGGGCCCTGAGTGAGTTCTTGTGCACCCGTGGAAAAGCAGCAGCAGGCGGGCAAGACCTAGCCATGACACGGCAGTCGCATTCAGTCTGACAGGCACTCATTGAGCCGTGGTCAAAGTTTACCATCAAATTGCTAAAATAGCAAATAATGAAGCTGAGAGCAGCACCAGCTCCGTCTACTCTAAGAGCAGGAGCAGCAGGAGTATCGGAAAGGGCGCCCAGAAATAGGTAGAATCCAGGGGATGATCCGGCTGCTAAGCTGATGTCTGCCTGGAGGGGGACGGCAATTAAAACGGGGAGAACTCCGGGACCGGGACCGAGACCGAGAGTGAGACCAACCCAACCCAGCCCAGCCCTCGGCAAACTGTCGCTGTTGTTGTTACAGCAGCCAGGACATAAGCAACACTTTACGGACTTTAAGGACGGGTCGTGGGAAACTCTTCGGCGGGCGAACCCCGAACGCAGTACGCAGTACGCACTCGGCGGTTTGACGTGCGAGAAGATACATTTGTATCTGCGGCAGACAGCGAGCGTCTGCTGGCCATCAATTTTGCAGTAATGCGGTGGATGGGGTAGGGAGGGGAGGGTTGATTGAGGATTCAGGATTGAGGATGGCGGTGGGTGCGTGCAAGGCTTTAATTTCTCAGTGCCTGGAGGTCTGGGCCAGTCCTTTCTGGTACTTATCATTCGCATCCTTGGCGTGTCCTGAATGGACCTGAACGGAGGCCACTTGAGTTTACAATCGAATTCTGTGCGTTGTCAATAGCCTGTGGCTAGGCTGGTGCAAAGCTGGTGGTGGTGTGGGAACCATTTCCATTGCCATCTCCTGCGCCTGTGCCTGTGCCTGTTCCTGTGAAGCCGAGCATATGCTTTCGGAACGTTTCCCCCTCTCCGGGGGCCAGTTTTGCTTTTAATGGCCGTGTGCGCACACTATCAATTTGAGCGGCCAATGGCATCTCCAGTTTTTATGCATATTTGCAGTGCGTCGCCACGTGTCACGTGCCGCATCCTGCCTCCCGGCTGCCTGTACCTGTCACAATCACACTTTGCGGCATGCTGCAGCATGGCAAATAAAATAAATTAATATTTCTCTTCAGTGGCTCCGCTGTATGCTGTATGTTGTGTGCGGGGATTCGTCACCCTTATTTATCTGAGGTTTGTCTCTTTACCAGATTGGGATTTTGTGATGAGATTGCCAAAAGTTGGACCTAAGATTTGGTTTGTTTTCGTTTGTTCGTGTTTCGCGATGTCGCTACAAGGGCGGTTTTGTCAGTTCTCCACTGAGAGCACTGAAAGGGCAAGAAGTAGGGGCATAACTGGAATTACCCATAACACTCATAGTACTCCCATGAGACAAGTAATGAATGACTCTGTATTGCATGTAACGTCATCAGGTATCCTTGAACAGAAGCCTTTTAGTGAATCCGCAACACATTTAGCGCTACATCCAGCCAATATTGTATGCTTGGATTGTATGTCTCTAAAATATTATATGGGAAATAGCAAAGGATATTGCAAAGGATATCAGACTGACTGTCAGACTGGATATTTTGGTGATCTGGGTAATCAATTTTGAAGTACAACAATTGGAATAAATAACAAGCGATTATTTTCATGCTGCTCCTCGAAAATGTTAGTAACCAATACACATCTATTTCTCCCAGTGCATATTGTCAAGCTAGGCATTTCTTTGGCAAATCCTTTACCGCCCGCCCCTAAACCTCTCCCTGTCCCATTGCAAATCGTTGGCAAAAACAAATGGTGCTCATTTCCGTAACGTCTTCAAGACACGTGTCGTCGTCATCGCCCTGCGCCCCGGTCCCCTGTCCCCGGTACACTGTCGCCTGCCGAATCGAAAAATTGCCAACAAATAAAAGTGCAGATTTGTCAAGGATTTCGATCGGCGTCGATGGGGTCGACGACAAAAAGCACAAAAATCTACGGAGGGTGCCGACAGATAAAAGGCCAATTAAATGTGGCATTTGCTGGCACCAGCAGAACGAGCAGGGCAAGGCCTGTCAAAAGGAAGCTGATGATGAGCGTTCAGCTTATTGAAAATTGTTTGTGGGTGTCGACTGCAGGCAGGAGACAGGAAAGGCAGGACAGACAGGCCAAACAGGCACTTGATGCTTTATGGAACCCTATCGGGTCCCCCTTGGAGAACCGAGTGTCTACGCTCGTGGTTGTCTACGTACATAAATAAATACATACATACATACATAGGAGGTACTCGTATGTGCGTGCAGTAGAAGGTGTCCCCTAAAGTGCCAAGTCCATTTTCTCCTTAGAGTTATGTACCATACCGGAGAGCGGTCCAGACCCGCCGGGGGCATAAACAAAGGCATTAGACATCGTAGGCTCTGGCGAGCCAAAGTTGATTGGTGTCAGCCATAAAGTTCGCCTTGAGTCTTTCCGAATCCTGGGCCTGGGCCTGGACCGGGGTGGCGCCAAAGGCTTTGATGTGACGCGGCTCTGGGCCTTCGTTAGACACGCAGGCGTTGATGGACATCTTGTCGCAGCCAGCGACGACTCAGCATCCGACTTCGACTCCGACCAGTTGGCTAGCCGGCCTAAAAAGTGTCGCCTAGTCGACGAGTCGCCAGCGTCTTGGCCTGGGGCGGCATGTGCAAAGAGGCAACAGCAACGGCAACCGCAACGGCCACGGCAAAGAAGCGAATGGCGTCAAATGGTGCTTAGCGTCACCCACTCTCTGAGGTCTGGTCCTGGGTCTGCGTCTGGCTCTGGGCTTGGGCTGGTGCTTGGACCCAGACGTACTCCCCAGGCTCCCCATCTCCCAGGCTCATTTGCATGTAAATGTGCGCGGGTGTTGGCCCAGCACAGATCTATTGTCTTTCCAGTATGCAAAAAATATGCAAAGCCGAAATTTATGAGAAATTAAAGTAAATTTATTGCACTGCATTTGGTTGTTCCTCCGCGGTGCAGGAGGAAAAATGGAGGGAGGAAAAATGGAGGGACGTGGGGAAAACACTTTCTGCGGCTGTCCCTTACATTTTGCTCTTTTTCCCCTGCTTCCCAATGATTGTGTGATCGATGGGGCTCATATGCATGCTGTTGTTGATAACTTTCTCCCACTGGATGATAGTCGGGCCCACAACTGAGCCTCCGTGAAGGCTGGGAGAGTATTCAGGACTTTCGAAATACTGGATCTATCAAGAGATCGATATTTGACCAAATATGAATTCATGTTAGAACATACGACAGATCATTACTATATTAAATACTGTGTGGTATTGCGATAATAACTGGGTAACTTACGATTGCTCAATTTCGGAGAACTTCGAGCAGGAGCCGAGTCGAGATCTAGTCCATTAAATCTCGAACTCTCCACATGTTAACGGGGCCAATCGTTCAAGCCACACCCACAGGCTAATCAGCACATATACAAATCATAAGCTGCACCCAACCCCAACCCCCGGCCTCCCCCGGCCTCTTGCACACCTGATGCAATTTGCCAATTGCAAAGCCCCCTCCGAACTTTTGTTTTGGTACGAAAATCCACTGGGTTCCCCAATCACAATCACAATTGCTTGCAATTTCACACTTTCAATCGACACAAACCGGCAGGCATTTGGGAGGACCGCGACTGCAACTGCGACTGAGATTGGGACTGGGAGCTCGAGCATTACCAAAATACCGCCCGAAGTGGAAGTGGGGCTCACTGTGGGCCCCTGCGACGCTTTGCGGAGCTACCCACCACTGTGCAATTAACACCTCAGCGACCCACTAAAATTATATGGAACGGAGTGTGGGCCAAGTCTAAGCCAAATGTTTTTTCTACTAATTAATAAATACGAATTGAGTTTGGCCTGCATGCAAATAATATACAATTTTATGGCCATATACACGGCAATGCACTTTAATTTGTTGCCATAGTCGTATATTTCTGGGCGAATATTTCTATTTCACCTGCAGCCAAAAGTTGCCAGAGTTTCAGCCACATCGAACAAATGCCAAAGTTGTTTGGTGATTTTTATGGATCTGGATCCTGGTGCTGCTGCTGCTGCTGCCGCTGCTGTCGCTGTGACCACTGCTGCGCCCCATAATTTAGAGTACTCAATAATAATTTTTGCCATTTACCTTAGCCATTTCGAGAGTTGACAATAATTCAGTGGCAGCCGCAGCCACAGCCGCAGCAGTTTTTACGAATATCGATTGGCTTTGCAGCAGCTCTCTGGGCCCGCTAATTGATTTTCAATTAATTTATTGTAAACATTTTGGGGCGACACCTCTTATTTAGTGCATAATTAAATGTGTCTGACAAAAATGGCATTGCTTGCATTTTTAAATGATTTATATCAGTGCGCCAATAAATCACCGTTCAAAAGCCGGCGATTAAAATTAATCACAATAGTCACACTTTTTGGTCACCAAAACCCAAACCGTGCTCGACTCAGTGATGATTCCGTGAGTGCCATAGATCCACTATCCGAGGATACTAGAGCACCTATTGCTTCTCCTTTTGTTTGAAGGATGATGTGACATCCTCATGCTGTAAGTGGACATTGCTCTGATATCACGCTCACATCTCTAGAACGATTCGAGGACAGGCTAACAGCATTAGGTAATCATGCATGCGGTACAGCGTTTTTTTTTCTTTTTGGTCATTGTGTATCCTTTCGCTTCGTGTTTTTGTGGCGGCTACCCCTGCGGCTGGGAGCTCAGAATCATGGAATCGAACCATTGTCAGACGAATACACTCCACTCCACTGCACTCCACTCCACTCCACTCCACTCACTTTGGCATATTAGTTTCAATTCATTTTAGTGTCCGAGTTGCAGTCTGAACGTCCGAGTTTTGTGGCTTTGTTTGGTCGCGACGGGCGCCGCATTTGCGAAGTGTTGCCAGTCAATTGACAGTCGAACTGACAGAGCCGCCTGCAGGCCGTGCGGCTGGACAGTGGGACCTGGGACAGTGGGACAGTGGGACCTGGCCGGGTCCAGGACTTTTATGGTCGTCTGGCCGGGGCATTGAGGCTTATAAATTATTTCTCCCTGCCTCCAACTTCGATTTGGAGAGTCTGTGGCGCACTTGCCGTTGCCATTTCGAAATGAAAAGTGACTTGGACTTGGAATGGAACTGAGACTGCGACTGCGACTGCGACTCAGACTCAGACTCAGACTGGGATGGGGATTGGACCCGACTGCCCGGACTGGCCTCCGACTGGACTGGACGGGACATAAATGTGTTTCTATATGGCCTGCTTATTACCTAATTTCATTGTCCGCAGTGCATTGACAGGCGTTTGCTCATTCGGTGTCTCTCGGTCGATTGGCTGGGATTGACTTTGGCATTTTAAGTGCCTTTTTTGCCGGGTCTGCCGGGCTGTGGCTTTTGCCATTTGATAGAGCCAAGGGTCAGAGGATATTTTTTATGCGTGCGCTTTGTGTGTGATTCGTGCCCAAGTCGGAGAAAGTTTTTCCGGCTCACAGATACTCGCCGATACGAAGGAACATCCATCAACCAAAGCAGACAGGAAAGAGTTTGAGGTTATGTTATCCATACCGGAAGTATACAATTTGGGAATGTGTGTTTATGATAGTTTTCCAACTGCTGAAACTATTTTCTGTACTATGCCTCTCCTTTCCTATTGGAGAATCGGAGAAAGAGAATGGCCCGAGAATTTTCATAATTAGAAATTTCCAAGTTGGTTGCCAGAATCCGTGGCCCTATCTCGTGGCAGGACCCCACCCCAAGACCCCAAAAGGTTAAGCGAATGCTAATACAATTTGTGACCATAGATACTCGTAATGGCTGGCCGCCGGTTTGGAGACATCATTAAAATGCCGCACATTTGGCGAGCCGTAGAAAAGTACGCTGAAATGCTCAAATTAATTCATTTTAATAAATTTAAAATCCCACAGATCGTGTTCCAGCCAAACAGAGAAGGAGGGAGCGAGAGGGTGCATATCGGAGTAGAGGCCCCCTATCCGCTCTTCCGCATAACAATCCGCCGAATGGCAAACAATTTTAACAAAGACCAAAAAGAGGCTGCTCCGCTCACACATGGCCCGACTGTTTGGCTATGGGGCTGTGCATCCCACATTTGTATGGAGAGCAGGCCGAACCAGAGCTGGAGCTGGAGCTGTGGCTGTGGCTGGAGCTGCAGCCGAAAATCGGTTACAGATTTATGTAGATTTGGAGCATGATGAGCGGCCTGGCTCGAGTATTTAGCTCTGGAGGAGGTCAAACCGAATCACGCGCGGCTACATGACCATTAAGAGATTGCCTGCCCGTGCGGAACGTGCAGCGGCATGCGAAATTAATTTTTTGTTGGCTCGTATACTGGAATACTCGAATACTACTCGTAGAGCAGAGCCCAGTCGATGCTGTTGGCGGTCGGCAGTTGGCGGTCGGTAGTTGGCGGTCGGCGAATGGTAACCCCGAAAGTCATTTCCAAGCACCTGGCTGCCAATTAGCTTAATTATTAAAGATTCTATAAGCGGAGGAGGTGGTAACGGCCATCGCCGCAGAGTCCAAGAAGGCGCTGGAGTGCTGGAGCACCGGAGCACCAGAGGAATTCTCTGCTTGCCACTTGGGTGCAATAAAAATTGCAATTTTCATAATTGCCAAAGGCAGATGGTGCAAAAAATGTCGCCTAATTGGCTTCCATAGCCTGGGCAGCCAGGGAGCGATAAGCCTCCTGGCAGAACAATGGCCAGGATTGAACCGAGCGGCAGCAACAGGTTAAGCCACATACTTGCCTCTGCCTCTGCCCCAGCCTCAACCTCAACCTCAGCCTCAGCCTCCCCGCGTCTCCGATTCCCCGACTCGGCAACCATCCGCAACTGGGTTTTGTGACAATATTTCTGCAGTTGCTGCGTTGCAGCCGCAAAAGCTCTTCTATATCATTTATCAGATGTAAGTTTTCCTTCCATTGACTTTGGCATTGCCATTGGGTTTTTCTTTTGTTCGAACTGCCGACGGGGTATGGTGACTGTAAGAGCCAGCATGTTTTCTAATTCCAAGACGAAATTGATTTGTAGCTTAATCAGAATAATATAAATAGCTAATAATACAGATTTTCTTTCGTTTATGTCGTAAGACTATCTGGATTGCTTGTGCCATTGAGGATGGGTGTTCATGGGATTCTCCTTGCATTGTCTCCAAGAGTATTCCGCTTTCGGCATGTGCCACCGATGATGGCTCTTCCCAGTCCAGTCCCAGGTGCCTCCTCCGCACTCTGCTCTCCTCTTTTATTGCCGTTGTTCTCCACTGTGTTAACATGATCTTTTATTACTCGTACTTCCACAACTTCCACTAGTGTTCGGCTTCGGGCTGGGGCTCGGGCTCGGACTCGGGATCGGGCTCGGGCTGTGGCGGTGTGTTAGCCGGGCTCTGGGCTCTGCGGTTGCTTTGCTTGACTGCGATTGCGGCTGAGTGGAAGTTGAGTTTATTTACCGCTAATAATGGTCATTTGAGTCGATATTTTGACGATGTCGTGGCTGTGATAAGACTACTTTGGCTTTGGTCCAACGCAGAGCTACCAAAGGAGCCACAGACACATCGAAACTACATACTATAAATAGGAAAAATGCCATGCCAGTATGTACAGTGCCAGTGTCTATGTGAAAACAAGGTTTGATTTAATTTGGGTAAAAATTTGTAAAACGCGATTTTTGAATTTGTTTGGCAAATTTGCTGCTTAATTGACAAAACACACACTGGTACCACGCGACTGACTGACCAACAGCCAACAACCAGCGGCGATTCGGTGTAGTAAAATGAATGAGAAAACAAAACAAAAATAAAAATATAAAAAAAATTGGGAAAAACACGAAACGTACAAACGAAAATACAGGCATGCAGCATATAGTAGTACGGTTACGAGTAGAGGAAAACAAAACTCGGCTGCGCGGATAACTAATAAAATCATATATGCAACAAATAGCGGCAGGGCAGACAAGCTGCAGACCCCAATGAGTCACTCGGCCAAAGTCACAGCAACAGCAACAGCCACAGCCTCAGCCAAACCAAAACCAAAACCAAAACCAATACCAAACATCAAAATGAGAATGAAAACCGAACTTTGCGCCCCAGACAGCTGTGCAGACTTGCATCAAAGTGGGGCAGGCGGAGCGGAGAAGGAGGGCTGTTTGTCTGGTGCTACGGGGCGTGTTGTTTTTACTCTCGGCGTTATTTCCTTCTCTTTTTATAAAATTTGTTGCTAACAAACATGCTGTGCTCTGGCTCAGAGCCACAACAACAACACAAACAGCAGCAGCAGCAGCAACAGCAACAGAAACAACAACAGCGAGTATGAAATGAAATAACATGCAAAGTGTAGATGAAGGCGAAACGCGGCCTAAAAGGTTAAAACTGCACATAGAAAATGCTTTAGTTTTTAGATACACGAACCCAATGAATCAGTTCGGATCGATGGAGAGCCACACATAAAAGCCTAAAGAGATTTACCGAAATTACATATATCATAGATCAGAAGTGAAATGGGCTTCCTGCTTGCTGTTGCAACACTTAATCGGCCCTAACTTACATACGTCTATGTTGAGGTGAAAATGGAAACATCTCTATGAGCCATAATACTTTTAGGGACTTTTTCCTAATATTCTTACCTCAAAAGCGATTCGGACGGTCACAAAACTCACGCGTTTTCATAAGACGTATCTCGAAACGTATCCAACCAAAACTATTCTACCAAATAATCCTAAATATAAATTCGATTTTGATATTTTGATTAGGGAATAATAATGAATGCTATGAGCTGATATTCCTTTCAGGTTAGGGGGACGGAGTGATAGGGAAGGAAAGCAGCCAAGATGGGGAAGCCATCCGATTCCGAAATAAAAAGACAATCCTAGGAAAAAAACATCGTCCTAAACTATTTTCTCTTTTCGTCTGGTTTGCCGGCTTAAGTCCAGCCGATCGATAATAATCGATAGGCAATTTTCCTTACAATAAAAGGACAAATTAGGTGGAAAGAAGAAGTCTTGTAGTCTTGAAGTATTGTAATTTTTTAGGTACATATAATATTCAATTTAAGGATGATTTCCTTGGATATCAATTAAATATTATTCATAAATATTTGTATAAATATTTCCACACTTCCAATTAGGTTGAACGGAAATACTTTACCTTTCACGTGACGTAGCCAATTTTAATTTCGTTTCCATTTCCCCATTTTTCCGCTCATTCCGCTCATTCCGCTTGCTCGCGCCGGCCATTCGATTGTATCTGAGCACGTGAGACATGGAAAATCGCCAGATATTAGCCTAATGCGCTGCCGGTAAAGCATTTTTCACTTACCCAGCACCCAGCACCCAGTATCCAGTACCCAGTACCCAGTGTCCCTTATTGCATCTGGGGGTATGTAAAGTTTCCCCCATAGGTTGTAAAAATTGCGCCTATTAATTTATGACATAATAATTCTCAAAGCGCAAACAAAGCCGCTCGTAAAATGCAGTCCGGCCTCAGACAATGGACTGCATTACCAGTGGTGTTTTTCGGTGCTGGTTGAAGGAACCCACATCCACATGGCCACAAGTGGCACCGACTTGTGCCGCCACGGGGAGGGAAGAGGGGCTGGGTCGGGTCGGGCCGGGCCGGGAAATCAGTGCGACAAAAGTGGAAAGACCCGACAAAAGGAGGGCGCCACGTAGTATGGTGCTCGATCTGCTGCTGCTGCTGCCAGGCTGCAGGCTGCCGAGTGTCCGTTGCGGCACAGCTGTCACAGACTGCCACCGTGTCGTGTGGCAAATGGATATGGGAGTGATACTGTGGAACTGTGGAAATGAGAAGGAAACTGTGTTCAATATCGCATTATCTGGCATCATAATTATCCCGCTGCTGTGACTCATGATCGGAGGAGCGGGATCGGCTGGCGGGAGAGCCGAGCCGAGCCGCTAGCCGCTGAATGCTGAATGCTGAATGCGCGGCGCAACAATGAAAAATCACTTGCAATTTTGTTTATCAATTTGTGAAAATTATAAAAAATATGCATACGTTGAATATTTTGGCAAAATCATTTGTAAGAGGCCCCCAGTGGGACGCCCACGCTCCACCGCTCCACCGTTCGCTACTCTGCGCGACGATGTGGCAACGCCATCGCCATCGCCCCCACCTCCTATGAACGCGTGGGCGCGAGTCTGGTGACTCTCGGGCGCCAATAAGCCTCTGCCAACTGTTTATGCAACTGTTTGAATAATCTCTACTTCGTTCGGCCCGGAAGGGTTAAGCGGTTCGTTGTCGAGCCTGTAACCCTTTAGCGGTTTGCGAATAGCCACAGCTGATTCTTGTTGTTGTATCCCAATTAACGTAGTGAATGGGATTTTGCTATCAGAAATGTAAATCGAAACAATTGGCGCTGAAAGAAATTGCTGTTCCCTAAATAACGATCAGTGAATCATCGATTCGAGTATATATAGTATAGCGCAAATATATAGCCCAAAAAGAGCATCCAATCTTTGCTCTATTCAATATAATATTTTCCCTTGCAAATGCTAATTTCGGTCATTCGATACACTTGACGCTTGATGCACTGAAATTAAATATATATAGAGATATGTAGGTATATATGTATATATACAGCTGAAGGAAAATGCGTCGTGAGTCAAGTTTGGGATTTCTTGTTCCTGCAGGAATGATTCGTTGCCATCGATCCGATCCCCCGTCTGTGTCCCGGGCGCAGTGGCAGTGGCAATCCCAGAAGTCCCACAAGAAGAGGACAACCATTTGAACACAACTTCTTCAGTTCGTTTGGCTGCAGCGGCAAGCAAATATTCGTGATTCCTGATAAGCATCACGTTTGGCCTGGCCATCGTCGTCGTCGTCGTCGTCTACTACTTTGACTCCTTTTCCCCTGCAGCGGGGTTGCGGGGTTGCGCGGCTGCTGGGCTGCTGAGCTGCAGTTGCCGAGTGCCAAATGCCGCTAAAATGCGGAAAGCTATTCAAAAACGCGTTGCCCTGAGACGCCGACGCTGACGCCGAAGCTGTTTAAAAAAAATCGAATTCAAACGAAATGTTTCCAAAGCCAAGTTCAATTGCCAAAAAAATTCGCGTGAATGAGCCAGGGCAAAGCCAAAGCCAAATCTACAGCAGCGGCAGCAGCAGCTATTCCTTGGCTGCATGGGTGCATGCTGCTTTTACTTAGCTGGCAAGTTGGCAGGCAAATTTGGCAGAGCCGCAGAGTGGTGCAGTGGTAGACGGACAAGGAGAGGGGGAGGCAAAAACATTAACCGTTTTGTTCGCCGATGTCGGGAGTGCTCCGTGTGACTTATGTGCGACATTAGCTCGAAGTTCTCTGCTTAATTACGTAAAGTTTTTCGGGGGCCAGCCTCTGTTCTGTCGCTGATTTCCCTCTGTGGTTGTGGCTGAGGCTGTGGTTCTGTGTAAGACAAGTTCGTGTCCTGAGTCTTTCGCTTGGCGCTTGTTTTGTTCTGTTCTGTTCTGTTCTGTGTCTCACCGAAGTCGCAACAGGTTGTACATTGAAATTAAAGAATTTGTTGTGTTCATTTGCGGGAAGAGATATTCGGGATGAGGTGAGGGATACGGGGTATTCGGTTTTAGCGGTACCCGACATATCTCAATTTCTCAGGCCTCCGGCCAATTTCGAGAATTCTCCCATTTACATGATCCCCTGCTGTGCTCCACTTTGAGTTATTTACAGATTCTCAGCGAATGCTCGAGACCATTACCCCGGCCTTACCCTACCAGCCAGACACTAATTAGTCTTTGCGGAGAGGGAAACACACACGGCTTTATCAATCATACGCCAAGTGAGCCACAACGAATGCAAGGTGCCTCGCAGCCCTACAGCCGTACAGACGTACAGTCCGAAAGCCATTGCCAAAACAAGAATACTTACTTTTCTCACGCTCTATTAAAACACCATTAATCAGGACCAGCAAATGAAAGAAGAAACTTTTTTGCCGGCACTGCTCGTACAAGAGCAATTTCAATATTCTATGGAGGCCCACAGATAAAGGTAGAGAAGAAGAGAGAGCAAGAGCGGAGCACTTCAAACGGATTCGAAAGGCCGACAAGTGTTGCATGTACATCCACACAACTGTAAACTGTAGCACTTACAACTGGCTGGAGGAAATGGAGGCAAACGTTGTTGTAGCCTATTTCATTCATGACAAATTTCAAAGACCGACTGCTGTTCTGCAAAAAAAACCCAATTAAAAGTTACGAACATTCAATTTAATTTCCACTAATTAGCAATTTTTCTTTGTGAAAATTGTACTACAACATAATCCAAAATCCAAATGAGGTATGGCATATGGAAAGGGGCAGAGGCAGATGCAGAGACTATAGCTCCAACCCCAACTCCGGATCCGAATCCGGCCTGGGCAGGTCTCCACACAGCTGTGAAACGATTCGAAATAAGCCAGAGCTATGACTTAATAGGCCCAGTTGCGGACTCTGGCTGGCACAGAGATAGAGACTGACTTGGGCCACCCAGTTTGGCCGAGACTGTGAAGTCAATAAAGGCGCCGTTGGTGGTCAAAATGTTGCAGAGCCTGGTGTCGGCCAGAGGAGAGTGGCGAGGAGTGGAGACTAGCGGAGCGGAGCTGGGTATTGCTTCGGTTACTGCACTGGCCAAGACAAGATCATTAAGGTGGCATATAACATGGCACTAAAAGACACAACAGACACTTGCCGCCATCTCCCAGCCATCATCGTCATCGCCATTGCCATCGCCATCGCTACCATCATCATCATCATCATCAAAGCGCGAAAAAGTACCTGTTTCGCATTGGGGATCGCTGTTCGGTTTGAGCCACTGCCTCTCGGCTAGTTAGTGCAGCTCTCAGTTAGATGTTTCCTCTTCGCTTCTGTTGCTGCTGGTGCTGCTGGTGGTGGCCCCGGCGCTGACACTTTTGATTGAATTCCCAGCAGCGTGTGCGTTGTTCCGACTCCAACTCCAACTCCAGCTCCAAAGACTAGGCTCTTGCCTCAACTGAAACTGCAACTGCAACTGCGATTGTAATCAACGCGTTGCGATCAATCAGCAAAAGTCTTAGCCGATGCTCTAACACTGGACACCGCACCGAATCCACTCAAATCAATCCATCAAACGTATCAATCATGATGACAAGCCGAAGTCCAGTCGCACTGCACTCGCAGTACACTCGCCGAAATTGTTGTGCGGTAGTAAATACTTGCAAAAGAGATCCATACAATTCAAATACCAATTTTCAAATCAAATAAGTGATGAGATATTTATTGCGAATGAAAAATAAATGAAGTTCGAGTGCTTTCAAAAATAGTATATCCCCGATGGGAAATCTTTGTTTTCTCTCAGTGATTCACTCAGCAGATTCCCCCCATTGGACCATTTCTACTCGTGACTCTCAAGGCGCTTCCCCGTCGCCCATTAAATTTGAATAATCTTAGTTTTTTTTTATCTGCAACTGTCGTTGCTTGCGTGCCGAGGATGAGGATGAGCCCGGAGAATGATGAAGATGAGGCTGTGGCTCTGCCTGTGCCTGGGCTTGGGACTGCTTGGAGCTGGCTCGCTCTTGCTCCACTAAACGCCACTTGGCTATGGGCGGGCTGACTGTCTCGGCTAACAGACAGACAGACAGACGGACGGTCTGGCTGGTTGGCTGGCTGGCTGACGGAGTGGACTGCCTTGCCTCTCCGGGCCATCATCTGATTTGAAATTCTAAAGTGATTTTGATTACTTGAGGTGTTGATGTTTTGACGTTGTACGTTGATTAGATAGTTGCTACGGCTTGTTAGATGCATGTCAGATGCGGTGCAAGATCCGGTCCGCTCTGGTCCGTTCCTTTCCCGTTCCTGGTGGCTCCATGGGGTTGATTATAATTTAATTATAAGCAATCTGTAACACGTTAATGGGGGCAAACTGCATCAATTTTTGCAGGCAGGTGTGAAATGGCTTTATTAGCTTTAGCTGTGGTCTGTCTTCTCAAAGTGGGCAAAGCCTTAATAATAGTAATAGCTGCTGATGTCTGCCCGCTGGGTGCAGTCTTTCTCCATGCGGTGGCATGTGGCAGGTGGCAGTTCCGTGATCTCGAGAGTAGAAGTGGATGAATATACGTTTTGGACATGGCCCCAAATGGTTCTGGATGCCGATGAGTGGGACTCAACGCAATGCGAATAAAAACTGTATATATCATTCCGAAGTGCCTTCCAAGAAGATTGTTTCTACGTTCCATCTTGGCGTCTCTTTACAGGCTGTAAAGACTTACAGCTCACAGATTGATCTATTAACCCTTTCATTAGTCAAATTTTATGCCCCTTTACAGAGTGATTTATGAGCTTCAGCCCGAGATCTAAGACCTGCCGCAGCCCGCCCGGCAACGCCATCAATTTGTCTTTCGCACAGAAACATTTCAATTTCCCAATTCAGTTAGGCTTATCAGCTCTCGGATAAGCGGAGACCACCTCGCTGTCAGAACCTACTAAATGTGCCCCTAATGCCCTCTCCTCTGCGGTGCTTCCATCTCCAATAACCATGTCATGGTCACTCGTCAGTCATGGTCTCAGGCTCGTTCTTCTAACAGATTTGTTTATGGTTCCACAATTCTGAATTCCGTATTTCGTACTCCGAGCTGGAGTTCTGACTTACGAGTGTTCTAATGTTTTTGTTTATTCGCCCGAAGTTCGTCCCATATCGAGAATGTGTCAACAGTTTGGCATCTGATTTGGTGCTCGAAGTGCTGGAAGCGGGTGAGAGTGAGGAGATCCGATCCATGTGTGGGCCCAAGTGTGGAGTCCAATGCGACTTCCAAGTGCCCAGCAATTGTTTACGATATTTCTGTTTTCTGTTTTTTCTGTTTTTATTATGCGAAGTGTTTGCGTTTCGTAATTGGAACGTCAAGAAAAAATGTCAAGTGGGGCTTGAAAGGGTCCCCTCCCCCACCGGCTTGGCACTTTTCTTGACGGCCCAAGATGCCCGCTAAGCGTTCTCTCTGTGGTTAATTATAATATTTCCCCTCGAAGAGCTCGCTCAGTCGATAGAACGGAAATTTCAATTTCAATTTTCATGGAATCGGTTGCATGCCCCAAGCCATTGGCTGGGCCCTCGCCTGGACTCTGGGTAACGCGGGCCTGCTACACCTGTACCAGCATAAAAATAAACGTAATCGTGAACCTGCTGCTTCAGCAGGGCCGGGCCGGGCAGGGCAGGGCAGGGCAGGGCTGGGCAGAGCACGGCAGGGTCATGGCATAATATTATTACCCAACATTAAAGGCAAACGTTCCTAAACAAAGTAGGAGGAAAAAATGAGTTAAAAATAAAAGCAAAATGAAGGCGAAGGGCGAAGCAAATCAACGAGATCGGTGCACGTTCGAGGCTTCAGACCTGATCTCAAACCACAACAAAAAGTCACGGCAACAGGTACTTGCCAATCGCCTCTAGGCCAGGCCCAGACCAGGCCCAGACCAGGCCCAGAGATGCGAACCAATAATCCACGCACTACACACAATGCGATGCTATGCCATGCCATGCTATGCCATGCGATGCGATGCGGTGCGATGCGGTCGAGCCGCAGAAGATTCTATGGAACGAGCGTGGAGCGGAGGCTCAACAGAACAGAACAGAAACGACTTCGTGCCAGGGCTCGACTCCAAGGGCGCATTGGGCAATTCTCGCGAAATGGAATTATAAAAGAATGCCTCGTCTCCTTGCCTGTTCCTCGGACCCGAGTCGCGAGGCCCAAGTCTGTTCCAGGCGCGTTTTAACGAGTTAAAAACCCAACTGGACTGGCCTGCTGCTATTTGAGAGTGTGGTGTGTAGGAGAGAGCCCCCAAACGAAAAGAATTTAAAATAAATAAAAGCTGAAGAAGAACAAAAGAGGCCCTAGCAAGTGACGAGGGTGAGGGTGATGTCGACGGCGACGGCGACGGCGACAGCGACAGCGACGGCTACAGCGACGACGGTCACTTCTCTAGACACCGAAGAACCACACGATGACGATGAGGATGAGCCCAGGCCACAATGAGCCCGCAAATGAATGCGTAGACTCAAGTGGGAGCCACATCCACTCCAGCAGCTCAGGAGAATAGGGGAAGAAATTGTATGCATGATCAGACGAACAGAACTTTAAATACTCTTGTGCATTCTCCATTAAATAAATCATTCTAGCCAAAACACAGGGCCTACTCATTCTACGCGTACTTTGAAACGGTCATCGAAGAATCTCTAATTCTCTTGATCTTTAATCAATCTGCTAAGGCCATCAACTAAATCGATCTTCAATCGGTCATGAATCATGTCGTTTTTGTGTGCTGAAAGTGGGGTACGAGAGATCAAGTATGCCAAATTTATTTCGTACTTCCCGACCTCCAGGCTGATCGAACATCGTGCAGAACTGGCGATACTCTCGCGAAGGGTATCAAACAAAATTAACCGAAATGCGAGCGGCCAGCCACGACCGCAAACCCGCAGCAACAAGTGTATAAGTGGCATGGACAGAGATCGGGTCCGGTCCTGTCCGGGCCGCGACCGAGTCAAAGAGCCCTGGGACGGGAGACCAGGCAACCAGGCAGCGGAGACTCCAGAACAGAGCCCAGAGCAGCGATCATTGATCGCGGCAATCGGCAGAACCAAGTGCGAGGCGGCAGTGGATGAGGAGGTGGAGGTGGCTGAGACGATGAGGCGAAGACGATGCGATCGATGGATTTGGCTGGAATGGGATGTGGTGGGGTGGGGTGGAATGGGATGGGATGGGATGGGATAGTATTGGATGAGGCTTTATGGTGGCAATTGTACTTGGCCTGCGATGATCATCAGCGTATGGCGGCTCAATTGTTGTTGGCTGCGATGGTTCTTCGACTTTGGATGAGTCTTCTTCTTATTTTTGCCCGTACATTTATGCAATTCATTGTTCCAAGACAGAGACAGAGAGATAGAGACAGAGCGGGAAAGGCAGAGGTAGAGGTAGGGGTAGAGGTAGAGGGAGCAAGATGATCATCTTCAACACCTTCGACAGGTTACAAAACAAAAGTGGCAACATTATTGAACATCTCTACCCAGTGCGCTTTCCCTCTCACCCTCTCACCTCTTCACCTTATCGGTCAAGAAGATATATGCGTACGTGGCTTGGGCTTTTGGCCGCAGATTACGTACCGGCTTCCATCTACCGCTCTGCTCAGGCCTGAGATCGGACTTGGGCTCCAACTCTCCCCAAAGTCGGTAGTTAGTGCTTGATGTATGTAATTCGTGTTTCGCCCGCATCGCAGCTACCTGCGGCTGGGCATTGTCAGTGCGGATAAGCCTTCCTCCCACCCCGTCGTCGTCATCGTAGGAGAATATTTCATAATGCAATGCGGCAATCTTTATGGGTTCATCGGAAAGGTGATCGCCGAAGACGGACTGAAATGCAACCTGTTGGGCTTCGGGGGCCTGGAGAATGTTTCAAATTGCTGGGAATGAGCGGCTGGGAAGGTCTAAGCATTCTAAAGAGCTAGTAAAGCTGTTCGAGCAGCTATCAAAGGTGGATTCCCTGCAGAAAGAATATCAAAAATTAAATAACTTACGGATTGTATATTTGAAGCGACTTTCAAATATTCGAATGTCCTTCTCTTTCTCCTCCAACAGCGATTTCATTCTACAAAATAACTTTGAAACTTTCGACAATATTGGCTCTTGATCGGTGCAGCTCTCTTCGAAAACGTACCCTTACTGCTAAACCTCACTGTGCGAGAGTATAGAGTAAGACTGAGAGATGGCGGGAGAGCCTCTCTGTTATGTTCTGTTGATTATGATCTGATGAGTGTGGCTGTTTCATTTACCCGAATTTAATCTGTATCTGTACTCTATTATATATGTATGTATGGAAAGCACAAAAGATACTTCCTTAAGGTTCCTTTCTGGGCTTGTTCACTTCCTATAACGTCGCTATCTCTTGAATGTATCTGATTCAATGAATTCGGATTGTCTCGACGTGTTTGTTGCCTTCGCTTTATCGCAACAACCTTGCCAAGAGGAACTGCCAACCTGCTTGCGAGCATAAGGAAGAAATTAAGATTTTATTCGTAGGGGAATTTTAATGATAATTTCCTCTTCACGAATTTATGGCATTTTAATTAAAACTGCTCAAAGAGCGCTCGCAAGAGCAGAAGACGCAGAAATCGCTTCGTGCCCGTTTCGAAAATACACGTTTTAGGCACGTAAATTTGCCAAGTTTAAAGGCCGCAAGGGTTTGCGATCTGCCAACTGCCAACTGCCAACTGCGATGCTGTGCCTGTTGTGCTGTGCCTTCCTTGCTGTATTGGGCCTGAACTTTTGGCGCAGACTGTCAATGCTATAATCCCGGCCATAAGCCAGGGCCCAAGTCTCGCGCATATAAACGTCAATTTGGCCAATTACGCTGGGAAAAGAAACCTGAGTGTGATCCAGAGTGTGTATCCACTGCACATCCACTACAACAAGTGCAGTTCAGTGCAGTGCAGTCGTCTGGACTTTCGATTTCTTGGCTGCCCAGCCTTGCCTCTTGTTCCAGGCTTGATTAATGCCGCAGCAGCTCGTGCTCAGGAGGAGCCCAAAAGCCCGACTGGTTATTAATTCTAAAGGTTCTCCCTTTGTTGTGCCTCATCCATGCACCCATACACCCGATACCTGCAGAGAACTGCGTGATACTAAAGCGTATTGGGCAGCAATACTATTTTAATACTTCCAGTATCTTTCATTCAAACCTTACGAGCATTCACTCAATGCTACTGGGTATCGCCTAGTCGATGCCAATCAACGGCAACCGCTGTCGGAGTGCCCTATTGTTCGCGCACTGCCAGAAAAGGCAACGTTTGTCGCCCCAGCCGCAACACTCAACAGGTTGCTGTTAATGAACGCCCGCGCAGAACCAGAGGCCCGAAGGGGCTTCCACCTATACTCGGATACTCAAATGCTCGTAAAGGAGTCTGGGCAGGGCAGGGCAGGGCAGAGTCGTAGTCGGAGTCGGAGGTGTATACGTACTTCGGCGGGTCCGTTGTCGGCGGTGCCAACGCAAATGGTTAGCAATTACTTTATGCGTTCGCCTGCCAACTGATTACAAGTCCCTGGGCCTGGGCCTGGGTCTGGGCATGGGCATGGGGCTGCACCTCTCTGGGACCGACGTGTGCGGTAGAATGCACGAATGCGTCCAATATAATGAAATTCATTTGTTGGATGTCCGTCTGCGTCTACCCCTGACTGCCCCACCTGCTCTGAGGCTTTGGCCGAGACTGGTGTTGGGTGCCGCCACAGCCACCACTGCCGCCACTGCCGCCACTGCCGCCACTGCCGCCGCTGCGAGTCGTTCTCAACAACTATCGAGCGTGCCGCAGCGGCTAACCTTGAATTTTTGTTTTCAGAGATCCAGCATCTCCAGTAGAAACAAGAATTTTTTCTGTTTTTTTTTTGTTGTTGTATTTTTTGCCTTAGTGGCTGACTCCTCCGCCGCTGTCACTGAGAGGCCCAAGCGGCAAAAACTTGTTACACCGCAAAAACATACACATATGTATAGTATACACCCAACCGTATATATGTACATATACATGTATATATATTTATTCGATTGTGTATATACCGAAGTATCCGAAAAAAAATACAGCGAAAACGCGTCTACCGTTGGCGCTCCAGACGCCCTCGTCTCTGTCTCTGTATCTGTCTCTGTTTCTGCCTGAGTCTCAGTCTCATTCTGAACCTGAGTACGAGTCTCGTATACGTACTCCTGCTCCACTTGATCTTGATCCGTATGGCTGATTCATAGGCACAGGCCAGCGCGTTGATTAAACGTTTTCCAGCAGGCACTACTTGCAAAATGCTGTTGATATTATTAATAAACATAAATTTCTGTTTAAACAGTTGTTAAATAATCGTTTTTAGGGCCGATATTGACAGACGGACTGGCCCGACTGGCTGACTGGCTGACTGGCAAGGAAGCTGGCTCGAAACGTGGCTGCCGATCTCAAGGGGATGCCAGGGACGGGGGTTAAATGCAGTCGATGAACCTCAAGGATACACATACTTGTTTGATGTGTAGGTGCGGTGCAGCTGGAACTAGCCTGAGAAATGGTAATGGGGTACATAAAGATTTCAAGGAAAGTCTTATAAGGAAATGTGGTTATCAAAAATCATTATCGAGTCTAGTAATTTGTATTTATTCATTAATATAATATAATATAATATAATATAATATCAGAGTGTCTATTATTGTTTAAGCTTTTCCATTAGTTATCTTCCCCTAGTGGTTCTTCCCCATCGCCAAGTGATTACAACTTAATAGCTTAATTTCAATGAGAAAGAATCAACAATCCCCGTGGGGAACAGAGAGAACGGAATGGCACAGAGCGCCGCCTAAATGTCTGCAAAATTAAACACTTTAAACGTAATAGTCATTAAGTTATTTATCTTTATTAATAAGGGGAAAATTGGCACGCACAAGAAGCCAAGTGGACAACCCGTTGGAGCCTGCAGAGGCCAAAGCCAGCGCAGCGGTCTTGAGGATGGCCCAAGTCGCAGCCCAAGTCGGGGCCTACTGCTACAGCTACTGCCTGCCACTGCCTCTGTTTTGCTGCCTAGAATGCCGGCAATTTGAGCTACGTAAATGGACACATAAAATGTGTGGCAAGAAGGGCCCAGCCCAGCCCGGCCCGGCCCGGCCATGCCCGGGATGGAGTGAGGCATCCACTTCTTGATGGGCAAGAATGACGACGACGGGTACGATGATGCGGATGGCGATGCCGATGATGGTGCTGATGATGTCGGAGCTGATGATGATGATTAAAATCAGGCAGAGTGCAGGCTCAGCAGTAGACAAAGACGGAGATAAAGATGGGGATGGGGATGGGGATGCGGACGACACTTGATATGGCAATAAATCAAGCAATCTGCTTAATTAATGTGCAACCTAGGACATTTATATGCAATTTATTTTAATGCGATAATTTATTAATTTATTGACTTTTAATAAATGCTACCAGTTGATAAACTGCCCCGATCAGTGTCCCAGTCTCCTCTCGTCGCTTCGCTTGGCCAGCCTGGGCATTCAGTAGCATTCATTTAAATTAGCTCAACCTCAGCCCGTAGTAGCCAGGAGTCTGGGCGCTCGCTACGCAGGGGCTAGGAGTCGCCCCTACATGTCTTCTACAATGGCCCCGCAGTGCGAAGATTTACGAGCTGACAGGCGTAAAAACTGTTAAGTAAGTTGACAAAAGTGCCAGAGACAAGCTTCTGGTTTGCCACAGCAACAGCAACAGCCTCAGTCACAGCCACAGCCACAGCCCCAACTCCGGGAGCAGTCTTCAGTCTCTGCAGTCTCTTTATCCTCTACAGTCTCTGCTCTCCTCCAGGCACTCGATTCCACCTGTCTTGGTCTGTTTTCGCATGGCATTCCTCGGCGTATCTTAATTGACGTGCACATTTCGCTATCGCATAATGTGAAAATGCTGCAGGGTCTTGCCTGTGGCTGGGGCCAGGACAGGTCTGGCTTCGCTTGGCCAGGAATCTCCTCTTCTGTCTCTAGGAATGATTTACGACTTGTGGCCGCCGCTCCTGCTGCTGTAACCCCTCCCTCTGCTTGCTCAGCCCGTGCCTGCGCCTTCCTCTTTTAGCTAATTTCTTAACACAATTTTAATGTTATCATTAGAAGGCAAGTGCGTCAGTCAGAATCCAAGTTTATAGTCTACTGGCCAGGCCATCTACGGGTGAAAGGTGTTTGGCGTTGTTTGGCGTTGTTTGGCGCTGTTTGGCGCTGCGTCGCCTGTTCCCCTGTTCCCCTGTCGCGATGTTTGATGTTTGATTTATGGGCTGCTCTGACAGAGCCGATTTTCCGAGGAGCAGCAGGACATGTCTGGCCCATGCCAAGTGTTGATTAGTGGCTGTCGTCAATGTATCCCCGCAATGTTCCCCCCAGCTAATGCATATTTATGAGGTGCAAGCCAGCGAGACAGCAATCCTCAAGGCTGATCTAGCAGATCTTTGTCCACAAGAAAGGCCAGGATATAGAGTTTCTCTCTTAAGGATTGCGAAGTCTTTTAAACATAGCATGAAATCTAGAATATTTGCCCATAAACACTAAGGATAAATAAGAAATGTTCGATTTACAGGAAACTTTTAATTGCCGAGTTCACAGATTTGTTTTCATATGCTTTGATTGCTTGCAACAGTTGCAGGATTGTTCATCCATCAGCTCTTAATATCCACTTGTGTGAAATTCCCTTCCGGTTCGCTCCCAATCCGCTGTAAGGGCATTGCTCTGGAAGCATGTTAACAAGTGTAGTTGGTAGTCCGAAGTACCTGTTTAGCCAGGCGACAACATCAGCCCCAACATCAACTTCAACATGCGACATCAGCGACAACAAGGCTGACGACAACGACGACCCACAGTCGGATCCAAGAGGGTTCGGGACTGGGTCCGAGTACGGGAGCGGGACCAGGAGAAGCAGAAATATAGCACATGCTGCCATGTGTAATTGTAATTTCTCCAGGTCGTACCATGGCCTGCAGAGGCAGTTCTCCAGCCCCGGCCCCGCGCTGTGAGTATCTCTCTATTTCGAAGGTGTCAACGCGCATGCGCGCCTGGCTTGTCAGCACATTAATTTCATTTGCATTTCCGCCCGACGCTGGTTTCGCATTACAAACGCAGGCGCGCAGGCTGGAAAAACTAGTGCGAGATTTCCCAAAGTTGCCCACTTTTGGCAGCGGCTCGTGCCACGGCTTGTCCCACTCTCAGACTCTGGGCACCGACTCTAGGTCTGGCTCTAGCTATGGCCAGAGGGACACCAAGACACCGAGGCAATCTCCATCTCCACCTGGCTTCTCCGCTCTGAACATGAATCACACACGCATTTCTGCAGTTGCTGTGCTGTGCTGTGCTGCGCTGTGCTGCGCTGTGGTTGTGGCTGATTATTTACATAGTTTTGCTATTACTACAAATTTTTATTTGCCAGCCTCGAGACGAGTGGCCAGTCTTGGCGTGGTGGCTGTTGGTCTTGTTGCTCGTATTGGTCGACGCGTCATCTGTCGCTTGGGCATACTGTTTAATTGTGGCTTAAAGTGGTAATAAACAAGCTTTGGCGGCGGAAGAATATTAATAGCGGCTGTTATTGATGGCAATTGCTCGTTGATTTTGGCGTAATTAAGTCGTTGTCTATGTGTGAGTCGGCCGCCCCGTGTGTGACTGCTGCTGGGGTACATTTGTGTGTTGTTTGCCGTTATTCAATCTCTAATTTACATATACACGGCATTTTCATGGGGAATGTCCTTGGTTAACCATAGCAGTAATACCACTCGAAAGAGCAAGTGCATCTTTCAGCGAAGATAGAAAGATGGTTATAGATGAATGGAGTGCATATCGGATCATAGTGAGACATTTATTGGCCAAGTCTGGCCAAGTCGGTTTTGGAATCATTTCTCATAGGTATATTTACGTTCCATTGATTGTTACTGACAAAGTCTGGACTCATCGGCTGAATCCATTTTAGTCGGCAACACCATGGACTCTCATTGCTGAAAATGTTGGGCTTTTGTCCTGCCTCCAAAGCAAACAAATTTCCTAATCGCCATCGTCTAATCTCAACATGACATTAGCTAATGGCCACTAGGTCTAACTGCTGCCATCGACATACCGCCTCTCTGCCCTGCGGGCACGGGCACTACCATTTTCTCCCACATGGCCGGTGCTGCCCGACGGCCGACTGCCGACTGACATTTGATGGTTTCGTGATGCGCGTCGTCGCCGCCAAACATCAAACGTGAATCGTCAAACGCCCAACGGCCAACGGCTTCCCAGCAGCCCAACATCCCAACAGCACCACAGTCCCAGCAAAAAGTTTCTCTACGAATATGGCCAGTAGGCAGCAGCTCTCTCTCCTCTTTCTCTGGATAACCACATCCAGGGGTCTTATCAGCTTCCAAATGCAGCAAAAGCTTACAAATTAGCGCGCTGCCAACTGTCTAAAATGGCCCAAAAGGCAGCCCCCAAGTCAAATGACACCAGCAACAACAATAAACTAAAGGTGACATTTGTTGTTGCTGCTTTTTGGATGCTGCAGCCTGCTCTCGGGATACAGCTAGAGATGGGTGCGTGATTAGGGCCAAATTTGGGAATAGTTTATTATAAAAAACTAAAGAAATGAACACACAGCCATATGTAGGTTTTGTCTGAATGGGTTTTTTAATTATTTTTTTAAGACCTCAAACTTTGATTAGTTTTCTATGCGTGCCACTAATTTGCTCTCACGCCGCAGTGCGCTCCCATCACTACGGGGGCATCTAAACTCCTACAACAAACACAATGGAGCACTTGCGACTTTGGAGCCTGGCCTGGCGCTGCGTGGGGGTGAGATCTGGGTGTACGTGGACGCGGACGCGGACGAGAGTGTGTCTCTCTGCCTGTGGCCGAGTCGACTTTTGTAGGTACTTTATGGCCACGCAGCGCGAAAGCCAAAAGCCAAAGAGAGTTTGCCCGTAAGCCCGGCACGTAGCTCCCAACTCCTGCTGCAGCTTCAGCTTCAGCTCCAGTCTGTTCCAGCGCCAGTGTCCATGTCAGAGACTCGTATGTATTCATTTCCAAAGGGAATAACTTATGTACGCTCTGGGCACAATAAATTCTTGCACTGGAAATGTCAATTAGGCTGTTGATTTTTTCTTTCTTCGCCGGACTTTGCCAGGGGAGAGCGTGAAAAATCTAATTGGCTCTGGTATTTGTTTTTTTCGAGTCCCTGGAATTGATTTGTACCGGGAGAGAGTTGGTGGCGGAGACGGAGGTGGGGGTGGAGGTGGAACCCCATTTGAATTTGCACTTGCCACAAGCAAGGAAAGGGGCAGGTTGCCTGGTCAGGGCAACTGGCCAACGGTAGCCTGCCACTTAGCTGTGAAATGATGACATAAAAGAACATATGCCCTGACACATCAATGGCCGGGGTTCCGTGGGGCCGGCGGCCCGGCGGGCTAGCGGGGGCATACAACACTCAGCCCAAAGACTGTGTGGCAGCGCGCCACCGACTAATAGGCACAAGGCGTAACAGAAGGAGCGGGATGATCGCCAGCACCAGGCTAGAGGTGTGCGGCTCAGGTTCAGGCCGAGGCAGTGGCTCGTTTGTTTGCTTATTGACAGCTTCTTACGCACGAGTGTGGCCACAAGTGCCCCAGCAAGTGTACAATGGACGCTCTCGGCCCTCTGCTCTCGGCCAAGTGCGTCGCCGTCGCCGTCTCCGGCTTCGACTTCATCTCGCTCTCCGTCTCAGTCTGCGAAAATCGCAGAAAAAATCAAAAATAATTGCCAACACCGACAACGACGTGGATGTGGATGTCGATGTGGTTGGGGTTGGGGTTGGGGTTGTGGGCACGGAGGCTGGCAACGGGAAGCCGTTGGGAAGATGCGTTTGGTGTGATTATATTGAATTTTTGATACTTTGAGCTGACCAAAGGGCCAGCCTCGAGCGAACCAGGGAACGACTGGTGCTGCCGCTGCTACCGCTGCAGCGGCGACATTGACAGGTCAATATTGATGGAAACAAGATTTATATGACAACGCTGGCTATATTTTCAAATTTAATGAGCAAGGAAGCTGCCGGGGACGAGGATGGAGACGGGGACGGGGACGGAGACGGAGACCGACTTCTGCACAAGGAAGAGAGTGCTCAGTGATGGACCTGGCCGTGTCACATGCATGTTGGCGATCTGCTTGGCGGTGGCATGGGGATGTCGACGTCGGTGTGGAGAAGTGTCGAGTAACTCGCTTAAATGATGTGCTAATAAGGCGCACATAACTCCACAAAAGATGATGGATCCCCTCTGCGTATGATTGCGTCTGGGATGCGCTGGTGTGTGGATGAGGTGCGGTGCACACTTATGAAAGATCCCCACTGGAGACGGGAGACGGGAGACTGGAGACTGGACACTGTCCGCTTCTGGCTGGGGATTTCACGCGCTTACATATTTGGCCACTGTGTTGGCAGCGCTGCTACGAAATTATGGCAAATATGATGTGAATTTTTGATTTTCCTCATTTGTCCGTAATGAGCAGGTGACTAATGAGTTGCAAAAAGGAGAAATATTTGGGCCACGGAGAGATTGTGAAAGGGACTATTCAGGCATACATTCATAAACCCTTGAACTTTTCAATTACATTGAGATCTTCCTCTCCCAGTATCTTCAGCCGATGCCCAAGGCAATATTTTGAACACATCCTTGACCCTTGCCTCGAAATCGCTTCGCCTGGACAAAGCATGCGCTATCGAGACAGGCCCGACCGACAGAGACCATGCACAGAGACGAACGGACGGACCCAAGCAGAAACCTACAGATTTTACACCTACACCCACAAGAGCCTCGGAGCGGACGTCAACATTCCATTGGAGCTCTCAGGCAGCTCCATTATCGCTGCACGTCATCGCAGATGGAGGGCTGCGGCTGCGGCTGTGGCTGTGGCTGGCAGAAGGAGTTCGGGGAGAGCTGGGTACCGCCCGTCGTCACTTGTCTGATATATCACCTGTACCTGTACCTGTACCTGTACCAGCAGCAACAGCAACAGCCACAAACACAAACAACTTGCAACAAGCAGCATGCAGCATACAGCATGCACCAAGAACAAGCCAAATTGGAACAATACGAATGAACCTCCAGATCCGAGTGCTCAGACAATTGTCACACTTCAGACCCAGACGCGCACACGGACACGGACGCGGACTCAAAGTCAACGAGTTTGAGTCTTTTGGCGCTGGCGTCTTTTGGGGCGAATCAAATGCATTAATCCAATTTACGCATGCCACATGGACGCTGATGCCGATGCCGATGCCGGCGCAGAGGTAGAGGTAGAGGTAGAGGCAGAGACAGTCCTGGACCTGCTCCAGAATGTAGACAACAAGTAACTCACTTGATGACGGCCCCCGCTGGAGCTGTCAGAAGGAATGCGTTCCATAAAAGCAGTAAAAGAGGAGGGGGAGGCGAAAGGTGTGGGGAGATGTACATATGTAAAACACTTTACCAGTGCATTGGTCGGGGTTCCTTCGTTCTTTAGCTCGCTCCAAGATTTCTGAGTAAATTCGCAGATTCGGATTCGTTCAGTTCAGTTTTCCCTTTGCTTTTTGAAAAGTTGGCAGCACAATTTAAGACCGAGGCAATCAAGGAGGCACAATCTGGAAGAGTTCGCAAGTGCAGGCGGCTGGCTGTTGACAATTTTATTTATTTACAGTTGCCAACTGTCTATATAAATTGAGACCGCTGGTCGGTCTCGGTCTCATTCCCCTCGGGCTCCCCCTCTATGGAGAGCGGACCGGATCGGACAATGTCAACATAGTTGCAATTAATTTGTAACCGATTATCATCTTCAGGTGCCAAATAAACTTCTCAACGTGTTGAGTGTCCTCCAGGTATCCAGGTATCCAGGTATCGGTTCTTTTCAGTTGTGTGTATTGTGGATTGTTCTCCTTTTTTCCTTTTTCCAGCTTTGCATGTTCCTGGCGTCTGCTTTATGTGCAACAAGCTCCCATAAACAAGATCAATCCGCTGCTGGTTGGACTCAATGCTGGACGCAATGTGTTGCGATATTCCTTGGCATAAAGCAAGGAATAAATTCATGATTCTTCCTAGTGATGGAACTAGTGAATAAAAGTGATTCATGAGCCACCAATGAAGTAATAACCAAAAAAGAGCTTCTAATCGATTCTCTTCATTATCGCTATCTGATCTTCCCTGCGTGCCATTTTCAGCCCACTCCTTGCACTCCCCAGAGATCCCACCTGACGACTACTGCTATATCCGTGTCACGGAACCATCTCCCCTGCTGCCAGGTCTGCCAGGGTGACAGGTTGCCATTCGAGTTGCTCTCGGAGTCGCGCCGGCCAGCTCGCTTCGGTTGCCAACACTTGACGGATTTAATTATTTCGATTCTCCACTGGCACTTGGCCCCGGCGGAGTTGCGTGTCGCCCGCGGGCATTCCACATGCATCATGTCCAATCGTAATGAGAAAATATGGCATTTGTGATACAATAAAGTGTGCTTCGCACTTATGTTACACCAACATACGACTCGGAGCGTTCCGATTCGAGACAAGTACCAATGAAGTGGAGCTCGAGTTGAGGCTGCAGCCGGACTTGGACTTGGAGTGGAGTCGAGTGGAGTGGAGATCTGGAGATGTGGAGATGGAGCTGCCGCTGGAAAGTGCTGCTTGTACTTGCTGCTTGTGCTCCTGCTGCTGGATTTTGCATGCGCCTAAATTATGTTGACAACTGTCTGTAGCGTCTCATTGCTCTGTCTGCTACTCACTCATTATGCCGGAGCGACTCGGCCTCGGCCTCGGCCTCTGCCAGTCCTCCTAGTGGCCGCGTATCATATCGCCCGGCTCATGCAACATGCCATGTCTTTCTCGCAGGCCCGCTCTAATGCCTACGCCATTTATTAAATGTCTCCACGGTGCGACAATAACTTTATCAGCCTCCGAAAGCACCGGCAACAGCCGCAGCAACAGCACCAGTAATAGCCGCAGTGCTGCAGAGGCTGCAGCACGAGACAACTTCTGGCCACGAGCCGAGGCCGAGCCGGACCTGAAGAAGATGACTTTGCATGTCTGGGAGGGTGCTCTGGTTACTCCACTGGATGCCAAGTGCACAGCACGTTAACCCGCTGAAGCCCAGCACGATCGACGTGGGGAATGGCAAAGCTTCGGATAGTGCCGGAATACTATGCGGAAATCCAAGTATGCTATGGCAAACCTTAAGGATCCAAATAGCATTTGAACCACTACCAAGTTGTCCATGCGACACCAAAAAAAAGGGAACTTTTTACGTAGTATTTTGTTAGGTATGATAGAAATATTATATTTCCGTTGTGATACTTCGAATCGAATTTAATTTTCCAAGCATCTATCTTTCAATCTGCCTAGCAAGAAATGCCTTTTTTCTAGGGTTAAACCCACATCAGGTGCAAGGCAGCCATAGATGGCGATTGCGAGAAGAAAGCCAGGCAACATCCACTTTACCAGCTCATTAAAAGCCATTGCACCCACTTCCACTTCCAGCTGGAGATCTTCCTTCTCGGCATGCCACTTTTTGCATTGCGTGTGCATTGCCCTCTGGCGGTGACTCTGACTCAGACTCGCCTCCAACTCCGAATACGGCTCCAAGATGTCGATTGCCATGTGCCATGTGCAGGCCGAATAATAAAGCTGCCAGAGAGCGTCGCGTCGGCCATTTTGTAAGCTGATTCGAATTGTAAATTCGTCGCCTTTTTTACACAAATTAGTCGATTCACATTTTGTATAAATTCTAAACGAGTTATTTGGGGTTCGCAAACCTGTCGGGGAATAATTTGGACGAGGAAAATATCAAAATCCCCCAATGGCGCATTCGAAATATCGACGATACGGGTATGGGGTATGGGGTATGGGTCTGGGTATGGAGCCATAATAATATTATTTTTGAGATCACCTAATGAGAGTTTCGTGTTTTACTTTTCGGCTCAACAGAAATGCCAGGCCATGCAAATTTTCGTATTTCTGTTGAGCGCACATAAAAATAAATAACTCGGTTTCGGCTCCACTTCAAGTGCCATAAATTCTAAGAGTTTATTTTTATTATTTTTATGTGTATATTCGTTCTTGTGGGTCAATATTTGCGTTAAGCGAGACACGAGTGGAGAATCCTGCAGTCGTTTCAACATTTGACAAACTAATTATTTCCAAGTGCAACAAAGTTCAGCCCCCGCCCCCAAAGTCCCTATAAAAGTAGCTATAAATATCGGATCGAAGATCGCAACTTTTTTAATTAGCCGAACGGCTCGAGTTGGGGGCTGCATATCACTTGTCGCCAGTTGGACAGATCCCCATGGCTATCTCAGTCCACTCTGGTTGGACAGCAGCGAATCAGGTGTTGGTTGTTGGAAAGACAGTTTTGAATTTGTTTCAGATTCGTGGCAGATGGCAGATTCAGATTCATAGTGAGTTTCATAGTGATGGAGTCGGTCTGGTGTTTGGTGTTTGGTGTGTGGTGTCTGGTGTCTCATGATGATGCCCCATGGGCCATGGCCAGTTAGTTTTTGTCGCTAATGGCGTCCAATTTGACTAAATTATTCAAGGCAGCCACCGATCGATCGGCTCAACTTGTTTTCCGCTCCAAATCAGAGGCACGGGCAGAGTCCCAATCTCAATCAGTTTTGTCATCGAGCCGTCATAAAATTTGTATAATTTTTACGGTCCTATAAAGTGACAGTCATCGCTTTTTAGTTGGACTCCCATTCCATTCCATTCCATTTCATCCACTTGATAAGGTTGCGATGCGATGCGTCGCCGCTTGTCTCTTTGATTTGCTCGCTCGCATTTGTATTCTAATTTTTCCTGCCATCGTTCCATCTTTTTGTTTTTCAATTTTCCCGACCATTTCCCTTGGGTTGATTGTTTTTTAATGAAGTTTCGGTGGGGAATGTGTAACGAAATTTGTGTATGGGTTTAATTGGTTACAGCATTTAGATGCGATAATTATGGAATATCTCGGAATTTGCATCTAAATATTCAACATGCCATCGGTTGAGATATCAAGACGGGAGACGGGTCCCTAGTTTGTAGTTGATTTAAATTGGAGCACAAAGTGAATGGAAGCCCCGAAAGTGGCATTAGGGGGGAAATTGTGACGATAGCGACACCAATTAACGAAAGAGGAAAAGATAAGATGGGAAAATGTGAATGAACTTCGTTCCGAAGAGTGAGACGAGAGCTTGAATTAAGATGGATGGGCTTACTCCCAGCTTGAGCAATCCATTCCTAGCCCCTGGCTACACTTTTCCCCTTCAAAGTCCTTCCCGAAACCCACTAATCTCCCTCCTCTTCCGCTTCCCCTTCCCCATCCCCTTTCCTATCCCCTTCACTCGGTGTCCAACTCACTTTGCCCGGCCTGATCAGTAAATCGCCTCGACAGGCGGACTCAAAACAACTGCCTCCTGAGCACTGACCGCTGGCCGCTGCCAGAGACCGCATCAAAAAATGTGTCCAACTTGTCAGAGCTTCCTGCTGTTACTCCTCTCCACCCAGACCGCCCCCTCCCCTCCCATCGTCAATTTAATTGAAACGCCCACGTCATAAAGTTTGAGGCAGTTTGTCCGTCTGTCTGTTCGCCTGGATGGGGGCCATTGCGTGTTCCAATGTTTGCCATTTGCACCCACGCCCACTTAAAGCAAACTCCTAACTCCGACTACATTTCCCCAAAACAAAAAACAATATGTACTCCTCCTGTACTCCTGCACGAGTACGAGCACCCAACGAAGCCGAATGCAAGCGGGCACTAAATTTCGGTTAAAAATTATTGTTATTACACCGAAATCGTTTATTATTAATTTTAATGTATGTACAGAGCCGCAACAGAGCCGCTGTTGGTGTGGATGAAGGGAGGGAGTGCGAGGGGGTTCGAGCCAACTTCACGTTGCGTGACGCTCCCCAGGGCGGGACTTGTGCATCTGAAAATAAGCCGAATCCGCTGTGCTGCAAATGCGTCACGTGACTCATCCAAGCCGCAGCCGCAGACGGACCACATCCCTATCAGTCGTCCTGTCCTGGTTCTTCCTGGTTCGCTATTCGCTTTTATTGGTTTCTGTTTTCGTTTCGGGTGTTTTCCAAAGGACGCGCCCGACTGCGACTGGTACTGGGTGCAGCTCCTGTCTAGGTACTTGTGGGTAGAGGGGCGGACAGGCGAAAAGGCGGGGGCACGCGTCGAATTCCCAATCCTCCCCTGCATCGAATCCGCTATTTGTATGTGCGTTTTTATGCCTAATTGAAAAGGCGAGGAAACTTTGTTGTGTGCTGGTTTTCCTCCTCATTGTTGCTATCCTTCTCCCGCGCTCGTGCCACATTAATTATTATTTATTTTTTTATAGAGTGCGTCTAACGCTAACAGGTAGTACACTGCGAAAAATGTAAGCCTAAGCTATCGCGGCAATTGTGGATTTGTATCTGTCTGTTGGCACGATCTTGATCTTTGAGGATATGTATTTCATTATTCTCCTCCGATTTACACAAAGCAATTCACCGACATATCAGGTGAACGTCTGTATTGTAATCTGTATCTGCATATGATTTGTTATTAATGAGTGTGTCATTATTGAATGAAAGGAAATGTAGATTTCGCATACAAATCAAAGACCAAATCGGTTTTTCCGAGTGTACCCAGAGATAGGGTTGGACAGTAGTTCGAGGTAGTTCGGGGTGTGTTGCTTGCTTTTATGTAAATTGTGACAGCCGTAAAAAGCTGATCCGGCACAAAATGCATAAAAAGGTAAACGTAAGTTCCAGCTTACTGCAAGTTCCATCGATGCACTTGGACAGAAACAGATGACTGAAGGACGGCAGGAGTTGAGGGTGAAGTTGGAACGAAAGGTCCTGCGTCGCTTCCTGAACGGTCTCTCCGGCTTTCCTGGCCTCCCCGCCCTCTACCCTCTGCAGCTAGAGATGCCCAAAAGTACTTAATCATTCTGTACGCTAAATTAATCAAGTGGCTTGTACGAGTGCTTAGTCTGGGCCAGGACTCTCCGTCTGGGGTTCCGTTTTTAATTTGTGTAACTCATGGAATATTCAAGCAGCAGTAGCAGCAGCGGCAGCATATGGCCGCGGCCCTAGTCATGCAATCCTTGTGGTTCTGGCTGCATAATTTTAGGCAAAAACAAGTAGGAAATTAAAAATCCACCTTCGGCTGTCATCTGGCCGCAGCAGCGGGCGGGCCGGGTCGGGCCGGGCCGGGCCGGAGTTCTTTGAAGCCTCTCGCCTGCCACGAAATGGAGTTCCAGCTATGATTAATCGAGCTCATCTGTTGTCTACATTTCTCCTTTCTCCTTTCTCTGCTAATGCCCGTGAAGACATTAAATTTCACCCGATTTTGTTCTGGTTGTGATGGAGAACAGCTTGGATCGGATCGGATGGGGTAGGGGCCTGGATCGAACCAAAGCAACAGGTTCAAGGAACACAGTCATGTCCGTTCCCAGTGACCAGGTTGTCGCTAGGAATCTTAAATCATGGCGACAATTGGCAGCACAGTACAGCACCGAAAACGGTAAGCAAATTGGTAAGCAGAAGGCAGAGACTTGTTAGCCCGGCTCGATGGCATTTCAGGCATCTTAAGTACGCCTACAAGAACATGTAAATAGACTTTCGGTATCGAAACAGGAACATGGTATGCAATTTGCTCGTTTGACACTTGAAATATGTGGCAACAATACCAATACGATGCGAGGAGGAGGCAACTGCCGACCGGCCCGAACCGAATTGAACCGAACCGCAAATTTTCGCATTTCGTATTTCGCATTCGCAATTGCCATTGCAATGTTGGCTGGTTTATAGGCAAATGTCAGACAACAACCTCGTCGCAGGCGGTGACAATGACAAGCCAAACCACAGACCAGTGCGCACTGGAGACAGCGGACATCGGACAGCGGACATCGGGCCTACTGGCTAACTGGCGACGACAAGTGGCCAAGAGTAGCCGGTCTCTGGCTCTGGCTCTGGCCCTGGCTCTGAGCCGCCTGGATCAGCCTGTCTAGCTGTCGGCCCGTCTGGCAGCCACTGATCGCCGGGATGAACTTTGAACTCCTACAAAATATGCGGCCAACTTGTTTCCAATGCACGCCCCGAGGCCCAACCAGCAACGCCCCCGACTCGACTCGACTCGTCTTGGCTTCGAATGCGGCATCTGGAATCTGGTATCTGCATGGTTGCATACCCTGGAAATGGAACTGGGACGAGTAGTCCTAGTACGAGTAGGTGGGAGATGGTGTTAGGGTATCCTCAGCATCCCCAGTTCTGCCTTGGTCCAGCTCACCTCCACTTCAGGATTTGCTGGATTTCCTATTTGGAGTCTACTATCAAAGCTGAGTGAATTTGTATGTTCACAGTTCTAAAGAGCGGGCGCGAAAGTGAACATGGGCTGGCGTGGAGAGGGGAAGGGGAGGGAGAAGGAAGGTTCCTGGGCTCCTGCCCCTTTGCTTTACAATAGCTTAAGAATACCGCTATCATTATTCTTTAAGCCCGGGCCGGCGGCACAACTCCTTGGCATAGCCGCTGCCAGCGGCAGCCACCGACTCTAACCTCTGGCATGGCTCTGGCCACCGACACCGCCACCGCCATCAGAACCCAACCGCCATCCGCCCTGCCCTGCACCCGACCTCATCTGGATTCTCATTTTAATGAACCGTCGTTCTATTTTTCGCTGATCTTTCGCCACTAATAGGAACGTGTTCACGTCGTCGTCGTCGCCGTCGCCGCCGTCGTTGTCGTCGGCTTTGGAGGTTGGCTTTAGCCGGGTCTGGTCCCTTGCTCGAGCCCGGTGGATGGTGGCTGGTGACTGGTGGCTGGCGGCTGTTGCCTACTCCTTTGGCCAGACAACAAACTGGGAGCCAACGGCAGCTAAAAATCTATGAGGACGCCTTACAAACTATGCTTAAGTGATTGTCAAGTTAGGCTTTTAATTTATCATCCATAGAAAAGGCGAGAGTTGTCGGTGGACTCGCCGGTCGGGGACTAAGTAGAGGTTACGCCTGGGTTAAGCAACTTTTTACCATCCTGTTCTACGGTATCATCAGAGGGTACTTGGGATATGTCGGGTCTGTGGATCAGAATGCCATAGATAGGTACTGAGGATTTGCATACAGATTATGAGGCAGTCTCAAAAGGCTTAAAAATCAAGATTATGTCTTAACGGAAGCAAAATTAATAAAGATCATAAGAAAAGACATCTTTGGCAATACCCAATGATTTAGTTTGCAGTTTCCTGAGACAAAGTATAAAATATAATTGTGTGCAACATTTTATCTGAAATTTCTGCATGCGTTCCACGAAATGGTTTGGTTTGACTTGCCTGTGGGATCTCTCGATCTGTTGTCTCAACTGACTGCGGGGTATTCCCACGTCGAATAGTCTAGATAAAACGGAGTAAGCTTTCTTTTGGATCGACCAAGTGTTTGCATTGCATAATCTTTGTTCTTGGTGCTTGGTGCTTGGGTGTCCTCTCGGATGGCCCCTGCTGCCGCTGGAGCGTTCCACATTCCGGCATAATTGATTTTAAAGCGACTCTTGGCTAATAAATCGTAACTTTATCGCTTTTCGTTGTAAAATGTTGCATGCGCCTTCCCTCCCTCCCTCCGCAACTCTTTTAAAGCGGGTTTCTTGTTGATAGCACTTGCTGCTCCTGCTGCTGCTGCTGCTGCGGCAGCTTCTTCTTGCATTAGGACAGTGTTGGGGGCGGCTAGGCAGCGATTGCCCAATAAATAATGATAGCGAAATGCTAGAAAAGCTTTTCACATTTTCGATCCCGATCCCTTAAGGGAGAAGACAGAAGAGAAGAGAAGCGAACAGAAGTGAAGCGAAGCGAAGCGAGAGAGCGTCTGCTGCAGATACATTATCCAAAAAGCTGCACTTGACGACGTTGAACAAATTTCTAGCTCGTTTATGGTCAAATGGCATGGCACCAGACACTGCGGCAGCTGCCGCTGCCGCTGCCACTGCCTGCACCACGCTACCACCACCGCCAGGTCCGCCAATTATCCGTACAAGCTTCAGTTGCGAGGTTTTCCACACCCGCGCAATGCCCCATGAGATCCCGAAGACTTTACAAGTTACTTTGCCTTGCCCCAATGTCCAGCTCTCCACCTCTCCAGCTCTCCACCTCTCTAGCTCGCGAGCTGAGCAGGCCTAAAGTGCTCCGGCCTGTTGTTGCCTTTGTCGCCTGCCTTTTTTTGCCTGTTGCTATTGCTGTGTGGAGCTGAGGAGCTGTTCTGCCTGTTTCTACGATATCTTGGCCAGCTTGTCCCGTGCCTTTTATCCTATGCGTCTGCATAATCTGCTCTTCTTGTTTTGTTTGTGTGTTGCATTCTGTTCTGTTCGGCTCTCAGCTCCAGCACTAGCTCCCATCCTGTCTGGTGACGGTGACGGGTCCCTAGCTCTGGTCCCTGGTCCCTGGTCCCTACACTGTGTGTTCGCCGTGTGTTTTCTGTTGTATTTTATCGCAAAAATACTACTTGAGTAGCTTTATGGCCCATGTAGGCCAATAAAAAGCTGACAAAACAATATTCCCCCTGTTTTTAGCGTGTGTCCGTATCCGTGTCCGTGTCCGAGCGGAGGCTGTGTGCAAATTTTACCGAGCCTGGCTAAAATAGAGGCCACCAAACGAGCGAACAAAATCTACATACAAACTAATTTCGGTTGCCTTTTCCCAGAAATTGATCGCATGGCCTTTGTTATGCGAGTCTCTGTGTATCTAGATATTGAGGTATAATAGTGTGGAATGAGATGAGGTGCAATAGAGCTGCGGAGAGTGTGTGCCATGGGGGCTAAGTAGCAGTTCGAGGTACCCAGTATGAATTCAAGCTAGGGTATGGCAAAATCGCGTTCTTTTCTTCTAGCAGAGCAAGAAACACCCTTCCCTCGATCTTTCATTGTTTCCATTAACACGGTACTTAGAGTACGATCAACAATTATGTGTATAGGGTGCACCATGGATTGGGCTTATCAATATCAACTTCCATTCCATCTCCGGAGCCCGCTTGGATATTTTATTAATTTAATATGCACGCCCGTTGTGCCAATAAAGTTGCTACATTTTACGCTAGCTGCTCCGACGAGGGCGTGGCAGCTGGAACTGGGTTCTGGGTTCGTTTGACCGACCGGAGCTAGAGCCCAAGCGGGGGCCATCTATGTAGTGGACGGAGCGGCCTAAATCAAATGGAAAAAGAAACTTCTCAATGCTTTTCGGATTATTTTGGGTGAATGGACTGGCAGGCGCCGAGGCAGGCGGGCAGGCGGGGAGGCTGTGAAGTCCGAGAGTCCGAGAGAGAACAGGAAATATAATTTAGCTCGACTCGAAAACGCGGCATGTGGTAATTAAAAGGGCAGAGCAGGTACCTATGCCACATAGGAGGGCGTGCCACCACGGTAGCTATTAGTTCAAAGAGATTACTCTGACTCCAGCTCGACTCTCGAGCTCTCGATCTCTCCAGTCCGAGGCTGCTGAAAGGGGACACCACAAATCAAATAACTTGGGCAGCGAAGTGGATCCGAAGACTTCGACTCCGACTCTGATTCCGATACGGCCAAAAGGTTCCCACCGACTCTGCGAGTAGTTTTGTCAATGCTAAAATCGAATGACACAATAAAATTAATACACACAAAAACGCAAAAACCGCGGTGCCAAAGGGGAGCCGAGACCCAAATCTAAGACCATAAATAAACCGTCGCGGAAGGGTAGCGAAAAAATAAATATGAAAACATCGCCGCTAACAAGTCCCCATCCCCCCCAACAGCAGCAGCAGCGGCAGCCGAGATCAGGTAAGAAGCCAATGAATACTCATACATACATATGTATGTACATACATACATACTACGCATGCACTATGGTCAAAGGGCCCTATTTTTGTTGGCATAAAATTCAAAAACTATTTTTCGCAATAGAACACCATAGTGGTTTTATGTTAATGGTTAAAAATAATAACTATGTATAATATATGAAACACGGTAACTTTTGGTGAATTGAGATGATATCTTTAATGATGATATCAGAAGAAACTAGTAGAGTGTAGTACAATGTGTTCTCAATATTTACAACTTGATTTCGCTTTAATTTTAAAAATACCCAAAATTGAACTTTATTATACGGCAAAATGACTTGCATTTGGACCATAGTGCAATGGCAGGCAGAACTACTGAGGACTATCGAGTACCCATTGAGAACGCGACTGACACAACGGGGTCCGGGGTCCTTCGGACCCGCTCAATAAGTAATATACGGTGTTCCAGATCCACTGCTAACGTCAATTTGCACCAGGACTTGGTATACCCTGATACCCTCTAGCGGGGGGCCTTCAGTAGCAGCCGAAGACAACCTCTTGGTCAAGTATACATCGGATCGTGCTACCAAAAGATCAAACGCAGACATTTCCGCGGCAGCTTTTGATAATTTTTTCAAGACTCCACATTTCTCATATGGGTTTTTGTTTCTTCTTTCTGTTCGCTTTAATATATTTTATTTTGTTGTATTTTTTGTATTTATTTAGTTTCCGAGTCTTTGTTTTTGCGCAACTGGCGCTCGGATCCGTGGCTGAGGATCGGCATCATTAAATTAAAACGAAATTTAAACAATTTCACTGAAAATTATACACAATGAAGAAGCCGAAAGTCGGAGTCAAAGGCGACGGCGACGGCGGCGGCGAAGATGCGGACGCGGACGCGGACCGACAAGACAACCTGTCTTGGAGTCCCCATGGCCCGGAGAAGATGCTCGGCCAGTCGGCTGTCAGTCATCGGGCAGAAGCAGCAGCAGAAGCAGAAGACGGGCCAGGGACAGGTTGATTACTGTTAAAATTATCACTGATTGTGATAAGCGATAACTGTGGGCACGACAGGGCGATGATGCTGCTGTTGATTTGGATGTGGCTGGATCTGGGGCTGGGGCTGGGGCTGTGGCTCGAGCTGGGGTTGTGGGGATGAGTCTGTGGTTTGTTTGCTCTCGCTCTCGCCTCCGGGCTGAGGCTCGACTAAGTTCGACTCGACAGCTCCGGCTCCCCGGAAAGTGGAGGGCATAACGAATTGTTACAGAGTCAAATGGAGCAGCTCGTTAGGCCAACAAGTTAATGTGCATCATGTTCGGCGCTCTCCGATCTCCGAGTGGCTCGGTGCGCTCGGTATCCCAGAGTCGCCTTCTGATATGTTAATAAGTAGATGCCACACCGGCCAGTGGCAGTGCCTATGCTTGCCCCTCTCTTCTGGTCGGGGCAAAAAAATTATAAAATTTGTTCGCCGGCCGCTCGAGAGCTGTGAGGATTCGGCACAACAAGGGGAAACAAGTGTTTGCGAACACCTACATCTTGGACCAGGTAGATGGACCAGGGCGATGGCAGATGTGAGATGGTGGACCGAAGAGAAAGTCAGGTGTGGAATGCCGCGGTGGAGGAGTGAAGCATCGAATTAAGCGTGGGAAATGCAAATGGGGCATTTTGTGTGCATTTTCATTTAATTGGATCACTTCGAGTAAGGGAGATTAGAGGCCCTCAAAGAAATCAAATCGTCCACCAACTACTCTTTCTCACACTCGGCTGCCACTCACGAAGTGCTGCCTCAGCTTCTTCTTAAATTAACACGTACATATATACATATGTACGTGTTATCTCCCGAAATCCGCTCCATATATGGGGGCTAATAAAGCGTTTTAGTGCCTGCCAAATCGGAGACAAAGTACCCACCAATGAGAGTTAATCTTTCCAATGAAGAGCCATAAAAATTTAAACAACGTACAAACAAAAAGCATCACAAATTTAACACAAAGAAAACCCCAACACCAAAAGTAATGTCGGAGCAAAACCAGCAGCGGCAGCCATCGTTAAACACGAATGCTATAAAAATTCAAATAACAAATTTAAATTATTGATTAAGATCGACGAAACAAAATATTAAAAGAACACAATATCACAACATCAAATAAGAGAGATAAAACCTGAACAAAGCGAAGAGTCAAAATAAGACCAACTGGAAAAAGGTCTGGCCGGGAAAAGGTGGTATTCCACATCTTCTGGATGTCTTTGTGTCCAAATGGGAATATCTTTCGGCGAATAAAGCTGAACAGAAAGGGTATCGCTATCGGTCGAGCTGCTTGCCGGGGGAGTGAAAATATTAATTTATTTAATTTATTTTAATTTCTTTCAGTGGCTCTCAGATAAAAGCCGCCAGCAGCAGAAGAGGTGGGAGATCCGTAGGGCGGGGAAAATTATACGCTCACTTGATTGAGCGATACTTTACGAGACCAGGTTGGCATTGTTCCATCATACATCGCAGACATGAGATGACCGGACGATGATCGCTGGAAACCTATTAAGCGATCTCTTCAATGACGGGACAGATCAGCCAGCTGTGATTTTGATGTTTTTATGGGGGGATTTGGGGAGCTTTGGGGCTCGACTTGGACTCGCTTTGATGGGATTAAGTAGAGACAAAGATGCGTCACATGAGTCGTATGAGTGATTTTTGGGGAACTCGAGCAGGGTTTAGAGTTTCTTCGAATCGTTGGGCTTAGGCATTAGTCATTGAACTGAATGCTGACAGAAGGCCAGAGGAGGAGGATGCAGACCAGGCTAACCAGGCTACTCTTCCCACCTTCGCTCCACGGGCAGCCCACTTAGTGCAGACAGCATTTGCATATGAGTTCATTTAGCAGCTTTAAGAACTAGCTCCCTCCCAAAAGAGACAAGCCGCCAACCTATTTTATGCCCAGAAACGTGTGCTAATTTACATGAGAAGAAAGATCGCATCGCTCCACATCCTCATCGACATCTCTGTTGCATCCAAAAACCCAAAAAATAAGGAAGGCAATGGCAACGGCAACGGCAGCGGCAGCGGCAACGGAAAGAAATTAAATCAAAAGCGCGATACGGCCCACAGAGGCCAACACAGAGAGCAGCCCACTCCAGATGACGACGATGCGGATGATGATGATGATGATGACGGAGATGGAGATGGAGAACAGGGTGCATAGATGCTCCTTCTTAACTCCTCGGCTGCCTCCTGGCGATGGCACAAGTGCAGATTGCCAGCATTAGATGAAATATTTATATTGTCTATATGAATTGAGCGTATGGCGATGGTCGGCCCGGCAGGCAGGAAAAGTTCACTTCTCGCAGCAGGATGCCAATGTCTTTGAATAGTCCCGAGGCATGCATGGAGGGAGCCAAGTCGAGGTTTGGATACGCTTCGAAATCCCAAATTGTAAATGATTCATAAGCAATGCGGGTCGAATCGTTAGCTTTATATTACCCAAACTGCTCGACTTTCTTCGAGAAAGGATTACAAGGAGTACTCGATTGACAAACATCGAGGATGTCATGGCTCCCTGTATGTTACATCTTCCATTTGGCACCGACGCATCCCCCACATGCCCACTACCCTGCCACGGATGTGGGGTATAGAAATATCAGGTAGCGGTAGCGCACACAAGTGTCCAGGCAAACGAGACTGAGAGAGAGATATGAAGACCATTTCGGCAGTCACGTTTTATTTAAATATATGCGCGTGCGGGCAGCTGCTCCTCTTTTCTGGGACTTGGACCTGGACTGGGACTGGGTTTTGGGCCGGCCTCGGGCTGCAGGGTGGGGCGATGGACGACGGGCGATTGCCGATGAGCTGTCGCTTGTCTATCCTGGTGGCTACTGGTTTACCAATTTTCAGATATGAAGAAGTGGCTCAAGTTCGGATCGCAGACCTTTCGATTGGCCTTTAGCGGGAATCTCTACACCTGGAATGACAATTTTCTTAGTCACATATTCATACCTATATAACGTGAGCGGGGAAAGAGCCTGGCTATGGTTATGGGCGACAAGTGTGCTCGGAAAATTATGACTCAAAATCTTTAATTGCAATTTCAATTTCGACTCTGTTCGGCCAATTTTCGTGTACAGAAATTTGAAATTTCAATTACTCGAAGATCACGCGCAATCAGCAGCTCTGGGAGCAGCTCTGGGAGCACTCGATGTTGTCTAGCTCATTGCCGTTGCTGTTGCATGGATGATTAACAATTTAAAGGCGATGATTCTCCTCCTACTCTTACTCTTCCCAGTGCATCGCGTGATGCTGGTCTCCCAGCGATCTGGGCCTTCCACTCAACAGTTGCCAAAGACCAAAATGCAATTGTTTCTGCTCTCGCTTTGGTAGGGATCCGATCCCCCTTGGGGTACCATGACTTTGTCATGCGACTTATACATATGTCTTTGAGAGAGTTCTGTGAAAAATCAGTTGGAAAATAATATGTATTATTTCCTTGTCCCCCCCAGTGCCCCTTCCCTTAGGGTCACTCTTTCTATGAAGCGTATTCAATAATCGATTTAGCCCGCAATAATTTCGTTAGTTGTTCCAAGCCGCTTTATAATGATGGAGCGGAGCGGAGTGGAGCGGCTGGAACTGGAAGAGGGCTGAAAACAGGTAGCAGCCCCGGCTCTCGGCTCCTGGCAATTGCAGTCTCCCATTACATTTATTATTTATTAATAACATAATTTATTGTTTCATGGCATTCATGTGAACTTCATGAGCCTCTACTGCCGCGCTTCTGTTGCTGCTGATGCTGCTGTTCGCTCTTTGCACCACCTCCCAGCAGATCTTCTTATTGAATTAAACGACGAGACGTTGGCCGGCATCGGCAACGGCAACAGCATCGGTTCCGGATCCAGCCACCACATCGATTGCATTTCCAAACGGGGCATTAGGTCGCTTCCAATTGTTAGACGAAAAATTGGCGCTACTTTGGCGCGTCGTGGCCTCCGTCGCCGCCTCCATCTCCATCTCCAGCACCATCTCCACCTCCACCTCCGCCTCCGCCTGGGCATCCGCTTCCAACTCCCTCCACTGTTAAATTGCAGCAAAGATTCTTAAAGTTAATGGCCCTTCATAAATTTCGTTATGAAATATGTGCGCATTGGTTGAATATGCCAAGCCAACCAGCGAACGGACTCCCCAGCCCCAGCCCCAGTCCCAGGCTCAGTCCCAGCTAAGCCGAAGCCACTGGAACACAGGCCGAAGGCGTCTGGGGCCTGGGTGTTTGGTTTTCCCCTGAGAAAAGTTCTCAGCATCGGTGCGCCGGGGCATTTTCCTCATACTCGTATTCGTACTCGAACTCTGTGACTTGGCAAGTGGCATGACAATAAAAATTTACGATTGCTTTTATGGATTTACGAGGTTTTTGTACTCGGACTTCTGCCGTTCGCGTTCACCCCTGCCTCCGACGCCGACTAAGACGCTCCTGCACGCGCTATAACTTGACGCTAATGAGTGTCAAAGTTGATAGTTTGATTTTGGCAAATGGCATAATTGGTCATGGACCTCTGGAGGAGGAACGGCCAGGAATACTTCTACTGGTGAATAGTGCCCGCCCACTGCTATTTGGATACTCGAATGTCTGGACGAAAGAACCGCAAATGAGTGCCATCAGCATCTGCATCAGAGATCACTACATAGGTAATCTACGTATACCAATTTATACTCAAAATGGTACCTCATCTGCTGAAAAACCCTACCTTTTTTTGGGTCAAATCAGCATCCCTTTACACGCAGGGATTAGAAGGATTACATCCCAGGGATAACTCTTTAATTATGGTATCAAAAGTAAATCCACTAGAATCTTTCTCAGTGTTATAGAGTACGATGATAAATTATAAAAAGGTGTACCTTTGTCTGTGGTTCCAATTAGGTTATGTGCTTCACAAAGTGATGAAAATCTTCGTGGAAGTGAAATAGGAGTAGTCGTTGGTAGCCCCCACACTCTGAACTTTGGAGGACACTTTGGCTTATTCTATCTCCAACTAAGCTGAATTAGTGCGGTTCGCCTTCTCCCCCAATCAAAGATCTCGCAAAGTGAACAGCAGCTGCTCCCCCAACTCCCTGCTATCTCCAGTAGCTTTCTCTCCCGGCCAATGCTTAAAATCAATTTTATGACTTTGCGGACGAATTCTCTCTTCTGCCTCGGCAGGGTCTGCTGAACTCTGGCCCGGCATAAAGCAAATTTTCACGCAAACCCCAAGCACATGCAAGCCCGTCCACATCCACGTCCACGGACTGCATAATTTCACTGGCTGTCGCCTGTCGACTGCCAGATCGGTGGATCCCTCCAGTGCCTGCCCATTGTCGACGCAACTTTCATTGAATTAAACCCTAAAAATATGAAGCTTATCACAAATCAGCATTGGAACTTCATCACCTACTTTGAATGCCGGCTACCGCAGACGCAGTCCCAGTCCCAGTTCCAGTCGCAGTCGCGGACTCAGGTTTGACCTACTTACCGCGCAGACAGCCAGACAGTACGAAATTCAGACATTCAGACAGTCAGAAGATGCAACTAAAAATGCAATATACAAAAATATGTGCCGGGAAGCCGCCAAAAACAATTTACCAATTTATGTTGAACTGCGGTGAGGCGATCCGATCTGATCCGTTTCACAGTCCACGGCCTGGAGTCTGCAGACAGCAGTCAGCAGTCCTCGCCCAACTTCCAGTCGGACTCTGGCCCATGTTCACGTCGAAGAAGCTTACACACTCGCTGACTCCGAATCGGAATCCGACTCTGACTCTGACTGGCAAATCACTAAATTTATATATTTTCTGATTCAAAATATTTATTGCCAAACCGCGCACAAATCCAGAGGAGTTGCCCCAAAAAGGGCACCAAAGTGTTTGCCTCGATACTTGAACATCGCTTACTCGCTTGCTTGCTGGTTCGCTGGTGGATCGGTGAATCGGTGGATCGGTGAATCGGTGCCTGCCGCAAAGGAAGTCCCGAAGACGTAGCACTCAAATTGCCTGAAAAATGGGAGGAGGACATTAAAATTCACCAAATGTATTTATTACGGCACCAAAGCCACCACAACAACAGCCCAACAACAGCAGAAAGTGGAGCCCACATAAAGGACAGACACCACAGACAGGACAGACAGGGGACTGACTAAATCCACTCGAAGAAATTCCCCATGGTTCAGTTAAAGAAGGTCCGATCCACACCCTGACGGCCAGATCTGCCAATTGAGCAATCTTTCTCAATGTGTACTCTGGGGTCGGTCTCTGGGTCTTGGCGTCTGTGTCTGTGTCTGAGTCTGCGCCCCTTACACTTGGCTTGGCGGCATGTTTGCAGATTGATTTGCTGCGCCTTCGAGCGGGCCAAGACACTTGCCAGACCAGCCAGGAGAGAAAACGCAGAAATCAATGTGGAAGAGCATTTAGTGGGCAATCAAAGGAGGATGGAGTATTGGGATGTGATGGGATGGGTAGGGGATAAGCTTTACCTTTAGCTACAGCCATAGTGCTGCTAGTCGAAAGAAGCGCTGGGCCTAGGCTGGCGAAATTTATCTGCAATCCCCCTGCAGCTGAATTATTTTATTTAAACCGACGAATTCAATTAGAGACAGTGACTCGCTTTTTGCGCCTCCAGTTTCCAGTTTCAGGAGGACTTCGGGAGGAGGACTACGGCTGAGGCGGAGACAGAGGCAGAGAAGCAGCCAAGATCATTGAATTTGCGTTGGCGCTGAGGCTGAAGCTGAGGGCGAGTCCAAGATCAGCTCCAGGTGCGGCACTCGATCCGGCTTTACGCAACTTTCGTCTCCAGAGGAGACAAGTGGAACACTGCAGCACCTCCTGCCAGGATGCCTGTTTCCCTGGTTGCCTGCCTCCATTTCGTTAGTTCTTTTAATTTGATTTAATTATATGCGCAAGGGCTTCTCCTTCCCTCCTCGACTCTGTCTGCGGGTCTGGGGGCGTGTAGCATTTCTTCGGCTGTGCCCACTTTTTTGTTTGTCTGCCACAATATTTCCACCTCCCGAAATGTGACGTATTTTGGGTTCGCTGCACGCTTGAAAAATCACCGCTTTCGACTCTCATTCTCTCATTTTGCTATTGTTGCGGTCCGGCCCGGCCCGGCCCGGCCCATAGCCAGATCTCTGGGAGTGGCTTGTTAAATTTCACTTGCATGTCAAGGCAAAGTCTTTCCCGATCTGGGTTGGTGCGAGGTGTTGGGCGTCGATTTATGCGCTTTTCACTTGTACTCGTACCGCGTTGGCGACACGACTCCGACTCCGACTACGACTCTGACGAGGACGGAGGAAACTATCTTCGGGAGGTGTAGCACTGCTTTGGGAAAAGTTCACAGCCAGAAGAGAGATTGCTTCCCCGATCGGAAAGATCGAAAGGTTTTCCAACTGAAAAATACCTGGGAAACATCAGTCGCAGCAGAGGTTTCCCATATTATTTCGATAAAAGAGAACCCCAACGATCACCCATTGCTTAGAACAGGTTGGCGGGTATGGAGTACAGTAATTTGTCAGTAATTGAACAGGTCGAAATGGGTGCAGTGAAAAGTATGCTAATTAGATCTTATCTCCGGACATTTCCCAACCAAACAAAACAAAACTTGTAAACCGCTTTTGACATTTCGCTGTTAGAGCCGAAGATCAACACGATTCCCGAACAGCAGCCCCAGATGATTTATCACCGGCTCAGAGCAATCAACATACAGACCCATAGCAGATCATGCACCAGCTAGCAGTTGTACTGCCAGAAAAGGCCACTAAACCACATAACTGTCTGGCGGTCTTTCTATCTCTATCTCACTCTCTCTGTCTCTCTCTCTCTGGGTGTCCGAAACAAAATCTCAAAAACCAAAAACGAAAACCAAAAACGAAAACCAAAAACCAAAAAAAAGACCAATCGAGCAAATGACGACGACAGGTGATTAATTGTTTCAAACGCGTAGACGTTACTTAACGCTTTCAGTCACTCCGCCAGTCAGTCAGGCTACAGGTTCAACTTCAGCATCAGCTCTAGCTTCAGCTCGTAATGTCAAAATCGACTATGATTGTGTGTTACCCATATATGGAGGGGATCCATACACGTACGTACTCGCAGATATACATATGGATATGTGGATGTGTTGTGTTCTGTGGGTACCAAGTGTCGGGGCGAGTGAGAGAACAAAACAAGTTGCATGTCTCAATGAATGAATGGCTGAATAGTTTGAATCATACAAGCACCTGAAATTCGAAACAAAACAAAAAGCCCAATAACTCGTGAGCAATGACAGCGGTTGAAGTCATGCTTACCGCCTGCACTAGAGAGTGTAGCGTGAGGCGACCCGCTACGATACATAGATCCATGTCGATCTTTGTGAGGAATAGCTCGATGGAAGCATGCCAGAATATATATATGTACATACATATGCGACGAATACGATCTGCGATACAGGGCTGTCACGCTGCCATCTCTATCCATCTATGGGTCCCACTTTGGCGTGCGTCGTGGCTCAACCAAACGTAAAGAGAGGCTCAACAAAAAACGAAAAAAAATATCTCGAACTTGAGCTTTGTGCTGGTGTCTAGTGTCTGGCCATATGATCCACTGATTGCTTGATTATTATTTTGATTAATTAGCCAAGATTTGGCTAGTTCAAACTGCAAAGCCCACGCCTGGAGCTGGAGCTGGAGCTGCGATGGCTGTGCCGATGCCAGGCCAGATCTTGCCATTGTGTGGTGACTGCCTCTCAGGTTCATACTTACACAGCCTTACGTATTCTATGATTGATTGAAGTTTTCTTTGATAACAGCTTACAATTGAGAAATTATTTACATGAGCTATAATTAAACTTGTTTGTTGTTGCCTGTCATTTGGATTGGGACTGGGCCTGAGACTGGGACTGGGACTGGGACTAGGCCTGAGACAAGGGGGGGTGGTAGTCGAATGGGATTGCGACGGCACTATACTCGGATCTCGAAGCCCGGTCTGGTTTATTGAACCGAACTTCAATTGAACCACATCTCAGCATCAGCATCAGCCTGCCGGTGTGGATCGTGTGGCCGTGTGGCCGTGTGGGTCTGCGACCGATGGCATGTGATGTTACCTCTATAAATAATCAGGAAATTGCTTTAGGGCCTGTCAGATGCTGTGAGTTGATTAGCCCGGCCATATAGCCATATACTGTATTTAGTGAATGAGCTTGCAAATGTGCAAATTGGAAAATACAGATCCCAGTTGGCAGATGAGCATATGGCCAGATGGGTTGGCAAGTGAATAGCTGCGAATATACTTTGAAGTATATTCCGATTCCCAGCTCAATTCCCAATCCAGCAGTCCAGCAGTCCAGCCGAGCAGTCTGCCCAGGTAACCCAGATTTGGCAACATTTTCGGCTAATTCGCTGCCATTGAAAATGTGTCAACTCGCCATCATAGCAGCGGACTCATCCACATGCCCGCCACAGAGTCACGATCCATTAGAAAGCTGACCAAAAAATAATCTTAATGCGGGCGCCCAACAGCCATAGACGATCGATCGATGGATGCGTGTCGTACGACTGCTACTGCCACAACCAATGGCACTGATTTAATTCGGAAAGCGAAAGAGACACGACTTCTGGCAAGCATTTGTCCGGCAATGGGACTTGGGATTGCGGATTGGATATTGTGGACGGTGCCTTCACTTGCCAGCCTCTGGGATCGCACGGCCCAGGCGGAACATGCAAAGTGACAGGCAGCGACGACGGCAGCGAAGACAATTCCATATTTGGTCAAATTCAAATGCCATTAACACGTACGCCATTTGTCTGACCACGGACCATCATTGGTGGATGAGAGAGGAGAAGGAAGATGGAGGCATGGTAAGGTATGGTAACCCTACCTGGGGTTCATTTGTCCACTGTTTCCGTGTTCGCTTCGTGCCGAAAGCCGGTCAGCACGCATTTCCCCGGACTACCAAAAAGCGTTCGTTCGACATTTAACACTTGTACATTTCTCTCGATGGCCGATTTGAACTTTTCTGGCGGCGTTTCGTGTTTGTTCCGAATGGGGCTGCAGCTCCATGCAGATGGAGATGGAGTCAGACTAAGACTCAGAGTCGGAGTCGGAGTGGAGCATCGCATGGTAACCTGTCGTGATTCTTATTTTAATTTGCTTTGACTTGTGCGCCTTTTTCGGGAGGCCCCTCGGCCTCTCGGCGATTCGCCTGCCGACTTTTCTCTCTCGCAGACAGTTATTAGGCCTAAATGCAGAAACGATCCGGCGATGTTCGGCTCATTAGCAGCAGACCAAAAAGGTTTCTTTTGCAATTATCGGGTACCAGGCACTACTGCCAATAGTGCAACGAGTATCTGGCTAACGCGATGAAGAGGTTAACCTACGAGCTCCCGCACCGAACTGAACCGCAGTGGCTGGAGAGTGAGAGAGAGTGAGAGAGAGAGAGAGAGAGAGAGAGAGCGAGAGAGAGAGTGAGCTGTATGCGGAATAGAACTATGGACTGATCAAAAGTTGGCCAGATCCGAGGCAAATCCAAAGTTGAAACATAAATTTCAAAACTTATCTGTGCCGGCGAATCGTGAGCTTGTTTCGGGGCTCCAGTGTTTCAGTATTTCAGTGTTTCAGTGCTCGGAGCTGACTATATCTGACAAGTGTTAATTGAATTCATGTCGCTGGTAATCATAATAATAATAACAATATCATGTTGTGCCCGGGTCTCCTCTCTTGAGCGCCCCGAGACATGCGCTTGCCGAGCTTTTGATGTCGGCTCTCGATGTCAGTCCGTCTCACAGTCTCCCCGTCCCCCCGTCTCCTCCTCGCGATGCTTGGTCTGCTTGGCATCGTTATAAATTACTCAATTAATGTCAGCGTTTATGTCAGCGCTCCGGCATATACCCGGCAAATAGCCCGGACCACTCGTACGGGCCAGCCCCAGTCCTGGGCTCACTCTCAGTCCCCCCCGACCTGATAGGCGCATGCAGATAGTACACATAGATATGACATGATAATGGGGCATGTTTAGTGGCTGTCGTCGGTTTAATTAAAAAAGGCTTTATGCATAAGGCAACACACCACAGATACCCAGAGACTGAGCCACTGAACCACCGAGGCACTGAGCCACGGCAGTTTGCTGACAAGTTGCGCAACTTGACACTTTGCAACAAGCGAGCGACATGGGGCAGGCTGGCTCTGAGCCCTTTGCAGCAAGTTTGTTGCCTAAGTCTTTTGTTTCGCTCATCGCCACTCGACACAAAAAACGTGCAAAATATGATTTTTTCCGTTTTACCCGTACTCATACTCATACTCGTCCTGTTCTGTTTTTTTTTATTCATTATTCGGGGTTTTGTTCGCAACTACTGCTGCTGAAAGCGAAATGTCAATTTTGGGACTGGATGGCTTTTGTCTCCGTCTTCATCTCCGACGCCCTCTCAATGGCGACAGCGACGTCGGCGATGACGGCGCCGGGCCGAACACCCACGCCCTCCTCATCTTTGATAGGTCTAAGATATACCCTTCTTTGATTTAGAAGGGAGTAGCTGGCTATATATAGGGATAGCGAGCATTGATCGCAGCTTTCACCAATGAGTGCCATGCACTGTTTCCTGTAAGTTAAGGACACTTTTAGTGTCCCCGCAAACCTCTTTGAATCATTTGTCTCTGCTTATGTGGTAGTGCGGGAAATATACCAAGAATACTCTATCCATGGAAAGTGTATTTGGAGCCCGTTAGACACAGTCGGCCGTTGTTCCAGTGCTGGTGGAAACTAATATGCGGCACGGGCACAATTAAATCTTTCGTCTATCGCCTTTTGTGTGTATGTTATAAGATAAATCCGTCTTCGGGTGTCCGGAACGAGGGAGCAACAGGTTGCTCCGCAATGTGGACCTAGCACCAGCAACAGCACCAGCACCAACACTTTGGACACCATCGATGGCGATGACGATGGCTATGGCGACCTGTGCGGGTTGAACGCCCATCCCAGGTGGAGCCGCTACACTACAGAACAATGCCTCATAGTTCGCCATTTACCACACATTCGAGTATTCGAGTATTCGCGTATTCGAGTATTGTATTTATCGCATTCAGCAGAACACTGTTTTCTTTACATTATATTTTTCGAGCACTTAGCGCGCTGACAAGTTGAAGCGTTTGCGTTTTCGTTTGCGTGGTACATGGTCAGGTTGGGATTGCGACTTGGGCCCCTCATTCTCATGGGCCATACTTTTTGGCCTGTCTCGGGCACATTTCAGTTTTGATATGTGCTGTCGCCCCGTTGAAGCACTGCCTCATTGTGACCGTTGACGTGCCCGGGTTGGCTTTGGCTTTGGATTTGCTCTCTGTTCGGTGTCTCTGGTGTGGGTGGCCCACACATGGACTTGGACACTGGCGGGTCGGTGCAATTGTCTAGCCTCTGGCGCCTCAGCCTCAGTTCCATATCGTGGTCCAACTGGGGGCTTGCGTATTAAATTTTCAAATTGCTTTTTCTTGCCGTTGCTTTTGGTTTTGTTGCTTTTGCTGTCGCTGTTGCGGTGGAAAGATTAAGCTTATTTCCGTATTGAAGTTTAAGTTTTGCTTGGTTGCTGCGGTTTGAATTAATTAGCCGCCGCGAAACAAAGTCTTGCTTGTTCTTTTGCATGTTACGGGTAGAGGGAGAGGGTGAAGCAGGGGGGGGATGGAGAACTCGAACGAAGCTAATCTCTATGGCTCTGTTCTTCGGTCCTATGTGTGCGGTCCTATACGGCAACGGCAACGCCAACGCATTCAAATTTGAATTTGAATTTCATATCTCCGAAAGCGACTGCGACTCCGATTCTGATTCCGATTCCGAGTCGAAATCCAAATCCAAGCGAGACAATGGTAATTATTAATAATGCAAATAATTATATCGATTCCATGTCAGGGGCGTTGTTCTCCGTGCGAGTACGAGTGTTCGAGGAACATTCGGTCCGCTTTGATCGCTGCTCAGTGTGGGAAAAAAAGTTCCCATTTGGCTTTTGCCACTTGATTTTTTCCATAGGTTTTCGGCTTCGACTTGGGCTTTGCTTTCGGTCTTGTTCCTGTTATGGCTAATTTGCCTGCGCTGCATTTGGTTTGGGGTTTCCATTTGATTAATTTGACGTCGACGAGTGCACGGCATCGGATTTATGACTCGTCCCGCCTCGCTTCGCGTCGCGTCGCGTCGCGCCGTGTGTGTGGCATGAGTTATGGACGGAGCAGAGCTGTCTTGCGGCTTGTGGCTAATCATTGCTGTCAGCTGGACCACTCACATCATCCACTCCACATATGCAACGAGCGATTTCTCGAACGATTAGACGTGGCTAGAGCAGCATATACATATTCTACAAATAAATAGTATTTCCTGGGTTCAAACTGTCTTTGGCACCCAAAGGATCTAAGTAAGGACTGACTGCCCCTACGCCTCTGCCACTCTACCACTCTACCACTCAACCATCGATTCGATGTTCGATATCGATCAGGGCCCAGTTTCAGTGGTCAGCCAACTCCCGGGCATTGCTCAACGAAGCAACGAAACGAAAAGCCAAAATCGATTGCCCAAAACCCCGCAAAACCCAAGTGGTTCGGGCTAAACGTTTTGTTGGCAGCATTTCAAACACGCGGCGATTAGATCTTAATACAGAAAATGGCGTTTACTCAACACACGATCGGCGCGGCGGCCGGAGCCGAGAACAATCATAATTAAATATTAATTTACACTCGGCGCGTTAAGCAAACAACACGTACAAAAGCAACAACGAAAAGCATTAGATATAGCCAATAACAGCAACAACAATCGCGTTGTCTGTCGCCTCAGCCACGGGGATTGGCGCAGTGCTTTGTGCGAGTAATGGTAATATTCCATAATTTGTTCCATGTGCCCGTGCCGACTGAAATTATTAAATATTAATGGCCAACGAGCTGGAAAACGTGCACTGCATTTCTGAATTTAAATAATAATTTTCAGGAAATTAATTAAATGTGAAAAGTGCATTTAAAAATGCATTTTAGGAGAACATGCAGGGTGATTGGAGATTATCCAAACGCCTTGGTGAGCAGATTTCCCCGGGCCCGGCCCCACCCGGTCCCAAAGCGGACCGAACATTTGGAAAGAGAACAGGGCGTGCTGCCACTAGAAACACGGCTATAACCGACAGCCAATTAAACGGCCACTGCACGTAGCCGCAATAAATGAAACTCGAGCAAAGTGAAACAGATTTTGCTCTGATTTTTTGTGTGTTCTTGCGAGTATTTCGGCGGCCCATAAATTAGCAGTCTAAACGATTTCCTAAGCCGCCTGGCACTTGTCCCCAGATCCCCGTCTAATTTAACCTTTGACCAAAAGCCGCTACCAAGAACTGCCTGCCACACCGCCTGCCACACCGCCTGCCACACCGCCTGCCACACTGCCTGCCATGTGCTATGTGCGTTTCACGGGGCGTGGCACTTGGAGCAACAACAGCAACTGCAGCACGCGCACTCAAAATCAACGTCAAAATTCAACGAGGAAGGAGGAAGCAGGGTCGGGGGGCCCCCTACTCTATCCCGGGCTCTGGCGAGTGCTGTCTGGCAAATGCAATATGACTTTCAAGTGGCGGCTCATTGGTGTGGTTTCCTAATAGACCAAAAAGCTACCGCCTGTATCGCCTGGCGAGGCCTGACATTCGGAAGCAGTTGATGTTCTGTTCAAACGAATAGCGAGATACTCTCGCTGAAAAATTAATGGATGTCGAACCAAAACAATCTTTAAACTATTTCAAGTCTGAATCAAAATTAAAATAAAAAGTGGTTGTACACTTAATTCATTCCCATTCTTGCTCAATCCCGGCATACCCCTTTAACCCTCCTTCAGTGAGACTTAAGACTTCAGGCCTATGAGAAAAGTAAGCTGGAAAATGCAGTTGTAGAGCATTATAAACTGCGTGGACGGCATTTATAATAATGCGAGTGAGGTGAGTTCCCTCCCTGCCTTTCCATCCGTTTCGATCCGTTTCGATCCAATCCGATCCGATCCGAGAACAGCTCTAGTTGACTCTGACTATGCTCGCGTGGAATAAGGTGCGGCTGCAGTGCGGAAAAACTGAAAATCGGTGCAGCGACAACTGGAAAACGCGTTTAATTGAACTCGCGGCTGGATCTGGGGCTGGGGCTGCGGCTTGCTGCTGCCCACTAGCGCCATCTAGCTGCGTGCGCCTGCACCAAGAGCCGAGCCGGCTGGGGTAAGTTGTTGTTGCCACTGCTGCTGGTTTATTTCTCGTGGCAGACCCCGAAAAATCGATGATTCATCGCGTTGTTTGTTGTTTTGAGTGGATTTCACCGTCTCCTTCTCCGTCTCCGTCGCCAACTGCAACTGCAACTGCAACGGCAAAGGCAACAGCCCCCCAAAATGCTAGACATTTGTGGCTCGTTGTGTTTGTTGTGTTTGTTGCTGTTGTCGGCGCTTGCCGCCTGCTGTTGCTGCTGCTCTGATGTTGCTGCTGGTGACGCAGTGAAGTTGCAGCTGCGCCAATTCTCCAGCCACTGCCACTGCCGTTGCCGTTGCCTTTTGCATTTTGGCGCTTAACGTTCAAAACAATTATTATTCTGGCAATTAATTTTGATTTAAGCAACGATTTTATATACACATTTATGTGTATATAAGCAGATATAAATATATACTGTACTCGTAATTTTTTGTGCATTTTCGTCTTTCTTTTCCACCCCCTGCCGGGCCAGTCATTGACGGCTGCTTTGAGCTTTTCGATCAGAGCAGTTTTCCACTTTTGCAGTTTACCAACGGGGATAAGATAATTAAGCGACACCTACAAAGTTCCTCCGAGATGGCACAGCTTCGATTATGATTTTTGCTCAACGACTCGGAAGCGTGGACGGAACAGTTCATTCGTTTTATACGGATAAAGATTGTAGATATTTTTTTTATTTTTTAAGTATGTACTATTCAATAATGTTAGATGATTTTAGATCTGCCAGATCAGACCAGAACTAGTGAACCAAGTGAATTTGAAGATACCATCCCTCTGACCAGATTAAACCATTTCCATTTTGTGTTTTCTTCTTTTTTTATAAGAAAAAATATAATAAATGTATGCTTAAATGAAAAGATAAATTAGAATAAATTATACAATAAAATTATAAATTATTACGGATAAGTACTATAAATAGATTTATTCTCCGGCACAATTTCGATTTGTACACCATCGAGTTTCAACAACAAACACATATATAGTACAAGGAATTGCTAACAAACAACAAGGATCCTAAGCCTAGGCCTAAGCTAAACACCCTTAACCTAAATTTAGATGTATTCTCAAGAGAATAGAATAGAATAGAATAGAATAGTTTGGAGACCCTAAGAGGCAATACAATTGCACTAACTAATTTTTGGCACTGACTTTCCCTGAATATGCTATCCTAGCTGACTTTGGCTACTGAATTTGGCTACTGACTGACTTAGCTTACCGTTAGGTTTACCCGATACAAGATTAGACAAAGCTTGCTAGATTATCCCACTAGATTTGACTTTCCCTGCCTCTAGTAGACGGCCTGTGCCCCCTGGGCGGCCATGGCATAGTCTGCGCCTTCTTCCTCCTCCCCGCCGCTGCTTCCCATGCTTCCGGCGTAATAGACCTGATTGGCCTCGTCGTAGCCGTGGAGATGCTGCTGGAGCTGCTCCTGGTTGAAGCCCGCTCCAGGGGCACTGCCGCCCGCCTCGCTGTGGCAGCCGCTCTGCAGATGCTTGGCGAGCAGGGACATCCGAGAGAAGGACTTGGTGCAGGTGGGGCACGAGTACTTCTTGACGTCCGAGTGCGTCTGCATGTGGGCGCGCAGGTTGGAGCGGTCCGCGAAAGCGCGGTTGCAGTGCTGGCAGCTGAATGGCTTCTCGCCGGTGTGGGTGCGGATGTGACCCTGCAGCAGCCAAGGGCGTGAGAAGGCCTTGCCGCAGATGGGGCACTTGCAGGGCAGCGTGTGGGTGCGGATGTGCATCTTGAGGGCGCCCAGCGAGACGTAGGTCTTGTCGCAGTTCTTGCAGCTGAACACCTTCTTCACCTGGTTTCCCTCCGCCGAGGGGCAGTGGAACTGCTGGTGCTTGCTAAGGCCCGAGTACGTAGAGTACGACTTGCCGCAGTCCTGGCAGTGGTAGCGTGGCACTCCCACCGGCTTCTGCATGGACTGGGCGGATGCCGCGTTGGCTGCCTGGATCAGTGCCGAGGCCTGGTCAGTGCAGAACTCGGTCTGGTCCACAATGGGCCCGCCGCTGGGGTTGCTCCGGATGATCTTGTACTCGGTGCTCTCGTAGGCGTGGCTCTGCTGGTGTTTCACCAGTCCGGCGTACGTGGCATAGCATTTGTTGCACTGCTGGCATTGGTAGTAGAGATCGTTGCTGCTCTTGATCTTCAGCTGATTGAGCTGGTTCTCGCTGTTCTCGCCATTCTCCATGTCCTCGGCCAGTGGCGGCAGCTCCTGCTTGGCAGCTTTCTGATGGGGTGGCTCGTACCGTGGCTGCTGCGGTGGCATGTGCTGCGGTGCCATGTGCTGCATGCTGAGCAGAGCCCTGGCCACGTTGTGCAGATTCATGTTCTCGCTCAGCACCCGGCGCTGTGCAACCTCCGCCCGTAGACTGAGATCCTCTGGCAGCCCAGGGGTTGGTGGTGGCTGGTAGAAGGACTGGGGCTGTGGGTGTGGATGTGGCTGTAAATGTGGCTGCGTCTGCGTCTGCGGCTGTGGCTGTGGCATCTTCATGCAGTCCTCATAGTCGGCAATGCTCTTGAGCAGATTATTGTTGTAGTTTCGCAGAGGGAAATCCTCTTCGAGCTGCTCCACCTTGATGATCGTCTGTGGGATCGTTGCGGGAGGCGGAGACGCTCTGGCATAGCTGACCGGAAGCTCTGGTTCTGGTTCTGGCTCTAGATCCATAACCTCCTCCTCCGGTGGCAATTCGAAGTCGCCGTATCCCAGTCGGGCCAGACTACGGGCTATTTCCTCGCGGGTGAAGACGTCCGGAAAGGCGCGTGCGATCTCGCGGGTTTCCTCCCAGATGCGCCGCGCCAACTGCTCCTTGGTCTGAGTCATGGCCGCATCGAAACGGCGTCGAAGCTCGGTGGGGACCGCCTGGTTTTCCGGCTCCAGCGGAACCGCCGCCGATGCAACGCTGAGGTCCACTGGTCCTTCATCTGGAAAGATCAACGAGAGGTTAGTGCTGTAGCTGGCTGGTGGTGGCGTGGAGAGCGTCTGGAACATACCATGACTCAGGTGATCCTGATCCTGACCGACGGGAAAAGCATCCTCGATCGGAATAGGTCGCTTCTTAAGCGGGCACTTGCTGTACTCGAGTTTATCCATATCCGGGGAATCCTGAAGAATCACTAGCTTAGCTTCTTGTGATCACTGATCACTGATCGTCAATGGTTTGATCCTCAGTTTTCACTTCACTTTCACAGACTCAAATCACTGCTCACTCATTAGCTCCTCTCACGCGTGTGTCTCGATCGCTTGCAGCTCCAGGCTCGAATGATGCAACCCGGCGAGGATCGGTTTAATTTTATAGACTTCCGCGTGCGAGATCAACCCCCTAGCCACACCAACCCCCTGGCATGCCAAAAAGGATCCCCGAACCCCGACTACCTACTTCCGATTTTCAAATAGGGATTCTGTAAATCAACCACCACGAGCCACAATGCTGTGGAACCTCCGTCTCCATATCCTTCTCTGCCTTCCCAACAGCTGTGCGTTCGTTGAACGCTGCTCCAGCTGCACATTGTTCCGTGCTATAGTACTGCACGGAGCACGAGGGCAGAGGAGGCAAAACAAATCTGTGTGTAAAAAGCGAGCACGTGCCATAGTTCTCTCTCTCTCTCTGCCGCTGCCTCTGCCACATGAATATCTCTCCCTCTTGCACACACCGGCTCTGAACATAAACGATCGCCACCAGCTGCCGCTGCCGCTGCGGCGTCTGAGATTGAATTCTGTCCTCTGTACGTTGCGCGCTCTCGCTCTCTGCTCTCTGCTCTGTGCTCTCCGCTCTTGGCATGGACTTCCCCTCCGATGCGGCTGTGTGCGTGAGCAAGAGCAGCTGGTGGCAAGCTTATGTACGACTTGCAGAGCAAGTTTATTTATAACCCACCGTCGGGTCGGGTCGGGCCCCGCTTTTAGTATGGGTGGTGCCTCTTCCGACTATCGGTTGTACATAGCCACACACATGCACAGGAACGACACGACCCCCTCTCTCTGCTCTTTGGAAGCATGGCGCAGGTGAGCTTCTCGCACTCTCCCGCTCTTTGGCCAGATCTAAGAGCAGCTTCGGAGGAGATTTTGACTTTGGAGCTCTGTGTATCGTACTCTCTTCTCTTCCGTGAGCTGGCGCTCTTGTTCCACATTCCAATTGTCCCGCTATCGGTTGGGGTCTTTGAAATCGTTCTCTTTTAGGTTAAGAGCGGAAAGGCTTCTTGTTCGGTTTGGATCTGCGAAGTGCACAGCATTCATGAATTAATCCCCAAACTGCAATAAAGATTATCGGCAAGCTTTTTCATTGATCCCTATCGGAGGCTCTCGTCGACAGCCTCATACTACATTAGGCAGCTGGCCAAACCCCAGCACGTGACATGGTCCGCCATTAAATTGAAATTCCTACAAACAATAGTTCAATGTTCCCACTCGATGGAAAACAAACAGCGCAGAGATCGGAGGTAAATCAACCTTTTCCTGGACCAAGGCCCATTGTCTGAGCCATACCCTCCTTCCGCCTGCTCCTCCTCCTCCTACTAGGTGCAATCGACCAAACAAACCCCTAACGGCCGTGAAATTTCAATTTTTAATATTGAAAAATTCTGCCATCTGGCGAATTTCTAGTGATCGTCCTGCAGCCACCCCAAAAACGGGTCCGGCGGGTCTCCGGCTGCGCATGTGCCTCCGCATTTACCTGGCCGGAGCCGAGTGCCTTGGAATGCGCCAAAAGGTACGTGCGAATCTACCTGGCAGTCACCGTTCACCATACTCGGAACCAGCCCCTGAGCAGTTGTCCCACTCCCAATCGCAGACAGCATCACCAGCCGCCTGGCGGTGGTGGAACTGCAGTTTTGGACGATACTTTCCAACCCCAACGCCAACACCGACCCCTACTCCTACCCCTACCCCCTACTCCTTGTAGCTCGAGCCGATCATCTTGCAATGCATCCCAGCCTCAGCCCGTAGAGGGTTGTACCGTCTTACAGCTGCCCCTGTGACACGTACCAATAGCACTGATTCTCTCCCGGTCTTGGTTCTCTCTGCTGAGATTGGCGCCAAAATTCTGGAATGAACCGGTGTGCTGAAGATTCTAAAGCAGATACTTATTCGTGAGCATTGTAATAAGATGACAATACGGATGGGATGGGCCGGGAGTTGGGATAATGCATTGAAAAGTGAAATCCTGTTTAGATCAACTTGAATGGCCTTTCGCGAATTACAAAGCCGAAAATAGGAGTTAAACTTAGTAAAAGATGTAACAATTTGTAGGCAGCATTCCTGATATATAGACGCATAGAACTATATTTTCCCCGCCTTCGATCACTTACGATCCTCTTTCTGAGTACATATGTACATACATATATCTGAATTAAAAGCATTGTTGACACTGCGACTTTGTGGTGCCTGGTGGTAAAATCTGAATAAGTGATTAGTTTTAATTTTATGATTATTGCAACGAGAACAATTTTAGCGGATACCATTTTTAATTTAAAATATTGAAATTATTTAACCATTGGTCAATTGGTCAAAAATATGGAAATATCTCCAGCAGCTGCGGAACATTTCGGAGCAGTTTTCCACATTTTGGTTGCCCAGAGTTCAGAGAATTCTCCAACACTTATGCCCTGGTGGCATGGTGTGGGATGTCATTAAACTCTCGTCGGAAAGCTAACTGCACATCAGCTCGCAGCCAAACCGCACTGTCCTTCTTGCGAACTGTCCCCTCAGTCTCTTCTGTTCCGTTCGGTTCCGTTCCGTTCAGTTCCGCTCAGCGCCACAGACGAGTGCCTCACTTCAAAGCTTCAAAGTGTCAAACAGCCGCGCAGAGTCGCATAATGAAGTGCAAAATGTCATTAATTTGCCGCCGTCAAGGTGGCTGTGGCTGTGACTCTGGCTCTGGATGCAGCTGCACCGAATCGGACGCCTTGGACGGCTCGGACGAACAAAAGAAAGTCGGCCGGCGGCGGCGTTAGGAAAGTGTAGGAAAAGTATGCAGAAATCCAAAACGAATCCAATCCATGTCCCCCTTCCTATCTACCCCTGTCTCTGTCCAAGCCACACGCCGACTTTGTCTTACATTGTCACGAGTTAAAGGTTTTTCAAGCCACTGAGCAGACATCCACATCCACCGGGGGGGAACGAAACAGGAGAGGCTCCAGAAGCTGCAGAAGAATGCAACCAACGTCAACGAGACCGAGCTGCAATCAAAACAAGATCTTAGAACTATTGGCGCCTGATAGAGCTACGGCGCGGAGGGAACAGAGGAGGGGGCGCAGAGAGGCACTGCTCCAGGTCCCAGTTCCAGTCCCAACCCAAGTCCAGGTCAGTGAACATAAACGCCGCTTTTGAAATCCGATATTATAAGGAGTATCTGTCCGAAGCGCAGTCGGTCGGCGCGCGGTTTCGGAGCCAGGCAGAAGACACAGACGGTAACGGTAATTATAATCAAATAAAAGCAGACAACAGAACAGAACAGAACAGTCTGAAGAGTCAGTCTGAAGCTCGATCGCTTCCGACGCCGCATAAATTATTCCACATTCGGGAGTGGAGTCGGAGTCGGAGACACAGATATAGAAGCTACGTCTATAATTCAAACTAATTTGTTTTATTGACAGCGTGTGCGCTTTCAATTTCCAAGCCATCTAGCCACCTAGATAAGACCCTCCGCACAGCACCCTCAAATTGGTCAATTATGTGGGGTCTGTGGTTGGGGATGGGTCTGGTGCTGGTGCTGGGGTTGGGGTTGGGGCTACCTCTAGGCGGCATCGGCATCGTAGCTTCCAAGCCGAGTCCGACTGTAAGGCGTGTTTCATTAGCCAGAGTGACAATAAATTAAGTCTCGACTTCATCGCCACTAATTAAAATGCGCTCTCTGCTCACTCTTGAGATATTAATCTGCTGGGAAGCTGGGAAGAAGCTTAGACTTAGTCTCTTACTAGACTCTGCCCTGAGCTTGAATACGAATCTGAATCTGAAGCTGAGACTTCTGGGGACCACCCGCTCGGAATATGAAAGATCGATCGCTCGCTGATCGGTAGCTTTAGAGCTCTCATCTTGACTAATAATCATTGGAGAGCTTTTCATAAATGAATCACGATAATAAATTGTCTATGTTTCATCGAGTTTGGCTTGGACCGACTCGACTCGGAGCCAACTCTCGGTTCGACTTCATGGGAAAAAGAGATTAGCATCGGCATCAACATTAACTTATGTTAATGCAATGTTGAAACATCATAAAAATGAAATATTCGCCGCCTTATTAGTGCGCCAGCGAATACATTTGGCGGCGCTGAATCACTTGCAAATACGTTTCGGTATTTCTGTATTTCGGTATCTCTGTATTTGAGCATCGTCAGATAAATTTGCCAAGTGCCTTTTGATTTGGTTATCAATGGCAAACATCCTTTCCTTTCCCGTTTTCGTGAACTTGAAGGGCAACCTGAAGTTCAAGTTCTGTTTGCATTTCGTGGCACATACTCGAATAACTGGCCTTTGTAGGTACCGAACCCGAATAGCAAGAAGAAAACTGATTGAAATGGAGATACATATACATGTATGTATGTATATATGTACATATGTGGGTACCGAGAATAATATGAGTATAATATTATTAGAAGACGGTATAACGACGCTATCTTTGATAGCAGAAACGCTTCCCGGACCAGGAGAACCCCACAGACGGGGGCAAATCAATTAGGCCTTAGTGAGGATCTAATTGAAAAACTTTTCAATAATTGGGCGCAAGTGTTCCCATGAACAGACCAATTTACACTTGCATCGGCATCGGCCAAGTGCCCGATTGTGTGGGAAGTGGCTGTGGAATAGGGGTAGTCACCATACACCATATCTGGTGGTCGTCTGTCCTCCTGGCGAATCGGAAGAGAAGGAGACGCCGGCACAGCCTCTCGCAGCAGGACTTTGACCAATAAATAACTTACCCACGCTCCGGCTCTGCCCGATGCGGGTGCCGGTGCGGGTTCCGTGGGCTTAATCGAACCTTAGACTCGGGCCTAAGGGATGATCCCTGCTTGCATTGTTTGTTATTTGAATCACGTGACAAGTTGTTCCAGGAGGGCTGCCACTGCCACTGGCACTGGGAACCCGAAACAGAAATCATCCCACGGGATTCAATTTATGCGTGTTTGAATGTTTTTGATTGCGCGTTGCTAATTCAAATAAAATGCGACTGCGCCTGCAGTCTGCTCCGTCCTCCGGTCCCCCTCTAGCGTCCTGTGCTTGCGGTGAGCAGGAGTCAAGTTGCGTGCTGGTCGAGATCTGGTATTGGTATGGAAGTGTAGAGGTAGGGTGGTGGTGGCTGGGGTGGTGTTAGTGCTGCTGCAATTTCAGCCTCATTTGCCACTGTTGTTGTATTCATGTTGGCAGCGAAACCGAATACTGGGGCGGCATCAATTTGGCTGACAGGACAGCATTCGCCTGTTCCTCGCTGTCCCGGCAGCAATAATAAAGTCAGAGGCATTTCTCTCGAATATTTTCGTATGCCTGAGGGATTCCTAATTAAACAAATTAAGTGCAGCCAGGGCTCTGGGGATGGGTTCATGTCGGATGCGGAAGCGAGGATTAAATCTGCCAAAAACTGCCTCAAAATCGCTGCAAATGTCGCGCTAATTATTACAAATGATTCCCGATTTATATCCCGATGTTGATGTTGATGTTAATTTTAGACACACACCATGGCATAGGCATATTCGGGCTGTCAGCATTGTATTTACATAAATTTCATCTATGAACATTTCTGAAATTACTGCTGCGATATGGAGAGAGGAATGTCCCCGCCTTCCAGTCATCCAGCCTTACAGCCTTCCAGCCGTGCACCTGAACCATGGAACCATGGGCTCTCCAAGCCCAGAAGTCAGTCTATAAATACGGGGCAGACCATATAATTGATTTATGGCCAATGGATTGCTGCACGCCCAAATTTTCGAACAGAGGGGTCGATTCCCGGACCGGACTAAATTTAGAAGCTAAAACAACTAATTTAGTGGGGCTATGGCTATGGCTATGGCTGTGAGCACTTCCTCTCCGCTCCTCCGCTGCTCCGTTCCTCTGCGTGTTCTTCAATTTTGTCACGTTCACGGGCAAATGTTTTGCATGATCACGGGCCACCCTCGCGGACGTGTCCCTTTGTTTGTTTTCCCTTCGGCCCTGGCACTGGGTGGGGGGGGCTGTCGCAGTCTGTCGCAGCTTCTGTCACAATTGACACTGACAATGCGGCAGGTACACGATCCGATCTGATCCGAGGCGGAGACGTGCCGTTAAGTTGTCAGTGGGTGGGTCTTCGTCTCCATCTTCATCTCCGTCTCCGTCTGTCCATGTCCATATCCATGTTTCCCGGCTCCAGTTCCAGTTCCAGCAAGCGAAAGATTAATTGAACGTGCGCCAGAGAGTTATTAATCTTGTCGAGCTTAGGCAGCGGCAGCTCCTCGGCCATTGTTTCTAAAATATTGGATGCACTTCCACTTCCACATCCAGTTCCCTCACTGCGGTGTCGGCTAATGGGAGCCGCCACTTGAGCCTTGATTATCCGTCCAAATGTGCAGCTGCCACTGCCACTGCCACCGACGGAGAGACAGAGAGGTAGAGAGACAGAGAGACAGAGAGACTCTCTCTTTCTTAATTTTCGATTTTTTGTCGGATTCGGGTCTCCCCTAATTTGTTTATGGCCTTGATAATGCAATTTTTTACTCGCCACGATCGGGGGCACGGCCACGGGCACAGGCATGGGCATGGAACCCTGCAATAACATAAATATATTTACTGATCTGCTGGGAGCAATTACCGGGTGAGCCATATTTTGTCACTTTTCTCCTCTCCTCATCGCTGGAGTTGGGTGAAAGTTGAGGCATTTTAATGGCAGAATATAGTCTCGAATGGTGTGGGGAATGGTGTGAGCAGTGTGCACTGTACAGTAAAGATCACTGAATTGGTATCTCCATTCGACCTGCTTGGGTTACCGAATCCGAATCGAACAATGCCCAGCCATAGTCTGTGTCGGCGTGCACACCACCCCTAAGGGCAGACAACTGCGTAGCGATGAGCGCATGCCTCATGCCGCATGCCAAAACTTGCCACAGTAACTCGGTTACTGCGCAGCTGCTGAGCTATTTCACATGGCACCGAAATCCAGTTCAGTCCAAAATCAAAATACTCGTATGACACACACCCCAAACCAAACCCAAACACACACCCAAACGCAAAACTGAGCGAAGCCTTAACTTCCACCTAAAAGTAACGTCTTCACTGACAATAGACGCAGAAGCGGATCAAAAATGGCGTAACGAGAATGTAACACCTTGAGGCAAAGCCAGAGACAGAGGCAGAGGCAGAGCCAGAGCCAGGGAAGGAGACGAAGACAGAGACAGCGACGGAGAAGGAGAAGGAGTCAGCACCGAACTTGGAACCGGTCCGTGGTGGTTTGTCACGGGGGGAAGTTTTTGATTTCTATGGAACACCTGGATGCGAATCGCTGCGTCGAAGGTGCACGGCTAATGAGGTTCCTCGATAAAAAGGCGCAAGTTTATGTTTTGACGCAGCAATGTCTGCAAACTGGAAGGGGTCTCCGTTGCCGTTGCCGTTGCCGTCGTCGTCGCCCTCGAGTATCGGAGTTCCAGTGTGTGTCATGGATAAACAAAATACTCGTACAACATACTATACTCGTGTATATGTGTACAAAATCATATCAGCTCGGCTTCCTTTGGCAAATGCTAATGCAAATAGACCATGCGATCCGATCCGATCGCCTCCCCATCAGTGAACACTTGCGTCATCCGCAGTCCATAAAATTCAATTGGTGGAGGCCCTAGGCGGTTCGAGTTCAGGAAAGGGTTGCCGTTGCTGTTGTCGATGCCGATGCCGATGCCAGAGGAAGTGCACACCTTGCTCCATTAGCATAGAATTAACCTCGCCATCTAGTTTCCCACAGTGCCGCCGGACTTGTTTATTAACATGTGACAATTATGCTAAATGCATGCCAGGCCATCAATGATTCTCAACCTTCTCCTCAGGCTCGAAAATGCACTGAAGTACAATCAACCCTAGTCCTAACCCTTGGCCTTACCTTTACCACGTTATGATTTTCACTTTTCCGAGACTCAACCCGATCTCGATCTCGATCCCGAACCGGATGCGCTGCTCAAGTGATCTGTGTGCTGTGCAAGGACCAAGGGCACCTCCAACCTAGCAACCATCGAGGATATCAGCATTATGCAAATCTGCAATTGCCACTGACAGTGTAAATTACTCTTAGACATGCCACGATGCGGATAACACCTGGGTACCATGAAGCAGTGACACAAGAAGGAAGGAAGACGGAAGGTAGAAGGTGTTTCCCACAGTACTTAGACGATACGTGCGGAGTGCTAGGGGACAGCTCATGGGGGATCGGCTCCGATCAGAGACTTGCAACAGGAAGGGTCATCGATCTCTTGTCTAAGTCAGGATATTTGGAAGAAGGTTCACGGCGAACTATCGGCTCTAGAACTAGCATCTTCGTCTGTCTTTCTGCTTATCTGCATTCAGGATCGAAAACCTTCTTGTATCAGCCAGTAAATAAAGTACTACTTAAATCGAACAATTACTATATGCAGCTCAGACGGAGAATCAAGGAAGAAGTAATCAAAAAGTATACCAAAAAGTCATTCCCTTTTTCCAGTTCAAATCCACACGTGTATCCAAGATTGAATTTATTTTTTAATCAAAAACTAGAACAAAATTCTTGTAAAACTAAATTGACAGTGTGTCCAAAATCTCGGAATCGCCAAACCGACGACTTTCCATGTGCCAGGATGACGTTGAGAATTTCTTTGGGCAGGAGCTCGATCCTGTCGGGAAAGACAGTCGACTCGGAGTTTATGGAGGGGCCGACGCCTCGCCACTCGCTGCTATCGGGACGGTTCAAGCAGAGCTTTGCCTATCTGTCGCTGCGATCCCGAATGCCCGGGATCATGCAGCAGATCATCACGATGCTGCAGGAGAGCGGACCGGAGCTGGAGAAGCAGTTCGGCGCGGAAGTGCACAAGGAGATTCAGCATGTTATCGATGCTATTGAACGGCTGAAGTTGCAGCTGAGTTCCGATCGCCAGTTCACCCTGTTCCACGGCAACGAGCCGGACCAGGCTGCATGGAATGCCTTCATCACGGCGCTGCCCCGACACAAGCGGTCGTATTTTCGAGCCTGCTGGCTGCACGCCGAGTGCTACCTGTACCGGCGCATCTACTCCTTCGTTGAGAACACCAAGCACCTGGGCGGCTTCGACTACTTTGCGGAACTGAAGAGGGAAGATCTTCTGATCAGCGCGCGGGCCATGCACGCTCTGGCATTGGCCACCAGGAACCTGGCCAAGAGCTACGAGTCGTTCTGCAAGCTCATGCGAATCAACCTGTGGAGCAACCACTACGAGATCCAGCTGAATGCGTATGTTTTCCAAGAGGACGAGCTCCACTCCGACATAGATGTGCTCACCAGGGTCGCGGACCTCGACAGGAACCTCCTCGTGGACGACTCCAACCTCGTCTGGAACTGTCTGATGAAGGCTAAGGGCACGGGCGACATAATCGTGGACTTCATCTGCGACAACGGAGGATTCGAGTTCTTTACGGATATGCTCTTCCTGGAGTACCTGGTGGAGAACGGAATGGCCACCCAGGTACGGCTGCACGTCAAGGCCATACCCTGGTACATTTCGGATTTGCTTAGCTCGGATGTCCTGTGGACTGTCAACTACCTAATCAACCATTCCGACCCGATGCTGTCCGCGGTGGGCCAGAACTGGGCCCGCCTTATGAAAGATGGTAAGATCGTTATCGCCCCCACGACCCACTTCTGGACAGGACCGCAGCCCTACTTTGTGATGATTGAATCTGACCTGGAACTGTACAAAATGCTGTCCGGGGGCAAGCTGGCCATCTTCAAGGGCGACCTCAACTACCGCAGGCTCATGGGCGATTATATCTGGGACCCCACCGAGGACTTCATCACATGCCTGCGTGGCTTTCGGCCCTGCAACATATGCGCCATGCGGACAGTCAAGTGCGAGGTTATCTGTGGCCTGCCGGAGGGTCAGGCCGACGCCCTGCTGAGAACCGATCCGCAGTGGATGATATCCGGAAATTACGGCGTTATCCAGTACACGGACAGCCTCAAGTGCAACTGCTACCAGGTGGCCAGATTTTCAAGCCTCTCCCCCCCACCACATATGTCTCCCCAAACCAACTGCAAGGTGGATAAGCCCGATCCCAGTCACCGTAATCGCCAGGGGAGTCGCAACAGTCATAAGAAGTAGGACCTGCCTCGATGGAAGTGATACTTACAGATGTCTGACCGTGGGGCCATGGGGCCGAGGGGCTGCCGACTGCCCAATCAAGCGGCCCAGACCCAGACGCTGTTCAAGTTTCTTTATTAAATTCGCGGCGTTGAATTGCGAGTGCTGGACCGCAGCTGGCTGCGATTGGAAGCTCCTCCACGTCTCAATTTGCGTTGCCTATCACTGCCCGCCGGCGTAGAAAACTCCTCGCCAAGTTCCCATGGACAAATGTTGCCAAATTTGTCAGCGCGCGCACTGTTCCTAAAATCAAACTACATCGTTACTCCCACCGAGTGGAAATGGCCTCCCTCCCAGTCGCGACAGGGGCAGGGACAGCAATGCCTGCTAGTTAGCTGCCCCGTCGCCCCGACAAGATTCCGCCATATCCAGGGTTTGCCAATGCCTGGGATCTGGCGTTCGGCGTCTGGCCAGCCAATTGCCGATTGACTAATGCTGTTGATTTTATTGATGGGGTGCACATGCGCTATCATTTGTAAGCCGCTGCGGGGGAAGAATCCCAATTTGAAAAAGGAAAGTCCGACGACTAGGAAAGATTACAGGACGCGTAACAAGTGTGTCGGTTGGAATGCTTACTAAACCTTAATGATGCGGCATGCAGAAAACTTTATTAATCGTTTCTATTTTCCAATATAGGTTTTGCCTTTTGTAATCCGAAAACAATAGAACAACCGTAACAGTTATAGTAGTTTCCTTTCTTGAAGACTAGTTCCCACAATCTCAAAATATGGTAGAAAATGTCCCCCAAGATCGTAATCGCAATCGTTTTTGCAGGCCAATGCCCATCAATGAAATAATTATAGGTACATATTTTCTAACAGGATGCATGTTTCCAAAGTGAATTTTAAAAAGAAAACAATTTCCAAATTTAATCAAGATTACAGTCCGTTGCTCTTGAAAGAGGTTCCTATCAGTGGGAGTCCTTTGGCCCGATGGTTACCGCCAATATCCCTGCTTGGGCAGCCGCCACGCAGAGCTTTCCCAGTAACATGAAGCCTTATCACGAAAAGTAGCAACCAGGAAGCTAATGCTCCTTTAGATCTTGTTCAATCGTTAGGATCTTCTTGCAAATCAAATTATTCAACTTGACTGCCCGACCAGCTTTGGCACACCATGGCAAGCATTGGCATTCAGTAAATGAGCAAGCCACCAGGGCAATAATCCATAAATAATTTGCACAAAATGAACACTCTCACAGCTATTAAGAGGTTACTTCTGAAAAGAGCAACATGAGGCCGAGACGCCGAATTCCAAAGCACAGTGGAACCTTCTGCATTCACCATCGCATCGTAAATCAGGTACAGTTCCCGAAAAATCGACAGCAATTAATCATAAGTACTTTGTACATTGCAATGCTGCCGCCACGAAATGGCAATGCTCGCAGAACCCGAACCCGAACCCGAACTCAAACTCAAACGAATTATTTTCCCACCGATTTGGAAGCCACCCCAAAGTCGGACAGGACCTATTGCGCAGCTGCAGGATAGCACCGGGAGGCCAAAACAGCTTCCATATGCTCGGCGGTGGGAATGATGTCCACTAGGCCCGATGGAGAGGGGTTGGCTGAGTAGGGTTCGCGTTCGCGTTCGCCCTTGAAAGCGACATACGCCACCCGGCAACAGGAGCAGCAGCAGGAGCAGGCACCCGATACCAGGTTGCTGTTGACGCCTCTTCAGTGCCGGTGCTTTTGTCTGATTTTCTGTTAGGGGTTGCAAAAGTTTTCCCACCATTTTGTCGGTAGATTACGACTCTGATTTCCGAGCCACCACTGAGCCGGGCGAGTGCCGGGTGATAGTGCGCAGGTATGCGTGATGAGACCAGCTGGCAGCCCAACAACCCAACACAGCCGGCATGTGGATGGTTCCAACTGAACAAAAACTAAGCTTTTATTATGCGGAAATGCGGAAAGCGCATGGGAAAGGTGTGCTCTGGGTGGCGTGGCCCTTAGAATCCCTAAGAGACCTATGAGTAATGACTTATCAGAGGTCGATGGTGGACAAGTTGGTTGGGAAATGCTTATTTTGGGGGCGATCGTGTCGTGTGAGTCATGAGTCCCTCTCTTGAGTTGCATCGACCAGTGAGTAGACTATTTACCCAAGTGGAAGTGGTGGATTTACGGGACACTCAATGCTGTTCATTTTGCTGCCTAGTTTATGGCGTGGATGATAAGCAGGAAATACTCCACTCTCGCCCTGGACACGAGTAGCCGTTCAGCCATTAGTCCACGTCCACTGAAATATGGGCAAATTAAATTGAGCTCAATTTGAGTGCAATTATCTTTGGGAGTGCAGGGACCCAGGCACCCAGAGACCAAACCCCCAAAACAGTTGACATAAACCTTTCGCCAGCAACTCTCCGAGTCTGCCGCCAAAGGCGCTGACAAGTGGCTAAGCTCTAGCAGCGACTGTGGCAGCCACAGCCACAGCCACGACAGACGCAACGGCAGCGGCAGCGGTAAAAAGGTCAACATTTCGTAATCAGCTTAGTGGCTTTTGTATGCACGTAACCATAACCATACCCCATGTCATCCTATATTTCACAGGCACCGACAGAGACAGAGACCCAAGCAGCCAAGACCGAGCGGGGCACACTGTCAACCCGCCACTGCTGCGAGATTGTGGGCCAACATCCAGGCAACAGTTCGCCAAACATTCGCCAACTGACCAAGTGGTCGAATGGTGCAAGCAGCACAGCACAGCACAGCACAGCGCTGGCAAAACTATGTATTGGTAGTACGAGTGTGTTCCAGCGACTATCACCCGCTAACATTCAAATTCAAATTTGCTTGGACCCAACGCGTCGGCCACCGACAAAAATTAGCCACAGACTTGGGCGCTAATCTGGTTTTAAGCTACGAAACCGTCGACGTCTCCGTCTCCGTCTGCGCCTTCGCCTCCGTCTCGGCCTGGCCCTGTCCTGTCTGCTGCTGCCGCTGCTGCTGCTGCGATGCGGGTGTGTTCACGCAGAGGCCTGCCTTACTTGGCCTGCGCCCAGCCGTTCGCTATTCGATTCCCCAGCCTTTGCCTCGCCTCATGTCCATCGGCGGCTAACCAGTTTGTGTGTGTGGGGCACCCGCACCTGGCCAACTGCCCAACATACGACTCTCCGAGTGCAACTGCCAGCCCAGCTGCCCGAAGTTTCTTCCCGGCCCGACCATGCCCTATCCTACGCTTGCCCCAGTCCACCATCCACTCCACACGATCGGTCCTGCCCAGGGCTACTTTTCAGGCTGCGATGCCACCACAATTACTGGGTCTTACATTTTCACTGGGAGTGTTACAGTGAGCCCATGTTTCGAGTTGAAGATGCGTTGTCCCTATACAAATATTTCCTAAATGAGCTGCGCAAAGTCCAAGGACCTAAAGGCCATATGCATAATTGTCTAGCAATACGGAAAGCATATTCGAAAAATAATAATAAGAAATTATCTCGATTAAACCGCGTTTTTAAATAATATCCAAGATATTTCTAGTTGGACTTTCCCCTTTCCCCACGTCGGAGGAGTGTCTATAAATCGAAGTAAATTGAGTGGCAACAACGCCACGTCGAAAGTTATTTGCTGCGGATAGACTACAATGTATCTTGTTTTACCTACAGCTATGATATGATTGCTTCCACTACCATCCGATCCATCCATTGCTAAATAAATAAACAAAAACCGAGAGTCCAGAGTCGAGAGTCGCGAGCAGAGATTCGAGAGAGCCTTGGGGTGGAGAAATCAATTGACTTCTCTCGCGGATCCCTCGTTATCCATTTAAATGCAAATATCCAAGAGTGGACAAAGGCCTAACTAGAATGCATTTATTTTATTCTCCTGCGTTGCTTAATTTCGTTATGGCTGCTGTTTATTGGTCTGCGAGATTCCGATTCCATCGAGGAGATACTTAAATGTTTATGGTTATTCGCCTGGCGACATGCAGATATGAAAATATGGGTTTATAGCCATATAGACTTTCCAATAAAGCTAAGAGGGCGCAATGCTGCAAATAAAAGTGCACACACCAAGGTTTATATGCCATATAATTGAAACTGCTCCTAATACTACGAGTACCACCCAGCCATCCAGCCAGCCCCACCCTGTATAAAGTTTGCAGCTTTGGAGCATATCCAGATTTTTAAACGAATGCTCTGGAAGTCCTGGGCGACACTTTGGTCAACGATTGATGGCCGCTGTGGTCTGTTCGCTGGTAAAAGCAGCAACGAAACGCCTTTCCATTTTCAATGACTAAACAGGTTGCCGTTGCCGTTGCCGTTGTAGCCCGCCCTCTCGGCATTCACAAATACCCACAAATAGTGCCCTGTAATTCGTCTACTCAACGCCAGAGTGTGATTTGCTGATTAGCAACACTCTTTCCGTCATATTCTGAAACCCAATTACAACGGCAATGACGGGACCCGGGCCGCAGACAAGACAAACGGCCAAACAGTTGCAGCTCCAATCCTAGTCCCAGTCTGTACCGGGCCTGGCCACGTGAACACCCTTATGCAAAAACAAATCAAAACAGCATAAAAAACCGTAAATCTGTGCCAAAAAAAAAAGGAAAGAAAACTCTGTCGGCTCTCGCTGTTAGAGCATGTGCCAAAGCCCGAAAACCCAGACCAAGACCAAAACCAAAACCTCTAGCCAAGACACTTGGCCACTCAAGATGCCGACGCCGACGCCAACGAGGACGGCGGCTGCTGTGATAAAATATGAGACAGTGGGGCAGACAGTCGACTGCCGTGGAGAAGAGTGAGCAGGAGGGGGCGGCATGGGCGTCTGGGGGAATGGGCAATGATTCAGAGCAAAAACAGCCAAATAATAAAAAGGAGTCTGTGTAGACCGTCGTATATAACTGACCATCAGACAGACAGACGTCCGAGCAGCAGCAGCCGCAGCACCACCACTAGACGCCACCTAGCGAATGAATGGGGAAACCAACCTGTCAGCCAAAGATACAAACAAGACTCCGATTAGAGATGTGACTTGATCAGAGAATGCGATGAGTCATAGCTATACTAGAGTAGCAAAATGAGACAGAATGAATATCAATTCCCTAAATTTCATATAAATATTTCGATAGCTGTTCTGCTGCGATACCAAAAACCACTCCACTCCTGATTTATGTACATGATTTTCGGATGAAAGTTGAGGTCTAGGATCATACATACGTATATACATACATATGTATATCCATAATTATTTTAATGCTACCTGCCTGATACAACAGATTAGATATCCAAGTAACGAAATGGGCAAGAAGTAATTGTTTGCATCTTCACTTGGAAGAGTTGGGATTTATTGCGAAAAGATTAAAGTTGCGATCGTAAATTCTTCGAATATGTTAATCTCTCGTGTCACGCGCCCATCCCTACTCCTATCCCCACCACAGAGCTTGTGGGTCTTTCTTCATATGCAGATGCAGAGTGGGTTACTTTTTACAAATGTCGTGCATTTGTTGCTATTTCCAATATTTATTTATTTATTTGCCGGGCCGGCCAGTGCGCCAGTGCGCCAGTGCGCCAATGCATTAGAGGCAATAAAATAAATAAAATTGAAATTGACTACGTCAGAAAAGTTTGGCATTCATAATGCATGAGTTTTGATTTCTTGGCGACGCTGCCACTGCCGCTGGCCAAATATGAAAAAGGTCCAGCGCGAAAATCACTTAACTCTTGCATTGAGTCCGGATTTCGGATTCAGGATTTATGCTAACTACTCGACTTGTTATAATTGGTATATTAAATGATTTAAAAGTCTGCCGTGCTTGCAGCCCAAACAGAAATCAATTCACATTGGGGTTGGGATTTGGATTGGGATTGGGATTGGGAGCGGGTGTAGCCTGTAGCCTGGGACCAGAAATGGAACTCTGTCTCGGAACACAACACTCTGAACAGACTGAAAACTGGCTTAATATTATTTATGAGCCCAATGCTCGCCATATCACGTAATAATCACGCACATAAATGGCCAGTTAAATGCCGGGCAGACCTCTCGGGCCACTCGGGCCACTTGGGCATCGGGCCTCTCGGGCAGGCTGGCAGGCTAGCAGGCGGGCAGGCGGGCACTCTGTGGCTAGTTGCATTTCATATTTCATTTCGAGTGATATTTGCAAAACATACGCGCGAGTGGCGCAAATAAAAAATTAAGTAATAGATTTTGTCGGTGCGATAACAAAAAAGTGCTAAAATATTTCAAAATGCGTCAAACTTAATTTATAGATTATTTTTTCCCCATCAAGCACCAGACAGTCATTGGAGACCACCAGGAGATTAAGTTGTTGGCATACTCCTACGGACATCGGGTATCTGTAGTGGGATTCCATTCTGCAGTTGGAAGAATTATAATAAGGTGCAGAACTCTGATAGATAGCCCTCTTATTTATGATTTAAATATTTGTACCGTATCATCTCATGCAAGTGCTGAGGTCAGCCTCTTCTGGTCGGAGCAACAACAAATCGCTGTCAATTGTGCAGCACAACAACATCAAACAATTACACGTAAATTGGCAGCGATCGATGTCCGTGGAACGGCAATGGGCCGACGTCATACCAGTCCAATCCACATCGAGCCATAGCCACAGACACAGCCATGTTGCATGTCCGAGTGAAAAGTATTCCGTGACTGCCAAGCGATTCAGAGACTCCGAGAGTCAGAGTCAGAGTCAGGGCTGAGATGCGGCGAATGACAGTTGAATCACCTTCATTTTTAATGGAGACAAGTGTCAGTAATTTATGCACAATGGCAGCAGAAATCCGGAGAGGCGGAGAGAAGAGAAGATGCTGCACAAACAAGCGTAGAAATTGATGCACAAGTTAAACAAATTAAAATCGATTGTCGGGTATGCTCTCATCTCAGTCTTTGGGTCCGAACAACGACTCGAAGCTGTGAACCTGAGCCTGAGCTTGAGGTTGAGCCTGAGATTAAGCCTGTGTTGAGGCTGAAGAGTGGGCCCCATCCCCATCCCGTCCACATCCCCGTCCTCATCCCAGGGTCAGGCCAGTGTGCGCGGGGTCAATGTGAATTGTGTGAAAATGACCGTAGCCATGAGCCATGAGGAGGAGGCAGCTCTCCGATCCACGCCGGGTTTCTAGAGTTGTCTCTAGAGGAGGAGTGTAAGCGATCTTGGCACTTCATTATTCACGCGCGTGCTTCGTTCAAGGCTCGGGGCATGGGGCTCTCGACTAGAGTCCAGGTCTCGGTCTGGGTCTGGGGCCCTGGCGGAAATGTCAATAGCAAATCACTTAATTTGTACAGCAATTTTCACCATGCAGCAATATAAGCAATAGAAAAAGAAAAGCATGTAATGCGAAACGTGCAGAGTTTTTCCGAGGCAAAATTGTGGCCATGCCTCACGATGCCTTCGACTCTGATGGGCCGAACTCGATCAAATAATGTACAAACATTATGCTGGATTATCCCAGTGGTGTTTGGCACTTTCTTAGCTGTGATCGTTTGTCGTCCGATTGTTAAACTGCCCACAGGCAATGTCCACTCCCAATGACGAGGTCAATGGGGTCAACGAAGCTTGAGTTGGAAGTGCAACAATGTACAGAATGAGTCTCAGACAATGTTAGGACAAGTTCTTGGGGATTACATGCCTAACGATTGACCTGCGATAATGGGCTTGTGCAGACGTTAGGCCACCTAATGAGCATCATAAAGGAAACCACATGGATCACTAAGAGAAGGATGGCGAACATTGAGACTTTCAGAGAACACAAAAAAAGTACAGCCTCATCGATGGGATGGCAGCGAACAAAAGCTTCTGGATCCACCCCCAGCTGGCCACATGTCAACCCTCTCTCTATAGCTCTATCTCTGTCTCTGTCTGTCTCTCTTGTAGACGACACACCCACATCACAGCCAGTGACCATACTCCGTTCATCACAGGCGCACTGGACGCGTGCCGCTGGTCAGCCCACAATGGAGATGGAAGCTATGCGATAGGAAGCGTCGCTATCGCGCGTGTCAGGGAACAACAAGTCAAGCCGGAAAGCGGACGATCCCCGAGGCCTGGCAGGACCTGCATGGTGGAAGGTGGAACTGTGAAACGTGCAAAGTGTGGGTCACGTGTCGCATATTAAGAATTGAACGCTGCTCAAAACGTATGTCAAATGTCCCAACCATCAACAGACCAGGGGTTACGTTACCACTGCACTGGTATGGGCTGGAGGGTGGAGGGTTAAACCAACAGGGCGAGGGTGTTCAGGCACCCGTGACGCCCTGGTTCAACCCTCAACCTCATCTTTCGTTGACTTTCTACTGTGTGGCCAGCGAACAATTACACGACGCAGCTCCGAAGTGGGTCTGCTCCGGCCCTGGGAGAAGGACAAGGACTCGGAATGGGATGACGTCAAGTAAATAATATCATCAGCGTTTGTCGCTCATTAATGGATCGACAGTAGAGTGCCGCAATGGCAATCCACCCCTGAATCAGCGCCAAGTTGCCATTTAATTTGGCTTAATTTAATTTTTGCTGGTAGCCACCAGAGGCAGAAGCATCGGTTCGACTTTTGGCAAGTTCTCGGTCTTTCTCTCCCCTCAATTCTGATTTGACAATTGTGGGAATCTTTATTGCAACAATATGCCGAATGTCATCCCTCCCCCTTCCCCCGATCGAGTCCCATTTCGAATCCCATGATTCCACCGACTGTTTCCACATGTGCAATGATGCATGGACTGCTTCCTTGGTGCATAGTGTGGGAATCCATTGAAAGACCTCTCTATCACTTTGATGTATGTTGACATACATCATCGCTGCATTGTAATAATTTAATTGATAATTGTTTAGTCACTATTTGATTTCCAATTCGACCCTCCCTTGCTGGGAGGGTCGCCTGGCGTTGGCCGTTAATTGTTTTGGGTCTAGTAATAGAACATTTTTACTCCGGCCAGGTCATAGATTGAAGTGGATTCGGACTGGGAAAATTGGGGAAATCATATACCCGTATGGAGGCAAGCGTGGGAAGTCAACAAGATTGCTGTACTGGAACCGTTTATGACTTAAGGTGTGATCGGAACAACGTGAATGAGGGTTTACGTGAGATAATTAGAATCTCCATTGCAAAGGGAAGGAATCAAATTAAAAGGATCTCTCCCATAAGAATCACTGGCATAATTTGGAAGGGGGCTACTCCTGACCTTATATACATACATATGTACATACATACATATATGCAAGTCTGAGTCCCCGATTCTGAGTCTGCATCCATAAAATTAGCACTAAATATCGTTTGTTGCTGTTGTTGGGCTCATTAAAAGCCGAATCTATGCATACAATTTGCGATGAATGTCCCAAACCTTAAACCTCAAACATGGCAGGGCCAGGGCCAGGGCCAGTCAGTCAGTCAGGTAAAGCTAAAGGTAAGTGGCTCGTCTGAAAGCTGAGACCATTACAGGCCATTACAAAAGGAGTTCGCAACGAAGCCCAGACGAAGACGAAAACGAAGAAATGTTAAAAGCAAGTCCAAACTAATTTCAAGCACCCTCAGGTGATGAAGACAATTAAATATTCGTGATTTAACGATCACTTTGCAATGCTCCAAACTGTCAGGAAGACCACAGCAACAACAACAGACACAGCCACAAGTACAGCTACAGCTACAACCCGACGTCCCGACGGCCCGACGTCCCGACGGCCCGAATCCCGCCGAATCGCACTCTGCCAAATGTAAATGACTTTAAGACGGACGATGGAGCCCTAAAAATTTCTAGCGGCCAAGATAAAGATCACACAGCGGACGGACATGGCCAAGAAGAACTAAAGCAGAGTCTTGGTTTTCCCTGGTTTTGTTTTTGTTTTTCTTACCTCTACTCATCACGAATTTTCCTACCCGGAAAGGGGTGGGGAGGGAGAGGGCGCGAGCAGCTTGCAGATACAGGTTATGCGCAATTTTTTCGGGCTTTTTTTGTTGCCAATTTGCCTATCAACAAGCGATCGATTAAGTACGCCTACCAGGCCCCAGTGAACGGTGTACGGTGTGCGGAGTGAGTGTGCGGCAAAAGGAAGGAAAGAAACGACTCCACGGCTTTGCTATATTGGTCACAAAGTCAAAATGTTAATAAAGGCAGCGACTGGGACTTGGGCAGAGCTAACTGTAAGCCAGCTTCTTGCTTCTTGCGGATCCCAGCCGCTCAGTTCTGGCCGAGCCAAGCGGTCAACCCACCCACAAGCTGGTGGTCAAGTTCAAGCTGCTGCGGCAGCAGATTCCAATCAGGTGTAATAATTCTTATTGGCAACGCTTCGTCTGGAAGACTTTCTTTTAATATGCCCCGACGACTGAAGGCCTTAATTCTGGCCTGGGATGGCCTCGTGACAGGTACTTTGCACATCTCAACGAAAAAAACATAGCTTCTATATTATTCTCTAATTTATAAGAACATCCAGCTGGTATTGTTTCTAAATTTCTGTATGTGGGTTTGCAGCTTGGTTCCCTTTAGTAAAAGTAGTTCTTGAAGCCTCTCTAAAACATTTATTCATGCAGCAGTGATTGAGTCACGCGGCCATCTCTATGAGAGACTGTGGTATCGCCGTTTACTGTTAGACGCAGAAGAGCTCGAATTTGAGTTCTCTTTCCCTCTGCGCACTTCACTTCACGATTTTTGATTGATCGTGCATACTAAACTATAAATCCATCGTGATACATTGGGGCGATCAGGCGAGCGAGCCAGCGAGCCAGCGACTGAGTTGAACGATTCACGTCTAGCCTGTGCTTGGGTCTGGGTCTGGGTCTGGGAGTTTGACTGGGACTGTGGGTGGGTCTTTGTGCTGGGGCTGGGGCTAGGGCTGGAGCTGGGATGAACCTCATTTTCATATTAGCAGAGCATACAGAGGGATCGATGGATGGTTAATTTTTCGCATTAATCAGACGGGGCTAATGCAGGCAGTTAATCGTTTCTCCCTTCTTCGAATGCATCACATATCGGACTGCATCGCGACTGCACTTTGCCTAATTTTGGGTGGCTCTTTTTATCGCACACAGCTGCAGGCAGCGGCAGAGGCAGAGGCAGTGGCTGTGGGGTGGCAGACTCAACTCAAGAGTTGAGTTTTATGTGCCAAGTGACACCAAACGAGGCATAAATATCTGGAAGATACAACTAATTAGTGGGTGTTTGTCAGCCGACTGTAGGGCTTACCGGGCAGGCAAGGTGTCGCCCCATCTGTGCCCCACTGTGCGGAGTGGAGCGGATCGGCGGCGAACAATAATGTTAAATCAATTCCCCAGGCGATGTCGCACTTAACTCGCTGGATAGCTGCTACCCTCCCCCTTTGGGAAGTATTTTTGGCGCTGCCTCTGAGAAATTATTGAAATTTTTACATCAGGCTGGAACTGGAAGAACTCACTGGAAACCCATCATCGTTTTCGTCTTCGTCTTCGTCTCCATCGTCGTCGGCGTCTATTCTTGTATCTGGCGGGCATTAAATGCGATTAAATTGATTCCTCACCAAATGCCGTCAAATCGCCAAGTTTGACTTTGATTTTATATCTTTCGTATCGCCGGGGGCTTTGGCTCCCGCCTCCCGCATCCCGTCTCCTGTCACCCGCCAGCACCACACACCCATACCCATTGACGGATTGTCCCCCGTCCCCTGCACTTTTATTGCACTTTGAGATTGAATCTGTGGCCATCGTAAAAGTGTTTTTATTGTTTTACTAGCTACGCACCGGGCTACGGCTGGTGGCTGGAGAGGGTCGCGGCTTCTTCTCCGGGGGCGCATTTTATGGGGGCAACTAAGCCAATTTCAGCGATTATGGGCCATCATCGGTGTGTTTGCAGCTAACAAAACATAACACGTCATGCGATGCTCTGCTCTACTCGGAGATAACACTTGGCCATGCTAAGCCCCGATGAAAACATGACATTTATGTGGACTCTGCTGGCTTCGAGGGGAAATCACAGATAAAGTGTAAGCCCATTCTTGAAAATGATTTTGTAAATATACCATGCATCGACGAGGTAAGCTTTGCATTCAATGAATATTGATCCGTTCGTTATACTTTATAGGGATCAATTTATTGTGAAAGTGTTATGGGAATCTCGAAGAAGACCAAAGAAGCAGTCACTCCGCGGTGGAGTGTTCTCTATCGGAACAAGTGAACTTTCCACCTAATTATATCTTAAATATTTTTTCCATATTTTAATCATCTACCCGTTGCAGAGTTTCCTTGTATTTTCTTCTTCTGCTTCCTTCCAGTGACAGGCTCATTTGTTTCTGGTGAGCCTTGTCTCCATAACTCTACAAAGCAGCAGATACATACATACATATGTACATTCGAGGGCTACCCAAATCCGGACGTCATTAGCCCTCGCTCTTAGGCAATGATAGCTTCCAACAAGTGTTGGAGGCGAGTCAGAGTCCCCCTAGGCCAGACGACAATAGCTTTCGAATGTTTCTAATTAAAAAACGAAAGCAAAGGCAAACACAATGCCAAGGTACAAGGCAATCGCATCGCATCGGATCGGATTGGATTGGATTGGAACGGGGGGCAGGCTATTTATAGACCCAAGCTATAGACCCAGCTGCCGGAAAAACTCGATGCTCGGTGCGCCTAACTCTCCGTGAAGTGTAATGTGACCGACACAGGAGGCAGTAGGCAGGAGAGAGAGGGCCCGCATAAAGCGAGCGTATCGGAGCAGCAGGGTGGCAGGGGGGAACTCTCATAGCTCTTTCTATAGCTCCTATAATCATAAGCATTTTGCGATGATTTAGTGCCGCCCAGGCTGCGACACGTGTGTGTAGATATGGGTGTGGAGTGTGGAGTGTTTTTGGGGGTATCGCGCGATATGTCGGCGTCCTTTCAAGCTGATTTTTCACACGCCGCCATTCAGTCGTTCCTTCTCGATGAGCCGTGCAGCCTTCCCTCCACCCCACAAAACGCAATATAATAATGTCTAGCCTCAGGTTATTTTTTGGGGTTTCGTCATAATTCAGTTCAGGATAGATACTCTTCAGGCGCCGCAGAGTCGTCGTTAATTAAGTTGCACCAGCGACAACGGCAGCAGCAGCGGCAGCGTACTATATATAGTACGAGTATTCCTCTATCAACATAACTCCCCCACCGCCACCACACAAATTCCAATTCAAATTGAATTGCAAAGGGTTGAGTAGTTAATTCTGTTTGCTTTCGACGGCGCCCGGTTGAGTAGGCAACCCCACCGCCCGCCTGATGGCACACTTTTACCCTAAACATGGACATAATTACCATGGCACTTCACACAGTTAATTGCCAGACCCGGAGCCGGAGCCGGAGCCGGACCCGTACCCAGACCCATGCCAATCTAAGCGAGAGAGCGAGAGAGAGAGCCTGTACTCCACCAAACTGAACCCGATGGCAGGCAAAGGGTTGGATGCGGTCCCTGCCTTATTGTTTCCATTTGGCTGCAAGCGGGCTTCCCCTCTATGACTCGTTGACCTCGTGTTCTTGTTGATTTTAGCAACTTTATTGACGTTTAACACGTCGCGTGGTTAGGGAGTCTGTTGTGCTGTCCATAAATGAGTTAACAACAGATGTTTACATCATTTACATTTGTATTGTGTTAATATATGGTAAAGGACACCTCTCTCCTGTCTCTCTCATGGGATGCTGAGGAGTGTCAAATGGCTGGATGCGGTGGGCCAAGTTAAAACCGTAACCTTAATCTCCCCCGATATTGGTTCATTCCGCTATCTGCATTTGATCGCTGTTTCTGGTTCTCGATTTCGCTTCTCACGTTGTTGCTGTTGCTGCTGCTGCTGCTGCTGCTGTTGTTGTTGCTGCTGGCCAAGGCGAAGCAATTAAAATAAACCAATGATCGATTGCATTTAGCAAAAACCTAGCCCAGCCAAAACGTGCATTTAATTGAGGCTGGTAGCAGATTATATAAAATTATATTTTAAATCAAACAGCAAACGGCAAATGGCCAAAAGCAGCCCAAAAATACCCAGCCAAGCCGAACAATTTAAGCCACCCACTCGCCGTGAAGGACGTGGCAGTTGCAACTGCGGCGCCAGCGGCCACTTTATAACGATCTCTGGTTCCCCAGTCCCCTGTGTCGGGTACTCAAGAAATCACAACGGCAGACACAGAAAAAGAAACAATGCCAGTCCGATCAAAGCGTTACGCTGCGGCTGTGGCAGTGGCTGTGGCTGCTGCGACAGTCGAACATAACCCGAGGGCGCCTCAAACGTAAATGAAATTGAAATGGCCACACAATTATATTTTCCGAAAATGATTTTCTAGAATGGTATCGTAGCGGCTCCAAGTGCTCACAGCTTAGCCAGCATTTGCCAGCTGATTGTGAGATTGAGCCGATAGGAAGTGAACTGGGACTTGGGACGGAACTTCCTTAGCCCAAAAAACTCTGCCAATATGATTTGTCGCCCATTGAGTGGGATACTGAAGCCCGATTCCGATGCCGATGCCGATTCCGATGCCTGCGATAATGATGATGCAACCGCTGATTCGCTGGCCCCAAAACAATGGCCACCGAGCACGTGCAGACCTTGCCATAATTTACAAATCCGCAAAAGTTGGTGTCCAAAACGAGGAAGGAGGAAGAACGTTGCCGAGTCGAAGATGATATGCTCTCTAAGAGCACTGTGATCCACAGTCTCACCATATCCAAGTACATTAATTCATCTGATCCTAACGCTTGATTTCGATTCATTCTCATCAGTGAGAGCAGGGTATCCGACTGGAAGGAAGGGTATCGTATCTGTGCATATTGAAACCTGTAGATGGACAAGCATCGGTTTTGGTAATGTTCCAAGCGCTTCGCTTTTCATATCTGCAACTCGTTTGCAGCATCTTGCATTATTATTATTATTACTATTATTTTGATGGGGCTACTTTTCGCTTTTGTTGTTTGGTTTGTTTGGTCAGAGGCTGCATTTGCATCTGCCGCCTGAATGGCTGGGGGGTTGGGTGTCAGAGTTCAATCAAATGAATGGCACCCCAAACGTTTAATGTCTTTGATGGTTTTATTAGTCGATTGCCGTGGCCGTTGCCTTTGCAACGGCGCCGATCTCTCGGATCTCCAGCTAGGAGTAGGCCAACTCCACTACTGACTCATTAGCCATTGTTGCGATGAAGTTGTTGGGGGAGTTTAGCTTGCTTTCAGCTTTTGGCTTTTGGCCAGCCGGCAGTGATTTCCTCGACTGATTACTGATTACTGGAATCTGCGGCGGGCTTTACTTTTATTACTCGTGTTGCTATTTATTGGTATGCAATTTGCGGCCGGGCGAAAAGTTCAAGGTTTCGAAATTAAAAAGTAGCCCAGCCAGCGATTGCATCGATCGCTGATGAGACCCCAAGGTTACTGCGAGTGTCCTGGGGGCAGACAGCGATTGGTTGCCGATCGGTGGGTGCTATGCATCTATCGATGGGTACCACTTCAGCATCCATCCCTCTAGAATCCAAATCAGTTCTTGCTTCTGTATTCGAGCTCTATTTATAGATCAGATCCAGATCCAGCTGCAAGGAACAACCCTTCTTCGAGTCTTACTTCCGATAGAACCAGGGCACACTTCCTCCATGCCACAGGGCAAACAGGTGTGAGACGGCCTCACCCTCACCACCAACCAAGTAGAAATTTAAAATCTCATACGCGTGTCCAACTTGTGCCTTCATCTGGCTCGTTAGTCGAAAATAGCTGGGCGGCACGACGTCAGCTCAGGAACAGCATCAGCATCAGCATCAACATCAGTCTCTGGAACAGCAACTCAAGTGACACCTTTTCGACCAATGCATCTGCACAATTACGAGCGGGGCCAAGGTATCAGATTTCTGGAGAAGGCGCAGCCACCAGCAGAAAACTCCTTTCTTTTATGCGCCACTGACAAACGGCACATTGCACATGTCCATGTCGCCGTCCCAGTCCATGTCCTGCACTGAGACGAGTTGAGACGGAGAAGGAGTCTATGTCGGAGTCAGAGTCGGAGATGGGACACAGACGCTGCCTGCTGCACAGCTACAATCACAATCACAATCAGTCACCCCCATCAGAAAGGCAGCCTCTGAAACAAAAGGCGTGTGTACGCACATGGCCTAGAGATGGGAGCGTGATAAGAAGATGTTCGTAAAGACAATAGTATGATAGGGTTAATCAAATCCTGCTCTCATATGCATATATGTAAGTACACTGTGGATTCCTAGTTGCTTGAATTATTCTTTGAACAAACAAACGTAACGCTCGTGACTCACGGGACAGGGTATGGTACTTTTTTAGGTACCATCTCTAGGCAGGTCCTCTCTGTGTTGCTGGTGCTGGTGCGGGTGCGGGTGTTTCGCCTTGGACACGGTATTGATTTCATGTTGACGCTGCAATATTTCTCTTAATGAAAACAAACAATGAGATGCGATGAGGCCGCAGGCGAGAATGCCAGCAGGGCATCTGTCTCCTCTCCCGTAGGCAGGAGGCTGGAGGCAGAAGGCAGGAGACTGGATGGCTATACAAAGTGCGTGTTATTAATATTATTGGCCCAGAGGCTGCTCCTGGCTATTGGCCACACAGAGCGACAGGGTAGGGCAGGCAGCAGGCAGCAAGCGGCAGGCGGCAAGCGGCAGGCTGAGATGTGTGCTGCCAGATAATTGTGGCAAGCAGGTCGTGCCAAATTCCGCACAAGATGAAGATGGAGATGGAGTGGAGTGCAGATGGAGATGGAGCCAGGCCAATTTAAAACCAATTTAAAGTTTAATGAATTCATAAAGAAATCACTGACTGCACTTTCAAAACATAATCTGCCGACATTCTCCAATGCCACCTCCAGCACCACAGCATCACCAGCACCTCGTCTTCTACGGCACATGGCGTGCCAAATCTCATAATCAGTCAATAACTTTTGCCGCCTTTGCTCGCACGTGGCCTGCCCTGGTCTCTGCATGGTATGGTATGGTATGGTATGGGCCATGGTCTGGGTCTGGGTCTCGGTCTGGAGGCCTCCGACATCGCCTTGGACTTGGATTTCCACTTGGTTGTATTTTATGAGCAATCGAAGTGAAATCAATGGCATTGCCTGCATACCATTAACACGAAAGTCGCCTCGATTGCGAAATCGCTTGGGGCCATCTTAGTCAAGGAAGTGCTGCAGAAGGTGCGCTGGAGAGCGAGATCAGGAGAGCGAGAATGGAGAGTGGAGAATGGAGAATGGAGAACGGAGAACGGGAATGGCGAATGGGGGGACCCAACCCGAGCTGTCGCTGCACTTTGATTCGTTAAACAAATTTTATTATTGAGCAGATTTCCAAAGCATGACAGTTATTAATTGCAAATATCGCTTAATTCATCGCTTCAAAACGACAACACATCGCATAGTTCCCTCCGCGGAGATCGAGACGGAGACCGGGCCGGTCCGGGCCAATCCTCCAAACAACCTGTAATCACGACACGATTCCCCGGCCCAACCGAGTCGTTGCAGAGGAAAGGGGATATGGGATAGGGCAGGGAAGGTGCCCCGTTACCAATGTATCCTAAGTTATGGTCGAATTTTATTTTTTTTGCTCTCCGAGGCATGCTCAGCATCAGCCTCAGCTTCAGACTGTTCCTGTTGTGGTGGTTGCCACAATCAACGCCAGAGTTGGCTTTATATTTCGCTGGTAGAGTGGCAGTGAGGCAGGAGCGTGGAGCGTGGAGGAGCTTGTGGCGTGGCCGGGCATGATGTTGTATGGCCGAGTAATTTACATGGTTGCATTCCATTGACACTGATCATCAGTTAATTTGTTTCTTTACAGCCCATATGGGAAAAGTGAATGCGAGACGTTTGTTTTCGGGTCTCTGGGACACTTCTTATCCGATGCCTGATCGGGACGAGGGCCCGTACAAGAAGTGAAGGTAGTCGAAAGCGAAAAAAGGAGTTCTGCGTGATTGAAAGATGGCAATGAGCTATCGCTATCGTTTACGACAGCTGTAGTCGCAAAAATACTCATAATTGTGTCGGACACTGGCCGCTGAATGCGAATTGCATAAGCCTCAATCAAAGGCCGGTCCAGCTAACTACCAGTAAAACAAACCATAAGTCCCTATTAATACTAATTGGAACCCCCTTGAGCCCCCTCCGTCTGTCACAATCAATTTGCCGGCTTAAATGCTACGTCTGCTCCACATGCCCCGACAGTCGCATATCTATTTGGAGCCGAGAAGGGCTCCACAGCCACCAGCCAGCAGCCTGCCAGCCAGCCAGCCACCCACCGCATAATCAAATCATTAGTGAAAGGTTTTAGGGCACTTGATCGATCGGCCAGCTCGTTAAGCCGCAATAAATGCACTTAGCGAATAGAAACAAGTCAAATATTTTCACAAGCAAACTGCAAACCTATCGACGATACCCACCGATGGCTGCCTTGAAAACAAAAAGAGATTGATTGTGTTGACTGATGGTGTTGTGGATCGTTCTCCACTCTACTCCACTCCATTTAACGTCAGGAGTGGGAGTGGGAGTGGGATACCGATAGCGATACCGATACCCCCGCGGACAGCCCGGCTGCCATCCCGATGCAATTGGCAAATTTGAATGCTGCTGATGTTGTCGATATTTTCCTCTCTTTTTCGGCTTTTCGGCAACGTATTCGGAACAGTGGCAGCTGGAACCGAGCAACCAACTTCGAACTTCCAACTGGCAACCGTGGCTATCGTGATGGCCCCGTTTTATTGATGGATTAAGGGCGATTACGCGATCGTTGTCAGAGTCGCTGCATAGACAAAGTATGAGTACGAGTAGCTAAAGGGCCAGACCCAGAGCTGGCTTTGCTTGTTTTCTGTTTGCTGAAGCCAATAAACCTCTCCAGCTCGAGCTCGAGCTCGAGCTCAAGCTCGATCCGAAGATGATGAGGATAGGACTCTCGAGGGAATATTGTGCAATCGATAATCATGGCAGGGCTGTAAAGGGGAGGCCCCGATCGCGATCGTTCGAATTGAGCTGTCATGTCAGGCGGCAGTTAATCATTCCAGCAGACCATTCCAGCCGATCAAAAAATACATAATCAAATTAACTGCCAGAAGAGAAGTCCAAGCCAAAGTCAGGACAATGTTGCCAATGTAGGCTACAGCGGAACGAATAAGACGATTGTGTCTAACAATCTTTTCCACCTATCAAGGGGTATCAAGGGTACGAGTATTTATGTGATACTGACACTCACTGAGTATCGTTTATTAATTCATGAAATTCATTTAAACTGTATCAATAACCAGATGGCAGTCCTTTTATTTCATTTTAATGAATGAATGAATGAATATGATTCATCACTCGATACGAGTATATTTTGGCCTTATTCAACTCTGGTTAAAGAGCAAATCCCAGTCGAGTCGAGAACCAGAACCTCCCTCCGCTTGGCTCGATTTAGCGCTCTGCTGTGGGCGCCCTGGGCGGCAAGTGATTTGATTGCTGGCCATTGCCCAGGGTCCACGGACTCTGTTACGCCGCTGCCGCTGCTGCTGCTGCTGCCGCTGCTGCTGCTGACTCAGTTCAAACAAGTTGCTTGGGGGAGGGAGTGGGAGTTATGAAATAATGCATTATAATTTGGCAGTCGATTGCCGGACGGGGAGATGCACCTTGTGCTTGTGGTACGGGCATGTTTGTTTCTCTCCCCCTCCATGTCCCTCTGCCACATTTTGGCTCCCTCTTTGCTTTGCATAATTGTGGGAAACAACCAGCGGGTTTTACGGCGGAGCCGGACTCGCTAAGTAGGCTAAGGTTCGTTATGCCATTGTGGCATGCCTTGCCACTGACTCACTCCCTCTCCCCGTGACCCCGCAACCGGCAGACGGCCGAAGGTTTGATAAATTGTGCTCCTGCTATCGAGCATAAAGCGAAGTGCAGGCCACATACTCGTTTCGCGTATCGAAGGCGATCGCAGGCGAATCGCTGTGATTAATTCCGAGTCCCAGAACGGAGATGGCCTGCCTGTCTCTGGACTCTGTCTGGCTGTCTGGGAAACCTGTTCCGCTGCACTTGGCGCCTGCCGCCAGTCGCCAAACTCATCGGCACACACCACACCACACCCAGTTCTGTCGCCTTTGTCCGGGGCTGGGGCTGGGGCTGGGGCGGAACTCGGGCCGGGCCTCATTAGCCTTGTGCGCCTTGCTCTGTCGCTTGCTAATCAATTGTCGCCATATTAAGGTCGCACTCTACTGCCACTCGACTCATTCCTGGCACTGTCCTGGCTCTGTCTCTGTCTGAAGCTGCTATCAGCGCTGCCATGACACTTTGGCGCTTCATTTAAATCATAAAAAAAAGTGAGAAAAGTTCGGCTTGTGACGTAACCGACTGCGTAGTGCGCTGCAGTCGAAGATCCCCTCTAAATGAAGGCCTCTCTATGCCAGCGACTATCGGAGAATAAAGTGGGACCAGGACCAGTCTGGGCTCACTTTTACTTCCTCTTCGGCCAGAAGCACCTCCGACCAGAAGTCCCCATGCGAATGCTCTACACCAATCAGAGAGTCAGTCGAGTGGATAGCATATTGCATTTTTGGTCGCCTTTGCTTTTGATTTTGCTTTTGCTTTTGCTAAATGTGACACTGAGGCTACTGTTCGTAATGGTGTTGGCATTAAAATGGATTACACACTGAAAAGCGGCTGCCTGAGCTGAGCTGAGCTTTCGCCTGGCCAAGACAGGACCGGGACTGGGACTGGGAGCGGGAGCGTGCTGGGGGCTGGCATGGCCCACTCCTGGGTTGGCACCTGCAACTGCTGGGACTGGTTTTCAAAATATATAAATGTACATACAATACATACATACATATGTACATAGTATGTGTGTGCTTGAAAAAAAGGTGTTCCTTGTTGGTGCGTCTCTGTCTGCATCCTCGTCTCGTGGCTTAGTGCAAAGCGGCATTTATTCACGGCATTTCGATTTCAATTACGATACAAATTGTCATTAATGTTGGAAAGTTGTTTTCGCAATCATGGCTCGTAGGTCGGGGAGAGATGGGGCTTACGGGGCTATGGCGGAGAGCTGCGGGTGGGGTGATTTTGATGGAGTGGATAGGCATAGAATAAAGTTGCAGTAGCCACGAACCAAGCTCAACCTGTGTCACATTTGATTGACTTTGAGGCAATCTCAGTTCGGGTTCAAAAGACTCCCCCCACACCCCCTGAACACTTACAATCTCTACGGGTATTTCTCTGCCCCTCTCTCTCTCTCTCTCTCTCTCTCTCTCGTTGTCTGTCTCGTTCGAACAACCATTAAAAAGTCATAAACCACAATTATAATTTCCATATCTGTTTCGCTTGTGCACCCAAAAACCACACCTCAGAACTAGAATCGGAATCGGAATCGCCTCAGATGGCGATTTACTTGACTTGCTACAACAAACTATGTGTATGTGTAACTATGTGTATGTGTATGTGCTATATGTACGATATAAAAAGTTCTTACTCATAAATAAAACATTTTTTAATTTCCCATAATTTTCGACCCAGAGCAGAGCAGAGCAGGGCAGAGCAAGACGCAAATCAAGAAATTACAAAAAACAAATTTCTCGTGCGAGGAGTGTGCCTGTGGTGCCCAGCCAAGTGGCATATAGAACGATCGATGATGAAACCCCGCAGCAGATCGGATCGACTAACCTGCGACAGTGTGTCTTGAGGCCTACCCAACCCCAACCCCAACCCCAATACCATCGCCAACCCATCCCAAGAGAACTTCCGCGAAGAACAGCAAACACGGGTCACCGTTATGCCTCAGTGCTGCACCCCCAGACGATCGGACGGCGGTGCTCAATATTCGTATCAGTGTATCAGATTGGAGTGGAGTGCGGAGTGCGGGCTGTACAGTGTACACCTTAAGTCAACGAATCGAACGGACAGCGCCTTAAAATTGTATTCGGATTTGGTGGCTTGGCTGAGAGAGCCTCAAAGTAACGTTCCAGTATTGCGTACTTGTTAAAATATGTTTTCGATGATCGCACACGAGCACTGAAATGTGTGCTCTGTTCGTTTCGAAAGCGTCGCCCAGAATATGACAGCGGCGATTGGGACTGAGACTTGGACCTGGACTTGGGCTGGGAGTGGGACCGGGAAAGGGAAGAGGGACTGTGACGACGATCCACGATCAACGATCGACGATCGACGATCGGTGCGTTATTGAAGCGAAACAAGTGTTTAGTCACCCAAACAGAAAGTCGGCAGGTAAAATGGGTTCTGTTCTCCGTCTTGTTCTTCTCCTTCTTGGACGCCACCTCCCCCTTCGAGTGGGCTCTCCTTCTGCGTACACTCTCGGACTCGGGTGTGCAAGTATGTGGAGCGCACCCCAAAGCTGTCATCCGTCAGCGTGGCGGACCTTATTTGGTTAGGCTTCATTGAAGGTGCACCTTTGTTACGCTCAATGAGCGATATGTTTGTAGTCTTTTAAAGGTACGACGAGTAGCACATCCACATCCACGTCCCCATCCACTTTGTTGGCCCCCTGGCGTAGCGATCGCCTTGAATCGTTGCGATCGCGGCGGCGTGTCTGGGCCAGTAAATGGCCTGTGGCTGTGGAAACTGTTTGGCTTGGATGGAAGGAGGGAAGGGAGGATTCTTTTCCGGGAATTGGGGACATAATTAATGTTTGTCCAGTTTCCGGTCCAAGACGATCGCCAATATTTGGAGACCACCCCACCATTTCGGCAGAGCAAGGGGAATTTCAAGTTGATCAAGATCGCTGTTCTAATTTAACTGCGAGTACCTATGCAAAGGATTTCTGGACAGGTCTGTGATCTCCAGGCGATCTTCAATTATGGCAGTTAATAAAGAATGATCGATTATGCAGTAGATCAGCGATCAGTAAAGTATAGCATTGATCTTATTTTGAGTGCTGGTGAATGCGAACAAAACAAATATTACTTATATTTACTGGGAGCGTACTATTTTTACACTACATGTGATCCATGAATTTGTGCCATAATTGTATCAGAAAGTTCACTGATCACAGATTACGGACATATTGTAATCTAGAAATTGGGTGATCTAGTCCGTGGGATCTCTGGATCTTAGTGTATGGTAAAGCTGTTTTTTTTTCATTTCCCATTTTCAGTTTTCCCCAGTTTCCAAGTGACCCCTCTGAGCCCCGCGAGATCGTTGATCTGCGATCACCTGAAGATTTACGACCGCTGTCCACAATTTGTGTTGCATTCTCCAAGCAAACCATTTCCAAATACCTACGCCATAATTATGGGCCTCCCATCCCTCGTCGTGTTCAATTGCAAAATCGGCAGCTGGCTCCCGCTTCGCATTCGATTCGAGTGTACCCACTCCTGCAGTGGGGTATCTATTCGTATCTTTCGATTTATCTGGCTAAGCGCATCTCCTCCATAAACCTTATGACATTTTTATGTTAATGCAACTTTGACTTTGGCTGTCTGTTCTCTATCGTCTGTCGTCTGTTGCTGCTCCTATCCGTATCCGCATCCGAGTGGCGCCCTCCTTGTTTTTATTACCTTTTAAATGTTGCGTTAAGTCCGCCATTAAAACGAGCGACGCCTGTGCCGTATGCCTGATGCCCATGCCCCATGCCCCAAGCCCCATGCCCCATGCCGTATGTTTACAGATTTGTCGTCATAATTGCTTTTTAATACCTTATCTATTGGCTATTGGTCTGTCCGTCCGTCCATCTGTCTGTCAGTCTGTCTGTCTGTCTGCGGCTATGGCTGTGACTGTGGCATCATCATTAGGAGACATTGCCAAGCCGTTTAATTGTTTCGAATGAATTACTGTCGCAAAGCTTTGGGATCCCGCCGGGCAGGGGCAGGCTGCTGCTGTCTGCTGCCGATGGCTACCTAGGGCTAGTCCTCTTATCTGACGATCGCTCAGCATTTACGCATTCGATTAAGCCAAGAGCCAGCCCCAATCCTATCGATTGGATCTGAGTCTGGGTCTGGGTCTGAGTCTGAGACGGACAATGTCTCTTGTTCTCCGGGTGTGTGGGAAACCATTTGAGAACCCTGGGGGGGCGGAGGGAGCAAAGATTTATCAGCGTGATGAGTAATGATCAATTTTGAGGATCACACACACAGCTGTGTGATAAGACCGGGTGCCCAGGCCCAGGGCTTGCCCTGTATGCAAATGCGGAATAGGCTTGCAGTTACGTTACCTTATTCTCGCATAAGACACCCATTCTCTTGTCCGGTATTAACGGCAGTATCGGAACAGAGCCGGACTTTTGCTGACATATCATGACACCGCTTAACCCCAGACAGCAGACAGCGCTACCATAAATCACAAAATATAAAATTCAATCCGCTTAAATTGCTTAATTATTGGCGGGGTCTTGGGCGTTAAATTTACCTACATAAAAATACGTCATTTGTGCTGTGGCTGTGGTAATTCACTCATATTAATTTCAATTACACTCCGCGTACAATGCAATTATGCGTTGATCAAGTCGCCCCGGCATGCCGGCCAGGATGGAGCTGTGGTGGTAAGCTGGAGAGGTGGGATCGGGCTCGAGCTCAAGCTCGGGCTCGTTCTCGGGAAGCAGGCTGTCATGTAAACCGAAAATCTGGCAATTTATGTGATCAGAGGCTGCGATTTCAATCAGCAAAAAAGGCGCGCGCGCGGCGGAACACAAAATAAGGAAAATCTCATAAGGAAGACCGAAGTTACAAGCACCCTTGATACTAGCCCGATACTTAATGGAATCTACACGAAAGGAGATAGCTATTGCCAAAGAAACAAGACTGAAAACATACGTCCAGCCTCAAAAAAAAAAAAAAGGGTTAGGAAATGCCTTGAATTTGTCTATGCGTGGCGCACTCTTGGACAGAATCATTCAACCCACTGCAAGGGTATGCAAAAAAAAAAAAGGAAAAATTACTCAACACCTTCCCAGAGAACGGGGCTGATCTGAACCGAAATAAACCGATATGTTGCTGCAGGGCGAGTTTTCCACCGTCGACGTCGTCTAAGCGCGTTTCAAATTTCTTGTCTGGTGGCTCTACGTCCGACTTCGACTTCGACTCCGACTCCGACTCAACCGACTCTGTACACCGGCATTGGCAATGGCAACAGCAACAGCAACAGCCACAGCAACGGCAGAAAATTTAATTAAAGAACACCATAAAAGTGTCGCCCGTGCGATCGTAATTATGAATTTAATCTCAATTAAAGCGTTTATCTTGATTTTGCATGTGGCCGCTGCTTGCTCGGGACTTGGCTTGGGACTGAGACTGAGACTTGGACTGGGACCTGGTCTGGTCTGGACTGGCTGCGTCTGTCCCAGTCGCAAGTCTCTGGGCAATTTGTTTGCCCAACGGTTGGCCAGTGAATTTATTTGCATTATCCTGGTGGCGCGGCGGCGTCGCCCGGGGCACGGGGCACGTTCCTATCGGCGCCCGGCTTTTATTTGCTTGGACATGTGCAAACACCTTTGTTGCATTTAGCAGATAAACATTTTTCCATTTTCCATTTTATACGGCAACTGCGTTCAACTGCCTTTCCAGTTATCAATTGGTCAAAGTTTTTATCTATTTGTGGCGCACGTAGTTCCCTGGGAGTTGTGCATTTCAATTTGTCTTTAAGCGATTAACTTGTCGTCGATAGTCGATCAGTTATGTGTGTCTGGATATGCAATGGCAAACACTATAGTCCATAGTAGGGACTGTTTACTCAGAGTACATATGGCTATTCCAGTGAAAGAATAATATAGAAAGGAATAGAAAAGGAAGACCTCTGTTACAGCGAAATTTATCCGAAAAGAAGGGCTCGCCTGGTACGAGTATTCCCTCATCCACTTGATTTTAATAACCATTTCCCAATAGTTTTCCCTTGGATTCAGTTCCACTTCGGTTTTCAAGCATTTCCGATGGCATTTGAATTTTAATTCGAATTTGAATTTGAATTTGATTAGTTGTATGCCAACTTAAGCGTAATATATGATCTCTGGGCATGAACTAACGGGCTTCAATTGGCTTTGACTGGGCCCGAGAGATCATTTATCAAAGACAGTCCCGACGCACAGGAGACACCTACTCAGAGAAAGAGTGAGAGGGAGGGGGGAGACAAAGAGAGAGAGAGAGAGAGAGAGAGAGAGAGAGAGCTCCACAAATAAACGATTATTGCCATGTAATTTCCGACTATTAGTAATATTTGCGATGACAACAAGCGCGGCATGAACGAGCAGGGGCGTCGCTGGAAAGTCGTCTAGTCCTGGGAGCCTCGAGTTCATCTCGGAAATGAGGATGCGCCCAATTTGTGGACCAGTTTGGGTTTCCCTACTCCGACGCCCATGATCTGGAACCAAGTATTGGAGGAGCACCTGGATCTGGACCTGCCGCCATTGGAAGAACTCTTCGGCAAGCTGTGCAAATTTGACGGCAAAAATCAATTTGAAAACGATTTTGGAGGCGACGTGGGCGTTGCCCGCCAAAAGGAAACGCCAATATGACACGCTCAGTGGGGGAGGAGCAGGAGGAGGAGGAGCCAATAGAGAAACAGCAACATGACTGACTGCGACCGACGTCTCATGTTACTGAAAGTCGGTTCGTGCCGAGCGAAGCCAAAAGCAAAGCCACATCCAGATTCAGATTCAGAGCCACAGTTAGAGCTAAATCCATAGCCATAGCCATAGCCATAGCCAGGGCCAGAGCATTAACCAGCTATCGACGACGCTGACGGATGGCCAAGAGTCCGAGAGCCTCAGTCAGGGAGAGATAAGCGCCGCCAAAGACAAATGCGTCTTGTGGGTTCAGAAAATCGCCGAGATTATTACGATTTTTCATAATAAATTGTGGCAAATCAGGCGCTCTGGCATTATAAGGCATCATTAACAACGACAACGACAACAACGTCGCAGCGGGCGAGGCAACTCCTCTTCGGCATCGCCCTCGCCGCACTACCATCCACCACCATGCACCATCAGAAGGCACCATCAAGGCGCAAGCTAACACTGTGTAGGCCAAAAGCGTTAACAAGTCGGGCCTGTGACGTTGGAGGCGACTCCACTCGACTTCGACTTCGACTTTGACTTCAACTTCAAGCTGGATCGTCGTCGTTCATAACTGCAAAACGAATGAGCGAGTGCGCCCAACAAGTGGGAAGTACGTCGTCCCGTACCGGCCCCTGCCCCTGCTCGGCCCCTTTCCGGCCAGGTCCGGCCAAAGATCAAGCCAGCACCACCAAAGTTGGCTCGGTGCGTGGCGCTCGTCGGCCTCCGTCGCAGTCTCTTTGAAGTCCGATGGGGCCGACAATACCAAGTCGTTTATGCGCAGAATGTGTACGCGTTGATGACGCTGACGCTGATGTGTGTGAGGCAAGGCAGCAACAACAATAACAGCAATAACAGCAATAACAACAATAACAAGAGCGTCGCATGTACAACGCAGCAACGCAGCAACGGAGCAACATCAGCCACATCACATCTATTGGAGCAGAAGGCCTACCCACCTAGGAACCCAGCCCGATCTCCTGCACCGGTCCGCACCGAACTGCACCCAGCGCAAGCCATGTGCTGCATTTACTTGTCAATTTGTTTTTTGGTCAACGTTTAAATAATGAACTCATATTTGCAACTCTGGCCTGGCCGCGTTTGGCCAGAGTTTGTGTTGCTGCACATGCGGCGCATGTCATGTTTCATTATGGTCGACGGTCGGGCAGTTGCCACATGGCCGATGTTCGTTTGCTCGCATGGAGCGGCAGATCGCGGAGACGCGGAGACCGCTCGCACTTGCTGTAACTCAATTCCAGGAAGGCTTTGACCGGCCGCAAAACTAGGAAATGGCCAACTCCCAAGCTTCAGAGGGTGGCACATACATACATACACAGCATACAGGGAGGCCGAGGCATTACATACTTATGTATGTACTCGCACGAGTTCATACGTAATGCGGTTAGGTGGCCAGTGAACCGGGTGTGGCAGTATCTGCATAGGGGATTCCGGAAATAGAAAGTGGTAAGAAAGGAGAGAGCATACAGAGTAAGAGAACAACTCTATATCTTTTTAAAGGATAATGCTCTCCTGAGAAGTATAAAATCGACTTTGGTCAGCAGAATGCAGTATATGCTGACACGGAATCACACATTTTCTCACATAGAAGTTCAGTTTTCACTCTATGAAAACTATTATTCGCAATCCAAGAATTTATAGGATCCGTAAAGATCAGCGTCAGAATATAGAATACGAATATCCGAATCATAAGAAATGGAACCAAGCAACCTAAGCATTGTTTTAGGCCCCAGTCTCATTCACTTTTCTCGCCTGCCAATTTATCCGGCAGCAGATTGGCTTGAAAGACATCAAAGTTTTGGCATTGAACTATATAAAATAGGGACAACACCCACCGGAGGCCCCAGGGGCTGCACCGATTCGGCTCCATTCATTGGCGATACAATCGGGCGTCACTAGCGACGCCATCTCTGACAGATTTGACGTCTCTGCCGCTGTCTGCGCCGGCACTTCGGTGGCAAGCGGCATGCGGCATGCGGCATGCGGCCAGAGCCAATGCATTCTCATAATATTTATGCAAAATATTGAAAATAAAGAAATCAGCCCGAGAGCTGCATTCGGCTCGGGGCGTTGAAGCATTGTCAATGCAACGGAGAAACATTTTCAATTTTTCAATTTTAAATTTGTTAATGCGCGGCCTGACGGCCTGAACCTGAGAGGAAGCATGGACTTGGACTTGGAACTGTGGCAGAGACTGGGGTAACTGGAACTGGAACTGGGGGCTTGGGGCCTGGGGCCTGGGGCTTGGCCACTTGTTTGCATCAATTTGAATTTTAATTGAAAATACCGTCCGTCGAATGCGGACAGTAAGAAAAACACGCGAATCTGTCCCCCGCGCCACCGGAGACTGGCGCCAGTTAGCTGGGGTTCTGGTTCTGTGGAGCCATGTGGGTGGATATATCATCGGTAGACCTCATTTGCAGCGGCTGCGGTTCCGTTTAGCTGCAGGTTAACTCTCAGCATTGGCATTGGCAGAAATGCAAATTTGAAATGCCGAACAGAACGGAACGGAACAAAAGATAGTTAATTAGTCAGTCTTTTCATTTGTTAATCATAAATACGAACTGTTTTTTCTGGCTCATTTGGAGAACTCTTTGATGAATAGAGGTCGACAGAGTCTAACCGCTTATCAAAACACCATCAGAATGTTCTGAATTATACAAACATAAAGCCGCAAGAAGAGAAAACATTATTTAATGTGGTCTAAGTCTGGGTCTGCGTCTAGGACCCCACTAATATGCCGGACACACCCAATAAATTTCGAAGAATGCTCAATCCTTTTCCCATTTCCAGGGAAGAGGGACCTGGAGATGGAGATGGCAGGACTTAGGGGTTGCAACTGCAGTCGGACATCAAGAACATCAGAGCTGTGGCGCGAGGATAATGAACCCCAGTTTACAACCAGAAAGTGAAGCGAATGAATTCATTAGGGAAAAAAACTACGGGCCGGCCGGCCGGCAAGGGTCAGAAGGGGCCACTACCATTTGACCAACTGTTGTGAGCCCGAAAATTGATGAAAAGTGAGCGCTCCGGAGAGGAGAGGAGCGTTGCCAGCACACGAACGGCACACGAGAGCCAGGGCGAGGGCCTGAAGCGTGTCGTGTTAATTGCCACTAACTAAGCGGGTCGAGAGCGGGTCTTATCGGCATTGTTTTGTAGGCGTATGGGGGCAGAGTCAGAAACAGCCGACCATATGGCTATCCTGGCCCAAACCGAACTGGGCCTGTCTGGTTTGGTCTGGTCAGAAGATGTATCTATTTTGGGCAGTGCTGAAATTAATTACGAGCTGACCAAAATGTGATCATCATCATCAGGCTGCCCGCTGTCGGCAGCCGGGGATCTCAATGAAACCATCGGAGGATAAGCCAGCAAGGAGAAGCCGACACCTGATGTTTGATTTGATAGCCAAGGACTCAAATTAGACCCTCGAGAATTTACGGTTTCACTTTCAGTGCTCAAATCAAAACAGGTAAACGTCGGATGATAAGCAGACAGTTGGTCCGACAGTTGTGCGTCTCGCCTGTCGATAAAGTTAATAGCTCCCTTTTACAATCTCGAGACTGTTAGTTTATGGAGTGTGGCCGACACTTCTGTATCTTCAGCGGGTCGGGTCGGGTCGGATCGAGTCGTTAAATGCATCTTAGAGTCCCGCTCCGCGGCCACAGCGGAAACGGAAGAAAGTCTTTCACTCGATGCTAGCTCGGCTCATGTATATTTCAGTAGCTCGGACGGCTAGGTACGTCATCGAGATGGGGCCAGTCGGGCTACGCTCGATCATAAGTCTCTGATCGATTTGCATAGCAACAAACCGCTGTGGTTGTCTAGCTCTCTCCGCCTCGGCCGGGGAGGGGGGCCCTTCGCATCACATGTGTTGCCGTGGGGCCCAACACGTGAATGGGTTGCAACACTCTCCAGCATATATTTTCATAGAATTTGGATTTTGATTTGGATTTGGATGTGGATTTTGGATTGCCAGAACAAGTACTATATGTACTTCCCCTAGAGGAGATCAGTGCTCGTAGCGATCGAAGTCTCAACACCTAAGCATCACTCCTGGGCAATGAACTACTGTCAGTGTCAGTGAGGAATTCAAATGGATCGATCGTAAGTGATTCTAATAGCCGGGAGCATTACCTACCAGACTTATTGCACCCAAAAATTCTCACAGCGATTCTCCCCAATGAAGCAGGCCCACTTTTGAGTGCCTCCCCTCGAGGGAGCTGGGGGGAGGGAGCGAAAGAAAGTCACATACATAAATCATTTTTGGCGTAGGCCGGAGCATCAGTTCCAGCATCAGCTACTGAATGGAGATGGCTATTTTTGGACATCGAGTCGCATCTTTTGTAAACGTTTTGGGGCGGTATACGAGTACGTGTATATTTGTAAATGCTACCGCATCGATTTGCGTGCGATGTGTGTCAAGTAGATGCAATCGATGGTCGAACGATGGAATGGAATCGAATCGAATCGATTTGCCTGCAAATTAACGAATCGGATATGCCCGATGGAAGCGGACCCGGACTGGGCCCCGTAAAACGGGTAGAGGGAGGGGGAGTGGCAGATGGGAGTGGGTGGTGCAGAGTAGGACTGAGGGACTAGGCACGAAGCTACCGTCTACCCTTTGAGTGTACTTAATGCAATATTTATAACTTGTCCGCTGCTCATAAGAAATTCAAATCGGAGATGAAGATGAGTCCCAGATGCCGAGCAGGAAGTAAACTTAATTTTCGTACAGCATATAAGGCCACTAATTAAACTGATTGCAGACGTTGCCGACAAGAAGCGAAGACGAAATCATAACCACAATTAACCGTTTGGCCGGGATCGGGATGCCAAACATGTCAATGGCAATCAGTGGGGCAGCCCTGAGGCGATCGTGGCTGCCTCTGCCGCTCTCCCCATGTCTCCCTATGTCCCTCTGTCTCTTCTGCGATCATCCACATGCACAACAACGATGACGATGATGATGATGATGAGCAGAGGAAACACAAAGCGACATGTCAACTATAACCACCCATCGATCGGGCTTGTCGACAACTAGGAAAACTACAACTGGCGAACGACAAGTAACAACATTTATCAACGCTAGGCGATCTACAGCATCGAAGGCACGAAGCCCAATGGGAGGGAGAGGAAGCGGGAGCTGGGGAGAGGGTGATGGGTGATCTTCATCAAGTTGATGGCCACAGGATGGAGTCTGGACTGAGGCTTTGACTGCACTTAGCGACTACTAACGCCACGTTTCTCCGTTCTCTGGTCATGTAACTCAAAACTTCAGCCTCCAGCCTGCCGCCTAGAGTAGAACCTTTGCGGTCTGTGGGACGGGACCCGCTTTACAGTTAAGGTCGCTGATCGCTGACAGGTTGGCGATGCCAATGGCAATGCCTGAAGACGGAGACGGTGTCGAATGTTGGGCACGATCATTTGCATGTGGTGCGGCATAAGAGACCAAGTCGAAGAGCAGAGCTCTGCAGATGGACAGTTGTCGTGGCTCGGCTGTCATTCGGCGGCGCAATTTCTCTCCGGGTTTTGATTTATGCAATGCGATCGGCGATCGCACATCGCTCACTTGTCGTCGTCGCCGTCGCAGTCATCGTCGCAGTCGTCGCAAACGTTGTCGTCGTCATCATCAGCAGCCTGGATGCTCCAGCTGAGGGGGCCCAGAGATCATATCTTCTGCTCCACATCAGCGCGGCGATTAAGCAATATGTTTTTGGCCATGTTGAAGCATTTGGCAGCAATAGACTAACCCACACTTACACCCGCCTATCTGCAGTCAGATCTCTCTCGGGGTTACGAAATCCAAATCCAAATCGAAATCGAAAATCGCAAGTCGCACACAGCTTGCACTGGCTCTGACGCTGACGCTAGCGCTGGCGCTGGCGGATGGCAATGTGTGTGCGGGAGAGTTACCAAGATTAATGTTGATGCTTTTTCAATTACAACTCTGGCAGCATACAAATTTGGAGTAAAACGTAATCGGCCGTAATCTCAGACGTCCTAAACGACCGAACCGACCACGACTCCTCGACTCCTCGACTCCTCTGACTCCAGCCTTCCTCTGACTGACTGCCTAAGTGGCTGCTGGCTGCCTGAACTGAGCCCAACCCGCTCCGCTCCGCTCCGCTCGGTCAGCTCGGATCGGTTCAGCTCCTCGACTCCACTCCACTCCACTCCACTCGGTATTGGATTTCCTAATGTTTGTTTTGCATGAGCTTTTTGTCTTTCTTTCTTTTTCCATTTCTGTGTGACATGCGCCGCTCGCTGATTGCCTCCTCCTCGTCGGCATTGTCGTCGTCGTCGTTTTGGTCTTGGTCTTGGTCGTAGTCGTAGTCGCAGTCGACGTTGTCGTTGTCTTGGCAATTACAAATGCCGCGACTTGTATCATGGCCCGCCATCGATTTGTACGGCATGGAATTGGAATCGAAATCGGAATCGCATCGGATCCCATCCTATACTATCCCATCCCATTACATGCCATCCCATCTGCCATCAGGTGAGGCTTTCGTATGCTGCTTCCATCGATCTGCGATCTGGTTTGGCCTGGGTGCCGGGTTGCTTTTGTCAATTGCAATTTGTTATCGTGTTGTTTGGTCGCCCGGCTGGACTAATGGGGAATAAGGTACGAGTAATGCGACTCAGGTGGCTCTCGATTCAATCAAAGGGATCTTCATGCACCGAAGCGCAATGATCTGGCTGAATCAGAGCTCTGACTCCAGCGGTTGGCTCAGCTCAGCGGCTGATGTGATTCTGTCCCTAAGAACTGATTATAGCCAGGACAATGGAATGGGTAAGCAAGAAGTAAGCCAAAGTATGCCGCTGCAACAATAGGCGGCACAGATCACAGACGTTGGCCAATGACCAAGGAGGAATGACTCTCCGTAGTAGGTCACTGGGTGAGGAGGACGAGGACAAGGCCTGGTCGGTCAGACAATCGGGCGACAGGTACAACGAGTCTGCGATCAGTCCTGACTTTCCATTGTCTGGCCTGCAAGGTGTTTCCTCACAGCTGATTCTTTGTTACCAGTTCTATCGTATTTTTTTGCAATTGCACAAGAGACGCGCACTGATTATCAAGGAAGTGAAATTATTGTCCATTGTCTTGCCCGAAACCTTCTAGGAATGGTCTGTTTTTTGTAGGCTGTTTTATTTATGGTCAAAAGGTGTTACTGTTTCTGCCAATGTCGCTAATGGTTCGATCATTGCGATCCACATACGATCCACTAGAAGTTCGTGACCAAGCGGGCACAGGACCCATACCTGTCGGGGACTAAATCTTATCAACACAAAAATAAATACATCGCACGCTCTAATCAAACACCCTGGCCTGGACCAACAGAGTCAGCAGATAAACCTCGTCTGAGCCTAGTCCAAATCAGCGAACTACCGTCTGGCACGTCAATGGCATGTCAATCAACAAGGACCCCGACCCCGATAAGCAGCCGTCACTACGGTTATCACCTGCACTTCGTGGACGCATGCGCGTACGCATACACCGAGATCCGTTTGGCAAATACTTATGAAGGTTGAAAAAGGATTGGAGATTGGAGAAACCCCAGAGACCCGGAAATGTGCATTCTCGTCTGTCGTCTGTCGTCGGATTGGAGGGGCAGCTAATTAAATGTTTGCTTTGGGAAAAGGTGCAAATTTCAGATGTTCCCAATTTCAGATACAGATTGATGGAGTATAGTGGGGGCGGGTTAAGAGGAAGTGTCTGAAATGGAAAGTGCACGATAAATCGGGTTCCTGTTTGCATTTTGTAAAGGTAAAGGTAAAGGTGTTTCCTCCGAGAACTCCATATGCCTATTGTATTTCATTCCCCTCTATTGACTGAGAGGGTTCGGCTGCTGCGAATTGTCACAAAATACACAAAGTACCCAAGATGTGAGGTTTGCTTCCTGTTGATGAAATGGCCCAGGATCTGGATCTGTATATGTATTTCTCGTAATCACAGAATTCGAGGGATGAACTCATATTGGAATAAGAAAACAGAGAAAAGTTCTTTGTGATTTTTGTACTTTTATTATTATAAAAATAGATTTTCTTAGAATTAGTAAAATCTTAACAACAGTTGTTTAACATAATGAGAGTAATAATGTAGGTATGTAAAAATAGTTTGTTAAATAAACAAGATAAACTAAATGAGTAAATTTGGTCAAATGCTGCTGTGATTATGGGGCAATGTACACGAACTTAGGATCTAGGAGGATCTATAACTGATATAAATAGAGAGTATAGAATAGAAGGAATAGTAGTCCTAACTATAGCACCAAAACCGAATCGACTTAGTGATAACTAATGTTAACAAGCATCTGAGGATTTATTGTCTGTAGTTTGGTCTTCGCCAGCGGAATGTATCAGCTTTTCTTCTTTTCTTCTGCCGTTTGTGGCACAGTCAACGTGCCTCGTTTGAGGTCGATATCGCAACTATCGCTCCCGACTACGCAATCGTGATGGTGCAGTTGGAGCTGGAGTGTTTGTTGAGGAGCGACATGCGAGAGAAGGACTTGTGGCACACCTGGCAGGCATACTTCTTCACGTCCACGTGAGTCTGCTGGTGGGCACGCAGGTTGGAGCGGTCGGCGAAGGAGCGCGGGCAGTCTGGGCACTGGAAGGGCTTCTCGCCGGTGTGGGTGCGGATGTGGCCCTGCAGCAGCCAGGGGCGCGAGAAGGCCTTGCCGCAGATGGGGCACTTGCAGGGCAACGTGTGGGTGCGGATGTGCATCTTAAGGGCTCCGATGGTGGTGTACAGCTTGCCGCATTCCTCGCAGGAGTGCGTCTTCTTCTCCTGGTTGCATTCTGCGGCTGGGCAGTGGAACTGGCGGTGCTTGGACAGGCCGATGGATGTGGAGTACATCTTTTGGCACTGGTCACACTTGAAGCGGTAGTTCTTGGCGACGCTCGAGGCGGAGCTAGCAGTGCCAATTGTATTTGGAGCACTGCTGGCGGCCAAGTAGGCATAGGATCCTACGCTGCCGCTGCTGGAGCTGGCACTGCTGCTGCGGGCTTCGTCGAAAAGGTGGAAGAGGGCCGGCAGGGGAATGTCGTTGCGCACGGAGAGATCCTCGGGCTCGGAGCTGGCTTCCGAGCCGGGACTCGAGGGCGGCGTCATCTGCTGGTAGCTGTACACCGAGTGCGGGGAGGCCATGGAGCTGGCCATTGAGCTGGCTGGCGATGGGAAGGCGCTCAGGTGGCTGGCGATGTGCGGCTGGTAGCTGCTCCATAGGGCAGAGATGGGGTTGCATCCAGCAGCCATCACGAATGCCGACTGGTACGGATTGGTGGTGTACCCGGCCGTGGCTGCCGTCAGTCCGCGCATGTGAATGTCGGTGGGCTGCGGCTGGTTGTCCGAGTGCTCAGCTATCGGCGAGAGGAGCGCCGAGCACAGAGGCGAGGCCGACCGCGGAGTCTCCGGTCCCTTGGAGAGGTTCAGGATGTATTCGCGCTTGGCGGGCAGTTCGTAATCCTCAAAGTCCTGCTCGCGACTGGCTTTGCGCTTGAGCGACAGATCCTGTGGCTGATCCTCTGCGGCAGGGAATGCAGCAAACGATGAGTTCTTGGTCAGGGCCAAGGCCTCCGTTTGCGGGTGATCCTCCACGAAGACGATGGGGCGCTTCTTCAGCGGGCAGCTCTTGTAGTTGGCAGCCATTGTAGTGTGTGTTGAGGTGTTGAGAGGGGTAAGATTTCCGTTGGTTCCGTAAGATCGGTTGAGAGGGTTCTTTGTGGTAATTCCGGGTTAGTTCACTGAGAGATCGTTGCTGTGTTGCTTACTCAACGAGCGCTGAGGTTGGTGTGACAGGTCGAGGGCTGAGCACTCTCTTTTATACGCCAGAGCTCGGGGCTGCTGCTTCTCTGCCGCTCTGCTTCGATTTGGTGGTGGTTCTTCTTCAGTTCACACACACACATACACACACACTAGGTGGCAGGCGCACGTGTGCGTTGCTACCTACCAGCAACCAGCAACAACGACAACAACAACAGGCACATCGACACTTTTCCCATACCCTTATTGCGTGTTTCCCATTTGTCGCTCTCCCTCGCTCGTTCTCATGGCCTCTCCTCTACCTGCGCTCTCCCTGGGAAGTACACCGGAATCTAAAGCGACGAGCATCCAACGTAGGCGCACCATCCCCCTCCTCAAACGGCCATCGTGAGCAGAGGGCAGAAGGCAGAGAGAGGAAGGCCAGTGATCCAAGCTCTTGGCTTGTTGGTAACTTATGACAGCCTCTCGCCTGCAGACCTCCAGTCACCTTTGCGAGCGATACCCAGGGTTCTCCGATTTCCCCGATAGCCCCGCATCCGTGCTGTAATAACTCGTCAAAACATCTCCAGGTCTCCCCCTCAGGTCCCAGGCACTTGGCCGGGATCGTCGATCTCCTGCAGGTTCGGGCTCGGCTGCGCTCTCTTCTCGGAGCTTCTATTTTTAACCGCTGGTATTTTCCACGAGTCAAATTTTACTCCGATTCTCTGTCGGATCGTTTGGGGTGGTTTCTGCCTTCCATTTGCTCTCTAAGTGCATCGAGTACTTGGCCACACATCTGTCCCTGCAGGCCGGGGCCATAAACTGGAGGGGAGTTGAACCTGAGCAGCACGGGCTTCAAAAATGACACCTTGGCGGTGCTCTAAGGTGCTCTATAAATAGTGCTGCGAAGCAGTTGATAATGAGCCGAGTGCCAGCTCTGGGTTATGCTGTAGAGTCTGCCAGCTCTGGGGTGCACTTTTCCCTGACTTATGATCCATCTCCAGTGCCTCGTTGAGCTCTATCAATACGATAGGAAATTTCAAGATTAAAGTTACAGTTTTGCAAGTCCTTGGAGGCTCTGGAAAGCCTCCTGTGAACTCCTTCCTTTCCCACGCGATCTTTTTCCAAGAGAACTATCTTTCAATGCTATCCTGAAAAATGACTTACTGGTCATCAAACTTTAGAGATCGGAATCCCCAAGGCATGTCGAATAGAGCTTGAAAATATTGTACAATAAATGAATATCTTTCCATATCTAACATGTACCCGGCGGATTTCAAGCCTTCAACAGCGAAACTACATACATATATTGTCTGTAAAGCAATTTACGTTCTTATTTGCAATCAATTTAAAAACATACAAATGTATATTAATTTGGCAAAATTAAATAAAAATTGCTCTTTAATGTAAATATATGTTCAGTCTTATAATGGGCAACTCAAACTCAGGAGCATTCTGCTGATTTCAAAAATATTTCGAATAAACCTACAACGACTGAGGTTAATAAATACAATGCAAATTAGTTGTGTTTCAAATCATCGAAAACAATTCGCAAATACCCTATTAATAATATTACCCTTGAAAGAGCGTTCATTTGACAAAATGTTTAGTGCATTATCCTGAATCCTTAAACATTCAAACTCAATGTGCAAAGTTTTACTCATTTAGTCAGAACCTTATTCTTATGAAAGCTACATATTAAATTGTATATATGTATACATATGTAAATCACTAGAGAAATGCAAAAGTCTGTGTGGAGTCACTTTGCTCGAAACGGAGTCACTTAAGGAATTACCATGAAATACCCAGAAAATACCTACAAAAACTCGAAAGGTCTGTGAATGATGAGCGATGAGAGCATAAATTCAAAACAGAGAAAAGTATTCTCTCACTCTCTCTTATTTTAATCGGTTGCGCTTGCATTCGAAAAGCTCAAATCGCAGCGTTTGATATACACATGCGGCGTATAGGATATATGGATTCAGTCGAAAGATATGCTCAAATCAATCTATGTCTTCCGATTTTGTTGCAGTTCTCGAAGAAGGGAGCTGATAATATATTATCTGGAATCTTGGCTTACAGTCTGATAAATAAATACTTCACAGTCATGGAATCTATCTATCGACCTACAATATTGCAGGCCAAAAGAAAGCATTACTAACAATTTTGTACTTTACAATTTAGTAAATTCCACCAAATATTTGAAAGCGATGATCCGAATCAGAGTGTTATTGATCAAGTGCTCTGTGGAATTATTTCCAGATGCAGTACTCCTCCCCTGATCTTTGACGGGCGATAGCCTCATCGTACAAACAACTGTTCCACCAACTTCGAGGCTGAGACTGAGGCTGAGGCTGGGACTGTTACACCGCCCATCAGGACCCACATCTAGAACTTTCCCAACTCTCTCCTCGTTGCCTAAGAAACCATGGCGTGCTCAAACATTTTTCCCAAGCAGCAGACTGCCGGCAAGAAACCAATTTCCCAGTCATCAAAAAAACCAAATCAGAAGTGCGGATGTTCCTGCACGGTACACATGGATCAGGATGAGGTTGTTCCCAGGAGAATATTTGTGAAAAAACCAAAGCAAATCAACCCAAAAGTTTTCATAAACCCAGGACGTGACAAAAAAAATTCCAACGCGATCGATCCTATCCTATCCGACGATCCTAACTGAAATCGAAGATTCCCAGGACCGTCAAAATTTCCCTTTCGAACAGGCCACCACCTTGTCCGGATGTGGATCAGCATTGGATTTAAAGTAATTTCCCGGATTATCCAATTACGAGTCAGCCAAACTCAAGCAAAACACCGATGCGCGGGTCGCGGGAAATGTCCCCGACACCCTCTACCTACCTCTGACGAAATACGTGTGTTATTCCGCGCTATTAACCGCCATGACGGCTCCAGGACAGTACCGGACAGTACCTCATCATCACTATGCAGTGTTGCCGCGGAATTGCCACAGAACACAGGCCGCCGGCAGCAGGATAGTCCGACTCCTTTCATTCATTGCGCAGAAAAACCCAGCCACCTTCGGCGGGACTCGCACTTGTCGTCCAATAATCGGTTAAAGTACCTGAACTGCAGATTCTGATCCGGGCTGGTCCGCTCATTAGCATTAGGTAGAGATTGTCCGCATAATTTCCCACCCAAGAGAGTTTTCATTCATGCCAGCCAGCGCTATCGGAATTTCTACAGGTGCTGCCTGGCTTTCTGCTTATCTGCCCCCTTCCCTATTCCCTCTTCCCTCTTGCCTGTTGTTTTTCCGCACACAATGGGCCCGTCCCATTTTTGCACCTTGTGCTGGCTCATTTGTTACTGGCCGACAATGGCAGTGATGTAGAGACTTCGGATTGTATTGTTGGAAGAGGAGCAGGGCTCGTAAATCGAATCCTGCAGAGCACTGAAACCCACCAGAGATGAAGAATATCAGACAGACGAGGAGCGAGAGAATGGATAACGGAAACCTATAAGACAGAATACTCCAAGACATTACCGAGAATACATTTAGAATTATTACTCTCCAACATTTGGGGAACGTAGTATATGCGCAATTATGACTTATTTACTTTTTGATAATTTGCAATTTATTTGCTAGGGGGGTTTTATGGGGTTTTACCAGTATCAGACTGAGTGTGTAAACTCTTGACTTCTGCGCCCCCACAGACCTAAAGAAAATTTTATAAGGAGTCATTAAAAGATCATAGCACACCATATGCTGAATTTGAGGATCTCTAACGAACATTCTACTGTGGGGTGGTGCTTTGGCTTTGGCTTTGCATTAGCAGGGGCAGATGGATTGCAAAAGTAATGCTCGTAGCCAGCATACGGTTTTCACCTCTATTTTCTTCTCTGACAGAAGTTCTTCTGAATCTCCATCGCCGCATCTATCGTCTGTATCTGCTTATACAGCTTTCAGGTCTTCGCTATTTTCATTTCGTCTATCTTTTCAGTCGCTAGGTCCTTCCATGCCCCATCTCGTCATATCCTAACAGAATCAGATCACCGCCAGTGCTCAGCTGGCCCGGTGCACCTTTTGCAAAAAGCAAAGAATAGAGCAGAGGAGAAAGGAAAGAAAGGAACGAACATTTCGAATACCACCAAAGAAAACAAACTCTAGGCCAAGATATACGATGTGTGATCTCGTTGACAATGAATGGTTGATTGCTACCCCCAGGCCAGGACCGGAGCGACAAGGAGAGGAGAGGAGAGGCCAACTGCAGCTCCTGCTGCTGCTGTTGTTGTTGTTGGTTTTTAGTACACAACAATGAAACTTCGATCCATAAATCGAAGAGGGGAAGTATGAGGGAAATCTCTGCCACGGGCTGGTGCCTGATGCCTGGTCCGGGTGCATTGCACAATCAATAGGTCCACGACACAATAAACCCAACGGCCGAACACTGGAGTAAATGTTTTGAAAAGCCAGCGAAAGGAATTGCTTCCAGGAATCCGCCTCCGTAGCTGGCGTATCAATGTCCTTTAGCCAGAAGAAATCAAAAAGTTGGATCACCTGGCCGTATCGGGCTGTCTGTCGGCGATTATGTGCGGGTGCCGTTTCTGTCTCCATCTCCACGGCTACAGCTACGGCTACCTGTATCTCATTGTTCTCGCCAAATCGTGAATGACCCCCGACCCCAGGCCCAGGACCAGGCCCAAGCCCAGGCCCAGACCCCAAACTACCCAAGAAGCTCTATTGTCCTTGGCCTGCACTTGTAGCAGCTGCCTTGACTCCGTCTTCGTTTACGATATCGCTTTGTTCGCGGGACATTCGCGCAGGTTTCGTGCCTATTCATGCTTCGTTATCCTGTCAATGCGACGGCATTACAGCCATTGTTGTCACCGTGCTGTCGTCATCTACCGCCGATTCTCCCCATCCCCGACTAAGCTGATTAGGGAGCCTTGCGTGTGTCCTCTTGTTGGCCATACTAAGCACTCTGTTTAGCCCATTACATGTGTCTCCTAAATGCAGTGTGTAAATATTTTATAATGCTGTGGAACTTGAAAAAGAGGAAGTCCTTTAGCAGTTGAGGAAGTAGGACTTAAGCCAATCATTGAAAACCTCCAGGTGGGTCTTCTTCTATGTTAGAGCTGTTCCGTATCGGATAGAGTTGATGCAGAACCGAAATTCTGCTTTAAAGTCTTCTGTGCATGATATTCGATGGCCTCAAACGGAAGTCAAGGCATCCAAATTGCAGTTCAGGAAATTATGATTCTTCATTGGGATTCATTTGATTACGGGAATTGATTAGAACTGATCTCAATCCAAACAGTTCTTATTTGTTTAATATAATTTCCGTTACATTAATATAAACATTCTGTAAGAAGCGAGGGTGGACATTTCTCTCTCTCTCTCTCTCTCTCTGCTCACTGAAAGCACACTTATAGTCTGGGGCAGATCTGACACTATCTTCGATCTGCCATATCTTAGCCCTGTCTGCGCCACACACAAAGTTGTCACAGGTCAAGCCAAAAACTACCCTATTAACAGCATTTTTAACACCTTGGGCAAATAGGAATTCCTGGGCAGCCTGCAAATAAAATACATGAAGGAGATTTTCCTTCATGTCGGGCAGTGGAGGAAAAATCATTGCACCGGGCGGAGAGCGGCCAACAATGCGCCGAGGAAAACCAAAGGAGCGGAGACAGGACTCGCATCTGCACTTCGGGCAGGGCCAGGGGCAGGGGCAGGCAGCACAAATCAGTTTTAGAAATATTGTCACCGAGGCGATGCCGCTTGAGGGTGGCATGTCAGTGGCTTCGAATCGACAGCTGCAGCTCAGCCCGGTTTGGGCTGAGCCCGGCTCCTTTGGCGCGTCTTCGACTTGGTCTTGGCTTGGGTTTTTGGCAAGACGTGCATCTGTTTGCACAGACCAGACCCGACCTGACCCGACCCGACTCGACTCGACTCTACTCTACTCGGACGTTGACTTACATCTGCGGGCGCACAATGGATAGCGGGGCATAATTCAAGCAAAAGGGAAGAACAACATCCATGATCGTCTCGTCATCAAAATAATCACAGCCAGAGCAGGGGAGGCAGCCAACAATAGAGAACCGTTCGAGATTTTTAATGTTTTTTTTTTGGCGGCATGCCGGGCGTTACCTGAGTTCCGTATCCTTTGTTGATTCCCCAGGCATGTCCCTTGATTGTGGATTTCAATGCCCATTGCCCGGCTGGAGGCTGAGTGGTGGCTGCTGATTTCTGGAGGATGCTGGAATTCGAATCGGATAGGCTGCCAGTGGCTCCTGGGGTAATGCCACCGCAATTGTTTCCTCATGCTTTGTCCTCGATGGCGTTTTGGCATGTGCAGGGATTCGCTTCGTGTTGGGCAAATGAGTTCCGTGCCGTCTTATTGTTATTGCTTATGCAGATGCACATTCTTATAGATATGGATAGTTGCATAACAGCTGCCCAAATACAAGCACTGGCATCTTATCATCGAATCACCTAGCGGAATTAACGGAGCAATTGTACCACGAAACCAACGGCAACTTCTTGAAGACCATCTCGAGGGATCCTCTGACTTTAGAAAGAATTTGCATGGCACACATGCATCCCATCGCCAGATCACGTTGAACTTTGATAAGTAAATGGATCAATAAATGTAGAAATCCACATTCGATTGAATTTAGGCAGGGCCATCATCTGGATGGGAATTAAGGGATATCGATCGATATATTACTTTGATAAAATCGTCTTTTCGATCGGGGGTTATAATTACACTAGAACTATTTTGTTCGAATCGACCCCAAATGGGCATTCTTGATATTTCCCTGTCAGTGTCACTGCCACTGCCTGAGAGTTCTTGGGACATTTCCCAAACAGAAACTCCCGAATTCATGGGAAACCCGTGGCCATCCGGATCCTTCGTAGAAATTTCCAATCCTTTGAATGCCCAAGCATAATGTGCCCACATTAACAACGGTGGCCGATGCAAGCCGATGCTAACCAATGCCCCCGATCCCCCAGTCCGGATCCAATCATTTATGAGCGGCAACAATTAACAGGGAAAATTAAAATAAAGATTTCACAGGAAATTCTCCAGCAACAATGTGCCCGTCACCAGTCGCCATCAGGATATCTCGCGTATTAACAATTACAAATTATACAAGAGTTTATCGGGCGGCAAGTCTCTGACAAATGATCCCCGATAGCAGTAGCAGAGAAGCAGCCTTTTCCGTAAGATAATCAAAGAAGTGCGTTAAGGCAAGAACAATCAATCCAACACGTTCTAATGATTTACATGTCAAATTGACAGACTTGACAGACAGTCAACGTGTCTCGCGGAGGACAATAATGGGGGAGAGCGGTGGCGCTATCCTAACCGGCCATCGATAGGGACAACAACAAAAACGACGACAACGACAACGACAACGTGTGTGTCCAGGTGTCCCCGTTACTCCATCGACTTCGAATTCTATTTTCGGTTTGAGTTTGAGTTTGAATTGAAATTGGAGTTTCACTTTCATTTGTCAATGCTGTTTGACACCTTGTTGTGTGACAAGCGAGCGGTGATAGTCATCGGGAAACGAAACGGGAGGGTCTGAAGACTCGCCCCAGTCCCGTTCCCGGTCCCGGTCCCAGTCCAGGTTTCAGTAAAGCAAACACAGTTGCGCCAACCGCCAGCGGAATCAAAATTTCGATTATGCTCGCGGGATAATTATGCATGCAATCGTAAGCTTCTCTTTCTGGAACGGAACGGAACGGAGCGGTCTCTGCTGTGGAGAGCTCTCCTATCGGACGACGACAATCGGCCTCATTGTTTCCGTTTCCCACCATTTCCCATTGTACGAACTGCGTCTTTGGAAATGGTTGCCCCAACCCAACCCAATCCAACCCCATCCAAAGCTGTCCAGCTGCGCAGCCCCGTGCGGCAGTAAATTTTATGGTCAACTACGGTCCGAAATTCGTGCTTTGTAACCTTTTTTTGTGCCATGCTTATCAAAGTTCTCCCTGACTCCCCTCCCTACCTCATTCTCTGTTTGGAGCAGAAAAGATCCGAGATCCGATGCTGACCCTCTGTTTGTTCACTCACCCCGGTTTCTATATGCTAATCTGTGCCAAGTGCTCCTATATTATACAATAATTTTCTGTTTGCTTTCAACCCTCCCTGCCTCAGCAGCCCGTGACACTTGATTCGTTTCTCCTGTGACGTGACGTTCAGATTTATTTTGAATCTGTATCTCCATATATTGTAGTAGTCAGAGTCCAGTAGTCAAATAATAAAAGTGCTTTAGATCACACAAACCAGAACATACGGAGTAAAGTAGGAAAATTTCTATAAATCTGTTTTACGATTTTCACAGATTCACACATTTTCAATACTTTTTGTGAAGATGGAGGAGTACTCACGTGAGCCGTGCCCCAATCGCATTGTGGATGATTGTGGCGGAGCCTTCACCATGGGCCTAATTGGAAGTGGCCTCTTCCAGGGATTGAAGGGTTTCCGCAACGCGCCCCAGGGAATTGGACGTCGCGTCATGGGTGGCATGGCATCGGTCAAGTGCCGCTCGCCCGGGATAGCCGGCAACTTTGCCGCTTGGGGCGGAGTCTTCAGCATTGTGGACTGCTCATTGGTACAACTGCGCCAGAAGGAGGATCCCTGGAACTCGATTATCAGCGGAGCCCTCACCGGCGGGATTCTGGCCGGCCGTAATGGAAAGGTTTCCATTGCCTGCAGCGCCCTCGTCGGAGGCTTGCTCCTAACAATCATCGAGGGCGTTGGCATCCTGTTCACACGCGTCTCGGCGGAGCAGTTCCGCAATCCAGCGCCCCCCGGCAGCCCGCCGGACGCCCAAACCTCGCTGGATGAGTTTACCTTCGGCGGCACCAGCGCCAACATATCCACCTAAATTACCGTTTACTTTCTTGACAGTAAAGTCAACTTAATTATTGACTCCCGCACCAAGTGATTTGATTACATTAGCTATAAGGGGCCAAGGGGCAATACAGGTACGATACGGAGGCTACCACTTCAAACCCGAGCACCCGAGCAGCGTCAGCATTCATAGGCACCAGGCAACAGACAGGAGGCACCTGACACGGCCACGGACACACTTCGGGGCATCGCATCAGATCTGTACATATTGGCAAATGTTTACCTGTTCTCACCTCTCATCCTCTCTTGTTTGCCTCTGCTCGTCGTACCTGTGCGGAAGCCTGCGCCTGCGCCGGCGCATAGAGTCAAGTGTGAGGTCTGTGAGGCGGCCCTGTAGGGGTGTCCTCCTCTTTACAACCTGTCCACTCGAGATGACCGCACTTTGTGCGTTGAGCGGGCTAATGATGATCAGTACGCTTCGCTACTGGTTACTGGCCAGTAGGCTAGTTGGCCAGTTGGCCAGGGGCCACATGTCGGGAAGTTCTCACATGTCTCGCTGCGAGGCAGATTTTTCCCATTCAAGGCAAAAAACCAAAGGCAAAAATAAACTCCCTAAACACATGGGAGATGTGGGATTCGCCTTGAGAAATGAGAAATTCCTCTGCAGACTTGGACACGCCCGCCCCGGAACATATGTAACGTTGGCTCGTGTGTTTTTTCGAGCGCCGTCTCCGTTCTGTCTGCGTCTCCGTCTCCTTGGTAATGTGTGAGATGCGATTCTTGCCTTGAGAAATTCCTTTTCGGAGTTTGACACGCCTGGCGCTACGGGAAAAGCACAAAACATTATCATGTGGCACAACATGGCATGGAAGAGAATGGGAATCCAAAGACTCGCACCTTCGCATAGTACGTGCTCTGGAAGCGACTTGGTCACACATGTGTGTTTTCTCTGCCCTCGCCCTCCCGTGCGCCAGGCTTGTTTTCCCAGTCCCCGCCGGAGTTCCATCATCTGTGAATACGAGTACCTTGCCGCGAAGATGAAACTGAAGGTAAGGGCGCTTTTATCTCTATCTCGGCCCTGGTGGGAAAATGCACTCTTGGCTTGGCTTGGCCAACCATCGAAAAGAGCCTAGTGAAGTCGAAGGTATGGCGGAGGTGAGACCTAAGATGGACCCTTCGAAAAGACGTGAAGATTCACGGGCATATTCCCAGCTTCAGGATGATTTTCCAAGAAAGACAGAATAACAGTTGGAAATAATATAATTTTCATGGCTAGGCATGAAGGCAGGGCGTTATTATTGGATCGTTATCAGTATTACCTATCAGCTTTAAGTGGGAACATGTAAATTAGCTGAACTTCTGTTCTGTTCTGTCTCAAATATAATGGAAAATATTCGATTAGGAGCTGCGGAATTCAAGAAAATAATTTATGAAACATTCCGTCTCCTGCGAGTTATCAGTTCCTTGGCCAACAGTCAAGACCCCGGCTGACCGTCACACCTACGTCTCGACTGAGGCTCGATGGTGGGACGGACGGACGGACTGTCACACATGCCCAACACATGTTTGTCGTTGGCCAACAAAACACCTCAGTGCAGGAAATAAGCACAAACAGAGGATGCTGGGAAGGAAAGGAAAGCAAAGGAGATGGAAACCTGGGAATCGATGTTTTCGCATGCTGCGCCCGCATGGCGCTAAACGCGAGCCATTCGCTGCAGATCTGATGGATCGATAGTGTAGTAGTCCCGTCCCATAGTCGCGTAGTCCCGTAGTCCCGTAGCGAGCCTTGGCACATGTCAATATCAATATCAATGTCAAACGTTGAACCAGAGTTGAGGCGCATTAAAGGAATTTCGCCGACTTGCTGGCACCTATCCGAGGCGCATTAGTAAGGGGGAATTCATTTGTTTGCATTTCGATGCTAGACATCGTTTGCCAGAAAACAGGCGCCAAAAATCTCATGCATATATGACACACATTTGATGTGAACAGAACAGAGGAGAACCTAACAGAACAGATCTGAGGCGATCACTGGCAGAACTTTTGAGGACTGGGGCAAGTCTCTGCAGGCAGACGAATGCATTGATCGCTCGACTTGATTTTAGAATATCTAATAAGGTGCTTAGTGCATAAATTAGGCCCCAGCCCCCACACATCGGTCAGTTTAGGTTCAAGGTGTCTTCAAAGCTCCCCATCGAGTGTACCACCTCTCACCACTCCCAAAAGCACGCGTTCCCTGCTCGGGCACGGGCACGGGCTCGGAGTCCGACTCCGACGCGGACCCGGGATCGTGCTGAGGCTGAAGCTGAGGCTGGGCTCAGGCTGGGGCTGGGGCTGGGGCTGGGGATGGGCTCTGTCCCTGAAATAGCGTTTGGTGCATTGCACCCTGGCCAGAAAGGGTTACGCTGAAAGTGAAGCCACAGCAGCGGAGGGGCCTCTTCCATCAAAAATGTGATGTGTATTGCAATAGTTTACGGCGCAATGACTCTTTTCGTATCGCATGATCGGTGGCTCGGCTCCATTTGCATATCGATAAATATTTGAACCGCATCGATAATCGCTTTCAATTTTTAGCTGCCGCTTAGTATGCATGCGATCGCATTTGCATGTTTTTGGCTGATGAAATCGATGAAATCATCGCCGGAGCAGTGCCAAAAAGTGCGTTCTCTTTCTCTACTCCAAAGGGAAACTGCATCCATTGGGGAAAACGGGAGTACCTGGCCCTATTCCATCGCCAGCATTGACCTTAGCCCACAAAATTTCGATGCGGATTCCGATTCCGTTGAACTCATTAATAAGGGATTCTCTACCCCCGCGAAAGCACCTCGAATGCAAATGGTCGACCGAAATTCTTTGAAATCCGTCTGCTCCGCTATCTCAGGTGATAAAATGTATATAATTGTCTTGTATTGTCAAATAATTTCTTGGAATTCCAGAAGAGCTGTCGGAGAGTGTCTGTAAGCCGTCGAAAAGCGAAAGGAAAAGGAAACCGATGCGGTAGGTTATTGATTGAAGAATGATCCATTGAAAATGGAACCAGATTGAACCCAGAAGAGTAACACAATTTGAAACACTGTAAATCTATCAAGATCAGTTACCCAGTTTAATGTTGTACTCGAAACAATTCTCTCATTATGTGATTGCTTTGGCCCCCCGGCTGCAGGCTTTGCTTACACTCCTGCTGCAGGCCGCCAAGGGCCCGCTCTCGGTCCCCTCGCCTCAGCTTTGCGCTCTTCGAAGTCATTAGACAAACGGAACGCAAAATCGAAGTAAAATGGCAAATTATTCACTGTCAGGCAGACAGCCTGGCAGCCAAGCAGGCAAGCAGGCGGGCAACGCAAAATGCAAATGCAAATCCAAATCCAAATCCAAATAGTGGCTGAGCTGAGTCTGGTACCGGCAAGGCAACGGCTGCCATTAGAAAAGTGCAACTGGAGGCACACGATTGCAGTTAGTATGAATGCAGCTACAAATGAATGCTACAAATATTATTGCCAAATGGTCGCGCCATCGATGAGGCCGCTGATAAGCGTCGGGGAGTCAGGCGAGCTGTATCAGACCTAGACATACAGCAACAGCTACAGCTACAGTGCTCTTACATTGTGGCCAGGGCTTTCAAGGCAAGTAGCTCCAGGTCCTAACTGCCGTCAATTGTTGACTTTAATTTGTTTTATTGGCTAACGACGAGCGAAGGAGCGACCTACGTTTTACAACCCCTTCCCACCCCACTTCTTGATGCCGATAACGCTAACTAAGCAGGTCAGGGCTGCCACGTTGTCAGGGCTCATTGTCTAGGCAGGGGTCCAGACACCAGACACCAGGCACCAGGCACCAAGGGGTTCTTCTAGAGTTCACACATGACGGCTTCTAAACGCTCGCCATATGGAAACACACGTCGTATACGCAACCTGAGCAACCTTCTTTGCATAACAATCGAATCGGGAGCCAGCGACAAGTAGCAAAAGTCGATTGCTGCCTTTAATGCCTTTAGGAAGTCGGAGAGTGCAGTCTCGAAAGCAGATCAGAGCAGAGCAGAGCAGAACAAAGACTCTTACTCCTATTTACAATAACAAAGGGGGGAAGATCGTGGCCAGAGTTTTTCCAGACACAATAGACAGGTCCCCGCATAGGTCCAATAATAATTGTGCAGTGTGCTTCGCACAGCCGCGGACGGGAACGGGTAGACGGAGACCCACTTATATTTTATGTAAATGCCATAACAATCTCAAGATCCGTCCCGACCGTCCCTACTGTCCAGGCCAGTCGTCTACGGTTACAATTCGGGAAGTCAGAAGTCAGCGGAAAGAAAGAAATGCGAATCAAAAGATGTACATACATATGTACCAGTATATATACATAGGTATACATATATATACGTATATAAATGCGAGCACAAAGCAAATTATTGTCGAAATGTTTAATGACAAACTGTTGATGCCATGTCACGAACTCTGTCCGAGCTGGAGTTGGGTTTTCCTGCTTTGCGTTTTCTGTTTTCCAAGCCAGACGATTCACGAGTTTGTAACGGATTCAACGTCATAAGTAGGGATATCAGGTTCATAGACTGGGCCAGATGATGTACAGCATCCACAGATTGGCTTAGAAAGTGCAGTGCACAAGATGAATGGCCTCTTTCAATCAAGATTGAAGGAGAAGTCAGCCGTTCTTTACCTACAAATTTGCCAGCTTGTGAAGGGTAAGTAACTAATATATATGTACATGTGTATGTAGGTACCTATTCTTTTTCAAGTGCAAAGCAAATATTGGCCATAAAACAAGCTATTAGGCAATCCGCAATCTTGAAACACCAATCAAATCTCAAGTGGGGTGCACTCCACCGAATTATGTCTCTTATCAATAGCAAATATACTCACAGCAGTAGCATAGAACGTTCCCCTTGCTGTCATACCACCGACACGCCCACACTCCCACGCACTCTTATCAAAAATGAGTGTAAAGAAATTTCCATCGATCGATTCAGCTCGGTAGCCTACACGACGAACAGGAGCGGAGCCTGCCATGGCCTGCCCCAACACTGCCAGGAAGCCGGGATAGCAAGGATATGGCGGAATCAGCATCCAGCTACAGCTACAGCTACAGCTACGGCTCCTGCTACACACGGTTTATGCGTGCCTGGAACTTTTGGCATTCTTATCATTTCCCAAGAGGCGTGTGAAAATCGATACCGGCCAGCGAAAGCGCGTAACGTAGTGGCGCGTAGTGGGTCAGGAAGAGGCAGCGTGAAGTAGGAAGCAGGAGCCGCCCAGGAATTTATTCCACTATTTGATTAAGAATCTGAAGAGGAGCCCATCGCTTTGCAGTGGAGGCTGGGTCCCCGTTAGATGATAGTTGATGAGAGGAGCCGGAGCCTTACTCTCTCTTTCTCACTCACAGTGTCTCTCTCTCTCTCTGGTTCGCTCTGAGTGGGAGTCAGCCATCCACCGACATTGCAGGAATTATGACAAAACACAGCTTTGGTTCGCAACTGCTACCCTGCGACGGAGATATTGAGGGGTATGTGTGTTGAAGCAGTGATGTTGTTGAAAGAACCGAGAAATATCCTTAAAGTCTTTTAAAATTAATAATGGATCGAATATTATGTGATGTACCCTTCATCTATCTCTAATCTCAAATAAATATTCATGTTTTGGAATTACTAAAAAATCGTGTATTATTAGATAGAGAGGGGCGCGGTATCAATTTTTCGACGCCAACACCCAATGTGGGGAAAATCGAAAACCGGGATTTCACGTGCTCGCCTCCTCCGGAACTCTGCGCTTCTGTTCCAGTTTCTACACCATCCGCAAGTCAGTCTCCCGGTTCTGTCTCCCCAAGTGTGCGTGAGTCTGCCGCAGCGCAGCTCAGCGCACCGCACAGTTTATGTTCTTGTTTGTGTTTGTGTGTGGCAGAGTACTCTCTATAGAGAGTAGATATTTGTGCGCGCGTGAGTGGAAAAGCTAGCCCGTATATTTTGGGGACTTCGGTAGAGGTGGCGGTATGGGGGTGGTAGTGGGAGGAATGCTGCATGCCGCATCAATAGAATCACATCTCCTAGTTTAGTATGCGTGATGCTGCTGGCTGCTTTGGTTGCCTGTTCGCCTAAAATGCGTGTCGCTGTGATAATGTGATGTGCCCTGTGCTTGTGTGTGACGACAGAGGCGCGGCCCTGACTAACAGCCCCACCACCCACCACCCAATGCCCGAACTGAGAGTGATAGTGAGAGAAGTAGAGGGCTGCTGTGAGAGGGTGGAATTGAGTGCTTGACGAAAAGTCTCGGTGGGCTGGCGGGTTCTGCGAGCCCGTTACATTTGAGAAGTAAAATCTACGCTATGTCGTGCACTTGAGCCAATCTTCTCTCTCTCGGTGTATAAAAAATATATAAAATTTAAATCCCTAACATTTGTTTGAGGCGAGAGGCAAAAAAACCGAGTCGCGACTGCTGCAAATGGGATTATCCTCAACTGCTCGAAACGTACATAGCTCCGCTCAGCCTGGGATGGGGCGTACGTGCGTACATCTCTCCCCGTCTCCTCTCCCTTGGCTGTGGGGTGGGATGCTGCTCAAGTGAGCAACTCCAAATCCACCACTCACCTGCCTTTGCTGCGGCATCCCCCTCCCTTTCCACAGTCGTCGACGACCACCTCCTGCCGAGCCCCGAGCGAGACACGCACACAAGTGAAAATGTTGAATTTTGGCGCCTTCGTCTACCAGGCAAGCAGCAGCCGCAGCAGGAGACGCTCAGCGCAGAGTGAGAATTGATTGAGCGCAAACAGGGCTGTTGCCATGGCAGCCAGCAGCCAGCAGCTGTGCGCACTCTCTCGCCGTCTATGGCTCCCTCTCTCGCACTCTCTCTCTTTGTGTGTGTCTCTCTCTTTCTGTGCGTGTCATCCCCTGTTGCCGTGTGTGCCGGCCGGATATGTGAGCCATGTCCTTGATTCGCTTGTGGCTCAAGGACTCTTCGACTGTCGTCGACTGTTCTCATTTCGGTTTGCCATGACCTTGTTTCATACATTTCACTCTCATTCGCAATCCCTTTCCCGTTCGCTCTGTTTCTGTCCTCAGTGCCGAAATATTTTTGTTGCTGGCAATGGAATGTCGGACCGGAAGTGGAACACTTTCGTTTCGTTTCTGTTGGCCTGTTCAACAGGATGCTTTTTGCGTTTGATTTCAGGGACAAATATAATGATTGATGGAGCCGGTTGCTATGGCGATACTCTCCATGCGTGAGACAATGGGAGGAGTGGGCGGAAAACCCAACCCTCCTAGGAGTGGGAATAGCTGAATATTATTGATTGAGCGACTATTGAGTTGACCTAAACCTCGGGGCAGACCCATTAGCTATCCCCCCATGACCCACATGAACTAACCCAGATACTGCGAATGAATATGTTGAAAAGCTCAAATGTAATCTTAAAGTTTTATGAATGGCATGGCTGGGTGCTGCTGCGAAAACGAAAAGCCAAATTCGAATTTGGCTGAGACTAATGTGAAATGCCTTGCAGATATTTAACATGATAACCAGATTTCGTTTTCCAGTTGCCAAATGTTTCGCATACTCATATTATGGCTTCCACTCCCACTCAATCCACACTGCTCTTTTTCCGAGTCGGAATTGGAAGAATTTTTCGGGGGATTAAGGTAGCCCTGTCTTATCAATCGCCAGCTGGCCACAAAAGGTCAAAGGTGGGGGAGCCACTGGGACGTGCTGTCCCCCTGCCCCCTCCAACACCGTCTCCTCTCTGCACTGATCTGCACGTTTCGCTCATTTGGCTAACGTGATAATAAAGTGCAAATAATATGCCTCACACAGTTGAAGTCGAAAACGAAAATTTCAGACAATTGTTGGGTCTTTTGATCTGGCAACTTTGATAGCTCTCTAGCAGCAGCAGCAGCAGCAGCAGCAACTGCCTGTTGCAAGTTTTCCGCAATCGATGCAACAACAGCAACATGGCATTATCGCTGATGGAAATGCACCTGACGCTGGCTATCATGAGGCTTTTCTGTGTGCTGTTGCCATTGCTGTATGCTGCTTGTGGTATTTGCACGACTTCGGCTGGGGCGTTGGTTGTTATTTGCACCTAAACTGAGACTGAGACTGAGACTGAACCGGGACTGGGACTGGTCTGAGTCGGTGCCCCACTTGGTCCATTCTAACGCACCCAACGTAATGTTGTGGGCAGCAGCAGCACCAGCAGCAACAGTTGCAACAGAAACGAAACAGCAACCTCCGCAGACACTGCCAGAGCCACTGCCAGAGCCACAGCCAGAGCAAAGTGCAACGCCAACCCAACTCTTTTGCCCTGAAGGCTAGTCTCTCGACATTTGCAAAAACCTCAAGATCCAAGCTGCCTTCGACTCCAGCTCGTTATGCGGCAATTACTCGACAAACAATTTTTACCTTTAGCCTCAAGTTCAAATTTCAAAATCAAAATCAGCAGCAAAACCCGTACCCGAAGCTGGGCCAGGTAATTGGTCTCCTCTCCTCAACTCTTGTAAGATTTCCCATGGGTAACCTGTTGGAGCGACCAAGCGACCATCCGACCATCCGACAATCCGACCGACTTCCAGCCAAACACAACTGTAATCACTCACTCAAGCAGAGATCAGACCGGTACCGGGACCAGGACCGGAACGTGAATTGGGACTGGGACTAGGACTGGGACGGGGCCTGGGACTTGTACTCTGGGCCCGATTCACAATCCACAATCCAAGGTGTTAGCCAGTCAGTTAGTCAGTCAGCCATTCAGTCGGTGCAGAGGGTTCGCATAGGGACACGAACTTCAAATCAAAGCCAGGCTAAGTGCTGGTTTGTGGCCCAAAAGCCACAACACACCACAGCACAAGGGGCACAACAGCCGCCAAGGGACGGCGACTAGCTCAATTCGGAAGATTTGCATGTGGCAAACTGCTGGAATGTTGCACACCCCCGGCAGGGGGCCAACAGCTAGACCATATAAATAGTTATAGATAGTTAAGTTTTTTCGGCAGCCTTGGTAGTGGCTGCCACCACCACAGGTTGCCTCAGAAGGGCAGACAGCTTAATTGTGATTCTCCGAGACGAATAATTCTGCTGCTGCTGCTGCTGCTGGTGCATGTAAGTTTTTGCGGAATTTCGGTTGCTGCAGGAATGTATGCTTCCCATGGTCACAATGTGTCGGCGGCTTGTCGGATTTCCTTATGAAGTTCTCACCATGAAAGTGTAAAACCATCTAGACAACTAAAACCATCAGATTAATTATATATGCACACATTTTACATTTCTAATATTCATATTACACTTTCTACAGTGTTTTTGTCAGTTATCTAATATTTGATCAGTGTATTCTCAAATATTTATTTACATATTTACTTATTTATTGGCTCTCGGAGCGCTGCAAGCAAGGAGCTTATAGTTAATTGAATTTGGTCAAATAATAGCTAATTTAATTATACCCACCTACTATTTTTAATTATAATTTATACATAGTTGCACAAACGATATTTTCGTTCTTTTATTAATGTTGTGTATTGCATCTTTAATCTACTTATTATTTTATTTTGAGATGTTCAGTTAATCTGTTAGGTCTAACCCTTTTTAAGTGAAGCAGAAGTTGATTCCATAAGCGATCAACATTAAATAGAAATTCCCCTCCGAATTTACAGTTTTAGGTCGGATGATAACTGTTAAGGCAAATAAATTGCCCCGTTGTTCCTATGCCAAAGTCTCGCTTGAACTGAAATGTAAATAAAATTTCTCCTATACGAACGAAGCTAGAATATTCTTACTTATATTTTGAAGTCGAAACAGCGCACAAGAGCCTTCTGTCGGTCTGTCCGCCTGTCCGCCTGTCCGCCTGTCCGCTTCCCGCTTTAGCAACATTGTTTGTTTCAGGCGGACTTCATCAATATAGGTATTCGGTTTTAATAGCTAAGAATACAAGTATGACATTTGAATCGAATGCTTATCTCCACTGGCGGGGGATAGGGATTGCAATTCCTCTCTCTTTTCCTTCGTCCATTTGGAGTTGATTTATTTCAAATGGGAAACCCATTCACAATTCCCTAGAAATCAAACATTTCCCTTTACCCCCTATCCTGGCCAGAAGATTTTGCAGGCCCGATACATGCTTCGTCGCCCACAAATTTAGCAAAATTGGCTATTAAACGGGCAATTAGCAAACATTTTCACGCACTGCACGCGTCCAAGATGTTCCCCGTAGGAGTGTTGCAGTTCGTTGATAGCCAAAACGTGAGCGAGGCGTGAGCATAAATACGATTGAAAATGGCAGTAATTAACGAGAGTCGAAATCGGAATGGAAATTGGATTGGGATCGGGATCGGGATCGGAATCGGAATCGGGATCTGGATTGGAATCGGGAGTAGGAGTAGGAGTGCGGGTGCATGAATGGCGATGGGAATCCGAGCCGAAGGCAAACACTCCCCATCCAGAGAGCAGGGAGCAGTGAGCAGTTCAGCGGCTGTTTTCATAAACATAAAAAGCCAATTTCAATAACATTTTCCACTCCTTGCTGGCGGGCGGCGGCGAGTCCGGCCGGAGTGCTTTCTGCATGCAACATGAAACGGCGGCAGCAGCAGCAGCATCAGCATCAGTCCAGTTGCTGGTGCTACAAATTTGTTGTTGCTAGAATATCGTTTATTGGAACATTAATTGCCCATGTGAAAATCACTTTTCGTGGCCGTTTAAGAGTTGGCCAGAGTTGGCCTCCCGAGGCAGCCAGCTGTCTGCGCTTTGCGTACTGTTTGTTGCTGTTTCTGCTGCTGCTGCTGTAGCTGTTGCTGCTGTTGCTGTTGCGACTGTTTCCCCGACTAAATTTTCATTTTTCCGACTGCTGCTTCCTCCCCGATTCTACCAGACACTTGTTCATGTTTCGCCGTGGCATTTGGTGCTCTACTGCTCTTGGGGTCGCCTCGCCTTTTGCTCTCGGCTGGCTTCTGGCTCCTTCTGCCATTGCAATGCATTGCGATAATTGAAATTTGATGTTGGACATTTTGTGTGCTTTTCCGATGGTGCTATTAATGTTGTTGCTGGCAATGTGATTTAGTTGCTGGCAATGTGATTTGTGATTTCCAAGTAGCTTGCTTATCGACATTTTATAGATTCGGTTCGGGGTTTTGATGGAATGTGGAGAGGTTATCGGATAATGTCGTAACTGTTGTGAGGCTGCTGAGATCATTAAGGAAGCAAATTACAAAATAGTCTTAAATCGATCAGGCTATATGATAAAAGTTCCAGTTTAAAGTTCAGTGATTTGTTTACAAATGTTTACATTTCACAAGAATAGCATGGATCCATGATAGATACATACATGTGTCTGCCGGATTGTGGAATGGGGCTTACTGTTCCATACTCAGAGATCGACAATTGGTTTTCTATTTCATTCATTCATATTTGGTGAATCTTATTCACTTTTACGTTCCAAACTTCCGCAAAAAATAAGAGTTTTAGTTTGACAATTTTCATGGACAATTTGCATGTTCTGTCTATGCTAATCTTTGGGGTCTTGACAGTTGAAATGCCTCCTTCATTGGCAGTTCACAGCTTAATCACATATCACGGACAGATCACGGCCCCCTCCCCCTGCGCCGACCAGCAAGTCACCCGTTGTAACACCTACACTAGAGGACACAAAACGATTGACAACCTGAACTGTCAACGCATTGAAAATCGCTTGAGTGACTGCCAAAGCTGGCCACGCCCAAACGCCCTCCCGCCCAGCCCCACCTAACTGTACTTGTCGTCGCCGGTGGCAGTGGCAGTGGGGCGCGAGAAGGAGTGCAAAAACATGGGCATGGTACGCAGAAAAGGTTCCATAATGAAAATGTCAACCCGTTGGCGGGGCTCAAAGTCCACTGGCAATGGGAGGACTGCGGAGGGACGGCAGACCATTACAATACGAGTAGTGCGCAGACTGCAACTGCGAAATATCACGCGTGATTCATCGGCAACAGCAACAGCACCAACGACAGCAACAACAACGAACACACGGTAAATGTACTCGTAACTCCCACTCAGGCACACATACATACATACATCCATACATATGTACATATGCAAATGGGTCTATGGTAACGGTCTATCGTCTATGGTCTATGGTCTACGGTATAGGCAACGACGCGCTTTCATACCCTCTTTTAGAGTTGGATGGCATTTGTCGGTCGCCTGAGTATGTTTCTGCACCAAGTTCTGGTTCACAGTGGGTGAAAACTAATATATTTATAGTCTTTTTTGATCGGCCCTCTGCAGGAAAGATCATTTCTTAGTTTCCATATCTATGGAATAACCGATTATGTAGAATAGGATCATCATGGGGTCACTGCAAATCGCATAGGAACGATGAATCTGAAAGAGTATCTAAGGCTTTAGCCGCCGGCCTTTTTTCTGGCTCATGCTTGTTAGAGCAACGCCCTCGTCTGCAGGAGACAGCCCGAGAGAGGGCGGCATGGGCCCAGGGGGCGGAATGGTGCACTTTTCTTATTTATTAACCCACCAAACTCGTAATTATGCAAAAGAGGAACGAGCCAACGAACACTGTACTGTGCGATGAGTCTCCAGGGAGAGGTTTTCCGGGAGGTATCCACCAATTTGATTGCACAATCAACGACTCAACTCCGAGTGTACTTGAACTCTCGATAAAGTGTCAGCAAAAGTGCAAGCCGCAATCCGCAGAACAAACCAACAACACAGAGAGTGTTGTTGCAGGCAGCAACACGGTTTGTGGCATTCAAATGAATAAGCAGCGCTTTGCCACCACCATCTGATATCTGATCTGCGCGATAAGCGTTCAGAATCATTGACAGAAATTGGCTGAGTTTTTGGGGAACTTTGTGCGGGGTACACTTCATTTTCAAAGAAGTAATGTAGCTCATAAATTGTATACCACCTTTAAGACACGAATATCAAAAAGTAGCAGTTTTTATTAATTTATATATCATGTAACTCATCAGTTGAGATGTATATGTATATGTGCTAACTCTCTCACCTGCTATCCAAAGAGTGTTCCTAAAATATGTTTATGTTTCAGAAAGGGTATTCAAAATTCCCCTGCCTGAGCTCAAACTTTGGGTTTAGGGTGCCGCCAGCATCGATTGCCAATCGCTGAATGGAAGCTTAGCATGACCCGCTTTCTGGGCCCAGCTCAAAGGGCCCCAGACCGCCTGAGTCTGAGCCGTGGCCCTACCAGTAGCAGTGGCAGTACCAACAGCAGTAGCAGCCCCAGAAACGAAACCGAAAACAAAAATAATTTCTGGCAGCTTGGAGACGACAATTTGGCAATCATTTGCATATCGATGCAGTGATCGCTCCAGAGATCTCGGGGGAACGTGTTGGCATTTTGCATATGCGGGCTGCCTCTTCCCCGCTGTCCCTCTGGCCCCATAATAAGCGGCAGAAGCTCCGATGAGCCGGGAGATTCCTCATCCGCCAGAGAGTTTCCAACTTAATTAGCAACTGAAAAGTTTCCGTGATTACCCCTCCATCCCCTTCATGTTGGCTGCTTGTATTTTCCTCAGTCCGACCGAGGGGAGGAGGCGCATAATGTAAGCGCAACTGAAAATGAAATCGAAACCGAAACTGAAACCAAAACCAAAACCGAAACGGCGAACAAAATGAAGTTCAATGTTTTGTTTTTAAAATTTGCTCAGAAAATCCTTGAATCGAGTCAATAGCCTCGCCTCGCACAGCATCCATTCTCAATTAATTTACAAATAGTCGAAATTCTTCCGCAAAAAAGAAGCAAAGAAAACACAAGCTTCGGTCAACAACAACCACACGAAATGTATGTAGATGTAGATGATCATGATCCCAGCTCTAGCCCAGCCGCACTAGACGAGACGTGTCTCCTTGCGGTGCCGTGTCAAGTCAACGCACTTTGCCGCGGCTCATGAATTTTACTACAACTGCCGCTTTACGCACTTTTATCCGAATATTTAGTTCCTTTATCTCGTTTTTGCTATTGTTGATTTCCACTTATATTATTTATGCGCACATGAAATACAATACGGAAACTTTGTGCGTGAACTGAACAAGAATATATATATATTTTAGTTTCCTAAAATCATTCATTCTTCAGTTTATGTAGGTGTGAAGATCCGATCCAAATATTCCCGTAATCTAATGCATGGAAGTATTGACGTACAGCCTAGTATACCACTTAATATTTATATGTTATAAATTATCCTGACCAAAAATTCCAGCTGGCAGCACCACCTGTCGTTCAGAGTCTACAACACGCCTAGCGTATTTTTGTTGAAAATGATTTTTGTACATCGTAACTACAGATTTGCTACATAATAACTACAGACCGACGAAAACTACAAGTCATACATGCCAGCTTCTGCGGACGTACAAAATCTTACATTTCATGTCTGTTAGCTTCTGTGAAGTGACAAAATTCATCAAATTCTAATCTTAATAATACTAAGATTGATTATAGGCTATAATTCATAGGTAATTTTCACTATAAAATTGGAATCATAAAGTATAATATTTAATTAACTTGACTTTTCATTAATTTTAACAACTTCAACTATTTATATATACATATAGTATTTTAAATTTATTTTAGTTGGTATGTTAATTATTTATGTAACATCATTAGCTTCAAATGTAATATTTCATTTATTTTATTTAATCAATTTATCATACCCGGTACTCAAAGAGTATAGGGGTATATTAGATTTGTGGTGATAACGGATGTGTGTAACGCCCAAAAGGAAGCGCTTCCGACCCCATGGAATATACATATATATTCTTGATCATCATCAATAGCCGAGTCGATATAGCCATGTCTGTCTGTCCGTCCGTCCGTCTTTCCGTGTGTCCGTCTTCATTAGCGCCGATATCTCAGAGACTATTTAAACTAGAGCAATCAAATTTGGCATCCAGTCTCCTGTGTTATCACACTACTCCAAGTGTATTTTAAAATTTCGCCCTCCGTCAGCCAGGTTCTTTTTATACCCGTACTTGAAAAGTATAGGGGTATATAAGATTGTTGATTGTGGATGTGTGCAACACCTATAAGGAAGTGTTTCCGACCCCATAAAGTATATATATTCTTGAGCAGTTTTGTTTGCTGAATTTGCTGCAAAAAAATGCGTAGACAAAACCTAAAATTAGTTCTCATACATAGTTGGCTATGAGTCGAATAACTGAGGACCCTTCTAATCTGCGCACTCTGTATAATCTGCGGAAGAACTGCGCAAAATCCTATCACGAACAGCGCAGTAGCAGAGACTTTTGCTATCCACATTAGATAGGGCCGAGCACTGGTCTGAATGGACAATTTATTTCAAATTTGATGCGCAAGTATGCCTCAATTTTGTAAAATACACGCATTTCGTTTTAATTCAAGGTTTTTTGCTAATAATTTACTGGAAAACTCTCAAAAGCATTTTTTTTTTGTTAATTTAAAATTAATACTTACGTTTTAAATATTTATCCATAGCTTAACTTCACACTTTTTTCCACCAATTATGTTCTCTTGTGTATACGTATCTTTTTGAATTTTTTTGAAACTCAACCAAATTGCAAAAAAGACGATGTTTGAGAAAAATAACGATATTTTGTTGCCGTATTTGTTGGGACTATTTCTGGGACTTTTTGAGGGATTTACTAGGCACCAATTATTGCAGAAACTAGTAAGTCTCTATCTCAGAAAATTTTACGGCTTTTGGTCTTTTTATAAAGACTGAAAATGGGTATCGGTATCGCTTTGTTAATAATAATAAATTCATCAAATGCATTATTGGGTAGAAAAATGTAGATATGTATGTGCAAAATGCACTATTAATTATGTTTGAGCAGCTGGGAAAAAATAATTTTAATATTAATGAAATGAAAAAGGAGGTATATATACGTCCATACCACCAGTTAAGTTTCCAAATGACGTGACATTTCATGCTCACTTACGTTTTCTTACGTCGCATTTCATGCTCACTTAAGATTTATACCTTGGATTACACGTCATTTTAGAAACAATCTAAAAAAAAAGAGTCACTAAACTTAACCAATATTGTAGACAATTGATTCATCGATCGTATAAAATTATGTGCTCAAGCCTGAGGGTCCTAGTTAGCTAGGAATATTAAACGGAATATCAAAATCGAGGAATATGATTTTCGTTGGTTTTTTTTTGTCATTGTATATTTTCAAAATTACCGCCACAGCACCAATGTTTTGTTGCATGATCTTTCGAACTCATACCGTGAGAGTAAAAGAGAGTAAGAGCTCAAAAATGACCGCGAAAATGAGTAAAATTCTCTCATTTTTCGGTTCGACACAACTTTTTGGTTCGAGCTTGGGTTGAGCCAAAAAAAGGTGTGGACAACGGGTCCAAGGGAAATTCCATGGATCGCACGGTGTTCACCTTACCCGAATTTTTCCCCAATAGGACATGTGGGCGCTGCCCACATGCCCTATAAATCAGGTGGGGTGGATTTTACCTTGCAGGCCTTGCGTTTTCTCGGCCGTTTTGCCTACTGTCCATACCCGATTTTTTCCGAAGAGCCTCAGTAATTTCCCAGGGAAAATATTAATATTTCCCAGGAAATTTTTGCTAAAATAAATTAAAAATTAAAATTAATCGGGAAATCGGGAAAAAAGTCTTCGGGTGCCGAGCTGGATTGCGACCTTGCTTAAATATTTGAATATTTGCACTTACGTACGTTGTAATTGTAACATATAAATAACGAATACCTCGTGCGAGGCAGCGTTGGCCATATCGATCTGTAAACGGCTTGCCGCGAGAGCCCCGCGAGCAGAGTTAAGGAAATACAAATTCAGGACGAGATGGGAAACTTTGACGCCTTCGAGCAGGGCTTTGCCAGCCCTAACGGCAACGGAAGGGTGCCCAATGGCCACTCCCCGAACTCCAGCGTGGACACCCAGCGGAAATTCTCGGCGCCCGCCTACACAGAGATTCGCACGCGGCGCTGCAACGCCAAGGCGGCCGCAGAATCCAAGGTAAGGACCTAAGGACCGTCTCGAAGGTGTTGAAAGTGGAGCCAAGCGACGCCATCGCCTCGAAAGTGGAAACTCCCCCACTCCCCTGTCGGCGAACCATTGATTTTGTGTGGGGTGCCGTTTCTCGTTCGCGTATGTGTGTGTAACTGGCATGGCATGCGTCATCTATGAGGCAAGTGCAGTAATTGCCTTTTTTTCTATCTGGGCCAATAAGTGTCTTTTGCAGCCTTTTCCGGCATTTTTCCATTTTCTGGGTCAGCTCCAAGCCGTGCGCCGCCACTGCAGTGTTTTGCTTTCAATTGTCCGCTTCGATTTCATTTAGAAGCCAACGCCTACAATTGTTTTGTTGCCCAGGCAACAGGGGCATGGAGGACCTGGAGGACCTGGAGGTCCGATTGTCCTCTTCTGCACCAGTAGCCCCCATTTGATGAATTTATCATTACACGGCTTCAAACAAAATTCGATTCTCTGCGGACTGGTGATAGTCATGCCATGCCGCGAGTCGCCTTATCAGGCCCAAACGCTCCAATCTTTTTTTACGTAAAGCTCCGTAGAACGCGAGTCAGCGTCGCCGGGCGATGATTCACATTCGTTTGCTAAGGGCGGTTTGGACGTTTATAGTGGGCGTTGATTTGTTCGCGATAAGATTTTTTGGCGATTATGGTAGTGGAGCAGTCCAAAGCTTCGGGCATTCCTTGGGCTTAGAAGCCCGTTGGATATGTATACTATAATATTCGCCCGCCTTGTTTCACAAAGTTCCATGTGCTAGGTCTTCTCGCAAAAGTTTTACTATTATGGCTAACAGAACGTCTGCGCGTGTTTCCCTTGATTAGCGCGCGAAGTTATGACTCGATTTATAGTACAGGTTAACCTGTTATTAGGCGAGTCCGCCAGAGCCCATAACTCCCGTAAATCTTACTTTGGGTTGTGCAAATGATTCTTCCCTCATTCTAGAACGTGAACTTGTACCGAGATAGTCATTCAATAGTCAATCGTTATCTGGAATACCATAGATTCCATGAAAATGGAGACCGTTATCGGACTCCCACTCTGCTGGCCACCCTTGGGGCCTTGCAGCGAAATAATTAGTACGCATTTTTTATTTATTTACTCGGCTCGTTTTCGATTTTTATCTATGCACATATGTATGCACTGGCTTCATGTACAATACGTTTAATATGGAGGGTATACCCTAACTCATGAACTGGATCCATTAAAAACATCGCCAGCGCGTAACTGGAGAAACCTTTCCACCCCTCTCTCTCTCTCTCTGTCTCACTCTCTGTTGTTAACAAGCCAGAGGCAAATGATAATAAACACGAAATATTATTGTCGTCGTCTCGTTATTGTTATATAATTGAGTTCGTACGGTCAACGGTCAGGCATACTCAAAACGTCTGTCGCTCAGCGTTCCTTATAAATGAGAGTCCTACCCTGCATTGATGGCTCTTCCCCAGAGCAAAATCAATAAGCAAACTATTTTTTCACGTACATACATATATTAATAAATATGTTAATTGCATCGTACCCTCCCTGTAAACGGAGAGCTTGAAGTGGGGCTACATATGTACATATACGGCTTCCCTGCCCTCTATCTCCCTCTATCCGTCCCGTCGCTATTTGTGTGTCAGACTCTATACGAAAGCTAACTCATGTGAGTGGAAGAGCTAGAGCAGCAAATTGTTCGTACTTCGGTTTGATTTTATGTGATTTACAGTGCGCGCACATCGTAATGAACTGGGGGTTACACATACAATTGTGTAGGAAAGGAACATTTGATAGATATATACATAGATAGATAGATATATGCTCTATCTACAATTTTCTCGTGTATCTGATCTTTTAATATTTCCCTTTCGGGGCACTCCACCGAGAGCGCATTGTGTTTATACATATGTATCTAAATATGTATGTATAAACGTGTATCTATGTACATATGATGTAGATCTATTAGTTGAATGTTAATTGGATGTTGAATTGCCTGAACTGAGCAAAAAGAAAGGGCAACCGAGTTTTTGTGCACTCAGTGGCCGAATTGATGTTTTCGCTTCAATTCAGTGAAATCTCATGTGGCGAAGCCTTTGCGGAGAACGGCGTGTCAGGAGAAAGATCTCAACCCATACTAAATTTGTACATGTGTTCCCGCCTAGTAAAATCAATTAGTATTCGCTCCTGTTGGTGGGGCAGAACTTTTTATGAATTTTATGTAGATTTCCAGCGATAAGCTCCGCTGTCTATGATAATCAATCAATGATAACCGTCTATTAATCGCTATCTGTCTGGCCCACAGCAAGCCAGCTCGAGCAACTACCACCCAGAGAAGAAGGTGCACTTGAATGGGCATGCCTCCGCGGCCAGGGAGGAGATGTCAATGTCCAAGCCTAACCAGGCGGAGGGCAAGCTCTCGCCAGAGAAGGAACACTACCAGAAGACTTCCTTCGAGGAGGTGCCCATGCATACGGCCTGCCTCACCTACCTGGGATTCTACCTGCTCATGATCTTAGGCTACATCAACCAGCTGCTGTTCGTGCCCAAAGTGGCCACAGAGAAGGGCCGGGAGGGCTACGTGGCCCTTTACGATGCCTTCGAGAGCTTCTACTCCCGCTACGTGTATCGCCGCATTAAGGACTGCTGGAACCGCCCAATCTGCAGTGTGCCTGGTGATGAGCTGACGCTCAAGGACCGCGTGACCGATGACTATGGTTGGAGCTTCAAGTTCACGGGCACAGAAACGCGTTGCCTCAATCTGGGATCCTACAACTATCTGGGCTTTGCCGCCGCAACGGGTCGCTGCGCCGACGAGTCTGAGGAAAGGGCCCGCGACTCTGGTCTGGCCTACTGCAGCTCCCGCTGTGAACTGGGCAACAATGCTCAGCTGAACGAGCTGGAGAAGCTTACTGCTCGCTACTTTGGCGTGGAGGACGCTATCGTTTTTGGCATGGGGTTCGCCACCAACGCCCTCAACCTGCCATCTCTGCTCGGCCCGAACTGCATGGTTGTGAGCGACGAGAAGAATCATGCCTCGATCATATTGGGACTGCGTCTGTCCGGGGCCACAATCAAGGTGTTCAAGCACAACAACATGCGGGACTTAGAGCGCGTTCTGCGCGATGGCATCTGCTACGGCAATACCAAGAACGGAGGCAAACCCTGGTCCAAGGTGATGATCATTGTGGAGGGGATCTTCAGCATGGAGGGCTCCATAGTGCGTCTGCCCGAGGTCGTAGCCCTGAAGAAGAAGTACAAAGCATATCTGTATCTAGACGAGGCCCACAGCGTGGGCGCTATGGGCTCCCATGGAAGGGGCGTAACGGACTACTACAAGGTGGATCCAAAAGACGTCGACATCCTAATGGGCACGTTCACCAAGAGCTTTGGCAGTGCTGGAGGCTATCTAGCCGGATCTAAGGTGCGTTGCCCCTTTAACTAATGTTTATTTTCCCTACTAATGCCGCTACTACTTGTTCACCTCCAGAAACTGATTGACTTCCTTCGCACCAACAGCCATGCCCACTGCTATGCTGGATCTATTTCGCCGCCCATTGCTCAGCAGATCCTGACCTCCATGAAAACTATTATGGGCGAGGATGGCACTGAGACGGGTCGCAACAAGATCATGCAACTGGCCAGGAACACGCGGTATTTCCGTCGTCGTCTGGCCCAGCTAGGAGTGATAACCTACGGCCACGAGGATTCGCCCGTGGTGCCCATGCTGGTCTACCTCTTCTCCAAGATTGGGTGAGTGCTGCGCAACGAACGACTCCATATTACTTCATTGCTAATCCCGATATATTTCTCCCCATCAGTGCGGTGGTTCGAACTTTGACTACCCGCCACATCGCCGTCGTGGGTGCCGGTTTTCCAGCCACGCCCATCATGGAGGGTCGCATCCGTTTCTGCCTGTCGGCTGCCCATACCAAAGAGCAGCTCGACTATGCCCTGGAGGTCATAGACGAGACCAGCGACGATTTGGGGCTGAAGTATTCACGCAAGCCACGCGATCCGAATCCAATTGAATACTAGAAGCACCTTCTCATGCAGCCTCAAAAATAGGAGTTAAGGGCAATGAGTGATCGGAAGTATTGTCAGACCATACCAGCACTTGGCTCAGAGCTAGAAGTATATTTGAGTATATTTGACCAAGTTAAGCACTAATACATACGTAGCTTCAGAGCACGGAGGCTTCAATATTTGACTCCTCCTTGCGAAAATCTATTATAGCAAACTGCAGCACATAGCTTACATGATAAACTATTATTAAATATTTAGCGTTTACCTCTACGTAGCTGTTATTGTAATTGTAAACTCCAAGCGTCTTCTTCTGTTGGCAGAAACATTACATTTCGAGTCTTTTTACTCGCCCGAAACAAAGGGAAATGTATGCCAATCAGGGTTCGGTTATAACACAGTTCTAAGCTAAAAAATAAGAGACAGGAGAGTCAAGCACCTCGCTTCTAAAACAACGTCAGTGTTAAGCCAAAAAAGAGTCGAGAGCGACGGCGAAATAGTTGTTCAACATATATTTTGCTAGATCTGCCATTGCCCATCCGGAGAGCGGGCGACGTACACAACTTGAAGGGCATTGTGGGCAGAAAATATACAATACACAACCTCTTAAATGTAACAATAATAATAATTATGTATTAATGATTTTATTTTTCTATCAAGAAATAAAGAATTGTTGCTGTATGTACAAATGTCTTAATATTGGATGACTTTTCTGAATATTCTCAATTAAGCCACTTAAAACTATAATCCGTGGTCAAGCTGTTATTCAGGTCGCCTTAATAAGTATAGTTGTTATTGAGTTATTTTGTACTTTAACCACAGGTGGATAACTGTCTTTTGTCACGATATCACGACACAAACCTAAACTGCAAAAAAAATATATACCTAATGTATTCAAATTGCTTTTGATGCAATGACTGGGGCGAAGGCAAAGGTCACGACGTACTCGCTTAAATGTATCATTCTGTGACTTTTCAAGTAGGATTGCTCAAAGAAAATTATCCCGCTTAAAATTGAAATATAAAAATGTTAGGTTAAAATTGAAATGTTACTGTTAAACTACTGTTAAATTAAGTTCACAGCTACAATAGGCTTGTCCCCTCGCAGAAGATGACAAGTATGAAACAGTACATTCTTGCTGACTGTCGAATGCTGATTGCTATCACGATTTCATACTTGTCAAAAGAAATGCAATGCTTTCCTTCGTCTTGCGCTCCGGAAGGTAGGGTCAGTGCTGTTCCTTTTTAATTTAGTTGTAGAATTTGTAATTATGCTATGTGGGTGGGTGTTAATTGGTTAAAAAATGCTGGGGCTCCTCCAAAATTTTAATTTTATGTGTGAAATGAGCATATCTATCTGATACCCTCGCCAAAGTATTTGAAATCTTGGACAAGGATAAAAGAGTGCTATTTTGACGAAAATGCTTCCGCACTATGGCTTTCAGATTGCACATCTATAACAGAAAATGTAGCTTTAGGTATTGTGGCATTACGATTCATCGAATTTATTTTGCCAATTGATGATAGTATATTTGAATTCGTAATACTTCTTAGGGGCTTTGTCGTAGCAAAAATGTAAATTTTAAATTCAATGAATTTTAAATTTAAATATTTACGCGCCTTCTGGAATGGAGGACAATGGTCCGGAATGAGCGCCAGCTTTTGTGCATTGCCCAGATTATTCATTTCGTCTAGAACATTTTTCAATGCCGAATTAATGACATTCGATCCTAGTTTCGAAACCTCTGATATGACCGGCACCTCACCAAAATAGACAAAGCGGAAATTTATTTTGTGTACATTATACGCCCCGATGGCCAACTGTTGGAAAACTCAATTAGATATTTAAATAAACAAGACAATCATAAACAATATTTCATTTCTTATCTAATGTGGTTTGTGTGCATTCCCGATCCGATCAGATCATTGTTTTATATATACATTAAATTTAGTAAGTTCCATTTTGAGTATTAATTAACCAAATAATTCGTTTGTCTCTTATATGTACATATGTGTAGTATAGGAATTTCGTAAAATTTAAATTAAAAAAAATAACAAAATAACAATTTATTGGTTTCTTTCTTTGGTTCATTTGATTCTTATATGTATTAAAGATATGTATATATGTAAGTATATTAAATTTTAGTAAAAATAATGAGTATCAATTCATGACTTTAACTGTTCATTTGTTTCTTTCGACTAATTTAATAATACATATATCATTAAAAACGAGAGGGAACGTTGTGAGCCGTGCCAATGGCCGCGGCTCTACTTTATACCCGGTACTCAGTCAGTATATACGTATTTATGTATACATATGAGCTTACGATTTATTTAATTAATTATATGTTCGCAAAAGAGACAAATTAAATTTTGGCCAAAATGGAAAATTTCAAAAAATTAAGTCGAACCCTATGCTGTATTTTTATATTTTAGAAGTTATCTGTTTCCATTTTTATTTACATATAATTTTTACTTCGGCTGGTACATTTGTACATACACATGCACATACATACACATACACATACAAGAGACATGGAAGTGTGTGCGAGAGAGAGAGGGAATCGCTTGTCTGCCGTTGGGTAGCCACTGAAATTTAATTTGTTCCTTCTGGCTATAATAATGACCCGATATGATCCAGATTCGGTAATCTGATAGATACGGATATTTTCCATAATTCTGCGTTTTAGTTTTCTTGTATCTTCAACATTGTGTATGCCACAGTCCTTTGTGTGGGCGGGGCGAAAATTTGAAATACACAGAAGCCTGGATACAAAACTTGGTTTTTTTAGCTTTAATAGTCTCTGAGATATAGGCGCTAATGAAGACGGACGGACGGACAGACGGACAGACAGACATGGCTATATCGACTCCTCTATTGATGCTGATTAAGAATATATATACTTTATGGGGTCGGAAACGCTTCCCTCTGTGCGTTACACACAACCGTTATCCCCACAAATCTAATATACCCCTATACTCTTCGAGTACCAGGTATAAAAATTAATTTTCTTTGAGTAGTCCCAGCATCTCTCTGGTTTAGCATGATATCTAATGTCGATATGTTTGGCTCTTTTGTGACTTGAAGGGTTGTTTGCCATACTTATACAGCCTTGGTTGTCTTCGTTAATTTTAGTAGGCTTATCAAGTTTTATATTTACACTTCTAAGGAGAGATTTTAACCATAAGGCTTCTCTTACAGCCTCAAATAGCGGCATATACTCAGCTTCAGTTGATGAGGCTACTACTGAATTCTGTCTTTACGTATTCCAACTGATTAAATTGGAATCAAACATTTTGAATAAATAGCCCGTTGTACTTTTCCTGTCAATCTCATTATCACCCCAATCAGAATCTACACTGCCAACTAATATATCATTAAATGAGATATTCTTTTTAAAATTAGTTTCATTTCGATAGTTCCCTTTAAATATCTCATGAGCCTTTTTAAACATTGCCATAACTCGACATTATTCTTGCTACTATATACTTAAGATATTTACGGCAGTGGCTAAATCTGGACGCGTACAAAGCATTAAATACATTAAACATCCAATAAGATTACGACAAGGGCATTGCGATCCTCATCTGAGTTTAGTAGGTCATAATTTAGTTTGTTTGGTAAGGGAGTGCTAACCGAATTGCAACTATCCATGTTAAATTTGTTTAAGATTCTTTTTATATACGCAGCTTGACTCAAATATAATTGATCTTGATTCATCTCTATTCTGATGCCAATGAAGTGCCGTATCTCATTTAAATCAGTCATTCTGAATCTTTCACTCAAATATCGTTTGAATTCATTCATTCTTTCCATATTTCCTGTAGCTATTACTACATCATCGACATATAACAATACATAAATATTTTCTTTTATGTCACCTCTGTCGCGGATATATATGCAGTGATCTACTGGGAAGTTTGAAAAATTATGTTCTTTCAGTGCTTGCTCGAACACCTGAAACCAGCATCTTCTTTAATCCCGTAAATTGCCTTGTGTAATTTATAGACATTTTCAGTATTACATGGTACTCCTTGAGGAGGTTGCATATATACTCGTATCTCCTCATTGAAATTACCATTAAGGAAAGCTGTTTTAACATCCATCTGGTGAACTTTTAAATTATATTGAACAGCTAAAGTTAATATGAATCTAAAACTTGCAATTCTAGTAACAGGGGCAAATGTCTCATCATAGTCAACTTGGTACTTTTGAGTAAATCCTCTAGCAACTAATCTAGCTTTGTATTTTATTGGAATTCCTAATTCATTATATTTCATGGAAAATACCCATCTACTATCTACTATACTATATTTTTGTTTTCTGTTCTTTTTATAATTGTCTAGGTGTTGTTAATTTCATGAGCCTCCAACTCTATTTTTATTGCTTCCTCCCATGCAGACCTGTCATTCCTAAGTTTAATTTCATCAAACGAACTTGGAATTTCATCAAGGGTTGTATGAGCATTTAATATGAACTTATCCAGACTGTTTTCAACCTCATCGTAAAATAGTCGAGGCTTCGCTATAAGCCTTTCGTTTTTTCTATTTTCTTTATTTTAACCAATATTTCTTTGAATATTGTTTTTTGGTTGATCAGTTTTCACGCAATCCGTACTCTCATTCGGGATATACTTTCATTCAGGAAATCAGCTTGTTTTCTTTTTCTACTTTCATTCGAAAAATTCGGCTAATCACATTCCTTACTTTCATTCACGAATTTCTCATTATTATTCTCCTTACTCGCATTCAGGATATCTGTTTTAGGCTTTATTGCTGTAGAATAAATCATATTTGACTCATCAACAACAACATCTCTTGCAACAATAAATTTTTCGTTAATGACATCCCATAATTTGTAGCCGTTTGGTTCATATCCGATAAGGATAGCTTTGAATGATTTCTCATCAAATTTACATTTTTTGATTTTATTGTGTACATACACAGTTGAACCAAAAACTTTTAAAAACTTTAAATTTAGCTTCTTATCGTGGCACATCTCATATGGGGTCATTTTATTGTTACCAAGTGCTTTGCTTGGAATCCTGTTTTTTAAATATGTTGCACTGAGTACAGCTTCACCCCAGAAACTTTTATCTAATTTTGCACCATTTACCATAGCGCGAGCTTATTCGGTACTGGTTCACCAATTTTAGATTGAAATGAGCGTGTAAATTGATCTACAAAGATCACAAAATAATTTTTATCGTTTAGATTTACTGGTGTAATAGGGCCGCAAATATCTGAATGTATTACAAATAGGTGTCGTTTAACATGGTTTTTATCTTTGGATTGCTTAAACGGTAGCCTACCCTGTTTCCCATTTAAACTTGACTCACAAATTTCATTTGATATTTTTTAAATTTGCTAGAAGGCTGCTGTCACTAAACCAATCGTTAATCTTTATTTCAAGTAATTTCCCTTGCTCACATGACCTAACCTCTCAGCCACAGTCCATAATTATTGTTTTTTCTTGCATCTACACTGTATGCTTTAAACTTAATTATGGGTATATTATTTAACATGCCTGGATTTTTAGCAACAATCACTCCGTTCTTTGAAAGTGATACCCCGTCGTGGTCAAAATGGGTAGATATCCCAGCCTGTTGCAGACGCTTAACCGACATGAGGTTACCTGCTGCTTCTTTGGAGTAAAGAACATCCTCCAGGGTGACATCGTGTCCATTGTGTAGCTGCACAATTCCACATTTTGTTGCAAATATAAATTCTCCTTCTGTTGCTACAGCAATTTTTATTGGTGGTTCCAATATCACGCTGGTAGTAAATAGGGACTCATCATTAATTAGATGGTCAATTGCACCCAATCTCAATCCTTTTTTATGTGCCCTAATTTACCACAATGATGGCACTTAATATTTATTTTAGCCTTTTCTTGGAAACTTTCTTTTGCTTTCTGTTCCTATTCTTAAACATACTATTTTTATTTAAATGATTGTTTTTAACAACTAGCTTCATGACCTTTTTACTTGTGTCAGTGCATTCACTTCTTATTTTCATTTCATAATCTAACAATTTATTTTTAACAAAGGCTAATGAAAGTGTTTCATCTGATAATGTCTCTATAGCTGTAATGCCACCATTATACATTGAGGGCAAAGTCTGCAGTAGGTGCGCCACTTTGTCCATCTCATCCATTTTTGCACCTGCCGCTAATAATTCACACACAATTTCAAACTTAATAAAATGACTGGACAATATAATTTCACTCGATAATTTGGGTGTGATCAATCGCTTACGCGCAGCCAATTGAGACGCAAGACTTCTACGCTCAAAAATAGCGTCCAACTTTTCAAAAATATCCCGTGTGGAAAATTGGTCTGCCGCGAAACTTTAAAATGCGTCACTTAAGTATTAAATTAATGTGCTTTTTGCACACCTCTGCCTTTTTCCGAACGTCATCTATTTCATTTGGCATTGTCTCATTATCAACTTTAAGTACGTCTAATTCGGCAAACAGGGCTCTAACTCTAAATTTCCACACTGAATAATTTTCACCATTGAACGGCTTTATGTTGTGCTTATTCTTTTCCATTTTTAATTTTTTTTGTATAAATATATATGTATGTACATATATACAGTGGCAGACAAAAATTTAATAATGCAGAAAATGAATAACTATTTTATATGTAAGTGCGCACGTGGATCGAATTTCACAAGTTATGTAAACCTTCTAATTTCCTTTTAATTGGCATGGACTGGGCCCATAACCTGTTGGAAAACTCAATTAGATATTTTAATAAACATGAAGATCAGAAGAAGAAGGAAGGAAACGGAAGCTGTTAAGTTGCAGTATGACCAAATCACCTTATTATGTAAATCACTTTAAGACCACAGTTGCACAATGTTATTATTTAAATAAGGGTATTCCAGCACCAACACTTTCCACACCCTGTCCTGAAAGTTCGGCAAATGAGAAGATAATATTCATCCAAATATAATACGAATTTCGTGAAAATGTCTTAGGCTTAGGAAACTTAATCAAATTAATCAAATAATGACACCATATCCCGATAACAAAATTATTTTTATTGATAGATTTGAAGATTTAAAATTTTTTAAAGATTACCTTTTTTGTTTAGTTTTTTTTTAAGCCTTTTTTAAAATTTGTCATTTTTTTTTTCCAGAGTGCTTGATTTTTTCACATAACTGCATTTTTTATAAGTGGTTGTATTTGCAGTTCTGAAAATCTCACAAATGCAGTTATAAATCCGACCCAGACACTTTGTACATATGTAAGTAGCTGCAGCTTAATGTCTGGAAGATATTGGAAGATATTGGAAGATATCTTTCAAATTCAAATACCATAATCATAGAGTCAGGAAAAGTAAACAACAAAAAATTTCTTGGCCTGAATTGTTTTAAATAGACACATTAATTAGGCGTTTAAAGTTTCGTTTGTGAAAGTCGATGGATAAACGGCTCAGTTGCCGCCGTTTGACCAAACCATTATATGCCGAATTTTTCCGATAAATTCAAATTTGAACATTTTTTGTGGTGTATTTTTTTTCATATAAATGTGAAAACTACTCATTTTCTTGGTGACTATATGCATTTAATTGAAATTCACCAACAATCCGGACAAAAAGAACGCTTTTCATTTCGGTTTTCATTGATCGGCACTTCCAGTAGGACAGAAGGCTTGAAAATGAAAAATATGAGAGAATGGGCGAAATTGGGGAAAAAGCAAGCTTAAAATCACAGTTTAGAGTGAAGATGTACCTAATTACTCTTTGGCAGAATTTAGTTTTTTACTTTGTGAGTATAACAAATCTTTATTATTCTTACAAAGGTGACGTTAGATGGGTCTTCGGCCTCCTTCGGGGTCTTCCTTCTAGCTCGGCTACTCGGCCGCACATGGCTGTTTGCTGTGTGCAAGTCGTCGTTTGCCGTCGGACTCGGCGTACCCGGTTGGACACACCCTGTGGGAAGAATCGTTGCAGAGGTAAACACTCTCTGAGGATAGGAGGATCAGAGGTATACAATCTGTGAGGTTAGGAGGTTCCAGAGGTAAACACTCTCTGAGGTTAGGCGGTTCTAGATGTAAAAATTCTCTGAGGTTGGGATGATGGGCGCTGGGCGTCACAACTTCACAGTACACAAACACTTCGGTTCGATTTTTATACCCGGTACTCGAAGAGTATAGGGGTATATTAGATTTGTGCGGATAACGGTTGTGTGTAACGCACAGAAGGAAGCGTTTCCGACCCCATAAAGTATATATATTCTTGATCAGCATCAATAGCCGAGTCGATATAGCCATGTCTGTCTGTCCGTCCGTCTGTCCGTCTGTCCGTCTTCATTTGTGCCTATATCTCAGAGACTATAAAAGCTAGAGCAACGAAATTTTGTATTCAGGCTTCTGTGTTATCACACTACTCAAAGTATGTTTCAAAATTTTGCCCCGCCTCCTTCCGCCCCCACAAAGGACGAAAGTCTGTGGCATGCAGATTGCCGAATCTGGATCATATCGGATCATTATTATAGCCAGAAGGAACAAATTAAATTTCAGTGGCTACCAAACGGCAGCCAAGCGATTCCCTCTCTCTCTCGCACACACTTCCATGTCTCTTGTATGTAGTTTTACATGAGTATGTAAAAATGTAGCAGCCGACGTAAAAATTATATGTAAATAAAAATGGAAACTGATAACTTCTAAAATATAAAAATACAGCATAGGGTTCGACTTAATTTTTTGAAATTTTCCATTTTGGCCAAAATTTAATTCGTTTCTTTTGTGAACATATAATTAATTAAATAAATCGTAAGCTCATATGTATACAACACTGATTCAACACTCTGATAGAACTGGTCATTCTCTATGATTCTGCGTTTTTAGTTTTCTCGTATTTTCAAAATTGTGTATGCCACAGACTTTCGTTTTTTGTGGTGGCGGAAAGGTGCGGGGCGAAATTTCGAAATACACTTGGAGTAGTGTGATAACACAGGAGACTGGATACAAAATTTGGTTGCTCTAGCTTTAATAGTCTCTGAGATATAGGCGCTAATGAAGACGGACGGACGGACAGACAGACATGGCTATATCGACTTGGCTATTCATGCCAATCTTTATGGGGTCGGAAACGCTTACTTCTGTGCGTTACACACAACCGTTATCCCCACAAATCTAATATACCCCTATACTATACCTATATTCGAGTACCGGGTATAAAAAGGCAATCTGCCCCAATTTACAAAGTTTACACCAAAATTAATTAATTTACACCACAATAAAGTTTGTGTCTAGTGCAAACGATTTTAACATAATGAGTAGAATATTTTTGGATTATCTTCAGTTGCAGTCTGCTTTATACACGTTGTTTAAATTTTGTTGATGTATTTTCCGATTAAGTGGTACTCGTACTGCCGTCTGTGAATGCAATTTGGATCTCAAGGCATTTACAACTCATTTAACAACAAAATGTATTAAGGAATGGCATCCTGGCCACTGTTCATTACCTGATACTTCCACTTGTCGAATAACGAAATATTACACAGATGATCGTTGGTCGGCCACTGCACCGTCTTCCGTTACGTTGCGTTGGAAAATACTGTATTCGAGTAGCCGTAGAGCGTGAAGTGCTAAGAAACGTATCATGGTTCTCTGGATAAAGTTGTGAAGGGGCAGGGTTCGTTTGACCAATTTAACTAACTAGTTCATATGCTTATTGTTCATGAACTTACCTGCTGCGAAACAGCATGTAAAAGGTGGAGGTTTTGATATATTAGCGGGCGCGTCTGAAGAAGTTGTGGCTGGAGGAGTCGCCTCCTCCGATCAGAATCTCATTGTCGGGCTGCTCATCATGATGGGATGACGGGACTTTACCGGAAGCAAATCATAAATTGCTCTGATAAATTTAAAACTTCTGGAGTTTTGTGATTACTTAATCGGAATGGCACTCACCGAGTTTGAGATCATCTGATGTAGGCTGCGCGGATCGACAAATGGAGCGTGGTCGACCATCGAGGCACAAGATGCAATGTTGACTGCTGATCGAGTGTTAAGGTGACATCTCTAACTATTTCACTATTTCACTAGCTATGTCTTGTAATTTTCTCTGAAAGCAGCCTTTTCCCATAACTACTACATTATTATGCATCTTCCGAGTAGAATTGCAAATTTACTCCACATTTGTGGAGTCATCATTTTAAGCAGGCCAAAATGTGTTCCAGAACCCAGCGAACAGGTGAAGAAGAATGGTGATGAAGAAGGCCGGGGCGCCCCAGGCATTCAGTAGCAAGCCATGGCAGACAGGTGCGCGGATCACTTTAATATGCCGTAGATATTGATAAATGACTATGATTTGAATTTATTATTTTAGTTCTGTCACTTGGAATCGGATATAGAAACGACGAGCTGCGAGTTTGTTGACTCCGCATCGACGGCACGCCTGGATGTGATCCCCAAGGATCAGGTGTACGATGTTTACAAGAAGTCCCTCGATCGCTACTACAACTAAAGCTGCAGCTGCACGGATCTATCCAAAAAGGTCAAGGATATCAATTTTAATTTTACTAATCACTGATAGGCTTAAAAAAGTTGTTTTGTTTCCATTATTTTCTCAAAATGTAAGTATGTAAATATAACTTCTATATATTACACCCATGAAATGAAATATAAATATAAAAAGATTCCACATGACATGTACACACATACATACATACGTATGTATTATAAATACATACGTATGTATGTATGTATGTACATATATCTTTAACTGCTATAATCAACCTAACACATGGACTGAGTGTCCCACCATCCCCTGCATAGACTCCAATCTATTGAATAACAATTTTCTAATTAACAGTAACTCATGATATCTGGACCACTTCCTCCGGTACCGTGCCTTCTCTGTCCGGTCCATTCCGACTCCGACGAATAAATTCCAATTGTAATTGTCTCAGCCTTTTAAGGAATTAAGACAAGGACAGAACACATATCGAAAGAGAATAACATGGCCCCGACAGGCAGCAGCATGTTCGGAGTGTTGTTGTTCTTTGGACTAACTGGAAGCACTTTCAATTTTATGTCCGAAGCAATATTTATTGAGTTGTTCTCGTCCATAAAGAGGGGGACTTCACACTCGTACGTATGCACATCTGTGCATTGTGCATACTATGTACATATATATGTATGTATGTATGTAATATTGGACGACAATACCGACACTTCAAAGGAGGCCGAAACCGTATTTGGTAAAATTTTATTTGAAATCTATTTAAAAGTAAATTTGCCCACTCCAAATAAGGAAATGTGGAAAGGGTGAAGAAGGAGAGGAAGGAAATTATATTCGTCTTATATTTTGTACAGAGATTGGAGAAAAAACAACATATTCTGTAAGGATTCTTCACTTTTAGCAGAACCGGAAGCCCAATTCAGCTTCGACAGGTTCAATTTATCCATTCAATTCGCATCGGTTTCTTCTTCCCTGACTGCCAGAAAGGAAAATGGCAACACACATACATATGTATGTAGGTATGGATCCAAATGGACATACAAATACACATATGTAGATGCACGTGTGGATGGTGGGTGGGCGGTGGGTGGGTAATCCTGCCTGCTGCTGGTTTGAGTAATTGACTACGTGCGTATAAAGTTTGTGCTGGCATTTTAGCCATACAAGTACGAGTACCAGTTCCAGTTCCAGCCCCGAGCCCCGAGCCGAGTGCCACGAAAGTGGGAGCAACAACACCAATCAGACTGCCCTTGAGTATGGTCAGGAATGTGTATCTGTGTGCAATCATAAATATGCATTCTGTTGGCCATTTGTCATGGTTTTGTGCCCAATGGCACAGAGTTGAGTTGAGAGCCTGCATCTTCAACACCGCCAGTCCCGAGTTGACTCCGAGTGCTCCTTCGCAGAGCGTTGTTTAATAGAGATTGATAAGGATGAAAGTTAGCATTAGTGGGGTCGCTGATGTGTCTGTCTATCAGTAAAAACAGGTGAGGATTTTCATTTAGTTCCTGCTGCTGCTCTTTTCAAGTCGCTGATGCCACTTTCGCGTGCTGCCTGCTGGTTCCCAGTCCTCTCACTCGTTTCGTCACTCGGGGAAAAAAGTTGAAGCACAATTCTCTTTCGCTAAGGTGCAACCTCTACAAACCTCTACAAACTTCTCCAGTTTTCTTTCTTGAAGAGTTCGCAGTTGCACCATCTATTTTCTAGCCGATTTCCAATTGTTGTGTCAGGTTTTCTCCGCATATGTTCGAGACCCTTCAGCTCCCTGGGCGGTTATGGCTCACAAATACAATTTTAATGTTTCCGTTTACTTTGGGAAATGTGTACAGGGGAAAGGTACTCGTAAATAGAGCTAGAGGTAGCGGTAGCGGTAGCGGTAGAGGGGCACATTCGAGTTATATTTTTCTTTCTTCTTATATTGGTTGCCCATACGCCAACTCGTGCACACACACACAGGACACACAGGACGGGAAGTTGCATTTCTGTGTGTTTCATAATCTGATAAAATGTTGCAAAAAGTTTTCCCTCGTCAAGCTGGCACGGCATAAAGGGAATTTATGCAATGCGGAAAAATCCAAGTCCGAATCCCATTTGTAAACACTCGAAGCATGCAAATGGCAGCGTCTGAGTTATGCGCATACTTTTGATAGCTAAGTGTAGACGGTGGGTGTCCCTGGGAGGGTCCTCAAAGGAGGGCGAGGGTGTGTATAAGGTTTGAGAATATCTGCTTGATGTTTTAGCTGGAAGGGCTAGCGATTGGGTTATCAAATGCAGAAGTGATCTCACTCTGATCACCGTCTCTTTCAGATTGCAATCTAATATATCTGATATTCACAGTCGTCTTTCAGTCGATGGCTGATCTTGAATTACTGATTGAGTCAGATTTTCCTGAGGACCTACCAACAGAATTGTTGCGCTGAAGCAGGTGGTCACAAGGTGCTTTCATATCTTAGATTTGTGTGTGTGTGAGTACCTTCGCGGTATTAATATCTAATCGATGGGGATTCGAGCGCTGCTGTTTTCATTTCTCCATCTTCGAGAAATTTTCATCAACCTTTCAACCCATCGCTTCGCTATGGCCCTATCAAAGTGCAAACAAATTAATCTTAGCCCCGCTTAAGCCGCTTCCTGGGTGAATTGGCAATCTGTTACACGACACGGCACGCGGCCCGACCCTGCCCGGCACTTCTCTGCCCACCCCACCCCGGCCTGGCCCGGCCCGGCCCGGCCCGTCCTCGTCAAGTCAGTCAAGTCAAACACTTTACTTCGGATGCTATTACTTAAGCACATGTTTTATAATCAGATTCGCAGGGGGCAAGCCGGAACGATTTTTCATGTGCGAACGTGTCGCCTGGGTCTCCCGTTATGGATATACGAATAGATGCACACATCCGCGCTTATGTACGGGTAGGTGCATATATGTATGCTCCCGAATACGAGGGCCAGAAACAATCAGTCATTCGCCCTCTCCGAACAGCTCCTCTGCAAATCCGTCCAAAGGTTGGCAATGAGACGTAGTTTGACTTTCGTTGCCATTATCCTGCTGCTGCCGGTGGGCGTGGGTGGGCATGTCAACACTTTCGATTCGACACACACGTTAATCAATCACAGTGCCTCCCAAGCTCTCTCAATTGCTGAATAGGGGGAATTTAATCAAGGAATTTTCCGAGATTTTCGCCAGGAAATTTAAATGCCTGGTGACCCAAGTCCTGGGGCCTTCAGTATTCAGCCATCCTTATTCCGCCTCCTGCCAAGTTAACCGCAAATTAAATTTGCTGCCAAATGTTTCACAGGGAAAAAGCAAGGTCTGACCGCAGTTTTCTAATTAATTCCAAAGCGAGATAGGCCGATGTTCAGGCCCAGGAACAGTTCCCAGGACCAAAATCAGGATCAGGGCCAGCACCAGACAGACCTGGAAACAGATAGAAATAGTATTCGAATTCGGCAGACACCTTAGCACCTGTCACAGACACATGCTAAATGTCCTCTGCCCGCAACCGGCTTCCAGGCTCCCTTTTGTTTGGCATCATTAAGTCTTGTGTTTTGTGGGCGACAGCTCCTTGTTAACATTTATGGTTATGGTTTTCTCCAAGACCCTGTCTGAGATAGTCTGTTTATGTGTGTGCCTCGGCTGGTCTGGACCGGGCGTGGATGCGGGCGTGGTCAGGGCTAATTTCCCCTGAATATGCAAGCAATTTACTTGGCCAAATTAAAGTATCTGTCTTGTCAGTCTTGTCGTGTGGATGTGGTGACATTCTCTGACCCCCCAAATCCAAACAGAGAGCTTTTGAATGGCAAATCGACAGCACAGCTACCCGTCTGTGCATTATATCGAACAGGCATACTCGTATTAAAACTTTGAGAAGTGATGATTAGCAATCATCAGTTGGCAGCAGCCGCAAAACAAACAAGCGACACTTTGTCCTTCAGATTACGGACGTCAAGTCTTTAATTGAGTAATCTGCACTTCAAAGAAGCTCGGAGCTATTAAAATAACTGCATACAATTGAATGCACAACGACAGCGACTGACACATGCTTCTCAATCCTTTGGCAGAGAGATTCGAGTGCCTAAATTCGGGTTGAAATAATCCTCAGGTAGAGCCTCTAGATCACAGCATAATCGGGGCGTATTGGGTCCCAACTTCAATTGAATCAAATAAGTTTGATGGTGCCGCGGACTTATTAAATGCCAACATCCCTTTATCAAGGCTGTGTGTCACGGGGTGTATACGTAATTTGATTATTAATTCAATTACCGTGGCCGAGTGCGGCATATAAATGAAACGGAGGCCAATCGCATTAGGCTGAGGGGAAGATGCGGATGCTTATGCTGATGCCACAGAAACAATGACCCATGTTTAATGACAAGAACGAAGGACAATGGAGGCCACACCCAGGCCTTACGCCAAACCCAAACCCCAAGAGTAGTAATGGGAAGTAAACAAATCAAATAAGATTTATTATGTGACAGGCATAAAACGGGGACAATCGCCTCACGGCCCAACGAGCTGAGCTGGGAGATGCTCATGTGAGCTGCTCCCGACATGTCCCATCCACGGACAAAGAGCTGTGGTCTAGGACCATTAAATCAATTGAGTGTAAGATGGCACGCACGAGACCTGGCACAACCTCCTTAATTCCGTCATTCCGTTGCCAGCCATTCAGCCGATTCGGGGAAACGCTTTCTAATTAGCGCGCCTCATTTAGCACACGCCTGGAGCTGGCTCCGTTGACACACTTGTCGGCCGTGTCGTCGTCGTCTCTGCACAGTGAAATTTCATACCGAGCTCGATGCGGTTCCCTCAAAGTTTAAAGACTTGCCAAGATGAGGAGGACCAGTATCCAGAAAATTTTTCCCCAGTGTACATTTTTCTTCGGCCATGAATTTCGAGTCCGCGTGTGCGTCTCCCTTTCGGCAGCTCAATTTGTTATCAATCAAAGACCAAACTGTCCTCAATCCTGTCGGGTCCGGCGAACATGATCCCCGCCCGGGCAATGGCAACAGGATTAGGGGCAATTATGTGCAAGTTCTTAGCGCATTTCCAAGCTAATTAGCCATTTGGACAACACGAACTGCTGCATTTAGGGTGTCCAGTGCCAATTGAATTCGCAATTGAATGCCCAGCGGGCCGTCGACTCCACACCCTGACCTAGTTGGCATCCGGAATGGTTGGCAGGGGGTAGGGCGGGGAATGCCTTGCAGCTCGCCCACGCAGATACACACGCACTCGAATACCTCATGCAACATGACCAACAGAAGCGCGACAGATGAGGATGATACGGGGCCACCTGCCGGGCCATCAACGAGCCAATCATCCCCCCATTCCCAGCTCCATCCCAAGCCATACTTCCTCACCGCTAGCTCCAAAGTGCTGGGCACATGGCCCGCAGAGTTTTAATAGCCTTTTTGCATTTTGGCTGAGAGTGGAGTATGTATTTCCCATCCCCATTCTGCCATCGACAATAGTTTCCATTGTCCTGCTCCGACCTCAAGAGGAGGTGGCTATGGGGCAGAGACAAAACATGTGTGTGCACCAGCAGCTGTTGCTGGCCGCTATCCAGCTATCCAGAAGTTCGTCAACAAAATATTCGCTCATCTCTCTACCTAATCGAAATGTGAATTTTAAATGTATAATTATTCAAAACGTTTATTTGTATCATAGGGATTTCTTACCTATCCATCCGCACACAACCATTATTTTTTGGCTCCTGTTGGTTTGTCATGGTTTAAAGTTGCCACTTTTAGGATTGCCTGGCATAATATGCCAATTATTCCAAACGAAGATTGGGTGCAGAAATCACATTCTAGGAATCGGATATCGTTTCGGGGGTGGAATAATACCTATAATAATATTGCAGCTCGAGCCAGTTGCTCGTTCGTTTATATTTCTCTATATTATTTTAGTGATCATAGATCTGCATACATATTTGTATCGATACTATCGATAATGCCAAATTAAAATTAATTCCCAAATTCATGTTAACATTGCTTAAGTGCATTAAGCCTAAATAATATATTGAGTGGCGTCAACAATTACAATCACGCAGCTTTACGCAACCTAATGACACAAAATAAACTCCTGGAGAGTTAACCGTCTGGTTATGGGCCCCGCTATGGATTTGGGAACGCAAACGTATCCTTAATATTGTGCATGCCACAGATTTTCGTTCTTTGTGTGGGCGGAAGTGAGCGGGGCGAAATTTTGAAATACATTCGGAGTAGTGTGATAACACAGAAGCCTGGATACAAAATTTGGTTGCTCTAGCTTTAATAGTCTCTGAGATATAGATGCAAATGAAGACGGACGGACAGACAGACATAGCTATATCGACTCGGCTATTGATGCTGATCAAGAATATATATACTTTATGGGGTCGGAAACGCTTCCTTCTGTGCGTTACACACATCCGTTATCCCCACAAATCTAATATACCCCTCGGGGTAAGACATCTGCCTTCTCGCTCTATTCCTCCACGAAATGGGCTATGTTGTTGGTGAACGATCAACTAAACAGTTAGACAAGTTAGATGGTTACGGCTTTAGCAGGAGATTACTTGTTTAATATGTGCTGTTTCTTTAGATGATAAGTACTAAGGAGAACATCTCGCCTATGCTGCTTGTTATGGTCCCTCGGTGGCCACAGAGTTAGTGGACTTACTCCGCTGAATAGTGGACTTAGTCCGCTGAATAACCTTTAAAGCTTTAAATACCCGGTGCCCAAAATGCATATCTTCGCTACCGAGTGTTAACTTATACACTTCTGACACAAAAAGGCAAAGACAATTGAAACTAGTGCTAAAAAAAAAAAACCGCCACTATACCATACAAAAAGTCCGCCATCATACCTTACAAGCTATTGGTGGAAATATGAAGTTGTTCATTTTTTTCACTACTTTTTTATTAAAAATTACTTAGAGTTCAAATGTCAGCACGAGAAAAGACATTGACCACAGTGATCAAAAGTTTTAGATGTGACGTTACATGCCAGATTTGACAAGACCGCCACCATACCTTACACGCCCCGCTACCTTACACTCCCCTACATTTAAATGAACCTCAGTACCTACTAATTGAATAGTTCAACTGTGACTGTGTTCAACTTTATTTTTTATTCTTAATAGATTCAATGGGATGTCCGCTTGATTATGGAATCCATAATATGGTAAAAGCAGCGGCTCTGCTGGAAGGGGATGTGCGCACTCCAAAAATTGATACTCAGATGCGTCCCCTCATATCCCAGAGGTGGATTTGAAACAACTATTAGTATTCTTGCGTGGATAAGATTCAATTAGAATCGTGTACTATTTCAGCTTAATTTTTGTCGCGACTTTGCAAGGAATTCACTAAACAAATCCTAAGTAGGTTTCGTAGAAAATTATATGTGTCGTCTACGCTTCAATGCAGAAAGGGACATTTGCAGATTGTTTGGTGTGGCGTTGTCTAATCATGCATTGGCTTTATCTGTTCGACAAAAAATCGTGAAATAAATTTTAAAATCTGAATTCCCCTGCATGGTGGTTGTGGCTCAAAGTGAGATCCTGCCACGTTAAGAGGCATGCAGCACATCAAAAGGAGGGATTGTGCAGCTGGCATCGGCAGCTGGCGGAAGTAATAGCAACATAATCGATTTGATTTCGCCTCTTTCCCGTGTCCGTGTTCCCCGTTGATGCTACTGCTGCTGCTTCTGCTGCTGCTGCTGCTACTGCAGTTTGCGGACGGATGAGTAATGCGACTGGGGCTGCGGATGCGGATGTGGATGAGGATACGGATTCGAATTCGGATACGGATGCTTTCTGCTTCTGGCAGGAAGTAATTTTCCAACAGTCGCAAATCTCAGAAATATTAAAGTTGCTTGTGGCAAACACAATCCGAGCACCGCAGGATAACAAGATTTGGGTATGGAAAGCGGGGGAAACGGCTGAGCGAGTAAGCTCTGCTCAATCGGTTTATATTCTGGGATTATCAGGCGGTTCAAGAAGGTAATAGGAGGATTGCGACTTTGATGGCTAGGGAACTGATTTTATTTACTTCTTTGAGTCTTCTTCAAAAAATGACTCATTTGAACAGGCAAATGTTACATAATCATCTCAATGTCAGCCAGACAGGCCCGAAAAACTTGGCTAGACGTTTGTGGGTCACATGTGCAGCTGTCCCAGAGCGCCGCCCAAGAGCGTGTAAGAAGGCAGCTTGATGGACAGCCAAAGTCGACACAAATCCGAGTACGAGTATCTTAAAAGTTAAACAACACTGCGACTCCTGCCAACGCCTCTCGCGAGAGCCGACTCCAAGAGGACAGGCCGCGAAAAATGTTCAGAAGTAAAATGTAAAAATGGTAAAATGCAGCAACTGCTATCATTTGTTGACGTTGTTGGTGCCGTTGCTGTAGCTGTAGTGTCATTATTTGCCATAATACCCACGATGTTGCCGTCATCAGTTTTGTCGCATTTTTGCTTAAGCGCAAGAATCATATTTTATGTGCCACCGTGCGACCCAAGGGCCACGGAATGGGCTCTCGTCTGGTGGGGGTCCTTACTAGCGAGGAGAGCGTGACAGCTCACGCCGTTTTCCTGTCGGAGAAGTATGCTGGCGGGTCTTCCCTTGTCGTGCTCCCCCACTCATCGCCTGCAGAGAGACTCATCCCCAGCAAGGACATTAACACAATTTCGCTCACCTGCTGCGCTTCGTTTGCTTCCTCCTCGTCTGTCTGCCACTTTTACATTTTAACATAATCATAAATTTTTATGCGGCGCGCCGTCTGCAACGAATGTGCCGTGCCACCCACTGCCACCCCCACTCCCCCTCCGCACAGTGTGTAGTTACAGTTGCCTAGTTTCGATAGTTGCCCCTTGGCTGGCCCTTGGCATCTTAGTGGCGCTCCATCGTCCTTGGGCCCCTCTCCCCACTTCCCACTCCCCACTCCCCTCTCACTTGTTGCTCGCACTCAACAAATTGTTTTCCTCGCGCCCTTTTCCCCCAGACTTTCTTTCGGGGTAATCGTAATCGTATTTTGCTCTTCAAGTGTTTCCCTCGAGCTGCTTCCGTTTCTAATACATTGCTCCGACTCGCTGCCCCTCGCCATGGGCGCTCCGCTCCGCGCTGGGCCAGGGCACGTCCTTGCTGGCAGGTACAAAGTGGCGTATACGTAATGTCTTTATTTCCATTGTGTGCAGCCGAAGTTGCGTGAGGTAATTTATTGTGCTATTGCCGCACATTTTTGCTGAGCAGAGGAACGCCGATTTTCATTTCGGTCAACTCTAGTCCTTGGGCTCGACCCGAACTCCTTTCCTGGGTGTCGGATTCGAAATCCAATAGACATTTCAGCCCATCAGCCTCATCTGTCTATCACTCAATCCGCGAGGCACTCCATCTTATTCAGAGACACAACAAAAAGAGCGAGCGCGGAAACATTTTTAACAGCTCGAATCGAATTGAAATTGACAGCAATCGAGCTAAGCGAGTAACACTATGCCAAGACCCGTCGATGCTCTCATTATTGATGTCGTTCTGCAAAATTTCTTCGCCGAAGACGGATCTGAGCAGTAACAAACATCTCCAAATAAAATAAATCGTATGGCAGCGGGAAAATCCAGATAATTCAGACCAGATGGACAGATGGTTAGATAGATATGCTTTCCACTCAGTACGATATGTGGTATATGTATGTATGTATATTTACAGATTTATGGGTGTTAAATATACAAAAAAATATATCTCTTAACTCTTTGAGTATCGAATATATTCTGTCATTCAAGGATCTAATAATAAATAAAGGTGAATTCGGAGAATTGGCTATATTTATGATCAAAATTATGCAGTTTGATATGACCGAGTACAATATGTTAATGCAAATATGTGTATAGAATAGGGAGTGCTAGCGAACGACTGTTGGGATGCGATTCTTCCGATTTGTCTGGTTTTCATTGTGGTATATCGACTGGCGGTTATTAATATTCCATTCAATGGATTCCAATTTAAGTTATTCCCGCATCACAATAGCTTTTGCCAATTTGTGGCCCATTTCGAATTTTCAAATTGAATTCAGCACATTTTTCCACACGCACTTATCAATAAAAATGATTTGATTTCGGTGTAAATAATTTGAAATTATATTTATAATTTAATTGTAATTGATATTTCTGTTTGTGGACCGGCTGCGAATTTTATTTAGTTTCGCAAAAAACCAATTAGGCTGCAAGTGCGCAAAGGTGGATCGAAACATACATTAAATCCATTTATTCTCGATAACCCAATTAAATGAATATGTAAATGCAGTCGCAGATATTTTGCAATTTAATTTTGGGTGCTACTCATGAGGCATAAGGCAGTCCGGGAATTTAAGAGGCACCTCCACTGGTGGCGCCCTTCGCTGGCCGGGCTTAGTCCAATTCGCAGCTGGGAGGGAGGCTGGTCCAAGGAACTTTTCGGCCCGTTTGGTTGCGGTAATTGCCACAAGCGGCTGGCTGTTTGTTTTCGACAACTGCGAGAGTCTGGGAAAAGTTGCGGCTGGCTCAACTTTCGGGCTGGCGCTGCCAACAGGCGACACACAGGCAAATACATTTTGCATTTAATTCAAAAATTCTATAAATTGTGTAGCATTTATAAATTGCGTTAAAAGTTGTGCCCCTGGCCGGGGACTCTCTCCACTCGCCATGCGCGGCACGTAGCGCCAACTGCAGGGACTGGGCAGGACAGGGCTCTGGGAGCATCCCTCGCTGTCGCCCATTTCTGCGAGAGGCACTGATGTAGGTGCAGATGTTCCAGCACAGAAACATTGCCGGAAAAATGTCGGGATTTTCGCTGAATATCGCACCATTCATTAGCCAGTAAGTGAAAGTTTTGCAAAACTCTAAGGACGTGGATTCGCTGGAGTGCATTTACTGATTAAGTGAAACAGAACACAGAAGTCAAACTAAATATGTCAGCGGATCTACTTGTGTTCGTGTGTGTGGAAATTCGAATCAAAATTCGGATATTCGGATTTGTGGAACGTCTTTTTGCTCGCTTTCCTGTCGCACACATACACAAACTGCTCCCACTCCCACTTACATATCCACTCCGTTAACTATTCGTACTTTGCATTCTGAGAACGTTTAGCAATTATTTCATTTTCGAGAGGGAGCTACCCCCACAGGAAACTTTTGCGAAATGATTTCGAGTGCATTAAATTGGTTGGCTTGCAACAAATGCGACTAATTAAAATGGGCATGGGGACGCGGCAAAGCTAAGGACTGGAGGCGTCGCCGAAGTTCCGTGTGCTCTGTTCTGTCTCTGCCGCAACTCCAGTTGAGTTATGAGTTTCTGTTGTTAGCGACCGCTTAACAGTTGAACTTCAGGCCTAGATCCTGCGCCTCCTAATGGCTGGCAGACACCTTGGGAAGGTGGGCTATTCGCCAGGACAACCACGCAAAGCAGCCACATTTGCGTCTGCGTCGACGTTGACGTCGACGCGGAGTCTGCAAGTTTCTGTTTAAGCGTTTCGCACAATTTGTTAAAATAATTATCCATTTTAGCCAAATTCAAAGCGGCAACATTGAAACTTTTAGTTTTCAAACTTAAAATGAATTATCTATCATAGGGTGCGAGGGGGAAGAAGACGAGGACTTTCTGATTCTATGCCTTTGAATAGCCTGTGAAAAACCGCAGAGACGTTGCGCGGCAGAGGAGCAGGGAAACGCAGAATGGACTATGGTACAGAGTGCCCAAAATAGCTGCTCCTAGCTAAATTGTCGGGGATCTCTTTCGAAAGAGCTATGGCTTTCATTAGCTACTGTCTCCCTGCCTGCGAACACTTAAAGTATTGGACAAGAGTGGGCAACTTTTGATTTAACTTAACTCCTCCGCGGAATTGAGTGCTTCCTCAATCGATTTCAACCACTGTGCCAAATGTTTACTAATTTCCGGCTTCATTACGCTTAAAACCATTAGGAAAACTTTTGAAATGAATCCCGCCAGCATTGGTAGAGAGCATCTTTCATTAGGGGAAAACTCTTGCTGCTTGCCGCTTGCCGCTTGCCACTTGACGCTTGACGCTCTCTACCGTATTGACATCCTTGACTTGGATGATTGAAAATGCATTAGGCGGAGAGTCGTGGAAGCTCGTCCTGGAAGCGTTGACTAGTCAAACGCGTCGGAACGGCCTAATCTAGCGTGGCAAAGGGCAACATGTTTCCCCCCCCCAACTAATACATGAAGTTACATACCTTCTGGGCCGAAATGAGCATTTAAATGGAGTTGACATCGATTTATGCGTTAAAGTTGCCTTCAGAAAACCGCAGCAGGACGAAGCAGAGTTGAATTTATTATAGGGAACTTTAGTTTGGTGGTCAGGCATCAGCTGCTTTACGAGTATCTCTCGGCCCTTTCTCGCTTTCTCGCTTTCCCGCTCCTGTCCGGCAAAACACAACCGGGTGCAAACGGCAAGTGCAAGTACAAGTGAAAAATGAAAAATGAAATAACAACTCCGAGACTGGGAGACAGACTGAAGATTGAGTTTCAGCCAGCTCGAAGTTCGGGTACTCTACAGGTCTTTTTTTATGGATATTGCATTTGAGCATCTATCTTTTCATTTAGGAATGTTCCCTCTTGTTGGGATCAGAGTGTGGCAAACAGAAATTCAGCGGCACTACCAATTTATCCCATGTTAGAGTATAATGGAAAAAATGTACAAGTTTGCTGCTCTCTGCTGTCCTCTGGAGGGGACAAACACTTGGAGCTGTTCGAAGCAGCAGGAGCAGCTGCAGGAAGACGCCTCGAAACGCAAACAAACTTGAAGTGTGAATCGGTCAATAGTCTGGAATAGCAGCAAGACAATAACGCTGGCAATAACTTGTGCCCTTGTGCCACTCGAGAGAGACATAAGAGAGCTGTAGGGCTCGAAGTTGGCTCCGAGCTGTTGGTCAAGTGCTTGAGAAAGGCCCCCAGAGCTCTTAATTAATTTGTATGAATTGCATCAAATTTGCCACAAGCACAACTTCATTTTTTGGCAAGTATTTCCCGCAAGAGCGAAGCAGCCGTCGCAGCGGAAGTGCAGGAGCAGGAGCTGGAGCAGGACCAGGACCATTGCCAAGACAATGGATGCTTGACGGTCGAGGCAAATGGCGTGATGATGATGAAGTGTCGGGGGTTTCATTTGAATAGTGTCTTGCTTTGGGAATTCCTCGGGTCTGCAAAATGACGAATAACTAATGGCGCCGCCAAGATGAACAAAATTCTCGAGTGAGTTTTGAAACCGCCAGTTTTGGGTTAAAATTAACTTTACTTTCCAGTAAACGAATCGGAAACGGCATAAGGGAGGTGCCATCCAAACTAATATAATGTTGAACCACATTTAGAATGGAAAGACGACTAAAAGCAATCATAGGATTATGATAAATATAGTAAGTACTGTAATATTATTGAATCGAAGTATCGATGTCTTTTTTTGTTTTGCAATGAGGTAAGCCAGAATCACTTGTGTCAGTTCATTACAATGAGGCAATTCCATTAAGGCACAATTTTTACAGCGAATCGAAACTGGCCAGACCGTGCAGTAAGCCGTCTCTCACCGCTTACCCACCTGTCCACCTGAGTGGACTGTCCGCAGCAGTTTGCTTTGATAAATCACGATAAATCCTTTCAGTTCAGTTCCATATTTCTCTCCGTTGCGCGCACTGACCCCCAGAACAGGCCGATGTTCGATGGGCGATTCCTTTACTCAACTTGGCACATTGTGCTTAATAGCTTCCCCATACGAGTATACGAGTACATTGGAGTATAATTATGTGAAGCATTCCGCTTGGCTCATATCTGTTGGCCCTATCTCGAGCAGGTGCAGTATATATGGGTAATCTTGGCCTGGCCACGTGGCCGCATGGGTTGGGGGCAGTCTCAGAGTAGGCCACAATAAATTATTTCATTGCTGACCACAAACAACTCCTCTGCTGGCAACTGGCAACTGGCTGCTGGCTGCTCGCAGCGCTCACGTCTGCCATTAAACTCGGCGTAAAAATAGCTTGAAATATGTAATTTTCCGGTTCAATTACAACGCCACATCAGCAGCAGCAGCAGCAGCAGCAGCTACCTCTGAGGAAGACAGCGGCAGAGTGGGAGCCGGGTCCGCGAATCCCGATGGGTTGGCGGCACATCCACATCAGAGTGGAGATGCATGTCCGCAGATAGCTCGACTGGGGACTCGACGCGGGCGTGGACTGAACTGGACTGGACTGGGCACCGCGATGGTGCGATGTGCGGTTCGGATAGACTCCGTAATTTGTAGTAAATCTCTGGAGCACGTTAGCAGATAGCAGTCGGGCATACACATACATACACATGTAAATATGTATGTGTGTACTCGTAGGTGCGGGTGAACACTTTGGGTGGCACTTTGAATAGGGGGAGGTCCTCCCCAAGGACCACATTGCGGTTTGTTTCGGTTTTTGAAAAAATCGTTTGCTGCGTGTGGCATTTTAATAAGCTCCATTCCGAAATCAGACGGAGTTGAATATGGAATATGGAACGTTTTAGCTGCCATCCAGTTCGGAGAAGTGAGTAAATTTAATAAAGAAATTGCATCCCAATTTGGATAAAGTTGTGCTGAATTTTCATTTTCCATTTCCATTTTGTTGGTGGAAGAGCGAAGAGTGGGTTGAGAGAGAGGATTGCATTCTGTCAAATTTAAATAAATACGTAAAATCAACAAAACTCCTGTCACATGTTCGGGCGAGAATTCGGATTCCGTAAAAAATAAAATCAATGCAGTTGTCCATGCCCGAGCACAGTGGATAGAAAGAGACCCAGTCGAAGAGACGGAGTTAAGGAACTCTCGAGTTTGGCAAAAATGCCAGGCGAGTAAATTTTAAACCTCGCACGTGGCTATAAAAACCAGGCTAACAAATGTGCTCAGGCCAGGGGCAGTAGCAGCAGCAGGAGCATGGGCAGAAGCAGGTCCAGGAACAGGTCCAGGAACAGACCCGGGATCAGGAAGGAAATAACGTTGGGGGCAGGAACTGCAACTGCATTTTAGCGCCATATTTTATACACACTTAGAGTCACATACAGAGTCAGACAGCACTCGCATGGGGAGGGCCACAGGGGACAGGGGACAGAGGACACAGGACAGAGGACAGAGGACAGAGAGTGCTGCAGTGTCAAAGGCAATGCAGGCAGAGATAAAGAACCGAAGGCGAGAAAGCAGCATCAAAAACAAAAGGTTTAAAACTTTTTGCCCGCACTAGCCCTAAAGAAAAGTGTGAAAAACTGTCGAGCGCGCGAGGAGCACTGGAAGTGGGTTAAGCAAATGCCAGGAGCCAAAACAAGGGAGGCCGCAAGCAAAATGCTCCCCCAATCACATGCCATCAACACCCACTGGCCCAGCGCTCCATTGACCGCGTACACCAGTGCGTATAATGAATATTAATAAATGCGTCTCGGAATTAATGTGCCGCCCCTCCTGCGCGCAACGAATTTTCAATTAACAAGAGACGAGAAGAGATGAGGCAAGACATTTCACATGGCCACAAGTGCCTGTGGGGTCTGTGGGGGCTGTGGACTGTGGGACCGGGGTCGGAGGGCAGGTCAAAATGCCTAATTGAATTTTAATTAATTAACAATGTTTGAAGGGTCTCCAAATGGCGGAATGTGGCCTCACAATGGCCGCCATCTGCTTAGACTAAGCTGGAAAATACATATTGCTGGATGGATACTCTCCTTAAGATGCAACACATTGCCAGAAAATGTTCTATTGATTTGCAGCTGCTGCTGGCGCTGCCTCTGCTGGATCACGTTGTAATTGCTCTTCAATATGCCACATCATTTTCGGCTCATTAATCACTGAGCCATTTTCATTAGAGGCATTTATTTGGGAGGAGAGAGAACCAAAAATGAAAATATATTTCATAGATTTAATAGCCAATAAATGGATTGAGGCTGGCCAGTCGAGCACAGAATGGCGAGTACAGCTTCGATACATATTTCTATGGCCGGAAAATGTGGACAAGTCCAGGAAAGAACATAAATGCATAAAATGTAATGAAAATAGATTTCATCAGGGGAACCCTATTATAGTGCTGTCCTAAAATTAAAGCTGGTTTCAGCTTTTACAGCATTTTTTCAGTTTTCCTCTTTTGAGCGAGCATTTAACCATTTAACCGGCACCAAAGATGCCAGAGAGCCAACGGCAACGCCAATGCCGTCCATTCAATTGGAAAGCGGCATGGAATGGAAAATGTTGCCTGCGCGTATCTGAGTGTGGGGGAATGGGAATGTGCGGCACGTTCGCGAGACGCCGCTTTTGGGCCATTTCGATGCCGTTCCGCTGCCATTTTGTTTGGCTGCTGACAATTATCGATCAGTTCAGACAGTTACAGGGACACTGCTCGTAAACTGGAATGTGGAAGAAGCGCAGGGGAAGCCACGCACAATGGCCAAGTTTAAATGGGGCAACGCATCCTTGGCCTCATTTGCATAAATGACGCGCACATCCCGTCCCGCACGTTGTAGCATGTAGTGGAAGGAAGGCCCTGAAAGAGGCATTTACATGTGCATATGTAATATGCATATGCAGACAATACGGGAATAAGGGAATGCGGGAATGATGAGGGATGCGACGAGGATGAGTATGGGGATGGGGATGAGGAAGAGGATGAGAGGGGGTCGGTCCAGTCCACTTTTCTGGATTGCTCCCACAATTGTTAACAATAGTTGCAAAAAGAGTCCTTCAACATATACGGCCTGCGGACTGCGGACTGCGGAAAAGTGTGAAAAGTTCTGTATTTTTCCGATTCAAGGCCCTTCACTGGTCGAGAGCCTAAGTCAGCGCATGCAATGAAATGTCTACATTAAATTAAGCTCTGACTGAAATTAAAATGTTCAACTGACGAGAAAATGATTCCGAGCCGAGGAGAGAGGGAGTGCAAGTGGAAGTCGGGGCAGAAAAGAAATATTGGACAAAAAAGATCAGGCTGTCGAGGGAATGGGAGCCAGTCCTGCACGAGGACTTCAGGCCAGTGTAATTGCCAAGTGTTTTATTGCCAAATTTTGGAGCACTAAGTCGCCTTCGTCCAACGTCGAACATTTGTCAGAGACTCAGGGCTATGCCAGTCCTTAGGTCCTCTCATCTGTCCTCCTGTGCCCTCTCCTCTCCCGCTGTGATCATAAATTTTAGCCCACTTGACTTTTCGCGTGGAATTCATTAGTTTCTCGTCTGCGCTCAGCTGTGAGCCAAATTAAATTACGTTTAATTACTTTGGCCCGACTCATAACTTTTGTCCACTTTCAAGAATGTCGTCCTCTGATAAAGTCCCCGTCTCCCTGGGCCTGAGCCATATGTTCTGGCCGTGGTCCTGGTCTGGTCTGGTCTGGTCTGGCCTTGCTTGCTTGCTCTTCATCATTACACAAATGTCCCCGACCCAACCCAAAGCCTTGTTCCAAAGTGCACTCCAAGATATCGTGAAAGGGGACCGAACGAAGGGACTGCAACTGAGTTGGCCAAATCATTTTTGGCCAGCAAAAGTGGCCGTTCCGTTGCAAAGTTCTCGCCGCCTGCTCCTGACAGCTGAAAAATATTTGTGTTGATTCTCAAGTGGAGACGGCAGGCTAAGACTGAGATGAGTCCTTGGCCAGGACAGGACAGGACAGGACACGACAGGAGAAGATAAGATGAGATAAGTTAGCACACGATGAGAGCTCCGAGCTGCAGGCGATGGCTAATACAAATGCATGCCATCTATTTCGCTCCTGGCCAACACACTCGAGGCAGGCCACCCGAAAAGACCAACCGATGCCAACCGGTGGATGCTAAGTGGAAGGAAGGCCATGGCCCCAGAGAGGACCCAGAAGTGTCGATTGTGCAGAGCACACGAGCACTGCACACCCGTATGAATTGATTTTTCCCAAGCCAATTCTCCCCGACCAAATATATTTTAGCTATAATTTATTCCATTTTTAAAAATTATTTATTAACATCAAAAAGGAACAAATCGGTAGGCAACCGTCCGATGGTTATTGGAGAGGTGGAATTAATGGCACCATATCGTTACCACCCCTACCACCCATCCCATTTTTCAAATCCCTGGAGTTCGATTGCGAAGCCAGAACTTCTGTGAATTTCCAGTCAACTTTCTAATTAGCTCAGCTCCGCAGAAAATACATACCTCGATTCGAATGCCCGCTACCCGCTGCCAAATGCCTTTGATTCCAGTTGGCTTTGCCCAAAACAAGAGCAAAACTAAAGTTAGCCAATTTCTGGGCCAGGCACTCGATATCCAAATTGATGTTAAATGCCAAATAACGAAATACAAACCAGATACAGGAGCAGCGCAGAGGCAATGCAGAGGCAGGAGTTGGAAGCTTGGCCTCAATTAGTTTCGAGTGAGAGCGGCAGAGTGAAAGTTTTCCTGTTTTGTTAGTTTTTAAATAATTTTTGCGAATTTTAATTGAACCCGGATAGCATCGAGTGCATATTTAAAGCTAGCTCCTGCCCCAGTCCGCGCCACGCCACGCCACGCCGGCAGCATTGTTGCCAGCTGCGATCTCCGCTTCACTCAACCGATTTGCAGTAAATAACTTTCGCCGGTTCCGCCGTTGTTCCCGCTGCCAGTAGTGCTGGCCGGCTCGTTGATGTGTGCGGCTGACCGCAGCATGTGGCCAATGTTTGCCAGCTTCTTTTTGGGATATTTCCACATGCACTGCAAACGTATACGTATACGCATACGCATATAAATAAAAAAAGGAAAGAACAGCACGCCGGCCAAACTGAAAAGAAATAAAAACGGGGAAAGAGAGCCACGAACGTGGCCCAAAGGCAGCAAGTGTAACTAATATATCAATTCAGAGCCGTAGAGTTTAACAAAAGCAACATCCACTATGGAAAAAAGAGACCTACCGAGTTGACTAGTTATGACAAGCTTCAAGAGATTTTCAACCTCTGCACGATTAACTTAAGACCGTTAATTGATCGTTCATTGATATTTAGATACTGAAAAATAACATTCAGATTTGGGATACAACACCTAAGCTAACCTAAAGACAAATGATATATTTTTCAATTAAATTATTCTAATTTCAAACAGATTGCCTTCGAGCCAAAATCAACTCTTTTAGACAAGCCTCAAAAAATTGTTAAGTAAAGGGCCTTATTGATCTGAATCGATCACTGGATGAAAACGGCTATGCCTGAGTCAGAATCAGCTTGCACACATTGTTTATGCGTTACAACAATATTTATTCAAGTTTAAAAATATATGCTTTAACACTGATTGAAGTCAACACAGAACTCACGGTCCATTCGGTCACTGCACATGTCCGACGCAAATATTGGCGCGTTTCTCCTGGCAATTATTAAACTTAATCAAATGAAAACCGCGCTCCGAACCTCAATTAACTCAGCTATAAAAATCATTTGCGGTCATTTGGCGTTTGCAAAACAGCACAGAGCAGAACAGTTCGGGACAGCAGGACAAATAACAACTGGAAAAGCCAAATCGAGACGAATCGAACGACATTATATGTATGTACATATACATATACACATATACATAGATGAATTGTGGATAGCTGCATTCGCGTAAACATTTCCATGGGAAGGTGTATGCAGTGATATGTTGACCGCAAATTCATATCGACTTTGTGAGGACTATTCTCACTCGTTTATATTGCAATATTAATGCGATTTACATTTGTAATTATGTGTACAATATTTTAATTTGCATAATTTAGTAACTGATGTGGCAGTCGGGGGGGGGGGGGGGGGGGGGGGGGGGGCTGACTACCCGAATCACCTTTCGCCTTTCGCCTTTCACCCCTCACCCTTCATCCTTCACCAGCCTGGCATATAGCCTTACTGCAGCAAAATATTTTACGAGCGCTCTCTGGCAACCGAATTAATTCGCAATAGTTTCGTTCCATTTCCCATTTCCATTGCCAGTTTGGCCAGATTGAAAAAGTTTTGCTCAGCAGACAATGGAATCGAGGGACCTGGGTGGCGGGGGCTGCGGGGGCCAGAGGTAATGAAGCATGGGTCCGGCAATTGAAATGTTTATCCTCGAGTACGCAAATCCAATTGCCAAAGGGGCCAAAACGAAAATCAGATGCAATGCATTTGCATTGTGAGTGCAGACAGAGATGAGAAACTTTGGAGACTGGCTTTGGCTTTCCATTGTGCCACGCTCGGGAGAGGGTCCATTGGTTATGTGATGGGCCCCGTCCAAAGGATACGACATCTGTTGATATTGAGAATTCTTGAAATTTTTTAATGATGGATGTCTCTAAATTCCATAAAGAGAATAAATAGGGAAATAGGGAATTGAAAATTCGTTATTTATTATCTAGAAACCAAGGAAACCTTTTTCCTCTCACTTTTTCGCTATTTAAACGTATTTAGTATTCAATTCTCTGAACACCAGTATTTTGCTTTTCTACAATAGGAAGAGTGTACCGTCACCATGTTACCATAGTACCATAGCTCTGCACCCCTCCGTCCTCCGCACGCAAATGCCAATTCATGCACAGCATTTCGCATGCTCAGAAGTTGCATTTTTGCTCAATAAAATCGCAATAAAGGCGATGGAGGGGATAAACTGGACATTGGGCACTCGTATCGTGTATCGTATATCGTGTATCGTGCAAGAAGCATGGCTGTGGTGCCCTTTTGTTACGCTGCAAGGCAAAACATTTGCTCAAAGGATGCAAAGTATGCAAAGGGATAGCATCAATATGGAATAAGCAATTGATTCGCAAAGGATGATCGAATTAGGGCCAAGACCGAGACCATGAGCAAGTGCTTTGCATTGCCGGATGTCTTGCAGCCTCTTGGGAGGGGGGGTTGGTACGGTGTCTGTCCTGCCCCTTAAAGTGACAAATTAGCCACTTTTGGGTCTGTAATTCCCGTCGTGGCAGGCGACAACAAGAAATGACCGCAATTTGTGCCGAGAGTCGAGTGATTGGTGAGCCCGGCAAGCGGCAAGAGAAGAGAGAGCTGGAGTTGGAGCTGAAGCAAGAGCAACAGCAAGAGGATGAGGGCGAGCACGAGGACAAGGACCAGGATGCTTACCTACAAAACGGAATAAAGATGCTCGCGGACACCAACAACCAAGGCAATGACAGTTATAAATAGCCCCAACAAAATTGTCGACGCGACATCGGGCGGCACAGTGGGAAGTCGGACAGCCACGGTGGCTGTAAAGTAGCAGCAGCATGACACGATTCTTGGCCTTCCCCTCTCCCTGCTGTTGTTTGTTGTTGCCTCCTTTTCCTTTTCCATTTCCATTTCCCTTTCCCTCAGACTGCTTGCAAAACTTCTAGTTTATTCAAAGTTACGGGACTCGGTGTCCTGCCACCCGGTCCAGCTGCCAGGCAGGACATACTCTTCGTCTCTTCGTGGTAACGTCTGCTTCTTTTGTCCTTGCTGCACTGTCAGCATCATTATGGCTAATAAACATTGCCATTTGCGGCTGGCCAAGGCAGGGGGACTTGGACTCTGAGACACGGGGACACGGGGACACTGCCCAAGGAGGCTGACAGAAGGTGAAAGTTAGCCGACTGATGGGCAAAGTTTCCCTTAATGATCAAGGAAAGTTCCAGCGGAGTCAGTGAATCAGTTGGGCTAAAGGCTAGAAGATCAAAGAGCGGAGTTGACATGGAAAGGATTGGTTACCTCGCCCATCAAAGTATTCGCCACCAAAGAACAGGACCGATTCTTTGGCTCCACCCAATAGCCCATAGTAAATGGAACGGGTTAAGAGTGCGGATATGTTCAGAGAAGTCTCATCAAGTGTTTGACTTAATGTGAATACGATCGGTTGTGCCATACATTGATGAGTTGCTTATACTTTGGATAGTTATAGTGGTATTAGTGATATTTTATCACCGATGGACATTGGAAGCTATTAGGAAAGCGTCTCAAAGATGCGATTTCCAGCCACATCCCATCCAATTTGACATAAATCTGAAAGGTTGACAAAGGTCGGTAGGTTGATGTCCGTCCGTCCGGAAGCCAAGAGTGAAAAATCATCGGAGAGCAGAAGAAACTCTTTAGCACTTCTGATGAATCACCTGCTAATATATCACCTAGCTGTTCGGGTCCATTGTGCGGACTTACGGGCATGGCGAGAGCACTGAGCACTCAGCACTCAGTTTTGCCTTCCTTTGCCGTCCCAGACTACCCTCAGCACTGCACAGCACTGCCATAAGCAACCTTTTCATAAAATCTGAATCCGCATCTTTGGCCGCTACTCATGCATCAAATGTGGACAGACTTGAAAATTGCTTGTGAATAACCAAACACGAAAGCGGAGTGGCCATGCTCAAGCATATGGCTCAAGCACAATGCATCAAGGATCCCGGGAGAGTGGAGGTGTGGAGAGGTGGAGGAGCACCCGGACAGAAACAAAAGTGGCTTAAGACCATGTTTGTGCATAAACAAATTAAGTTTTCCCAAGTCAGAGCCCAAATACGAGAAGTCGGAGGCAGCAGCTGATGCTGCAACTTTTACCATGCATCCACATCTGAACTTATCATATTAATAACGCAGCTAAAGGTGAGTGGAGCTCGGAGCTCGGAGCAGACTAGACTGGGCCGAAGCCTGCACAGGTTCGGCAGCTTCTAATTAATTATGAAAAGTGCGAGGGCGGCAGCAACGCCTCCGCAAACACTGAGATAACCATATACTCGTTCGCTCGCTTTAAGCTGTGGTTGTGGCTGGTTTATGGAGCGCGAAAAAGTATAAAAGTTGCCAAAGAAATCCTTAGCAGACCTCGCCAGTACGGAGTCCTGAAGCGCACCCTGACAGAGAATCGACTTGGCAATACCCCGGAATCATTTCATACTTTAGTTTTGCTTTTAGCTGATAGAATTTTCCCAATATATGTACATGAGTACTAAATGAATACAATATGTACACATCTGTGTTCCTCCTTCGAACCATACATTCATTGTGAATCCCCAGCAATATGCTGGGTATCGGTTTCCAACAGCTTTCTGCCTATCTAGCTGGATAGAAAAAGCTTGCAACGAGAGCCTGCTGCTCCACTTAACGACTATCCAGCACATTCGCATTCCGCCTCCGAGAAGGCACACAAAGCAAATTGCTATAGTCAATTTAATTAAATTTGTTTGTGGGCCCAGCGAAGCGCAGCACTCGACTCCTTGCAATAGCTAGCTGCTCGACTGGGGAGGGGATTTCCAGAGTCCCGTATCCAATGCTAAACGTTCCCGAGTCGATACAAAAGGATGGGTTTATCCCTATTCTATTTACTCAGAGACTCGTGAAAAGAGCGTTGGAAGACTTTTTCCGTGGAATCTTTGCCAATAGATGGCTCGATTAACGGCAGAGCGAAGTGTCTATTGTGTGCCAGGCCTCAGCCCTTTAGTCCCAGTCCCTGCGTTCCCAGTCGGTAGCCGAGGACAAGTCAAACAATCTGTCGTCGTAAAAGAGACTTAAGGTATTACTCAGAGCCTAGCTCCTTGCGCTATAGAAATCGTCAGTGTAGGTAACCTTTCAAATAGCTCGAGATCCGAAAGATTGAGAAATGCACAGCACACATTCCAAAATAAATTGCAATTTCTTTTCAACATTTTCATTGTACCTGCAAATCACTTTACATTTTGAAATACTTTTCAAAATTAATTAATTGGATTCCCGATTATGTCCAGCGATATGCTCGGAATCCGCGAACTAATCTAATGACAGCGAACAATGTGATGGTCAAATCCGGCAGTGATGACCCTAATTAAACTCCTCGCGCAACAAGTTGGTCCAAAAAGGACTAATCCTAATTACAATTTGTTAGTTCCGCCATACCATCCCCATCACTCTCGGAAAGGAAAAGCCAAATAAAAGGCAACAATTATTTTAATATAACTTTTTTCTAAATCCATATTTGTTTTTGTTGCTGTTGCTGTTGCTGTTGTTGACCACGGGAAAACACACGCGGCGTATGCGCAATTTATTTCCAGCCACAAATGATTTGACTGCCCTGTCTACATTTATGCGGCCATGGCCTAGTGTGTGTGTTTTGTCTATCAAACACGGCGTTCGCTCTTGCCAATTGTGTAGAGTGGGGACCCACAACTGCCGAGGCCCATCAATGCTGGTCCAGTTCTGGCCAGTGACGTGCTGTGATGTACAAATACAGTCATGACATGCCACACATTTCGTGGATAAGCTGTTCCGAGATCATCCATAAAAATCCCTTCTTAGCCGCTTAGACTAGACACACTTCGCGAAAAAATCAGGATGGAAGATGCCAGTAAGATATCGCTATGTGCATTTATCCGGCAATTGTTGCAATACTGGCTTCCATGAATCAGTAGTGTAGTTTAGGCCCCAAATTCGCAACGGGGAAATGTAATGGAATGCAAAATAAGCAAAGCGATGGAAAGCCCTCTGTCGCCCTCATGCATATAATACATTTGACTCTATTAGCCATTTCTCACGCTCATTTCCATTGCGACTAAAATTAGATTGTACTTCTCATCAGGATAGAATCTCCCAGTTGCCAGTTGCCAGTTTCTAGTTCATTAGGAGTGCTTTGAATGCAACAGTTTGCTGCCTGATTGTTGCATTCATTAGACAGCATCTTCTCAGCTCTTAATGCAATTGCCATGCACTCTTATGCAACAAGCCTGAGGACGAGTGCACGTTGTGACCTTGCGCCACAGCAGATGGGGAGCGTATCCCTTTCGGCAGAAGGATGCTATCTCATACACATCCTCGACCACATCCACATCCACAGTCTGAGCCAGAGAGACCTGCTCTTGGCAAACCGTCAATTGCCAAGTAATTGCATTTACCAGGCACGTATGTTGACGATAGTTAATTTTGTAAGTGTATCTTGATATCGATTGCAGTTGCAATCCTGCCTCTGCCTCTGCCACTGCCACTACCTCTGCCTCTGCCTCTGCAGAGCTTGTGCAAGGGAAGCGGATGCCACCAAAACCAGAGAGGCAGAGAGGCAGAAGCAGAGGCAAGGCAGAAAAGCTCATGCTCATGTTATTTACGATGGTGAAACGTTCAGTGCAGCGGGCGGATGGCAGAGCCGTAGGAGGCAGGAGCTCCGTGGAAAAATGCAATTGCCAAGGAAATAGCATCAACAATGGCAAACAATGATACAAATTCCACTAAACGAAAAAACTCTCGAACGGCTTTCGTTCGAAGAATTTCCGACCGAAGAATTTCAATCGCAGAGCGGAAACAGAGCCCTCGAGGCAAATATGTTGATTTCTTGGCCAGAAGCCTCAGGGCTGAAGCTCCTCCAATTAGACGGAAAAATAGCTGCACGAATTGGTTAATTACATGCTGATGCCTTCAAAGGTTGCGCGTTCAGATTCAGGACCTGCCAGGACCTGCCCAACTGGGCCAGGCTGCCAGTAAACTCAATCACTACATGCATTTCTCAGAGCCCGAAATCATCAACAGGATGTCGATGCCCTGAAGCGATCCCCGTCTCAGGGACGTAATGGCTTTTTAAAAACCAATTTCCGCTCCATTTCAGCGGTGGGAAGCAAAACAAAACACAAAAAAACCTGAAAACTAATAACCCGTTTCTCGTACTTTCTCGTAGCAGAAGTCGTCGTGCTCGCACTCTCCGGGGATCGGAAAGAGCCGGAGCCACTCAAGCATCTGCCAAGGAAATTGTTTCAATTTCAGGGAATGTTCGTTGTCGTCGAGCAAAGGGAGGCGATTAAAATCCACTTTCGCAATATTTATATAGAAGCAAATTAAATTTTCCCTGCTTCGACAAGTTTTTCGCCGAAACAATTTAATTTCGCAAAGCAAAACTTGAGACAGAAGAAGAAAAAAAGCCAAAGAAATTAAATAGTCAAAAAAAAGCTGTACTTAAAAATTTACGATCCCAAGCGTCGCCCGCGCCGCGATTCTGGCCATAAAAAGGAGACAGAGACAGAGGAGGAGAGCAAAGACAAGGACGAATAGAGACATAGAGAGTAAGAGAGAGAGAGAAAGAAAGTAAGGTAACCAAAAGTCAAGCCATTGACTGACTAGCAAAAGTTCTTCCAGGAGTATGATATATACATGTATGTATGTGTGCGCGCGCTTGTAGGTGTTGCCGCTGCGAATTGAAAAAGTTTAGACGATGCCGGCGCGCCCTAAAACTTTACGAGTTCGCCCCCTACCCCCGTGCACTGTGCTCCCCTTCGACGCCGCTATGTGGCGGCTTTTTTACGGCCATTTTAATGGCGGAACAGCGGCCCGAAAAACTTTGCCGGCGGTCAGCAAGGGCAAGTGCAACAGCTACAGCTCCCGCCGCAGAAGGACAGCCATAGAAAAGCACAGGCAAGAGGTGATCCCTCAGACAGAGCAAGCTGACGTCCATCCTTGTGTGGGAGTGAAACAATCGTCAATGCGTACAACTAGCCCTTTGAGAAGAGACACATGGCTGTGTCTCAACAGAGACAGGAAGGAGTTCAGTATTGTCGAACATCTCCCATTTGCTATTTCAAAACAATTTTAGTAGTTGTGGATGTACTGGTGTGGGGAGGTATTCGACCCAGCCTTCCCAAAAAGAGGCTCAAATGTTTCCTGTGCCATATTTGCAAATATTGAGTCGGTTTAATTCTTGATTTTACAAATATTTGTACTCAGATGGTGACTGTACTGGGGCGCCTTCAATCCGCTCTCTATCCCCAAAGAGACCGCAGAAAAGTCAGCGGGAGGAAGCCGCGGACATACGAGTGTGTGGAGCCCCTAAATTAAAGCCCCAGGCTGGCGGCAGACGGCCAAACGCCAAATGGTGTACCAGAAACCGCGGTGAAAGTGGCAGGAAGATGGCATAAAAAAGCTCGACAGCCGGAGGCTGTCATGTGTCCGCGAAACAAAGAGAAACACGGAGGACGACCATAAAATCGCGGAGCCAAGGGCGGGAGAGCGCGAAGACCAAGTAGCCGCAACAGGCAGCGGGCACGAGATGGCCCCTGGAGCCAACGAGCGTTAAAAAAGCCTGGAAAAGCAAAACCACAAACGGGTAAAGGACAGAGAGGCCGGGGAAAAGGAAGGGTGGTCGAAGAGGAGAGAGGTTAGTTGGTGCCCGGCCAAAGACGTACCCAACTTCAATTTGGTTTTTGCGCCCTGAACGCCATTGCGATTCAAATCGCAGTAGCTCCATGCTAGTCCTCAGTCGCTGTCTCTATCGATGACATCAATTGCGCCACAAACCACTCCGGCCGTCCTCTTATACAGTGGGCGGGAAAGGCGAATCTTTGCGATCCTGAAACGTACTTAATTTAGGGACCTTGATCAGATTCTTAGGGGTAGCTCCTATACATCTGCTGGGACTTTGACTATATATTTTCAAAGCAGACCGACCTTGTGAAAAACATACATATTTCTTTTTACATTTCGGCCAAGTTTGATCTTACTTCAAATAAGAGCGCAATTTGTTGAATTCAAACCAAACTTGTTTTTGTGACAATTTTTGTATCATCCGGCCCACAGTGCTAGCGACGTGGCCGAAAAAATTGTCATTCCAGAGAGAATTTGAGCTCATGCTTCGACGCCTTTGCAATCGCATTTGGTATTTGGCATTAATCGGGAGGGGATGGGAACGAAACAAAAGACGAAGGGAGACAAAGAAACCGCAGTTGCATTACGGGTTTCACTATATTTCTGTTTTGTTCCCTTTTTGTTCGCAAATTTTCATTAGCCTAGAGTGGAGCCATCGATACTGGGGAGGGCTGGGCAGGCCAGTATAAGAGTTCGCTCAGCGGAGATAAAACTTTCCGCTCATGTCAGCTTATAGTTTTTCCCAGATTTCAGATTCCGCCCTCTACCCTGGCCATAAATTTCCCGGATAGCCAACTATTCAGCACTCGAGCGCTTGCCTCGTTGTCTGTCTGTTTGTGTGCAAGCTATTTTGGTAAAAATTTTAATTAAAATCCCAGACAATTACATACACTCGCAGCGAAAGAGAGCTGGAGCTGGAAGAGGGTGCAGGGGCATTCGCATTCCCAGCTGAAGTGCGTCTGCCGTGAGCTCGAGGATGGCCAATCACCTCCCCATTTAATCGTACTTCTATATACGAATATAAGCCACGAATGTAATCCGTACAAGACGACGACCGGACGACGACCCAACGCTGCAGTTGAGACCATAAACCGGAATGGCAATGTAAACTTTAAAAACTACCTGTGACTAGTGTATTTAGATATAAGTAGCAATTCTTTTGGCACTAGGATTACTTTCAATAAATAATAAAAATAACTGCAGTTAAAAAAGAAAACAAAAATAGCTGGAAATGAACATACTCTCTATATTTGAAGAGAATATCGTATTCGCCATTTCATTCAGTTCACAGAGTACTACTTTTAGGCCTACGCATCTGGGTTACACATCAAACGTTTAGAAAACCGAATCCGATTTCAGAATTCAAAAGTATTTTCTTTGCTGTACGTTTTTCTAGGATTCAGATGAATCAAAGAATATCTAGTAATTCTTTGAAGAGTGTCCTTAGTGTTGAATATCATTTGAGGGAGCGGTTGCTGTGTTGCAGGCGATTGTTACAAAATTAACGTTATGCATAAGCATGTGTACATATGTATGTATATAATTGTCAATTAAAAGGTGACAATCTTAATCAAATTTTTAACTGCTGCTCTACTTTTATAACCGATACACAGTCAGGATATTTTTCTTATAATTTACATAATTTATACATACATACATATGTACGTAATATTAGGTAAGTGCCTATATTCTTATCTAAGTCAATAACACGTGTTCTCTCTCTCTGTTTCTTGGTATCGTTGTTCGCAAAAGGGACGAATTGATTTCTTGGTTAATGGTTAAAACATACATACATATATCCGCTTAGCGGGACCAGTGTGAGCGGCGGCAAGGGCCGCTGATGGCTCTACCTTACACCCGGTATTCAATCAGTAGATGAGTATGTAAATTATGCAACATATTTTAGATATCGTTTGGAATAGCTGTTCGCAGAGAATTAATTTGTTGCAAAAAAAACGAGCGGGACCTTTATACTTTTATACCCGGTACTCAGTGAGTATATACATACATATATGTATGAGCTTACGATTTATGTAATTTATTATATGTTCGCAAAAGGGACGAATTAAAATTTGGCCCAAATTGAAAATTTCAAAAAATTAGGTCGCACCCTATGCTAAATTTTCGGAGATTTTCGATTTTTGTATCTACTTTGGTATTGAACTGATATCACAGGATTTTGGATAGAAAGTTTGGTTGCTCTAGCTCTAATAGTCTCTGAGAACTAGGCGTCAAATGAAGACGGACGGATGGACGGACGGACGGACAAACAGACATGGGTATATCGACTCGGCTGTTGACGGTCGCTTCCTTCTGGGCGTTACACACATCCACTATCACTACAAATCTAATATAGCCGTGTACTCTTCGAGTACATAGTATAAAAATTCATAAAATCCGGACGGGCCCCTTTTTATATGCAAGATTTTTATACCGGGTACTTGAAAAATATAGAGGAATATTAGATTTTTAGGAAAAGTGGATGTGTGTAACACCACAATGAAAGTGTCTCCGACTCCATAAAGTAAAGGAAAAACGTAAGGAATGATCGGATTATTATTGTAGCCGGAAGGAAGAAATTGAGTAGCCATTCGCTTAATTCTACCCACTACACCCCACCTTACAGTTGCATCCGATCGTATTACAAGGTCCATTACCGCAAAACAAATTTATTGCTTTGTTTCCGTCGGGGCACATCATTCCCTGATCCTGGCATCATTCTGCCGTCAAGCCTCTAAGGAAAAATATATCCAATAATACTTGACCATACTTTAAGTTTTAAGTACTGGTGGACTATTTGGATGACTGGTTGACACTGGGAATTCGCTTCTGTACTGATCATGTGCCAGCTAACCGCCTGGAATAGCTCCTCATCATGCACGCTCCTTATGGGGTGTGAACCGTGAAAATACTCATACAATTATCAATCAATTCGGTTGAAAGAAAAAAAATAAATGAAAACAAATTAATTCGGCTTAGCTATTAAGATACCAGTCGAAAGGGTTGCTTTATCACCCTCACCTTGCAACGGGAGCAAGGGAGCGTGCCACACGGGCGATCGCGGTTTGGATATCATTCTTGAGAATTCTACATTACTGGCTTCTGTTAATTGTTCAAAACTATGTCTGCTTCTGGTATTATATTCTCTAAGGACTAGACGTCAAACTGGTCGGATGAAAAAATAGACGTGTCTATCTCCACTCGGTTATTGATGCTGATTAAGACTCCAATTTTTATAGTACATAAGCCCAACGGTAAGCTCCCAGGCAAGCCCCGGCTCTATGAGTACAATATCAGGACCTCGATGATTCCAACACTTTTTTATATGATAGCTACATACTTAATGGGGTTGGGAAACGATTAATACACCGCAGTACCACTGTGATGGCTACGAAGATCAGCTCGAGACTGATTGACTGACTGAAAGCGATTGAAGGAGATTGCTAGAGCAGCTTGGGGTGCAATGGAAGGGGCGATATATATGGATGCTTTATATGTAAACCCGAAACGAAGAAGCCTGGATAGGAAGACGAAAGAAGGGCCATATCCGATTAACAATGATTTGGTACAGTTGGCAGTGCAAATAGCGAACAACAGTGGCACCACTGGCTATCGGGATGGGAAACCCGACAAGTTATAAGTACTCAATTTTCAAGATCAATGAAGCTTTAAAGTCGTTTTACAGACTTTTAGGGGCAGTGATAAAGATAATTGATAAAGAATTTCTAGATGAACCTTAACTCACTGAACAAGAACTTGGTCATGGACTGTTTCTAAGACCCAGAGGCAGACACCACATCGTCTGGGTGGTAGTCAGAAACAGCTCGGAGACAGCTGCGTGGGGCGTCACCCCCCTCTCCATCAGTGCTTAAAGTCAAGTTTTATTATAATTACAACTATAACAGTTATTAACGGCAGCTGTTGCGCTGCTCCTTGCTCCTGTTGCAGGTGCCGCCAGAGTCAAGCAGGAAGCAAGGGCTGGCACACAGCGAGGAACATAGTGTGTCTCATAATATATAGTTGCATATTAGCAGAGGACTGTGTACTTACAGTTGCCTGGCCACGCCCTTATACCATTCCATACCGCACACTTCTATTGCCCTGTAATGTTGCGTGTTATGAAGCCATTACTGGGCCAAAAGTTGTTCCTTCTTTAAGAGCTCTCTAATTTTAGTTTCTGTGTATGACGATGACGATGATGAAGATAGAGGGCGGGTGTCTGGCCAAAGATTCTGCTGCTGCACCGTTTTGGCACTTAGAGGAGAAGATAATGCTTCGCCTGGATGTGCAGCAGCAGAACACCAGCGCAGCAGCGTGGCGGCAGGAGCGTAGGAAGAGGGCTGCTAAAATGAAAACGGCTCAAAGCTGCTGCCTGAGATATGAGCTTGGGAACGGAAGGCAAGGCAAGGCAAGGAAATGAATGCCGAGAGTTACTGTTCATCACTTAAAGGTTACTCAAATTTAGGGCAACGGGAACTCCCCGCCAGCCCCACCCAACACCTAGAACCTAGAAAAATCTAACAATTAGCCAACACAAACACAAACATACAGACTAGACCAGACGGCCAGTTGACGCATCCGCATTCCGCACGACTCGGTCCACAGTTTGCGGAACGGAACCCACGGCCAGCAAATTGAATCTGTCAAATTGTGGATCTGACTAGTTTTTTCGCTTTCCTTTTTATTATTTTGTCAAGCGGTCATTTGGACAGATTAGGCCAAATTGGAGAGAGGAGAGTGGAGAAAGGAGCTGCTCGAAGCCAGCTGCCTGTCCCTGAGGGTGCGGTATAATTTTGCCATTTTTACAGCAATTGATCTCGGATTGAATGACGGCATCGTGATGGGCAACGTTTGTTTCGGTTGCTGTTTTCCTTCTCACTTTCCTGCTACCATAAAACGGAAATGAAAAATTTAAATTGAATGGCAAAATGCTTTTTTATGCTGTATTACTCCCTGATGCACTGGTCGCTGAATTGTTTGCTCAAAACGAGGACACTTCATTAATATTACAACTTTAATATGGGAGCAAAGTTTGCTCTGTACCCTCCTAGCTGACTGTGACTGGGCTCGTGGAAACGATTTAATTTGCCATCGACGTCGACAATCGCAGATTGCTCACACAAATTTAAAATAATAAAATATAAAGCACTGTTTTCATGTTGATTTTCCGCCAGCATACACTGAAACTTTTTCCACTCACCCCCAGACCAACTAAACCATATCCCCTCGCCCTGGAAACCGAAACCCTTTGCCATGCTGGTCATTCAACAAATTCCAAATGAAAACCACATAATAAAATCATTGAAATTTACTTTGACTCCCCGTAATTGTTGGCCATTTAGCAGTCGGGTCGGCATCGGAGGGGCACGTCGTCACCCTGCAAAATGTTTAATGAGGCATTGAAATAAGTCTCTAAGCAGCTTAAAAATTAACAATAGAAATCAAAGTAAATGATATGCCCATATCTTGCAGGGGAAATATTATTGATTATGAAATTAAAAAATTAAAGAATAGAACTAAAGAACTTCCAGAATCAACCATAATCCGAAATCAGAGAATTGAATGTTTCAAATGAAATGCAAATCTGGAATAATGTCTTATCAGGATCTGTGCATATTTCAAAACAACATTTGATCTTTGATAGTTCAGCCATGGTGGATATGGATATTCGTGTGTGTTCGAGGATGGAATGGCTCAGAGCCCGTCAGATCTGGGACAAAGTCTTTAGCTGATGCTATTGCCCGGGCACTTATTTTAATTTCCCACCAGTAAAATGTATTATTAGCCCGAATCCGCAGGCCTGATTGAGTATGCAGAATCCGAAGTGGGCCAAAACAATTACCGCATAATAAATCAATTCCGAGTTCTATGATTTCGCCAGCCATGCCCCACCACGCCCCCACCCACACCCACACCCACACCTAACCTGCCTCAATCAGGCAGCCAGCAAGTTGATGGAGTTGCTCCTGATGGGTGCTCTTAGTTGGCTGACAATTTTCAGCTCAAATATGCAAATTACTGACAGTTGCTAGCCTCAATTTGATTCGCAAGCGCTGAAACGGGAACAGCACAAAAATTCAGAGAAGGAGCCCTCCTCCCACAAGAAGGACAAATTGAAATGGGCACAAAATATGGCAGTACACTGGCATTTTAAATATTTAATTGGGAAATATTTTGCTCGGAACCAATTTTCATGACAGCGCTGGAATATTCAGGGCAAATACCAATACCATACGGTCAATTGAATTTATAACACATATCCATATTATAGTACACATGTACATACATATATACGAGATTGTATGCGTAGACATTCATCTTTATACATGTATAACATGATTCCAAATGGGGAGAAAAATACATATGTGTGTGTAGTATGTAGGAAATGGCTGAATGCTCGGATAACTTACATTTCATTTACTGAAGAATATTAATTCTGATGGCCACTTATTAGTATTACTTTATTGGCATCAATTAATATCGAACGGCATAATTCAATTAATTTATTTAACTAAAAAAAAACTAAAAACTGCTCTTGCATTCAATACCTCTGAGCATTGTCTTCCTATACAGACGGCTATCGGTTTGATCGGCTGACAATTGATGAATGCGACTGCCAACCAAATTACGGAAAGCTGCTCAATATGGAATACAGAAAATGGACATTAATAAAATAACCAAAACGGGAATATTCAAGTGTTAAAAAATTTTAATTAATTTGTATCGCTTTCCAGATGAAATGTGATGCACACTTGGTTTTTTAGCTGCAGGCTTCCTGCGTATACTTTTTTTTTAGTATACTCCTACAGGAGCTGTTTTCAACCAAATACTTGAAACGCAGATATGAGGACTTTTTCAACCATTTTGAACATGTATATATATACTAATTAACCCCTACAGTGAAGCCAATATAGCCTTGTCCATCGCTCTGACAAGAAAGTTCAAGGCCACGAGCAATAGAAAAACGATCAGGAGCGTTGTGAGGCGCGGCCCTTGCCACGGCTCTACCAAAGACAATATAAACACTGTTTATATTGTTTGTATTGTCTTTGGCTCTACTTTATACAGTACGTTACTCAGTCAGAAAATACATACATATGTACATAGTGAGCCTCGTACCATTTATCTCTCTATTTTTTGGTTTACCGCATTGCAATGGATCCTCGAAGAAATTGCTGTCGTCGATGGACTGCCTTGTATGGGTGAGTGATCCAATTATTGAATACATGTCCACGTGCTGTTATACGTTGAAGTCATCAATTTAAAGCCCCGATCTACACATATTCACGGGTCAAACGGCAATTCAATCGAACATATACATTTCTTCAGTTCAATATTGTACGTTTCGTTTAGTGTAGTGAGTTGTGCCGTTGTGTATGCATGTTTCTAAAGTCAACATTTTAATGAATAAGGAATAAAATTCATAATATTTAAAGTCACCGTCTTTGCTTAGCTCACTTATAAATAGTGTCATCCGGTTTTCGTCACAGCTCACTACTTTATTTGCAACAGTAACAATGACAAGCCATCAGCATCAGGACATGCAAGATCATCTCTCCAATAGCCGACGATGAGAAGCCGGAAAAACAAAGCGTATGCTCTCTCTCCCTCTCTCCCTTTCGCTCTGCTCAACAGCTGTCCCTTTCAAGTTGGTAAATGTGGTCGTAGGAGTCCGAGTGAAACGTTACTCCGCTCGTCTACACCCATCTACACCCACACCCACCCTCACCCACCACTGGGAACTTGTTTCTATACTGATCGTGTGCCAATAACTCCGCTAGAATTGCTCCTCATTATTCACGCTCCTTATGGGGCGTGAACCGTGAAAATAGTCATCCGATTATCAATCAATTCGGCTTAGATATTAATAGACCAGTGGCAACGGTTGTTATATTACCCTCACCTTGCAATGGGAGAGAGAACGTGCCACACTGAAAGAGGAAGAGAGATCGCTGAGACACGGGAAATTGATTGTCTAATTTGGATATCATTATTTAGCATTCTTCATTAGTGGGTTCTTCATAAAATTGGATTGTAGGGTCCGGTAGTACTCTGAGAACTAAACGTAACTCCATTTGAACTTGGTTGTATTGAAATGAGAAATCAATGCTTATTTGGCTTGCGGTATCTGGAGTCTGTTGTCTGCACCTTTGTTGTTTCTTGTCTGCTGCAGCACCTTTGCATCCTGGGCCATTGCCTTGGCAGCGTGTGCAGCGTCATGCTATTTGCTCACTCACGTCACGTTGCAGCATTGAACGCGCCGTCAAGTGCGCTTCATTTGATTTCAGCTAGAATACGACACGTTGTCCTGCCCGCATAACCATACCCGGCCATATTGTCCGCCGTGCTTTTTTTCAACAGAATTACCGTATGAGCAGGCAATCTACTATTTTCCATTCCACTGCTGTGCGTGCCACATCTGCCACATGTTGAGCGAGCGGCTATTTGGCGCAGCAGGAATTTAGTAAATGGCAATGGATTACACCATGAGCTGTGAAAATTGCCAAAGTGGTCAATATACAATTATTTCCATTGGGAGCTAATCGCCCTGGGCTGTTGCCGGGATGAGGGGGGAGGGCAGCGTTGGCTGCAGCAGACAACCCCAGTGGAAAACGGCCTTTAAACGGCCGCAGCAGGTCCAGGGGCCATGCACAACGCCAATGCAGTGCTAGTACATATAACAGTAAGAATGGAATTTATGCCCAGCATGCCACACATTAGCGCATTGTCACCGCACTCGGCACACTCCCAATAAATAACGCCAGCACACACACGCAGAGGGGGAGGGGTTGCCATTTGGAGTATACTAATGGGCTTGGCGCCTTGTTGCGACATTTTTGGCAAAAGTATACAAAAGGTAGGTACAACGGAAGTAGTAGCACGGGGCAACAAAAATCCGCCATAAATAAGGGATAACAATTTGTTAGCCGCGCAACAAGTTCTAACTAAATCCCCCAAGCGAGTAGATTTCGGCCCCACAGTCCCCCCCACACATGTGAACTCTCAGAACTCCAGACGCTACAGATGAAACTTCCCCTGACAAACGGCTCACAGCTCAGTCCGGGCCAGTCCTGAATTATGATAGCCATATTTTACGGCAGACTGGCAGACTGTCAGCCTGGCAAACTGAAGACAGAAGACCCGCTCTCTGGAGTGTGGTCTCTTTAAAGGGCGAGACGAGACGAGTTACCTTTTTTGCCTGCTCATTTAATTTTTGAGTTTACGAAGTTAGGGAGAATCCATTTGATTTTGGGTCTCTTTTTCTTAAAAAACAAAGGAAAACGGCTGCTTGGACCCTTGCTTTTATGTAAGTACTTCATCCGCATTTCTCTGACCACAGGAAGACAACAGAAATTAGGCCTTCCACGCGAAGTGTCCCTTTTTATTTAATACCATTAATGCAATTTTACGCACGCGTTGGTTTTCGTGTGCTTGCTCTCGGGGTGCGCGCGACTGATGCCAGAGGTTGTGGCAGAAAGCATAGAAATTATTGTATGCCTCAGGAAGAATATTCACTCTTCGGCTCCCACTAACGCCGCACCTAAGGGAAATCAAACATTGCGTAGGCATCCTTACTTTAGGCTTCATCGCTGCCTCGGCAGCAGCTTCTTCGCGATAGTACAAAGTGCCGACCTTCAATGGCTTCCAACGGGTGCCGTTTCCATTCCTTTTTAACTGTGGCCCTAATGAGCGGCCACCGAATCTATCCTAATGGCCTCCGGACAAAGAAAGGGCGATCTAAGCAGAAAACAATGGGAGCACACTGAGGGAGCAGTAGTCGCTCAAAAAGAAGGCAACACTCGCAGTACGTGAGACACGGCGCGGCGTCGATGATGGGGAAGGCGATGTGAATGACGACTCCTTTGTGGCAGCCATGGTGCAGTGCACACCCGAATGGAGCTGCCACTGACACGCTCAGCAGCCGTACAATGGGTGCAACAATTCGCTTCATTAAGTAATTAACACGCATATAATATTATAGAATGCACAAATGCAAATGCAAGGACAAGGGAAAAACGAGAGGGAACGTTGTGAGCCGCGGCAAAGGCCGCGGCTCTTCTTTATACCCGATACTCAGTCTGAATATATGTGATCTTATGATTTATGTAATTTATTAGATGTTCGCAAAAGGGAAGAATTAAATTTTAGCCCAAATAGAAAATTTTATATATTAAAAGTTATTTGTTTCCATTTTGTTTTACATATATTTTTGCATCAGCTTCATTTCTACATGTACATGTAGAACTACTCATACGAGACGTGGAAGTGTGTGCGAGAGAGAGAGGGAATGAGTAAGCGCTTGGCCGGCGTTGCGAGTGATTGAAATTTAATTTGTTCCTTCTGGCTATAATAGAAGTAGTTCAACCTAATTAAGATTAATTAAGAATCGGTCAAGCAGGGCCCTGGTACACCAGCTTCAATTGGATGATTTTGTGGATTTAGCCATCCAGCCACACACGGTCGAAAGCTTGGGCCACGCGCTTGCTCATTTCATATCTCTTTCGCACACTCTTCCTCTGCAGATGTAATGATGTATATGTAGAGTAAAGATGTAGATGACGACATGTAAAGAAGACAGATGTAGAAAACGAATTTAAAATTATGGAAACAGATCAAATATAATATATGTACATATGTATGTATGTATAAAAATCTCCCAACCAGTTCAACCGATTACTATAAATTTTTGTTTGAAAAACATAAATTTGTCTCTTTTTGGGAACCGCGAGACCGATATAAATTACGTATGTAAATAAGTTCACACACATATGTATGTATGTACATATGTTCATGCATAAATGAGTACCGGGTAAGAGTAAGAGTAAGAGCCGCGGCAAAGGCCATTCCCCCTCAGTTTTTATGCTGTTTTCAATGCGAGTATAGAAAAAATTGGTTAGCATATTTGGCCACCTACGAGTCATAGGCATGGTACTCGGAAGACCATCCGTGTTAGAATCTTATGAAATATGGTGAATATGATCAGAAGATTGATTAAGGGACAATGCATCGATAACACTGCCGTGGAAGGCTGGATATAGAAGAAAAACAACAAAATCCTATTGTTCTAGCTCATCTAGATCTAGATCTGAGATCTAGGCGTTAAACAAAGCAGACGGACGGACTTGGCTTTAGTGACTCGGATTGATGCTGATCCACTGGTCACTTTGGTCAAGCACCCAAACCCCTGGCTCATTCGGTTCGCTCTCTTACAAAAATAGGAGTCGAATATCGTCATCAGCATGGAACCATTAATAAGCATACCAAATTAGATCTATTACGCATATAGCATTTGGATCGATCAGATCCGTCTAGAACAAAGGAAGGAAAGAAATTGGCAAACTAAAAAAGAATCTTCTATCAAGGGATGCGATTGCTTACTCCGTTTCGGAGTTGCTGGGAGGGATACGTTGACTGTGTGCCACACTGTACTGCATGATAATACTGTCCGATGGAAAACACATCGAATCAACTTTTCATGCTCCACATCATGTTTGACGTTGTCAGAAGAGTTCAAATTTAATAGTAAACAGCTTTGGGAAGATCCCAAAAATGTCTCTGTTGGAATATCGCGAAAACACTCTGTGTCTCGCCAGGATGAGGCTAGCGATGAACACAGAAACAAGAAAGGCTAGGGAAACAGGCACAGGAAAGTGTTTACCTCATTTTTGCTATAATAATAATCGGATCTCAAAGTCTTTTTTTCGATGTAATCGAAATAATGTAATAAAAGTCTATATAGATATTTGTTATATATCCTCATTTACAAATAAAGCTTGGTTTCATACATACGACATGCAAACCCCAGCACATGGCTATTAGGGATTTGAAACCCATAAACATATCTGCTCAACATAATCTCTGATTCTCTGCACAGCTATGGGAAGGGAAGCTCTGCCGAATCGGCCCTACGCGCTAGCTGGAGCTGACTAGCTGACGATGGGCATCATCGATGCAGTTGCGTTGAGCCTCTACTGGGAACAAGGGCATCAACGTTTACGAGTTCTCATAGATTACTGTAAGTTTTATAAATTATATATTATTTGATCTGAATATTATAATATGTGTATGTATTTAGACTCCTTTTAGTGTTAGTGGGTTGAATGATCGATGACTGATTGTTGGTGCCTCATGGTCTCACTTGTCATTGAAATTTATTTGTGTTAGGAATAGATAAATATGTTGGGCTTAGTGAACTTAATTTAAAACAAATTTCCAAAAAGTGAGCTCTCCAAGTGAGCTCAACTATAAAATAGAGGGTCATGGGGACTGAGAAACTCTATTGGTCTCGTCCGACCCTTCCGCCCTTAGGGGGGAATCTTGCATTTAACATCCAATATAATGCTATATGTACGTGAAATACGGAAAATGAAATTAAATAGCATGGAATGCTAGAAAAACGACAGAGTTTTACTTTTGGCCATACTCCATGCACTCGAGTTGCACGTTCTATACTTAAAGTATCCTAACAGTTCGCGTACCCTTCAACAATTCACTCCCCCACTTGACCCACAGTGCTGTTATACTGCACTTTAGATTGTCAAAAACAAAACGGCCCGCCCTTTAGGCCTTATTGTTTTTCTTGTTGCTGTCATTCGCTTATAAAAATGAGAGCCAGAAAGAAAGAACAAAGAAATTGCAGAGGGCCCTGGCTAACCGGAAGTCGGGAATACAAACGTACTAAAAGCCGCACTCAGAAACAGCCTGGTATATACAATCAAATAATATATATAAGAGTAGGTATATACATACATATAAATATATACATACATACGTACATATGTACATAACGCAGAACTCCTTTCAATCTGTGCCTGCTCGTGGACACACCCACACACTCGTACTCTACCGAAGGGGAAACATTCAAATGGTTCCATATTTCTTGACAATTTAGGACACCATTAGCGAGAAATTATTACTGCGAAACGATGGCAACTCCAGTAAGAAGAGACGGGCTTGCGTGGGAGAGTGGAAGCGGAGCCAAATAGCGTAGAACGCTAAACAGAAAAAAGCAGGTCGATATAGTCGATATTCCGACTGTTAGATACCCCGTACTCAAGGTTGTGGCTTTTAATGGGGTCGGCCATGCCATGCCTCAATCGCCCTGCCCCTAGGACTGGATACCCAAGAACTCCTTGAATACTCGGTATGCAACATGGGCCACAATGAGGGTGGGCGAGGGCGGAAGTCGAACTCACTGCCAAGTGTGATGAAATTCGGAGCTTACTTTTTAGAGTCTTCAACCACTAAATGTGTCATTCTTTCAATTTTTCTATTAGACAATTTTCAGCGTCCGCACCACTGTGCATTGGCTCGGCTTTTTTTTATTTTTCGGAAAACAGCGGGGAAAACTTATGTGGGTGCTTAAGTGAACCATTAGCGCCGCGCGTCATTAAGTTGTTTCCGCTTCGCACAATTCTTCTTCTGTTTTCCATTTTTGTTGGTTTTCTGTTTTTTTTTTTTTTCATAAAAAGGGATCTGAGCCTAGTTTCGTCCCAGACGTGAGGCGGAGGGTTGGCCGCACTCAGGGACATTCTTGCGGGACGTATTGAGTCTTGTGGGCCAAATCATTAATGGATATGGAGACCCAGACCGAGACCGAGAACGAGACCCAGACGCAGGCCACACAACACCAGACACCCAAGTCGAGCTGTTTCCGTTTCGTTTGCCTTTTTTAGTACGCTGTGCTGCCCGAGCCCGAGACCGATCCCCAGCCCGGCGCGGTTCATTGACCAGCCACGGGCGTGTTGATTTATGTCTGCCCCACTCCGGAGGCGTGGGCTCCAGTCGTAATCGCTTCAAGTAGGCTCAACATGTTTTCCGCCTGCCTTCCTTTTTCAGCGCAATTAGATGCGATTGGAGCATATTGATGGCACCCTGCGGTGTGGTGTGGTGCGGTACGGTGCGGAGTGGTGTGCTGCTAGCGGCAAGTCAAGTGCGAGGCCTAACCAGTGTCAAGAGCAAAATTCAATTAAACGCAAATCGGTGCAAAAATCACATGAAACGCCGGACAGCAAGCCGTGGCAGACAGCACTCAAAAGCCGCAGGCAAACAGACACCCTGGCAGAGGAATCAACAGCTCCGAGCCGACGACTCGCCTCGCTATCAATGGCCACACCAGTTCTCCATTTCGGTACAGTCTGTGCGACCCGTAGACACTGAGGCTGGTCTGCACACACGCATACTCGTACGCCCAGTTTGAATAGCTGAATACCTGACCGGCCTTGGTCGTGTTGCAGCGTGGGGATGTACGCGTGCAGCAAGTTAATGGCAAATAAAAGCCATTGCCGCCCGGCAGGAGCAGCAGCTGGATCAGGAGGCGCGACCCCAGGGCCTGAAGACCCGACACCCATTATGGGTTAAATGGATCTGATGAGCGTTTATGCGCTGTGGTGGGGTTTGCACGTTCTAATTATGACAAAGCACTGCAGCCACCTCTGCAGGGAGGCGGCAGGTGGAATGTTACGTAAGCATGTTGTTATGTAAATGTTTGCGTTTATCGCATCTCCCACTAAATTGTGTATCAATAGACAAGAAATTGGTCTGCTAACCTAAACCATTAATGAGTACAACGCGTGCTGTTGGGACTTAAAAATCAACTGACGAAAGGAATAATGGTTCAAGGACGTGACATCGCGTAAAAGTAACAAAAATCAGGGAAAAATATCTAACTGTTTGGCCATAGCCCAAAATAGTTTTGATATTCGAACGTACTCGCATAAATATAGCCTGCAGTCTGATTCCATTTTATGGGGGCAAATATGATTTCCTCTCAGTTTCAACTTGTATATGCGAGGCTGTTAACATAATGTTTTACTTTCGGTTGGTCATTGACCATTGTCCGTTGTCCGTTGTGCGATTATGCATGTTTAGTGTGCGGTGTGCAGTGGCTTTTTGGGTGTAATGGCAATAATTTGGGATCATAATTTGGGGCATCAATGACAGCAACATCAGACATACAGGAGCACACAGACGAGTGGTCAAGTCAGCTTACCTACTTACCTACTTGCATTTGTATCCTGGCAACGATTCGCCAACAGGCTCTGCTATTGACACAAATTTCCGTTGGAAGGGAAATGGGGACTTGGTGTCTAGGGAAGTGTGTGGTCATTTGTCGGGTCGTACTGGTAATTATTAGCTCATTGGGACAGGGACAACACACACGAGGTGATGGAGCTGACAAGGGCTAGGTGGTCGGGAGCTGTCAAGTCCTTTGACTATCCCCAGACCTCGACCAATCAGCAGAGAACTTCGAACAGGAACTGCATGCCAATGCAATGCAATGCACTCAGCGAGCGCTCTTAGCCGGCAAATGAAATGAAATGCTTCCCGAATCGCCGATTGAGCTGGAGCAATTTGGTTTATATCTTTTATGCGCCAAACAAAAACATTCTGCACGTAGAAGCAATAAACTCTGCACATGCCCTTTGTGGATTGGATGTGTGCGAGCCTTACAGCTGGAGCTGGCTGATTCAGGGCGTGGGGAGTGGGGTAGAGGAGGACTGCTCAGGTTGGCATTGAAAATAAAATAGAGCCACTTTGGTATTGGGAATAGGAATGGAAGCTGAGCAGGAGCAGTATTGATACGCATCCCGGCAAGCCCAGCCAAGCAAAGAAGCAATGCCAAGGTAGGTCCTTGTCAATGGCTATATCATTTTAAATTGTTTTCAATCAAATGTGACTTGCATCTGTAATTTGTATGCAATCGAGTAACTAGATGTCTTTGAATCTCGTGATATCTCCAGCTGATTCGTGATTGAAGTGCTGGGGAAGCTTGGGCAATACCTTGGAAGAACATCGACGCGGGACGGGGGACGGGACTCTGGCAAAAGCCAAATCGAATTAATTAAAAAGAAAAAACTGAATGTTTCAGTGCTATTTATTTGCTATTTGTGAAACATTTTCACTCTGTTGTAGTGCTACCTATGTTCCGATAACCAATGAAGTTGAAGTTTATTTTATGATAATATCCTTTATTCAGTGCCCTCTACATCCGCCGTAGCAGTCGCATCCAAATATATTGCAATTGCCCCTCCCGCAATACCAACCGTTTGCTGGTAGCCCGTCGTCGCAGCGGCTCGCCAAGTTAATTCCGACCACTGGATGGCAGCAATCCGCCCTTGCTCTTTTAAGGAACAGTAGGACCAAAAAGCCGTACGCCAGGTGCATTGTACCTCAATGTTTCTATGAACCGGCTGTGTGACTGGTTAGACGACCGACTCCACTACTATATTTTGCTTGAGATCTATTTTGGGATGCGAATAATGTTATTTGCCGTTTAATTCGATTTAGTATTCGGTATGGTATGGCTTATCAGTAGACGGCCAACTATAGAAACGCTACCATTATTATATAAGCTGAAAGGCGGAACGGAAATGACCTAGGGCAGCCGCTGCTGGAAACCCATTAAGCTTCACTCTTTAAGTGCATGTGAAGATATAGTACCCGAATTTTCGTTATATTCCAATGTTTACGCTGTAAACATTTTCTCATTTTTAAATGAGAACATTCTCATAGATACACCCTTTGCGAAAACATCTATAGCGATAATATGAAAAGCGAATGTGGAGGCTCCTTTGTGCCGAGCTAGCTCTTCGTATAAAAGCACTTTCAGAGTCACTATATGATTCTAATGACGGGACTAAGTCCAAACCATTTTTCTTGTCCAATCCATGTGCCGTCTTTTACAACTTCAAATTCCAATAAGAAACTTTTCTGAAGTTTTTAGGTCGAGTTATGTTTAAGAAGAATCATCTATAAAGATGAGAATCATCAGAGTACCAAATTTATTTAAAAGTAGGTGGCGAGCATTTGTTTACTTAACTTGAAAATGGCAAACGATATAGCAAAATCAAACAAATCAGTGAACGTTTCAGCTTTATTTTCCCTAATGACCAGTAAAACAAAGAGAAAATATTTAAACAGTTAGTTAGTTAAACAGGTGAATACTCAAGCAACTCTCTACATCCGCCCGCGCAGTCGCATCCAAAAATATTGCAGCCTTCCTTCCCGCAAAAAATAAAATTAGGTGATTTGAAATCATTGCAGTGCATTCTTAAGTTAATTCCGATCAATGGAAAGCAGCAATCAGACGATGCGCCTCTAAGCATCCCTAAGGCCAGAAATACGTATGCCATATACATAGTCCGATGTAACTATTCCAAGCTTGTTGTATTTGTGACTGGCTAGACGATAGTTGACTCTTCAAGTTCGTTTCTGAACTGATCGATGCAACTACTTCCAATGTCTGGAAGATATCTAATTCGGCATGCTGATAATGTTATATGCCGTGAAATACGATTTTTAAACCCGGTAATCGAAGAATATAGGGGTATATCGTCTTTTAATATATCGAAAACAACGCTGCCGAAAAAGCTCGGTAGTTCAACAGTACCCGTACCCGATATCCAGCTTCCATGCAGACAGCACAGCCAAAGGATAATCCGTCTAGTCTGCACTTTACATGTGTACGAATATTTCTGCGCGACTACAATATACACATGTATATACATAGGTATGTATGTATTTAACTCGACTGTCCACGAGTACTGTGTAAAAAAAGCAAGAAAGAAAAATAAAAAGGATCTGGGCGAGTTCGGGTGTGCTTAAGTATTTGTGCCAACACAGACGTAAAAAATCTGCTACTTATAAATTATGTTTATTTACGAGTATTTATTATATTTTGAAGCAGCTGCGCTCAACTACGAATCGTTTTGTGTGCGGAACGAAAGAAAAACTTGACGCTGTCCTTGCTGTCAACGATTGTCCTGGCATGACAATGCCTGATGCTTCATAAGTCCCAACGAGAGGGCTGAAACGATTGCGGGGAGAGACGGCGAGTCCAAAGAAGCGTTCAACAAATGCTGTTGACAGCGGACGCACTCCAAATCCCGGCAGCCCATAGAGTTCCAGTCTCCAGTACCCTGTACCCTGTACCCTGTCCCCTGCCCGGCTGGGCAAAATACCAAAAAAGAAAAGCAGAGGGACAAAAACCAAAGACGAGGGTAGCCCCAAATTGGCAAAGCTGACAAAATTGGTCAGCAGTCAGTGGCAGGAGCAGGACCAGTGCCGCCCCTTGGGACGTCTTCGGGCTATTTGTTGCTAATAATGTTATCAATGTGCCAAATACACAAGGAATACAATTTACATAATGACGAATGCCGAAGACTACAAGCGCTATCGTTCTGTTGGGTTTAAGAAGTGCATTCGGATAATTCTACGATGAATAAAGTACCAATTCAAAGCTACGAGTATTTAAATCCATTTTTGTGTATCTATGAAGTTCATCGAACCAATGCTGTAACTTTGGGTAAGCAACTAGAAAGGATTATGTATTATAAGCTCTATTTTGCTGGAGTTTCTTCTTTCTGTAACAATATTATAATGCCGTTGTGCTTGATAAAATTATTACGCCATTCATATAGAGTTCCTAAAAGGAGTAGCTCGAGCCTGAAACTGAGGTGCCTTTTGGACTGGTCTCTTCGACGACTGCAGCACACACTGTGGATCTTCCAGTAGGACTGCCTGTAGGAAGTAGAATGCGGCAGAGGCCAGGCTCTTCAGGCTCATAGACTGACTTTACCTTTCAACTAACTATGGATGCAGGTTCCCGGGTCTGCATTCTGTATCCGGCTTGGGGACAGAACATTGCATTGAATCACAAAAAAATATCCTTTTACCGAATTACCTAAATCAGTTATCGCTCATTGGCTTCATTACCATCTTTCATCATTCAGATCGGACCGCGGCTCTCACGCAGCTTGGTGGCTTGTTATCTAATCTGCCGCAGAACATTTCGTCTCAAGAGGCAGGGCAAGAGGACGCGTAGAGGCTCATAAATTGCCTTCACTCACACACACATACACGCCTCTATGAATGCACACGCACCTACACATACAGCAAGAGGAGTTGCTGGCAGTGTGCTTACAGTTATTTATAAAGCAATAATTGCCACAATTCATTTGTGATTGCATTTCGTGCGAAGCGTTTCCGTCGATGCTCAACGCACTGGTCGATGCCCCGCTGCTCTTGCAGTCGCTGTACTTGTAATTACGGTTTTAATTAGTTTACACGGAGCTCTGGAGTCCTGCTTTATGATGCTAATTATCATTTTGCGGTCCAATTCAATTTCACATGCCAGATCAAACAATGCGTAATGGCTAATTTCATTTAGCCAGAATCTCGCCCTGGCCCCAGGCCACAGGCCCAACTAACGACCCTCGTGCCCTGCGCCGCCCTTCAAATGCGAAATGTCGTCCTACATAGAGACACGGAAAATAGGTATGGAGCAAGTCCGAAAAAACAAGAAGATATCACAAAATAAAGGCTGCTGCTGGGTCTGTGGGAAATTCCCAGTTCTTGGGAAAATTAGTCCATCGGTTCCGACACAATATCTCACAAGTCTTCTCACAAGACTCCTCTTATAAGTCCTTAACGAGTCCTTACTTCAAGTCGCGCAATTGCACATACTCTCATCAGGTTGTCAAGCAAAGTCTGCGGAGGGAATCCCTTTTTTGGATAGCGCCTTAAAGCCCCATCTAGAATTCAGATACACGCAGATGGAGAAATCCCCAAAATATTTGTCCCATCCACCAGTTGACATTCTGCATTTCTGCATGTCTGGAGTGCAGATGGTACTGCGGTGTCGCCTCGGAATGGGTTAGTGTCAGCACGCTGTCGTGCCGCGAATGCTAACGTTGGAAGCGTTGGAAAGAAAAGAAGAGATGGGGAAATGGGAAGCTGGATGGAAAAAACTTTAGGGGATCAGGTGGATCTGATTTGTGGTTCAGTCGCGCTGTAGCAAATGCAATCCGAAGGCGTGCCTAAAGCGAAAGGGTTAGTTGAAGGACAATTGTGGTCTACCTACTAAAATCATAGCAACAGAAATTCAATTTGGCCGAAACTAGTGTAAGCCAACATTTTGTGTCACGCCAGAGGAACGAACAGTCACTCTTGGCGATGTAGCTGTCGCAGCTGACGTCGGGTTGTGCTTGTTCCGTTCCACCTTATCAGAATCACAATTTATGCGGCCCCAAGGAAGTGAGTGGCTCGGAACTTGGAATTCTATTGAAAAATGAATGAAATTAGAATGTCTGATGGCATTTTGAATTGGGTTTTCCTCCTTTTTCGATTCTACTTTATGTGTTGGTTTCTGGCCAATTTCAGGCAAACACCGCTAGGCAGGCCACAAAACGCTGTCCTCCTACCAGACCCATCCTTCGCTTTTGATTGCTGTTGCATGTCAAGATTTGTCAGGCGAATGAAAATATTTTCGGTTCGGCCGTCTCTCGTTTTTGAGGTTTATTTTCCACGTCCCTCTTCCAGTCTGTTTCGTTCCAATGTCATAAAACATTATTGACATTTCAATTGTAAAAGTATTTTGTGAGTGACATTTTCTGCTGGCCAGAGCACGACTACCTCTTCCTCTTCCTCTTGGGAATGTATCTAAATATGTATATTTCCCGTTCAAAGTTACCCACTTTGCTCGAAGGTGACGCGGGCGACTCCGACTCCGACTCCGCCTGCTCCCCTACGATTCATTAAAGCGCAGAGACCCAACAGACGCAACCCTACATCTCCCGGTCTCCATGCCGTTTGGTCACCTTTCGACTCACGCATTCTCGTAAAACTTCCGGCAAACAAAAAACAAAAGCGGAAAAGCGAAACAACAAATAAACAAACTGAAGTTTTTCTTTCTCCTTGCTGGCTGTTAGCTTACGAAAAGTTTTACGAGCTTATCCCGGGAAGAAAAACCGAGCGGACGGCAAACAAGGAGCGTGGAGAGACAAAACATGACGAAACACATACAGGACATGCTCAATAATGCCCAACTGCAGTTTGAACTGGCTGGGCGGCGGGGGGAGGGCAGAGTGGAGGATGGCTGGATTAAGACGAGCGGCAGTCATGACAGTAATTTTTTGGGCACCGCCATCTCCGGCTCGGGCTCCGGCTCGGGCCTCGACCTCAACCTCGACTCGGGCCCCTGTTTCGGTTTCAGCCCTTGCCGCCACTTCAAACATTCAGGCGGCCGTTCTGGAAAGGTGAAGCTGGAAAGTTATAAGGTGCCAAAGGCCGTAAAAGATGCAATCAAAATCAAACCGATTTGTCCCCGGGGAGCGATGCCAACTTTTATATTTACGAGCGGGACCGGGAACTTCCCCAAGCTCCAGACACTTACCAGCCCGCTACGAAGATGGAATACACTTAAAGTTGATTAATGCAGTGCTCTGATATATGAATATATCTGAACAGATATCTCGTGACGAGAGATTGTACCTTCTTTCTTATACGAATTTCGATGTTCACAAGCAATTGCATGAGTGCTAAAGAGATGATATGCATATTAATCGATCTGGATCATTTGTATAGATAAGAATAGCACTTTTATTCCTCTCAATCGAACCTGGTCATATGAAGAATGTGTCTTCTTTGCTGCTATACGAAACCCTCCCGCTAAGATAGTAAACATTTTTTACCCTTCCGAAAAATAACCCCCTTTGCTGCTGGACCTGGACTTGGACAGAGACTAGGACTGCGATATGGGACTGGGACAGGAAAGATGCTCCGGCAGTTGGGTGCTTTAATTAGACAGTCACAGTTGTGTGAACTTCGGGCCGAAGTTCCTGGCAGGCGGAGGAAGAGGAAGTTGACGATGGGACTAGAGCTGGGGAGGAGTCTGGTGTTTCCGCCCTGCAAAGGCCGCGGCTCAGGGCGAGTCGCGGGTCGTGAAATTTATGCGTTAAAATTGCATAATTTGCCCACGCGCGGAGACACCGACACCGACCCAGAGGCAGACACAGACACAGAAAAACTTTCAACATAAATTCCAGAAGTCAAGGTAACGAGCCAAACTTTTGACTGCCCAATGCTGAGCTGTGACCCGTCCAACTCCTCGCTCCCCTGGGCCATATCAAATTAAACACTTTCTGCATTCGGCTGTCTACTTACATTAGCCAACAGCCATAGAATGCAAACACCAATATCAGACAGACACACTCCTCTGATTCCAGGGAAAAAAGCCTGATTTTGTTGACTAGTGCCATCAGAGGGTATGCCAAGAGCCATCTCAGATATACCAGAAATACATGCATAGATTCATACATGCATACATTTGTATATATGTATGTGTGAGTCACACACGATTCGATTTTAATTTCCTGTTTCGGTTTGTTTCTCATCCCACACTTCAATCCTATCCACTATCCACTCTCGAACATTGCCATTTCATTGCTTCTTTTCTAATTTGCAAAAATGGGTAGAAAAAGCTAAACACCTCCTTTTTTCCTGTTGTTGTTGGGCTGTTGTTATTTTTTGTCTATGACATTCCAGGGGCATTTTTTCGCCCCTTAATAGTTTTTCACTACGAACTTTATTTAGTGCCCCTGGATGGATTTTCCCGCTTAGTGGAGCCCCAGTCCCTTCCCTCCCGGTTTTTGACTACATTTTTCGGTCGCCAATTCCCAAACATTTTTGCAATGAATTTCGCTTTTGGGTTCTGTCTGGGTCTGGCCGTCTCTGTCTGCTTTGTCTGGCTGCGTTTTTATGAAGATAAAAAGCTCAGCCGTTCAGAATCCAACATTGTGTCTGGTCTGGCCGAATGTCCCATGGCTTACACTGGAATGCCACTGCCCGCCTGTGGCTAATGGGGCGGGGCGCTGACGCCTAGGCGCCATTTGAGCCGCGGCAGCTGCAGTGGCCACTGGCCAGAGCATAGATATTTCAGTCGAGTCGGAGTTTTGTTTTTGCCGGCAACAGCAATAATTGTTTATTGGCAGCAATGGATTTAAATTGTTATCGATTGCCGGGACGAAACAATTATAAATGGTCAAGTGTGAACGAATCGAATAATGGAAGAGGCTCCTTATCATGAAGAGAAATGTGTTGCCAGGGCACTAAACGACTAGACAGGGCTATCGACTAATATACATTTCGCTTGTCTGTAATGACTTTTCATTTACAAAGCTCATTTCTTAAATAAAGGAAGGTGAATCGGATAAGATGAACCTTGAACGGGTTCAGTTTTACCTCAATAGTTTAAGCAATTATACATTGCATGCATATGTGTATGTGAATGTTATATTTCCGCTTTATTATTCATCGGAGTACTGGTAACATATTGATTGACCACATATTGATATTATTGAAGACTCAAGACCACAGATAAACACACAGAAGAACATGACAAAATAGAGTTATTGGTGGATCTGACAACAGAGTATAAGATATTTGTAGAAATTATGTACCAAATATGTAATAATACATGCGTTTTGCACATCATTTTTGTACTTAATTCTTTCTCTCTTTTACTGAATGACTCCACTCGATTATATATTTTCGTAAGCCAAGTGAACTCCGTTGGCGCTAGAATATCAATGTCAACTACGTACGAGTATATAGCTTTTACACAGAACATGCCACTTTTATATACTTCCTAGACTTCCATTGAGGACATTGTGCTTTAGAGAAGCGAACAATTTTAAAGAATACTGCTTTATTCTTTAAGAAATAAACGTGACTGCCTTAAAGGGCTCTCGAGTGGAGAATGGGATACGATGGGATGCGGCTTTGAGCAGCTTAGCCGTTTACCCTGATTATGTCGGGGGGAAGGGAAGGGCATTTTTCAGTTCCTGCGATCCGCAGATGGCTTCCGATTGGCCGAGTTGAGGGTTTAAGTTCAAAAGGCAGCTAACAAGATGCTGCCAAAATGCAAAATAAATACAACGAACTGAACAATCCAGTCGACGCGGACCAGCATGCAATCAGAGTGAGAGGCTCTGCGCGATGGCAGTGGGAAAAACAAATCCTGTCGCATAATTTTTGGCAAGAACGTGAAATTAATTATGCGCAAAAGGAAAAGGCAAATGGGAGATCGGGAGAACGGGAGAATGAAACAGGGAACTGAAGAAGTAAAGGGATAACAAAGGACCTCACATAGCATCCTGGCCAAGTCGCGTCAGCTGCCAACAATTTTCCTGGCGCCCAGACAGAACGGGAATGGCGGGCACGACTGGTCGTAGCAGGGTAGAGGGTCTTCCCTCTGGAGCATTCAAGGATTATGTTAAATTTAGCGGTGACGATGACACACAAGACACTTGGCAAAAGGCTCTTGCACAATGGCCGCAATAATTGCGCGGAATCGGGAATGCGGTTGGGTGGTGTGGGGGCTGAAAGGTGGCCATTAATTGTACCAAGTCAGTGCGGCTGGAAAAGCCAAAGTCAGTGCCAAGTGAACAGACGCCAACGAATGCCACGCGCAGAGGCAGAGGCAGAGCCAGAGCCCGAGCCCGGGAAGGACTTCTCTATTCTCTCTGTACATTTCGTAATGCCACATATTTTTTGTTATATTTATTGTCATTTTCATGGCTGTGGCTCTGCACTGTTTGTTTAATTTTAAATGCCAAGCGAAAGACTCCCCCTCTCACAGACCAGACCTCCTAGACCTCCGGCCACCATTCAAGCATTCAAGCACTCAACCATTCAACCATCCAAACACCCCACCAATTAAATACAATTTCGAAAACCCTGAAAAGTGCGTCGCTGTCACAGCACGCGAATAAACAGCAGTCCGGCGCAGAACCGGAAGACGAAAAGATAAATCATTCCCAATTCTGAAACGTTTCTCTCCTATTTATCAAGCTCAGCGGAATTCCTGGCGATGGATAATTTGAGGGGAATATTCTCATAAACAATTTGAGTATATACTCGAATGCCTGCAGATCCTGCAGAGTCATAATAATACCATCGCCCAGGTCTTGATTCTACGTATATTATAGACATTAAAAATGATAATGACTGCCTGTATTATCATATTTTTAACCAGATGTACATATGTTACGGAGAGAAAGAGATTGACTGCGCTCACGTAGTAGCGTATCAGTGATAACGTATCACTGTTCGATCAGTTATTATATTATGAGTTCTGATGAATGGCAATTCCTTACTTTAGCGCCATCGTAAAAGTACAATTTATTTTTTTATGTGTTTATGGATTCGTAAGTTGTCGATATAAGTAAGCAGCAAACGATACATTTATAAAGGTATGGTATTCCTCAGTATTGAATCTATCTGCACCCTGGTGGACCTAAATGGAAAAGATCGGCAGAAAAACCACATATGTATATGGCTGCCCATTTTACGGTGTTTCAGCATGGCTAATATGTTTTAGCCACTTAATTTTCCAATGTTGCCGAATCGGGGAAACCCATCCCACTTCATGCAGTCAGTGGTGGAGAACGGATGAGGACGAGCGAAAGAGGGAGGGGAAAAACAACATTCCAGGCCTTCTTCTTTTGCGGTTGGCCAAATATTTGCATTAAATTTGGCCAAGTGGCAGCGTTTATTTTACTATAATATATTTTTTCTCCTCTCCCCTCCTCTCCCTCTCCTTTCCCGTTTGACTGCCGCTTTACTGCTTTCAATCGTATTTTTGCTTCAACCGGCTACTCCCTTTTCTACGGCACTTGATTTTCTCATTTTCCATTTCCATTTCCTCTTCATTTCGCTCTGGTCTGTGTGTGTGTATCTGTGTGTGTGTGTGTGTGAGGTAGGTTTTTTAGTTGTACAACAATTTCTTTGTTTGTTCTGTGCTTTCGTGGCGAGTTAATTTTGCATTTCCGCTCATTTAACTGCATTTTTTCCACTTGCGGCCCGGCCGGCCCTGCTGTAGCATCTGCTGCTGCTGCTGCTGCTGCTACTGCTGCCGCCGTTAGCCGACTCAAAGTGCCGTGAAGTTGTTTTGGCCACAGGCTGCCGCAGGAAGTTCATTTGAAGCGGGAAACAGCTGAAAAAGTCATATGAATGTGCCCAGTCCAGCAGTAGCAGTAGCAATAGCAGAACAGGCCAGGGCCTGGGCCTGGGCCTGGGCCAGGTCCAGGAATGAAATCACACTTAGAAATACGAGTAAACCAGTAAAAAGATTTCAGTTACCAAGTCTTAGTTGAGGGAAGAAAACTACAAGTGGGTACAATACAGAAATGATTGTATTCTGCTCATGGATCTGAGGGGAACCCTTATTTAGAGCCCCCTTCATCGGAGGGTAAAACGTGTACATCGTTGATATGTTTTTACCAAAATAAACAATACGTCGAAGACGAGACCGCTTTTCCTGCACTTTAAACAAACAAATTTATATTTATGCGGCTCTCCAGAGTGAATCCTTTTATGCATTCGCGTTTAAATAATTTTATGCCTATTTGCGCGGTGCAGCTCGAAAATTTCACACCTCAGTCATCAGAAGTTGAGGCGAACGTGCGTGCCAGAAGCTTCCGTCTTACGCAAATAAAGGATACGGAAGCGGTATACATAGGGGAGGGGCAGGGGGTGTGGTAGGTGTTCGGTACTTTAAAGGTGCTTGGGGGTGCCTTGCGGTGCTCGGCTGTCGTTTCTTAGGGCCTGCCCGCATACTCGTACTGGCACAAGCATGTACATATGTATGTACATATATTATTCTGCAAGATACATTTATAGTCCCCGTTCGGGCAACGGCTCCGCCTAGGCACATGGACAGCGACATAAAAATTATATGTCAAGCGCAAAATCTCGGGCCAAGCGCGACAGCGGGGGAAAAACTCTTAAGCATGCACGAGGCAGAAGCGCGGCTGTTGGCAGAAGGGGAAGTACAGCAGAGAGGAGAGTACAGTAGAGGAGAGGAGGGTGTGACGGAAGCTAAATTGTGGTGCGAGTGTGGAGTGATTTTGGATAAAAGTGCGAGTGTGGATATACTCGTAAAGCGATGACGTGCATGCCGGCAATCTGATTATTTGATATTTAAGCTGGATCTCAAACGGGTCGAGAGTGAAATTTGATTTAGCATCGCCAGTCCTTGCCAGCAGGTGCCGCAAACAGGACCCCCTGAAAACTTTAGAGCGCCTGAATATCTGCGAGTGTTTCTTTGTACACGAAAAGAAAAATATCGGGAATTTCAAACTGAAATAATACTCGACTTAGTCGCATTTTTCGTTCAGTCGAAACCTAAATCAAAATGGCTGCGATTTATAGGAATTGAAACAAGATAATATTTAAAGACAATAGGAGACTATACATACATATATGTATGTAAACCGATCTGCTCGTTATTGATCAGGGCATTGCCTTTCACTTAACTGTAGGGTTGAAAAGAGGATTTCCACGGTGAAGTTCCACAGATATCTGATCCTTCCCGCAGCTTTCATATTCGTGTTCCTTGTACTCCTCGTAAGTCGGTCCTTGCTTTCGAAGGGAGCATATCAGGAATGCATCAGCACCTTAAGTACGAGTATGCTTGATTTTTCCAAGTGTACCTTTGTATACACTTTGAATATCTCTATGCAACTTGTGCGTGTGGGTTGTTGCAATTTACTCCGAGAAATAGCAGCAGCAGCAGGAGCAGCAGCAGGAGCTGCTTGCTGCCTCCCCGACGTCTGGCCAGGCATAAGTCACAGCATGACATTGCACTCAGCTTTGCTTTCTGCAGCTTTCACCTCCATTTTTCCGTTCCTCCCGCCGCGTCGCCTCCCTCTCTGGGCTGCCACTGCCCACAAGCAGCAACCAGCTGTTGACTTTTATTGTGGCTTGACATTAATTTGTTAAGTGCGGCACGGCTGCCTGCCTCCCCGAAAAACCTTGGCCAAGTCAACTGTGAGGCAGAGACTTTGAGGTGAGAAACTTGACTTGTTCCACCATCTTCGGCATCCATCCCCACACCCCTCCTGACGAGCCCCTGCTCCTGTTCGTGTCCCTGTGTCCATGTCCCTAATTGCGTTTGAAACGCTTTCGCGGCTCCGCTTCCCCTCATGGAGTCTTCAGACTTACGTCTTACGGCTGGCCTTGGATTCGGAGCACCAGTCAGAGTCGCGACCGCAGTCGACATCATCGCTGCTTTTAATTATGCCCGATGCACTGCGAAAATGCTTAAAAATGCAAATTATGCGCTGCGAAATGCAACGCATGCCAAATGCTGCCGCATAAATTATGAGCCACATGGCGGAGCTCCTCCCCGCTGTCCCCCTGCATTCATTTTCCGCTTCATTTCTCTTGCCACACACCCACAACCACACCTTGCCGGCCCGGCCTTTCGAATTATGTATGTATGTTGTTGGACATTTGGTAGATCTGGTATCATCGACGACCCTGTCCCTAGGACTGTTGATACAAGTCTCCTGATATGCACACTAGAAGGAAGATGAATACATATACAGATACATATTTAGCTGCAGTACACAACCAGATAAAGATGAAATTACATTCGTGTATTTAACGTTTATACAGTTTACAGCCACATGTTGATCGTGTCACGCTCTCATCGCCACAGACACAAACGTGCCTAATGAAGCACAGACACACAATCAGCCACTCTCGCCCTCAGATGCGCGTAATATTTGTTTAATTAGCCCGTATTAATGATGCTGCAAGGGGAAACAGAGGTGGCAACTCATTATGATAGCCGCCAAAGAGCCAATCGGCCATTGTTATTGGCCATGGCATCCTGGTTGCCCGCTAAACAGACCCAAAGCTCTGCCACGGCACTCCTGCCATTGCAATGCATTGATTGGCATGGCATGGCATGGCATGGCAGGGCGTAGCATGGCTGCCTTTGGGAGCTGCCTTCTGCAGCTGACCCAGTATTCGATTTTCATTTTCATCGTCTGTTGGTTCAGAAACCACTCAGAGACCTCCGCTCACAATAAATCCGTTTGTGAATTCAATTGTGGCATTCATAATATTGTTCATTGGCTGCTGCTGCTGCTGCTGCTGCTGCTCCTGCTGCTGCTCCTGCCAATCTCTCTTTCTCTGCTTAATGACGTGATTTCTGTTTTCATGTGTTTCATGTGTGCATGGAATTATGGGAGAGCTTGACATGAGCTGAAACAGAGGAAATCGAGCAGCAGTATCGTATCTATTGTGTTGCAGAAATCACCATATTTCACTCTACTAATCCCCACCTCTTCTCTGAGAAACCTATCAGGCTCATATTCAGGCTAAACTTCACTTTCTCAGATCACATTCAATAACAAGACAACATGTCGTCCAAGCGGAAGACTAGGCTGTGGGACCCGGTGGCCAAGGATGGCAGCTACATGAAGACCACCACACAGGCAATGCTCGAAGAGGGTGTCAAGGTGCAGAGGGTGGTTCGTTCGCTGGACCAGAAACTGGTCAACTTTCAGTCATTTAATTTGGATGAGTAAGTGGAATCTGGAGTATCCTACATTTGGTGGCATCCCACACTTATTCGCTACTTAGTCCCCGCTATGGGTCTGCCCATGGTGAAAACGAACTGGAACTTCCTATGGTGAGCTGCTACAGGCGCCACTACTCCCAGCCTTTCCCCCCGCGCATCAAGAAGCTGTCGACGGGGACTGAGGCCCCCGATCCCATGTTCAACCGCTTGCCCAGAAACGACTTCGACTACAATACGGGACAGGACTTCAAGTTTCTAGATGATCATATGCACAATATATCCGAAGTGCGCAAGAAAATTAACTTGTTCAGGCAAATGAGGTATGGCGAGGCTGGACAAGACAAGAGGCAACCGTATCTAACGGATACCGTCTCCTTTTATTCCACAGAAACCAATCATATCTTCAATATTAAGTATGACTGTCACTGGACTGTTGTCCCTGCAATCCCTGCAATCCCAGCAATCATTCACTACAAGACACTACTTCCCTGCTAACTTTGTGATCAATTTGTTGCAATTTGTAGCCAATCATCAATCATCAGTGGAGTCACGCCACATCCTACGAGCAGTTCCCATTTTAGAAGCTCTCAATTGTGCCGCAATTATAAATTACCCGTCATTACTGGAGACCCCAAGCTGCCATTTGTCGGCCGATGTCTCGAGGAAAATGTGTCAATTGCATTTTCTGTTTTTCCTTCATTTTCAATAGAAATCAATTAATTTTGCATAAATAAACTCGATTGTCAGCGTGGTGGCAACAACAGTCCTGTATGCGTCTTGTTGGGTTGGGTTGGGTTGTGAAGGGTTGGCTTGGGGCAGGGAAAATGTATTCTTGGAAAAAATAGCAAACAAATTGCAATTAATAATGCATAAGGACCAGGCAGCGGCCAGGGCGAGGGCGAGGGCGAGGGCGTGGGCGAGGTGCGCTGGAGCCAAGTCCGATACTCGTACTCGTCGCTGCCTTCTGGTACTCTGGTACTCGTATTCCTTGCAATTTGCATAAATGCTAAAAGAGCTCGAAGTGCTCGCCAGCGGCTCGAGAGGGTGGTGTCAGGCTAATGGCAAACTATGACAGGGATCTGATTTATTATGCACGGTAATTAGTTTGGCCTCTTTAGCGGGCCAAATGGAAGCCAATAAACCAGGCTGTCATGCTGCGACGGGCCATGAATTGATTTTGCCAGAGGAACCTCCACTCGCATCTCCTCTTTGTGGATGCGGCGGATGCATCAACAAGCTTGATGGCTGACGAGAGGACTGGCGATAGGTTGGCCAGAAACAAAACACTGCGACTCGACCAGCTGACAGGAGCATGAAAGTCTGAATGAATGTTCCCAAGTGACAGCCACCGAGGCGAAGGTGGAGGCGGAGGCGCAGATAGCACCAGCGGAAGCGCCATTGTGGCTAGACAGGACACGACTGGGACGTATTCTTTTGCCCCCGCAGGCCTCCATCATGGTCTGCTCTGGGGATGGGATGATCTCGACTGGTGATGGCTACCATTTATGAATGGACTCGCTCCGATTCAGTGAAAAATGATTTTTGAATGTGCAAAAGAAGGCACGTAATAAAAACAGAAGGGTATAAATGAAAGTCCTTTTCTTGAGTCATGTTAAGGTATAAAATATGTATAACCTTTTCAAATGCGATCAGACGTGTAACCAGTACTATATCATCCACGAATGAGAATGGCGTCCTAGAGGAGCCCTGCGGTAATAGGCTGTGTATCAATAAACAGTGATTCTTCACTGATGGACGTAGGGCAGAGGACGAAAGGAGAAGAGTAGAACTATTGGAATGATAAACGTCTTTCCAAAATACCAATATTTCCCAGATAGAGCCAATGTGTATGATTTCCAGGCCAAAAAATATCTCACATCAATATCGGAACGGCTGGAGGTTATATTTGTATTATAAATCACCTCGCTGGTAAGTGATTTTGTCCTAGCTTGGCCCTATCCTCTATCATCTTCCCTATCCTAATTCAAACAAACACAAGTTTGGCAACGTTGTTTGCCCGACATTTTGGCACATTCCGCAAAGACGCCTGGCCACATTCGTCAGGCGAATATGGAAGACTAGACGCTCACACAGCCAGACAGCCAGAGAAGGCCAGAGATAACAGCTGTCCACTCCACTGTCCACTGTACTGTCCCTCACACACAGCAGTCACAACTGATAAGAGCCGTCCTCCTCGAGAGACTTGCACGTACTGAGATTACACCAACGAGAACGAGAACACCTGAGAGAGAAACCCACCACATACCACGGACGTACGTACACCAACGAAAGCCGGCTGCTCTGCTCTCTTTCTTTCTCTCTCTCTTTTTCTCTCCTTCTCGTTTTGCGACTGCGTTGCACGAAGTGATTTCAACAACGAGGGGACCGACCGCTCGGCTCTGATAAGACCCAAGGTACTCGGCTCGGATGATGGCCGGAATCGGATGGAGCGGTTCGGGCCTTCTTACGGCTGGCCCGGAGGACCGTTGGCAGCGGCAAATCAGTCGATTCGGGAGCGTGGCGATGGGCGATGTTCGTTTGCGTCTTGCGGCAGTGCTCGTTGCGGCCGTAGTGGCAGTTGCTTGAAACAGGAGCTGCCAACTGAATGTGTGATTTCTGCGAAGTGCGGATACTACTCGTACTAGTGCCAGTGAGGGGATGCTGAATGCTAAACGGCCACATCAAGTAATGCAACCAGCGTGCAGGCAAGAAGTGAGCGAAAGCTGAAGCCGAGCCAGTTCAAAAAGTTCAAAACATCAAAAAGTGTCAAGTGAAACAAACAAATGAAGAAACACTTTGTGGCCGGGGTCGACAGCGTGTGTGGGGCAGGGGATGGGGCTGGGGCTGCGGCTGGGGGCTCGGGCAGGGGCTCGGGCTGGGTCTGCATGTGTAATTAATTTTTGGCATTTAAATTGGCCAACGTCAAGGCTTTAAATCAATTTGACAAATTTGCATTTTTCTGGTGGGCGAAAAGGCCAAAATAAGAATGAAACAAAGTAAAGGGAAGCCAGCAAAGGCAATTTCATTTACAAATTACAAATTGATGTGGTACATGGAAGGTCTCGGAATACAGGAGCAATCAGGGGACTCCCAGGGAGGCCAGTGGAGAAAGGAAGCAAGGGAGCAACGGACAAGGATACAGGAGTTGGGGAAGCCCACCGAATATCCCTACAGTGGGGTGGGAAGCCTAAAATCATTTGTCTGATGTGAGGCAATGTGTTCGTCTCGGCGGATTAAGTGGATTATTGGGGGTCATCTTAAGGATTATTTTCTCGAGATGCCAGCTTTAATATTGGACTTTCTTTTCTCCTCTTTCAGTCATGATGCAAGATCAGTTTTGTAGCGAATAGAAGGAAATGTCCTCTTACAGAGTTCTCTCTTAAAACTTGTTTTTGTAAAATAAAACCCCAGCCTTTCCCATGATCAGTCTCTGAGCAGATAAATTGATATGATCCTTACCTTTTGACATAATATTGATACAGAATATGCCAGGCACTACAAATATTATCGAGCTTTGATGTAAACATATGGATATATATATACAGATACATATGTATACTTCAAGATATAGAACGGATAAGCAATATATTTACATAGCAGACATCCATTAAAAAAATGCAAATTCTATAAAAACAATTTTTCACGCTATCTCAACGTTTCCTCATCTTCGCGCGAATTTTACTCGGCCATTACCATTTCCTGAGAAATTTCATATTCCTTCCAGCAAGCTCCAGACAGAATTTTCGACATTAAAAAATGATATAAATGATTTAAATACTTTTCTTTCTGCATATTCTCGCCCGTTTTCCTTGAGTTACAATACTTAATGTGGTGCAAAGAAATCTCGCGCTCACTTTTTTACGAAGGTCGGAGCGGAGCAGGAAAATGAAAGCTCAGAGAAGGAGGACGGGTGGGAGGTGGGTGGCGGTTGGTGGTTGGCGGTTGGGTGAGAAACAGCAAAGAGCAAGAGTAATAATAATAATAATAATAACATGAACAAAATAAAAGGAATGAGCAGAAGAAAAATGACTGAAACGTGCCTCGTATGCAAATATTTGCAAAACGCAGACTAATAAGTGGAAGCCACCAGGACAATGGCCCAGGCCAGGACACGCCGTGCCAAGGAGGGGAGGTAGGGGAACGGGAGCATCCCGAGAGCTGATGACAAAGACAGAATCCTTCAGCAGCGAGGTGTCAACGGGTCCTTGCCGGGAGTCAAAACTTTTCTCCATACTCCCCCTTCCCCTTCCTCTTCCTCTTCTGGGTGAAAACATCTCGGGCCGCTTTAATGTCAGAGATGGGAGGAAACAATTTTTGTTCATAAATTAAAGAATGGTTTTCTCTCTCTCTCGTTTATAACAAATAACAATAACGACATTCTGTCGACGAACTCAGCAATCCTGAAAAGAAAAAAAAGACGGTTCATGTGATCGTGATGCCTCCCCCCCTCCCCCACACTCGAACGGGAAAAATGAAATACATTTCATTGCATAATTCATGGCGCAGGGGAGGGCAAGACAGCCGATTGCCATTTGGTATGGTCATAAATCTTTTGGCATATGGGCTGCCATTCCCATTCCCATCCCCATTCCCATCGTCATGAGGTGGGAAGAAACAAAACAACACAAAAATATTTAAAAAATTAAATTTTTATTGTTCCCTTCAATCGTCAGTCGATTGGCCATAAACAATTCATCAGAAAAGGGGCAAGCCAACGCAAACCAAAAAAAAACAACAACAGATAGTGCTTACGATTGCCTAAAAGGCCAGAGGACAACAAAATAGAATAGTCACCGAATAAATTCCATGAGAAGTGGCTAAAACAATAAGTACTGTTGCTGGCCGCTTTAAAACTCTCTCGCTCTCTTTCTCTCTCACGCTCTCTATCTATCTCTCTCGGAAAACACAAACAATGAAGCACGTCAGTGGCGGCAGCAACATCATCAACAACAGCAGGTCCACTCTTTTGGCCATCAACAAAAGCAACAGAACCCACATTGTTCTATGGCTAATACAAAAGTAACAAACAACAAATCGCCAGCAACAACTAAGCCAAAAGTTCGCCAAAGCATTTGATGCTAAAACAACAACCACAGTAGCAACAGTAACAGCAGCAGCAGCAGCAGCAGCAACAACAACAACAACAACACTTTTACGAGTCACCAACTACATTTTACAACGCATTTTTGTTAGTGCACAAGGTAAGTCCTGCTTCAGCTTTCTCTATCGCTGGCCACCCATCGTCATGTGAAGCCGCTTGGTTTTGTTCTCCCTCCTTTTTGGTTGCGGAGAACTTGACCTATGACATGTTTGGTCGTATTGAGAGTGGTAAAACATGGCTTCTTTTATCGTACGGCCACTAAACTATCAAGCTATGCTGTAGTGGGCTTGGGTAAGGCCAAGAGACTCTACTCTGAATAGTTTACACGTAACCTGCTCGGATATGGATTTGTTCAGCGAGATGCTGTGACACTCTAATCCATCCAAAGCTGCTGGCATTCAAAGCAACTTTGCTTCATCGCAGCTCAATTAGCTCTTAGATGATGGGAAATCCCCATAATTAAATGCAAGCCACATGGTTGGTAGGTCCTGGCCAGGCTCTGGCCCCAGCGGCGCACTTATCGTATGTGTCTGACTAGCCCACATCCGCAGACGCAAGCTACACCACCAGAACCACCACGAGCACCCTCAGAACCACCACCGCAGCCGCATTCTACATTCCACATTCCACTCAAACTCAAGTACTTGTCCAACATATATCATCTTTCATGATGTTGTTGCTTCTGTGGTGCTGATGCAAAAAAGGAAAAACAGCAAAAAGTTGAGAAGAAAATGCTGACAGGCGAGCGAGTGGAAAAAGTTGTTCGAGCTGCCATTGAATACGCTTTTCAGCTGCTGCCGCATGGAAATCCCTTTTTAATTTTTCATGGCTGCCCCGGAAAACTGTGCTCCGCTCCGCTCCACTCGCAGCCTCACTCAAAGTCAAAGCAAACACACAGCCAAACCGAACCGAACCGAACCGAAAGTTTCGAGGGGAGTCCCTGGGCGGGCTATACAATGCATATGCAATGCATATAGGGCCAGAGTGCTGTAAGTCATACTTAACTCATAGCAAACACATTTGCCTGCACTCTGACTTCCTAGCCCAGCCCAGCCCAGCCCAGCCAAACCCAGCCAAACCCATTCCTGCCCCCATCCCTGCCCAGCGCCGAGTCCTCACTACGCTCATCTTTCATCTCCTGTCGTTCACGTCCAGCTGCCAAAACTCAAAGTTCTCATATGCTAAGCGTGAAAAATTGCTCGAGATGGACTGACCCTGGACTCCTGACTCGCTGCACCCCATCCCATTCCCACCTCACCCCACCCCACCCCAGTCCGATCCCGATCCCGTTCCCAACTCAACCTCCACCCCCCGATTAAATATTTGCATAGTAAATGGTTTCTATTATTAACTGTGTACACTTCCATCTCGAAGGCTGCTTCATGCTGTTCATACTTGCTGTTTTTCGGGGGCCAGCGCAGTTTTTATAAAAACGCCGAAACAAAGTTGTTAAAATATTTGCTAGGCTCTGTCTAAGTGGGGTCCTTAGCTGCCCTGTCTGTTTCTGTTTCTGTCTCTGTGTCTATCTCTGTGTCTGTTACTGTGTCTGTTACTGTGTCTGTTACTGTGTCTGTTACTGTGTCTGTGGTCAGGGCTGGCAGTCACTTTAGGGCCGTTCCGTGCGCCCTGGTGTGTGCGTCGTTATAACCGAAAATCAATTAAATCCTCTGCATGCTTTTAATTAAAATTCCCACGTAGTAGTATAATTAAGTTAACGCTTTTGGATGGGTCATGTTGTATGGATTGTGGGGTATACTCGATCCGTGAAGAGTTAAGTCATGGGGAACTTGCCTAGGTGGCGGTGGACTGACAATGGGCTTCTCTGGAAGGGGTTGCCGGGTAATACGAGGTCGATTCCATCATTCGCGCAGTCCCAGCACAACACTCACGTAAATAAGGCGCGAAATTTAAAGCTTGAATCTCATTAAAATGGTTTTATTGCCAAGGCAGATACTGGTGACTGGTGCAGGAGCAGGAGCAGGCAGGCAATGTGGCAGGCGATGTGGCAGGAGGGTTCTTCCATTTCGTTACACATTTATTTTCCACCCATCCATAGTTTCATTCCACTGGAGTTGTGGCGCTGCGGGTGTCAATTTCATTGAGCGCTGCTCACTTTGAAGTTGGCCGAAAGGGTAGCAGGGCAGAAGGAGTGAGGGTAGTGGTCGGAAGAGGGAGAGGAGTGGGAGAGGGAGAGGGGAGCCTTAGCACAATTGAAATCGATGGCGGAGAAGGGAAAAACTACGGGGCGTGTTTGGGCCATCGCCATCTCTCACCCACAAGCACAGACACAAAAAACCGCTCAAACTCAATTTGGGGCCTTCCATTTAATTTCCACCTCCCTAGATCCCTCCCTCCCTCCCTATCGCCCTACTTCGGCCCCGCATTTTCATTGGAACCTGTGCGCTAAGGAGGGGCGGTGGCGGGAGTAAACCAATAATTTTCATTTCAACTTGGCATTTTTTTGGCGGCTGCCAGACGCAGCAGCGGCAGATGACTTCTTGCTGGGTTCGGTGGGTGGCAGACCGTTCCATTCCATCCAGCATCCCCAGAGCGAAGGAACCGTTTAAGTGGAAAATTACACTAAAATAGACACAAAATGCTATTTGTGAGCCTGTGTTCCAGACTCTGCATCGAAAAGGCAATAGGAGTGCCAACAGCGGTCGGCCCCCCCTTAAACGTTGGCGGATCGTGGCAGATGGTAAATGCCAACAACCCAATCCTGACCTATACATGACGACGTGATGTGTTGGAGTGGAATATGAAATCGAGCAACGAAGGACGCGAACGCAATATACATACATATGTATCTTTTGGAATGCAGAAACGGATTTGTTAAGGACGATTTTTGAAATGTTAAAGTAATGTCAGATTTGTTGGCTTATTTCAAATGTTTCCAACACGCACGCTCATCAATTTGTACAAAATCTTTCCTAGGAGTAGCTCTGATTTCTCGTTTTGATGATCCCATATATTAATCTGGTAAATATCAGTTACAAGCCCTCAATTGAACTATTTTCAGATACATGACAGTGCCGTGCCCCAAAAAGGTCCATTAAAACATCATTCATTCAGTGACAGACTCGTTTCGATCAAACGGGACTCCGCTTCCGAATTTTCGAATTTGCTGTTTTCCAGCTTTCCAGTTTGACAGTTTCATTTTGGAACGAGTGACGTCAACGTGAAAGAAGTAAGGAGAAAAACAGGAGCGACAGCCAAAAAAGAGCAGATGGAAATTTTAAAGGGCGAGCAAACTTGACAGTTGGCCAATAAAAAATGCAGGACCCCAGAAATAGTTCGCAATCACAGTGCAAGAAAGAGAGGACGAAGGACGAAGTGCAGCCAGGGAAAGAGGGAAGGAGGGAGAGGATGCATTTAATTGTTCGGAGAGGCGCATGAGAATAAAGTTTAAGTACAATTTTTGTGTTGACACTTGGCTGCAGAAGAGGCAGAAGGAGGCAGAAGAGGCAGAAGGAGGCAGAAGGAGGCAGAAGGAGGCAGAAGGAGACAGAAGGAGGCAGAAGGAGGCAGAAGGAGGCAGAAGGAGGCTGAAAGAAGGCAAGAATGAAACGAATACAGAGTGCAACTGCAACAATCAAAAGTAAATACAAATAACAAGTTTTGTGCGACACGAGGCAAGAGGCAGCCACTTATGCATGTCCCATGTCCTGTCGTCGAGACGAGACAAGACAAGACAGCGCCGGAGCGGGAGCGGGAGCCGTAGCCGGAGAGTGCGACAGAGAGATGTGTTCAACAAAGTAGACAGACCGTGACTGCACATAAGTTGAGACACGCCAGAGAGGGCTGGTGCAGCATCATCATCGTCATCGTCCTCGTTATCATCTGGAGAAAAGCTAAACAAATCCTTATGTCAGGGCAGGGACATCATATCCTTGTACGTTTGTCTTTGGCCCGGCTGCCCCTTTCCCTCTCGAAGGGACAATGCGATTCTTCCGCACTTTTTCCTCTGCTCGCTCGTTTGTAAGCAAAATCCTTTTGGCACGGCATTTGTATGCCCATCATGAAAAGGACAACAGGAGAGCAGCCCTCTATCTGTCGTATGTCCTATACCGTCTCTTTCTGAGTAGTTATTTAGGTAAATTTGAATACGTGCATGCCCGCTCTCGCAAATGCAAAATAAACCCCAAATGCACTTCCGCCTTAATGCGTTTTGTTCTGGGCAGGGCAGGCCAGAGGGGGAACGGATATTAGTTTGTCTGATGTGGGAGCTTTCGGGGTGTTCAGGGTGTTCCTGGCACTCAGGGAGGGCACTGCCAACCCTCCATAATTGCGTGTATCTCATGGAGGCTACGACCTCATAAAACAAGGGCGAAAGGATGTCGGAATCAAGAAAAATGTGCGCGCCAGGGTCAGGCAGCAGTGAAAAATTGCAGCAAGTTGGCAGCTCCTATGGCACGTACCGAGAGACGAAACCATTTATACAGCTTCCAATTTCTCCCAAAAATATTACACCAAAAGAAGTTTCCTGAGAGACGTTGCGTTCATGTTATGCAAAATGAATTGATGGACTTATGCACAATATGGGAGTGCCTTCGTGGTGAATTGCGAGAACGCCTTGATGCTAATACTGGCAACTGGTAGCTAGCTAATAATCCAAGAACCTATTACCAAAGCTATGCCTAAACGTAGTACAGCTATGTATATATGTATAGGATCCGATAGGTTTCTGTTTCCGTTTCTACCTTCAAGCAAGGTCACAGAGTGGAGGTTACTAAGCACTTGATCCGTGTCTGTTGATGGTTATGCCGAGTGCTGGCTCTATTTAATCATTCTCCCACCTCGCCAATTCTATTACGAGTAAATCACACGCAAGTTGATCACCGAAAGGGCCCACCTGCATAATCAAGTTAACTTCTGGCAGCAGGCGCAGTCGGGCTTTCGCAGTAGTTGGAAAATGGCATCAAGATGGAAAAGCCCCAGCGGATAGTAGTAGTACGTACACACAGTTTTGAGTCTCGTCGCACAACCCTGCTCGACTAATTCAGGTGAGTCCTGCCGTGCGTGTGGTGTTCGCCTTAGTTTCTGTGTCAACTAGAACGGTGGCAGGCACGGGATGGAGGCATGGAGGCATGGAGGCACGTCTATCTCCATGTCTGCTCCCCGAATGCGGTCTCCCCTAAATACATCTCCTATCTAACTGCTTTTCTAACTAACCGAGTGTGTCTGTGTGTGTGCGTGTCCTTAAAGGGGATATGGGATATGAGCCATTCTACATCCTGGCGTGTGCTCATCATTCTCATATCTGTGCCCTGCCCTACTCTGCTTCCCTTCCGTTCCTTTGGCTGCTTGCCTCCCAATTAAGTAAAAAATATAAAACGCTGTCAAGGACAAACAAATGTGCATTTTAATTAAATTTTTAGCTCGAGCGCGTGCCATTTCTTCCACTGCCACTCCCCCACCCTCCTGGGCCATTTAAGAATGCACGCGCTTACATGCAGCGGCAGGAGGAGTACATGCCGGGGAGAGGCAGAGGTAGAGGCCCAGCCCGGCCGAAGACTGTCATAAATCACTTGCGAGAAATGCTACCAAAAATGTGCATCTGCCGGGAAGGGAGTGCGGCTGCTGGGCGTGCCATAATGTGTAACTGTGCCAAATGCTCTGCCACTAAATAAAATGGCTACGTGCAAAGTTTCTGGCCACAGCAGAGGACCAAAACAAAAAAAAAACAACAACAAAAGTAACAAAATGTTAGAGCTAACAAAACGAGAAGGAAAATGAACAAATGCCAACAAAAATATAAGAAACTTTCCGTACTCGTAGAGAGAAGTTCTACGAGTTGTCCTCGGGTAGCCGCACAAACCAAGAGCAAGGATGGTGGGGTGGGGAGCGGAGCGGAGCGGAGTGATAGAGCGTGCAAACTAAGAGATACATATTAATTGCTGTTGTGCCACAGCAACAACTGCAACAACGGGAACAACTTTGTCTCTTTTTGTGTTGAAATGCTAAGCAGCATGCTGGGAAAATCTGTAAGCCAGCAGAACAAGGCAACACAGACCGGAGCCCGGCAGCATACAAGACACCCGGGAGACAGAAGCGTAGTCATAAAGAAAATTAAAAGGGGCAGATACTGAGATATGGTAAGGAGATCGCTAATCTATGATTAGCGTTCCCGACTTGACGAGTGATCCAAAGCTCTGCTCAGCCAAATCAAATTCAATTCGCCTCAATCAAAATCAAAAGATATCTCGGGAAATCATGCACTGCCCTCCACGCTTCTCCTGAGCGTCTGCGAATGCTGCCACAAAGCATTACACCTCCTCCATTGGCCATGTCGCTTGCAGTTGCATCATGGCTCCCAGGCTCCCAGGCTCCCTGCCCTCCCGTCAACGTCAGGCGGCTCCTTTCCGTTGGGGTTCCCCAGTGTTGTCTCGTTGAATTATAGCGCTCTACGCACTTAATCATTTGCGTTTTCTTTGCCACATCCGAAAAGTTTTGCATGTCTTGGGCTGAGATAGTTGCCAGTCCTGGATTTGGGGGCCGTTAGTGTTTGTCTTGTCAAGTTTCTGGGCCACTGAAGTTGGGAGCCAAAGACCGCAAAGAGCATGGCAATGACAACGCTGCGCGAATATTGTCCTAGTCCCCGGCCCACAATCACGCCCAGACCCAGACACAGACCAAACTAGATCCGACTTCGGCCCGAACCCGATCCGGGCTCCAGTTGTTTGTGTGCGTGCTGCGTGCTGCGTGTCCTTGTCAAAAGTAAGCAAGTGTCGCGGTAGTTATCTCCATCCCCGAGCCCCCTGCTTTTCCCTCGGTGGGTCAACATTTCGTAGCCAACCACAATGAGCCACTTGAGGAAAGTTTTGCGAAAAACTAAAACGAATTTAACTAAGAACTTTTGACGTTTGGCGACTCCGACCACAGAAAACAGTCCCACTTTCGGGAGGAGTCTATATAGTACATATGTATCTGGGAAACACAAAAGGAAGTACCATACGAAGGATATTTTACACTACGAGAATTAAGTAATTCGTTAACTTCTACGGTTTGAGGACTTCAAAAGTCCTGTCATTGGAATCGCTAATATTTGGCAACAACTCTAATGTTGAAGATTATTCGGTCTCAGGCAATGCTCGATGCAACTCGTTTTCAAATAATATTTACTCACGAAGTGCTTGTCGAGAGGCTATAATTCGCTATTTGAATGCGAGTAGTTCTCTAAGATTTAGAAATGAAAATTGTTCAACGTGTAAGTAGCCCATCCGCCGCCAGGACAAGCACCCTGGAATGTGTGTGCTGGCCATGCGGGTCGTATGATTAATATTAAAGTTTCTGCCAGAAGTGAAAATTAAGCTTGGCCAAGGGGAGCCAGGCACCATAAGTTTTTCCAGAGATGCAGGGCGTAAGGGGAGCAGCAGTCAAAGACACGCAAAAGGTTGCCCCAGGACGGTGGTTGGGTGATGGGGCAGGCAGGCAAGAACGACACAGGGGGAAAGGGAAATTTCGCCGACTGTTGCCAACGTTTAAATCAGATAAACATTCCATGGGTTCCCTGCGTGTTGCTGTTGTTATTCCAATGCTGGTCTTTGTTATGCGGGTATGTGGGGGGATCCGAGGGTGTGGCAAGCTGTGCTGGTGTTATAAAGCTGCAGGCGGCAACTTAATTTCTTCTCATTTTTGCTGCTGGCAGAGACAGAGACAGAGGCAGCGGCAGCGGCAGAGTAGCAGTACAGCACAAAAAGCGAGGAAATCCAAAATAAATAAGACATTTGTTGTATTCATTGTTATTGCTGTAGGAGCGGGAGGGATGTTGCTGCCGCTGGTGCTGCAGATTTTCCCAGCCACTCTTCCCTGGGAGTCCCAAACAAGTCACTTTACCACAAGCTCGTGGAAAACATCTGAGGGTTGTTCGTGGCGTATGAGTGATTTCTGTTCTATTTGCTTGTATCCTCTTCTGCTGAGTGAGCTTATTAATTCATAAGCTCAGTTCTTTGCTTCACCGTTTTCCTACATCAGAACTGCCCTGCTGATGGAAAGCTCGGAAAATTGTGCGGAAAATCCGGGAGAGACAGCGAGAGAGAGATGTGGGGAATGCGACGATTTTTGATGATGATGCGATTGTAAATTGATTGCGGCTGATTTGACTTGGGAACCCTTTCGTCCCTCCTCTACCCGATGTGGCAGTAAAAAATGTTTAACTTTTTCGCTTTAAGACATTGGGAAAAACGCAGACACTGTCATTCCCAAAAAGAACTCAGATAATATGCCCGTGGCATTATGCTAATATAAAACAATCTTGTGCTAGAGTATTTGTGGATCCAAGATCGACCGATTCTTTTGCATTTGTTTTGTTTTTATATTAAGTTGGTATGCGAACATGTAATTAACTATTTTTCAGCTCCCTAATTTGAATATTTGTGTGTGACCCATATTTAAAGACCCTATACAAAATGTGAACATATTGCTTTGATCTATTTAAATCAGTCAATTTTATGTGCGTGTGTGTTACAGTGAGCAATGCACCGTCGAACAAACATGTGACATGGTAGAGCGATCGAATCCAACTAAATAACAAAAATGTGCGTGTGATCATGACGCAATCGCGTGAATATCTATCACAAGAAGCACGAGAAGAACGCAATCAGCAACGACAAGCACAAAGGGAAAATGACAAACAACGTCAACGTTACCGTTTCTTCGAGCCAAATTTTAAATATTTCGCTCATCCGAAAGTGCTGATTGGAGCTATGGACAAACATGAGCCAGATGGTATGTGTTCAATTCATGCTTCCAAAACGCCATCGTTCGGAGGAACATAAATATTTCGCCACTCCGCGGCGAATGCCTTGCGAGTCAGCTAATAGTACGTTAACAGGCCAACAATCTTCAAGTGGCTTAGCAGCGGCATCTCCGAGTTTAAACTATAAATTTAAGCTTTCCAGTCTTCGACTATTATTAAACAAACATACTGCTCTATACTGCTATGGGCTACTAAGTACGGGTATTGCCTGGAATAAGTACCACAAGCCACTTAGAACCTAAATGTGATGCTGTCGGGGCGTGGGCTGGGTCGACAATCCCCTCACAGGAAAGGAGATTCCAGACCTCCAGACCAGACATCCTCACTCAATGCGTTCACTCAATTGCAAACAATATTTCAATTTTATTTTATTATCACAGGACACGCTCTGGCTCAAAAAGAGATACGGAAGCAGGCTGGGATCCGAAAGGATACAGACATGGATATCCTTTACTTTTATTGTATTATAATGCAGCCCGATGCCAGCCAGAAAATCTCATTCTTAATCCCATTTTCCCCATTGTTCCGCACACACATACACACACAAACACACACACACACGTTGCCCAGGGCTCAGCGGACGGAGCTGGTGGCTGGGATGGCTTTTCAGCCAAAAGTTATTGATAGTTATGGCACGCCCATACGCACAGATGGCCGCCCCTTTTTTGATTTGACCAAAATTCACATTTTTCTGCTCCCCTTCCGCTCTGGCACGGACTCGGGGCTTGGGCTCGGGATGTGGATGTGGATGGGGATGGGGATATGGCCCTGTTCTCTGTTCATTTTCCATCTCGGTCACTCTTTGCAATACAAGAATTTTGCATAATTTATTAGGAATATTTAATAAAAAATGCCACAAGGCAAACACTGGTGGCAAGGGGAAGGCAGCCGTTTGGCAAACTTTACGCTTCGTTAGCTTCTGTTCGCTGTTTTCCCCTCTTTTCCTCTTTACCTCTCTCTGTCCGTCTCTCTCATTTCCCTCCTTTTGTGTGTGCAGGCACCAAATACGTTGAGCTACATTCATGCTTTGTTTCTCTCTTCAACACACAGATACTCGTACACACCCACACTCTCGCCTGCATTTGCAATGTAGATTCACTTTTGTGAATTTATGGCGGAAAAACTCACACGCCAAGGAGAAGGAGCTTGCAGCGAGGCACGCTCTCAAATACACTCTCAGAAATCGGAGGGAACTAATAAACCAATGCCATAAATCAGAAACGGGAAGCCCCACGATTAGAATACGGTTTTAATAGCACTATTCCTTATTGCCATATTTAAGGCAGAGTTTTTTCCGACCTTTGATAGCACTATGCACCAAAAGAAAACATCCATTACTACTTGTCTCTGTGCTGAGGAAATCCAACTGATTATAAAATATTTATACATCAATTTCGATAATCCAAAATACAGTTGAAGATTGACTAGTCAAAATTCAAACAAATTAAAAAAGCGTTTGATCTTGATAAGATATCTTGGAACTGTTACCACTACCCGATAATTATCATATCACTCTTGTTCCAAATTCGAGGCATTTGTATATGTTCATGTCAGTTTTCCAACTGCTTTTCTGCTTTTTTCCATCATAGTTGATTCGCATTCGATTTTATTGCTATGGTAAATGGTGTAGCTCCTCCGTAGCGTAGCTCCTCCGTAGCGTAGCTCCTCTCTGTACGTGTGTGTGTGTGTGTTAACCTTTTAACATAAATCATTGCCAGTCCCCTCCCCACCAGCCTCTATGCAACCAGTGAGGCAGGACTGTGCGGGAAAAATCCTTTCGCATTGATTTGATTTGAAATTGTTGAAGCATGAAGTGACAGTTGAAATATCGTTTTACACGCGCCGCCAACGATGACGATGATGATGGCGATTGAGTGGAGGTATGGCGGCTGACGTGTAACTCAACGAGCGGCGACAAGGCTGCGTCTCTCTGATTAGTCAGTCACTATAGCACCTACATCTACCTACATAAGCGAGTGGGTCTCCCCCTGGCCTCCCCCCTTTCCGCAATCAACGTGCATTACATCATGACGCCACACCCGCAACTATGAACTTGACATTCCCATTCGACTCGTCGCTGCGTTTTGTTGCGCTTGCATTCGCAATGCCGTGCCACACTTTCCAATTCAATTTCATTGACACCTGCCACAGAGCCGACTTGTCAGCCCTGGGTTCCCACTGGGGGATCCTCAGGGAACGACTCATGACAGTGCTAAATAGAGCTGTTATGGAATAATCAAACACTTATTGACAGTAAAATAATTGACAAAGAATGATTCCGCATGATTCCGTTCGGTAGGACAATGATGCTCATGCCATGCATCCGTCTTGCATTATATTTTCCGATAGACACACTCTGTTTTAACCGAAAAAACCGAAAACGCAGAATCGTATAATCCATAGCGGGCAGAATCAATTGACAATATCTTCCAGATTGCCTGGATCAGTTCCACGTGCCACCAGCTACACGGCAGGTATTGGATACTTACATTTGTGCCGAAATAAAAAATAGTAACGAAGAGGAACGGTGAAATCTCCCCACATTCGTCCCTTTTACGCACAGCGATAGAGAGAGTGCTTGGGTCGATCATTGGGTACGATACCAATTTATTCGCTTAGGTACAAAGTAATTGCACATACAATTACATATATATGTGCATATGTACAATGTACATAGTGACTTTGTATCTAATATAAAAATAGAGTCGCGACCTTTGCTGCGGCCCACAACGTTCCCGCTCGTTTCATCCAAGTTTGTAAGTCGTGCCTTGTCGCAGCCAGCCTCAAGGGTCACCTACTGGTGACCGCAACACCCGCCCGCCGCATTCATTAACCCCTTCGTGGAGGGTGAGCTTATCCTTTTTCGTAAATCAGCACGTTTTGCACAGCAAATATTTTCCGCATTCAAACTAAGCATTTAAAGCACATTTTAGGTGGTGATAAATCAAGCATGAAAAGTATATTTTATTTTGGATTCTGTAGCTTTAAAAGTGTTTTGCATCCACATTAAAATCTCGTTTGTCTCCTCTAGTCGGAGTCGAGGGCTGCCTCCAGTTTTGGCAGCTGCTCGGCTGGGCCTACAAATTGGCCAACAACAAAAGAGTGGCAGTAGGCAATTCACCCACAAATTGGGTATCGGTTCAAAAGAATTGAGTGCAAAAAAATGTTTGAAATTCTAATCTCTTAGTTTACGCTTGAGTACCCCACGCACAGCCTACCGTACATATGGGTGCTCTAGTCCTGCTACAAAAATGTACACATATCAAGAGGCACCAAAACGGTCACAAATATTGGGCGAAAAGTTCCAAAAACAGTAGACATTGCCTATGCGAAACTTTCGCTGAAGCTCAAAGAAGGTGTATCGTAGTGCAATAGAAGAAAAGTTACGGTTCCAATTTTTATTCAGCATTTTCAGACAGTCACGCTGGGGACAGTCGCTACTGTGAAACCGTTCTATATACATATGTATGTATGTATACTCCAAGCCAAATATTCTTTGCTAGTATTTTTTCTGGTCGTGGAAAATGTTTGTGTTTCCTCGACAGACACGTGTAAAAGCCAAATATTATGCAGTCAATATATCAAAAAATATTTTCTGCGCGTCTGCCGACTTCAGAGATGAATGAACACCAAAATAGAGTGAATAAAGGGACCGTATACACGTACTAGCTTGTAGAATGGAAAAAATAGACAAAAGACGAAAAAAATGTGCCATAAATGCCAGAAAAACGAATAACGGAGGCCATAAAAAGCACTGAAAGAATTGAAGGCGAAAGTCGTTGCCTAAAACCGAAACAGGAACGTCATGGTGGGACGGAGAGAGCGGGATCTAGGGAGCGGGAGTAGTTCTAGCTGCCCCACGCCACACGCCACACGCCTCTTTTTCACACTTTCTGCACTGCATTTTGTTTAAAACAAATACATTTTACGCCGAGACAAACTAACAAACATTAATCAAAAGTTTGCGGCTCGGTCTGAAGGTTGCCCGAGAAAATGGCCAACACCGAGGGAGTAGATAGCATGGAAGGCTATTCCCTGGATGGGGGTACGGGTACGGGTACGGGACTGGTACGGATGTGGAGGAAAGGAAGTGAAAGAGGAAAAGGAAAGTCCGATGGCCAGTTGGCCAGATGCTGGTCGGCCTCGGCCTTTTCTATATTAAAGTCCCACCGCATGACGGGCAGCATTTGCAAGCTTTTAGATACAATGGCCAAAGGTCAAATTGTAATATGGAGCAGATGGGGTGGGGATGGAATGGCATGGATGCTGCTGGGAACTAAAAGTAGGCCGACCACCACTCTGGCAGGTGCAGATGTGTTATGAGCAGGTGGAATCTGCTGCTCGGCCTTCGCGACAATCTGGGACTTGACCTCTGACCTCACAGCTTTTTGCCCGCGTCATGCCGTTCATAAATGCTAGATACCCGTAGCGTATCGCAGAGCATACTCAAAGACATTTTCGCTGTCCCCGATAAAGGTGCCGAATTCCCCCACAGAAATTCCTTCGTACCCCATCCAGAGTAAGGGTATTTCATTCGCTTTCTGTGTAATCAGCACCATGCTGGAAACGCATTTAGCTCTTTTGTGCAGCGCCATGCATATTTAAAAGACGTCCACATATCCACGTGCATTTGTAAAACTGTTTGATTGTCCTGGTTCAAGCAGCTGCTGGCCCTGGCCCTACCCCAATCCTGCCCACAGCTGGGATGAGATGGGGTGAGTGCCACGTGTAATGGGAAAAGTGTCCTTGACTTTGCCTGCTGCCTCCCTTTCACCCAGGGAGTTTGTTTAATTGCTAACACACACCACACACAACACACACACTCAAACGCAGTCGAATGAAATTCCTAATGAATGCAAATGAATGGCGGGCTCCAACAACAAACTACTGAAAGTATTTATTATGCAGAAAAAAAAGCAAATGAAATTTCATGACAACCTAAATGTGTTAAAAAGCACGAAGGGCGGGGGATGTGCATTTATTCCAGTGTTTGCATATTTGCGTGTGCCGGTGTTTGTTTGTTTGCTCATTTAATTTAAATATTTAATTAAAATTTCGAGCGCGGATTGATTCAGACAATTAAAAATAGCACGCTCAGCGAAGGTGTGCGCACTGCGCAGCGAATGGAATGTGGCTGGGGCCAGGGCCAGGGCCAGGCCCATCTAACCCTTTCAGCACCCGCTCCCCCCGGCAATCCGTTTGATTAATCCATAAATATCACAGAACAACCTAAATACACATTTTAGGAATTTATCCAAGTATTTATACCCTGTTCTTGCACAGCTTAAGAGAGCATTATATTCGTGGACTCAGCACAAAAAGGCTTCCTTTTTTTCATATTTAATATTTAATTATTCAATAAGGAAATTTTCAGGGCATAGGATATATAAATCATTTACCCATTTACCCGAACCGAATGCATCTTAAAACTAGAATAAAAAGTTAAAGTAAAGTAAAAAGTAAAAGTCCAAGAAAAAATATATTTTCGAACTTTATAACTTTTTTGGTTGCTTTTCCACTTTGACTTCACTTTCAGAATGGCCTCATTCTCAATCCCTCAATCCTCTAATTCATTTTTTTTTTAAATATTTTTTAACATGTCAATTTTGCACAAAAAACAGTCATAGTAGCGGTGCCGCAGATAAAAAATATAATAGCCAACAGTTTGCTTCACCCTAACTGCTTTTATCGGTGGTTGATATTGGATCAATTGATGATCCCTAAATTGAAAACGAAAGTATTGAATATGGCATGAATTAGATGTATAGAGTTCGTTTTTAAAATTGCATATTCGAATCAGTGATAGTGATAATGACTTTATTCAAATTTCATTCCGATTTGAATATTTTGAAATGCATCCGCACTTCAAGGCAGCGGAGCTGTTACTGAAGAGAGGCTTACTTCCCCATCCCTTACATTTTGCCACAACGGTGCTAACCGATTGGAAAAAAGTCAGAGGAAGTCCAGGAAACGATGAACAAGGACTACGCATGCAAGGCAAAACGAGGCAAATTCTCTTCAAACATGAGCGAATTGGCCGAAAACAGATCGCAAGCAGAATACATACTATATTTATCTCATATACAGACATATATATATATGTATGAGTACCTACTCATATCCTTTCACTGAAATCTATCGTATGTTCTTGATGATATTTAGCACATTTAATTATAGTTGTTCGATTATGCAATGAGCGTGGAAATGCTCGCACTGTTCTGCAAATATTCACATTATCCAAACTGATGTATATATGTATGTATGTATTTATTTTAAATTGAAAACCAGATAATTAATTGTTCGATTCAATTATCCAAACTTTTTTGGCTTGGAAGGTCTGCCGTCGCTTTTTGTTGCTGGGTTTAGATAATCTCTAATGGGTTTTTATTGAAATAAATTGTGGAGATTTCGTTTTCGTTTTTCGTTTTTTTTTTGTCGCTTATACTCGTAACTGTTTTCGTGCAATGAAATCAGATCCGTATGTGAACGTATGTGAACGTATGTGTGTGTGTGTGTGTGTGTACATTTGCTTGGCCATAAACATGATTAAAAATTGTTTGGCTCCTCTCTGGGGCTCAAATTAAACAGCCGAACCCGCAACAGCCACAACAGCATGAGCGGCGGCAGCAGCAACGGCAGCAGCAGCAGCGGAGCACAAAGCACCTTGCGGGCTAGGCCTACACATGCATACATACATACTAGGAGTATATGTACATATGTATGTATGTATGCCCGTAAATGTGTACGTGTGTGATGTGTATGCATGCGTGTGGGTGGCGGTGGCTGCATGCGGCCGTGCGGCTTTAAGGCTGTGTTTGCATTAGTAGGCAACCCCCCTAGTAGGCTGCTACATTCCCCTCCCGACCCTTCCCCTCAATCCCGCTCTGTTTCGCTTTTGTTTTATTTGCTTTGTTCGGGGCTGGCGGCAGGATTTGGTAGGAGTTTATTTGCTCCTCGGCTTTTATGCGCGCAAATTGTTTACTCTTTTTAGTGGCTTTTATTATACTAGTACATGCGAGCACCGGCGGGGATGTCCCCATCCCGATTCCCAAATGATCTACAGGTCTGAAAAGGTCATCGCATGCGGTTGGTTGTTGGTTGGATTACCTCAATTTCGCTCTCGAATACGTATACAAAACATACTCGTGGACTTGTGGACTTGAAACATTTGCTGTAAAATCAGATGGTTGAGACCAAATCAAGATACACAGCGCGAAAATCTAGCTAAAAGCAAAATGAATTCAGTGGCAAGTGGCGGGTATTTACGAGTGATAAGAAGTCCTAGTAAATATTTTGCTCATTAAAAAACTCTGAAAATCTTAGAGGTATCCTATCTACCAGACTTCGCATTCTGGTTGCGATCCAACCATTTTTATAGCCAGAATGACCGGCTTTACCACGCAATATTTTTCCTTCACTCTTTTTTAAAGGACGATTTTTTTATGTCTGGTATGCACTATAGCTCTATCCAAAGAGGACTCGTAGTCCAAACATTTCTGCAATATATACAATATTGTGAGTTACCTATTTAATGACAAGTATTTAAGCTGATTCCTTAACACACTTTTCGTACAATATATACCTTTTCTCTTCTTCTAATAATGATCCGATCTGGCGCTTATAATGAAAAAGGCAATCTGGTAGATCTGGTCAGTTTTTACTATCTATTGTAAAATTGAGATTCGTCCACTTATGAATTTATAACACAGCCATAGCTCATTAAGTAAGCTATCAGCGATCTGTGGTGCTAGTGTTTCAGTCTGCATCCCCTATCCTCAGAGTCATCGCCACCCCCTAATAGGCAAACAATGCGCTACCTCTTTCCCAGGGTACCTTTTTTCCTCTCCTCATACGCAAAGAAAAAGCACTTAGCACTGTGTTCGCTCAATCTCTCTATCTCTGTCTCTCTGCCCTGCATAATGGCGCAAAAGCAAGCCACCCCCCCACAACCACACCCACACCCAAGCCCACATCCGCACTCATGCTGCTGGGGGAATATGAGGGGAAGAACACTTTCGCCTTAATGCTGCATTCGGCGTCTGATGTTTGGTTAGGAAAAGCAAAAGTGCATACAAATGCGTTTCGTTTGTAGTCCTGAGTCCCCGAACTGCATTCGCTTTTTATGGTAATGCAGCAGAGGGCGTAAAGTGTGGGGAGAGAAATGGAAAATGGGATTGGACTGGGATGGAATTGGGATGGGATGAGGTTGGCATTGGGACAGGGGTTGACTTTTATTGGCTTTTGATGGGCCAGAGCTTGGCGCGAAGAGAAAATCTTAAACATGAATCAAAATTAAATTCGCACTCTCAATAAGTTTATTGCATTTACTTGAAATATGGAAGAGCTCTTATTACCAGAAGAAGTTCTGACAAGTTCGGTACTTTTCCAAAGTGTGCCAGGGAAAATGTGGAACAACTTATGAGAAGTACATTGCAGCCCTCTTGCGCCCTGTTTACGGGGGAGCAGCTGTTTCTCTCCGTCTCCTGACCTTCGCCTCTTAGAGGCATGTGGCCAGCTCCTCAAATTGGCCAAAAGTTGAACCGAAACGAACGAGTGCACAAACACAAAAAGCGAAAGTGGAGCACAGATGGCCCAGACTCCAGCTCATCCCCTCCTCTCGCACTTATCCTAGCACACATTCCGCATGGACATGCAGACTCATGAGCATACATATGTACATACTACTACCACCTACACGTATCGATGATGGCCAGTCTGTTTTTAACTTTTGTAAGTTGTCTTTGGCATTTTTGATCCACTGACCTGAATGCCACCAGCACACATCTACATATACATTGGACACGGATAGGCAGTACGGGTATACTTGTATGCGTGTGTGACCGTATACCTACCAAGTATACCTATACATATTTGATGACCAAATGCTTTTCAATATCCATACAACAACATCAGCGAAACAGGTCGCACATCGAACAAAAGCCAACAACAATGCATTGCAATGGAGAGTAAACTATACTCGTAGATGCTAACTAGGGACAGGGGAGAGGTGGGGGAAAAGGAATCCAGTTTCAGGTGTGTAGTCACGTGTGCATCGCTTTTGTGCCTGTGCAGCAGGAAAAAGGTATGAAAAATGCTGTATTGGCTTTGCCACAGAAAATACAGTAAAGATTCCCTATACCGAGCCCTTTCTCATGCAGCTTATCGAAAAATATAGTATGTGCTCCACAAATTATTATGTTAAAAACAGCGAAAAGAATGTATACAAATTATGCATTGAAATAAACAATGAAAATAAAAAATTGTAAAATTAATGGCTTTTTCTTGAGGTTTATCTTAATTTATTGCTTTTATTGAATGGAAAATGCAACTATCATTATTGGCATTAAAATGTATCCGAATTTTTAATCGAAAATAGTTTTTACCACAATAGTTGAAGATCGAAATGGCATCTATAAGATATAGGAAATATATTAGTCGCGCAATTATGGGTCTCAAAAAGTAAGGTTTTCTAAATAATTAAAAAAAATTGCAATTATTCAATATAAACTTATTGTAGTAGAAGAGATGTATAAATCTTCCTTGTAAGCGTAATATACTGTACTAATCCACGAAATCTCAGCCACGACAGAGCCGAGCCCGGCTCCCCCTATCCATTCATATGCATATTTAAATACTTTCTGCGCTAACGCTTTGTTATTCTGCATAAATAACTAGAGTAACTAGAGTAGAGGGGGGCAGGGGAGATTGAACAGGTACAGGTGTAAGCCTTAAAATTTATGCCAAACTAATGCGTGTCCGTGCATGGGGAAATGGGTTTGGGTTTTGATCCATGCCGCTCTTCCATCAGTGCACTTTTATTCCTTCCAATCCTGTAGCATATCACCTATAAGGATGAGCAGGTGGTGGGGGCATTCGGCACGAAACGCACGTGATAGCTCCGGCCTCCAAAGTCAGTAGAGTAGGGAGGGGTGAAGACGGACTCGCGCCGATACATTACTCACGGACATTAAAACATAATTATTACTCACGTGCTACTACTATCCACAAAACAACACAACACTACACAAGGCAGGAACAGACATAACAGAGACGGACAAGGTCATAGCGGCGCAGATCTCCGCTTCTGGTGTTGTGATAGCGGCTCGCCCTCCCTACCATGATCATCGGATTCCCTCCTCGGTTCGATGATCCCTTCCGCCCCTAGGACTGGACAAACAGTGACATCACCCGATGCATGGCCCCCAATACAAATCTAACACATGTTAAACATTATAAATTTATTATTAATGATTGACTAACTCTAAATCCCCCCTTAACATTCTAAATAGGCAAAATATGAAACTACTTAACAACTAAGATTCAATTTTAAAAGCTATTAAAAGAGGAACGAATGTAACAGCACGCACAGCTGATTAGCGCAAACGAAGTTGTTTGGAGTTAAAGGGGAGGGAAGGGGTAAGAAAAAAAAAGGGCTCGGCAAAGGCCAGGTATAGAGCGGGAGAGAGAGAATATTCGCAAGTACCTGATAAGCGGCAGTTGTTTGCCCACTTCGTTCCTCTCCAACGCTGAAGCGCTTCGACGTCGGCTGTAACGAAGGTTAATAAGAACAACAAAAAAAAAATAGAGCGAAAGCTATCACGCTCTCGAGGTTTGGGCTCTCATCCGCACCAATACCTACTCCACTCTCTCACTCTAGCGCTTGGCTTCCCCGAGCGTGGGAGCAACGCTCGCGCTTGGCGGGAACGATTTAGGCGGGAAGCGGAGAGAAGGGGAAAAGGAATTGGGGGAACTGCGCTGCTAACTGTTCACTGGATGCGTGGCCGGTCCACTACTCTCCCTAGTAACGCCCCTGGCTGCGCTGAAGGCGCTTACGTTATTCTATGTATCTTAGCTAGGTATAAAGTATAAGTATATATCTTGTCGTCGCGGCTGGGGACGCCTGGCTGAGGCGGGGGCGCGGTTTTGGTAGAGACGCCTGCTGAGGCGGCTGCGCGGTTTTGGTAGAGACGCCTGCTGAGGCGGCTGCGCGGGTTTGGTAGAGACGCCCGCTGAGGCGGCTGCGCGGGTGCTGGGGACGCCTGGCTGAGGCGGCGTCGCTGTTGGTGGAGACGCCTGCTGAGGCGACTGCGTGAGTGCTGGGGACGCCTGGCTGAGGCGGCGTCGCTGTTGGTGGAGACGCCTGCTGAGGCGGCGCTGCGTGAGTGCTGGGGACGCCTGGCTGAGGCGGCGTCGCTGTTGGTGGAGACGCCTGCTGAGGTGGCGGCGCTGATGGTGGAGACGCTTGCTGAGGCGGCGGCGCTGTTGGAGCGGTGCTGCCGTTTTGGCGGTTGGTACACTTGACGGCGCGGTCGAGTAGCGGTGGTTGCGGGTATGGACGACGCGGTCGGGCGACTGGGCGGACTGACAGCGTTATCCCGGTAAATTCAACGCACACGCACTTCTTCGTAGCTTTGTCTAACGACTGACCTGCCTCCCTTGAATAGCCCACTCTATCCCCGAAAAAAGGGATCACCTTCCAACTGCTCCCAGCCCCGAACCATTCGGTAAAGTTATTCTCTCTCGAGTCTCTTTCACTCAAACAGCCAGCTGTAGTGCCGCATTCCCACACATACTTTTAGGCCTTTTTGGGCCGACAAGCCACACTACAATTTCCCCCCCACCAAGATCATACTTGAGGGGAATGAAATTCTCTCAAGGGGGATCCTGGCTTGTCAGGCCTCCGTCATTGCTTCAAGTCTTTGGCGTGGTATTTCCCAACGAAGTTCCCTTGCAGATCCTCTACGTCATAATAAGCTGACCCCAACTTGCGTTTAATCCTTGCCTTCACAAAGACTGGAGCCAGTTTGGCACTGAAACCCTTTGCGAAGTTGCTTTGCTGGAAATTACGCCTAAACACCTCCTGCCCTGGGCGAAAGGAAATCTCCCTGCTGCGCAAGTTATATGAACGCTCGTTCCGCTGCCGTTGCTTTAGCATGGATTCTCGGGCTGACTGACGGATGAGATCCAAGGAATCATCTTTGTCCAGTTGGACTGTCCTATCCTCTAGCAAGTCTAACTCCCTCAATACTCGATAGCTCTTTCCATCGGTTATCATATGTTGTCCAAAGACCATCCTATAGGGGGTTGTCTTAATACCGGAATGCAAGCTTGAGCGAAGTGCACAGCATATGCTGCTGAGCTTCTCGTCCCAGTTTTTCTGATTCGGGTGTATGTAGGCTTTGATGGCTGCCAGTACCGATCGATTTACTCGTTCGGACGCATTAGCCTGTGGAGCATATAAAGCTGTATACATATGCGATATGCTGTACTTCTCCAACAAGGCATTGAAGGCAATGGACTTAAACTGAACGCCATTATCCGACACGAGCGTTTCCGGTATGCCATAGCAGTGAAAAATTTCTTTTTCTAAAAAAGGAATTATTGCGTCTGCTGTAAACTTCCTCACGGGCTTTAAAAACGGAAACTTTGACGCATGATCGACGACTATAAAAAGTCCGATGTTCCCTGAGCTACTTCGCGGATATGGGCCTAAAAAGTCTACATACAATCGCTGAAATATCCTTTCGGAGCAGCCCGATTTACCCAGAGCTGGCCTTAAGATCTGGTTAGAATGTTTAGTTGTCTTGCAAACATCACAATTGTTTACGTAAGATTTTACGTCTATCACCAAATTGGGCCAGTAATAATACCTCCTTAAACTCTCCAGCATCTTCCCTATACCGCAATGCGACGCTAACGGATCCTCATGGGCCTTCTGTAAGATTCCCGGAACTAAACCTTTGGGTATCCACAGCTTCCAGCACGAGTCGTCCGATAATTTTTCATCCGACGCGTGTTCCGCTCGCCGATAGATACACCTATCTTTAATCTGCACATCAGATATTTGATTGTTGGCGGACTTTAATTTCTCTTTCAGAGCCACGTAGTCTGGATCATCGAACTCCTTGGCCTGTAGGTCTATGAGACTGGCTATCTCAATAGGCGAGAGATCTTCTGTGAAGGTTCTAGACAACGCATCTGGCACCACATTCTGGCTTCCCTTGCGGTGATGTATTTTGAAGCCAAAGCCCTGAAGCTTTAATGCCCAACGCGCCAACCGGGAGCTCAGGTCTGATTGCGACATCAGCCATTTTAGCGAAGCATGGTCGGTGATAATTGAAAATTCTTGCCCTTCAACATACGCCCTGAATTTCTTTACGGCCAGGACCGCAGCCAGACATTCCTTCTCGGTGACCGTATAATTTCTTTGACAGCGGTTCAATTTTTTGGACATAAAAGCGATAGGGACTTCATTTTCCTCTGCATCTGTCTGCATTAAAACCGCGCCCACGCCTGTATTGCTAGCATCACAATGTATAGCAAATGGCCGACCGAAATCTGCACTGTGAAGCACCGGTGCCGTGCACATCTGTCGCTTCAACTCTTCAAATGCTTCCTGCGCCTCACTGGTCCACACAAACTTACGGTTACTCCTAAGAGTGTCCGTGATGGGGGCTGCCACTGCGGCATAATTACGGATAAACTTATTATACCAGCCTGTTAACCCTAAAAAGCGACGCACCTGTTTAAGCGAACGTGGCGCCGGAAAGTCCACAATGGCCGATATTTTGGCCGGGTCTCGGCCGATTGTACCATTTCCAATAATGTGGCCTAAGTATTTAACTTCGGCGATACAGAACTTGCTTTTTTCCACATTAATGGTCAAATTGGTTTTTTCCAAAGCCGCTGCCACCACTCTTAGAACCTCCAAATGTCGCTCGAATGTCTCTGAAACGATCAAAAGATCGTCTAAATACACAAAGACTTCGGTTCGTAAGTCAGGTGGGATTACCCTGTCCATCAGCCTGCACAACGTTTGTGGCGAATTGGAGAGACCAAAAGGCATGACGCAATATTGATACAAAGGCCTACCTGGCACTGTAAAGGCCGTTTTGTCCCGTGATTTGAGATCCAGAGGAATCTGCCAAAAAGCGTCCTTTAGATCAAGGCTGGTAATGTATTCCGCTTTTGGCAGTCTTCCCAAAATACCTTCTATTAATGGCATTGGGTAAGCATCCCGTACCGTTACCTCGTTTAATTTGCGGCTATCGATACAAAGTCGCACCTTACCTGGCTTTTGGACCAGCACTACAGGTGACGACCAGGCACTGGCAGACTCTTCAATGACCCCTAGTTTGATCATTCGATCTAGCTCGGCATACATTAGTTCTTCCCTAGCTGGAGAGACGGCATAGTGCCGCTGCTTAATCGGCTTGGCATCCCCTACGTCAATGGAATGCGTGATCACCTGTGTACGACCTAATCCTTTTTCCGCGTAGGACGGAAACGCCCTAATTACAAGTTCCAGAGATTGCTGCTGAGATGGTGTTAAGGGACGGGTCGGCGAGTCTTCTATGGCCGAAATCACATGACCTTTTTGTAAAAGAGGTTCGGGCAAAAGCTTAAAGTGCTTCCAAAAATCTATACCCAAGTACAGATCTCCTGATAATGAGGGTACTACGTAGAATGTGAGTATTTTGTCTTCTCCTCGGAAGGTCACTTTGGTTGTTAAACGGCCGCTGATTTGTTGGGATTGTCCGTCAGCTGTCCGAATGGTGGCGGTCAGCTTCGTGCATGACATATTTAAGTTTGGCAGCTCAGATGCTAAATTCCCTCCGATGCAACTGACTGAAGCTCCCGTGTCCAACAGCCCAACGACCAATTTGTCTAGAATTTGGACTTCGGCGTAAGGTCGTACGTCGCTTAGTTGACCCACAATTGACGAAAGGAGGAGTTTGCGTTCAGCTTTCTGGGATTTATTAAACCTGCGCCTACGTGATTTAGAGCGGGACAAGTTATTTTCGGGGGACTCCTTAGTTGTAGATGGTGAACCAACCACGGCCAGGTGGTCTGGGCTGGTGGTACACTTGGTGGCCACAGATTTTAATCGGTCATGGTTGCCTTCGACACCATGGGTCTGCGTGCTTTTTTCAGCTGTGCACGCCCTGAGGAGTTTTTTTGCAATTGACCATTACATTTGCTGCAACTGGGCTTGTAGGTGTCTGCCTTCCCGCAACCATAACAGAAGACACGTCTATCTGCTGTGCAGTCTTGGTACCGGTGGCCTTTGGAGGTGCAATTCCAGCACACCAGCTCCATGGCTGCCACCTCGAAGTCATCCTCGGATCCTTCGGAGTCTGACATTTGCTCCACCTGACACTGCACTGCACAAACCTGGCGTCTTTGCACGGGTCGTGGTACGGCCCCTTGAGTTTTCCCTACTGTTCTCATAAATATCTCCCTTGTCCTGACCAGTCTTCGCAGTTGAGTGACCGACGCTGCCGGTTCATACAGCAACTCGTGCTGGATCTCCGGTAGGAGATTGGCCCGTAAGGTCTCTACCATGGCCTGCTCAGACATTGGCTGTGAGAGTCTGTCAGCCAGTGCGGCTATGATTCTATAAAAATCATCGAACGACTCGCTCGACCTTTGCTTACGCTGCTCTATTTCTGCTCTTATATCCCGGTCGGTACGATCGTCCATGAACTGGCCCCGCAATGCCGAACACAAGGCATGCCATTGGACTGTCCTAACACTTTTGTGATACCGCCAATACCAATCACTGGCAATCCCTTCAAACAGATTGTTCACATTTTGTGCTACCAGGTCTAAGTTCCCCTCCAGTGTTTGGGCCGCTAAAGCCTCGACCCTGTAGATGAAGTCTTCCACCGCCATTGGGCCTTTTCCTGTAAACCGCAGCTTCCAGTTAGCCATGATTTGGGTGACCTTGTCTGGCCTCAACGAATATATCGATGGGCCGCATGACAGATTGTCACTTCGCCCCGAGTGAAGATTGGGCTGCTGTTCCGAAGACCTGGGATCAACCCTGGGATCAACGGGCTGAAAAATAGGCTGTTGGGATATTGCCCGACTTGTTTCAACCGGTGAAGCAGGAGGTCTGTGTTGGAGGGCCAATTCCATGGCTTGCGCTAACCTATCGGTCTGTTGTTGCATGGCTGTGGCCAGAAAGTCTGTCTGCTGGGCCACGGCCGCCGCCATTGCCTCCGCAATAGCTTGCCTCATGCTGTCCACTATGGCAACCTGACTGTCACCAGATGAGGTAGCCGAGGCTGAGGCCATTGGTGGAATGTTGGGGTTCGACATGTTGGATTCCGTCGCTCTCTTAACCTGCGCGCGCGTCAATAAGGAATGCGCTACAGAAGGAGCTCGAGAATTGGAATTGGAAGGCTGAATGTCTGAGGTCAAACTCTCGAGAGATGCGCTTAAAGGTGGGCCCGAGCACCGGGGACAGATCCGGCTTTTTCCCGATCTGGAGGTGAAACAGACCCTATGGAACTCGTGACCACAGCTGGAAACAAGCAACTGGGCTTGATGGGCAATCCCTTCTGAGCAAATATTACAGATCTTTCCCGTGTCGGACTGTATGGACAAGTTCTCCGGGCTTCGAGTTAAGGGCATAACTACTTATCGTCTATAATGATTAAATAAAAATATGTACGTTTATGTAAGTTGGAAATAAGTTGGAAATAAATAAAAAAAAACGAAACGTTAACTGCTAAAGCAAAAAAAACAAACAAATCTACAATGTGGATGCCATGCATTCGGCTTCCGTCACTGTCCTAACAATCCCCCTTGTCCCCTGTTCGTCTTGAAGAGAGTTATATAAGCCTAAGCGGATGTCTTGTCACCAACATGAAACATTGTCAATGACACCGTTACGAAACACCGGGTATATATAAACGACATTCTGATGTTACTAGTACGAGCTTACGGATCACTGACGGAACTACTACATACAGGAACAAAAAGGCAAACGGCAACAATTAGTTTCTGTCGATTCAGCACACTCAGTGACGTTAATACTCCAGTAAACCAGACACGAATTCGAAAAGAGATACAGAAGACACACACGCTAATTCTATTGGTATTAATTGTCAAAAGATGGGATGGCCGCAGCTCAATTGTCCGCGTAATAACCAATTAACTACACCTATAAAACAAATACCCTTTTAGCATTACCGCCCCTTCTAAGACTGCGGCGTTAAAGCTTGCTAGCTAAAACTTCTCCAGCGGCTTTGGGATACGAGTATCGTGTATTTCTTTTAACTTCTCTTTCTTTTAATAAATGCTATTATTGTGGATAGGTTGGGGGTGTAACGTCTGATGTTATGGACGTATACTTTTACAATAGATCGGGGCATCGAATTGTCGTTACGACAGCTTCGGGCCCCACGTTGGGCGCCAAATAACTATTATTTTAATTAAGTATATATAGTTAGATACTGTAGCATATCACCTATAAGGATGAGCAGGTGGTGGGGGCATTCGGCACGAAACGCACGTGATAGCTCCGGCCTCCAAAGTCAGTAGAGTAGGGAGGGGTGAAGACGGACTCGCGCCGATACATTACTCACGGACATTAAAACATAATTATTACTCACGTGCTACTACTATCCACAAAACAACACAACACTACACAAGGCAGGAACAGACATAACAGAGACGGACAAGGTCATAGCGGCGCAGATCTCCGCTTCTGGTGTTGTGATAGCGGCTCGCCCTCCCTACCATGATCATCGGATTCCCTCCTCGGTTCGATGATCCCTTCCGCCCCTAGGACTGGACAAACAGTGACATCACCCGATGCATGGCCCCCAATACAAATCTAACACATGTTAAACATTATAAATTTATTATTAATGATTGACTAACTCTAAATCCCCCCTTAACATTCTAAATAGGCAAAATATGAAACTACTTAACAACTAAGATTCAATTTTAAAAGCTATTAAAAGAGGAACGAATGTAACAGCACGCACAGCTGATTAGCGCAAACGAAGTTGTTTGGAGTTAAAGGGGAGGGAAGGGGTAAGAAAAAAAAAGGGCTCGGCAAAGGCCAGGTATAGAGCGGGAGAGAGAGAATATTCGCAAGTACCTGATAAGCGGCAGTTGTTTGCCCACTTCGTTCCTCTCCAACGCTGAAGCGCTTCGACGTCGGCTGTAACGAAGGTTAATAAGAACAACAAAAAAAAAATAGAGCGAAAGCTATCACGCTCTCGAGGTTTGGGCTCTCATCCGCACCAATACCTACTCCACTCTCTCACTCTAGCGCTTGGCTTCCCCGAGCGTGGGAGCAACGCTCGCGCTTGGCGGGAACGATTTAGGCGGGAAGCGGAGAGAAGGGGAAAAGGAATTGGGGGAACTGCGCTGCTAACTGTTCACTGGATGCGTGGCCGGTCCACTACTCTCCCTAGTAACGCCCCTGGCTGCGCTGAAGGCGCTTACGTTATTCTATGTATCTTAGCTAGGTATAAAGTATAAGTATATATCTTGTCGTCGCGGCTGGGGACGCCTGGCTGAGGCGGGGGCGCGGTTTTGGTAGAGACGCCTGCTGAGGCGGCTGCGCGGTTTTGGTAGAGACGCCTGCTGAGGCGGCTGCGCGGGTTTGGTAGAGACGCCCGCTGAGGCGGCTGCGCGGGTGCTGGGGACGCCTGGCTGAGGCGGCGTCGCTGTTGGTGGAGACGCCTGCTGAGGCGACTGCGTGAGTGCTGGGGACGCCTGGCTGAGGCGGCGTCGCTGTTGGTGGAGACGCCTGCTGAGGCGGCGCTGCGTGAGTGCTGGGGACGCCTGGCTGAGGCGGCGTCGCTGTTGGTGGAGACGCCTGCTGAGGTGGCGGCGCTGATGGTGGAGACGCTTGCTGAGGCGGCGGCGCTGTTGGAGCGGTGCTGCCGTTTTGGCGGTTGGTACACTTGACGGCGCGGTCGAGTAGCGGTGGTTGCGGGTATGGACGACGCGGTCGGGCGACTGGGCGGACTGACAGCGTTATCCCGGTAAATTCAACGCACACGCACTTCTTCGTAGCTTTGTCTAACGACTGACCTGCCTCCCTTGAATAGCCCACTCTATCCCCGAAAAAAGGGATCACCTTCCAACTGCTCCCAGCCCCGAACCATTCGGTAAAGTTATTCTCTCTCGAGTCTCTTTCACTCAAACAGCCAGCTGTAGTGCCGCATTCCCACACATACTTTTAGGCCTTTTTGGGCCGACAAGCCACACTACAATCCCGCTTATCCAGCGGGCTTTGCTGTATTATACATAGGTACATATATGCGCCCTTTTCGGAAATGATTTTAACGTTATCTGGTCCATTGTCGCGTAAAAGCCATTAACTAGACAAGCTGTTTTATCTATCTCACAGCCTGGCAAAAAAAAAAAACAAATGCAGTAAAACATACCCTTGAAAATAATTCGACTAAGTATACATTATTATTATAGTATTTGTCCTATTTTGGTAATTATATTATATTATTTTCTGCATGCAGTACATATGTATACGAGTATATAAGAACCGCCAACATCGGACCACTATATAAAGTATTTGACGTTTTGAACTCTCCCAAAAAGAATCAAAGTTTTATCACATATGAGAAATATCTATTTCATACGCTGGTATAAAATGTAGCTAAACTTCTGATTTTATGATAACTTATCCTTGAATGGATCTACCTAACTAAGGTCATGTCCAGTCGAAATATAGATATGCAATATATAGATAAATTGGTACTTGAGATTTTCTATAAAGGGAAAGCTAAATTTATAATTTTTAGAAAAAGTATAGCTGCTGCATTGAATCGATTTAAGAGGTAGCGAAAATAAAAGACGTCTACTTTTCATTAAACAACAATTTTATCGATGGTATTCGTCCGTGAACTTTATTGAAAGATGCGTCTATAATGGGTGTGGTTGTTTCAAAAATGATTCGACATTTGTAAACTGAAAACTTTCAGATAGTGCCGTGTCTTTCTCACAGTTACATTTTTTCGATTCTCCATCAGAGATACAATTTTCAGCACGAAGGGGATCTGCTCAACATCGTAATGACCTCGATAAGGGAATAAAACTGGACAGATTTATGTGAGCCTTTCCGCTATTTTGCTTTTGATGGCCTTGTTCTATGCAAATGTTTGCATATTTATTAAAAATAGCAACGATTTTGATATAATCCGCTGCATTTAATTGACTGAAACTAACAACTGAAAAATGCATGTGGGTCACCCGAGAGTCCTTAACAAAAACAAAATGGGGCGAATAAAAAACAAGAGGTTATAGAGCTTGTTCGTGGTATTATGGGTGCGGTGCCTTTGTGGATAATAACTCATGACCGTGCACAATAGAGAGGGAGGCCTATTGAAATGCTTCTGATGGGGTGGGGTGGGGGGGGATTGGGGATCGGGAATCGTATTTATTTGCATTCTCTGATCCGTTACAATTTCAATTATGAGAAATGGGCCGAGATGTGTTTGCATTTCATTTCGATGAGCTCAGCGCCGGATGACAATAATAAATAGTTGCTTTTTCCATGTGGGCCTACAGGGCTGGATGAGCAGTGAAACAATGCATTCGAGTACATAGGTATTTAAATACGTTTAAATACCAAATAAAGAATAGACAAATATGATCAAAGTAGAGCAATGAGCGTCCATCCAGACCCGGTTCCATGAAACCTTTAAGTAAGACGAGTCTTGAATGAAAGCAATTTTGACCACTGCTCAAGCAATGGGAAAGCGCTAATAAACAAAGATTTTCGCTTGGATGATTATTTTCGTTGAGCTGAAAACGCGATAGCGAGCGGGAGGATACAAAGGAAGGATTGCTCCATCAGGGACTCACCAGTAGGAGCCTGATATCTATCCGTTATCTGCAATCTGTTAGTTTAGCTGCCACTACATGTTGTTACAAAGTTTTCCGAAGCAATCAACTGCGGAGCTCCTCAAACTGCTGCTGCTGTTGTTGCTTCAATTGGAAAAGTCAACGGCTGGCTCCAGAACCAAAGCCAGAGTCAGAGCCAGAGCCAGAGCCAGAGGCAATATTGTCCCTCATTGGATGAGATGCGATGCGGGCTAAAACAAGGAGAAATTGAGAACAGAAATGCACTCGGCAGACGGCAGAAGTCAGGCGGCAGGCAGCAGGCAGGTGGAAAGGAAATGCAATCAAGTCGGTTACTGTCTAAGAAAGCTTCTTGTCATAAGAGGATTTTTCGTGAGATTTTCGCAATCTTCCCAGAAGGAACTTTGGTTGCGAATGCTCGCAGATGGATTTGCTTGATTAAATAATTAAGGAAACGAATTTCAAATTCCTACCCAGCCACCTGCAGTATTTGCACAAATATTATTTCCCAAACTAATTGTTTATTTAAGGAAATATTTACTGTGCGCCGGCCCAGCTGACACACATTCCTGAACACACACGAAAATATTGTTTGGCTTGTGAAAAGTATTAAGGGCTGGAATTCAGAACGCTGGAATTTCTTTGCATTTTTGAATTTTGTTACGGCAAATATTTGCAGACCGAAACGAAAGTAAATGGCCATGGAATTTGGCTCAATCGCCGGCAGTGCCATTCGGGCGAAAATACTCGTGCTGCAACCCCTGTCACTTTCCAACCTCCGCCCGATTCAAGTGCAAATCGAATCAGCCCGGCGTGAAAATGCGTCGGAAAAAGGAATGAAATTCACCAAATATACGTACATACATATGTATACGTGAGCTATATTATTATTGAGTTTTGTGCGCGGCATTGAAAAAGTTGAAAATCCTTTGGTATGCGCCAGAATGCATTTAAAAGATTGGTAAGGGAAGGGGGCAAACTTCCTTGTGGGAGAGCTGCCACGCTCAGCTGGGCGTAGTAACTTGGAAAAGCAAATCAAATTTCCGGCTCCAGCACCGAAATTTCCCGTCCGAGCAGGGATCCTTTCTCCGTCATTAAAGTTGAATCTCCGTCCTCGGCGAGGCTGCCATGGCGGGATAGTCAGACCTGAACAATTAGTTGGACTGCTCCCATTTCGTTGATTTCCCAGCAGCTTCTGGCGCAGCTTCTGCTTCGGCTCCCATTTTCGAACAATCAGCGAACGCTCTGACTAAATAATCAATAACTGTCACACAAAACCAATGGTGATGTCTCCCAGGCGCCAGGAACTTTTCGGCTGGCAAAAGTTCTATGCGAGTATGTCTGATACCGAGTCAATCTCTAGTTTTTCTCACTGGGGCTTGCATCCTGTCCAAACAAATGATGCTAAAGCAGAGCTGGCAGTACTTGTTCAATGAAAAGGGGATGAATGGAATATTGAATAATAATCACAGTAGGTGAAAGGTCCCGAAGAGCGAGAGCTTGTGATGCCTGCCGAACTTTTAGTTGCGAAACTAATCTGCCTTTTCTCCTAGAGAAGGTCTCAACTGATTTGTGTAGCTAGTAGCTACCTCATCTAATCTAATAATGGTTATGGCTGGTGCAACTACACCTCAACTCTTGAAACCATACTATAGTCATATCATCAATGAAATTGATGATGCAACCGGTCCACAGAGGCTCACATTTAAATGTTTAGTGTACTATGCTATGCTGGAATGTGGCTTGCATGCCACTACCTTGCGGCAACTTGATTCTACCACGCCCCCTGTCTACGCCTTATCTGTGGGTCCGACTCAGACTCGGGAATATGCTGATCAGCTTTTTTCCTGCCTTTTCGGGCTGACATCTGCACATTTTATGGTTCGTGGTCCATGGTTATAGCCACAATTTAATGCTCGACAACTGCCAGTCGGTTGTTGGTTGTTGCCATTGTCGTAGTCGTCGTCATCGTCATCGTCAATGCCATTCACATTTTCGTTGTGGGCTAATTTAATATTGTGCTTTGTATGATTTTCACATATTATCAAGAAGTTTTATTGCGGCAATTGAACACGCTTACCGTGCGCCGGAGAGGGGAAGGCAACTTGAAGGGACTTTGACTCTGTTCGTCGTAAAATTGAAGCACCCCGGCCCCCAGTATTTTTGGATATTTATGTTCAGGATATTGTAAACGTGTCTGAGTGGAAGGGAGCAGGGTATCGCAGTATCCCTGTATCCTTGTATCCCTGTATCCTTGTATCCCTGTATCCCTGGCTATGCGGGTTCGCCCCCGGCTTTGTTTCGTCGGGTTGTTTACTTTTATTGGCTTTCGGTATTATTGGTTATTGTGGATAGCGCCTCCGGAGTCGGGAAAGGTGCGCCTGCCCGCTGCTCCCTGCTGCCTGGCCTACTCATGTAGCTGCCCGATATCCGACATACTTGCAATTTAACATTTATTTCTCTATTTATGGCTTAATAAGACACACGTTTTCGGGGCCTACCAGTCGGCCGAGCATGCCTATCGAGCACTTAAGCCAACAACTTTTTTACGGCCTGCAGACCGTGGACCGTGGACCAGTGGGGAAAGATAAACGTTTATTTAATTGCCACATACAAAACTTTCACTGCGATGACAAAAGACCTCTCTAGCCATTATGTTGCGGACAAGGCCATAAATATATATTTGCCTATGATGATAATTAGCTTGGCTGATAATGCCCATTGAATGGGCAACTGACAAGTGATTTATCATGCCCAATAAGTGTTCGGCTCAATGAAAACACTGTGCTCGAGCCCTGCTATCCGGCCATCCTGCTAACCTGGTATTTGCCAACCATAAATAAGAGTTTACTCTGCTCTCACGTTTCCCATGTCTTGGAAATTGAAACCAGCCTGAAGTGAGGGCGAGTTGAACAGCTGTCTATGCTACTTCGGGTTTGGATGTTGGATGTGGGGTAAGACGAAAAAACACTCGAAGGAATATTGCTTATTCAATATTCTCGTAAAGTCCAATACCTGTAGGATTTTTTCAGGTCGTTGCGGGGTCGTTGGCATTGCCGCAGGCAGAGCAGTTAATTAAATGGTGCGTTGCGGCGCTGTTTTAGCCGTATTTAAGGCCCCTCTTCGGCTTCGGCTAAAATCATGAACAAATGGCAATGCAAATGTTGACAAAGGACCAGCAAACAACAAATATACGTAGCAAACAACAACTAGTGAAGTGGGCACTCGACAAAAATGAGAGCGCGAGCGGGTCGGGTCGGAAGAACTAAAAGGATGCAGCGGAGCAAACAATGTGGGGGACCAGGAGGGTTAGGCCTAGTCCTGGCCGAAGGCTCCGCGCAGCTGCAACTGACCGCAGCTCGTGGCTGGAGGACTCCACCTCCCCTCCGATGAGAATTCCCCAGGTTGCCCAGAGCCTGTTCCGGGCCTCAGCCTCTTGAGAAATAGCGCTTAGCTTCTGGTTTCCCTGGCTCCTCCGCTTTGCCTTTATTTTTCAGGCATTTTGCTTGGAGTTTCTCTCTTTTTTCGCATTTCGCTTTTGCCTTTTTTTTGTTTTTCACTGGTAAAGTCTATTATGCTTGTGAAAATTGCTTTACAGCTGCAAAACAATGCGGCAAAAAAGGTTACACAGCACAAAAAGAAAAGCACACAAAAAATGAATAATGACAGCAAGCTGGAGGGAATGGAATGGACTAGAGATTACTTTTAACTTCGCTTACCCTCGACTAGGGGGATGGAGAAGCCGTAATGCCCTTCCATGTTCTATAGCTCCTACAGATTCGTTCGCCCCCACCACAGCAGTTACATTCACTTTCCCTGAACGTCGATCCATCGTTATTGTGGAGGCGAGGCAGAGTACATAACTCCAAGTCCAATGTCTATTATGTTTCGGTGTTTTGATCAACCATCGCTATTGTTTAACTCTGCATACATATATCTTTAGCGTATCTATCATATAGTCTGTTAGGGTATTAAAAGGGAATTTACTATCAAAGTCTACGAGAAACAGCAGTGAAATAATATTTGCCCCAACCTCGAGGGGCCTTGGGCCTGGGCTTGGGCCTGGGAATGGGCCTGAAGGCTTGGGAACGAAAGTGCAGCTAAAATAATTTGCACATAATGAAGCCGGAAGTGTGAATGCAAAGAATACAAGAAAAGTGGAAGAAAAGAACTTCATTATCAGTGCTGAGCAGGAGGAGAGAGATAGACTGAGAAAGAGAGAGAGAGAGAGAACGAGCGAAAGCAAGTCTCCGGCTTCGTGGAAGCATTCAAGCAGAGAAAATTACACAAAAATCTTTGCTGGGATTTTCTAATTAAAGTTTCAGCAAACGAACGAAACGCGGCGCCAAAGTGAAATTAATGGTGCTGCCTTTCGGACCTGCCCGGGACTCCCCTCCATTTTCTCTTGTGTGTATGTTTGTATGCGTGTGTGTGTGTGCGTCTTTATGAAGTCAACGATGGCAGCACTTTTGGGCACTTAATCTGTTCTCGCACTCTCACCACCCGAACCCATCGTGCCTTTTCTTTTCGCAGCTTTCCCGACGCCTTGCCAAGGGAAATGTGTCTGTAATTTATTTGCAATCAATGCGGCCTGAAAGGACATTATTTTTACATTAAAGCAAGGGCTAGACGAGAGAGGAGTCGTTGTCCTGCTCTGTGTGTGAGACTGCCAAAGTTGGCCAAAAATCTCTGCCAAAAACTAACATTTGGCAGCTGTCACCTAATACTTTTCATACCGAGCAGACACAAGTAAGACCAGAGCTTGATGGAATAGCTAAGCATCGCGCAGCGAGAACATCCGAAGGTTCACCAAATCCCTTCAAGGACACGAGGCACTGCTCAACTTTTTCGGCGAATCATCTGTGACATGTGGGATCTCCTATTTGTTTACAGAACAGCTGACATATCACAAGTGGGAGCCCCATTAATGGGAGTTTCATTAGGCCGAGCAGCGGCCATTGCCTCCGCCACAGTGTCTCGGGTGTCTGTGAATGTGTGAGTCAGTTTCTCAACAAAAAGTTCCTCGAACCCAGGGGCCCAGAGGCCCAGGGAAGGGGGCCGGGCACGTACGAGTATCGTGTGTCATAAGCAGGCAAGCGGCTTACGGCAGACGACCCGACTGCAGCGGACGGAGACACAAGTGACGTTGCAGTTGTGCAGTTGGAAATAAAATTATTAACCTCGCTGCAATGCAACATAAATAGGATTAGTGTCTGCAGTAACTGCACAAGAAGAACAAACAGACCTTGGAGTCTAAGGAGAAGGAGCAGGAGCTAGAGCTGGAGCTGGAGCAACAGAAGCACGAGGAGGCCACAACAAAGCGGAGCCCGGCACATTTGCATTTGCATGTTGCATACTTCACGGTAGCGTGCTCACATACGAGTATGATAAACGGCAGCGACAATGCACTATGGGGAATTTGACCACTTTTTCTGGCCAAAATCCATTGTTCAAAAGTCGTTAAAATTCAAAATTTTTAACGGATATATATCGGAATAACATTGGTCTTCAATGTTACGTAATCAAAATTTTAACAGAGCGAACCACTGTTAAGTTAACAGCTTCCAAAGTCAGCTGTTTTCTGTCAAGCAACATGTTTTTTTGCACAGAGTAATTTTTATCAAAGTTTGAAGGCAAAAATAATGAATAATTGTCCAATTGTATTGCGGTTTTCACTATGGATTCAAATCTAAGAGGTTTTTAATATATTTTTTTGATTTTGAACTCTACAAAACCTCCTTATATTTCGTGTAATTTTGAATAGTTTGACTGGTATTATTTTGTGACAAAAATGTGTCTTTAAAGAGGCTTACAAAAAGAGTGCCGCCTCGTGGACACTTAAGATTTAATACATATTGTAGGCAATTTAATTTTCTTTCAAATGCATGTAATATTAATTTGCACTTTTTTGCACTTTTTCTGAAATTTGATATTTTAGGACGTAACCTAAAGGCAAAGCACACGGGGTGGCGTGTGAGAGAGAGCGAGAGGTAACGATGCCTTTAATATGGTTTTCTTCATTGTGGCTATATTATTGATCCGATCTGATTCAGTTTTGACGTACTGATAAAAAAAGTCATCCTCTATTATTCTGCGTTTTTGGTTTTCTCGTATCTTTAAAATTGTGCAAGCCACAGATTTTCGTCCTTTTGCGTGGGCGGAAAGGGGCGGGGCGAAATTTTGATATACACTTGGTGTAGTGTGATAACACTGGAGACTGGATACAAAATTTGGTTCACCTAGCTTTTATGGTCTCTGAGATCTAGGCGCTCATAAAGACGGTATTCTCGATTAGCGGGTATAGAAAAGAGCTACCACGCCCATTTTTTCAAAATATCTTCCTCTTACTATTATTAACTCATATCAAAAAACCGAACTTCAAAATATTGCTTCGTTTGGAAGTTATTAATTTTGGCCACAAAAAGTGGTCAAATTCCCCATAGTGCAATGCCACAACCACAAATACAGTCGCACAGTCACACAGCCAGCCACACATGTGTCTGTCTGCGACCGTTTCCCTTTTGCAGTGTCTGCTCCGTGCACGTTTTGTCTGCCACCATTCGCCTTTGTTTGGCAGCGAAAAAATGCAGCTGAGTATTTTCAGTAACATGCAAAAACTTCATTTCATTTCTGCGGCTGTCGTCCAGTGTATTGACCCCTGGACGCCCTCCACATGCATTAGTGACCAAGCCATCCCCACGCCCTTCCGACACTATCGCGGTTTTTGCAAGCATTTTGTTTGCTTTGCGGCTTCCGGTTTCTGTTTTGAATCCGTTGTTCGGGTTCTGGTAGATGCACAAGCCTTTTCAAAAATCCTTTCCACTCAGACAGAAATGTTCACATTCCCGAATATTCAATGCTTAGTATCCCGATCCTGATTTACTGAATTACCCTTTAAACTCATAGAAACTTTTCATTCAAATAAAATCTGTTGAAATCTGGGTGATTGGTGTATTTCGGTGCATTTAATTTTTTTTTACTGAAATATTCAGGCCGTAATCTTCAAAAGACTACATATTTCGGTCCATCTGTATCTCCTCACTTTTTGTCTTGGCTAAATAGGGGAGAGCTGGAGATTGAGACACACAAAGAGCCTCGCGCTAATCGGCTTTGGCCTTAAAAATGATCGAGGAAATGCAAAATATCATATATTGAGCAGAGCAGCAGGACTATGGCCTCCCAACGGTTCGGGCTCTGTTCTAGCAGCATGGTCGAGGCCATAATTGCAACATGCCACAGAACACAAACACACACATGCACACAGAGACCGAGACAGCAATGGGCCTTGGCTGAGGCCACGTCAGCCAAGTCAAACAAACCGCGGGGCATAACCGCCAAAAAAAAAGTGAGGAAAAACGAAGGAAAGTCAAATTTTTAGTTGAAATGCGGTTGAGCTGTGGAGAGTGGGCACGGGAGGGTGGTAGGAGGTCGTCTAGGCAGTTTTGGCAGTGGGACTCCTTTGTGGCGTTGTTATGATTTAATGTCGCAACAGCGAGTGTCGGTGACGGCTATGATGGAAGTACATACCCATTCCGTCGCCCCCAGGAGCTTATTAAAATGTCAGCAGTCCATGAGTTTATGACAGCCGCATTGATATTAATGTGCCCTTTTCCCTCTCGTTTCTTTGCAGGCTCGAGATATTGGTCTGATAGGAATCAGCTCATCTTCTAGTATGCTATGGCAGCGGCAGCAGCCACATCGACGCTGGAGGAGCGAGCAAGTCCCCACGACATAGCCAGCGACAACAGCGCTCAGCATCGCACCCTGGCGACGAAGGTGCGCCGAAAAGAGTCGCGGCCCCTGCGGCGCCTGCATCCGCCCATACCGCTGGGGCAGCTCCTGTGGCTGCTGTGCTGTCTGAGCCAGCTGCGCGCAGAGTGCCCCTCGGTATGCGAGTGCAAGTGGAAGAGCGGCAAGGAGTCCGTCTTGTGCCTTAATGCCAACCTCACACATATCCCCGAGCCGCTCGACGCCGGAACACAGCTGCTCGACCTCAGTGGCAACGACATTCAGTCCATCCCCGATGACAGCTTCGCCGCTGCGCAGCTGCTCAACCTCCAGAAGGTCTACCTGGCCCGCTGCCGCCTGAAGCTTATTGAACGACACGCGTTCCGCAAGCTCATCAACCTTGTAGAGCTGGATTTGAGCCAGAATCAGCTGGGGGCTATTCCTTCGCTGGCCCTCTACCACGTATCGGAGCTGAGGGAGCTGAGGCTCAGTGGCAACCCCATCCTGCGTGTGCCGGATGACGCCTTCGCACACGTTCCGCAGCTGGTGCGCCTGGAGATGAGTGACTGCCGCCTGGTCTTTATTGCGGTGCGAGCCTTTGCGGGCCTAGAAAGCAGTCTAGAGTGGCTAAAGCTGGATGGGAATCGGTTGAGCGAGGTGAGGAGCGGCACCATCACCTCTCTGTCCTCGCTGCATGGGCTGGAGTTGGCTGGGAACGAATGGAACTGCAGTTGCTCCCTTCGACCGCTTAGGGCCTGGATGCTGCAGCAGAACATACCGAGCGGGATACCACCCACCTGTGAGTCTCCCGCCCGTCTGACTGGCCGCGCCTGGGACAAACTGGACGTGGACGACTTTGCCTGCGTGCCACAGATCGTGGCTACCGATACGACGGCTCACGGCGTGGAGGGACGAAATGTCACCATGAGCTGCTATGTTGAAGGCGTCCCCCAGCCGGCAGTGAGATGGCTGCTCAAGAACCGCCTGATTGCCAACCTGAGTGCCGGAAGCGAGGACTCCGACGAGCCACGCACGGCGGCGGCCACTCAGGGTCGCAAGACCTATGTTGTCAATATGCTGCGGAACGCCTCGAACCTGACGATACTTACGGCGGATATGCAGGATGCTGGGATCTATACGTGCGCGGCGGAGAACAAGGCCGGGAAAGTCGAGGCCAGCGTGACCCTGGCCGTATCTAGACGGCCTCCGGAAGCTCCGTGGGGTGTTCGGATTGTTCTGTTGGGTGTCCTAGCGGCTCTACTGTTTGTGGTAGGCTCTTCGTTTGCGGCCATCTGTGTGTGCTCTCTTCGGAGGCGGCGGAAACTGCGGCTCTGGAACTCCGTGCCCCCTGTAAGACGCAGCGAGAGTTATGAGAAGATCGAAATGACGGCCCGGGTGCGACCGGACTTGGGCGGAGGCGCCAGCTGTGGCGGTGGCAGCGCCAACGGGGCTGGTCTGTTCCAGGATGCCGAAGAGCACGGCTATCTCCGAGCCGCCCACACACCCCTCAACGACAACGATGCGGGCCAGGCAGCCATTGTGAATCCCAGTGCGGGTAGCGCCCAGCGCCGCAATGGCGACTATCTACATGTGTCCACGCACTGCGACGACGAGGAGGAGGAAGACCAGCAGCAGCATCAACAGATGCAGCCATCGCGAAAGACTTCTATGGGAGGCGACTCTACAAAGCGACAGGCAGGCAATGTTGTCTCCACATCCGCATCCGCTACGAATAATTCAGTGGCAGTGGCGCTGGAGGAAACGGATCTGCACATCCCGCGCCTGATTGACATCGGCGGGTAAGTTGACCTCGCACCCTCATGGCCTGCCCCAGACCCCAGACCCCAGAACGCAAACCCCGCCCCAGCACCAAACCCAACCCCATCACAGCCCGAGTGCTGGTGCAGCTTTTGTTTCTGCGGTTCGTTACTTCGAGTGGCAATTGTCCTATCCCTGTCCGTGTCCCTGTCAAAGAGCTGTCATGCTCGAGTGGGCCGCACGCCCGGATCTCCGTATTCCGTCCGTATTATGGGCAACACTTGACACTTCCACTTTGTGCTCGAGCATCACTCGCTCCTCCCCATCCCCATCCCCATTCCCATCCCCATCATCATCCGGATCTCCCTCCTCCATCTTACAACGCGCGTGCTAATGACGCGCGAAATATGCGAGGGCTGGCCCCACAGCCAACAGCCAACATCCAACCTCCAGCAACCAACATCCAGCATTCAACATTCAACGTCCGTGAGAAGTGCTTTATTTTGGGCACACTGAGAACTCACTCTGCCTGATTGGCGCTGGTCGTGTGAAAGGAATATGAGTGCGGGTTAATGGATGTGGGGCTGGTTATCGTCATGGACATGGACAGAACCAGAAGCAGAACAGTGCGAAGAAAGGAGCCAACGAATATGAATGTGGGTGTGCGTACAATTATGTGTGAATTGCTGAGGAGGTAGAAACTACAGTGAAAGAAAACAGGCTCTAAGATCAGAGCAGCGGGAAACATCTGACAAAGATTTTCAGACTTAGGAAATACCAAGCAGAATTTCTGTGAAAGCAAAGTAAAATCAGCACGTTCGTAGTCTGTGAAATGAAAAAAAGGAAAATTAGGAGTTCGAATGCGCATTCGAAATACATGTTAAAGAATAAATTTACTTTTAATTTGGAGCAAAACCTTCCCTTTCTATTTTCGAAACCCTTTTGTTCAGTGTAAAGCAAGAGTAGGGAGGGTGACGCTGATTTTAACTCACCAAACGAAACGAATCCCACCGAATCGATTAGGTTTCCTGCTCATGCTGGGCTCTAGCATAGAGCTTCTTGTGGTGACGGGCACCGACTAAAGGAGAAGCCACTACTAACCGAAAATTATATGTTTCTCTACTTCTCATAGCACTGACTCCGCATCCAGTTCCATCTCCAGTCAAGTGGATGCCGCTGCTCGCCTGGCCGGCTATGGAGGACATGCAGTTACGTGGAAGACCACGCCAATAGCCACCACGAAGATCACTTCGCCGCACAGTAAACCCACGACGACAACCATCCTAACCCAACCTACTCAGGGTGCAACCTGCTCAGCAGCGGCCTACTCCCGCTACGGCAACCACCCGGCGGATGAGATGGCCACGTCCGTTTTTTGCAGCAGCAACAGCGACGGGCCCGATAACGATCTTTTCGACAGCAACTATCCGGATCTCCTGGACATTGCCAAGTATGCGGTGGCTCAGGCACATCAGCAGCAGCAGCAGCAACAGCAGCAGCTAGGACACGGATATTCGCAGGGTGCTCCAACGCCCAATGGGGGGCTGTGCACGCTGCCCCGGAAGCTAAAGACGAGTGGGAAGTACTTCAGAAACTCTTCAGACAGTCAGTCGCCCTTGTTGGCCGACAACTCGAGCAAGTATGGCAGCAGTACCCTGGGAGATGGAAGCTTCCTCAACGAAGCCATGGGCCTGGGAAGGCGCTACTCCGCCGAGTCCAGCTATGCCAACTATTCCAGTACCACAACCTATACTGGCGGTGGCCAGAGAGCCAACAGTTTTCTCAATCTGGTCCAGAGCGGAGCGCACAAGGGTGCCCTCGGACATCACCTCGGACACAAGCCCAGTCTGCCATCCAGTCCAGTGCAGCATCAGCGATCTTTAAGCAGCGCGGCCACGCCCCTACTGGACTTCTCAGCACTGGCCAACAGAGCTGCGGGGGCAGCCAACTCCTCGGTGGCCGCCTACGACTATCACGCAGCCCAGCTGGAGCGGTTCCTCGAGGAGTACCGCAACCTGCAGGATCAGCTCTGCAAGATGAAAGAGACCTGCGACACCATTCGGAAGAAGGAGACGCCCCTGAGGGTGGCCGTTGGCCAGTCGGCCGCCCAGCTGGCCGATCCGGTGATGTACAGCGCAGCTACTGCCTCGCACAGCCCCAAGCCCCCGGCAGCCACCAATCTAAAGTCGAAGACTCTGCTCCCAGGACAGCCCCCAGATCCGCCGCCCTACTGGCTGCATCGGAATGCCATGCTCAAGCGACTGAACGGCGACGGCAATGGGACTACAAACGTGACTGGCGTCGGGCCCTCGTCTCCCCAGCCCGGACAGGACATTTTCAAGAGCTAATCGAACTCGTGTACAGATCGATGGATAAATGAAGATCAAGAACGATATTAAGCGTCTTTGGCCATGCCAGAGAGGGCATGATCCTGCAGATTATAGAATAAGCATCAGTGTAGACTGCAGGGTCATGCCAGCACTCTGATTGCATTTGTCAGCATAGGTAGTTAGGATTAGGTAGGTGGAGGACATTCAACTGGTTCGATACCCAGCCCCTCTGTTGTATTATAGACACACTTTTCCACTCTTTATACTCGCTAATACGCTAAAATATTAAACGGAATCCCAGAAAGCAGACAATGTAAATGTATAGTATCAATCCCTTAGAAAGAAACAATACTGTATTTCGAAAATCCTTATCGGAACCTAATCCTTGAACCCGTAAACAAACGCTCTCGTGTTAGTCTAACTAAAAGTGTTTTTGTACTTTAAGCGATCTCAATATAGAAAAAGGATAATCTAGTTGACCTTGGATACTGTAAGTTCATTTGAGTTGGCACAGACTGCAGGAATTAATCTATCAATTCACTGATTGATTGACGTACTCGTACTATATTGTTTGATTGTTAGATGGTTTTATTTTTAGGTACACAAACCAAATTAAAGTTAGACATTAAACTGAAATTGTAAGCCAATTAAATCGACAAACGAAAAACCTACAAACTAAATTCAGTCGAATGACAAATTGTAATTTACAACCATAACAAAAAAACATATTTTAGGGTGTCACCACACTAAAAACTCAAAAGCATTTCACCCAAAACAAAACAAAGCAAAACGAAAAACAAAACGAAAACCAAAACCAAAACGAAAAAAGCAAAAATAAATTAGTTGAGAATTGAAAGAAAAAACAGAAACAAATCGAATTTTAATGGGTCGTGGCATGTGGATGTGGATGTTACTGGGGTCGATTGAGAGGCGTGCAAATGTCCATTTCCGCTTGGGGAAAGGCTGAAACGACTTCCGCGGCCTCAACCCCAAACACAAGCCCAAGTCTGGAAGAAGTAATGGTCGCTTGTCGTGCAACATTCCGTTTTTGCGGGGGCGTCTAGTGCTACGCCCGGGTCAGTGGCTAAGATTAAACAATAATTTCACAACACACTCGCCTGCTCTTAGTGGGGGTCCGGGCGAACCTCCACCCACCACTCCACTCCATTCGAAATGGCGGCAATTGGTTCGGCGTAAATTTCTTTTATTCCCGCTCCGAATTCCGGCTGCCAAATGAAGTTGTAAAATGCAAATGAAGCCGTCGACGTAGTCACATGCGCGTTAAAGTTCATGTTCGATGTGATGTCGCCATAAAGCAGGATTAAAAGGAATTTATGAACCTTTGACACGGGACGAGTACGAGTGCGAGTAGTAGAGCAGAGCAGTGTAGAGCAGAACTGAACAGAACAGAGGGAAGGATACGAGAAGGGAGACAAACCCACAAACGACAACGACGACATGATAGCTGTTTTATATATAGACCACTCGCCTCCGCCACTCGCCCAATTCCCCAGCAATTCTTTCGCACGCACACACAGATAAATGTACACACATACATACAATGTCGCACAGGAGAGCAAGAGCCTGAGATTGTCTTTGCTCGCAGGCATTCATTGCGATAAAAAACGTTGCCTACTTTTAAGAGAAAGCCCATTCGGGCGAAACATTGTATGAAATGGAAGTCCCAAAGGGCAACTGAATCTGAACGGATGCAGATGTGGTCTGAGCCATTAATAGCTCATTTGTGCATGGGGTTAATCGCATAAATATTTTAAGCACTTCAAAAACATCTGTATTTGCATAAAATTCGCAAGCAGAAAAAAATATTTAAAAAAACCAAGAGTGCTTCAAGAATTTTAATAATCACCCTTTTGTATAGCAGCTTAGTTTCAGTTTATTGAATGCTATTAAAACCTACTCTTAGATAGATACATGGTTAATCTATTAGATTTATTATAATATTGATATATGTATATATTTTAGGAACCCCTTTAATATTTTTATTGAATTCTGTTTTCATAGGTAATTCTATCTTTTTCTTACATACGAGTATATGAGAGCCTTCCTATATCCACATGAGTCCATATTTTATCAACTAACTGCTGGCAGTGATCTCAACTTCCTCCCATTCCCTTTGATTTATACCTGAATGACATGTAATTTTGCTACGCTGGCTGATAAAGCTCCCTTCTGGTTTCTGACTTCTGGCTTATGAATTTTGAACACGCAGACATGTCAAAGCAAAGGGCTTGGAAAAGTGACCAAAATGCTGGCATTTTAAACGAGCTCCATCTGCCAAAGGAGAGTCGGTTAGCCAGAGTTACTTGCTATGGAGCAGCCTTGGCAAGAACCATAACCAGAGCCAGAGCCAGATCCCTGCCCAGCTCTTTGCGGTTTGTCGGCTTTAAAGAGCAAAGCCATTTACATTCCCCCAATTCCGACCCACATCCACCTCTCCCCACTTACTGCTGCCCGCTCCACCGGACTGCACGCCTGCCTTCTGTCCAGCTAAAGCGAAAATAATGAGCCCGATGTTGGATCCCGGTGTGAAGCACAGTAAAGAGCAACAACGCAGAGAGCAGTCGAGTTCATGTCAAGCTGTCAGTCAAGGTCGATTTCGTTTTCCGTCCACTTCTCTGTCCCATCCTGGCCCCTTTCTGCACTGCCGTGCCGTGCTGTGCCGTGCCGTGCTGTGCACTTGTCAGGACCTGGCGCAGGTGCTTGTACTGGGCCAGGAGGAAGGTCGGCAAGTGCCTTTTTGTCACTGTCTTGCGGCTGCCACTGCAATTTTATGTGTGGCGAGTGCAGGGTATTAGGACTGTACGGGTATGCGCTATATGACTAGATTTCGTAGGATCTATGCAGCTGAGTAAGCGGCCCACGTGGTGATGAAAGAGCACATCATTTAGATAAGTATCAACTAGGTGACTCCTCCAGCGGCTCCAGGGGGGATTGAGCGATGAGCGAAGCCAACGGAGCAATGTATGCTATGTGTATGTGCCTAGGGAATTTTTCCATCATTATCAGCGTCCTTGTAGCCGCTTCCACATGCCACTTAATGCCAACGCAGCAGCTCTCGTTCCACTTTTGCATGTTGCCTCATCGTACTCGTCGTCGTCATCTTGGCGGCCTTTGTGGAGGCATCGCACAAATGCATGCCCGCGTGCGCCCACCATCACTCCAACCATCCATCCAAGCCATTCTTCATGCTTCCCACAACGACCATTATATTCAAGCATTTTTGTGGCATAAGTTGGCACTTTGGCGCCAGGCACCTGCTACCTATTTTAGTTTTCCAGTTTCCCGGTTATCCCGCTCTGTTCTGTTCGTTTTTAGCATCCCCCAATTGGTGCTTCCACAATTGGTGTTTCCAGTATCCAGCTCTGAAATAAGTGTTTCATGCCGATCATTGTGGAAACACTGGCATTGATTGCTTTCGGATCTATCAGTCATCAACTAAATCGCGTGGATCCACAGTCAGCCGCAAAATGCCACCTCCGCTGTCTGATGGCCTGATGGCATTGAGTGGGAGGCAGGCCTCATCCAGCCCCCACTCATGTTTCCCGTTTGGCCTTTATTTTTTCAATTGGGGATATTTGCAATCGATATGGTAAAGAGAGCGCGGAAGAGGCAGTTGGGGGTTGCCTCCTGCTAAGCGTGCTGCAGCCTCCGATTTTGCTTTTGCTGCTTCGGCTGCTGCTGTCGTCCATTTTAATGGATGTTGCATTACTTTGCGTGGCAGCTGGAGGAACAAAAACTTTTCCCCCAGCGAAAATTGAAAAATAGTTTCGTCCCCTCTCAGGACCGAGACATACCGAGTTGACAAAAGTTGCGCCCAGAAAGTTAATGGCAATTGCATTTATTGATTAGCTGAGCAGAGGGTACATGCACAAACAGTCCCACACTCGTACACTCAAACATTTTAATTTAAAAACGCATGACGGGTTTTGCTGTCGTAGTATGTGTGGAGCTCAGCCAGCAGCTGGTCTCCTCTCAGCCGCAAGTTCAACAAGTCAACGCATCAATGTCAAATAATCCTCTACAGGGTATAGAGGGCAGGGCGAGTGGTGTTCAGTGCGCCTGCGGTGAAGAGCGCATGGACACAGCGTCGACATGAAACAAACTCAAGGAGCAGTGTCACAGTCACGCCTCTTTCCCCAGAGCCGCCCATTAAGTGCTGGTAATGAGCGCTCTGATAATTCATTAAACAAAGCGGCCAAAAAAGAAGAAAGCGAAAAAACAAAACCGAAACGGGGCAAAATCGCACTGCAAATGGCTGCTGGAAAAATGTCAAGGATAACTCGGCTTCGTACGGCAGTCGCAAATAAAATGGGAGGAAAATTTAAACTTTATTTATATTTTTTCGTTGCATAACGAAACGGGTTTGAGTAAGAGCGTTGAGAGTACGAAAAGAAGGACTCATACTACATATATTAAGCATCGTAATATTGCTTTAAAACGGTAATTCCATTTACAGTTTATTAATTATGACCAAAAAGGAATACTGTGACACATTCATGGATTACACTACGTAACAAAATATGGTATTTTCTGCCTCATACAAAAATCATTTCAATTTTATAAAATTTTATATGTATAGGGGGACATAGGGGACACACCAATTATGGGTTCCATTTCGTTTTAGCCAAAGTGCATATTATACAAACCTATTAAAATTCACTTTTTATTAAATTCATTGATTAAAAGACTTTAAAAAAGTCACGGTTTTTCGCAGTTTCTCGACCAACACCCGCTTTAAAAAATAACAGGGGGCTCACAACTGGGGATATATAAGGGGCCCCCTTACTTGGAAATAACATAGATTTTTTGAAGAGACCAAAGAGTTATGTAGACATTTTGGTTCAATACAAAGATAAAACACAAAGAACATTGAAAACCCTGCAAAAAAAAAGAAGCACTGCAATTTTTCGAATTTTTTTAATACCTGTACATTGCAATTCGAAAAAAATAAAAAATTAGTTTAGTGTTTCTTTGATTCCAACTTTTTTTAATATGCTCACAGGTACTACACATAATACTACACAGCACAAAAACTTCATACTGTCAACCAATACGACTCCTCATACTCACATCAGCAGCTTCTGCTTACTGTCCAAGTTTACGTGGTGGTGCCTATAACTAGGGAGTGCCTACAGAATTTATCTGATCTCTCAGTTTTACTTAACGTGGCATGTTCCACAGATAGGGATTATATAAATTATAAACACAGGAATCTGGAACGATGCGCCAATTAACGCCCTAGGATAAGAAGCTATGTATGTAGAGATATTCAACAAGTATTCCCGATAAGCTTCCAACGCCCGCTCTTCATGGGCTTCAGAAAATGCACATAAATTAATTGTTCATTGGTTGTTCTTATGGCAGTAAGAAGATAGACTTTTATATCTGCCTAAGGCCAAAACAGACAAACTTAATTGGGAAATCATGCAGAGAGAGCGAGATAAATATATGCGTTAGCTTGTCTTTCCAGTGGAACCGCGGGCAGACGCCAGCAGAGAAGATCCTTTTCTTTTTCCCCGTATGCTCTCTCTCATTTTTTCTCTTCTTGCAACAAACACCAGCCATAATATCTCGATCGTTCTGCGTGTCTAACACATCTACACACATGAGTATCGGACTTGAGTGTCCTTGAAGTGGCAACAACTGTACAAAGATACAGTACATAGCGCCTGCTGTCATGGTGGTATATTGATTGCGAATGCTCAGAAAAGCTTTGAAAAATGGTCTGCTCTTTATGTCTACCTTCTCCATTTGCGCGTAGTTAATAATTTCTTACATTCTTTCGTTGTTGTGGCCTGTACATCGGTGCATCTCAAGTGAATTTCTCCATCGCAACTAGCCCACAGTTCGCTTCCGTCAGGGTCGGTGTGGATCCATTTCCAATCCAAGTCACACTTCACATCTGCCAACCCGAACAAGCTAAAGCTCGTAGCGGTGCCAATTCCTCAATGCCTGGCACTTACAAAGGCCAAAAGTCGAGAAGAGGGGGAGCAGAGCAGGGCAGAGCAGGCAACGAGCGAGAGCCCCTTTAATGAAAACTTTGACTGGGCGCTTAGTGGTTTTGAAGCTGCAACTGGAACGGGGTAATAGTCCATGTTATGGCACATTTCCACTCCTCTGCGGTCACCCATTGCCAGTGGCAACCTCCTCACTGGCGAAGGTTCAAGGGGATTACGGCCCAGAGCTGCACTTGAAAATTGTTGTTGTTTTGCGGAAGCAGGATTATCTAGCACAGTGTGCATCGTTTGCAACTCATTGTCGAAATTTTGAAATACACTTGTAACAGTGTGATATCACAGGAGTCTGGATACCACATTTGATTGCTCTAGCTCCTATAGTCTCTGAGATATTGGCGCTTCTCGGGACGGACTGACGAATAGACGATCGGACAGACAGACAAGAATGTTTGATCAAGAATATTTACTATGCGCATATATTGTTCAGGCAATTAAGTTGCTAGATCGTTGTTATATCGTATTAAGTTATCATCATACTTAGAATCTTATGTAAGAGGCAGTACGGTTGCACTCCCTAATAGCCCACCACGAAAATGAACGTGAAGAGTCTCTACAAGGACTCCAATAAATTGCTGAAATTACTATCAAATTGGAAATGAAAGTGTGCTGAAGAGATCTTTTTCCGTTTGTCCGACTTTTTTGTGCACAAAAATAAAACGGAAAAAACTAAAGATAAAATTGCTTGCTTTTCATTTGCGAATTGCACAAACATATGTTTTATGGGGTCGGAAACGTTTCCTTCTGTTTGCTATCCACCTCCACTTTCCCCGAGATATAATGTACCCCTATACTCTTTGAGAACAGAATATTTGAAAGCCGGTTTCAGGACTATAGCTAATTTCTTGTCTGTTTGCGTATTGTCGCCTCTCTTTTGATTTTTCTTAGAGCTTTCCTTTGCCACTACCAAACAAAGCCAAATTGTGGCAGAAAACTTTGTGCAACTTTCTGCAGGCGGCTTCCTCTTATTTTTCTGCTCTTGTTCCGGGCTGACTCCGGCTCAGATGCATTATTCGATTTTTTTTTGGCCGATTTCAGAGCGCGAATAACCAGCAACTTCATGGAGCACTGCCCTCGGCTTGCTGGCGACTTTAATTAGGCGCGCAGGGGATCCCTAGAGGATCGCTAGAGGATCCCTAGAGGAAAAGTGGAAACGTGGCAATCCAAGACTGCACACCCCGCAACACAACCAAAAATAAATTAGCCGGAGAGGAAAAGCAATTGTTACGCTTGCAATTCATTTGAATATTGAGGACGAACTAGTGTGCATTTAAATTGAACTTTATGGAATTGTTCCGAGAGCAAACACCCAAAAAAAACATTGGCCCCCAACCTGGGCTACACAAATGCTCGAGAAGGGGTTAAAGGTGAACCCATATACCAACAGTCCTTCCGGGGCCCTATCCAACATTTGATGTGAGCAAATGTGTTGCGGACAGTTAGCAAATGTTGTTCGTTGAACAAGCCACAATTGCCGGAAGCGCCACACTCAGCGCCAAAAGTAAGGCACACACACACGCACACCCACATGCAAAACACGAGCACGGGTATATGCAAAAATACACCCACTCCTAGGGCAGACACACTCCACACGGACACAATGCAAAGTAACCAGTTCCCAAGTTGAATCGTTTAGTGAAATCACTTGAGGCGATTAAAATCAATCACAGACTATCAGCGCCAACCAACAACAGCCACTGGAGAGAGACTGGATTGAGACCCAAGCCAAGGCGGAGGGAAGGAGCAGATGAATGGACGTCCAAGGACTACATTTTTCCTGCCACTTTGCGATTTTATTTAATTTGCACTCGAAGAAATGTTGAGAGTTTTCCCGTCCAACCAACTCTCTGACTGGCCGTTGAGGAAAATTTGATTTTAAATTGGATTTGCCGTCGATGAACGTAAAGTTTGTTTGTGCCGGAGAAAAAAAGCAATGCCACAGTGGCAGAAACTAACAAAGTCCATTTCCATATAACTGGGAGGCCACTAGCTGGTGTGAGGGGACGAGCGGGGTGGTCTGGGAGTGTTTGGGCATAAAGAGCCACAGGTTATGTTTCCTTCAACGGGAATAATAAAACAGCAACAAACTAACAAGCCCGAGCCGAGCAGTGCTTAAAAAGCAAACATTTTCGGTAGAGGGTGTCGGTAAATATTTACTCATGGCAAATGAAATTGAGAATAATTAAGAAAAATGGTATTGAACAATTCAATACCAGCTTTAATTCAAGTCATTAAAAATAATGCGAAAAGCCAAAGCTTATTAGGAGTTTTTTATTATTTTACTTTCTGTAAGCAAGTAAATAATCATAACAGGTCATTCAAGCCGAATTAGAGCACCTTAAAATATTGCCTGACAAATGGTCAATGGGAACACAAGTGTCACGTGTAACCTTACCAGAATATATTGTGACAATAATGAAATTAACTATTGCATAATAAAATTACATGCATTGGCAACATACAAATAGACAGGTATCTAAACGGAAAACAGAATCCAGGAACTTAGCTAATCAGGAACGGCTAATCAAGAGTAAATAAAAACGAGGAAGATCGTTTTCAGCCGTCACAAAGGCCGTAAGGGGGCGGGGCCAAATTTTAGAAGACACTTGTAGTAGTGTGATAACAGAGGAGACTAGATGAGATAACACTAGTCGACACCACTTTTCCGCTGTCGCCCAAAATGGCTTTTTCCAAAATATTTGGATGTTTAAAGAATATTTTTTTTCCCAGGCATTTTGTAGCTGCAGCTTAACGGCTTGCAGATATTAAGCTTTCAAATTCAAATTTCAAAATTTTTTCGGTATTTTTTCCTGAAATATTGATTTTAAAAACTCAGGAAAAGTCGAAAAAAAATATTTAAATGCTTATTTTTTGCTTTTAGATAGACACATTAATTAGGCGTCGTTTCGTTTATACAACCGCTTATACAACCGTTAGACCAAACTTTCATATGCCGAATTTCGCCGATAAATTCCGTTAGCCGACGTGTAACCGTTTTTATACCCGGTACTCGTAGAGTATAGGGGTATATTAGAGATGTTGTGTTGTGTGTAACGCCCAGAAGGAAGCGTTTACTACCCCATAAATCAGCATAAATCTTGATCAGCATCAATAGCCGAGTCGATATAGCCATGTCTGTCTGTCCGTCCGTCCGTCTGTCCGTCTTCATTAGCGCCTATATCTCAAAGACTATAAAACCTAGAGCAACCAAGTTTAATAATAGGAAATTAGATAATAGAATTAGATTGCCGAATCTGAATTAGCTCGGATCAATATTATAGACAAATGGAACCAATGAATTGGCACTTCCACGTTATACATGTCATGTACAAATTTAAAAAGTATAAGTAAGAAAAAAATTGAAACCGATATATGTATACAAATTTCAAAACTAGTTAGATTTAATTTTTGAAATTTTATTTTTTGACATAATTTAATTTGTCTCTTTTGCGAACATATATATAATAAATTGCATAAATCGTAAGCTCATATACATATATATAGTGACTGAATACCGGGTATAGAGTAGAGTTATGTGAAAAATAGAAGCACTACCTATGACAAAAAATACAAAATTTTTTTAAAATTCTTTAAAAAAAAACTAAACTTGGAAAAAAAAACCATAGTTCTTTAAAAAAATTTAAATCTCCAAATTTATCAGAAAAAGTCATTTTGGGCGACAGCGGAAAAAAAAAGTTGAATTTTGTCTAGTAGTGTAATTGGTTGCTCTAGCTTTTATAGTCTCTGAGATCTAGGCGTTCATGAGGACGGACAGACGAAGGGACGGAAAGACGAAGGGACGGAAACGCTTCCTTCTGGGCGTTACAAACATCCACGATCACTACAAATCTAATGTACCCCTATACTCTTTGAGTACGGGTATAATAAATGAATTCGATTCGAATGGATATGTAAAGCCTTGCAGCATTGAATCCATATGGTATAGCTTGAGTATTAGTAAAATATGTTTTTTAGTGAAGAGTTTAATACTATTTCGTAGGTACTTTTACTTTCCGGCTTTAAACTGTTGTTTTTGAGAATCTAAGTTTCAGTGTAAATGCAAATCAATATCCGAAATATATAGTTTATGTTTTCCATTCTAGAAAAACAATTGTAGATTCAATTTAACACAGCGTATACCGAAATTCATCACGATACATGGATATTCGTCGACCGAAAGAATTCGAACGGCGGGGACCTTTTCTCAATTTGAATGTTAATTTAGGGCAATATATGTACATATATTCTCGATAAATCTTTAATTATTGCAATAGTAATGCAACACAGATAAAAGAAAAAGCGTTTATTTTTGCGGTTCCCTGGAAATATTTATATAATTTCCAATTAATCTTTTCTAATTTATTGACACAGACACCAATGCAGCCCGGCTTTGAACGCGCTTGTATGTTGCGCTGGCTTACCGTCGAACTGTGCATAATTTATGCAAATTTCGCTAAATCAATTTTTAATTAAAACCTCACACAGATACTAACTCACACAAGAGCACACATCGACATTGCAGCCGAGAATGCACAGCTGCTTTGCGAAAACAAAATAATTGAAATGGCACTCTGAAGTGGCATATGGACAGAGGAAATAGAGAGAAGCATGGCTGCTGCTGGCAAACAAATCAATATGTAGAGCCATCAATCTATCCAGCTGTCCATTCAAGCATTTTATCCATTTCGTTCAACGGGCCAAAAGTGTCAGCCTTGAACGATAATTTTATTTGCATAACTCTAAACATAAAACTAATTTGTACTCTCGCTTTAAATGCCTCAAATCGTGTATCTGTCAGAATTTAACCGCAGTATAAATGTGCGGAATTCGACTGCTCGAGCCACAGTATTGAGGTCCGACCCAAAGGTCAGATGCCAATTAATCCCAATTAAAATGGTTTATCCGTCTTAATGCAAGCTACACTCCTAATCATACACAAACATATATGTACATAAATACACACATATGTACATAGGTATGTATTTATGGGATGTGTGGTATCAAAGCTTCGTTTAATTTTCGATCTTCTGGACTGGAGTGATTGAAACCATTTATGTGATTTATGTGTGCTAGTAGATGTTTAAATCACCAGTTAAGTGGTAACTAATAGTCAAATGTGCAATAAATCTATACCCGATCAATTTCCTACTTGAGTTAACAGAACCTCGCGCATTGTATTGTATTTTTGAGAGGACGTTAACAATTTTTCAGCAAAAATGAAGCGCATTTTCATCATGACCTCTGTTCCCAGGAATACATATTTTCTGTGGATACTTTAGTACTCTTCTAACCTACGATCGTAATAATTATTCCCACTTTTATTTACATACCATGCCATCAATAATGTTGTCATAGCCTCGGGTAATATAATATCACAATTATTTAAATTAATTAGCCACAAAACTGGTGTTATATACCATAGAAATAATTTCAAACATATGTCTTGCTGGCAACAATCATATTGTGGTTTATTCATCTTACAAAAAAGACAGAAAAATGTGACCTGTCACGCAGGAGCTTTTCCTCTTCACCTATCCACCCCGCGTAGAGAGCCACACTTCCGCTTGCACTGTGGCATATCCGTTTCCGTCTGACGCTTTGTTGTCGCCATTATGCAATTTTTTATTTAGTTACAGCTAACTATTGCGCACGGGCCATTTAATGTACCATTTAATAGGAAAGAAGGAAGATAGCCCTTCACTTTCGCTCCCATTTCGCCGGTCTGCACTTCTGTTTGAATAAGCCTCAATAAAATTGAATTACATACATAAGCCCAGCACTCGGCTTATCAATGTGGTTTCCAGATCTCAGCAGCTCAGAGCTCTCGACTCCGAGCTGGTGGCTCCCTACTGGAGACCAAGCCTTCGATGGGCCATCGCCAGTCGGGGTCTGGGCCATGTCAATGGCAGTTATAATTAATTTGTGCGGAAATCAGATGGCTGTCGACAATGCAATCTCAGCGGCAAATCTGTTTTCAATTAATGGCAAATTGTCGAGAACGTAAAGCTGTTCGACAACAGTCCGGCATCCCAGACAGTCTAAAAAATATATGTATTTTGTTTGCTACGCACACACAAACAGAGACCGGCTCTGACCAAATGCAGATGATCTGAAAAGAAGATGTTTCCAATTACGATTCTTTGCCGGTTTCGCTTTACCAACTCTGCAAAGAAGTGGTACAAGTTGGGCGGAAATGGATTGCTTTAAGCGCTCGAAAGGCAAACAAAAAATTACTTTTATGGCTAGTTTTACCGTAAATCAAATCGAACAAGCTCTCGCAGAAATTACATGGGAAACTTGGGCCATATTGGGGAGAAAGAGTTTACAGAAACAGCGTCGCTCCCGGCCTGACGACTGCGACTCCACTCCACTCCCAGCTAAAATGGCCTGGAGAATGGAAAATGTGCAAATGCAAACATTGAAACTTTGGGATGGAAGGCTCGCCTGAGAATGCCATCGAGACGGGATGGGGAAGCAGGACATTTCGCCAGGACATAAGTAAAATACTTAAGATAAGCAAAAGTGATGGCCAAGTGGTGGGACGAGCCTGTTTGTCTGTCGGTGTCTGTGCGGCCATAACCATAAGCAAGGGACCAAGGACCCGGGCCCACTCACAACGTTCGAGTACTCAAGGGTCCTATTATCGAAAGGGTTACGCAATTACATGTTTCCCAGTCACCCTTCGTCTGAGTGTCGCTGCCTGATTGTGCCAGGCAGCTAGTGGAAGGACAGCGCTAGGACAGTGCTAGGACAGTGCTAGGACAGTGCTAGCAAAACAAAGCCAGAGGACACTTCTGACCAGATTTTCAATGTGTTCGGCTCAGTTTGGTTGCTTACATAAATTGTTTACCAATCTGGTCGAAAATCGGAATTTCAAATTTTCCCTACGAAAATTTATGCGCACATTTATACAATTTACATGCGCACACACAAGGATACGACTTCCAGTCGAAAAAAGGATATGCATCTACATTTCATTTCATTTGATTTCGTTTCCCAGCAAAACCATCCCCCATATGAAAGCTAACTAGCTAACTATCCATCGCCATTGCCATAGCCATAGCCATTTCCATCGCCATCGCCAGCCCATCGAAGGGAGGACAGGCCCAGGACGCTATGAGGGTCTAACGCCTTTGGCGGCTACTGATACAGGAACCTGAGTCTCTGGTCCAGACTAGTCCGTCTGGCCTCCTCCTTGGGAACCATGTGGGTGATAAGTACGCCATTTGGGGAATTTTGGTCATTTAGGGGGCTTCCAATTTAAGAAGCCAGGACATTGCATGCATTCTGCCGGCCGAGCATTGCACCTGAAACTCTGATTTAAATTGCAAAACTAAACAGCAATCAGCAAGGGGCCTAGGCACACAGGACCACTCCCAAGGATGCGTGTCCTACAAGCTCATGCGTAAGCATGCGATTTGCTCCAGCTCCTGCTTCTGGCCCAGCTGCTTGTCAGCAACGGCGCTGACGGCAGAGATTAAGATGCAAATTTGGGTACCAGGACAACATCAACATCAACATCATCCTCGTCGCCGTCGCCGTCACCGTCACCGTCGCCGTCGCCATCGTCTTTCTCGGCTGGCACTGGAACTGGCACCCGGGGCAGACTACCAAAACACCTGTATCCCAAATCCGTAGCACAGGCAATGCGGTCGCAAAGTGCAAAGTGAATATTCATGTTGCATGTCAGGACGTAATACAACAGTTGTGTGACATGCAGCATGAACACGGTGCAGGCGGAGGGCCAGGGACCCGTCAGACTGGTCACCGAGAAGATGTTGGATTAAGGGATAGCTCACAAGTCATTGATGGGAATTTGATTCGCGTATAAAGGGAAAACAGCTTAAAATTTGATACGAAAGGTCAATTTAATCAATATAAGTCGGAACTAATTTGAGCCACTGCAAGGAGCAGGACATAATAGTATTTCTTCAGAAGAGATGATAGTGAGATAAGTATGGTATATTTACCTGACATGAAAAGAAGAGGCAGCTCTCAACAAGTGCAGCATACATAAACTATAAGCCATAAGCCCGTTGCCTTTAAAGCAACTATACAAATATTTAAGTTGAGTATAAATGTGGTTAAAAAAAGCATCTCTCATCATCTGTCGTCTGAAGCATAATGAAGTCATCAGACAATCTAATCAAGCTAATTTCCGTTGCTTCACACATCAGGACTTCACTCCAAGCGCAGGGACTTGACGCCCAAAAATGTTCATTTCAGGCTCGTGCCATGATGAAGCAAAAACTCGGTTTCTCTCGAACCATATTTGCCCGGGGGGATCGGATCCTTCTTCCTTACGACACACATGCGAATATTTTTCAATTTCCTTTGAGGCTGGCTGAGATGTGTTTTCCTATTTTTAATTTTTTTGCAAAAATCAATAAATAGTCAGGCTATTTTACAAAGGGGAGTCTAGGGCCAGACCGAGGAAAAAAATCTACAGAATATTTCCTGCCGAATGGGCATTCATAATTGGCCAGATGAGGGTTGTCTGAGCAGCTGTCTGCTTTCCCTGCTGGGCATTTAAAAGTGATTTAATTGGCATGCAAGGTTGGACCAGCCCGCTGACCATCGGGTATCCAGGAACTGAAGCTGGTAATTGAAAAATAAGATTGGGTGCGATGGATGGAATAGGGGTAATCAATTAGAAGCTAAATAACGAATACCGATCCATATATACATACATATGTACATGTGCATACATATGTATGTACATATCATAGTCCTTTAAAAGAGGGGGCCAGAAGCATTAAATCATTCTCCTTTAAAAATAATCTTTTCATTGCAATTTGCAATTAATTTAAATGACATCTAAAAGACATTTTCCCCATCCTACCATCCCCCACCAACTCCACTTAATGCCAATGATTGTTACCCCAGGCGAGAAAGGCCTGGGCTATCTGCATAAATATTTTATTATCTCACACCAGAGAGAAAGAACCGTCCGGTCCGCATGGATCCGATCCCAGGCCAAGGCAAGGATGAGCTCGAGGAGTCCAAGGTGCCGGAGGATGAGTGAAAAGTAGTCAGCGAGAAATGGCGAACTCGTGTCAACTGACTTTTAAGCCACATTTAATCTGGCTTGTAAGGGAACTGCGCACCAGTTGCCCCTCTAGCCGGTTTTCCAAAGCCAACAAAACAGCAAAAGTATAAATAACAATGAGTAAGATGTTTGCACTAAGAGATCGACTACAAAATATCCTACAATCGGTAGAAACAAGAGTGTAGCTTATAAAAATTGAAACAGAGATATTTCAGCAGGATGTATACATTTTGAGAGTTAGATTTTCCATTTGGGGCAAAAACCATCCATAGAAATATTTGAATCATTCCAAATTTGTCTCCTCTATAGAGTTTTCTTGTTCAAATATTTATTTAATTTTCTGAATATGAAAAGGACATTGGTAATTTGATCTGCGAATCGAAGATTGCCTGAAGGTAATTTTTTCATGAAATATTTACTCCATAGACCTCGGCAACGGCTTGTCAGAAAAACTATAGCAAACTGAGGCTCCCGACATCGGAGCTGAATAGCTCCTCCAACGGCCCAACGCTTTACGAGTATATATGTATGTATGTACATGTGTATATGCATATGCATATATGTATGTAGTATGTATAAACTGTTGCGACAATGTCAACATGCGAAGTTCTTCCTACCGCAAAGATGACAGATGACCACTTCATGAACCCATGCATTTTAATCCGCAGGCTGGATTGGGACGGAGCCGGACTCTCCGAGCTGGACCGGCCGAAAAACAATACAGGCACCAGGGCAGGAGAGGCCAGGAGGATGATGCAGAGATGGGATGGACTCTTGTGTCTGCATCCGGTCAGGCTTCAGCTGGGATCCTGAGTGGGTGCCGGACCCGCTCTGCCCCTGGTGGATAATGATGGAAGTGCACTCGGTAAATGCAGAATATATATTTTGCAATGCGCAAGTTAAATGTGCGACACATAAATAATTTCAGTGCCATGGGCCGGACCGGCCTGGGCTGGGCTGGGCTGGCCATGCACGGTGAATGCATCAACAATGCACTCGCATACAGTCACTCGCCTCTCCCGCCGCCCTGGCACTCACCCGCCTCTATGCAAACTCTCGTGTCGAAAAGTTTCGCCTTGGACCAGGACTCTGAACAGGACTGGGAGACCTCGTCCATGCATTACGTTTTAATTTTGCAAAAATTTATTTAAATGCGAGTATAATGTAATGCAAATTTCCATTCGGTATGAGTGCGGCTAGGGAGGACGTGGTTGGCTGGGAGGCGATATAAGTAGCTTTACATGGTTGCCGCTACTCAAATTAATGGATTTTTAATTGTCTCTTTCTCACTTACAGGCTTCAGGACGGGACCGTGGTCCGTGGTCTGTGGACCGCGTCCTTGTTGTCTTCTCCCTATTTCCTGGAAAATTACCTCAATGGGCAGTGGTGACATGAAGGAGGAGTGGCTTACCAGCAGGAGAAAATCTGTTTTCTCCAGAATATGCTTTAAGTTTACAAAATGAGTACATTTTTCATGAGTATTCTACAACAAATTGGATATTTCTTAAGCGGGTCTGAAGGGTGTCCGCATAAGCCAAGAAAATATTCTCGATCTGGATAGTAATCATAAGCGGTTTGTTAAGTTTGGTTAAGTTTCGAGCTGGGAAATGATGGCTACTTATAGACCACAATGTCTTGTTTTTTTTCCATTTGGTTTTCACAAAATATACATCATTTAAAAGGGAATCCCAGACATTACGCATTCGAAAGGACTAGCAAGCATTTGTACTTTATCGTCGATATACCTCATTCCGCTGTAACCCTGTTGAAGCCTTGCAAGTCCATGGACTTAGCAAAGCTGTCCTGTGCAAATTTCTGTGGGAATTGAGTCGAATTGGAGAGAGGAAAATTGCCAAACCTAAGCCGCCACAGCAATAAAAATATCAACGGCAGCAGAATAGAGCAGATACATATGTACATACATACGCCTCCCCATTATTGGCTGCCGCTTCCACTTTAGCCTTTTTCCTATTTTTTAATATTTTTATATAGTCGTACTGCAACAACAACAGCTCACGAAAAGCAACATTTTATGGCAGAGACTTTTTTCTTTGCTTAAATAAATTTCCACTTAATAGATTCGTACAATAAATGGCTGGGATCGGGCATGGGGCAAGGGCAGGGGCAGAGACGCAGCATGCTGTTTTGGGTTTGTCTACTTTATCGCCTCGTCCTGCCACTGCCAGGAGCAGCAGCAGAGGCAGCTTTAGTGAAGTTCCCGTTCTCTTCAGCCAGCCATTGGATTTGATGGCATATTAAAAAGGAAAGCGTGCAAAAAGCTTACGAAAAACACCCCTTTCTGTGTGGGGAGAAAGCTTTACGGAATCCGGTTTAGCCTCTTCCTCGCTACAACAATTTGATTAGCGGCAATTGTGCGAAATTATAAATGACAACGTTTCAGCAGGCTTTAATTTAATCTGAAAGAGTTTCGGCCCTCCTCTCAACCTTTCAGCAGGAATCGCTTAAGTCGGAACACACAAAAATTAATTTCATCATATTTTTCACTTTTCTCAAAAACAACAGCAGCCTCAGCAGCAGGAAAACTCAATCGTCAGCCCTATAGAAACCTACACAGCCCCATCCCCATGGCTGGGTCTACGCTTCGTTGGCTTTTGTTTTGTACGAGGATGCATAGAAGTATAATATGCTGTTAATGTTATCCACAGTCCCTCCTCCTCCTTCAGGCCAGGATGTTGTGGTCTGCTGGCTGTCTGTCCCTGGGTGTGTGTGTGTTTTTTCTGAAAAAAGGATTCGAGCAGCCACAGTTAGCTGGAATCGTTGTCATTTATTATGCCCGTTGTTGCTGCTTCTGCTTCTGCCTTTGCTTCTGCTGCTGCAGGAGAAGACACTGGCTTAGACTTCGCTTTGGCAATAATTAGCAAAAGATATCAAAGCAAATGACTTTATCTGCTTACAAGTCCCACACACACACACACACATACACACGCACGTAACATCCACTGATAGTCTCGTACTCATATTCCCCAGAAGAACAGCCAAGGACAATGAAGATGCTTTAATGCGTTGCTGACGACATCGTTTGCACAGTGGCAGAGTGCCTGTTGTGTTGTGTGGATGCGTTTCTCTTAGTCCTGCTATCCAGGGTATCAGAACATTGATGAGCAGCTTGCCATGACCATAGCGATGAAATCCATTATGGGAATATTGCAATTGTCTCGGAGGTTTAAGATAATTAATATTGAGAGTAAAGATACTCAGAAATAAAAATAATATTTAACATACATATGTACATGTACATATGTATGTATGTAGGTGTCCAATTTCCTTCTAAAATGGCCGCAAGTAAGTGTATCGAAGCTTCGATGCTCCCCATCCTTTCCGGAATCGGCCAAGAGAGGCGCTGGCCTGCCTTTGCTCCTCGTGTGAGGCTGAGGCTGGGGTTTTGTTTAAATTTTCAACCGCACAGCCAGCCAGCCAGCCAGCCAAGACTTATAAAATATGCCAGTCAAGAGCTCAGTGTGTTCGTGTGTGTCTGTGCTTATCCATTACATCTTGAGCTTGTCTCTGCTGCTAACTGTTGGACAGGATGTGCAGCCGTTGTTGCTGCCTCTGTGATTGCCGTTGTCATTTGGAGCTTTGGCTCCAGCTGCCCGAAGTCTCGGGCCAGTGCCTGGCTAATAATTTATAACTAGTTTATATTTTGGCAATTATTTCCTGCGTGAGCACATGAACGACAGAATATAATATCGCATTAGATTTGTGGATGACTCCAACTGAGACAAGTGAGAGAGAAAAACCAAGAGAGACAGCTATAATTAAAGCCATTTTGCGTACGACCCTAATGGGCTTAATATCCAAGCATAAACCGCAAGTCAGGCACGACAATCAAAGCAGGGGACAAGGGAGCACGGGCGTCGCGATAAGAGAAGTTAATTCACGGATAACAATAAGCATGCTCTGGGGGAATGCGGCACCAGCCGAACCAGCCGCACCAGCCACACCAGCCGCACCCGAAACTCCAGCAACTTGTACATGCATCACAACAACTCATGAATATAAATTGCCGCCTCACTTTTGGCTAAAAAGAAGCAGTCAACTGCTCCAAGAGATTGTTCGCCGAAGTTAAAGTCGCCGCGGGTGGCAATTACAATACAAAAAAAAATAAAATAAAAATGTGTAGTACGAGAATGTACATATATATATATATGTATAGCAGACGGCGCAGGTGAATCGGGATTTAAGGGACCAAGTATTGCCAGCATTTATTAATGTTGCTTGAGGCTGAGTCTGCGCCGTTTCTCAGGGGCCGTCATATATCAAATAAGCCGAAGGACCTTCGATAACCGGTGCTGGAATACCCTCACTTGATTTTAAAATATTTTATCGAAAGACATTCCTAGTTATCTATGAAAAATTTATAAATTAGCATCCAATGGATACCAATTTAAGTAATAAATATACATTTTAGTTCATTTAAGAGAAAAATCAACATTAAAACTTGTATTCACTTTAACTAAAAAATATAAATGATTAAAACACTTCAAAGAAGATACTGTTATGATAAAAAAAGGAACTAAAATTCCAAATTTAAATACGGAATTATCTATAATAAAATAAATTCATACACATAATTCAATTTAGGTAAATATTTTCCGATACCCCACTATAAAAGTGTAAGAAAATGAAGGTTCAGAACAACAGTGTCTCAATAAATCCCCGAAACGAACCCCCAGCAATATTGCTGGTCAAGTGTCCTCGCCATGGGTAACTGGCAATCTAGCAGCGGGTGGTCACCAGGACCCCGGACTCGCTCCGGCCACCACCCATATCCTGCCACCATCCTGAAATGTACAAGCCTTGACTTTTTGTAGAATATTGCGTATACGCCCCGCTCAACTCAACGTGTAATTTAAATGCAATTAAAATAATAATTTATCTTGCTCCACCGGCTTGTCAACTGAGTCGGAGTTGAAGGGAAAAGGATCACATACGTCGTGCCCGGACCGGCTCTGCCGGGTCGGGTCCTGCTCTCCTAAGCTGTCCCCATGGAGAGGCATAAATAAATACAGAAACGAGACATTTAGCGGTGATAAATGAGTGGAAACTGACAAGCCAAATGGAGGTATGCGAGCATACCTGTAAAAACGTTCTCCAGGAATTTCAAGTGAGTTGTCAGATGGGTCTGTGGTCGGTGGTCGGTGGTGCCGCTCCCATCAGCTCGGAAAGCACCACATCATTTGTTTGGATGTTTACAAATGCAGTTGGCAATTAGCTGGATACAAATGTAAGAGGTGCTCCTCCAATGCTCTAAAATAAAAAAATATTTGTGGTATCTTAACGATGGATGGATTCGAAATAAAATGTAGCAATAAAAGAGCCATACATAGCAAAATACGTTTTAATTAAATTATAAATATACGAAATACAATAAATCAAATTGCGAATTGAGCCAAAAAACACTCCTCGCTATCATATCGCTGGCCCCGTAATCAGAATCCAATAAACAAATAAAATACCAATTAATTGAATTTTTAACAACCCCTTTTTATTGTCACTCCGGCTCACCAGTTGCAGTTCTTCCCTCCCGTCCACGTATGGGGGTGGAAGCATTTAAATTTTTCATAATAAAATGTAATTTATTGCATTTGCATAAACCTTTTGCAAAGAAGAGCGTGTCGTGCGTGTGGCTGCAATTGAATCAACGCCGAGCAGCAAAGTAGCCAAAGAACAAAATGAACAAAAAGAGGAGCGCATAAAGAACAACAAAGGCAACAAAGTGGAAGCCCATGGGGTAAAATGGCCGCCAAACTGTTGGCAATAGCCGGCGGCTGCCACAATAAAAATCCCTTTTTGATTTATACTCAACTCAATGTGTCATGCGAGTATGAAAAGGAGAGGGATTGTGTGGCATGAATGCGAATTAATCGCTTAATTGCTTGGCCACAGAGGACAAGGGAATGTTTAACACAGAAGTTGATCAAACAAATTAAGTGCGTTCTCAGATCAAGATATAAGGGTGTGCAAGGGGCAGGAGGTTAATCGGCTTCAGTAAGTATCCGAGTCTTTGAAAGATTAAGTACTTTGAAAGCGAAAACCAGATATGAGGAGGTGTCATGAAGCATTTGGAAAATAATATTTTTAATTAGGCGTTTGACCCACTCGCCGTGTTTGCCAGGCTCCTCCTCTTCGCTAATGGCTAAACAAGCACCATCTGCCACTGAGCAGGCTGCGCTCCGCTCACCCAGTGACATGGTTGTGCGTGGTTGCGTGGTCCACACGCCTTGGTGGTTGAGCCCACCTTCCCTATCCCCCATCACCCAGGGCGCTGCATATAAAAACACTTGTGGCTGGGGGCCACTGGTGGATAGTGAATCATGTCAGCGCATGGCCAACGCAAATGCAATTTAAAGCAAACAATTTTTTTGAAATGACCCACATCCGGTGCAGGACAGGCACGCACTTACTACCGCACACAGATAGCAAACGGCAACCGGCAACCGGCAATGGCAGTGGTAGTGGTAGCGGTAGCGGCAACAAAATGAGAGTTGTTTTCACCGTGCGGCACACAACATCATTAAAAATTAATTCACGCTCGATGTCCTGGTGCCGGGATAAAAAAGATATGGAAAGGGAGATCCCGAAGTAGTGGAGTAACCAGTAGCCAGAGCCAGAACCAAAGCCAGAAGTGGAAGCGGGCTAAACAACAGCGGCAAATGAATGCACACGGTTTGCGGTCGCCTGGCTCTGCACTTTATAATTTTGTACCGGCTGCAGCTCCAAGGGACCAGGACCAGGAACAGGAACAGGGCTAGGTCCTGGCCCTGTTTCGGTTCGGTTCGGCCTCCGCCTGATGACTTAATGAGCATAATAAGCTCAGTGCCGAAATTACCTTTTTAAATGAACATGATGCTACCCATCGCCGTTGCCGTTGCTGTTGTCGTTGCCGTTGCCGTTGCCGTTGCCCACACGGACTACAAGTAGTGTCGGGTGCCACAATGCCCACCTGACACAATCCAGCTCCGGTGCAGGTGGGGAGTGTGCCAAATGGGGATTAAAAGTGGCATAGACAAGCGGTTACATATTTAAATTAAGATTTTAATGTTCACACAAAAGGCGGCCATTCCAAAATAACAGTTATGTGTGTGTGTGTGTTTGTGTACGCGTGCGTGTATGTGCGTGTATGAGTGCGTGTATGTGGCGGTACGTCAGGGTAGGCATGGGGGTACCAAACGATTGGATTACTAGGCGGAGCATGGCGGGGCGGGATTGGTTTATGGTACGGGCTGGGCTGGGCTAAAAAGATGCCAAAGAAATGCAAATGCAAATTAATTAGTTGCCGTTTGATTGAGTCACAGCTAAGTAGCTTAACGCAATCGTTTGTTCCGATAAGGTTTTCGGAACGAATAATAGAGCCGTTAATGACATAGGCAAACGGCCACAAATGACAATAGAAAGGGATACATACATACATACATGCATACGTCGATAACGCCGACTAGTCAAGGCCATAAAGAATCTGCTCAAAATATCTCACCGTTAGGCTATGTGATTATTTCATAATCAATTCTCGGATAATGTACAATTTTTATTTATCATACTGCGTATATCAATCATCTTCACATGTTTAATCACATTTGTGAACTCCCCAGCGACTCTTCCATTTGATTATTATTATTATTATTAAACCAAACATATATTTCTTTTTTCTCTGACAGAAATAGGAGACACAGAATATAATAAAATGTAAAGAAAACTATAAAAACAATATAGATGTTTACGAAATGAGAAATGTGATTCAATATTATTGATTTTGGATATCGAAAGTGCTCTGAAGAAGATTTAATTAAAGCTATTCAGGATTGTGTTTCCGAATTGATTTCATGACTTGGAAAAGTTTTTGTTAGAAACTGCAAAAAGAGCTCAGTTTTTAAAAAAGATATGCTTACGGCAAACTAGGAAGGATCTAAAATCGGGTGACATCCTCTCTGACTTGAGACTAGAAACAGAAACCACCCGCCTATCGCGACCAGTAAACCTCAACTGCAAGTCAGCTTTGATAAGCTTAGCGACAAAGTGCCTGAAAAGTCAATCACGACTGCGACACTCTCATGCGTGCGCCCAATAACTTTTAACGAATTTTCAAGGAGGAAGATTGCGTATACGCAGCGTAGGCCGCCGAGAAGGCAACACAAACATACTTTTCAACGCCATAATCAAATTAAAGCATAATTTTTTACGACGTCATAGTCATAAATATGAACGATGAGAAATTGTGCCCCCAAACATGAATCGTAAAATATGAGTGGAATGGGTATAGGGGAATGGGGGACTGGGAGGGCGAGGATGAGATGCAAGTCCGGAACCGGCAGTGGAGTCCTTGCAAGTGATTTCCCATTTCCGCTAAGCGGCAGCGATAGCCGAAGCCTTGGCACGCAGAATAAAATTAAATGTATAAATCATCTTTGTGATGCCTTAAAATTGAATACGCATTCGTCAGCAATAAATCGCACCAGCCCCAGGAAGCTCCTGCATCCACGGCTCCTCCACTCTCCACACTCCCCCTTCCACTTCCCGTCCCTGGCTACATCTCAAAGTTTTTGGTCTCGGTCTCGGACACGGTCACATATGCGTTTTTGCGTTTGCGTTTGTCTGGCTGCCGCCATTGGGGAAATTGCTACAATTCGTTTCATATTTCATGTGGCTTTGGGCTTGGGTTTGGATTCGAGGTTTCCACTTCTGTTTCTGTTTGTGGGCACGGACTTTTCGCTCTTCCGTTCGCTCGCGTTTTTCCTTTTCGCATGAGTTATTATTGGCAAGCGCCAATACGTCGAATCCCTCAAAGATCAGCGACACCGGAATTGTTTGCGAGCTGATTTGCATATAGAATGCAATAGAAAAATGCTTCCTTATTTATTGTTTGTGATAACTTGCAGCCAAGGTGGCTCCGGCTCCGGCTCCAACCTTCATGTTAACATGCATAATTTTTCCACTGCTTACTTCTAGGTGGACTGCGTTGCGCTTTTCCAAAAATTTTTGTATACTTTTCAGCTTTCACCAGGTAACACCTATCATTAAAAATTGTGGAATTTCCATGAGTCAAGATATGCGTGAGTTCTTCCCCTAGGGTATATGTACATATATCTAAAAAGCTGTAAATAACGTGACCAAGAATACAGCAGTTGATTGGGCTCTTAAATGACGCAGCCTTTGCCCGTAATGCCTTTCTGATTAGAAGCCATTCTTGTCATTGGGTTTGCGTGCACGATCATAGATCGTTCACTGCGAAATAATGCTTATATATTATATGGCTGTGGAAGCTCTATCGGCGATATGCCGTTGCCGTAATGAACGGGTAGAATGTCCAACGAAATGTCGCATTACACTCAGATACAATTTTCTGTCCTCATGAATGACCGATTGTAATCCAGTGCGGGGAAGAAAGTTAATCTAAGGGAAGCCATAAAGGGCCCAATATATTTCGATATCAATAAAGAGGTATTTGTTCGAACAATGATCGTTCTTGTACTTTATAAAGAGCGATTTCTATATCAAAAATAAACATATATTTTAGACTTTTGTAACTTTTTGTAATGTAGTGGAACTAAGAAATTCTGATTGACTTTTCAAAAAGTGCTTTCCGCTTTTCCCATGATTTGTTGAATACGTATACTTTGACAACACACTGTGTCGTCTCTATTTTCTCATTTGCATACGATCCGATATTATTTTCTGTATCTCAGTCATAAATAAATACCACAACGAATATGTTTAAACGTCTTTGAAGCCTGCGAATAGTCTAAGTACCACTCATTGAAGGCATAAAACAACAAAATTAATTGCCTTTAATCGCAAAATGATACTTAAACCTACATACAGCGATTATGGACAACAATAGATTGTGGGCATTAGCTCACTTTCTTTTTTAGGGCGATCAGTTAAGCTTTGATTAAAGCAATACTGTTCAATGGAGTTTGGTTGGAGTTCCCTGGTCATCAAGGAAATCTTCCAATTCAATCCATTTTTTGGGCCGCATCTGCCTGGCATCACATCGATCACCAGCCATGTTTCCTTTGGCCCCTCTTCTAGCCAATTTCCAAATAAACGAGTGCTGTGCCTACGAAATTTGTCGCCTCTCTCTTGCCTATGCTAATTTTCCCAAACATGTTCGCACACCGCTACAAGAGGACTGTGTGTCTGTGTGACGGAAGCCCTTTCTTAATTTCGAATGAAACAATGCGCACAGGAAGACATAGCCAAATGTTCGAGCAGCTTGGAAGAGGACGGCGGCAGCAGCGAGAAACCATGTTGTCGAAACGAAAATCGAATTTATGGTCTAACAAGCGCTGTCAAAATGTGAGAATTGAGTGCCTGCTCCTAGCTCCTGGGTCCTAGGTCCTAGGTCCTGGCTCCTAGCTCCTAGGTCCTGGCTCCTAGCTCCTAGTTGCTGTCTACGGCCTCTGCCGAACGAACCGTTTTCCAAACATTGCAGGAGCCCCAGATGCCTCGCAGACATTTGCATCTCGCATATAAATCGCATTAGTGGCACGCAATTACGAGCTCTCGACATATGGGCCTGTGGTTGCGCCCCGCACCGAACCCGAGCTTGAGGCTCAAATTGAAAGTTGAGGTCATGATGAGGGTGCATCGGTGGCCCTGTCCGCCACAGAGCCGCCAATATACAATAACGCCAAAAATCGAGGCGGGATTTCGCACACCTGCGATAAGAAATAATCAGTAACGAGCAGGCGAGGCTAAGGCCTGTACCGGCTAACAGAATGGACACGACGTGTGTATGTACATACATATATGTGTGTATGACATAAAGAGTTATAGCTTTAATTAAGATTTATATAAATACAATGGCACTGACAATGACAGCGTAGATCATAAAACCGATCTAATCGCCTCAGCCGGTGAAATACATATCACAATTGACCATACAATATACTTGGTACAAAGTTTGCCCTATTCCGGATCACAGCAGAATGGGGCACTTGTACATGATGTTGATCTTATCAATATCCTTAGCGCTAAGGCCCAGACGCTGGCCTATCACGGCGCTGGAGTCTAGGGGCACAATGGTGTCCTCGCCGTTGATGGAGAAGGCGCCAGGACGATAGTGCAAGCAGCTGTCGTAGTCGTAGCCCACGTCGAAGTCGGTCACCAAAGACTCCGAGTACTTCTGAAAGTTAAACTCCTTGCCGGGCACTATGTTATCGTAGACCACATTCACGTAATCATCGCGTATCGCAGAACTCTGTTCGTGGTAAAAACCCAAGGCGTGCATGAACTCGTGCAGGATGGTTCCGGGTCGGAAGCAGCCCTCCCCTATCGGGTATATCTCCAGGTTCATTTCCTGCGGGGCTGCGCGATATCCGACATCGGTGTAGCACCCTCCAGCCTTTGCTGTGATTGTCAGATAGGCCGTATCTTGGTCGGTGGCCTCTCTGAATTTGACACAAGAATTTTTCTCCAAGGTGTCGATGCCCTTCAGAATCGCCTCCCTGTGAGCGCCATCAAAGTCCTCCGAAATTTCGTAGATCACCACATTGTTGGGCCACCTCCTGGCTGTATTTATGAGCCCATTGCGCCCTTTGGGTCCATGCTCCAAGTCCGCCTGTTGCTGCTCAGTCAATACCATATCTCCTCCGGCGAAACCACCTGCCTCCTCCGGGTCGTAGACTCCCGCTGGAAGTGGCAACGGCTTGCCCTGGCCCAGCTTCACGGACACCAGTAGAATAACTATAAGGCCAAGCTTGCACATCTTGTCTGCGTTATTTCTCAGCGTAAACTAACGGTCAGGCCGTAGAATCGTAGTACATAAGTGCGATCGAAACGAAACCGCACCACAAAGATTAGATACAAACGGGCAAAAAGTATTTCGCAAATTGATAATGACAACCAATGCCGACCATTTAGATCAAGGTTTATAACAGTTGTCATGCCCAGCAAGGCGCCCAGCTACTGTCCAATAAATCCTCCGCATTAGTCATGTAAATTATTGATACGCATCTCATACGTAATAGGTTGCCCCAGCGGCTGTCCTACGAATATCAAACCAAAACCAAAACCACCAACTGATTGAAATTTCAAGTGGCTGACAGAATTAGAATCCAAAAAGAAATTAAAACAGCTGCTTCCATGATGAGTAATTGGTAGAGAGTCGTCAGCTATGTAGGTCTGATAACTTCCAAACAACCAATACACGAGTAATCGTTCTGCTTAACACAAGTGTTCGGTTGTCTTTGAGGCGTTTGGTTCTTATCGGGCCGGAATAGTCTTCCCCGCTCCATTCCACGGACTACAGTGATTGCGATTTCGAGTCGCTCACCATTATCTAGAAATACAATTTTGCTCTCTTACGAGACGTTACTCGACCCCATTCAAATGAAAGCGGGCGGGTTGGGCTGGAAGTTTTGCCGTACGTCTACTTACTCTTTACTACTTACTCTACTCACTTACTCTATTCATTTTACTCTGTCAAAATTGAAATTAAAAAAAAAAAGACTGCTTGCTGGACTACATATTGTGTATCAAAATGGCCAGAATGATAAGAAAGTTGACCAAATATCGGAGTGCTGTATACTTTTGGGCATTGTGGTACTTGCGATGATCCATTTGATCAATTTGGGAACATTTTCGTGCCCGGATGGAAGAGGAGACACAAGAAAATTAGGACACATTGGAAATATTAAGATAATTGGAATATTTAAAAATGTAACTAATTATGGATGTGCATATCATGTATGTGTATGAAACTCTAAGAAAAAAACTCTGTGTTTCTTTTTGCCATGACATTCTTCTCTGAATTTAAAAGGTATATTCGAGGGCTGTTCACTAAGTCGGTGACTTTGTAAGTGAAACGAAGTTTTTAGATTTTGTTTTTCAACATAGTGCACTTTGTCCAACATTTATCACATTTATTTATAGCTCGCAAAAAGTAGGGCATTGGTTTAAGAAATGACTTCATCGTTGCAGTCAAATCCCTTTCCGCAGGGACATTTCTACAATTTTGCAAATAAGAGAAGTTCACTCATGGCCATTCGTCATTCTGTTTCAGTTGGAGTAAAACATACAGTAACGAAAAACAAGAAATCGTGTTCGAAAGCACGAGACCTAGATTATCGATAGTTAGGTGCCACCTCGATAGGCTGGACTTTAGCCGGAAAGAAAAGAAAGATGAAGAAATGAAGAAGAAAATCACATTGATTTTGGAGAGTTTCAAAGAGTTTTCATTTCACTACGGCCCCACAGACGGCTACCTCCCCTAAGCTGCTGCCTTCCCAATCATTCCGCCTCCTCAACCTGGTAGGAAAATCCACTCTGGCCGCCGCGTTGCACAAATTTTGTTACAGTACTATATCTACATGTAAGAAGTTCGATTTATTACTCGATCAAACTTGCAAGTTATCTAATGAACTCAATATAAGGCGGGGGCCACATAGGAACTCGAAATCCTACCAGCAATACCCATAAATACCAGAACGGACAAGTGGTCGCGGCGTCCGGCCTTCAGAACCAATGGCCTCCACAGAGTATTTGTAAAAGAGAGCTTTACGTAGAATAGAAGGATTAGTTTTATTGGTGATGGCAAGGAGTTTGATTGAGGAGCTTAGACCTCTAATAACTTTCTATGCGTCCAATTCCTATTAGGGTCCTCTTCTTCTATTAGCCTCTGCATCCTCCTGAGCAGTTGCATCCGAATACGTTGCATCGCCCGACTCCGCAAAATGCACCTACCACCATTTGGTGGTCATCGCAGATAGGTTTGGCTGGACAGCACACGGCCGCAGCTCCCTTAAGGAAAAATAAGGCAAGAAGAACGTTCACCAAATGCATGGTTTGATGCGATGTATGCGATGACTGATTGAGTGGATGGGTGACTCTCCAAACTATTCGATGTTACTACTCACTATGGAAGAGATCTCATTTGTGATGCTTCTGCCATAGTATACATAGTTTACGCCGTGAAATTGTAATTCTTATGCTGCAGTAAAGAGCTCGGAACATGGAAATGGCAGTTCATATACATTTCATATTGTTAGATATTATATGCTTATAAAACACCCACCCGAATTGCATATTCTATTGTAGCGAACCTGCGAGCAGTGGGTAAAATGATCCGTATACCAGGAGATATTAGGGCTATAGCTATAGGGGTATAGCTGCTAAAATAATTGATTAACATAAATCATATTTTACACAAAAGTGTAGTAAAAATCAAATCATTTTTTAACCATTTTTTATTGTCACTGTGCAGACTTAAAAAAAAAAACTACCTACTTACATTTTTTTTTTTTATATTATTACCAACAACAATTTTTTCTGAATTCCTTTAAATAACAACGGCTAACGACGGCTTACGGCTTGAAGGCTAATTGTTATTCGATAGTTCATACCTCAGATAAAACTAAAAACACTTTTTACTTAAAAAATATGGCTTCCCTTTCGATATCTGCTTGGAAAACTGCAATGAAAGATGAGGAAACATTTTTACCATAAATATGGTAAATGGCACCATTTGACTCTCCATCTATGATAGAAAGATCTTGAATAGGCCAAAATGAGCCATAATGTTATATTGATATTGTTAAAGAACTGATGAATAGAAAAGTATAGGAATGATTAATTTTCAAGGGTGTGACAAGGCTTGCAATCGTTATTTAAGATTTATTTTTCAATTTCAGTTTTTGTGATCGGTGTTTTCATTGCCAGGACACTGGTACATTTTATTCAGTTTGCGAACGTCTGGGCTGCTCAAGCCCCGACGCTGGCCCATTTTTGAGCCTCCATTTCTTAGGGCTACGATGGTTGGCTGCGATGTGTTCTTGGCAAACGCATTGCTTTTGTAGTGCATTACGCTACCGTAGTCGTATACCTCATCGTAGTTGTTCCAGCTTATTTCTGTTTCGTTGTTCACGAAGTTAATGTGGTATATCTGAATAATATTTTCCCATACAATCCGCACATATTCGTCTCGGTTGTGAGCCACGTGCTGGTGTTCAAAGCCCAACACGTGCAGGAGCTCATGGATTATAGAACCCGCGCGAAAGCAGCCTGTGTCTAAAGCGTCCTGGTGAAGATTCATTCGTAGTGGTCGATTTCTCCAACCAATATCTTCGCAGTAGCATCCCTGATCATGCGATGTTAAATTGACATAATATCTGTGATTATTGGTCGTTTTTGCAAATCTGATGCAAGATATATTTTCTATTCTTTCCATTGCTCGATTGATATACCTTAGATGGGGTTCGTCTATGTAAAGCAAATTACCTTATCAATTGTTATTTATTTACCCTATAGGCTCGTATGCTTACCAAAAGCGCCTTCTTCAATAACGTACAAGACAGTGCGGTTTGGCCAATGATAAACCGCATTTGTTATCACATTTCGCCAAAAGCTCGTTTTAGCGGGTCTCTTTTCGAGGTCACCCTGAAAACGGTTCGGCAAGAGCTCGGGATCCTTTTGCCAAGGCTTTAAAGTAGCGCTCCAAGAGTCTTTAGCCAGCAGTAAAGTCAAAGCCAGGCCGAACGTATTCATCTCGGAGCTAAAACTTCAACTGAAGCGAAAAGAACTTTAGCGCTTGACATTATACCATTATTATTTTATTCGCCATGCTTACCGATGCATTTCTCCATGCATCAGAGTTTGTTTGATGGTTTCCCGATTTAAATGAGGGTTTAACTGCAGGCCCTGACAGCAGCCTGAAAACAACTGTATACGACTACAAACTACTTTGTATGGGCTCCTGCCCAGCCATTCTAGCATACTACAATCCTTTCTGTCCACTCTTTACCACGTATTACCATGTTTTACGATGTTTACGATTAATGTTGTCAAGAACTTGGATAATCTAATGGTAAGACACAATTTACTTTTCGCTTTTGATATCATATAGACAAAAAATAAGTAAAAGGAGATTGTTTTCCTGGTATTCAATAACTATGAACTGGAAATAGAGTTAAACTTAGAGACATACGAGTATTATTTTATATAGTATCAGATCTTTAATTTCTTTTCGTGAGGAATTTTTTTTAAGTACCTTTAGACCTGTCTGGGGCACTTGTACATAACATTTAATTTATTAATATCGGACTGGGACATTTGCAGACGTTGTCCCATAATCTCCTCAGCTCCCTCCTGCAGGGGTATGATGGTCATCTCTTCGTTCTTGGAGAAAGCATACGCCGTGTAGTGCAAGACACTGGCATAGTCGTATGGCTCGCCGTAGTCCTCAACCGTGTCGCTATCGTATTTGTTAAAGTTGTGTTCAGTGCCCTCGATAATGTTCTCCTCGGCTATGCGAACGTAGTCGTCGCGGTCCCAAGTGCTTTGCTGGTGGTAGAAGCCCAGGGCATGCAGGAACTCGTGGATAATGGTGCCGATGCGGAAGCAGCCTGTATCCAGGGCATTGTTTTGCAGATTTAGCTGCTGGACCCTATTAAGATAGCCCACATACGAAAAGCATCCACCCTCCTCAGAAGTGACGTTCACGTAGTATTCCTGGTCAGTCGTTGCCTCCTTAAAAACAAGGCAGGAATTCTGCTCAAGAATACGGATGCCGCGAAGAATGTGGTTGCGGTGCTCAGTATCTAATTTTGAATTTTGTTATCAGACAATCTCGTATGTTAGTATGCTCCTTTGGAGGCCTCACCGATATCCAGATTAATATAGTAGTAGACAATACGATTGGGCCACCGGAACGTCTCATTGCGTAGTCCGTTCCTGCCTTCAGCACTGGGCACCATGTCCCCTTCAATGTATCCTGCGGTTAGCTCAGGATCGGCTTCCATTCTTTCTTTTGGCGCCGGAGCAGCCAAACAGCTGCTGGCCAGGAGAAGAAACGTTAGAGCCAAACCCTTCATATTGTTCGCTTGACCAATGCGTGGAAACTGTTTTGGTCTCCGACGATATGGCTTCGAAGTAGTCTTTATTGTTTGGGGCTAATTCGGGGCTAATTGGGATAATTGGGCTAATTGGGGCATTCGCTAAAAAAAAGTTTTTACAGCCAACTATATTGTGCAATATTGACCACTAAAAGCTATCTAATCGTTATATGTGGCCCGCATAATATGGGCTTACTATATATACGTAATCTTAAAGGTATTTAAGGTATTTCCATTTCAGGAGTTCTTTTCAGTAGTTAGTTCTCGATGATTACAGAAACATATGTGATCTTGTTTTTTTTTTATACCAGGTACTCGAAGAGTTTAGGGGTATATTAGATTTGTGGTGATAGTTGATGTGTGTAAAACCCACAAAGAAGCGTTTCCGACCCGATAAAGTAAATATATTCTTGATCAGCAGCAATAGCCGAGTCGCGGCCTTTGCCGCGGCTCCCACCGTTCCCTTTCGTTAAAGTATATTATAAGTTATCTATTTCCATTTTTGTTTACTTATGGCTTTTTAGATCCGTCCTCTACATTTCTATACTGTATACTAGCTGACCTGGCCACGCGTAGCTGTGTTGTTATATTACATTGTAGTAAACTATTTAAACTTAAACTTATGTTTACCAATAATTTTTGCACACTATTTTTGAAAAACCTGTCTTTGGCTAACACAAATAGGTTCGACAGTTTTTCAACTCGTGAAAATGCATCATATATGTATGTACATATGTACATAGTTGCCCATGAGATTTTCCAAATCTAAATCACAAATGGACATTGCTTGGGCTTGAGAGTTATTTATAGACATGGCAAACGCTATACGAATTGGAAACTTTAGCCTAATGGTATCATTGGAATACGTGGCAACATGACCACTTTGGCTTTAATAATTCCTTTTATGTGATGGCATTCCAGGTATATCTAGTGAATTTAAAAATTCCATTGGAAAATGTACACATTCATTTTCATCAACAACAGTATCGATTGATTTAAAAGACATCAAATCGCCAGGTAACAACTGTTGCATTTGGAAGTTAATTTCGTCAACATCAACATTTTTGGATAACAAAATCGTCCGATGACTGAGCCAGTTATGATTCAAGTAATTATTCTGTATATCCGGAAAAATACTCTGAATCAATGCATGTTTTTCCTGAAGAATAGTGCAGAAATTGTCTGGCATTTTAATGCATTTCATATTTGGTTGAAGTTCTATTTTAACACTTCGCCTCGCCATAAGAATGATTGCTTCAAACATGCATTAATCTCATCCGCAAAAGTAGAGCTAGCACCACCAAAAAGTTTATTATTGCCGTTTGTATCTTGGATAGTTCTATGCAAGAGTGAAAATTTTTGAGCCACTGTGCACTCATCCTTAATTATTATTAAACTCTTTCGTAATACTGCAGCTATTTTTATGTTGCACATTACATTTGGTTTCTTATGAATGCCCAATAACTGCTTGAATGTTAAGTGTGCCGTTTTCCCACCATCTAGCAAAGTAGCCGCAATGCCTGACGATGCAACTGCCAATTCGATTTTCTGTTGTGACCGTACTTTGACAAGAATGAAAGACTTTAAAAATTTCTTACCGGTTGACCTGGAGAGTCCAAGAAAAAAAATCGTCTTGTGCTGTAAGTAATGGCTCACTGTTCTTTTTAACTGTTGCTAAATGACAATAATCATATTGCTGTTCTCGTTGTAAGTCGCTGTTGACTAGTTCAGTGGCTGGGTGATGATGGCATATCATAATAATTAAGTGATAAATATAAAATTAAAGCACATATTCTCGATCGACACTAGCACTTCATTAAACATCTCTGGCGTATAATCTGTGTGTCTGATTCGGCCATACGATTTTTATATTTTTACCACAAAGTTTGTGCTTGCGATAATTAACATGTCGTCAAATTAATTGCAAACAGCTGACGAATGTTATTGGGTGTTGATGTCAACGCAGCATCTTCAAGCGTTAGGTCCCAATGGTTATCGTCTTCTAGCAAGTGCAGTTCACGACATGCATCTTGATATGTTTTGAATACTCGACCACCAATAACAAACGTAGATAGAAGCACTCACGTTACCTTGGATGTACCGTGTAAAGTCGCTCTAATATCGTAGATTTGAAACTGCCTGTAATGGAAGGATGTCGTTTTCCTTGCTTTAGTGGTTCCCATCTTTTAGTGGATTTTTTCCATGTCAAATAACGTGAAGACTCAATATGTATCAGTGTCTTTGGGAGTCGTTTTCGGAGCCTCAAACGCTCGTTGCATATCCTGTATTGCTAGATGCTGGACAGTAGGTAAGAATATGCCAAATAGCTTCGCTACTGCTAATATATCTGCCCATTTGGTATAGTGCTATTTTGTCATTGTTATTTATATTTTGTACTTAAAATATGGCCAAATTACTGCCTTTGCTTACATATTTACAAATGTACTTCATTGATTTTACAGAACTGCAAAGCTCAACCTTGATATGGGCTTCAAAAGTTTTTGAAAGTAATGGTGAGTATGGTACCACCAACTGATTATCAAGTTCTACTTGATTTGGATAAGTCGCAATGTGAATGTGTGGCCACGATTCTCAGTATTTCTGCGGCGCCACATTGGAAAACCGTCAACATCCGTAATAATGACATTCATATGCGCCTTTGGAAAATGTTTCTCACATCTTCCCTTTTTCATGCATGGTGACGTCATGTTGAAAGCACCACACGGCTTGGTTCATGGATCATACATATGTTTGGTAACAATATCAAATAGCTCTTGATTAATTAAAGTATCTGGAATTGCGGCTGAAATTAGTTGATCAATTTCTTCTGAGCAGATTTTATCTTGAAGCCAAATTACAATGTGGGCATGAGGCACACCTCGCTTATGCCACTCAATCGAACACAGTAAACAACGTGTGATACCAAAAACAGAATATTTAATAATAAAATTAATTAAGGATTTCTATTTTTGTTTGAACACACGGGCAGTTATTTCATGGCGATGGATTGCTTGTTGTCCTGGTAATAGTAGGTTTGTATCTCTTTCGAATTCGGATTACATGTGAATGTAATAAACAAATCCTGTCGGCCGTAATGAAGTACGTAAGTCATCGCATCTTGTATGCATTCCTGCATGTTTCGTGGACTGCCGATGTAGCTTGAAGGTAAAATGAAAGCATTACCGATTTCATTGGGACAGCATCTCGTAAGTGAATATATTCTTCCGATAGTAATTTAGCCAAGTTGTATCGAATGAATCGTAAGCGTTCGCTTTCAACCTTAGCAAACATATCAATAATGTATTGATGGAATAGCTGACGATACCGAAGAATATCGGTGTGCGTATTTCCATTCCAAAAAATAAAAAATAAAATACGAAATTAAAATACAGTACAAAAATAAATCAATAATTGTCACATTTACCGGTATTTGTATAACACTGTTTGATGTTAAGGTGATATTCATTCTGGCCTTGCCAAAATATTAATGGATATTGTTGTACGTCGTATGCACGGTGTAGATCCGATATAGTACTGATAGTTTTGTCAACTGGATCACCAACCATAATAAGAGCAACCTCATCAACAGTTGGAGCGTTGTCGTCGAGCAAAACTAATTTTGAATAATTTGAAACGCCAGCAAGATAAAACGCTCCGGCGGAGTGGGTAGAGGTGACAGCAAAACTCTTCCTGATTCGAAATTTCAGTGCCTGACAATATTGACATACTTTATCCATTGCACCGATAGCATATTTTGAATGCACACAGTAGTTAATATCTGGTTCATATTCTAAAGCAAAACCAAAAGAAAATAATATACATACTTCTATTGAGCTAATAATATACATACTTCTAATGAGTCGTACTGTATCTATGTTTCGTTCTCGTGCCGCTCTTGATCTCGTAATAGTCTGTCGCAGACGTTCGTCACGATGCTCTTAAGATTCTTGTGCACGACCCTCTGCTGTCCTGATATTTGAGCTGAATTTCTTGTTGCGATTTGTTCTACCGACTGATGAGCTTCTTTAACACGTCTGCGTCATGCGGCTCTGCTCCTCGAGTCGTTAAGGTTAGATTTTTTCGGTGGCATTTGTTAAAGAATTTTGAACAGTTAAGCACAAATATTTGAAGAGCAGGAATAATTTCACTGCATGACAATTTGCTTTAACGGAAGCACTGACAGTAGCAAGCAATTACAGTAAAAGCATGTTGCTATGAAAGTGTCAAGGAGTCCATCGCGCACAAACAATATGACAAGTGATTTATATACATACATACATATATTAAGATATTATGTCATTAATTTTGAAGAACAATCCTTATATGTGTGTTCTATATTCAGTCGTCCGTTCTCAGCCAAGCATATTCGGGGTGGTGGTATGAAAACTGCACCTGTATAGCATACGTTGGGAGGGTAGAGCAGAGATTGATACTCGATATCACATGAGTTTCTAGCAACTTGAATAGAGTAGTTGCTATGAAGGTTCTCACTATACGCAACAAATTATTAATTCCATTAACATTTCCTTGTTCCAGTTCAACCTGGGTTCTGGTGTTGATTTTGATTCTTGTAAATGTGTACCTAAAACATTATGCGAGTGTACATATGTCAGTATCAGAGAGCAGAAAGTTGAACGAATCCCGACGTTCCGGTAAGCTCAGTGAGAGCATAGCTAAGGGTACGCACGAAATCTCTTCAGACTAGTTTGGGTAAAAGACATCTATCCCACACCTGCATGCTACAATATACTTAATTGAATTTGTCAACCAAACAGATTGTATTTTCGTGTTGAAGGAGACAACAACATTTATCATCATTAAAACAAAATGCTCGAGAAAGGTGCGAAATATGATCCGAAATCGAGGCATCAAGCGAGCGAATTGGCTCAGATCCGCTGGTTCGCAGTTGGACACTTGTACATAGCGTTCAATTTATTGATGTCCGTCTGACTCAGCTGCAGGCGCTGGCCTATGACGTCATTCATTCCCTCCTGCAGTGTCACTATAGTGCGCTTATTGTTTTTGGAGAAGGCATAAGGACCATAGTGCATAACACTGCCATAGTCGTACTCCTCGTTGAAATCGTTGAGTGCCTCCGCGCTGTACTTGTTGAAGTTAAACTTCATTGGCTCTATAATGTTCTCCTCCACGATCCGCACATACTCATCCCGATTGGCAGCGCTCTGTTGGTGGAAAAAGCCCAGAGCATGCAGAAACTCGTGGATGATGGTGCCGATGCGGAAGCAGCCTGTATCCAGGGCATAGTTTTGCAGATTTAGCTGCTGGACCCTATTGCGATAGCCCACATACGAAAAGCATCCACCCGCCCCAGAAGTGACGTTCACGTAGTATTCCTGGTCAGGCGTGGCCTCCTTAAACACCAGGCAGGAACTCTGCTCAAGAATACGGATGCCGCGAAGAATGTGGTTGCGGTGCTTAGTATCTAATTTTGATTTTTGAATTTTTTTATCGGACAAACTCGTATGTTAGTATGCTCTTTTGGATGCCTTACCGATATTCTGATTAATGTAGTAGTAGACAGTACGATTGGGCCACCGGAACCTCTCGTTGCGTAGTCCGTTCCTGCCTTCAGCACTGGGCACCATGTCCCCTTCAATGTATCCAGCGGTTAGCTCAGGATCGGCTTCCATTCTTTCCTTTGCCGCCGGAGCAGCCAAACAGCTGCTGGCCAGGAGAAGAAACGTTAGAGCCAATTCCTTCATATTGTTCGCTTGACGAGTGCGTGGAAACTGTTTTGGTCTCCGACGATATGGCTTCGAAGTCTTTATTGTCAGTAATGTTAATGGATAAATAATGACCGCAAAAAGCTGTCTAATCGTTAGACATGGCCCGCATAATATGGGTTTACTATATACATATATGTACGTAATCTTAATGGTATTTAAGTTTTTTCCAGGTTTTTAGTTGATCTTTTTAGTCATTAGTTCTCCATTTTTACAGATACATATATATGATTTTGTTTTTGTATATTTATGATTGAGGCTAAAATGGTAGGTACATATACTTTTAGATACTATGGATTAAAATAATATGGTCCCTATTTAATTGGTTTTTTGTATTTATTTTACCAGCTAAAGAACCATTACTGATCCAAGAACTACTTATAACAGTTGTTTCTTCTATCCAGAAATGGGTATAGGAGGTTTATAAACCAGAAGGAAGTATATTTCTTACCAAGAAATACCACAAAGTAGATTTCAGGAATGTAAGTCTCTCAGCTCGTGATTATTCAGTTTACTGATGGGACGAGGACGGGTACGGGGACAGGGACCCCCATATTCTGCTAGATGGATTACGTCTTCTCAGATGTGCTACCTTGTTATCACTTTCATTCAGCCGAAAATTACAACAGCGAACAAACCGTGACATTACCTTACCCCCTGCAACCCCCAATCACAATCAGTTACTGAGCTCTCTTCCCGAAAGGAACAATTTTCGTTCCTAAGGTAATGTCAAAACCAATGACAGCGACGTTCATATACTTAATTGAATTTGTCAACCCAACAAACAGATTGTATTCTCGTGGGGAGAGGAGACAGCCAGAGGTAGCAGTAAGAAAACGACATTTATCATCATTACAACAAAATGCGCGAGAAAGGTGCGAAATATGAACAGAAAGCGAGGCATCAAGCGAGCGAATTGGCTCAGATCCGCTGGATCGCAGTTGGACACTTGTACATAGCGTTCAATTTATTGATGTCCGTCTGACTCAGCTGCAGGCGCTGGCCTATGACGTCATTCATTCCCTCCTGCAGTGTCACTATAGTGCGCTCATTGTTTTTGGAGAAGGCATAAGGACCATAGTGCATAACACTGCCATAGTCGTACTCCTCGTTGAAATCGTTGACTGTCTCCGCGCTGTACTTGTCGAAGTTAAACTCCATTCCCTCGCTAATGTTCTCCTCCACGATCCGCACATACTCATCCCGATTGGCAGCGCTCTGTTGGTGGAAAAAGCCCAGAGCATGCAGAAACTCGTGCACAATAGTGTACAGACGGAAACATCCGGTTCCCACTTCGTAGTTCTGCAGGTTCAGCTGCTGGACTCGATTGAGGTAGCCTATGTAGGAGTAGCAGCCGCCTTCTTCCGACGTTACGTTCACATAATACTTCTGATCCGTAGTGGCCTCCCTAAAGGTGAGGCACGAAATCGACTCAATTTTCTGGATAACACTGACAATTTGATTCCGATGCTCTTGATCTGTGCACATAGACACATAGTTATAAATAATCATGGTATCTGCCTAATCTATTTGAATGATCGAGTCTTACCAATGTAGCTATTGATGTGGTAGTATACAATTCGATTGGGCCAGCGGTAGGTCTCATTTCGCCATATATTCCTTTGCGGTCCGTTGGGCACCATATCGCCCTCGATGTATCCACCTGTCAGCTCGGGATCTGTCTCAAGGCGCTGAACAGGTGCGGCCAGATAGGTCCTTGACAACAACAATGTCAGGCCAAGAATAAGTGAGGAACACTCCTACATGTCTTCCGCTGGACGTCCAAATCTACTAATGGCTGGACAGTCTTCCGCAAAAGTATACAACAAGTTCTATATAAGGGTTAATCTGCAGTATTTATGACGGCATTACCAAAGGTGACTGCAAGATGGTATCTAATCGCAGCGTTATCTAATACACGTGGGCTCTCGCCTTCAATTATTGCATGCTAACAAAGAGTTCTTATCTGATGACTTACTATTGCTACTTGTTCAGATGCTTGACTTATAAGGTATTAGGGAGTACCATATATTCTACCCTTGAACAAAGTATTTAGAAAATGTTGATATATTTGCAGAGCATACAGAGCAGCATATCTGAGCTCTATGATCTCTAAATATAATATATCCGTTTAAAGTACCTCAGTTTCAAAGATATTTCTACCTCTTTTATTTATCAGAATGTGAATCCTATCTTCTACACTTCTACATCGGATAGCTTCCATAGGAACGAAAAGCACGAAATGTTTGAGTTCATAGGTCAATAGCCTTCCTTTATTTTCTTGCGTCTTTTAGCGTCTAAATGAAATTAAATAAATTGCGAGTGCGATTGGCATGTTGCGGTTATCTGCTCCCATTACCTCATTGCGTTCGAAAGCCGTATAAAAACCAACACGTTTGAAATTTAAGAGGCAGTTCCAAAATGCCCTATCTTACTTTTGGATTGCTTCTCACGATTGGACTCCTTGTCAATGCTCGTCCTCCAGGCACAGTTGAGGGCGATGACATGAGACTCACACCAGAACAGATAGACATTCTGGAAATGCATAGAGGCTCTCGCATAGCTCATTCCTGGTCAGGATATTACTGGAAGGGAAGCACTCTTGTCTACAGTCTTGGTGAAGGCCTGTGTATGTATCCTAGGGTATTCTGTTACAAGTCCTGTAGGACAGTTTACTTCTACAGCTTCCTGGGACACCGCTCTAATCGAAAAAGCCATGGCAGCGATATCATCCAGAACATGTGTACGATTTCGCAAGACGACGAATTCGAAGGAGCCGCAGGTGGTCATACAGAGAAAGGAAGCCGGCTGCTGGTCATACGTTGGGTTCCTGGACAGACAACAGCAACTTCTCAATCTTGGCGAGCGGTGTATGTCCAGCAGCACAATTCAGCATGAAATACTCCACTCCCTGGGGCTCTTCCACACGCATTGCGACCCGAGGCGTGATCAATATGTAAAGATCTATCCGGAGAACTTGAAGCCCGGGTACGAACACAACTTTCGACTGATCGCGGCCAGCCAAAACCAAGTGACGGATTTTGAACTTGGTTACGATTATAAAAGCATTATGCACTATGGCGAGTATGCATTCTCGAAGAACGGTCTACCGACGATAGTTCCTCTTCAGAAAGGTGTGAAGATTGGGCAAGCAAAAGTACTGAGCGCAAATGATGTGCGGAAGCTCAACCGCATGTACTGCTAGGAAAGCTAAGGGCAACAATAGATATATATTTATGTATGTATTATATGTATGTACATATGTATAACCGCACACTGCTAGACCGTATCCTTTCTCCAAGTAATCGCAACATTTGCAATTCCAACGAGTTGTTGCACTTGACAGGAAACAAGAATCTCCTCCCGGCCAAGCTGCAACCTCACTCGCAGCGCCGTTAATCCACGAAACAAAAAGCTCTGGCCATGCTAAAGGAAGTGTTTGCCTTTGCCGGCAACTAAAAATTGAATATTTAGTGGTCGTAATTAAAAATTAGCGCGCTGGGCAACTAACCAACCAGCCAGCTACCGCTACCCGGCTGCCCGACTGCTTGCCAGCACCAGCCCCAAGCCGGAGTGTTTCCTCAGAGCCATGGCTCGTAATCCCAGGACCAACTATCTGCGAACTCTGTCCTGGTCCTGTATGCCGGTGGACGGGTGCGGTGCCCCTTCCCCGCTCCCCAGTTCCGTCTCCACACAAGGACTCGTATATACATATATTTGGTTTTTTAATGGCACAAATTGTAGTAAAGCCAAAGCTCCTCCTAACCAGAGCTACCTGCACACCAAACGGAAGTCGTAAACATTTAATTTATGCAAGCAATGCATTCACTTTTTTAGCTGCATCTAAAGATGGGCTAATATCGTCTACCAGGATACGGTTAGGACCGCTTCGGTACGGCTGTTAGTCGGGTTCCTGGGGCCTGGCGAAAGTTACCTTATCAGTACGCCAAGTGCACTGAATTAAGCGGGCCTTGATCGAATATCTTATGCTGGTTAAAGAAAGTGGAATAGCTGTGAATGAAAAGTACGTTAATACGGAAGGATTTAACTGTTGAATGCTCGGTGCTTGACCCTCAATAGCATCTATTTCAGGCTGTCTCTTTTGGGTATTTGGAATATTTGTGATATTTGGTGGAATAATGTGGGGCCTGCTAGATCTAATTGTAGAGTAAGGATTTAAACCGGTCTTATTTGATCTGCTTTGAAATGGTGAAATAATTTTACAAGCCTGCAATGCTCACATTTTCCTTCTACAGCATTCAACTCAACTAAATCGTTTCGTATTTTAATTTTGCACTCTTGCCCAGCGTCCCACCATCGCGATTATCACTCTTTCCAGTAATAATGTCTTAGGGATTTCTTTGCTTTTTATTTTAAGAAAATATTGCTGGAATAATAAAGAGGATTTAATGGGTTAAGGCGGGCACTAGGACGCCTGGCCATCAACTTTTCGCCAAGAGCAGTAAAAAAGTCAGCTGGCTCGGCTAGCTTTTCTTTTCCTTGGTCCTTTCTTTGTGCTGTGCCTGTCTCCGTCTCCGTCGGCGTCTTCACGCCCGTCCGCTCTGCTTATGATCGTTCTAATTTTATGACATTCTGTTTTCATGCATAGAAGAGCAGACGCATGTGTGTGTGTGTGTGTGTGTGTGTGTGTGTGTGTGTGTGTGCGTGGGGGAGTGCCTGGGCCTGAGGTCTGGAGTCTGGGGTCTGGGATGGAGAGATATACTCGGTGGAGGTCTCTGCGAGTGCAGCCATAGCCATTTCATAGTCAGACATGAATGCTGCGCTTTGTTGCCCTGCTACGCCTTTGTTTGTATTGCCCTCAGGGGTAAAGTTTTTAGGATAATAACTTCCTGCGACTTTACGAGCCAAGGCAAAAGCCGAAATCCCACCAGCAGCAACAACAGCAACAACAGTGATATGAGAATACTTAAGCAGGAATACACTGACAGCAAGATTCGCTTACATATATATATTTAATTCGATGAATACTTTAATATATTCCTAAATAGAGCCATTAAATATTACAAATAAAATTCACATAGAACCTTTACATTTTTTACATCGCTCCAAATAATATTTGCAGCTTTAAAAAAAACAAATACAAAATATATAACTTAATTAATACATGTACTTATTTATTTACATGCCCTTAGCATTTAAATTAGCTTTACGCAGTTTGAAAATAATTAATAATACATTTTTAATTTCACGAAAGGTGATTTTAGACAAACACTTCAAAAAATGACAAATTCTGGGAAAATGTATGCTCCTTTGGTAGTAGAAGAAATAAAATATCGAAATGACTTGGCCAGTATCTGGCTTAGCTGTAATTTGTATCTATAGATGCGACATTACTGTTCCGTTTTAACTGAAGTTGTGGTGGTTTCTGTCAGTGTGGCAGAAGAACAGCATACGAACAGCGTGGCGAAGGCAAGCCCTGAAAAATATCTCAAGACCTCCACTTAAAGCAGCCAGCGAGTAAAAGCAAAAGCAAATGCCAACACATCAGCGATTCGGAGAGAGGAAGGGACAGCCGCAGAAACTTTTGACGTTGTCGACAACGTGGCAGGGAGTGGCAAGGGATGGCGATGGCATGGGACATGCCACAGGATGAGGGCTGCGGTGCTATATTAAAGACAGACAGCTGTACTAGAAGCACCGCCATGACTGTGGGCATAATCTCAGATATAATTACACACACACACAACTCACAGCACAGCCCGGCTCAGACCGGGCTAAGAGACAGAGACAGGACCTCAGCCTGAGCCTGAGCCTGAGTCGGAGCCAGAGCCAGAACCAGAGCCAGAACCAGAGTCAGGGACTGACAAATGCAGTCACACATGAATGAGCGTTCTTCCAGGTTATTCTTTTGTCGCCTTTTTGGTCTATTCCATTTTTACTTTTTGCGGACAAGGCGAAAGTTGACTTAAGTGGTGGCACAGTCCTGCCCGACCACGGTGAGCTCTCGCTCGGGTGGATTTTCCCGTGGGAGGCAACTTTTAAAGTGCATTTAAAATTAATTAGGCAGACAACACGTTGCCTGTCGCGTCGAAAGTATATTGTATGACACGAAACGAATGACATGTTTCCCCTTTACCTGTCAATTAACAAGTTTCTTTCTTTTCCGTTTTTGATGTAATTGATTTAGCGCCAGGCGCTGTTCTGTCGAGGCATTCAAATCAAAGTTGAACCAAGTTAAAGTTCTCGGGGTGTGAAAGACGCTTTTCCACGCCACGCCACCCCACCCCAATCCCTTCCATTTCCCTGCTGTTGCTTCATACGCGGCTTGAAAAGTTTAGACACAATATCGCTAATGATAATTACAAGCTAAAAACTTTTCCTACATTCGCTAGCCCCAACCACCACCAATTGCTCTCCTCTCCCCTATGCGTTTGTGTATTTGCTTTTAGCTTCCGTTGGCAACACGAGCATAAATATAAAAATTTTCAGCGGTTAGCACAAAAGTTCAGCAAAGCCGGAGGGAGCGATAAGGGACTGCAAGTGCAGGGTAGATGTTGTGTCTGTCGGTTCTAATTAAGCACTATTAAAAATAGTTGCAATCAATGTACATATATGAGCATATCAGAACTATAACTAAAAACCAATCGAGCCTATATTACTTTGCATCTCAGCTGATTCTGATAACTATATTACTTCGCATTTTAACCGATTAATACCAATAGTTTGAGCGGGCTGACTATATGAATATCCGTTCTTTGAAATTTGTATACTACATATACTTATCCATATGTTTAAGTATTGTGGAAGGTATTGTGGGCACAAAACCCATACAATTAGGCTATAAATTTCGAATTATTCATGACTTTCATCATTTAAATTCCACACATGGGACTGTGCATCAGATCTGTGCATTACATGAGTAGCCGGCCCTTTCGCTCATATCCATTCAAGGAAAATAGGAACTCATTAGCCATGGCGAGCACCCATTTGCAATGGCTCGGTCGAACAACACGACGCTAATGAAGTACAAATTGGCTAATGGGGCGGGTCGAGACCCGTCGAGAGGAGAGGAGTCTGGGCCTGAGCCTAAGCCTGAGTCGGAGGCGTCGACGGAGTCTAATTATCAATGAGCGCGACGCCTGTCGAAGTTCGACTTCCTTCTCTGATGGAGTTATGGCATGGAGATAGAGAGAGGGAGATGCGGCCTAAACTCAACAGAGCAAGAACGAAAGAGATGCACAGTGTTTTTATGTGAAAACTTTTGCGCATTTTCATGGCGGAACTTTAATGGATTAATTTACCAAAATGTTCGTGCCAGAGGAAATTGAAACATAGTGGGGGAGCGATAAGAAGAGCTCCGCTCCGCAGAAGTTGAAGATTTATAGCTAACACCGAGACTGCGACGCTGACTGCGACTCCGACTCCGACTCCAACTCAGACTCTGATTCTGGCTCTAACTCGAACTTAATGGACGCTGATCATTTGAAGAGATGCAAAAACATGGAAGCTGAACATTCGGATTATTCTCTTGCTCTTTCGTGGGGCATGTACATTCTAGAGGATATTCTAATTTCATTACCCACTGGCAGAGAGGCAGGGGAAAAAGTTTTATTAACTTTTTGCAAGTTTTTGCTGCACAGAAATCATGAATATTTTATTGCATACTCCCAGGCGCCCCACATACACACAGCACCCAACTCAAATACTGGAACGAAACGAGCAAAACGAGCAAAAGAAGCAAAAGTCAATGATGCGTGTGAGCCAGTGCCTTTTATCAATTTAATTTAATTAAAATTAATTCACCAATAATTGACTTTTAATATGCAATCATTTGTATCAACGGACTAGAGGAGCCGGGCCGGGCCGGGCCTGCAGAGCCAGCAGAAGCCGAAGCAGGAGACGACAGTAGTCGACGGAATTGTGAATTGAGCTCCATTAAAAATTGTGAATTATTTAATTGCTCATTTGTCGACGCTGCATCGAGGTGAGAAATGTGAAGTAGGAGAAGGACGCCTGCAATATCTACGAAGGGAACGACGGAAATGACGCAGTCAAGGATACTGAAACTCGGTGAAGTGTTATGGCACGCACCTTTAGACCAGCTTGTAGGCTAACGCGAAAGTATTTCAGACCCGTCACATAGAAGGGCTTGCTATTCATCTCTATGGCCAAATTTATAAGTTTCAGCAGGCGCAGATTCTCCTGGCGATTGGTGGAATATACGAGGACCTGCTCCCAGTGGGTAAGATAGTACATGGAGCTGAGGGAGTCCGTCTGTTTCGTGTTTGGTGGAGAATAGTACAGATCATCTAAGAGAATGCTGATAATGCTCACCGTGTAGGCCAAGCTAGACCCGAGCTGGCCTAACGATAGTAGTTCCACAGTCTTGGCCCCAAACCAAATGGCATAGATGTAGTTGGCCATGGGGTTCTGTAGGGAAAACCCTGTAAGTCCAAAGTACATTTTCTATTGGCCAACGTCAACCTACCGTATAGGCCTTGAAGGATAGGGCACAGAGCAGGCCCGCTGCGAAGGCAAACATGATGAATACTCTGACCGTATACTGGGCCTCCAGCTGTTCTCCGAATTGATTCAGAGCCACGTTCTTGCGCAGCGTTTTGATAATCAGCTCCTTCAATTGTCTAGCCATATGGGGACGCTGCCGGTCCGCCAAAATCGTCTGAATGGACTCCTCCAAGTCCCTCTTGAGCAAGAGGTAGCGCCCATTCAGATGAACAATCAGCTCGCAGAGCAAACTTGTCTCGCCAAACATCATGGAATCGATGATGATGCCCACCCAGACATTGCTGAGCAGCAGGGGGATGAATACGGACAATGGCTCAGTGTCAAAGGGAAATACCATCGAGTAAAGAAAGTCCTTCCGCTTGTTGATGACGGATAGAACTGGCGAGATGAGGTAGCCAGAGATGACAGCCCCATACATGGCGGAGACCAGGCGATTGACAAGCATTTTTCCATCCACTCGACGGAACATGTCCGGCTCCTTCCTGGGATCAATGTAAATGGTGAAGTAGAAGCGCTGCAGGAACTGCTGAAGCTCCTCGAAGTGAAGCAGGATGTGGAGACTGCGGAACTGAGCCTCCACCAGTATCAGGTATGTGGGCATGCCCGTCAGAAACGCATCCATATTAAGGTTAGACGCTTCCAGGCGCAGGTACCTCAGCTCGGCATCGTTATGCTGCAAAAAGATCAGGCAGCCCGCCACAGCCAGAGCACGGTCCAGATACCTGCCCCACTTTCCTGTACTGGGATCCAGTGGCCAGAAAATATGATTCAGTCGAAACAGGGCCAATGGCCAGGCCAGCCGCACCCTCTGACCATCAGCCAATCGAGGCACGTAACGAACCATAACGGACTGGTTCGAGGACTGCGAGGGAATGTTTCCACCTCAAACATCTCCGACTTATATATACTCGAACATCAAGGATTACTTTGAGGCGCACCCAATGACAATTTCCCAACTTTTAAATGAACTCTCCCATGCGTGCAATGGCTCAATTAAGTTATTATCCCTCAGTACCGAGTGGAGCGGCAGCATTTGAAAGTTTCACATTAATATTGCCTCATTTACGATTTAATGGCTTGTTCTCAAATATTTGAGTCTGCTTTCAGGCAGTAAGGGGAGGAAATTGGACTATTACCGGCTGTGAAACGCAGGTAATGATGTCAACAAAAGCAAACAAACTCAGAAACCTGACAGCCGGAAAAGCAACGACTGGAACGTTTTCTCGGACGGAAAGCTCTAGTTAAATATTCTTAACTCAAGACTTCATCTCTGAAACTGAGTAACGTAAGCGATATATTTTTGGAATACAAATTATCTATAACTATAACCTAAGTCTGCAATACTACTGAAAATACTAAAAACCCTAATCTTATCTTTAGAGTTAGGAGCAACAATTTCCTCCAGAGGATGCCCATAGGGAGGTTTACTCCGTCTTCTTGATGAACTTCTCTTCAGTGTAAAGAGCCAAAATGGGTAGGTAGAAAATGGGGTAGAGGTAGAAAATGGGGCATGTACATATGCAAACTGTAGGGGAATCAGAGGGCAATGAGAACATGGCCGACGAATGCTTTTGCAGAGACGACAGGTGTCAGCAACGACAATAAGGCAGCAGAGCACAACAGAGCACAACAGGAGGGAACGGAGAGATGCCTTACCTATTCTGATAAAAGGGGAGCCAGAACTGAGAAAAACCATCCAAAGATCCTAGAACATTTTTATACAAAAAGCCATACTGGACCGTACAAAAAATTAAATAAATGGACGAGGTGTAACAGAACTTTGTAATAATAACAAGATAATAATATAACCTTTAGTTTATTCCAAATTATTGAGTATACTTATCATTAATTAATACTTTCCTTGTTCATGCGTATAGCGGAGTCTCTTGAGCACTAATCGGAGAGTTAACTGTAATTATCAAACATATTTTTGCACTCTAGGAGCACGCCACAGCATCCCATCCCAGCCACGATACAGTGTCTAACATACCACCTCTGTTGCATATTGCATTCATTTACACAGCTGCTGGTCCTCTCGCTTCTGGGGTATAAAAAACTCACTTAACAAATTCATAAAAATCAATTAATTCAAACGCGCAACTTTCGCACGCTCCTCCAGCTTTTCCCAGGATTTCTACCAGCGATGCCATTTGTCTCTGCTCCCATCAAGACCTGGCTCCTCCATCGCGTCTGTGGTCTGCACTGGAGATAGTGGCAACAGTTTGTGTTATGAATATTTTAAGAGGCAGCCGTCGCTCCCCTGTCTAACCGAATAGAAAAACGACAATAAGGCAGCAGAGCACAACAGAGCACAACAGAGGAGAACGGAGAGTGGCCTCAACTCCGGGCCTGGCTGGTGTTCGGCGTAGAAACTGCAGTTTGCTCGCCACATTCATCTTAATTTCCTGTCACGACAATGACAACGACGTTCGTCGGTCGTCGGTCGTCGGTCGGCTGGCTGCTTGGTGGGTTGTTGGGTAGAGGGTTGGTGGGTCCGTTCTGGACATCCTGTCCAGCCAAGAGTGCGCGGAGCAAGTTTACGGTCTAGCCAAGTGGCTGACCAAGCCTAGTCCCACAACAAGAACAACACATTTCACTGCGATTCTGTGGGCACTTAGGTCTACGAGGGCTGATCAGTAGAGTCAAGGCCATTTAACGAGTTACGACGAATGTTTGTAAAAGTACTATATGTAATCGCTATGTAATTTCAAATTTCTTATATACAAATTTATACTATGCATATTTACAAAACTTATGTATTTATCTCCTGAAATATATTGACTGCTCTTGTACTTGAATTTTTATTTGTATACCATCAAAGTGTAGAGGGCATAAATACTTCGACATCACCAAGTGAATCCTTTTTCCCATTCTACTCTCTTGTGCTCCACTTTTTGTTGTTCCTTGCTGAGCGCTTTTTAAGCCTTTGTAGCGGCTGTTGCTGCTTTAGCCTTGCCATAGAGCCGGCATCTGTAACTGTTCTTTGTTCCTCGTAGATGGAATTGTTGGCTGTCGGCTGGCTGCTGGCTGTAGGGTATGGGGCTGGGAGCCGTATCCCTGCCGTCGCTGTGCGTGGGAATCCCGTGCCAAATGCCGTCAAAAAGCAGAGGGCCAGAAGCGTTTTGCCCGGGCGCTTCACATAAACAAGGACCCCGTCTCGTCCTCCCGCTTCCTGACCACCAACTCTTTTGCGCGATGTTATCGCGTGCCACAGGATATTGCACTCTAAGCCAGTAGATGGCGTCATGTAAAGCTGGACAACATCCGATTAAAACTTTACGATGTGCGTGTATTCCTCTTTTGCCCCCATCTGACCAACGCATTCTCTGTTTTTCTGTCTCTCTGTTTGTCTGTTTGTGTTGGTAAGTTTATGTATGTGTGTGTGTTTGTGTGTGTGTGTGTGGGGAGGTGTGGGTGTGCGTATGTGTGACGACTAGGTGGAGCACTGACAGAGAGGCAGGGCCAGGGGCACGCGCTGGCCAGCAAGTGGATAAATTCTCATTTACTGCTCTTTTAAGCATGTGGTGTTTTTACTGCTCTTCTTATCCTTCGCTTGCTGCTAGTTATACCAACTAGAGGGAATTCAGTTAGTCGGGGTATGTTAGAATATGTGAGAGTAGTATTATTTTTCAGAAGAAATAAGAGAGTATACAAAAGAATATACCAAAATATACTATATAAATACATATATATACATATGATTCACATGAAATCTCCGACCATGACTATAATTAATTAACTGAAGAATAAACTATAACAACAGACTGCATCAGATAGATTGGTTCCTTGATCCTTTGATTCTAACAAAAAATGGTTAGAGACTCTCACAAGCCACAGACATTTGCAGACGCTCAGTTATTTGCAACTCATAAAAAGTTTGAAACACAATCACGAGCACGAGATACATTTTCCATAATTAAAAAATACTTGAAATAAATAATAAGCCCCCATATATGTATGTACATACAATAATGTAATATTTCAACTGTCAGGGCCGGTCTAACTACCATTTTGCATATGCAATTTTGAATGCAAAGTAATTCAATTATGAATTCAAACTTGGTAATCTTCTATTACGACTATCATAATTTGGAAAGTGACAGTGCCCTAATTTTCTAATTATTATTTCCAATTTAAAAAAGCACTGAAACACGCACAGGACAACCCGTGTCACCCAGCCATAGAGAGAGTCAACTTACATAGATCATATTCCTGTAGATGTGACATACCATAAGGACTGAACAACTGAAATTTTCCCATCAACTTATGTATATCCGCAAAGATCTAAGGTATCAAGGAGTCAACACCCCACCCTAGCGCGACCTCCGTCGCGACGCGTTCAGTTTCAGCGTGTAAATTGTCCTCTCGTTATGTGGGAGGTGGGGTCGGTCGTTGGCAGGGCCGAAAGAGTGGCAGAGTGCCAGGGTAATAGCGCGGCATGTTAAACTGACCGCAAGCATTGTTTATCATTAAGTGCGGACCAGGCCAGAACGAGATGTGGGTGACATTCTGGGGCAGGATCTAGGCTTGGTCCTGGGCCTGGGCCTGTGCCTGGTCGTGTTGCGGAGTTGCCATGTGTCACATGACATATGTATGTGTAACTGGAATGTACTGAGAGCCTCAACTCAAGCCTCAGCCTCAGCCCCAGCCCCAGCCCCAGCCTGGACACAGCATTTTTTGGTTTCGTTTTTTTGTTTTCCTGCTTTTCTGACCGGCGAAACATGTGTATTGTGGCTGCCTTCGTCTGACGGGTTTCGAGCCGCATTGGGATAATGGAGTCGTTAGTTAGTGCCACTAAAAACCAAATGAAAAGCTCAACTTTAAGCGCTCAAACATTAAATAAAGGAATTAAAATAAACTCCAGTGTTTTTTTGTTTTTATTTTAGGGCAGAAATTTAGCTGTCCCTCCGTGCCCTCCAAGTCCTCCATTGCGAGTGCAGCGAGTGCATGCAAAACTTTTGTAATTAGGAAGCAATGTCGGTCATTAGTGCGGGCGCCACGAGAGGGGACGGAGCACAAATGGGATAAGGACAATGAGGCTGAAGGGGAGAAGAAGATACCACAAAAAGGGCGCCAGCAGTCACAACAACAATGCAAATGTGCGACCAAAAACTAGAAAGGAAAACTATGAATTTTTCCCTCCACTTGGAAGAAGATGGAATACACTACCCATCGCTGATAGTCGAGAATTACACAACTACCTTGAGATAATTACGAAGCTTTGAAGAACTTGAAACTATCATTTAACCAAATACTTACCGTTCAACCATCAGTGACTTGGGATTATACAGGATTATAGAACTATTCAAAAAAGCAAGCCGTTTGCGTTGCGTTATATTACAGATTTAGGAAAGGTATTGCCTCCGTCGTCTGGATTCTCAAATGCATCGCATCGGACTCCTAACATTGTAGAAACAAAGAAACGGAAAACCCCGAGGGAACCCACGACAGTGGCAATGAAGATGGCGACCAACATTACGGCCCAACAATTGAAATTGAAAAAATATCAAATAGCGGGGCTATGGATTCGTCCAGGCCAAGAGATGGCTGGTCGGGCACCATTGGCGGAGCATCAAACGTAATTTTAATAAAGTTTGAATGCAAAACTTTCTGATTTGAAATGCATATAAAAGTTAACTATTTCCGACGGTCCAGCTCGCCAAAGCGAACCACAAAAAGGCAGAGCTGCGAATGTGTGGGAAAAAGTTTTCATTTTTGTTGCACATTGCGGTGATCATTCGATGGGGGGTTCTTGGGCCTGGGCATAGCGGCAGATCCGAAGCCGAGAAAACAGCGGAAGTGCCAGCCACTGGCCAAGCCCCATTGTGACTGACAGAAGGCGCCATCGCCATCGCCATTGCCATCGTGGTCCTTGTCGTAGATGTCTGGCCATGGCCATAAATTAAAGGCAGCAAACCGAGTGCGGAAGCACAGTCGCAAGCTGCCAGAGGAAGGGGAGTTTGAGGTATGGAAAGCGGACAAGTGGATTCCATCCATTACATCTTGGATAGAGCCAGGGCCAGAGCCAGGGCCTAGGACTTGGACTAGTACTGGGATTGTGCCAGAGTCAGTGCCAGTGCCAGGGACTGAGCTACAGCAACGGAAGCGCAAGCTGGGCTGTTAAGTAGCCTCGAGTCTCCGCTGTTCTGGTTAACGATCAACTTGCACTGTTGCACTGTTGAACTGTTGGCCAAAAGACCTGAGGCCGGACTTGAAGCTTTTTTCTGGTGTGGTTGCAGATGCAGCGGATGAAAGTGTTTCACTTCCCACAGTGAAAGAGAGAGAGAAAGAAAGTGAATAGAACGGATTGAGAAGTATTAGCGTGGCATGTGCCTGTTGCCATAGCTCTGCCACCAGTATCCGTACAACAATATTCTTATTCTTCAGTGCTGCTAATTTTGTTAGCTCTTATCACTAATCGGACATAGGTACTTAAAATCCACTTGGTTTTTATAATTCCATGTCCAGTGATTACGTAGTATATTAACAGTCGATTAGTGAAGAATATTTTTCGCTCAGTCGAAAATGTTCTCTTCGTGGGTTCACTTGGCCTTGGTTGGCATTTTCAGCTCCAGTGCCCTAGGAGCTCCGTACAGTTTTTACAATGGAGAAACAGATCCTGAGCTTACGGCTGGTTACTTCCAAGGCGATATGGAAGTGGACTTTGAGCGAAATGGCCAGCTGAGCGAAACACGCCACTGGCCAAATGCAACATTGCCCTATAAGATAGATGACGGATTCGGTAAGAGATACGCTAAAGTTTGGAGACACTACTTGACAGAGCACCTTGATTACAGATGCTCCCCAAGTGGCCTATATTGAGCTGGGAATGAAGATAATAGAGCGATCCTCTTGCATTCGCTTTGTGCCCGCCGACGAGCTCGAAGAGAACTATCTTTTCGTAATTACCTCAACATCTGGATGTAGCTCGAAGGTCGGCTACCAGCCTGGCGAAAGAACTCTCAAGCTGAAGCCGGGCGAGCTGGACAAGGGCTGCTTCAAGTTGGGAACCATCCAACATGAGCTGCTCCACACTCTGGGATTCCACCATCAGCAGTGCTCCCCAGATCGAGACGAATTTGTGAAGATTGTGGAGGAGAATATCACTGAGGGCCATGCTAAAAACTTTGTCAAGTACGAGGATATCGATGTCGGGGACTACGATCAGCCCTATGACTATGGTAGTGTTTTGCATTATAGTTCAACGGCCTTCTCTGTCAATGGCGAGCCAACTATTGTGGCCATTCAGCCGGAGGGACAGTCCTTGATGGGGCAGCGCCTGGCAATGAGTACTACTGATGTTAACCGCCTGAATACCATGTACAAATGTCCTATTCAGGTGTAAAATTGTATAATAAATAATACATACATATGTTGTGTCTTCGACTTCCAAGTGTTTCCATTCTGATTTCGCAGCTGCCTCTGACGTTGTTCCGATAATAAATGGGTTATCAGATTATTAATAGAGATTATACCAATTAAAAAAAAAACATTGCAGTGATGGATTACGTACAAGACGAGATTGGTTTGGTGACGAATGTGCTGAGGTCTGGCTGAGGTCAAGTGTGGGAAACTCATCTTAAGTGTTTTCTCTCAAACTATAAAAATTAGTCTTCATGTCCTATTTTCTCAATTCACATCAAAGTAAAATAATAATAAAATACAATTCTTTCTCTCTCTTTGTCTCTTACAACTTAGCTCAGTTGAATAATTCCCATCTTTTGGGAGTGGTAATATTACACAGATCTTAATGGCAGTCCTGAACACAGATCTAACGAATGAAAGTCTATTACTTCATAGTATCAAAGTGCTCGATTGAGATATGCAAAACTCTTTTATGCTTTGTTAGCAGATTCCTAAGGCTTTTGGAAGGGTTGTCCATTAAATCATAACTTCCCGCAAAGAAATTGTTGTAAGAGTTTTTATGTCGAGGTCAGCTATGCTGTTAATCTTATCGATTAATCTGCTGTTAATCTTATCGCATCTGTAAGAAGATTTTGTACTGCCTCGGACCAACCTATTTTTCGTGGATAATCGAAGTGGATATTTTCGATCAGTCCACAATGTTTGCGTGGTTTATGCACTTGCTCCTGCTGAGCAGTCTCTGCTCTCGTGTTTTTGGAGCACCTTACACGTACACTTACAGTGAAGAGACTGATCCTGAACTGGCCGGTGGTTATTTTGAAGGCGATATGGAAGTAGATTTTGGGCGTAACGGCGTAATAAAAGAAACACAGCGGTGGCCAAATGGATTAGTCCCTTATAAGATTGACGAGGTGTTTGGTAAGATACCGGAAAGTACTAAGAATCGATTGTTTCGATCCACTTGATGTGATTGTAGATGCTGCCCATGTGGCCCATATTGAGCTGGCAATGAAGCTGATTGAGCTATCCTCCTGCGTTCGCTTTATCCGTGTCCCTTCCGATGAGCAGGAGGAAACCTATCTATTCGTAACTACCTCTGAGCAGGGGTGCATCTCGCAAGTGGGCTATGCACCAGGCCTACGACGTATTCGGCTTACCCCACAACGTCTGGATAAGGGCTGCTTTAAATTGGGAGTTCTTCAACACGAGCTGCTTCATACCATGGGATTTCGACACCAGCATAATTCCCCGGATCGAGATGACTATGTGAGGGTTTTGGAGGAAAATATATCCGAGGGAAATGAGAGCAATTTTCTGAAGTACAATGACACCCAACTGGACGATTATGATCAGCCATACGACTACGGCAGCATATTGCACTATGGTTCGTTCGGTTTCTCGAAAAATGGTGAGCCAACTATTATCGCTTTGGACCCGGACAAGCAGGCCTTGATGGGACAACGCCTGCAGATGAGTGACACGGATATCAATCGCTTGAACACCATGTATAAGTGCCCTAATCTCCTGTAGTATTTCCAAATAAATGTTTCATTTTATGATATTTGTGCATTAGACCTGATATAAATGAAAACAGCATGCGCATGGCTCACCAGTGTCGAAAATTAAACGATTTTGATCGATTTTGACAAGTTCTCTGACAAATTACAGTTACAGTCCCTACATTACATTTTCAACTCGTAAAATTCTGATTCAAGATGAGCTGCTTTCTTAGCTTCTACAAAGTTCAGCTCATAATCGTTGCTCATATGTAGCAGACCTACCCCGACCGATTAGTGGCAGCCAATTATTGGCCTTCAGTCGCATGTTTTCATTGTTACACACTGTTATGTATGTTGTTCTTATTTTCGTTAAACTTACCCTGCCAAGCGCTAACTCGAAGCTCGCTCTTCGTTATATGCATACGTTCGGTGCCGAGCGGAGCTGCGCTCAGCGATCGGTGCGGCAGTGCTGACACACAATAATTTTATTTGTGCGCTTTATTCTGCTGGAACCGAATTAACTACTCGGCCGATCGGGGGGGGATACTTTATCTCCATACTCTTATTTCTGCTTATAAAAAATTGTGTAGTTTTCTCTCGTAACTAACAAATAATCACTTATTGAGAGACGCTAAGTGAAAGTAGAAATATGTATGTACATACATATATGTATCAACCCGATATCAAAAGCCAAAAGCAGTTATCAGTTACTCATTTCAGCTGCGGCTGAAGTTCTTATAGGTATACGTTCTTATAGGTTCTTTCCAAACAACCGAAGCCCCGCCGTAGAAATGTGACTCGACCTACTCTTGAGGTTTCACTCACTCTCCGCTCAGAAAGACTCGAAAATAGTCGCACCAGCTGATTAGATAATCACAAAGAAGCTTATCTTATCACACTGGAAGTGTAGAGCAGCGAGCGGGCACATTGTCAGCCTAAGGAACCCCGTCGGTTGAATAGCATTATTGGCCTAGTCGAGCCCATGTTCCCAAACATTGGAAGGCAGCGCACCAGTTAGTCATGATTGGAGCATGAAAACAACTTCCTCAGTCAGTGAACAAAAACCGAGCAATTCCAACATACTCGTTTGTAAGTCTGTAAGTCTGTAAGTCTGCAAGTCTCACTAAAACCAAGAGGGTAAAATGACGACACTCTAATTGAGGAAACCCCTCCCAAAAGCACAAGTAACTATAATATATGCTATACAACATATGGCTCTGCAATGCGTGATCAAGCCCAAGATGTGGTTGGGTCTTAAGCAGATACTACTCTACGTGGGCCTCCTGCTCTGCGTGCTGCTGCAGGTGTGCCGAAGCAAGACGACTCAGTTGCAGATGTACTGTCCCACAGTCTGTCACTGCGATCTCCATGCACAGCGCAATCGGGCGGTATGCAGGTGAGTTGTCAAGGACCATTAAGGAATTTCCATTTACCTTGCCTTTTATCTATCTATCTATCTATCTATCTATCTATCTATCTATTTTTCTATCGAATGTTGCCCCGTTTGTCGCAGTGCGAAGCGCTTGATAAGTGCCAATATAGAAATGCCCAAAACAGTGGAGTTGTTGGATCTGAGCTACAATGATATCACAAGCATAGACGATGACTCCTTCCAGGTAGGCTAGAGAGTTTGCTCGCGATTGATCGATAGCTACTGATATCCACTGACTCACAGAGCACAGTTCACTTGGTTAACCTCACCCTGGCCCATAATGCCATCCACACCCTGTATGTCGATGGCTTTGCGGAGCTGCGGAGACTGCGCCACCTAGATCTGTCCTACAACCGACTGGAACAGATTGATGAACATCTTCTGGAGTCCAATGCCCAGTTGATCCATCTTAACCTGGAGGGAAACAAGCTTGCTACCCTGGGAAGTGGACCACTGCTGCGGAGCCCTTCGCTGCGCTCTCTCAACCTGCGCAACTCGCAGATAAATCAGCTGGGAGCAGAGCTCCTGAGTGCTCTGCCCCAGCTACGCCAGTTGGATCTAGCTCAGAATCTTCTCCTCACCCTCAGCTCGGGTGTTTTCCACGCTCCCCGCTACCTCGCCTCACTGAATCTGGAGGAGAATCCCTTCAACTGCGATCGCGCCCTGACCAAAGTGGCTACCGGACTGCGTCAGCGAGGAGTAGCCATCTTCATAAGCGACTGCGTAGATGAGGAACCTCTGCCGCCGCCCGAAGAGGTGGAGCTGCAGGCGCGGCAGACCATGAAATTCGAACGCCTCGAGAACCTGCAACCCACCACCCAAGAACCGCAGTCCGTGCTGACCGTGTGGCGGGAGCTGGACTCAAGCGAAGAGAATGGCGACGAGGAGGAGGAACAATCTTCCCTCAGTGACGTCTGTGAGGGCAGTCGGGAGAAACTCTGCCTGAACTATCGCACCTGTCTGGAGCGGGTGAGTCACATGCTCCTTGCTGGAGGAGGTGCTCAACAGCCAGATGACATCGAACGGTCTCAGAAGTACGACTCGGATGACCTGAAACTGGCTTTTATTGTGGGTGGGGCCACAGGCATCTGTATGGTCATCTTTATCATTACCTTCGCACTGTGCCTCAAGAGCTGCTGCGAGATGCGGAAGAAGAAGTCCCCTCAGGAGTCGGCTGAGGGTGAAGCGGGTAAGCCATCGAGACACATCAATCGAGGCTTCATTAAAAAGTTACTCATTCTCTTTTCAGCTCCTCAAGGTCCATCGCAAGAGAGCTTACCCACTATTCACAGCTGGACGCCGAACAGGACTCGCAATCCCCGCCGATCCAACACCCAGCGATCCTCGCGTGCAGTGGTCCGCCAACCCTACGGGCCGCAGGACAGCTTTGTGAACCGCATTTTTGGGCGGCCGGCCCGCACTCAGTACTACCGAACGATAAACCAGAACACCGCCACCCTGATCCGTCGCCTGAGCCGCAGCAACCTCTTCAGCAGTCGCGATCGGGAGCCCGTTACTCCCACCACCCCGCCAGACAGCACGTCCCGATTCTACACGGACGAGGTGGCCGTAGCCGCGGCGCGCCCTGAGACGCCGCCACCCAACTACGGGGATGTCGTGGTAATCGACAATTGTGATAACAAGTGAAGTCAGCCAAAACAAGTCCTTCGCCAAGGATATACATATATATTCGATTAGCTAAGAAATTCGTACTTTAGGTGAATGCTCTTCTATATGCCTCATTTATGTATAACGAAAACCTTTATAGAATACCCACATATTGTACTCGTATCTACCAACAAAATATCGAACTTGATTCCCGTCATATTGTTGTCAATTCCCCTTTCTTGAATCCTCCAAAAGATCTCTAATTGAAGTCGCAGGACAGAAACAGTGCTCAAGCAACCCCAACCCACGGAAACTTGTCTCACACAAAAATATCAATTGGGGAATTCCAGTATTCATTTTTGTTGCACTTCTTTTGGATGAGCATTACTTTTACAAGACTTCGACTTGCAGCTGCAACAAATCGCAATAAAAACTTTTGACAAAACTATCAAAGTTGGCATGGAGTGTGGCCGCTGAGGGGGATGGGGCTGGTGATGGGGATGGGGCTGGTGATGGGGATGGGGATGGTGATGGGCTGGGTATGGGGGATCCAACTGTGAAATTGCCACAGAAAATCCCCAAAAAATGCAAGTAGCAAAAGTTTACACACTCAAATAAATGCTGAAACGCGGAAGAGGAGCTGTGGGGCTCTGCGGTCCTTCCCGCCAGACAAATCGAAAACACCACAAAAGAAAATAAATACCACACAAAAAAATCTACAAGAATAGAACAGGAAAAAAGACCGACCGGCAAAACCCAACAATTTGCACTGCAAAGCGGCAAAAGTGTCTCCAAAGAAACAACCACCAAAACCGAACCAGATAGGAAAAAAGAATATATGTATGTATGTAGATACATATACATATATGAGTCTGTATATCCATATCTATATGTATGTACATATGTATGTATATAGGAGAAGAAAGAAAGTCCAAGTTATGTTGGCGATGGCAAAAAAGAAAACTCATGAAGCAGAAACTGTATGTTGCGGCAGGCTCACTGAGAGAAATGTTGCAACTCGATAATAAATTAATTGGAACGAAGCGGAGTAGGCGTTTGCGATGAAGTGAAACCACTTTCCTGAGTATAGCATGGAAAGAGTCGCTTGACATGAAAATTCAGTCTTTTGGAGAAGACTTCCAGGCAAATGAAATGATCTATAATCGACCTGATCTGTTGGAAATTCAGTCTTTTAGAGAAGACTTCCAGGCAAATGAAATGATCTATAATCGACCTGATCTGTTGGAAAATTTCCCGTTCTGGAAATACGATATAAAGCTTAATAACCTTATTTCTACACACATCACCCATTGAATGCATAAAGTTGCATGGAACGCAACCAATTTCTTGAAGTCTTCCCATTTAATCCACTCTTTGTTTGGCTTTTCGGCTTTTGGGAAGGCAAATTCGCTTTGTGGCATCTTCATGGGTTCTGTTGTTAAGTGTTTGTCTAGCTGTCTATCCATCCATCCAAACGTATCTGTGTTTTGCGGTGGTGTGGTGCCAACTTTCATTGCACTGCGTTCGGCGCTCGGCGCTCGGCACTGCGGTGCGGTGCGGTGTGGTGCACAAAAGTTGCCGTATCCTGGGACCAAAGTTGCGTTGTCAACAACCAGAACGCAGGAAAAAAGCCAAAAGCCAAAGAGAATAGTCGAATAGGGAAAAGCGGAACGAGGAAACTGTGCGAAAAAATGCGCACCAGGAAAGCACAGCGGGACCAGGGCAGAGGAAAAGCAGTTACAGAGCGTGAAAAAATATCTAAATCCTACATTAATGAAAAACTTTTTGCATAATCCACGATGAAACTGTTGGGGAAGGGGAAGAGGATGGGTGAAGGCAAGGGTGAATGTGCACCCACCAAAATCAAACCAAATGCCAGACACTCCCAACCCTATTCCTCTTCACGCGCTCGAAATGCACCCAAGCGAAATCCTTTGCGAGATGGCAACTCCCCATTGAGTGAATAAAACGCAATAGAAGAGAGCCAGGACAAAGCAACAGCTTCTTTTTTTCGGTGGGACGGAACGGAGGATGGGACTTCGGGGTATCGAAGGACAGGCCAAGCGGCTTAAAAGGTGTTGAAGGTTACCGGCAAGGAAGAGAGTGATGAGATGGCTTAGTCTTTGTGGTTCGAGGTTGAGAAAGTTGTAGTAAATCGAAGCCATTGCTGGGAGAATGGTAGGAGCACTTCGAACGAGAATCGCAATAAGGAAAACTGAATGTGAAAAATGGCTGAGAATAGATCAAACGGACAGGAACTTAGCGATGCATGTTGAGGTTTTCTTTCGAAAGTAGACTTCCACAGCCAGGGTGGCCTTTTCAGGGAGCTTAAAGCATAGCAACAAGGTTCTTTCTAAACTTAGGTAAATGCAGATTAAATTAAACATTTTTAGAGCAATTTCCTTCATTTTTTCTTGACTGCGTATACAAGACTCAGAATTCAAGCACATAATAAAAAGAAAAAGCTGACTAGCTAAAATAAAAATAAAATAATCTTACGTGATACTCGTAGGACATGGCACTGAAGTGCCCTACAAATGGGCGCATACATATGCTCAGAAGTATAGAAAAGATTCCAAGTTCCAGCGACCTGAATCCTGAATCGAATAATATGATAATTGACAGTCCAATGGGATTTTGGATTGGCTCAGAGAACCATTTTCAATTCAGGGAATGGTGCATTTTAGATACCTCGCCCATTCCGCAGGATCACGTGTCCTGGTAATACTTTTATAATATCTGCTACACAGATTTGTGTGTTCCCTTCATTTCAATGCACCATAGCTGAATCTCATATGGCCAGGGGATCATCCTACCAAGTGTGTTCCTTATGGCCGTTTCAAACATTACGTTGTTCAAACAAATTAAAGTACAACTTGTTGAAATACTTACATTCGTAGCTTAAGGCTACATTTAAATCTTTTACACTTATTTTAAAGGCAGAATGTTGAAAAACGACTGCATACACACCTACAAAATGTATATTCTGTACATGTGAGTAAGTTCTTTTAATTTCAGCAAGCCAGTAGTAATAATAATTTATCATATGTAGCGTTCAGATAAATCATATCGCATCAAATCTGTATAAGACAGAGGTTCTCGGCTACGGATTCGTTACCATTCATAAGTTTCACTTACGGTTGATTTGTTTGCTGAGTGCTAAATGCTACATGGCCATTTGCCAACACTTTGCCTGCTGCAGAGTAAATAAATTAAATTCTTATTTGCTGGCTACAGCATCGGGAAGTTGCCTCCGGCTTTGGTTTGCCGTAACGTAACGTAAAACTTTCAGCAGGTGCCGGACGAGGTCGCCGTGTCGTCTCCGATGTTGTGCCGGCTTCTGGCCGTGTGTTGCAATAGCAAACTCATGCTAATTGCTTTGCTAACAACTCGCAGCAACAACGACAACGACAACAACAACTACGGCAACAGCAACGGCAACGGCAACAACTTGGAGTTCCACTGACAATAAGAGAGCAGAAAGCGCAGCAACGACAATAAATATCAGTAACAGCAAGGAAGGAGCCGGCTACAAGTCCTGGCTGCCTTTAATTACGGTTTGCAGGACATCGGACCGACCGCACACTCACACACGAGTAGTACTCGTTTACCCAACTAGTTGCACATGGCGGGTTGCGGATACAGATACTCGTACGCTCATGACACGATTGACCTTTTGGCTTCAGGATGTTGCAGGTGGCAGCACCTCGACGCTTCTGGCAGGGCAGTTCTGGCAGCTCTTCCTGCCGGTTGTTCTGCTGTCCTGCGGCCCTGCATCCTGGTCTCCTCCTTCAGTTTATAAAATTTGCACACGAACTTGCGATAATTGCTGGGAAATGAAATAAAAATGCAATTAAAGCCGGCGACGTTAGAGAACCGAAGCGTAGCTTGTTGAAATGAGCATTCAATTAAGAAGAAGCCAACGAGCTGCGAGAGCGTGTCCCTAGGAGCCAGGGACTAGGAGTGACCGTCCTCTTTTCTGTGTCTGTCAGGGCCATGCTCACTTGACGGCATCACCATCGCTAGCACCGGCGACGCCATTTATAAAATGATTTTTATCTTTATCAAATTAGAAAACGACAACAGCAAACGGGCAGCAACATGCCCATCCGAGGACTCTATCCAGCCCTGGCCTGACCCAGCCCCATCCCCATCCCCATCCGCCTCCCAAACGCACACCCAATCCTCCTTCCTTCCATTATCCAGTCAGCCGTGTCTTGCCAGTGTCATAGCAATTAAAACTCTACCAGGGCATTGTGTAGATTACATCGCCAGGCGGACCGAGTCGGGGGCGTTCTTGGTCAGTGAGCAAATGTTAAATGCTTTGAAGTTTATTTCTAGATTTGCACGACTGCCCTCGATGAATATATGAATGAAAATGAATGCTCCGAATGGAAAAGGGGGTGTATCTTTAAGAGAATATCTGGAGAGCTAGGCGTCTGTAGTAAGCTGATTAGGTTTGTTGAAAAAAAACATAAGCAGCACTCAGAGAACAATGACATTTAAAAACGAAAAAACACACCAATATTTAATTTTTAAGTGCAAATATACATGCATAAATATCCTAAATATCTAATCTGAATACAAAACAGATAATACATAATAATATAAAATAAAAATAATCTGATTTAACTTTGAAAACGCATAAATTGGTGCTCCCATTTTCGAAAAACGAAAATTGTTTCCGTCTTCAAAACAGGAACATTTTTCTCACCGAAATGTAAATGAAACGATATTTCACACGAAGGAATTAATTGAAAAAAAAAACGTACTTTTCAACGTATATTTCACATTATTCGACACCATTTTTAACTTGTGCTTTTTCATAAATAGTTTTTTAACAACCTTAAATTTTCGTATAAAAATATTGGTCAACAAACATTTACGTTTTTGTGCTTCATAAGTCTTTCGAAAATTGGACGCGAAGCACAGAAAATGATGCGTTGAACATGACATGGGAAGTTAACACCGTTTTGGCTAACAACGCAAAACGGAAAAAAAGTTGAAAACCAGAGCCCCTGAATATAATCTATTTTTATCAAATATTTATTTAGTCTAACTAGGAAAATAATTTATTTAAATTTTAGGTGCATATATAGCGGCCTTTGCCGATGCTCTACTTTTATGTCCTGTAATCGGTCCGTACATGTGTAAGTGAGCTATTGATTTATCTTACCTATACGGCACAGACGGAGGCGCCAAAATGTCAATATTATCAAAATGTTTATTTCCGTGATCCGCCAAAGACATGGTCTTGCTTTAACTACTTTTATTAAAGCAATATTTTCCTCACGTTTGATTTGCTCACAGTTTTTGCCTCCATCTTTCACTTGTAGGATCGAAAACCCTTCCTTAAGGGTGTTACAAACATCCACATCCACCACAAATTCATAATAACAGGCTTTAACAGTTACTTCTTGACTGAAAACTAATTTAATCTTCAAATCTATTACGTTATGCCAGGTTTTAATGATCAATAAATGACGGATTGAAGACAGGCGTCTAGTCCGCTGAAACCAGAAACTACTCTTCACCAATTCATTTTTTTACCTTGTAGAAATCGTTGAAAAGAACAACCATAACAGTTAGTACATTGTGCTGTACCAAAAGTTAATTCTCGTTTTAACTTCTAGATCAGTTGGTACGGCATGTACGGGATTCGAGAGTATCCTGAATTGATTTTTGTCAGATTGAAACTCATGCGTCATTCATTTATGAGCCATCTTTTGTGGCACTGTCTTACGAAAATCCTTCATTTAACCAGCAATTATTTCCTGTTGCCTGCCGCGTTGTTCATACAATTTGACAATTTATCCCTGGCGACAGTTAATTTTTAATTTAATGTACATTTCCTCGCCAGCACGGACATATATATATACAGGCACACACACACACACACACACACAGACAGTCAGACAGACAGACTGAGCCTTCATTGCCTCATTCGCCTTCTTAATGCCGTTTGGCGACTGTTTTCAATTTACATGAACAGGGCTCGGAAGGACACACTGGCAGCCGGGATGAAGGACACTCTTCTCGGGTCAGAGCTGCCGCTGGCGGCATTTTACACGTGACAGGTGAGTGGAGGCGGAGTTCGCCCCCATTTTCTCGTTGTGCCAAATGCGCCCTGGGGACACTTTTTCTGCCCAACTTTTTTCCGTAACTCTCCTAAACTTCCACTAAACATTTGCCTTCAATTTTGTTATTGCCGTTGCCGTTGCCGGAGCGGACGTTTTTTTTTACACTTTTCGCCCTTCGAACTTGTTTGGCAGTTTGTTGCCGTTTCTGTTGCTGTTGCCGTGGCTGTTGCCGTAGCTGGGGCTGGCTCATGGTGTGGGGATGGGGATGGGGATGGAATGGAGCTGTGGCTGTGGCTGTCCCTGCCACAGTCAATGTACTAAACATTTTTTAATGGCTTGTTTTGTGGCTCAAAGTTGTTGACTGCCTGACTGGCTGACTGGCCAGAAACCTTTTAATGAGTTTGTTTCCTTCAAGAATGGCGAGTTGTCCTGTTGGCAGGTAACCCATAAAGGCAGAGCGGTTTTTAGACCTGCTACTCGTAGAATACAAAGGTATATTGTATTCATGGAACTGTATGAAACAATCAACCCCTCCATCAGGCTTGAACTAGAGTGTATCACAGCTGCAGCATCCAATCGAAGTGTGCTACTTTCCGCCCACAAGCCTATGGTATCTCGTACACATGTAGCATACTATTTCGATTCGATGCTGTGATCGAATATACTTGGACACTTGGTAAAGAGTATCTTATGGGAGGCATATCAACTTCTAGTCTTCCATTTTTGCTTTTTGGCGGGGAAGTAATTTCATAAAATATTCATTTTCTTATCAATATTTTTTATAAAGTTCCCCAATCAGTCATTCTTATGTAGCTTGTAGACCTCTGCTCGTTTGAGGGTTAAAGCGTTCAGAAACACACACAGCACAGGAGCCCGCTCGGCGTATTAACTCCTGAGTGGGTCTCGGCTCATTAGCTCCCATTTACAGTACGAGTATTCCGCAATTTTGTTTGCTCAATTTCATAAGCAATTGTGCACTGCATTGCATTTCTTCTTTGTCCGCGCCTAAATGTATGCAGCAGCACACACGGTACAAGAGATGCTAATGCATGCCCCACACACGCACACATACACACACACACACGCATGCACGCACGCACGCACACATGTACACTTTTGCACTCTCTCCCGTCCACTCAGATTGCTGAAATTCAAATGGGCGCAAACGAAGTTGCAGCACAAAAGCAAGCAAAGTTGCATCTGCTCGGGCTCCAGCTCGGATTTTTCCCTTACTTTCTACAAGGCTGTGTGTTTGTGAATTTGTGTGTGAAGAAAGTTTGTGTTTTCTCTTTCTGAACGCATAGAAAGGGGGACCGCTTTTTCTTGTACCCGGTGAGAGTTCAAGAAATAAGCGGGTATATCGCCAGGAGGCAGCGTGTCAAAATATTATACGTATCAATCCCTTAAACAGATCCGTGGCCAAAGGATCCTTTAGCAATCGTACATGTATATTATTTTGTTTTACTATGATTATTTGTTTATGAATTTACAAATTATATTTTTACATCTTATAGAAAATAGACTTCCTTTTTTCATGAATTCGTTTACAGTCTTACAGTACAGATGTCACTTCATGGCAATACGAGTGTAAATAGGATTAGTGTAAGCCCCCTGTCACCAGTCAAGAAGCAAATCTTCTTGCAGACAAGTGGTTCTAATTGTGTAGATGTGTCCAATATCTGACCTCAAAGTGCATTCAGTGGTCGCCATTTAGACTAAATAGGCAGTAAACAAAAAGAAAACCTAGCATCACAGAGGAAAATCATTCTGCATTTGAACAACCAGTGCAAATCAAACGCTGACATAATCACGGCATGCCCGCTCAAAATATGAGAGTTTCCTCGCCACAGGCATTCCGAAACCGAATCATTGTAAAAGTTTGAGTTAAAGTTGAACTCGCCTGAAATGCAGCTGTGCTGCAGCGGGCTGGCAAAGCCGTTCGCCCTCCCCTTTGTGAGAATGCTGGCTTTGGCTGAAATGTGTGTGAAGTTTTCAAGGAGTTACAGGTTTGTTTGCTATGCATCATAAATCCATTTGTGACCGCAGGCCCAGAGGCGGGCCCAGTGCTGCGCTTGGGTCAAGAGGACAAGTGGCTGATTAGCCTTTAATTTGAGTCCTTTTGTTAATTTAGATCCGGTGATCCGGCCGGGTCATTGGAGATGGACAGTCGCTCCCCAGCTCCGCTGTCGCTAAAAGCAATAGGCCTGTCCCACTTCTGGGACAAAAGTAATTATACGGTTAGGGTTTGTCCCCACGTCCATTCAATTTGCGCCCCCATTTCGGACAGAAAGGGGACCGGGGGCGGCCACGAGGGCGTGGCTGTTGTGTGCTAATTTCCGGTGCTCATATTTGGCAGACAGTCACGCCCACTTACACAACAGCAGCAACAGTGCAAATTGCACCACATCCTGCCACGACGACGACGATCTCGATGATGACGATGATGCGGATGAGGACGAGGATGAGCATGAGGATGACCAGGCGGAGGGTGGAAAGCAATTCAATTGCAGTCTCCACGATGCAACTCCACAGCAACAGCAACAGGAACAACCATAAGCAGAAGCCACGAGAAACAACAACTAGTGGCTGACAGCTTTGTAAATGCCAGGCATAACATACTAAATCTATTATCCCCTCAAATTGACAAACTCGATTCTTTATTTGCCCCAGTCCCATCTACCCACCAGGCTCTCTGCTGCCACATTATGGGTATTCACTTAGGGGAATACCGTATATTTAATGCTGGATAAATTTCGATTTGTCTTGTGTTCTAAGTGCGGTCCAAGCTCAATTCGATTTCTAATATTACCATAGGTATTACGTCACATACATATTATCAATGAAATTCTGTCCATCTACTAACGTTTCGACTGGTTGTAATTTGATTCAGCTATTTTTCAGTAATGGAATCTATTCCGACTATTTGTTGCCGACTATTTGTTGCCTGGAATGTTAATAAATGAGTGATTTAAGGTTAGTTTTCATAAAACTATTAAAATCGAGGCAAAATGTACACAAATATTATTATGGGCAAGTATAAAACGGTCCTTTTGAGAAATACCCGCCTTGCCACTCATGAGTAACCCCAATGAAAAGAGTCGTTGCAAAGAACACCCATCAAATGCCCATTCGATGCGCGGCATTGTCCTGCCTTCGACTGTTCCCAGGGGCCTGCTTCCTGCTGGCTGTCTGGCCCCTGCGTGTTGTCCGGTCAGCCGACGTGTGCTTCTCCCCTTCCCCTACTGCCAGCCCCACCAGGCCCACCGCATAAGTGTTTGCAGCAATCAGTTATGACCCTTTCGAGGCAAGGGCAAAGGCAGCAACAATGCACGATCCAGGCAGCACGATACATGGCAGCCATAGCCATCCTTGAATTTTGCTTGCCCACTTCCTGTGGCGATTGTCAACAGACCGTTGGTTTCCGTTTCTTTTTTGCTTTTGTTGGCTACTCCCAGGACGATGACGTTGGCAGCCTCTATAAATCTGCACAAATTGGCAACACTGTGGCTGCATTAAAAAATATTTTATAAAAGAGAAAAAGTAAATAAATACAGCGAGAAAAACGAAGGACGAGTCCGAGCACATGTTGCCGGTCAGTTCTTTATGGGTTTTCCCCGAACATCTGTTGGTTTATTTATGCTGGCAACGTTTATAAATCGCTTTCCAAAAAAGCCACCGACAAGAGGAAGCTCCGAGCACAGGCACAAAGCAAATCTGTGACTGACCAAGCGACACATCCTTGCCCCCAAAAGGTAGCTGCGAACAACGTGGCGTATGCTCGATGTCCTCAATTGAGTTGTCATGCCTGGCTGGCTGCACTCTGCTCCTTCCCCTCTGTGTCCTGTCTCCCTGCGTTCCTATGTTCTCCTCCATCTCCGAGCTGTATGCTGACCACACAACTTCATAAATCAGTCGACAAAACCGCATCGAACGTTGGCGTTTTGATGACCTTATTACTTGTCATCCAGCAGTCGCAATTCCAGGAGCTAAGCAATGGTAAATATTTAAACGATGCACCGTGGTGCACAGTTCGTATTATTAGGGTAGTAACACCTGAGGGTAGATGTATGCAATAGATAAAGTGGTATTGGTAATTTCAAGATTCAGTGGAATTGCAATGAATTAACTGAAGTACAAAAGTATAATTTATTTTACATTTAATCAAATAATAATAATCTCCATAGAAAACGTTCTCCGATTCCAGCACGTAATTGATACATTTGAAAACTGTTTGACTTTCCGACTTTCTTATAAACTTTTTCCTTTATGAAGGCTACTCTACACTTACACTTCACGGTAACTAACAATTTTACATTCAAGTATGTTCTATTTGTCTCTTCTGACTAAATACCTCACTAAACGTACCTGTATGATGTGCCTGTCGGAGTGACGTAAAGATTTTATATCTAAACAGATCATTAAAGCGCGCACGTTATGCATCCATCGCAATATTTCTAATATAAGTCTTTTCTGCCTGCCAGATATATTTGAATATTTGGCTGGAGCAAAATTATTACTGATGAATACCAAAATACCCCATGAACCACTGTGCCACCCAGGTGCAGTAGCTGGCTGGTCCTTGATTTGGTTTGCTTCGAGCGGAAGCAGTGGAGCGGAGCTCACCTGGTTGCTTTTAGCTTCAGAATCGAATCACGCGCCTTCCGCATCGCAAATATTTGCCCACTGGCGATATTTCATTTGCCTGGCCCGACTCCGAGGCGGACAACTCATAAATCTTTGCGGGGACCTCCCAGTCGATGGGCAAACGAATGTAATCGGGGAAAGTTTCTCTTTTTCATTGGGGGTTGTAGCACCAGTACGGGCACTACCCTCTAGGTAACCATTGAGGCAATCGTTAGACTGACAAACAGACATCAACATCACATCGAGCGTTGCCAGTAGCGGTGCCAGCAGCAGGAGCGAGGAGCGTGCAGAGCGGAGAACGTAAGTGAATGGAAATCAATATTTTCATCAGAATGAAAAATGACCTGGACAGGGGTCTGCAGAAGTGGTCCGTCGTCCATAAACCACTTGAAGACGCCGTAAGCCAAGGGCCCTCTGAATGAACTGCGGCATCTCTCGCCCTCGGGGCTTACCTCTGAGAGAACCAGCTTATGTTTATTGTATTCAAGTGATTAGCGAAAATAACTCGAGGAGCTCCGTGAATATGCAAACGTCGCATAATTGATTAAACACGCCAAACGAACGACTTAATCAAGAGAGCGTGCAACGTGGCGTATAAGCAATGTGAGCACAACATTTTTACGAGAATCTTCGAGACGGAGGGCACGCCAATGAAGCCTGAGATGATGTGATGAGCAGGGGCGTCAGATACACAACAGAAAGAACACAAGACACCAATCAGCAGACAAAAACAATGAAGGCCATGAAATCGCAGGGGGAAAGGGGCAGCAGATAAAGTTAGAACCTTAATAGAGGTAGAAGATAAGCTCGGCAGAAGGGTACATGGATTCATGGATGAGGTTTGTAGAAATAATACAAATGCAACTTATTCGAAAGATAACTAATCGCATACCGATCTTGCATTTCCTCTCTACTGATTACTGATTCGACTGGGTTTCAAGGACGACCCTATCGGATAGATGCTTGCTTTTTTCATTGAATCTGCCCAAAGCCCTACGATCCATATATTAGTGTATCCGAGACTTGGCATATTGACTGTATCCGTTTCTATATTGTCTTGAGCACACTTTGGCTGCTCTTGCTTTGTTGTTGCGGCGGGTGTTGCGACTCGCATTGTTCTTCTTGTGGGTGGAGGAAGGCACACTCTGCTACGTGACACTGACATGGATTTTCAAGTTGTTTGTCGTTGTGTGTCTTTCGTTGCTTGCCTGCGGATGTCCTTAGGGGCTCTACCCCGCACCCCTACATCCCCGTACACCCCGCTTCAATCGTATGTGGAGCCGTCTGTTGCCTATCCATGCCGCTCTCCACCCGTTCATTTGGCGTGTTCGTGCCCCAAGACCTACTTGCACTTTGTCAATTCGCAAATCTTTTTAGACGCCATTCTTTTTAGCGAGTTTAGCCGCCGACTCCCGTGCCATCATCAAAGGCCGAGCACACACACAAAGTTTTCAGAACTAAACTCGAACAAATGCTGGATACGCCACCCAGAGGAGCTTGAGGCATTGGTGGGGCGGCTGCGGAGATGAAGATGGTGGCTGTGGCAGTGGCAGTGCTTCCAGGCCAACCAGTTAGCCATTGTGCGAGTTAACTTTGATGAATTCAATTATTCGAGCACAACATACACCCGTCTCTGTCGGGTGCGTCGTCCTGCATATGGCTGTCTCTCTCTGTCACCGCGCACGTGTTTGTCTTGGCCCCCTCGCTCTGAAGGGAATAGAAATTCCTCCAAGTCCCACACGTCTCGCTTCTCCAGAGTCGTCTCAATCTGTAAAGTGGATTTATTTCGCCGAAATCGAAAGTTGATTTCTCCCATATCCCATATCCCACCTCCCCCAACCACCCACACCGTACATGTATGTACATGTGTGTGTCACTGTGTCAGCAGGCCCCTGCTGAGCCCTTTGTCCTTTGCCCCTTTACTAGGTCTCGTGTGTTCCGGGAAAACATTAAAGGATTTATCAATTTGCGCAATGGAACTTTCGGAAGTCAAACAGGTTCCAGATTTTTGCTTGTGCCCTACTATACTGGTAGACTGGTAGTTGTTCACATTCGCAGCCCCAGTGATTGATTAAATTGTTTCTTGGCTTTGTGCGTACTGGCAGAGCCCTCAAGGCATTCGGGCACGAGTACAAAGCAAGTTTGTTAAAGCCAAATTGGAAGCCAAGTGGAAAAGTTTGACAGTCACTGCCTACGCCAAAACCTCAAAGAGTTTATCAATCAATTAGACAAAATTAATCAGTATCAGAATCTGTATAATGCGAATTAAAACATTTTAACTTTAACCCATTCACAAGCTCTTTTGCTCGCCCAAATATTCCCAGAACAGCCCCTTAAAAGCCCTAATCCCTCCCGCTCCATTTCACTAAGGACTCGTCAAGCCCACAGTATCCGAAATGGCCATAAACAAGCAAAATGCGAAATGCGAAATGCGAAAAGTGCAAATGCAAATTGCTTTCTGTGGTTGGGCAACAAAACAAAACGGGAGTCGAGGACCGCTCTCGGTCCTTATGGAGGGCCACAATCCACAGAAGCCGCAGCAAAACTGGGATGAAAGCCATGGCCTAGACTGTGGCAGTTCTCTGGTCAACATATTATGCTTTATTAACAACGAAAATCGTAAAATTCGTAAATGGAAATGCTTACGAAGGCTTACAATTATGATCAGCATTCAAGCCGTTCAAATGAGGAAAGAAATGCAAATGACAGAATGACAGAATGGCAGAATGGTAGAATGGTAGATTGGCAGAATGGCCGAATGCAATTGCAAATGGCTCGCAAACAATGCAAATATTAAAAGCCAAATCAGAAAAGAAAAACCCCTGAATTGCAATTAAACGATGGCATGCATACTCGCTCGTACATACATATGTATATGGATATGCAAATGCATTGCATAATGCTCAATTGCCGGAATCCGCGGATCCGTAGATCCATGAGGAATGAAATTACAAAATGTAACCATCAACAGCAACAGAAACAGCAACAGAAACAGCAACAGCAACAGACACAGTCACAGATCCAGCTACAATGGCAGCGGCCGTAACAATAAAAACTGCCAAACCACTCGGCCAGGCCATAACAACAACTATTAAATTAATGTTGAAAACTGAAATCAATTTATTTGTAGAAAATCATGACGCATGAGGGAGCAGGCGAGTTAGTGGGCCTTGGGCCTTGGGCCTCGCCGCACATTATTTAATGAATAAATCACGCAGGCGGGCCCTGTAGCGGGAAAAATAACCAAATAACCACGAAAAATAACCAAAATCACACAAATTTCAATTGCAGCCCGCCACACACAAAAAACTGACACACAAGCCATCAAGATCGAGTTTTGAGCGTTTGTTCTTCAAATCGCATTCCCATCGAATTCGATTGAAACGCAGTCTGGCTCGATTCTGTAGTTGCAATTTATATAATTTATTGTTGTTTTCTAAAATATTTCATCTATGATTGTTACAGAGCTATTGGTTCATGTCTCTTCTCGGCTACAGTGGAATTCTACAGCTTCATAGTTTTCAAAGGCCCCCCAGACAGGTGACACCTGCTAATTAACCTATTTTGCACACCATTATTTCTGTAACGTAACAATAATCCGTCGTACACACGGCATACATTTAAAGTATCGTATGGTGTCAAAAGAGATTTGAAGAGCAATTATACTTAAAGAGGAGAACACGGAGTCCTATTTAAATGACAAATCTGCCATACGAATGAATTCGATTTGAGTCGATATATGTACATATATAACTTATGGAGAGGATACATCTTATCCCTTCCTTTGAATTTTATTTGGATGAGATCACATATGACGTGTTCTCTGTGCTCTTCTCCAATTTGATTTCCGGATAATGGTCCGTACTTGAAAGAGGTGATAATACGATTCTCTTATAGCCATCAATAATTTCATTGGTAATCAAATGATTTTACAAACATTTTTTACACCAAAAACCTAAATTGATTTACTTAAATTTTTAAATGTACTTCACAACTTAACGAAAAAAAATACCACTCGTACTTTTTATACTTGAATTTTTAGGAATAAATTTCTTTGGAATTATTATATACGTTTCATTCCAAAGACTGCGTGATCTCAAAGATCTCAGCTCTCAGTAACAAGGATATGCTGGTATTCAAAGTGGACAGACCAAAAGTCATCATGCCCGTCACACGTACGAATCCATACTCGTTGATCTTAGAATCCCTCCTGAATATAAGAACGAATATAAATAATATTATTTGAGTATAAACAGCTTGTACAAAACTTTATCAACTTACAAACACACCCTACTTAAGAGAGAAAATTGTAATCCTGTTCGAAATACATATGTAAATTGGGATATTGAATTACGAAATGAAATATTCCTTTTTTTTTAAATAAGTAATATTTTTAGCTGCGATTATTGTGCGCAGAGAAAACTTCATAGCTAATTGTAAGGAATTCAGTTTGAAAAAATTGCACAAGTCCTGTCTTCCATTCGTTTTACTTCCAAGGATGTATTGAATTTTTAATGGTTCGTACATTTTTCTTTAGGATATTGATAAGCAATGACTGCACCATCAAGTAGCCCAAGCGACACCAGCCGATGGCTGTTACGCGCGGATCCCAGGCAAGAACGCAGCCCACCTCCCGCTCAACCGACCGAGGGAATTATAATCCGAGCATAGGACCCTAAACGGTTCATGCAAGGAATAATTCGATCTACAAAGCTGAAGAAACTACGGTGTATAGTTTCTAGTGCTTCTAATAGGAATCGTGAAGTTTATGCGGCTCAACAGGTCAGGGCTATCTACGTCACCCTTGATCAAGCTGTGCACAAAAATCACGCTAAGCATATTCCTACGATTAGCTAAGGTTGGAAGGTTTATTAAAAGCAATCTTTTAGGGAAAGACGGTAGTCTCACACCTGCATCCCAGTTGAGGCCGCGTAAAGCAAATAGTAAAAAGTTTTTCTGAACTGATTCCATACGGTCCTGGTGTACGTTGTACTGAGGGCACCATACACAAGAGCCGTATTCTAAAATCTGACGAACCAGAGAGGAGTAGAGTGTTATATAGGGGTCGTCAGTTTCCTTTGATAACCTTTGACAACATGGCCTTATTCACCATGGTAGAAATGTGTTCTGAAAACTTTAACTTGGGTTCTAATAGAACACCAAGATCATCAACCCGGGAAATTCTCTCAAGAGAACCACCACAAAGGCTGTAAGGAACCAGAACGGCACTGGAGCAATGAAAAGTCATTACTTTAAATTTTGAAACATTTAGGTTCAATAAATTTGCACAACACCAAGACTGAAATCTATCGAGATCGGATTGCAACCTGAATTGAAAAGAAATGCCCTTATACTGGACACAAAGCATAATATCATCCGCATGCATGAGTACTCGAGAGTATGTTCACATGGAAGGCAGGCCATTTATAAAGAGTGTAAAGAGTAAGGGTCCTAGATGCCTGCCCTGTGATACGCCCGAAGTCACCATAACTGGTGAGGACAGGGAGTTTTTGAAAAGGACTCTTTGAGACCTGGAAGAAGGGTTTTTCCCATCTGTACTTTCATATAACGTAACAAAAGTGAAAATATATTCAGCTGAAAATCGGGTATCTTTAGCAGAAATAAAGTATTTTATTTTCAAATAATTGAATGTAAGTCAAATCAGTGTCAGACGCCAGACTGAAAGGGTAGCGGGTCCCAGGAGCTTTCTAGTTGTTCAATTAAATTCAAATACATAATTGATAAGCGGCTAATTTAACGGCTCGACGAACAGAGCTCCAACAACAACAGCAGCAACAATAACAACAATAATGACAGGAATAACAATATGCACGGAGGTTCGAATTAATGACAAGTAACAGGATAACGATTTCAGCACGAACCCAAACACAGCAACAGCAGCAGCAGCAACGGCAACGGCAGCAGCAACAGAAAAGGGAATATCAATTCCTTTGGCCAGAGCTCAAGCTGAATCTGGGGCTCCGGCAGTGCTGCGATGTGTCCCAGTCCCAGGGACATTTATAGTGTATTTGATTTGAATTTTGTTGACAGAACGCCAATGTCCCGCTCCCGCTCATAAAATGTAAATATTGTGCATAGATGTACAAGTATTTTGTGCACGCGTGTCGGAGTGTCCTGCCACTTTGTTTGACAAAAAGTTGTATCCTGAAAGTCCGTCCGGTCCGGTTCAGACTGGCCCAGTTCGGTTCAGTCCAGTGCAGTTCGGGTTGTGTTTGGTTTATAAATAAGTAAAATAATTTTGGGAAATTTATTTGATTACGCAATTTATAATTGACGCTTATCCTTCGGGGAGGATCACGTGCCTGGCTGTCTGGCTGCCTGGCTGCCTGGATTTTCATATCACAATTTCGGTTTTTGATTTGTGTTTGCCATGCGTAATTGCGCACCGGAAGTGCAGAGTGGCCATTAATGATGCTGGCCGTGCATTTAGATTTTGTTTAGATATTTAGTCTGAGTGTGGGCTGTGTGGGCTGTAGGCTGTGGGCGGTGCTGCACTCTGGGTCCCCCTGTACAGCCATTGGCGGTACTATTCTGCAGTCCCGCTTAACGGTAATCGAAGCTTTTACACCAAAGCTTTATTCAGCAGCTTTTGCCGCATAAGCTCACTTGTAGCGAGGGAGCTTTTTATTTACTCTGTTCTTCAGCACGACCCCCTACGACTCTTGTAATGTCCTTGCCGGGCCAAGCAGAAGCCTGTATAATATTGTCATTGACAAATTTCCATTCCAGTACGCATGCACTGACTGGGACGGGACTCTACACGCAGGCTTCGAGGAAGCTTTTGCCGTAACATGTGGCTGCATGTCAGATGTTCAACGAAGGACGAGGATGAGAAGGCTTTCGGAATGGCAAGTATTTGCGTAGGCTTAGGCAAAACTCGTAACTATACAATAAATAATATCACAATTTCATATTCTAAATAATTTTGTGCGCCAATGGGAGAATCAAATATACCAACACAGTTTATGATATTCCTTTTCGCATATTGTTATTTATGAAAAAAAACTGTTAAGTAAAATTTAGTCTATTGATCAAGCAGCTTAAAGTGATTGTATATTTTATTAAAAAAAAAAAAAGAGGAATACTCTCTGCAAGGGATCTAAGACCGATACCTTGCCCAAACTTTCTCCTCTAAAGTCTCCACTCGCCAAAAGTTCTGCTTCCGCCTCAAAGCCCCGGCCACCCCCTAGCCGACAATCCAAAATCGATGCCCAACCGGTTCGCTCTTTCTCTCTCTCTGGCTTGGTGTGTGGCCCGATGGCCAGCAGCTTTTTCCTCCGTTTTCCTTGAACGTGTGGGCCAAAACGCGAATGAACATCGACCGTGGAAGTTGACTGCAGCAGTACAAAGCGCTAGGCTAAAGGTGATTGGGAAAAGAAAAATTCTACAAAACGCTTACAAAATCCGACGGATAAATTGAAAAAAATGATGAAACAATCAAGTAAAATCTATGGAATAATTGGTTAAAAATTAATCAAAACACTTACAAGTGATTTTCGTCGGTTATATAAAAGGAAATTTCATCGAAAGCCCCGAAAAGTGTTGTGCGCGTGTGTATGTGTGTGTGTGTGTCTCTGTCTCTGTCTGTGTCTGTGGCTTTCGATGTGTGCATGTGTGTGTGTGCTGGCACGCGCTGGCGAATAAGGAGAACATTTTTTGTGTATCAGAATTTTCGGTGTTGTTTAAGCAAAAACCGCGAGCAAACTGGCGAGAGAAAAGAATAGTGTAGGAGCTGTGCAAAGGAGATTATAATTGAAAATTCCAACGTGCAATGAAAAAATGTAGCAGAAATAGAAAATGGGGTATCATTGAAAGTGAAAACGCATGTGAGCCACTTGCTGGGTTATTGATTTTTCCACATGATTTCTGTGGCAGTGTGGTCCAAGTAAAAAAAGAGAGATGACATTAAATAAATATTTAATCGCTCTTAATTGAAAGCGTTTTCGAGAATGATATAAATAATAATTATTTAATAAACTAACGAAAGGAACGGAACGGAACGGAAAGAAAAGGACGAGCGTTCTTTATCCATTTCAAGTGTTCAAGTGTGTGTGACTGTGCGAGAGAAAGAAAGGAGGAAAGCTCAGGCGTTACGGCTCTAAGAAAATCTCTATCCTGAATTTGCTTTCAACGTCGTCTTTGAAGGAAAAGCGTATTTGCCAACTCAACCTCTCTCTCTCTCTCTCCTTTACGCCTACATACACACGCACCCACACACATAGCCTTTTGAGCAAAGAGACAAAATACACACCCGCCCACTCACACACACACACACACACATATACATACATATACGAGATTCGCTCTATCAATATTTACGCATACCATTGTATTTTGATATTACGTATTCGCTCCGTTTCTCTCCCGCACTCGTACTTACTTTGTCTCTCTTTCTCTCTCTATTTCTCCCTTTATCTCTCTCTCGCTCGCTCTCTCTCACAACTCGGTCCTCTCCCAATGTTTGGTGCAAAACGTTCGAAATTGTCGTAAATTACCAAAATAATAAACTTTCAACAAAAAATGCAATGCGAATCGTGATAAATACAAATCAGACTTATACAAAATTCATGTGAGACTAGCGAGCCGCGGCCCCTAGCCAAAGCTAGCCACGAAACAAGGAGCAGCAGCAGGAGCAACAGAACGCACCCACACACTCACACACACACCAAAGGACACCAGGACCCCCATCACCTGCCGCATCTTTCCTGCCGAGTTGTCGCCACTGCTGCCGCCCTGCTCAAAACCCATCATCTAACCAATAAAACTGACCATAAAGGAAAGCGAAGGGAAGTCACAAACATTGCTTGACTCTGATTGAGGAGAGGAATCATCGGAAAGAGCGGCAACACTGTCTGACTAGGAGGTAGGTTTCATAACTTTATGCTTAGCAAAAATTAGTCAAGAACGGATATGGTATGTGGCTACCCGAAAGTATGCAGGTCAAGCGAAGGCTGGTAGAAGGCAACACAAAAGCAAATACTATCGGAAGTAAAACCAACTTTTTAAAAGTCTAGGGATTCCAGTCGCATATGTGTATGTACATATGTATCCCTAGAAGCACATACCTACTGTTTGGTGTTGGTTGGAAGCGCTTTATTTTAGTATCTTTATTGCAATGAACACATACAATAAAATAGTTTCCTAATGAAATACAATTTTGAATATATGAACACATTCCAACATAAGAACAAACGTGAATATGAATAAGTTTCCTTTTCTCAGTTAGCGTTGAGAATTTTCCATTAAAGTTCCATCATAAATATGTAGACTCATTTACTATGCCAAGCCAGACCAAGACACAACCTCTCATGCATAAGATACTCGTATCTTATTCATTCTGTTCCTCTTATCTCTGTCTAATGCCAGCTAAACTTGATTAAGCATCTCTTTTGCTAATTAGCTTTGACAGACAGAAGGACGGAAGGAAGGAGAGGAAGCAAGAATTTGAGATGTCTAGATGAAGGGGCCGTGAGGGGATGGCCGAACCCCGCAATAAAAATGTTCCAGCGAAGTATAGAAACCGCACATAATAGCCAATAATCAAGTTGGGCCAAACCCCCACCCTAACACCGACAGAGTAGAAGACGATCTGAGGTAGGGGGTAGGGGAGTGGGAGGTACCACTCTTTTGACCCTTTACAGAGATATTCGGCCATTATGGCCGTTCCGCCATGTGTGCAATGAGTATTCTTAGAATATGATTGCAAAGCGTGTTTGATTTCGGAACACAGTTTTCGGTCAATCAATGGAAAGGCGATTGTTCGATGAAAGCGAAAAGCATAATGATGTGGAAAATTGGTTTTTCTCTTCGGGCATTCACCATGTCTCAGCCATTCTCTCGGCTTCAAGCTTCTCCTTCTTCTCCGTCTCGTCTCAGTTTCTTCATATTTTTGCCATTTTCCCCTATTTTTTGTGCAGAGTTTTTATTTTGTTGCCTTCTCTGGGTTATGTGCGCAGTAGAGGAAAAAGGGACACAGAGAAAGGCAGAGAGAGAGAGAAAAAGAGAGAGCAGGGTAGCACGGAGAGCGGACTCTCCACACGCTCTTACTCGTCAAAAAAGTTTAACCGATTCTTGCTCTGAAGCTCATTCAAATGACATCGAGGGAAGGTTGGTCCGTGGGCCTCCTTCCGCTTGCTTCTGGTTCATTTAGCTCCTTTGTGCGAATGCTACATGCGTGTGTCTTCCACAGATGTTACCCATAGATCTGAATCCTTTTGCCTGTTTTTGTTTATCCATTTCAAGTAATGGCTGACCTGGCTGGCCTGCCTGACTGTCTATCCTGTCAGTCCTCTCTAATTTGTTTTGACAGCTTGATTGTCAGCTCTTAGCATATCCGAATGTACTATACATTATCTCTCTCTTTCCGTGGGCTCTGACCTGTCGGGCTTTTGGGCTCGTTTATCTACTGAATGTTTGATGATGCAAAAATTATCTTATCGTTAAACGAATTTGTCCCCAATCTACTCCTAAAATAACAGCCAATTGTTGATATTTCACTGAGTCCTTACCTTTTTTCACTGCACAACCCTCCCACCCTTCCTCCCTAGCACATATCTATCAGATGTCAGTTCCACCCACTATCGGTAGAGCAGCAGCCAATCTATTTATACCTCGCCGAGAAAGGTCAAAGCGCAGAAATTGTTGTGCATAGTAATAGAAAAAGTGTATAAAATAATTGGCTGGAATAATATGTATAATATAGCATCTAATAAGGGCTAATAGGAATACTTATTCTTATTCTGGAATTAATTATCTTCCATCTGAAACTTATGTAAAGAAATAGACTCTGCGAATAGAACAAGCCAAAAATAAGCCCTTACTAGCAATCGATTTTAAGCCCAAATCGAAGATGACGCATTGTGAACTATTGACTGTCATGCAGCTTCTTTGGAAGCGAATCCTCGTCTTCTGCCTATGGGAATATCCTTACAACAATAATAACTTGTAAAATACTTATAACGAGGCCCATCATCTTTAAGATATGCAATACCTATGTATAAGAACTTCCTATGCCTACTGCAGATTTTACAGTTTGCTTTGATGACCCAATTTCGAAATGGGAAATGTTTTCCCATCGGTTTTGGGCTCAACAACGAACTCAGTGAGCATTTAAGCTCTTTTATTAGGACCTCATAACGAGGACTTACAATACCATCAAAGAGCGAGAGCAGCTGTTGGGGAGGCTCCCCAAAAGAGCCTCTCGCTCGGGCATACACAAAAGCGCTCGAACTGCGTAGTTTTCCGCTTGGCCCCCAGACAAATTGGCACCAAAATATAACACATACTCCTATACTATGCACCTATTTGACCTGTGGGAAGCGAGTGGAACGAGTGGAACTGGCAGAATGACAGACTTTGTTGTTGCCTGTTCCGCAGAGGGAATGCAGTATGCCGTGTGTGTATGATCCGAGATGGAGTTGGCCTTCTTTTCTGCTCCTCCACTGACACTTCTGGCTCTTATTGCCTTATTAACCGTCAGGTACATTTGGGTTTATGGCAGGATGAGGGAGTTTCATTTATGCGGAGATTTGAGGTGCATTAATAAAATATGCCGCGAAATTGCGAAAAATTACCTGGCTTTGGTGTCATGTCCTGTCAGTCCTGTCAGTGCCTTGCTACCGACACTTTTCAGCGTTTTCCCAGAATAGAAAGCCCCGACAGCTTCTTCCAGAGCAAAATGCAATTCAGTGAATCTAAAGTTCATCTCCTAAGGCGATTTTCAAAGTCGTGACACTTTCAAGTCTCCCAGTTTTCATTCCATCCTTTCCATTTTATTTCCTCCTGGCTTCAAAATGATTTCCACTCGGCATTCCTCTGAGAAAACTTGTTTAGGTGTATTGATTTGTGGAAACGAACGAACACCTCTTCTTCGCACAGCTTAAAGGCGTGGTCAGGATCTCTTTTGAGCAGCATGTCTGTGCGCCCCTTTCAGACGACATTTTCATAAACTATAAGGAAGCGCAAACAACACAATTTCGCATATTTTCTATGCAAATCGTCGTTTAGTCGCGCCCGTTTCGGCGCCTTCGAGCGATGTTCTTGTTAAATAAACACAGCTTTTCCTTTCCGTCCGCAGTTAAATTCTCTACGTGGCCACATTTGAATTTTAAGCATATTTATGGGGTCGGATGAGCAAAGATGTCCTCGGGCATTTCCATTTAAGAAGCTTTCTAGGAGTTTTTCTCTTGTGAGGTATGTACGTGCATCTGTGTGTGTTTGTGACGGTTAAGCTGCCAGGGTTTCAGCAAGGGTATATGTACATGTCCTTTGACGTCATTTCCCAAGTAAACAACTGTCGGGCAACAGCAGCAGCAGCAGCAGCTCACGCGGTTGCCAGCAATTTGAAGTCACTTTGCTTCTAAATTGCTCTTATCCTAGTTTGTTGTTGGCTTCCTCTTTTATTCTCCCAGTGGGGGGCTAAGTGGGTGGCCATTATAATTTATATTGTGCGGAGGCAGCTCTATGGGAAAGTAAAGCTACTTTTCCCAGAAAATACAATATGTTGATGCAGTGGAGGTAGCACCTTCCAACAGTGCCTACAATAATTTATCTTGAGTGCTTGTGATTTGAAAATAGACTGCAGCAGAAATGGGTACGGGCAGTAGTTGAAGTTGGACCACCCCTTTCAAGAAAGTTTATACTTCTCCTATCCAGAGCAATTATTTCTATCCTCACTCTGGCACACTCATCTAATTTATACGTATATTTTTATATTACCGGACACGTGATATTGTTTAATTTCTGCTAAATTCTTTTTGATAGGTCTCCCGAAATCGCATTTTCTGTACTTTTTCTGTTCGTAGCGTAGCCATTTGGTAAAGAATTTTAATAAAATATTTTTGAAGTTTCACCTTTGATGCATCTTAATCTTATCAAATTTGTTTAATCATAGGTTAGAGTACAGCAATTAGCTCTCACAGCAATATAATAGACATATTAGAATATCCTGAGGTTTCAAATATCTTTTTACTGCTATGGCTATGAAAAGAACCCTATTCTATACGCACAAAGTTCATTTTAAATATACATATGTACATATGTTTAATACGGTTCATCAAACCCCCAGGCCCAGGTCGAATGTCATTCAACTTAAGAGATGGGTCAGCAAAAGACTAAATTTCCCGCAGCGAAGGCTGTGTGCCAGCTTATTGTCAATCAAGAAAATATGAATATATTTTTAATAAGTAGACACACAAATTCCCGGGGGTCGAGGGTTCGAGGCTGAACAATGGTAGTACAGGGTCAAAGGATGTCAGACAAGAAGATTCGCTTTATCCATAAGTAATAAAGAAACCAAAGAATAAAATGTGGATAAATTCAAAACGAAAGACTACAAAGCGGATTAATATTAATGAATTCAATTAGAAAAGAAGGAGAGAAAATTAGAAAGGAGAAAGCAGCAGTAAGCACAAAGTGGACACAAAGTGCCCCCGCAAGAGTGAAAGCTTTTTATGTGGGTTGCTATATACATACATACATAAACATATATATGCATGTATATCTATATCGTTGTGTAGGGAGAGAGTGCGTGCCCTTGGCATGCTGAGGATAAGCACTTTTACTGGGTGCGTTCTATCCCAGCTTTCTCCCACCCCAGCGCGTAGGCGCCGTCAGCGCATTTCTAGTGTTTCAAGGACACCACCAGTGTAGGAAAAGTTTCTAACGACTTTTGTGGGATTTCTTTGTGGCAACATCAACGTCGGCGTTCCCGTTCCCGTTCCCGGCTATTTTTAAAACGGGTACTCGTACAATATGGAAATTGACCGCACATAATACAAATAATTATTAAAGTCGAAAGAATAGTCTAAAAATTAGAAACAGATTGTTGACTGGAAAGTTCAAGTCCCTTAAATTAGATAATTAAACAATTAGTAGCACAAAAGATTCAGAAATCCTTGGAAAGCATTTGACATACATTTCGATTGGGAAAACAACGCAAAACATACACATATATACATACATGTGTATGTATTAACCAGCTTGTATTTTGTTGTATTTCCAGCAACCACAACACAACAAAATGCCGCCAAATGCAAAATCGGAAGCGGACGCCAAACCGGAGGCAGAGCCGGCGCCCGAATCGGCAACAGAACTCGATTCCGTGGACCAGAAGCTGGAAGAAACACATCACTCCAGGTTCCGCGAGCTGGAGAAGCAGGAACAGGAGTCGGCTGCCGAGGAGGCAGCGGCAGCGGCCGCCGAAAGTCAACGAATCGCACAGGTGGAGACAACAACAAGGAGTGCAACAACAGAGGCTCAGGGTGAGGCTTAGGGTAATACTAAAGTATTCAGATATTCATGAATGGACTGTGCTACTGGGTTACAGAATCAACTACCACCTCCTTGCCGGTCATCAAAAAGATTGAGCATGCCGGCGAAGTTGTCACCGAGGCGATTGCGGAGCGCACGGGTCTGCCGACATGGGGCGTGGTGGCCATCATAATACTCGTATTCCTCGTCGTCTTTGGTATTATATTCTTCTGTGTGCGGAGGTTCCTGAAGAAGCGAAGAACCAAAGATGGTAAGGGTAAGAAGGGTGTCGATATGAAATCGGTACAGTTGTTGGGATCAGCGTACAAGGAGAAAGTAAGTATCTGAGCCGCCATCAAATATTAGTAGTTATTGGGTTCTGGTATGCCATAGGTTCAGCCTGATATGGAGGAACTCGCCGAAAATGCCGAAGAGGACGAGGAGGACAAGCAGAGCGAGCAGAAGCTGGGGCGTCTCAACTTCAAGGTGGGTTCTATCGATCGATCATTCCCCAGAGCACACCACTCTTAACTAATCCCCACAAGATACAAAACTAACCAACAAAACTAAGCCAAACTCAGATATGTACATAGGTGTAAATGTGTGCACAGGAACACACACACAAAGAACAAGGACCACTCTTATAACTCTTGCTTCCTTCAAGTATATCCTCATGTTTCAATCGCACTCACACTCGAACTCACCCACTCAACAACATAATATTAGACCAAAATTGTAGACCAAAATTGTTGGCACCACGATGTATGTATTTCCGAGCACATCTCGCTCGGGGAACATCTCTCAGTGTGAAGCCTAAATCCGACTGAAACTGCACATATGAAATATGTACCTACATATGTAAATACGAAATGTCAATATCCTCAACTAACAGTCTCTCGTTCTTCCTCTCTCCCCATCTCAAAATCCACATATCCCCTGTTGTGCCCCCTTTCGATGTTCTATCTTGCAGCTGGAATACGACTTCAATTCGAATAGCTTGGCTGTTACGGTCATACAGGCCGAAGAGCTGCCCGCCCTGGACATGGGCGGTACTTCGGATCCCTACGTCAAGGTTTACCTGCTGCCGGACAAGAAGAAGAAGTTCGAGACCAAAGTGCATCGCAAAACGTTGAGTCCGGTCTTCAATGAGACGTTCACCTTTAAGGTGGGAATATACGATGGCATTCGTGGATATTATGTGTGAATCTAATGGCGGATTCTTGATGGCTTATTCCAGAGTTTACCCTATGCCGATGCCATGAACAAAACGCTCGTGTTTGCCATTTTCGACTTCGACCGCTTCTCCAAGCACGACCAGATCGGTGAGGTGAAGGTCCCTCTCTGCACGATCGATCTGGCGCAGACCATCGAGGAGTGGCGCGACCTCATCAGCGTTGAGGGTGAAGGCGGACAGGTATGTAGAGCTAGGCCCGTAACAAATCCGGGCACTCGAGATCGAGGGGCTAGGCCGCATCTACTCGTATATCTATCCAGACTATCTGTAACTCTCTCTCTCTCTCGCTGTCTATGTATAACACTCGGTGTGCCTTTAAGCAAAGATACATATTATCTGTTATCCGTTCTCTGTGTTTTATGATTTATTGGGTTTGTTATTTGTTTCTCTAAGTTATGCAAGTCTTCTCCCAACCGACGAAGCAAGAACTGAAGTCGTGTGATATTTATCGACTTCTGTTCTTAGACTACAGAGTGTGTTTTGTGTGTATACGTATTTGGATTGCAATTTCAATGACCAAGCCGATATAAATACATATGTATATCGGAAATATCGGAAAATTGATACTCGCACAGCAGAAAGCAATGAAAGCATTGGTGATACCCACTTGCTCTTTTTTTTAAGTCTTCAAGTCGACGATCCAAGTATTTGCCACCCGTCCCGCCCTCGTTAAAGTACATGGAACAATGCAAAGACAATTACAAAGAAAACTTTCCAGAACAGAAACAATATCAACAAAACAATGAACAATGAACAATGAAAACTTCGCGGAACAGACAAGCAAAAGTTTTTCGAATCTCTTATGAAACTTGTACACACCCAGTTCAAAATGCAAATATAAAAACATGAATAAAAGAAAGATATATGTACATAATATCTAACATTTATCAATATCAACGCAACAACAATAAATCCACTGAAAACAGAGCGGAGGAGCCAATTCAGAACTGAATTTGCTTCTCACCTCCACCCCCCACCCACCTACTCTCTGACAGACAGCATTATGATTTCCCTCTCTATCTACCTCTCTATTACCTACATATCTATTTTACGTCAACACAACTACAGCAAAAAAATAAAACTCTAAATTTCTCTTTCTCCAATCCCCCCTCCAAAACAAACAAAAATTGTTTTCGAAACATATAATCTCTTGTTTTCTTGAACTTTTGTAGAAGGTAAATACGAAACATACAATAATTACAAATCTAACAAAAACCAAAACCAAAACCAAACAAAAGAGAAATCTGTTACACTTTTGCATACTATACTTGATTTGAGTTTATCATTTGTGCCCCCCTCCCCTCTGTATAACCTGCTCTTCCTCTCTCTCCGAACTGTCGCTCTTGTACATGAAATCTAATAACTATCGTATCGATTCGCAAACTCGAATATTTTTGTCTAATAATACTAAATACTACTACTACTACTACTACATAAAGCTACTACTAATACATATGTATATCTTCCAAACCTTCGTTCGTTTTCTGATCATCATAATTAATCAATTTGGTCTTGAGCGATTGTTCTTCGACTTTTCTCTCTCTCTCTCTCTCTCTGTCTCTCTCTCTCTATATATATATATATATAAACATATATACATACATACTTATATATCCTGATATATTGTTATGTCTGCATTCTTTCTCGCATCATTAATATTGTAGTTGAATTTTTGTATTGATATAAGCAATTTATCTATGTTTGAGCTGTCTTGTTTTCAACGAAATACTAACGAATAGAAAGGCATTTTCTGATAAATGTTTTCACATTTCCATATGCAAATAATCACACTGCAATATTATTTTGCTGAGAAAATCTGTGGCATAAGAAAAACAAACCAAAATCAGCGTGGCCAAACCGCACACCTTCTTACCACGAAACCCCTCAATCTTCCTTCATTGTCCCCAAAAATGTTATTGCCTTCGACGGGGCCCCAAAGTCTGTAATCATTGCCGCCACGTTGATATAACCCTCCCTCCCCCCCACCCCCCAACTAATCACATAATTTTTGTTTGCACTTTGATTGGAACAATTTAACGCCGAAAATACTGGAAACTTTTGCATATCTTTCTTAAAGTAGTACCAACTATTGCACCCCCCGTTCTTTGCATAAAGTCCGTCAAACTTTTATTACATAGACACACACAGTCAGACACCCTCTATTTCTCTATCTAACACACACACACACCCACAAACTAAGACACCCAGACACGCACAAAAGAATCTTCGAAATAAATAATTAAATTAAAATGTTGTACAAGATATTTGCATTGATTTAATTGAATTGGTCTAGTGATGAAATGAAATGAATGCTTTCAAAAGATCGGACACAGATACACTTCCATACACAGATACATACACCCAGAACACACAACTGCGATTTCAAACACAGATACAGATACACACACACACACTCACACACACACACACACCCCGACACAGTTTCAGCAAGAGCTTGAAGTTTTCGCCTGTGAATGCCAGACTGAAAAATAAAATTGAAATGAAATGAATAAGAAAGCGAAGAGAAAAACAGTTGTTTTCGGATAACCGAAACTCCTATACTCTTACTGGATTAAATATTAAATTTACCAAGGTAGCTCTTTAGCACATGTCCGAATATTTCCTACACATACATACATACATATATCCTATCCTCGATCTACAAAATCCAGCAAGTGTATAGATTCTCAGTGCATTTTGCAGTGCAGGGAAAACAATCCTCAGCTTTACTGGCCAGAAACATTTATAAGCAATTAAAACTGTTTCCCTATATATCTATAATAAAATGGAAAAAAGAAAAACTTACTGTACCTACAATACATCTAGACTAGCAACACTGCAATAATATTAATACCTATTGAACCATTTACTACCCTACTGCATGTTTTCCTTTTGCTTACGACTAAATAATACTTACTTATATACATATGAATCACACTAAGTATTAGAATCGAATACTCGACACATCCACACACCCAGAACACGGACACGCGACCAGCAATTGGCCAGCAATTACAGAAAAAACCTAGAGAAAAACTTTACTTTTTTACATTTGCCAAAAGAAATACTTATCAAAATTGTGATGGAAATGGAATTCAAAAATTTTTAATATGCTCTTCATTTTTCTCTTTAATTATTTTTGAACGTATCGCTAAAAACCAAAACAAATCCAAATCAAAATCAAAATCTGTTATCACAAAATTCGGTTACTTGAAATTTTCAAACTGTACTCGAACTCGAAATCGAACTCGAACTCGAAATTTTTGACTCATGCCATGGACGAATCAATCCGAAACCTGAATCGGCCTGAAACATGTAAGTATACGAATGGAGGAGAGAGAAAACAACCTCATAATTATCGTTATTTGCTTTGGTTGTTGTCGTCATAAATGTGTTCCCAGTTTTGTTCGTTGTGTTTGTGTTACAATTCTGTTCGACTCGACCAGCAAAATCAAAAGTATCTACCTATCTATCTATCTATCTATACATTTATTTACCGGTATCCAAATCACGATATCCGGAATGATTGCTGATTGTGAGTCCATCCAAGATTGTGAAGGACATACTATATAATTCGCTTCTTTGAATCTTAAACTCTTGTGCTTAGCTCTCTGTCACTGTCTCTGTCTCGCCCGATATGTGTATCTATCTGTATAATGTATTATAATTATAATTATGATTATGATTATGTTTTCAGTTGCATACTCGTACATTAACTTGTTTGTGTGCTGTAATGTTTAAGCAGAGCTTCGATGACAGTCAAATACCTCAACAACAAATGCTCGACAATGTTTTTCCAGTTTTCCAGTACCTACTACTACTATTTATGATTTCTTTCAATTATGATTACATATGTACATTTTCGTTTCCATTGAACATTCACCCGAAACATTCAACAATTTAACAAATCGTATTTGGAAAATCCCAGAAATCAAATCAAAATAAATCAAGTCAAGTCGAAAAGAAAAATAATCAGAATATGACTCCAATTCCAAGACTCAAACTATTCAAAACTCTAAACAGTTGCGGTAAGTGACTCACTCCGATTTAAGATCTATAACTTCACTATAACGCTCGCTCGCTCGCTCTCTGTCTGTCTCGCTCGCTCGCTCTCTCTCTGTCTCTGTCTTGAAACTTTTTTAAATACTCGTAATCCAAATAACACACAACCACATATAGTTTATAGCTAAGAAAAAAAAAATAACTAGCATTTTCATGTCCCGGGCTAGTTTGGCCCTTGAAGAGGTGTACGAGGAAATTGGCATCGGATTGGCATTGGCATTGGTTTGTGTTTCAAGTCAAAAGAAAATACGCAAGCAAGAATTATGAAAATTATGAATACCTACTACTGCAAGCGGTTCGAACCAGCCTAGGGTCTTATATTTGTTAAATATACTCGTAGAACTCTGAACAACCTACATAGCTAGTACTTTCATTTTGTAAGATAGGCGTGGCCGAGTACGGTGTGCCCCTTCATGTACATAAGAATCCACATCTCTATCTCTCTATATATATACCTTATATATACCTACTATATATATTTACACTCTTTTTGATATGCCTCCGAAACGGGTCGATTAGAGCCCAAAACTAGTTTCTATTCTATTGTACATACAAAATCGGTTCAACTATGCTTGACTTCTTGACTTTTTTATCTTCTCTATCTATCTTCTCCTTCTCTTGATCTCATATCAATATCAGTAATGTCTAAGAAACTAAGAACATTTTTGAAACCAAATATTTTTGCATTTTGTGCAGTCGGTTTTGAGCTGGGTGTTATTAAAAAATATAACGAGACCAACGACATACGAAATTCAAGAAACTTGATTAAGATCTTGATTAAAAAACTATAACTCAAAGTGAAACTGTAAGTTTTGGTATGGTAATAAATACACACTCGTATAACAAACAAACAAATAAACAAACATCAATAATAAATCCCCCCGAAATAACAAAAACAAACAACACTTGAACAATATCAATTAGTTTTATTTCAGTTTCAATCATTTTCCTTGGTTCCTTAACTCTTCCTTTGGATATACAATACTCGTTACTCGATACTAGTTACTCGATACTCGTACCCCTATACTATACTCGTACACGCGTGTATATAGATATACTATACTATACTATACTACTATACTATACTATACTATACTATACTATACTATACTATATGTTTACGTTTACACTTACCAGAATCGAAGCTCTATGACTATGACGTGCAGTAAATGTTTTACATGTAATTTTTTGTGGCGTTTTCGTTTTGTGTCGATATAACCATGAACTATCCGTAAACCTTACGTACAAATTGCTTACCAATCCAATAAATTTATATACTATATATATACCTACTATTACCTGTACTGTACTGTTCACCCTGCCCACCCCAAATCCCCCAAGTCACTGGATGGTACTCGTACTCGTATACGAAAAGTGTTTGATTTATCCTGATTTTCGTGTTTATGAGCTGTCTTAATGTTTTACCTGTACCTGATAACTTTGGTTATTATTACAAGTTTATATAACTTGATATTGTGTAACTGTATAAATCAATTTTATATTAGTTGGTAAACTCTGAATGTGTGGCCATATGTACTTGCGAGTATGTACATATGTATGTACATTTGACAAGAAGAAAAAATCGAAATGCTTCCTATTCCTTGGGTATATCCAAGTATTACGATCCTACACGGAACTCTCTGAATAGGATTTGCGAAATTGTTTGATCTTTGTATCACCTTTAACCTTTAATAGTTTTAAAATGCATAATTTTGCATCTGCATCGGAAGGATAGGCTTGCAGATGCGCTTCAATATTCAATCTTACATCTGAGACCTATGTATGTATGTACCTCTGTTTGAACCCTGCCACAGTGCCGACCCAAACGAATATAGAATCTCATATGTTAAAACTTATATATACTATATTTTATGTGGATATGTATTTAACTGTACCTCTAGTCTTTATGTGACATGTTGCTTGTTGCAAACAGTATCAGCCCTGAGCAAAACCTACTAATCACACCCAACTCTCGTTTCTCCAAACTCTTCTGCGGATACAGGAAAAGCTGGGAGACATCTGCTTCTCGCTGCGCTACGTCCCGACTGCTGGCAAGCTGACCGTCGTCATACTGGAGGCCAAAAACCTGAAGAAGATGGACGTGGGCGGACTGTCTGGTAATATGGAGTGCTACCGATGCGCTGTCAGGACTGGAGCCAGGTGGAGCCAAAGATGTTTTTGTTGGGCTCCCGGCTCTGGGCGGTTCTGGCAGCGTTTTTGTTGTTGTAATCTGTTTGTGTAATTACTTAGATGTGTGGAGTTATTCCTCGTTTGATTTTCCCCTTAAGTTCATGATTTTCATTTGGTTTTCAAACGTCCAAGGCAAGGCAAACGCCAAGGCAACGTTTGCCCGCAGAAAAGAAAGAGGAAAAGAAAAAGCTCTGAGAGCAAAGTCCAACCAATTTTATTCCAATCCAACTAATTATTTGTCAACTTTTCAACTAACAAATAGCGCCAACTTTTCCGACTTGCATATTTTCCCGTATTTGTCTTGAATCGCGTACGCTAAAATTCAACTAAATTCATTTACTCTCAAATCAATACAAATCAATATCAGTTATCAGTTATCAGTGGATATATTTTCGCCCGGCAACGTTTCCATACCCAAAAAATAAAGAAAATCTCGCACAATTTTTACTTACTTGTACTTGTATTTGTATGCCTGGCAAAAAATAGAACCGAGCCCGAACCCGAAATCAAATCAACTCAAGATCTCAAGATCTGAACAAAAGACCGAAATCTCGAAATCTCGCTTGCTTTTAGCTTCACTTTTGCATGTAATCTAATAACAATTTCAATATTTTCAATCTTCAACTATACACCTGACACTGTTTCGGGCCACTCGGACTGACTCTGAGTGGTTCCAGACCGAACCAGAAAAACGTTGCCGCTGAATATATCCAAACAATTCAAGTTCTTCTAGGCTTTTACAAACAACAGAACATTTTCCAGTATTTTTTTAAATGCTCTGACATTATTCGGATTCAAAAATTCTCAGTAATGAGATTTGTGAAGAGCAGATCTTTTTTTTATATAATTTACATTGAAACATATTTGTATGCCTTGAGTTCCACGAGTTGCTGTGTTTTAAAACGTTTCATAAAAAAAAAATACAGTAAACAGTATGTAAATGATTTTAAAATTGTGAATTAATTTCTAAAGAGAACAAACCAAAGAAAAACTATTATCCCCCTACTATCGTATAAATAATTGGATAAGTGTTTTGTTTAAAGTTTTAAAGGGGGCTGAAAGTTTTCACTTTGGCTTGTTGCTCTGGTACCAGTACGTTTTATCGTTATTCCTTTCGTTTGTTTTGTGTTTGCAAAGTAAAAATTTGCCAAAAACCTATTCTATATATTGTATAACACGTATATAATTATAATTAACCCAAGTTTTTTGTGTAAATTTCTTATATGTGTGTGTAAAGCAAAAACCAAAAAGAATTCAAGAAAATGTGTTCCTGAAATTGTTGCAAAAATTTTACTTTGTTATAAAAACGAAAAAATGTTTTCTTTTTCTTTCTTTCAATTCTTTCCTATATTATAGATCCATATGTGAAAATTGCAATCATGCAAAATGGCAAACGTTTGAAAAAGAAGAAGACAAGTATCAAAAAATGCACCCTCAACCCTTACTATAATGAGTCGTTCTCATTTGAAGTACCATTTGAACAAATACAAGTATGCGAGAATGTATTATACTATCCTATAAAAAACCACAACTACTACTACTACTACTACTCTACTACTACTACTACTACTACTACTACCTATACAAACTTACCTACTACTACTACTGTTACTGCTGTCCTCTTCTGAACTATCTATCATACAAACCAAAACAAACCAAACCAAACCAACCGAGTTTTGAGTACCCAACCTCCCTCTCAACACACACTAGCCTCTTACGTGCAATCGTTGTTGTTACCTATACTATATATACTATATACATATATATATATATATATACGATATATTCATATATTGAATACTTGTATTCCAAAAGACAACAACACCAACTCTAAACAAACAATCTCTAACCGAACACGTTTAGTGCCAAATCGTATTACCCATAAAGATATCTATCTATGTATATCAATTCCCCCCAAAACTAACTTAACCAAACCAAACCTTGTGTTCTATATGACCTATCGAAAACGTACTCAATGTTCAATGTTGTAATTTAAAATTTAAACCAAAATTTTCTAAGCTTTTTTATTTTTTAAACGCTTTTCTTACGGTTGTAAATATTACAAAAAAAACAAAACACAAATTATTATGAATCCAAAAAAAAAAAAAATAGAAGGAGCGGATTGAAAATTTGTTGTTATGCCTTAATTTGAGTAGTTTGTTAAAATGATTTTTAAAAAAAAACCATTTTTTGTTAGATTTGTATCAGCGTCGATATTTGCTTAGACCAGCCAATTGGGTTTCTGTTTTAGTTGATAAATAATTAAATGTGTATTTGAAAGACAATCTGGTAATCTGGTAAAGGATAATGATAATAGCAATGAAATGCAGGCATGCCCTAGGCCTAGGTCTATTCCAAAACAAGCATTATAGACGCCAAGCCCTACTCGTCCTCTCACACAGTCCTCGACACACAGTCCAGTTGAATGGAGCGCAAGCAGTAGTGTGCCCGCTTCGCTCTCACGTGTAGACTCGTGTAGAGCCTGCCGCTCTCAGCCCAAGCCAAGCCGTCGAGCATTCAAGCATTCAAGCAGTCAAGCAATCGAGCAGCCAGCAAGAATGCGCAAGCACGTGCCAAACACTCACACTACGCTCACTCCAAGAACAACAAGAAACATGAATACTTACTTAAACTACTCTTTCCATAATACAAACTATCGCAAACTCCCCCTAACTCAGCGGCGTCAATAATGCACCACGAAACCACAGAAGCGAAGTGGGTACATTATTTTGACACTGTCTTCTGATTTGAATATCGAATACCAATCGCACCACAACAGCTACAGTACAAATACAGAATACACAATAAATACCAAATGCCACCACAGAGAAGTATAGCGTATCACCATAAAAAAACCAAAAAACCAAACAAAACACCACCACATCTTGCCAATACCACATCTTGCCAAACAATTTGGAACGATCCGCAAAGTCAAGAGGGAGAACTCTGTTTCGGTTACGTGTGCTTGTGCAAGAATCTAATCTCCCCCTCTACGAGTATAAGTAGGACCCCCCATGCTGACAAAAGAAACAACGACGAATGGGATTGAATATTATACATTTTCGTTTACACGTATTTAATGAACATTTTTCTTTTTGCCACAGCTTTAATGAAATGCTATCAAATTTCAAGAAAAGTAATTTGTTCATTAGTCCCCCCCAGGGTTCAAGAGATAAGAGATATATACTCTTATCTACCAACAGATCATCAACAGATCATCGACAACCAACCGATTCATTTGCTTCTCACCTTACGCGCTGATCGAAAGCTTTTAGGAATTTGTTTTGAGTTTTAAATATTTGTTGTTTTATGCTGCTCATCCTTAGCTTTAGACATTTGCATGTTCTGCTTGACACCTAACCATCCCACAAAATTACCATACAAAAATATATATATACAAAAAATACTCGTATATAATCCACAGCAAACATATCCGTTTCAAGGAGCTTTTTGTTATGCTTGAAAGCCTTTAGATGTGTTCACAAATAACCAAAATAAATAACCAAAGAATTCAATGCTTGTGCAAGCCAAAAAGTCATCGAATGAAGATCGAAGATGAATCGCCCACCGAATGATCTTAACGATCTCAACCGAACTTCAAGTCTGAAGTAGCCTGCACCAAAATATCTTTTATATACAATACAGCACTCAACCGCCAAGCAACACTCCACGTAGATACGACCTTTGTCTACATACATACATATGTATATCTTCTATAGCTTCCCAACAACAGCATTTGTAGTGTCTGCCTGTTAACCAAACTAAAGTACCATCAAACAACTGCTCCCCAGTCCAGCCCCAACCAACCAAAACCAAAACTAAACAGAACACGTATATCGAAAATAATCAAAAGTTCTTCTAATCAAAAGCGAAACCCTACCCCCCCCCCACTCCACCCCACTCAGAAAAAGAGACCGTTGAAGCAGCTCAAAGCCAATTACTCTATACTAATGCCTACACTTTCCCCTTGAACACTTTCCACTAACACTTGAATATAGAAAATCTGTCTCGTTGTGACCGTTGTGGATTACGATCGTATTGGTACCTCTGAGCCCATCGGACGCTGCATACTCGGCTGTATGGGAACCGGAACTGAGCTCCGTCACTGGTCGGACATGTTGGCCTCCCCGCGTCGACCCATCGCCCAGTGGCACACACTCAAGGACCCCGAGGAGACCGACGAGATATTAAAGAACATGAAGTAAACGCCACATGGCCATTGCTGACAAATGCAGGTGGGTGAAACTATATACATAATATATGTACATATATTTTATATCCGAAAATGGAATATAATTTTAACGAGATTAACACATTCCAATGCCATCAATAATTCATTCTTGAACAGAATCAATAGCTGATCTCATAATACCCTTCTACTATTTCAATAGTAGGAGCGAGGAATAGTATTTCATAGGAGCGATCGATTGAAAAATATATTTTCTGGTTAAAGATTCATCGATCCGAATGACCAACAAACGTATCCGTATCTGAATAAAGAATCTGATCTGAAAATTAAAATTTTCAATCAATTCGTTTTTCCATAGTGCAGACTTATGTACATCTTAAAGACAACTCAATAAAATATAGACAGAAAAGGTTGCAGATTAACCCAGATCCGAAGCTATATTAATCTACTCTTTTAACAATTACAGACTTACAGCACATCTATCAAACGTATGAAAATAACCAAAGAACACATAAGAAAGCCGTCAAACATGGAAATCGATGCATCATCAGCTCTAACTGATCTAACCAGATCCTCCTGATCCTCACCCGGAACGACAAACAACAATCAAATGAAATATCGTAGTTAAAGCAAATTGTTCATCTAAGCAGTTATTTCACACATACCACAAACACAAAAGAATCAAAGCCGATTTAATGATAACTTTAGGTATATAAGTTATATCTTATTGGTTGAACAGGAAATTGAAATGAAAACATAAATTAATGAAATGAAAAACAAATGAAATGTTTCTAATAACCAACTGAAACCGAAACCGAAATGATTTGGCTTGGACACAGTTATATTCATGCGAGTGTTAAATTCCAGGTCTACTCGTATGACTTTATTGTTGTCACTGATTGCGATTTTCCCAGATAAATTAATGCTAAAATGAACACAGAAACGTTCTACATACTCAACGTATGGATAAAATTATTTAAAAAAAAACAAACAAAATAGAAGTTATGGGGTATAATTTTAAAAGTTAAGTTTCATTCGATTTTAAATTAGTCCAACGACTAAATGTCGCAATCTAACCAGTTTTCACTTTGCTTTTCAACTGTTGAAGGATTACTAGCGAATAATATTACCAATGAACACAAACGCATCAGAACACAACTGTTATGTAAATTATTTATTATGTTTAAATTATGAGAATGTACTTAACTGTGTAAGTATAAATCAATGGATAATAGATAAACGAGGAGGGAATGATTAACATGACAAACATATGAACCAGAGGAAAGCGAGCCGAAGCAGAATCATGAATATATATAAATTATATATAAATATTATGTAACCCTTGCATAGACTAATGTTATGGTATTGTATGTATACACAGATCTGAGTTTTGAAGACCTAACAAAATCAGACGTATATTCGTAAGTAGAGAGGAAGCCCCAAAACCAAAAGCAAATAACAAAAGTTAAACTTTAAAGCGTGATTTCAATGGAATATATCATCAGTTTAATCTTTACAAAATATCGAACATTTTGCACTGTGGGTCAGATTGGAATCTTTGTTTCTTTATGTTTTAGGTCAAATGTGACTAATGTGAAATTCTGTTAGCGGAAAATTCATTTGTTAACGCCAACTTTTACCTTTCTTTTGTGGATTCTTACCTCCTTAGTAATTTTCAACTTAAAACTTGCCATTTTGTTGCTTCTCCGACTCAAGTCTTGAGGTTTCTACAGCTATTAGTAGTTTGTATTTACGGATCATCGTTGTTTTTGTTGTTTTGGACTCTACCACACTCAATAATTTAGAAATCATATTAGGACCTAATGAAAATATACATACTAACTAAATGATTATGGCAAAATGTTAAAACAGAAAAAGAAATATTAAGAACAATAATAGTTATTACTATTTATATTATATTCAAGTATATATACGACATCTAAACAATATACAACATTTACATATACTTACATATATAACATAGTGCTCTTGCTGCACAAGCCTACTAAGAAATCGGAACTTTTAATATGGACCGCAAAAAGAACTTCTATCTTCCTATAGAAACAGTCTCAGAGTTGAATAGGAAGCGAGGGCAGCGCGCATTCCCAGGGGAAAATTGGGGGAAAGAAAAGAGAGAAATTGGGATGGAGGATGAGCCATAATTTTCTGATTTTTTCCATATTGAAAGTAATGAAATTCCACTAATAAATTAGATGTTTTTTGTCCTGTAAATGGTATATTATAACGGTAATGATAATGATAATGAGTAGTTAGGGATCGGTGTATCCCCTGTACGTACACACACACACACACCTACACAGTTGTAGTTATGTTCACCGAAGCAACAGAGATTCATCAAATATGAGTGCACAGAAGATTGAAATGCAAGGAAAATACCAAAAATATTTATGTAATATAATTCATCTAAATTAATCAAGTCGAACAACTCGAAAGGGGAGGGACAACTCGATGGAATAGAGAAGACAGACAGACAGACAAACAGACAGACAGACAGACAACCAGATACGAATATATAATGAGAAATAATGAGTATTCTTCAATAAAACATAACAAATAATGTAATTTGCTTTTCCGAATAGTTACTGTAAATTATCTCAAAACCCAAGAACAAAGACACAAAGACACGAGTCTAAAATCGAAAATAACAACATACATATAAACATATGAACCTAACCACAAAAACAAACAAACAAACAAAGAAACAAACAACAACAACAAAGAGAAACAAACTATATATACTTGCGTATTTAACAAATTATATGAAATTATATGAAATGATGTTGATTATTGATTTAAATTTAAAACTGAGAAAGTGAATAAAACAAATTATATATACACCTATATATATATATATATATAAATAAATATATATATACATACATATATATAATATTAAACCAGACAAAAGCAGAAATTTCATTTGTGTTTTCCTTCAGTTTCAGTATCTTTAGTTACAGTTACACAGCGTTACACTGGGCCACACAGAACCGAACAATGTGAACCATGTGAATCGATAATGTAAGTGTGAGCCTCTCTAAAAATCCGGATGTACATACATACATACACACACACACACAGATACACAGATACACAGACGCAGACACAGATACATACACCTACAGACCACACGAACTGACCAAAAAGCAAGTCGTACACTTAAATGTATTATAAAGTTAGTTATACAATATCTGTATTTGTATATGTACTTGTACTATTATTTCGTAAAGTCGAAAGCAGGGATTCGAAAGAGTCTCAAGATTCTCAAAGCAGCATTCAAAAGCAGCGCAAAGCCATCACGAAAAGCACAAATCAGTAGAAAATGCGAAATGACGCTAAACAAACAAAAAGAAAAGAAAAATAAAAAACAAATACAAAATAACAAAACAAAAATAACATAAAATAGGTAACAATAACGAAAATGAACAAACCATAATGATAATGTAGCAGTCCATGTATGTATCTTTATTTTATAGATATGTATGTATGTAATTTCTATCGATAAATCAGGCATAAATGCATTTAGAAACCAGACAAGAACATAAGCCGATCTACGAGTAGAGAAGTGCAAGATTTTGAATGGGAGAGATCGATGTCATCACAAGGGTATTCACTATAGTGTTTTATCATACATACATATGTACATACGAATTACGTACATATACATATAGTATGTATGTACATATATATAGGCCGCACGTGAGAGAACGATCGAGAGGAGGACAGGTTGTCTGTGTAGAGAAATGAATAGCGACAAATACAAGATATAGAAATATGCGTTATAGGTACAAGCCACCTAAAATATAGGACAATGTTTGATGTTGATATGAGTTAATCTGGCCACATAGCGTACGCATTATATGCATATACGAGTATACATATACATATACATACATACATACATACACACATACAATCCGAGTACAATCCCAGGAGAAGAATAGCCCCAGTTTGCCAGGTGAGCAGAGCAGGGAAGTACATACATACATACATACATACATACGTACCCTAGACATTTATACATAACCATCAAGAGCACCGCATAGTATGAAGATACCATACGATATATAAATAATATCATAAATAAACAATACGTACATATGTACATACATACATATATGTATGTATGGATGTGCTCCATCTGGGAGTAGAGATTGAGTAGCCCATCTCTCAGAATCAGTTCAGAATCTACAATACCTACACTCACTCAGCACCCCACTCGCGGATATCATTTTATGACTCTTTCCGGAGTTTTGTTGTTTATGATAAACTGTTTATAGATGTTTTTGAATTTTAAATAAATTATATTTACTATATGGCAAGGCAAATAATATCTAAAACGAAAAACAAAACCATATGCGTGCGAAACCTTATATGATAGTCATGTATGTATGTATGTTTTAAATGCTAATACAAACGAAACTTGAATTGAGGCTTTGCGGAAAGCGTCGAACGAATGAATATTACTGAATAAACTGCATATATAAACATACTATAATGCAACTGTATTGCAAGACAAGTATATCATTTTATTTCAAAGGCAAATGAATTTAACACAGGACAACACGCCCCCAGACACACACCTATACCTATATCTATGCCTATACCGATACCGATATAGGCTAAGCGGTAGACGGTAAGCGGCAGATCGACCAGTCGATCGCACACGGTTCCAGAAGTCGCGCCGTGCTAAGATCCATTGCAAACACCAATGTAACCCACACACACGAAACTCAAGAACTAACATATGTGAAATGAAACGAGGAATGTTTATAAACAATAAACAAATGTTTGAAAACTATTTTACCAGTGGCCTTTCATTTCACTTTCATTTCGTTTCACTAGCTTTTCCCAGGAATCCATTCAAATGACCCTACTCGGTATCGAATCTGGTTGCATTTTCGATCTTGAAGTCTTTTTCGCTGACACAGTAGTGAGAAAACGCCTCGCTCTGGACAGCCGTTCATTGGCCCTCGATTCTGGGAGTCAGTGCAGAGGCTTGAGCCAAAGGGATCGGTCATAGAGCGTTAAAATCAAGCCAAACAAATACTCGGGACTTGCAGCTCCATTTGTTGTATTATTGCGTTATTGGCATTTCAAATCGATGCCTCGGTATACCTAATCCGTTTAGTAAGGGGATTACTATGGCTAATCGGTCTTGTTATCGACCAAGTGTACAAACCAAATTCCCATTTTCTGTGCCATTTAAGCTGACACTTATCATAAGCCGACTGTGCTCCCCGGATTGTTTGTCTTTGATAAACAAAGCCCTTGCATCTCTTATATCTCGTATAGTATTAATATTCGGATTTCTGAAGTTACATATGTCCATTTGAAGTCAAACTCATTGGTCATAGAACCTGTAAACATCATTCGATACGAATAACACGAACGGCGACTCCTCTATCGATTCTGGTATAATAACAATATAATATCAAATTCTAAAATGTGATCTGTACTTGAAAAAAGAATACAAGCCTCCTGCAGCGTAGCTGATTTAAAGGTGCAACAATTCAACCGGATACATAAAGTGTTGTAGGGGTATATTAGATTTGTGCAGGAAGCGGATCTGTGTAACACCCAGAAGGAAGAATAATTAAATTTTAAGTTTTATGGAATATCACCAGTGATAGTAACTATCCATAATGAAAATATCCAAACCAAAATACAAAGCAAAAATAATGATTGGTGATAATTATTAATTTTTCGATTAAAAATAAAGCTCTAAGTGAAATAAACAAAGAATAGCGGGGAGCTGAAAAAAAAACTTTTACATATTCTTACTTAATAAATAATAATTATTTTTGATTTAAACAATCATCATGGATAATTATTATTAATACTAAATTTTTTGGATAAGCATTACCACTGATGACTAGCTGTAAAACTTAATATTTATACATTTTGGTAGATCTAATCTATAGATTAGATTAGGTTATCCTTAGGGCAGTCGCTACTTTAAGTCGATGATTTTCATTGTTTTCGGTCCCTGCATTTATGTACAATCAATACGAAACTGTGGGAAAATAAAAAAAAATAATGAACTATTAAGCATTGAAGCATTGAACTGAAGAACTGAGTGAGAAACTGAACAGAAAAGTAGTGAACATGATCAATTCACACAACTCTTTTTTGTTCACTTACTCATGAAAAACTGACAGTCTTGCCGCGGCTCGAAACGTTCCTGCTCGATTATTATTGGATACAAAAAAATCGTTCTTTCGTTTATCTTCTTTGTTTGAGATTTTTATACCCGGAATATGAAAGCTAGCGCAACCAAATTTTGTATCCAGTCTCCTGTGTTATCACACTACTCCAAGTGTATTTCAAAATTTCGCCACAATTTTTAAGATAAAAGAAAAGCCAAAACGCAGAATAATGGAAAATAAACGTATCTACCAGATTACCAAATCTGGATCAGGTAGGATCAATGTTACAGACAAATGGAACGCCTGTCACTCAATCATTCCCTCTCTCTCTCTCTCTCTCTCACACACACTTACACGTATCGAAAGAGTAGTTCTACATGTACATGTAGAAATGCAGAAGCTGATGTAAAAATTATATGTAAACAAAAATGGAAACAGACACATAACTATTAATATAAAGAAATCTAGCATAGGGTTCAAACTAATTTTTGAAATTTTCCATTTTGGCCGAAATTTAATTCGTCCCTTTTGCGAACATATGCATAATAAACTACATAAATCGTAAGATCACACATATTTTGACTGAGTACCGGGAATAAAGTAGGGCCGCGGCCTTTGCCGCTGCTCACAACGTTACCTCTCGTTTTTAAAAATATTTTTAAGTTCCCAGTCATCTTGAACTTTTATAAACCATAACAGTGAAACCCCTTTTATTTGCGAATATATAAATATATTTACATACATATGTATGTGTTATATATACTTAGTCTTTCTTTATCAAAACAATAAAAGCTTTGCCCAGAATAAGGAATAAGAATAATCGAAGTAGGCCACTATTTAATTCCTGGTTGGCACTTCAGATCGGATCCATTTATTCACAACACATTTACAGTTCGAGCTGAAACACAAAGAAAACTGGACTACAATGCCACATTTCCAGACTTGGGAGCAGGAATTGCAACAGCTTGAGGAGGACGTGCGCACGGTGCGCATTTTGATACTGGGCGATCCAGGTGAGAATCTATAAACGATTAGCGATAGTTGATGGTGAATTGAGACACTAACAAACTAAACCTTTGCACTTGTTCAAATCTGTAGGTGTTGGAAAGTCATGTTTGACTAACTTGCTGGCTAACAGCGTGATCACGCCAACACGTTCCTCCAGAACCGTTGCCGACAGCGAATGGACCGTCCAAGCGCGTCTGCACGAGTACCCCATCACGGGGCACCTCCCACTCACTCCCGAGTGGACGTCGCCTTCCTCATCGGAGCGATCAAAACAATGGATGTTCCCGAGAGAACCGCCACCCGTGATATATTTTGTAGAGTTCTACGATAAGAACAACTCAATGAGCAAAAGTCGAGTGGACAGAAATTCCCTGTATAAGAATATGGACGGAATCGTCTTGGTTTATAATATGAAAGATATGCAATCCCATGACCATTTGCACGACTGGATGTACGGCCCATTGCTCGAGATAAGCCAGCACCGCCACAACAAACGCAGACGTATCTTAAGCAGTCATCATGTGCCCATCCTAGTCGTGGGCACAATGTTGGATACACTGCGCACGCGCCCACTACGTCGCTCTGGAACCATTGCCCATCAATTGGGAGCTGAGGAGATATTCCTCAATTGCCTGGATCCAGATTCACTTGCTGAAAAAACCCGCAATTACGGAAAAGTGTGCAATTTCTTGAACAGAGCAGTTGATTTTAAGATGTGGAGCTCCAAATGAATACTGTACAGAAAATACATATGACATAAAAGTAGATTTTATCTTTATTGAAATTTTTAACGAAATTTTTGTATCGCCTACGGAGGGAGGTTCTTAGCCGGGGGGCCACTGCATTTGACGACCGCCGAGGAAATGCAAGTGCAAATGGTACACCGACTGAGCTCCATGTTGTCCATTGTTGACGACCACGCGATAGCCTTTCTCCAGGCCAAGGTCCTTGGCCACCTTGCGTCCCACGAGCATGAGATGACCCAACAGCTCGCTATCGCCATCTTCCGCCAGGGAGAGCTGGGCAATTGGTTTTCTTGGAATCACCAGAAAATGGGTGGGAGCCTGGGGAGCCACATCATGGAAGGCCACACACTAGGGACGTACATACATGGTTAGGTTAGGTTATGTATGTATAAATACCGGTAAATATTTATAATTGCACGAAAAGGTTTGCACTTTGTCCCCAAACTTACCTTTTCATCCTCGTGGATAAAATTACATGGTATCTCCTTGCGCAAAATCTTGGCAAAAATTGTATCTTCGCTTGCCGCAGCCGTTTGGGCTTTATCTACCTCGCTCGCCATTCTAGCGAAAGTTGTGTCAAAAGAACGACAACTGCAGAGTATATAAAAAAATTTATAATTATTAGATTAGACTTGGAATGAGTAATGCGAATTACCTAAAAACACGAACAAAATTCATCGAAAGGTGGACTGCCAACTGGCGGCAATTACGAACGCATTAGGGATTTTATGCGTATTCAATTGTTTTGCTCACAACAGCGTTGTGAACATAATTTATTACATTACATTATTCACTTTAAAAACACTACTTTCTACTAAAACTGTTTGCTTAATGGTTGATAAATAAACTAAACAAAATATTGGGGCTTCCGCATGGTAATGCCGTGATCTGCCAGAGCTGGAACCAAATCCTCCATGGCCAATGTGTACTTGCGATCCTTGGGGTTCTTCTTGTCCTTGCTGGAGCTATGTCCACTGGAGTGCTGAATGTTGGTAGTGCGGGTCTTGCAGTGCTGCAGTGCGTCATTGGCGATGTCCGATATGAACTTTTGCGCAGATACAGACATCAAACGCACAATCTGTGGGTCCACTTTTGAGAACCCAGCCTGCAGTCACAAAAATATAGTCAAGAAACAGTATAGTACACATTTCCTTCAATACCCACAGATTTAAGCATGTTGACCGATAGGGCGTCGGGTATCGTGGGCGTGTAGTCCTCTAGCTGTCGGAGAAGTTCATCCACATCAGCATCTTCGGACGAGGCTGGCGCCTCCTCTACTTCCAAGTCTTCCTCATCAGTTTCTAGGTCTGAGGTCTGCTGAGGGCTTGACGGGTTCTCCTCGTCCTCCGTGTCAGTCGCCACAGATTCTGCAGGTGTTAGATTCAGATCCTCTCCATCTGAGGCCATAATTATTGAATTGATTTTTTTTGTTGGTAACTTAAACAGCTGCTGTTTGAGCAAATGCGTGGAAAAAACGAGTGAAGCAGCGACGCCCGCATTGCTGCCATCAGTAATTGAGTTAATATTCCTCGATTTTTGTATTCTACTTCAAATTATTATCTAGCTAGAACCCTTCGCACTGATCATAGAATTTCATACGATGGTTTGATCAATTTTCTACAGGACTTTCTAATTTGAAGTACTCCCTTTTATATGATTGTTTATAAAATAAGGCTTTGTCGAAAAAGGTCATCAACAATTAACATTAATGTTTTACATGGTAACTACACATTTGCTACATCCGCTATACATGGAACATCTACACGATTGTAACCGATTAATATATCGGTGTATTTTCATAACGAGGTAAATCAATAACGCGACTTAAAAAATACTAGAAAATTATGGAAAATACTCAAGAGCGAAACTATGCGTGTGTGTTTAAACAGGGAACCGCATATAATTTACCGCAAAATAGTTGAAAAATGCCATTATATACCATAAATATAAGCTCCTATGCGCGCTCTTTCTCTCAATCTATGGCTTTTGAAATATGCGGCTTCAAAATATGCCTAATATATGTCCGTAAACGGTCACTTTATTTGTGTGTATACTAATACCGATAAGACAATATACAGAATTTAAAACAAGAAAAACCGATAGTTCGATAGTCCAAGTGATTTGTTGCGTTTTTGCATATTTCAGAATTTTGTTGATAATGGTCGGATCCAATTTTGGTATAATCTACAGCCTTACGGGCCCGTCCAACCAAGGAGCCTCAGCTGGACAAGGAGGAGCAGGCATGGCTGCTGGTGGCGGAGCCGCAGACCGCGACCGCCTCACAACCTCAGCCCATCTCAGCGACTTCATGCTACAGCTGGAAGACTACACGCCGTTGATACCCGATGCTGTGACGGCGCATTACCTGAATTTAGGTGGATTCCAGGCGGATGATAAACGCATTGTGCGTCTCATTAGCATTGCAGCCGAGAAATTTATGTCGGAAATCATGGACGATGCTCTGCAGCACTCCAAAGCGCGAACTCATTTGCAAACCACCAATACACCCGGTGGATCAAAAGTAAGGGAAGAAATTGTTTAACGATGTTTATTTTCAATACTTATCCGTCCCTTACAGGCTAAGGATCGCAAGTTTACATTGACCATGGAAGATCTGCAGCCAGCACTGGCCGATTATGGCATCAATGTTCGCAAAATGGACTACAGCCAGTAGATCTTTGTACACTGTATATATTCTCTCAACTAGTTTTTAATTTATTCAAAAGTCGGTCAAAGGACTATTGTTTTATTATAAATATCATCACGCTAAAATCTAAGTTGTTAATACTAAAAGTTTGCTTATTGGCATGTTGCGAATTTCTTGAAACTGCGCGACGTTCCGCCCGCCACTCGGAATGCCAGAAGACCCGTGAGAATTGTGATGATATAGTTGGTCAGCAAAGTAGCCGTGTATAACTCATGAGCATTGAGTAGGGTCAGGAGAGATACGAACAGATGGCTGCCCACGACGTAAGCAATGTGCAGATAGTTGTTTGTGTCGCAGGCGTTGAAAAAGATCACGCTCCAGAATGTATGTAGCAATATGATGGACAGTGCCTGAGCTGCTGAGGTGACAAAGAATAGCTCTGTGCCGCTCTTGAGGCCCATTGTTCCGGGTCCACTCTGTCCCAATATTTATATGTACATTAGGAAACTAAAGCCACCGTATCTTAGGCAAATCGTAGTCACACTCACCATATCAGCCAGTACATTGACTAGCGCAAACATGCCGGATATGATTCCGAATCCCAGGCCGGAGACATACGACAGAATATGCTTGTTGTCCGTCACTCTGGTGTCCTCCGCCACGGCTTGCAAGCCCTGTTCCGTGCTGCGTAAAATGCGATATATGATATACCGGAAGCATTCCTGAAAGACCACCGAGAAAAACACCCCGAATGCCAGGACATCGCGCAGCGGAATCATGGCGAACCATAGCAGCGACGAGAGCAACAGGGACAGTAGCCAGAAAAATGCCGCTGCAATAAGTATGATGATGCGCACCGGATCATTGGCGATGGTGAAGACGAACAGCGCAAACGGAGGACCAAATGCAATAAAAGTGCATCCAAAGAACTCGGGCAGAGTCATCTTTCCTGAGTTACTTCACTTGTGTGTACTAAATATTTTTCTCCGTCCGTGGGTGTTTTGGTTTTTGGCAGCAAGAAGAAGTAGAAACAGACAAGTCGCAAGCGTTGCCAGAGGACCATACTACATCCGAGGTTGCCAGACTTGTCTGCCTTGTAATGTTATTATACCCTTTACAATGACAATTGATACGATTTAAGATGAATCATGATTCCTAATCATCCCAAATAATGATTGCTTGATGACTAATGACGATAAATTATTCAGTAGCTCCTGCCAGTCCATGTAGCTTATTCGGTGCCATTTACAAACTTAAAATCTGAGCTAAGGTCATTCTAAACGAACCTTCCACGCCGTAGGGTGTATCCTCAGTCGACTATGTACGTTTCTCTGGCCCTAAGACAAAGGCGGCCCACTTTCCGCTCCACTCTCTGAAAGCAATTTTGTTTGGGGCGGGATTAGTCATTGCAATATTGAGTCAGCTATCGCAGCTGCATTCTCCCGCACTATGCAGTCTAAGTAATATTCCATAACCAGAAGCGATTCGCACCAGCACAGCTGCGGGAAATACTCTTCTGTTCCCATTTCTGAGAGTAAGCAAACCACCAATTGGCAGACAGCTGTAACAGTTGAGGGAGAGTTCACCTTTGATTTCTTTTTTCAGTGCATGCTGTGATGGCGAAACGTCTTCTGCCCCACGAACCCTCGTTCGAGGGTCCTGGTCCCGATGAGCTCGACAGCCCAGCCATAGAGGCGGCGGCCTTAGACATACCGTCGCAAGTAACAGATAAGGCACTTCAAAAAGGTCTGACGATAATTGGTACACATTCTGGTCTGATTAACGCAGTCTTCCGCAGGTTTCTGGGAACGTCCCAAAGCGACCACCACATATGAGCCACCCAGCGAAGGAACCGTGCTGCGCTTTGACATTCTACTCGCCCACATCATGCCCCCGGACGGGGAGGATGTCAAAATCAAGCGTTATGTGGTCTATGAGCTCACCGTACGCCAAGACGGCACCGAAGAAGACGCTCAGCCGGCAAAGATCGAGCGTCGCTACACGGATTTTCGTGAGCTGTATCTTGGCCTGAAGCGCCAGCACCCCGCTGAGATGGCGAACATGTACTTTCCCAACAAAGTTCTCATGGGTAACTTCAAGTCCGAGTTAATTGGCGAACGCAGCGCTGCCTTTGAGCAGTTCCTTACGTACGTGTCCAGCCACTCCAAACTGCGCGATTCGGACGACTTTTTGCACTTTCTGCAGAATGACGAGCTGACCCGAGCATGCCAGTTCTTGGACGAGCGTCGCCACGAAAACGCCATTCCCATACTTGAGAACTGTTTTCGTCTCCTGAACAAAATCTACATGAATCGTGCTCGCCCAGTACTTCTGATACTCTGTCGCCTGGTCGCAGCCTGCACTTCTTCTCCAGTGCCCCACCACTCCGCCGAGCGTTGGGCTCTCTTGGCTCTGAGTCGTTTTGAGACTGTAAGCGACATTGATCTGCTGCCCCTCTATATACCCCTGCTCCACACCTGTGCTCATCTGTGGTAAGTGCCATGCACTGGGAAGCTATATTCCCCATTCTAGACTGTACTTCTTCTCTTTGCGGATGCAGGTGGCAGCGCGGTCAAGACCAAAAGCCCATCTCCGACCGCCTATCGGAGATGTCCAAGCAGGGCATCAACACCGCCCAAACCGCCAGCCTCATGCAGGCTATACACAGGATCGATCCGCGCACCGAAACCATTTAAATCTCCTTCAGATCATGCCAACATTATCATCGGTATCCCGTAGCTGCTAAGCGAAAAGTGCAATTAGACAACTTGTGCAATTAGTATTAAGCGTAAAAGAGACCCGTAGTTTTCGCACGTCAATGTCGTATGTACTGTGTGTATCTGTGTATCCATCTTTGTTGTTCTGTCCTAAGTGGAGTTGTGCAAGCTTCCAATCCGTTTAATTACGTAATTACGTCTCAATGGTTGTGGCTTCGTATCAGAAAGGAACACCACAACTCATACGAGCACAATATCATATGTATGTTATTTAAAGCACAACTCCGATAATTATTTATTTGTATGCGGCGTTGGCCTATCCTTAATGAATTGTGAATAAATACCATACTCAGTCGATTCCCAGAATTTACATATATTCGTAAGCTTGCTATGCATTTTTGTCATTGAACTTTGCTTGATTTATATTTTATGGTTGGTTTTTCTTTGTTTTTAGAGGTTTGGAGTCATTGGGGGCTGAACTTTAATTCTAAGAGTGCACTAAATATCATTATACTTATTTCTAGGGGTTGTGAGGATCTCGAGACCGCACTCAGAATTCTACAATATAATTTAGTATTTTTAAAATTACAACTTAAGACGTCAAAAATGTGATTCAACTATAATAGAAATAGAAAGGTATGTGCACGTGCGTTTTCAACAAATTGTTTGCAACAGTTGCGCCACCGCCTATCTAAATATACATACATCATTTGAAATGTACACTTCACTACCATCATTGCCATTGCTTTCCTACAGCCCATATCCCATTTTGGATCCGAACTGGTTCTTTTCAACGAAAGAGTCGTGTAAATGTTTTCAACGCCTGGGAGATGGCCTTTGTGGTGTCCGCCCTTTGATAGAATACATATATTATAGAACTGGTTTGTAGAATCGATGAAAGAGGACTCACCTGAGGACCGTGTTGCTGAACTCGTCCAATTGCTGTTGCGTGACGGTTACATAGCCGCCACTGTTCTTCTTCGGTAAAGCTTCCAGGGCGTTGGCCAGGAACGGCTGCATTTGTTCGTTGCTGACCACCTGTTTCAACTCGTTGAGCACCTCGGCGACATCGGCCAGCATGTACGAATGCAGCTGGAAGACGGAAGCCTGTATCAGGTTCATAACCAGGGCACCACCGTGCTGGCTGGCCAGATCAATGACCAGGGGTCGACACTCTGCATGCCTGCTGTGCGTGGTGCGTCCCCAGACGAGTAGATTGATGAAAAACTTCATCACTGAGGAGTTCGCCTCGCGGTGGTCCAGGGAGCAAGCGATCAGTGCACACTGGAAGATCGGAGTGATGAGACTGCTCTGTATTAGCTGCAGCGGGCAACAGTCGAGGTAGCGCGAGGCCAGGCGGAAGAAGTCGTCCACAGTGTCGGGATTGTTGCGCAGTCCATTCTCCATCTGCAGCAGACCAAAGGTGGGCTCAATAAAAGCCTGCAGCATCTCCAACAAACCGGCAATGCATTCACTGGACTTGGCAAACTCATCGACAAGTATGGAGCCCACGTAAAGGAAACAGCTGTGGTGTTGAACAGCATAGAGGACAACCATTTGCTTGATCAGCGGCTCCACCAGCTGCATGGCCTGCTTTCTGACCATTCTGATGCCATAGCGGATAAGCCGACAGGTCCTCTCCATGATGCGCAGGTCAGTCTGGAACTTGTTCATCACCTGCGATATCAGCGGCCAGGCATCTATGAGTATGGCCACCGTCGGGTGCTCCACATTGTCAGGCACATCGGGGTTTGTGTGACGTATGATGGCACAGGCTCTGTCTATCCAATAAACTGGATCATCACGCTCCCCCTTCTGCACGCTTCCGGTGCTGGACTCTAGTAGCTGTCCGAGCGGCTGTAGCTGAAAACCCACAATCTCCCTCAGAGCAGACTGGAGCTGTTCCCGCGTTAGTCGCGTCAAAATCAATGAAATACCCTTAAGCAGTCCAATGGCCACATCGTTGTTGATCTGAAAGCTGTCCAAACTGCGAGCAATCTCCACCAAGCCGCTGATATGGCACACCATCTTCTGCCTGCAGGCCGCACAGATCGAGGTCAAAGCTATAGCCGCCGCTGGTGCCAAGCCATTCTTCTGCTGCAGCGCGTAAAGCAAAAAGTTGAGAACTGCCTCCAGGGATTCCGAATGATTCTCAATCCAGTCGCATAGCTCTCCAATCAGGAGGATCGCAGTGTAACGAACTGCTATATGCGTTTGTTCCGACATAGTCAGGATTGCTTCCACCACCTTGGGTATGACATCGTTCTCGTCTCTGCAATGAGAGTTTATAAAATGATAGTTAAACGGAAAGCGAGTTTAAAGAGTGTTGAAATTTACGGTAATATGTTTTTAGCCACATTTAGCATAACGAAAAGCGCCGCCTCTGTGGACTCCCAAGTCGTTTCTGGCGCTTGGAGGATCATAAACATTTGTTTGAAGCACGCTCCTGAACCAACTATAAAAGCCACATCCTTTATCAGGTCTGAAACCTTCCGTCTAAAGTCCTGGAATAGATGAGAAATTTAGAGAGAATATTTAAACAGTGTAAACAAATAAGAAATGCTTCTTTAAGCTCACATAGAAATTATTGTTCTCTTCGATGAGCCCTTCGTGGTCACTTTCCATCTGCGAATGGCGGTAGAGTGCGCTGATCAGTCGCTCGATGTGCGGCCTGAATTTCGCAGTCAACTTGTCATCGTAGCGCTGAAAAAGGTCCTCGCTCAGCTTGTACCACAAATGGAAAGTGATTTCCGCCACCTCGTAGTCGAAATGTCCCACACATAGCAGCACCAGATCTAAGCCTTTCATGGAGTAGTGCGGCGTCTGCTGGTCCGACAGCATCTTATAGAAGAAGGCATCGCAGAGTGAAGTGAAGATGCGACAATAGTTAATAGTTTTGTCCGTGTCCTCGTGCGCCACACTCAGGTGATAGGGGGTCTCCAACATGCACACGGCACTGAAGACTTGAGCCTCCACGGGCGCGTCGTTTGCGTTGTCGCTATCATGGCGCGTGGTCATGCAGGAGAGCAAGGCACAAACGCACTCCGTGGCATTGTCGTGGAGCTTGCCAGCCGTCTCGGGCTGATTGAGCAGTCGAAAAGCAAGCTGGGTTAGAGTGTTATTGCAGATGTGGGAGACTGGGAAGACGTGAATCACCATCCAGGCACTGTAGGTCCGCAGAACTGCGTTCCATGCCCGTTGCTGGTCTAGGTCGTCTCGTTGCAGGCACATGCAGAGAAACTTAAGAACACACTCTGCACTGGCATCTAGCTGTTTGTGGACCTCCTCCCGGCGGTTGGCGCCCAGCCGCAGATATCGTGAGTCGATCTCCTCGGGCAGTACCTTGAGCACCTCCAACAGTGGCCATATGGCCGCCGGATACGGCGCCAATGTCTTTAGAAGATCGTTTATAGGCTCTTGCCAGGAGGCCATCAGCAGGGCCAGGTCGGCCACAGCTAAACTCAGCTGCGTCACAATTACAATGTCCGTCTGCGCGTCGATCTGTCCGATGTGGGTGATCAGGGAGTCCCGCAGAGACTCGTGTGTGTGCGGAGGCAATTCACTGAAGGAGTTCTGTATCTTGTTCCGCATCGTCTGGGCCGCGAAGTAGTTGGCATGCAGGTCCCGCTTCTGGTGCAGCAGCTCGTCTGCAATCGTCCAGGAGTATATCTGCGCAGGGAAATATCAGATTTATTGAACGCATTGGACACGGGCATCAGCGGTGTTGTCTGACACTCACCGACTTCTGGAATTCCTGCAGCCATTTGTTGGCCTTCTCCTGCTCCTTGGGGTTATTGCCTTGGAAGAGTGCACTGATTGCTTGATATACTACGTCCACTGAGTATGTGTCCATTTCACCGGCTGCTGTAATCGGTGCTATTTTGCTATTATTATAATTTATTAGCGATGAAAGGCTGGGATGCACCCATATATCGAAACGACAGCGCTGGCTAGAGATGGCTGGCGTGAGTCCCATTTGTTCTAAGTTAAGTCTGAGCTATGACTAGTCTAGTGCTATGATTTTCTGTATCTGGATTTTATTTTATTTTCAAGCTGATAAAACAAATTGTTGCTGTCGATATTAAATAGTATATGCAATTGCTATTGACTACTTGAATCTTTTTCAGTGTATATTTCAACCTTGCAAGTGGCCTTTTACGTTTTGCAACACTGTCCCAAATCTGCCTGGTGCAAAACTTTCCTGTTCAACTCGATTTAGATTTTGCCATGGACAAGGACTCTGATAGCACTGTCACATCTTTGGACGAGAACACAGAAAACTTCTGCACCAATCCCACACGCGACATCTTGGCCGAGGGCATCACCAACCTCTTTAAGCCCACTATCGAAAAGTTGGACGAACGCGTTGCGTCCACCATACAACTGCAAACGGAGCTGCGTGGCCAGCTTGACGCCCTCGCCGCCCAACTGCGGGACATCGAGAAGGCACAGCATCAGATCCCTGAGTTCGCGGACAAGGTGAAGGAGCTGCTCAACGTAAAGCACAAGGTCACAATCATCAGTAACGTGCTTAGTACGAGCCAAGAGCGGCTGACGGGGCTGCACAAGCTCATAGAGAAGGAGCAGAGGAGGCGTCAGGCTCTCCTAGACTCGGCGCTTAGTACCAACATATCGTAGGCAAGACATCCCAGCCTTTCATCGCTAATAAATTATAGACATGGAAACGCCTCACTTCGACCATCTTTCCTCGCTGGACTATGAGCACGTCTACGAGCCGGCCGAAGATTCGTTTCTGCTGCTCGACGCCTTAGAAGCCGATTTGCCGTTCTTGAATGTACTGCAGCCACGTCTTTGCGTAGAGATTGGATCCGGCTCGGGGATCATCATTACCGCCCTATCCAAGCAGCTCGCCAACACCTCCCTTTGCCTGGCCACGGACATAAATCCGAAGGCCTGTGACGCCACCAGACGCACAGCAAGGCACAATGGAGCACGCGTTGACAGCATAAGGTGCAACTTAATCGACAGTCTTCGCAAGCGATCGGTGGATGTGCTGCTTTTCAATCCACCCTACGTTGTGACCAGCGACGAAGAGCTGCTGTGCCAGATGTTCGTGCCTGGGTCGGCAGGAGGAAGCAACCTTTCGACGGAGCGCAATCTGGTTTACTCGTGGGCAGGCGGCAAGGATGGCCGTCGCGTTACCGACACTCTACTACAGCAACTCGATGACATTCTCTCGCCGCATGGAGTCCTCTATTTGCTGCTGCTGCGAGAGAACAAACCAAATGAAATTATCAAACGATTGGATAGTCTACGTTTTAAGGCTGTTAAGTTCATGGAACGGCGCATTCCCGGCGAATATTTGTACATACTGAAAGTAACCAGATCGACATCATGACTTTAGCAATAAACATTTTTTTGCGTTCTTCTTAGTTTTGAATTTTGGCTATATCGCTGTCTGTACAAGCTGCGACTGTAACGATTTCCAATTTTCATTTAAAACATGTTAGTTAAAAGTCGGGGTTCTCATGACCCGTCCAAAACAAAGAACAGATGAATTTTAAATGACAGAGTTACTAAACCATCATGGTTGGCATGTTCATCTGTGACTAACCATGAATATATTATATTATTAAATAATTTAAATAGAATTTTTTTTTAACTTATGTAACTTTTTGGCTCTTGATTTTTTTTGTATTCTATTATTTTTAACTTTTTGTATTGCTTTTCGGAGAGCCTTTTGGGGACAGTCGCCGGGGCTCTTCATCCGCGTCGCCACTGAAATGAAATATATAGATCCATTTATGCATCCTTTTTTGTGCTTTAGCTTGGACTTACTTTCCAAGACATGGTAAAACCTGGTAAATCCCTTTAAGGCCATCTTGCCCGCTGTTCCGTCTAAATTAAAAACAAAAATCAAACCCTCGTCCATCACGTTTTTAATACATTTCGACAAAGGCCCATTTGCAATTAAGCTCCATATCTTTCTGATCTGCAAATAATTAATATTTCAAATAACTGCCATAGGGAGTGCTGACTTTCCAAAAAACTTCAGAGCGTTTTCAAAGTAAGCTTCCTTTCTAGATAGTTTAAAACTTACATACATATCCGAGAGCTCCGTAGTTGTTATTATGGAGTCAAAGTATTCCAGCTCCATCACTGATTGTAATGGGAATTTAATATCATCCGTCTCACTTTGAACCTGATTCTTCATTAAAGCCATTGCATCCGCCAATTTGTCCGCCATCGCATCGAGCTTTTTAGACAGGACATCAACTTGCTCTCGTAATTCTTTATTCTCTTCGGAAATCTCTACATCAATATAATAGTAAGGAATACTATTTTTAAGCTATCAAATATTTATGAGCCTACCGTTCAGAACATTGATAATCCTTTCTTCAGACGAGTCTGTAATATAAACAAAAATTTATAAAGTGCACATTAACATATAAAAAATGCACCGACTTACTAGATATTAATGGGTCCGCTTGCTGGAAATCTGTATAAATATTCTAAATGAGATTGACCTTTCTTTTATTTAAAAATAAACAAAAATAATATACTTACCGAACTCTTCTTCAAGCTTTATGGACCCGATGTTATAAGGTTCTTCTTCAGCCATCGCCTGGTCTCGCCTTCAAATATATTCTTTACCTTCAGAACTTAAATACGCTATTATTTCATTTACATTTATTTCATTTCCCAGATTTTTTACTCTTTAGTTTACTTTTAACTCTTTATACACTTTATTTTAACCATTTAAATAACTTAACTGCAAAAAGACAAAATATAAACAAAGCGCACGTTTACCCTACAAGCGTCAACAAAATTGTGCATTTTTTCACTTGGTTCTGCCGACGTCGGCGTGACGTCAGCTGAGTCATGAGTTTAGTCATGAAAAGTGTCACAAGTGAAATCTGGAAAGCCATGACGAAGACTCACTATATTTACATACATATGTACATATGATGTATGCTCTATCTATCTCGTATTTAAGAATTATTCAAGACCGGCATTGTTTCGCCAAAAATTAGGAGGTATTTGACTAGACTTCACTGAAAATCTACACACAAGGGAGATGCACCGATAAATTATTTCATCATTTTCAAGTAGTGCATTTAAATACCCCCTGGTCGATAATGGGTTAAACATTCCATGATCACAAATCATATTTCACTATCTTGATATTCGGTTTAGAATGACTGGCTAGCTAGGACTTTAAACCGTGAATACATAATTTTATCCGATTAACGAATCAGTTTCCTACCACGTATCCAAGTTTTAAGTTCTTCTTTTTATTGGATTATTATTAAATTAGGTTTAAAGCTGGGTAGTCAGTTCCGAAGAAATGTTTGTTGCAGTCGTCGATAATTCAATCCAACAGCTGTGTAATTTTCTATCACCATTTGTTTATAGTTGTTTTCTGTTCAGTAAAGGCAAATAATTATAAAGAAAAACAAGGCCTTATTACAAATAACCTAATTATTCTGATTGATTTGATAGATCAAGGGACAAGACTGAGAACATCTTTATTTTCACAAACAAATTCAAAGCAAAATACATACATGTATGTTTAACTGGCTTGTAGTTCTATGAATGTGTTTATTCATAGCTTAGCAAGATTTTATTCAAATCCGACGACCTACCTCCCATCGAAAAAATCAATCTTTAATGCCCTAGTCCATGATGAAATTATATAAGGTGGTCTCGTTGCGTACAACGATGAAGTCCTTCAATAAATTATTCACGTCTTCGCAACTCAGGCAGCTGCGGAACGATGGTAAGCAATTCTGGTGGAATCCGGAAGACCTTGCCTACGCCATATACCTCCACACAGTGGGACCTCGTGCATATCGCCACCTCTGCAAGAAGGGATTTCCACTCCAACACGAGCGCACTTTAATAAATTGTTCGCAGACAGTGAAAATTCAGCCTGGTAGATAGATGATAGGGATACAATTTGCGTCCTCTCCTTCGACAAGATGAAAGTTTCTTCAGAGCACGAATCGAGCTCGACAGAAGGAAATGCTCCACCAACAGAAAACTATGTGGCGATGGTGCAATGCCTGAAAAAATCTTGGAAGCAACCAATCTACTTTGATTACAATGCAGAAATTATAAATGATCTCATCCGATGCAGGATACACTGTAGTGGCAGTGGTGTGTGATGTGGGATCCATACACTATAAGCTGTGGTCAGTGCTTAAGATCTCTCCTGGTAAGATTAAAAAATACGATATGTGTAACTCTTGTATTGATGTTTCCTTTCTTATTTTAGAGAAGTCGTGGCTCCCGTACCCAGTTCAATCATACATGAACGTTTTCCGTGTTTGTAAATGTACCAACACCTCATAAACAACATAAGGTATCACTTCCTCGATTGTGCGCTTATGTGGGGCTAGAAAGTATTGGTGCCAAGACCATTGAGGAAACTCTGGATCATTTTACTCATTCGGATATTTAATTAATATGGAGTGTCAGCGGCCCAAAAAGGAATGGTGTAGTTGCCACACAACTTCTATCCACCTGCATCTGTAATCAAGCACTGCTTAGAACTTCAGGTGATTAACGGCGAGGAAACAGCTGAGTTTGCTACGATAGTGGATAGCTGGTTCGATCTCTTCAACTCAAAATTGTCCACGTCAAGCTGAATTCTATGTAGTGTTTTACAGCAAATGTCTGCTTGGATGTCCACCCCTGTTAAACATGCGCCGAAAAAAAACATTGGCCCTTTCAAAAGGTCATTTTGATCAGCAATTCGTCGCTAGAATATTTGAAACGGTATATGGTAGAAAACTCGCAAATACATTCTAGGTAAGAAATCAAGAGCTTTGTAATATTGGTTTGTAACCATTTTGCTATATTCGCAGATAACGTAATGGATTTATGTGCCTGATGTCCGAAACACACGCTGGCTAAGATAACGATCGAATGTTAACTTGGAAAATATCCACATACACAAATATATATGTACATATGTAGATTTTAGTTTAATTATTATTAAAACGGTTTATAGAAACGGTTTACATAGTTAAAAATAAACATGTTGAACTATATCATCCATATGTATGTAAATACAACACACAAAATATCTGTTGAAAGGAAATTTATTGATTAATTGTTTCCCTTGCCACCGTAAGAGTAAAGGATTTAAGACCCAGTATTTTCAACCCTTGAATATTCAAGCCAGGGAAATGAGAGGAATGGATCATCATCGGTCGCACATGTGTACCTTGATGGAGGGGAGTAAAGAAAGAATCAATGAATTATGTACCCATGAGTGGTCCCTACCCAAACGACCCCTAAACATACCATTTAGGGGTTCTTTTCCCCACACAAACAACGGCGTATTTTCCGCCCGCCTACCCCATTGAAACTAACTTTTTATTGGCAACTGACAAATGCCAATAGAGGGATGTAAAAGCATGAATTTGGTATTCGCTTTTATGTAATTACAATAATTTATTTCACCGTTCAAAAATGCTTTATATTCTTCGTCTCCTCCTTTTTAAGTGGTTCTGTTGCCTGCCTTTCACTACTACTGGTTGTTTGTTGATTTTATTCTTGATGTTTGATTTTTCAGATCTAATGCAGATTCATACATATGTATTTATGTATATAATAATTATTTACAAAAACGGGTGATTCTTCAACATCCATTATCTGTGGTATCGTTATCGGTATCGGTATTCAACGGCATATGTATGTATGTCTGATTCTTTAAGCTTAGAACCCTTAGATTAGATGCCTCTTGCTGTGGGATCTGGGTCAGTGGGTTTATGTGTCGGTTGTTTTAGGGGAAAGTGGGTGTGTGTAGGTTGAAGGTGGGGTATGTTGGGGGTCGAATCGTATTGGCGGCATAGAAGTGCGCGTACATATTTTGATTGAACAACTGTGCGCACTGCTTTGTCAAATATCAGTCGTTATATTTTCAGAACTTGGTATTATTGCATGTATATATTGTATTTTGGGTAGGCACTGGCCTACCCTCACTAGTAGATATACGTAAGAGTATGTAACATTAAAAGTTTATTCTTGTCCATATTTCGATTCTCGAGTTTGTTTATACAATTTACAAATGAATTGGGTTTATCGTTATTATTCGATTTTCTCAACAAAATGTAAGCCCTCGTTTAATACTGACATAAATACTTAATATTAGTCATGGCTTATAGCTAAATGCTGAAACGAAACAAAAGAAGCCTCTCCGAGGCTCCCTTGTTTGAGGACCCCGAACAGAACTCAATCTTCCCGTTGCTCGAACGCGCCCTAGATCGAAAAACCCACACAGTCTAGTAGAGTCCAGTTGAGTTGCTCCCCCTTGTTGAGTGCCGTTTGTCGATGTCGGTGTACGTGTGTGGATGATGTAGGTTGTCACAGAGGGCGCAAAAATTTTGAAACCATACGTAAAACTTGAGTGTGTCGAAGTGTGTCGAAATATGCTTTCAATAGTGCCTAGATTTATTCAAATACAATTTTTATGTTTTATTTGTTTTGTATTTAATTGCATTTGCTGTCTCTTCAATTTTGTATTTTTGTCTCTTTCATTCTTTCATAAATGTAACGTCTAATTTTAATAATGAGTTTTTTATTATGTGGGTTTTGTTTGTGTGTGTTTGTATGTGTCTGTATAGATTTACGCTTCTTCATGCTCAATCTCTGTATATTTGTTTTAAGCATAAACTTCTATAAATTAAGACTTATACATAAAGGAAAGAAAGATTTTGGTTTAGGTTTTTTTTGTGTATATAGTGGGGATGATTACTTCTCATTTCGTTTTTTTCGTATAGATGGCCATATACGAACCTTTCTCAATTACAATTTTTGTGGTTTTGTATTTTTTTATAAAAAAAGTACACATAAAATACAATTAAAATAAAGTAAGAAATAAAAATTATTCCTTAACATAAAAATTATATACTTTTGCGATTTTTTTGTGTTTTTCTTTTGTTGGTTGTTGTTTATTTTCTGGTTGCTTTCTTATTTGTTTTTGCTTGTAACTTGTATTTATTATTAATTTAAATTGTTTGTTTGTTTTGTTGTATTTTTGACTACATTATTATTACGCCTGATCATCCGAGCCGGAACCATCGTCGTTATCATCATCATCGTCTGTTAAAAAAAAATTTAAGATTAGTTCTAACATTAGGGGGAAAATCCCGTCTATGTATATATACACCTACCATCACATTCAATGTCATCCTCCTCACCATCATAGGGTATGTCGTATTCGTCGCTCTCAATTTCACTGTCGCCCTCGATGATTTCTTCCAGAGCCTCCTCCTCGTCGGAGTCGCCGTCGGCGGCCTTCTTTGCCTTCTTTGATTCGGCGGATTTGGCCTGGAAAAATAGAGGAGAGAAATGAGCATAACGTTTCTGAATAGGATTCTGGTCCTGTGCGCCCAACTCAAACCCACACATCTCCTTGATCAAGGGCAAAGCAAAAGCTCCATCGAATGCCCCCTTCACACAATATACATGGTCATAAAAAGTATATTTTCAGCCCACATAACGGGAAACCTCGTCACTCCCCTTCTCATTTTTTGTAGTCTTCTGACAGAGCAGCGGGAAAATCGTTATTTTCGCCGTAAAAAAACATTTGAAAAATGCGCGCGCCAATGTAATTCGCTGCAAGCACGCACACGGCAAAGCAAGTTATAGAGAGAGAGAGAGAGAGCGAAAAACGAGTATGAGAGCATGAAATTACAAGTGCGCCTCTCTTGTACATACTCGTATGTATCTTCCTCCTCTCTGTGTGGTGTGCGTACGAGTGTAATACATAAAAAAAAAACAATAAGGCAATAAGCATATGTATCCATATCCGTGAGATACGACAGCCAAGCCAAGCGTGTGCTCGACACACAGCAGCTGTATGGGAAATCGAGAGAGAGAGAGAGAGAGAGAGAAAAAGACCGCCAGAGAGAGAGAGAGAGAGAGAGAGAGAGAGAGAAAAAGACCGCCAGAGAGAGCTCTGACGAGGCAGAACTGTACCTGAGAACGCGTCACGACAACGTTGCATGAATGAATGTCTCTCGTACACACATACACACACAGCGACAGCTGCTGCAGAAGAGTGCGCTAGCGTCGCCGCCGGCATCTGCGTTTCTGTCAGCGTCGACTGCGTGGGTTCACGTTCGTTAAACAGCAGCCAACCAACAACAAGCACCCGTACATAAGCGGCCCCCATCTCCAGAAAAATACCCGGAGTATATATATATATTTACTAGGCAAAGCCGACTGTTACATGTGGAAAACAAGATAGCTGCGGAAAAGTGTGCAAATCATGTGCTCCTCATATTCCCCCACTCTTGAGAGGCCAAAATACATAAGTCACGAGACTGAGCTCTTGAGAAATGTGCAATACAAAAGAAATAAATAGATAAAATGGGATAAAACAGGGTCATCAAGGATATATGTAGAGGGGGTAATTTCAAAGGAATTTGGTGGGAAACGAAAATAATGTTCACACTGACTGTTGATGGTGTTTATTAACCGTATCTACCTATGTATATAGTTTTTCATTCTAGTGTCTTATATTTTATATTTAATAATTTTCTTTTCAAGGCAAAACAATTAACTCTAATATGTATCTATGTACACAACACTACCAACGCCTAACCCCAAACACAGTGATGATACCCTGTATTGACTAATCTAAAAGAAAGTATCCCCCAACAAAGACCTCACCTCACAGGAAAAGAAAAAAACACCCTGTACATCTATTACATAACCTCAAAAGGGCAGTTTGACACCCTATACAGGCCTTGTTTTATGTACGCATCGCCATGTACCAAAATAAAAACGCATAAAAGGGAGAGGGGAAAAAGTGAAAGATAAATGTAAGCGCAAACACAAACATCCTACACATGGGAGTGTATCAGTGTATATATAACCAATTACGAGAGAGCTAGATAGAGAGAGAGAGAGAGAGGCATAAAAGACGAGAGAGCGAGAGAGAACCCGTTACTGTACATTTTCGTTTCGAGTTCGAGTCAAATCGTTTCATTTGCCAATTTATAGCCCTCACTAGCGTGCTACCTCATGGCTTTTATTTTTATCAGAAATGTGCTTTTCGATTATGGCCCCAAATGGGGGAACGGCAGAATGGAATGTGACAGACGGTACAAATGATGTTTGAATACCGCGCGCTCCCAGTCGCCGGCCGGCAATGTTTTTAACTGAGAGAGGGACAGACAGGTAGAGTACTGTTACTGTTATTGCCAATATTTTGCAAGCGCAATAGTAAAATGCAGTGTCCGCGATTGAGGTTGAATAAGGCCAAGTGTGCAAATAATGAAGTGTTATTGCATCTATTGTTCTGAATCAAACACAGAGGAACTCATAGACAGTGTAGGTGTCGCAAGGCCGCTTACAAGCTATCTATGTACACATCTCTCTCTCTCTCTCTTACTCTATGTATCTTTGTTCCGCTCTCATTCTCAGTTAAGCTTTTTTGCGTCTTTCCTTTGCCCACGTCAATGTTAATGACCTGTTCTAGTATTCATCCGATTTGGTTAAGTTTATTAAAAATACATTAGCATACGCTCTCGCTCGGCAGCGGGACCTCTCTATCTGAGCCAGAACTGTACCGCAACTGCATCATTGGCGTTGTCGAGTGGTGTGGATGGGCCCTCTAACCTCGATTTGAACCCAACAACAATAATCTTTGATTACCGACCGACAATCATCTTGGTTAATCGTAAACAACGCTCTCTCTCTCTCTCTGTATATACATATGTATTGTATTCTCTCCCTTCTTAGTATATAAATGCCTGAGAACAAGCTCTCCGAGCGTAACAATACCGCTCTCAGAAGCATTTGAAATCAAAAAACGTGTGTATATCTATTTCCAGAATTTTTCTTCGTTTTGTAATATTCGAAAAGTGGAACTCACGAATTTGAATGAATCACTTGGTACCGAGGAATTCGAGCACGTAAACAAATATCAACGGCAATCGATAAGGCGATCGATAGCGATAGCGCCAGGAGGAGAGAAGTGTTGGGAAACGCACATATCAAAAACGTGAAACTGTACAATGAAGATGATCTCCTCTCCACGTAACTGGAGCGCACTGGTGGACGGGGGTACTTACTTCTGCTGGCCTCTTGGTGCCTTTCACTGATTCCTTAGCGGGCGCGGCAGCGGCATCGGCAGCATCCTCGCCGTCCTTTGCCGTACCGTTATCGGCGGCCGCGTCGCCAGCGGCATCGGCTACTGCCTTATCCTCGCCGGCAGCCTTAGCTTTGAGATCGTCCTTCACCGCGGCGACGTCGTCCTTGACGGCCACCTTCTCGACGGCAACATCACCGTTATTCTGTTGTTCTGTGGCTGCAGACATTTTGTTTCTGGACTTTTTGTAGTTTTATGAAAAACTTATTTGTTTAATTTATATAACGCTTAACGGTTATATGGGCTTTAGCTGGATGATTTGAATGATTGATGCTCCTTTCCTTGTATGTATACTCCGTTTATTTCTTTTTATTGCTATATTCGGAAAATGTGGGTTGTTGACAAAAATTAGCGCAAAATAGTCAGGAGAGAAAACGAGAACCGCACCGCACGAGAACACAAACACAGTGTTTGGATTTGTGGTACATCCAAAGTATTTAAGTAGCGGAAGAGAAGCGGTGACACGACACAGATACAAATCGCACACGCACGCACACACACATACACACAAACACACACTTAGGCACTCTCGCTCTCGTTTTCTCTAGCCCTCTCTCGCTTGCTTTCTTTCTGGCCGGCTTATCACACGGTCGGTTGGTGTTGTGTTGCCTCTCTCCCTTGTAATACACTGAAGAAAAACCTCTGCGGCATCTGTACAGCCGCAGTCGGCAGCAAAGTAGAGAGAAGGCAACAACAACAGAGTTGGCGTCCAAGCAATGGAGAGATTTTTCAAATATTTTGCAATAATTTTTATCAAGAATTATATATAGAGTATTTGCAGTGCAGGAGGACTTAGTCAGCGGCACTCCGAATACAGATAGTATTCATCTTGCATGGAAGAAGGATACTACTACTGCTGGCTATTTTCTGTTTTGCTGTTTGCTGTTTGCTGGCCACGATATGTACCCGTTGAAGGCTCGAACAAGAATGAAATGGTCGCGCGGCAGCGTTCACAAATTGCCGCCAGCTTCTTCTTGACAAAAAGTTGCGCCCCCGATATATTCGCTTATTTCTCAGATAGCTTTATTCAGATTGGATCCGAAACAGATCGAGTGGCTACCTCTAATAGTCCCCTTAATTTTGGTATTTTTTCGAAGGCGATACGATCAAAACTATATCCGGAATTGACAAAATGAGTGGGTTTCTTGATTAATTCCATACAAAATCTGCTTGGGTTCCGTGAGTACAGTCGCCGGCCCGTTTGGCGCTAAATTTGAAAATTGCCGGCCGTTGTAGTTGGCGAACTCTAGGGCGGCATGGATTGGAGGTGTGGTGCAGTCGTTCCGTTGCTTCGGCGGTCCGTTGGAATCGCCAGTCGACGCGTGCGTGAGACCGACCGTTTGTCCGTCGCTCCCCTTTCTTGTTGTTGCTCATGGGAAGTGTTGCTGCAGTGCTGTTGATGCAGATGTGTGTAGAGCGCCTTCTACTGGGCGGATAGCATAGTGCTTGTATTTATAGAGTGGACCAGCGTGGGCCGGAATATGCTCGCGTATTGGGGTCAATTGATTAACAATGTGATTGGAGTGGAGGAAGAAGGTGTTCAGGCAGGCGTCTATTTTTGGGGATGTTAATTCGTACACCTCTGGGCATATGCTCCCGACTTGACTGGAGAAGTGTCTGGGATCGTTCTACAATAACTTTCCAGGTTCAAATGCCCATATTGAACCCATCATCGCTAATCTGCTAATGTTCGAACATGGTCCACCCTTAATTTGTTCTTATGTGCCATTTCTCCCGTTGATCCCGCATTTGTGGTTCGACAATTTGCTGGCTCTGTTCGTTACACGAACCATGTTGGTTCAGGAATTGGCTGATGAGCTATTGGCATAGTAGTCGTTCTTATTTCCGTCCGTACGAATTGCCGTGTCTCAGCCATTACACCTGGTATCCAAACAAAACAAGGGTATATTGCGTTTTTACAGATACATACATACATACATATGTACATAGTCAGGCATTCAATGAAAAGGCATAAATATGTACTTATAGTTGTACGAGTATCTTCGTGTATCTGCTAAGTTAAGTATGTAACTATGTATGTACATACATACGTATGTACATAGAAGACGTGTCTAGAAGAACGGCGAATATGAAAGCTTACAAATTCTCTGTTGTATTCCTTTTCAAAACGAATACTAGGTATCTACTAGTCGGGACTCTAGCTTGAAAATTTCTTGTTTGTCAGCTATTTTCGTTCATAAGCAACAATAAATACATTTGTATGTATGTGTGTAGCTATAGTTCGTAATCTGAATAATACGGGAGACGACAGAGCAGCCGTCCGTCAGCTCGCTAATTAAAAGCGGCGAACCTGTTCGTCCGCTCACGTTGAAGGCATTCGTGGTAAACACCTGTAATCGTGGGACAATCATTGAGTTATCATATCTGAGGAGCAGCGCCGCCAGCAGCCGCGACAAACAGCTCTGACTCTTGGCTGCCTTTGGGACTCTGAATGTTGACGATAAGCCGATTTGCGTCTTCGTTTTGCGCGCCGCCACGCGGTGCGGTTGAGCTTTTCTTTTCTCCGCGGCCTGAAATGAACTCTTGCGAGTAGTCCCCATTAGAGTGGCACGGCTGGCGTTCGCTGTTTCCCCGTTCGTGGAGTATTCGCGCATTGTTACGATATGAGTCGGTGCTTCTCATCAGTGGGGGCCTTTGACGGATAGTCTTTGGACAATAGCGGGCCGCAGTCGTACCTGCGGTCAATAAGCTGTTGTATCTAGATTCAAGAGGACCCCGTAAAGATACCAGCGCTGTTTGTCCGGTAATATGCCAAGGTTAAACCGTGATTCAAAATGGAGGATCATTGGTGATAAGAAAGGTGGTAATCGCGGATAGAAAGAAAGGCAGGCAGGAAGTTGACAAGAGACCTTTCCACAAGGGTCCTATTTCCAGGAACACTAACATCTGCTTCGCCATTCGGTTTTCGTCAGAAAAAATCCCGTTGCCTCAAAGTTCGTCCATAACCTAACCCAAGATGCCTGCTCAGTTCAGAATCTCCTTTATTACAAACACATACACATTGCGTCATAGTTTCCGTAGCAAAGAGGTGTGAACAAATCATAATTCAAACAATCGATACCTGTCCGCTCATGTGTATCTAGATACATATAAATACATATGTACATACATACATACATATGTACTCGTACATGCTGGCACACAACTGACACCCAAGCATGTTCTCATGGCGCTAAGTTTTCTTTTTAACTCGCGCTGCTAATAGTCTGTAATAGATGCAAGATACTTATTACTCGTTCGTTTGTTTGAACCTGAATCATATCAGTCTTGTAGGTCACACTGTACGGCATAGCGATTGTCGTTCTAGTCTCTATAACCGTGAACGTTCACTTTAGGTAGCTGAAATCGTTCTGGAGAGCATGGAACAGGTTTACAACTCGCTTTGAGCGGCTGTTAGAATGATAGGCGGCGATTCGCTTGGCCGAGTGGCCCAGAGTGGGTCTGGAAGACATTCATCTCCGGGCTCGGGTCGCGTTTGGCTGTCGTGTGCTAATGTTTCCACACGAGTGCTGCGATTAGTCCGATACCCAGCTGTCCTACGTCAACGGACGATTCACACGCAATTATTAAAAATTAATTTACCAGCCCCATTGTCTTCGATTTCCAATATTACTCGTACTCGTATTCATACCTGAGGATTGGCTGGACGGAGCTGGATGGGATTCGTCAGGGACGACGCACTGCCCATTGTGAGAGTGTCCTCTGTGGTGGGCCTGCACTTATGACGTTTCTATGGGTTGATGGGGGGGAAACAAGAGGGTATACCATCCCGTCGTGCACATTCTTCCACCGATGGTGCAGTGCTGTGGTTGAAATGCTTTCAATAGGCCCACGCCACGCTTTCCTCTTCCCTCCTCCTCTCTTTATCTCATCCACTCTCATACCCCATCGCCGTTGTTGCCATCTGCGTCATGCATTTTGCTGCACTGGGTACGTTCGGTGGGTGTTGGTGGTGGTGGTCTTGCAGGAGGCGGTGGGTGATGTGATGTCTCGTGGTGGTTGTTGCTTGAGCTGTCCGCCGAAGAGACCGGCGGCAGAGAGTGTCAGCGAGTGAGCGGCGCATGAATGAATCATTTGGGGAAGAGCCATGTTGGAATCATTGGCAAATTCTGCGAGTGTATTAACGTGTGTGTGTGTGACTAGGCATCTGTTTGTACATGCTGAACAGCCAAAATAAAACTGTACGGCCAATCGCACAAAGCAGAAAGTCTATTTATTTATGTATGAATGTACATACAATACACTCTGCTCGAATTCGTTATTTGGCTTGGCTGACAATCATTTATTTATTCAATAATTACATACGCTCATCTTTGTATGTACTTATGTATATGGGACATTTCCAGCCAAGGCATTATGAAATTATAAAAGTGAGCGATGAATATTTTAGTACTTTCCTCAATATGGTCATATGTATATCAAAGTTAGAATCATTTTTATTTGAACTTTGAAGATTGTAAAAAAGGGCTTTAGGTTCTTTCAAATTAAGCCGCTAAAGCTGTAGCGGTATTCCACAACACTGGGCAGCGGAGCGGTAGAGTTGCATTAGCGTTTATATATGTACATATGCACTTGTTAAGATCTGGATCAGCACCTGCAGCAACTACATAAATTTGTTTAATGTGTATTTACATTTAAATTAGCTTTTATTTCGAGTAACTAGTACATTTGAAGGTTTCAAATGAACCGGCTATTTTCAGCGCTAGCTTTCATTTACAGCACTGACTAGAAACCATTTTGCAACACTGGTTGGCGCCACTTGTCAGAGCTGCATTTCAGTACGAATTTCTTTAACTATTTTTTTCAGACACAAGCTAGTCTAATAAGAAATTATGAATTGGCCGTTCTGATACTGTATCTGTATATTTGCCATGCGCAGCCTTTCTTGCGGCACAAAGCTGACTGATACGGAGCCGTTACATCCCCAACATGCAACCCTAATCAACCCACCCAATAATGACCTTGTTCTGACATTGCCGCACAGCAGCTGTGAATGAAGAGAGCTAACATTCTCCAAGTCAGTGGTAAAAAGTATCCAGGAGTTGTTTGCACGGACCATAAAAATTATTAAAATGGCCTTCAATAAGCTGAGCATTGAAAACCTGGACTTGGAGGGCAAGCGGGTGTTGATGCGGTAATTGTGGAACAGTTATGGTTTTGTGTCTGGCAAGCGGGTTGCATAAACCACCGTTTCGTTCTCTTCCTCTGCAGAGTGGACTTCAATGTGCCCATCAAGGATGGAAAGATCACAAGCAACCAGCGCATTGTGGCTGCTCTGGACAGCGTAAAACTGGCCCTGACAAAGAAGGCCAAGTCCGTGGTGCTGATGTCCCACCTGGGTCGTCCCGATGGTAACAAGAACATCAAGTACACGCTGGCCCCCGTGGCAGACGAGCTGAAGAAGCTGCTCGGGCAGGATGTTAAATTCCTCAGCGACTGTGTGGGCAATGAGGTGGAGGCCGCTTGCAAGGACCCCGCACCGGGTTCTGTCATTCTCCTTGAGAACGTGCGCTTCTACGTGGAGGAGGAGGGAAAGGGCTTGGATGCCAGCGGCGGTAAGGTAAAGGCCGATCCCGCTAAGGTCAAGGACTTCCGTAGCAGCTTGGCCAAGCTGGGCGATGTCTACGTGAATGATGCCTTCGGCACGGCTCACCGTGCTCACAGTTCCATGATGGGCGATGGCTTCGAAAAGCGTGCTGCTGGCTTACTGCTCAACAAGGAGCTGAAGTACTTTTCTCAGGCTCTGGACAATCCCCCGAATCCCTTCCTGGCTATCCTCGGTGGCGCCAAGGTTGCCGACAAGATCCAGCTGATCGAGAACTTGCTCGACAAGGTCAATGAGATGATTATTGGCGGCGGCATGGCGTTCACCTTCCTCAAGGTCCTCAACAACATGAAGATCGGCGGCTCCTTGTTCGACGAGGAGGGCTCCAAGATAGTCCAGAAGCTAGTTGATAAGGCCAAGAAGAACAACGTGCAGCTCCACTTGCCTGTGGACTTTGTCTGTGGTGACAAGTTTGCTGAGAACGCAGTCGTCAGCGAGGCCACCGTCGAGAGTGGCATTCCCGATGGACACATGGGTCTGGATGTGGGACCCAAGACCCGTGAGCTCTTTGCGGCACCTGTCGCACGCGCCAAACTGATTGTCTGGAACGGGTAAGTGTTTCTGTTCTCGTCTCAATTATCAATCCCAATTCTATTTCGAATAACTTCAATCTGTGGTACAGACCTCCCGGCGTGTTCGAGTTCCCCAACTTCGCAAATGGCACCAAGTCCATCATGGACGGTGTTGTGGCAGCCACTAAGAACGGCACAATCTCCATCATTGGTGGCGGCGACACAGCCTCATGCTGCGCCAAATGGAACACTGAAGCTCTCGTCTCGCATGTCTCCACCGGTGGCGGTGCCTCCCTGGAGCTGCTGGAGGGCAAGACACTGCCCGGCGTGGCCGCTCTCTCCAACGCCTGAACTCAAATGGAAAACACTCTCCGAAATAAGTATGTTAATTGCGTCGTTTATCTTGTAAGCCCCATAGACACAAAGTTGAATCATTTTGTTGCAGAACTCTATACATATGAAATAAAGGAATACTATTTAACTTACGGCTGTGGCTTCTACTTTCGTGCAAAGTTTGTATCCATGGCGGAGGAGGTGCGCTGTATATTGTTGAGATTGGCTCGTATGCGATCGCCAATCGAATTGTGATTGGAAATGGCCTTTTTCACCTCTTTGTTGATGAACTCCTTATCAAAGTCGCGCTCCCTGTTCTGTGCTTCTTCCCGCGCATATGCCTCACGGTGCTTCCGCACGGCCTGGGTGCGGTCGGCCTCTCGCCATGTGGCGTTGTCCATCATCTCGCGCAGACGAGCCTCACGGTCGGCTTCGCTGAGCTTGGGTTTGCCGGCGTTGCGTTTAGGGGGTGAAGGGCGTTTCGGCGGCGGGCTGCGCTGGCGACGGATTGGACTTCGGTCTCTGCTGCGATCTCTTCGAGCTGTATAATCCCAGCTGCTATCAGTGCGTCCTTTGCCGCGGTCTCTTCGATCTCGTTCCCCACGCGGGGGCCCTCTTTCTGGGCTTCTTCGACGTTCTGTCTGCTGCTCTCGTCGTGCACTGCGGCTGCTGCTGCCACCACGATAGGCTCTCGGTTCCTCTGGACTGTTGTTTCTGCGTTGTTCCCTCAGCCTTGAGCTCCCATTCCGGTCATCTTTTCTCTTTCTTTGGGACCGTTCATCGGTGCTGCTTTCGTTGCTACTGTCGCTGCTTTTGCGTCTTGACTTTTTGCTCTTCTTCCTCTTTGTTGCAATGTCCAGCTGCTTGGATATGGTCCGATACTTTGCGTCCAATAGCTTATCCAGTTTCAGGTCCTCATTCCCAGCCTCTCCCTTCAGCTTGCTGACTTGACGTGCCAGCTTTCTGTCCAAGTCCTCGTCGCTTTCGCTGCTGCTTGACTCATTGCTGGACCTCTTATTTTTCTTTTTTGATTTTTTACTCTTTTTGGATTTCTTTTCTTTAGCGGCTCTCAGATCCTGCTCCGTTTTGAGAATGCGATGGATTTCCTTCAGTTTGACTGGATTCTCTAGAAGCTTTCGTCGCGATTCCATTTCACGCTGCTTTATAAGCATCAGAGGGTCCTCCATGGTCTTTCGCTGCATGTCCACTTGCTCCGTGGACTGCAGGTTGCGATACGCCCGTATAGAAAATGGCACACACTCGTGCTCGACATGATTGATGGACTGTTTGACGCCCACAGCGCCGTGCTCCTGCTGACGCTCCTCGGCTTGCAGCGTCTCAAAGGATTTGTCGATTTTGCGGCCCAGCAGGTACTCTTCGCGGTTGATTAGCTCCGTGCTGTCTGTAACATTTTATAGGGTTATACATTTTCTAGTGACTGCAAAGCAAACTTACTTTTATACATCCATTCTAGCTTGGCCTCGCCGGCGGCTCCTCCACTGCTGGCCAGCACACCAGAGCTCTCGCCCAAGCGCCTAAGATCTTCCCGATCCCGCTCCTCGTGTATTTCCTTCCGTAGATCTTGTAGCTTCCTCTCCTCCATCTTGGCCTGCTCCTCAGCTTTCCAAACCCGCTCCTGGTTTTTCATCGTGTGCGGATGCCATGATTTCTTCAAGTTCTGTGCGAGAATTCCGATGATTCTTGATGGTCCCATAATAAAGAGGGGAACTACTTACCAGATCACCACCACCCATTTTAGTGGAATATCTGTATTTTTACTGCAAAACAAATAAAATTTTCTATTTTGTGTTTCCCTCCGTTTTTGTTTTCTTTCTTCGTTCTCTTTCTCTGTAAGTACGGTCGTACTTTGTTATTTTTTAACAGCAAGTACGGTCACACGTTCTAATTTCATAAAACAGCTGTTCTCGGTCACATAAAAATAGCAACGCTGTCATTAACATAACATAATGCCGTTAGCATAACGTGTAAATGTTTGAAATTTCAATTTTAAAATATTTTCTTTTAAAATATTGCGTAGGATCGTTGCATGCGAAAAACTTTTTTGCAGTTAGTGATGTATTTGAAAATTTCGAACATCGATTGTCTCTGCGCGTAGAAATTTGAATTGTATAAATATTTTATACTTAGCTGATTTCACTGATCTTAAAGAAGGAGATCTTCCAGACAAAGCGGCTAATACTGTCAATACAAACGTAATTCATAATTTTTATTGAGATTAATAGATCCGCATTATCCGAGGCCATGATTCCCAGATAACTCCCAGATTTGTGGTGAGATTTAAATTTTAGAGATTTAACATTTTACTTTTCGTTTTATGTCGTCAACTTTTATTAATAAAGAAAATGTTTCGTTTTGGACGACAAGCTGCCAGTCTTTTTAAATTTACATCTGTCCGACCTTTTAGCAGCCAACCAAAATGCGGAGACGCTGGAAAGCCTCCAAAGAAGTTAAGCCTGAAGAACGTCGATGTGGCGGGCAAACGTGTATTCATGAGGTAAGGATTCTTAAGAGTGGGAAGGACCTATTCATGGCCAGGGAGGGGCGTCTTTTACAGGGTGGACTTTAATGTTCCCATGAAGGATGGCCAAATAACCAACAATCAGCGTATAGTCGCGGCTCTGCCTAGCATCAAATATGCCCTGGACAAGAAATGCAAGTCTCTGGTGAGTAGATCTCCATCTATGCGCTCTTGCCCGAGTCCATTAGCGTTCCCAATCACCCAAATCAGGTATTAGCTTCGCATTTGGGGCGTCCGGATGGGAAAAAGAACAAAAAATTCACCCTCGAGCCGGTGGCCAAGGAGCTGCAGAAGGTGTTGGGAAAGCCGGTGTGCTTTCTCGACGACTGCGTGGGAGAGAATACCCTGGATGCGGCGAAGAATCCTCCTGAGGGTAGCGTCCTACTGCTGGAGAATCTTCGCTTCTACGCCGAGGAGACGGGCAGCAGCAAGGATAAGAACAAAAAGAAGATCAAGACTGATCCCGAGAAGGTTAGGCAGTTTCGGATTAAGTTGGCGAAACTGGGCGATATCTATGTCAACGATGCGTTCGGCACGGCTCACCGGGCTCACAGTTCCATGATGGGCGAGGGCTATAAAGTGCGAGCGGCCGGGTTTCTAATGGACAAAGAGTTAGAATACTTTGACAAGGTGCTTCAAGAACCAGTCAAGCCATTTCTGGCTATTCTGGGGGGAGCAAAGATCGCCGACAAAATCCCTCTAATAAGCAATCTTCTGAATAATGTTTCTGTCATGATTGTGGCAGGTGGTATGTCGTTTACATTTCTCAAAATCCTCAACTCCATGGAGATTGGCAAATCGTTGTTTGACGAAAAAGGTGCCGACATGGTGCCAGAAATAATGGCAAAAGCGAAGGAAAAAAATGTCAATATAATCCTACCCGTGGACTTTGTGTGCGCCAATAAGATCGACAAGAACCCGGAGAAAATCGAGTCCGTCGATGCGAAGCAGGGGATTCCCAAGGATATGATGGGTCTTGATGTTGGCAAAATATCCATTGAATTATTTGCCGGAGCTATTTGTGCTTCCAAGACGATTGTTTGGAACGGTCCACCGGGCTTATTTGAGAACGAACGCTTCGCGAATGGCACCAAAGCCATGTTGGAGGCGGTCATTGGAGCCACAGCACTGGGCGCCACCACCATCGTCGGAGGCGGGGATACGGCCACGGCTTGCAAGCAGTTCGGAGGGGCAGATAAAGTGTCGCATGTCTCCACGGGCGGTGGTGCTTCCCTGGAGCTGCTTGAGGGAAAGGTTCTTCCTGGCGTGGCAGCCCTCTCCGATGCCTAGAAAGCAGGACTGTGGCTCTCCTCCAGCTGCGTTCTCTTGCCAATTACTTGTGGAATTAGTATTTGATTTCCATTTCTTTTGTTGTTAATTGTTAATCTTATAATAAAATCAGAGTTGCATGGAAACCCCCCCTTTTGCTGTCTAGGCGCAGGACTGAGACAACTGACTGTTACAATACGGTGCGATTTATTTTGGAATAACATGAGTGGGTTAAAATTAGGTAAATAAGTTGATCTTGTATAGGATTGTTTACCAGTATTCATAAATTTCTGTTCGAGGACGAGAAACTGGCATGGTTGCACCAGCATTCAATCAGTTTAAGATCCATATTATGTATATTTCGTTCAACTCTGGAGGATAATACAAAGATAAGCATCCCCGTTTTAGTCGAAGCTAATCAGCTCTGCTGTGGCTGGCTCGTCTGCTTTGGCAGGCTTCGTCTCTGGCAGATTCTGTGGCGGAGCCGGTGCAGCAGCAATGGCCTGAATTTGGTTGTTGGCGATCTCGGTAACAGGTGGGGCCTGGGGTGGTGCCTGGGGAGTTGCTTGGGGTAATGCCTGGGGCGGTACCTGGGGAAGTGTCTGGGGCGGTACCTGGGGAAGTGTCTGGGGCGGAGCCTGCGGAAGGGCCTGCGGCGGGGCTTGGGGTAGTGTATGGGGTGGAGCCTGATTGGCCAGCGGTGGGTGGGACTGAACAAGCTGCTGTTGCTGGAGAATCACGTGACCCATTTGAGGCTGAGGTTGGGGGGCCGGATGGTGGAGCTGAGCATTGGCTGGCTGTGGCTGATGCATCAAACTGCCAGTCTGCTGCAGATGTGGGGGCATCATCATTCCGGGGGCTGCATTTGTCGGTGGCTGGGCGATGGCCGGATTGTACATGCCCGGCGGAATGCCCTGGAACTGTCCGTGGCCATTGGGTGCGGGAGCTTGATAGCCAGGCGCAGCATTTACATACGGATTATATACGTTGTTCGGTTGATGCGATGGTGAGCCATGCGGTGGTACGCCGGAGGGAGGGAGGTAGGGAAATGGGGCAGATTGTCCCATGAGATACTGAGCCTTTTGCTGTTCTTGTCGCAGCTGCATCTCGCGCTCCTGCTCCTGAATGCGTTGGAGTGCCAACTGGCGCTGGTACTGAAGGTATTCTTGCTTCTTCTTGCGCATAATCTCTAGCTTCTGGGCCATTTGCATTTGTCGCTGGCGCTCCTGCTCCTCGGCGATGCGCCGAAGCTTCTCCACGTGCTCCTGGCGCAGCACGTCCAAGGCGGCACGAGAGTCCTTGATCTGAGCCAGCTTGTCCTGCAGCTGCTCGTACCACATGCGCTTGTCGTCCTTCTCCTTGATGTACGACAGCTGCTGGGAGTGCAGCGAGGTCAGCGTCATAAACAGCGTCTGCACAGAGGAGTCGTTTGAAATGCTGCGACCACGGCTCGAGTTCGACTTCATGCGGTTTACGAAGATCTCCACTTGGGTGCGCATATTTGCGGCAAACTCATCGATCTGCACCTCATCGGCGCTCTTGGGCTGCACGGGCAAAGTCTGCTGTGGCTGTGGCGTGGGCGGCATAGGACTGGGAGCCGATGGGCTGGCCATGGAGGAGGATTCGCTGATTTTGCGCTGCTCCCAGTAGCTCCGGTTCAAGTATTTGGCCAATTCCGGGTTGGTCGTCTCCTCCTGTGGGTACTCCTTAGGGGCCGGCGGCGCCTCTGGACTGGGCGAGCGTTGCTGCATTCGGTAAGCGGCTGCGGCTGATGTCAGGGTCGTTTGCTGCGGCTTATGCTTCTGTTGCTCGGCCTCAGACTGGCTGAGGGCCAGGGCCAATTGCAACTCCTCCTCCTCCTTGAGCTCCTGTTCGGTCTTGCGGGCAGGCGTCTGGAAAGTGAGGACTATTTCATAAATATTTTTGTGTGCAATTTGATTGATTGACAAACCTGCACCTGCTGCGACAAGGAACTGTTCAAGTACTCCGCCGGCAAATCGCTATCCGCTGGACGTGCTCCAGGCTTGCTGCTACTGATAACGCCACCACCACCAGTGCCGTTGCCAGCCGGACGCAGGAGTGCCGCAAAGCAGCCATCGCATACACGAACCTCCTTCTCAATGCCGTACTTGGGTAGGGGGCATTGCTTGGCCGTGCACTGGCCGCAAAAAACCTGGCCGCAGTTACGGCAGTGGTGCTTACGGTTGGTGAAGGTAAACTCCACGCGGCAGCGGTGGCAGACCTTGCCATCGGACCAGTTGGGCGCCGTGTCGGCCGTGAACATGGCATCGGCTTCCCTCATCTCGGGAAACGTGTGGCCCTTGGCCTTTAGGATGGTCATGGTGTCCTGCAAAGTTAGAATTATTATTGGCGAGGGCTGTAACTGCTCGAGAGCCTACTAAGAATTCATCTTCCAAGCTAAGTTCCTCCTCGGAGCTCATTGTGACTTGACAGACGAGTTTGCACTGCGTTTAAGCAAAAACCAACAGAGGCCATTCACTAATTAGATTATAAGAATCGGACAAAGGTAGAGTCTAGCAAGTCGACGTTTCTACACTCTTGTGGGTTGTTTTTTGTTCATGTTTAAGAAAATTAAGTGAAGAGATAAGATAAGCTATGAGTCATCCGAGTCGGACGTACCTTGATGGATTGATATTTGTCCGATGAGCGGAAGGCATTGGCCCAGGTCTGCACCAGCTCCAGCATTTTCTGGCGCACGTTCTCGTGGGGCGTGGTCTCCAGGAAGCTGCTGAACATCTCGCAGTTCTCCTTGGTGAACACCTCCTCGTGCACGGGGGCGCCACAATTCTTCACAATGCTCTCTAGCACTAGGAGCGAATAGCAGGCCGAGTGCGGATTGGGAGAGTTCATTTTCTTCTTGATCGCGGCAAAGGCATTCTTCGGTCTGCAGGAAGAGAAATTTTAATTAAGACGAGCCAGATTCCAATGGAAATCTCAACCTACGTGACATCTTTCTGGTTGATTTCATCGCAGATGAGGAGGATGGAGGGCCAGTCTGGCTCCAAGCGCAGATGGCTCGTGGCATTCTCTGCAACATAAAAAAACAATCAAGCTTTGTGCACTTAGCACCACAATCTTCACAATTGAAATGCGCTGCCAGGTCATTCGCTTTTATTGTTAATTTTGTTTCTTTTCTTGCTTTTCTGATGAGTCATTTTCCCTGGCTTCATTCAACCAGTTTTCCGCTCTCATTGCCACTCTTACCTAGGTTCTTGTCAAAGCTCGATCGAAACATGGTTTATGTGCCTTTCTTCTCAATGTTTTCCTATTATTTAATGGGTTTTTATTCTTTTAATATATTTTGTTGTTGTTGTTGACAATGGTTATCGAGAAGACATACGGTGCAGTGTGAGCTCGGAATTATCGATCAAATATACCGTAAGACCTCAGAAATATACCGAAAACTACGGTCTTATTTTAAAAATATACCTTGAAAATACCGATAAAAATCATATTCTTCTATTTGGATATTCTGATTAATATTAGTACCTAACTAGGACACTCAGCCTGAACACATAATTTTATGCCATTGATGAATCTATTTTCTAGAAGACTGCTAACGTTTAAGAAATAAAGGTTAAGACATAAAAAGTATGTGAGCATGAAATGCTCCGTCAGAAACGTAGTGAGCATAGAATGTCACGTCATTAACCCGTCATTAACCGGTAGTATCGACATAAATAATGCGGGATAGCAAGATTTGAGAGAACGAAAATTAAAAACCTGCGTTTGGATGTTTTTATACCCTTTGTCCTTTAATAAAGTTTTAAAAATAGTTGAAAGCAAATATAGTTTTAAATATGTTAAAAAAAAGTAGTTGTGTATAATTTTATGATCTTAAATAGAAAAAATCTAATCTAAAAACCATGTTTTTTTTTTGTTTTTCAGAAGAAATTTTTTGTTTTATTGCTTAAGAAACTATGAGATTTAATGGAAAATAATAGCTTGGTCTAATAACACAATATTAATAGTAATAATAACACATGGGAAAAAGGTTTTTGATGATTAAGAACTAAATGTTGTTCTTAAGGTTATATCTAACATTAAGGCACTTCCTCTACCCATAGTGAAATAACTTGAAAATGGTTTACCTTATTCAGTTAAAAACAACATCTAAAACTCGTCAGCAATACTATTTTTAGGACGTATGTACCTACATTGGCTACAAATTTACCAGTAGTTGCAAAAAACATCGTTGAAGTTTAAAAAAAATAAAAAAAAAACTTTAATTTGCTACAAAAATTTTTAGATATCCACAAATTAGCAACCGGTATTCGGTGTGCTTTATTTTATCTAAAGCCGAGACAATAGTAGAATAATCCTCTTTGTTACAGCTTTTGTTACATTTTTAATTGGCAACAAACCCAATTTATACTTCTCTAATTCAATCTCTTTTACAAAACCAGGAAAATCTGAAAAACAAAAAAATTCATCGTATGCGCGATGGTCACATCTGATCTCCATTGGCTCGCGTTTTTAAGTTCCTCATAAAGCGATATTAAAATTGTTTTTTATACCCGGTACTCGAAGAGTACCGGTTGTGTGTAACGCCCAGAAGGAAGCGTTTCCGACCCCATAAAGTATATATATTCTTGATCAGCATGAATAGCCGAGTCGATATAGCCATGTCTGTCTGTCCGTCCGTCTTTATTAGCGCCTATATCTCAGAGACTATTAAAGCTAGAGCAACCAAATTTTGCATCCAGTCTCCTGTGTGATCACACTACTCCAAGTGTATTTCAAAATTTCGCCCCGCCCCCTTCCGCCCGCACAAAGAACGAAAGTCTGTGGCATACACAATTTTAAAGATACGAGAAAACTTTAAACACAGAATCATAGAGAATGGCCATTTCTATCAGAGTATTGAATCTGGTTCAGATCTGATTCTTAATATAGCCACAAAGACGAAAACCATTTCGAAAGTTATCGTTCCCTCCCGCTCTCTCTCACACGCGACCCCATCTGCTTTGCCCATTCGTATTTTTTGACGCCTAGTTCTCAGAGACTATAAGAGCTAGAGCAACCAAACTCTCTATCCTAACTCCTGTGATATCAAACCAGCACGAGTTTATTTCAAAATTATGCCACGCCCTCTTCCGCCCCCACAAAGGACGAAAATCTGTGGAACAGAAGGAACAAATTAAATTTCAGTGGCTACCCAACGAGAGCCAAGCGATTCCCTCTCTTTCTCTCGCACACACTTCCATGTCTCTTGTATGGGTATGTGTATGTATGTGCATGTGTATGTAAAAATGTACCAGCCGAAGTAAAAATTATATGCAAATAAAAATGGAAACAGATAACTTCTAAAATATAAAAATACAGCATGGGGTTCGATTTAATTTTTTGAAATTTTCCATTTTGGCCAAAATTTAATTCGTCTCTTTTGCGAACATATAATTAATTAAATAAATCGTAAGCTCATATGTATACATAAATACGTACATATGTATATACTGACTGAGTACCGGGTATAAAGTAGAGCCGCGGCAATGGCCACAACGTTCTATCTCGTTTTGTACGTAAATTCATGATTTATCATAAGGTTCTTTTTTCTGTTTGAGGAATGCTCTTATATCGTACATTTACCCATATGTACATACATATGTATGTGTAAGAACAAGTTTATAGAAAACATATATTTTTCCTCAGTTTGATCCCAGAACACAAGTGGATGACACAGCAAAGATGAAGTCTTTCCCATTTAAAGAAGTAAATTTCGGGAGAGGAATCGTTTTGCATACAATATATTTCGTTTGCTCACATATGTAGGTCTCGCTTAAATATAGGTTAACTAGACAGATTACAGATTACATTAACATACATACAGATGTGGTTAGGCCATACATAAACAGTATAAAAACTATGGTTCGCTATGATTAAGGGGGTTTGCAGCAACAGTTAGCATTAGCATTGCAATGTGTTCGTTGCATTTGTTAAAGTATCACACGCCGATATAAGAGAGTTGGTTGGGTTTACTTGCAACTAAGCGATAAGTAACGTAAAATCACATTCGATTCATATTAAGCCCAATACTACAAGCATACACTATCCTAGTTTAAATTCTTCAAATCCTTTTGATTTTGTGCTTCAGCGTGAAGTAGGCCAACACCTTGAACAGCGTTATTTGGCCAAGAATCATCATTATGTTGTAGCCAAAGTCGCCCTGCTCCATTCCAAACTGGCGCAGAACAGTCACGGCGTTTCTGAAGGGACAAGATTACATTAGAATATGATAGCCATATAAAGTGATGTTATTTGAGCATACTTGAAGTGGCAGTAGAACTCCGTGGGTGGACAGATCAACTGTTCCCGATGGTTGCCATAAAGGGAGATGACCATATTCTCTAAGGCATACCGTAGCGGCGATAATGAAGCGATGATTCGCATCGCGGCCGGAATGTGGTTCAGCAGAATGAGGAAACCGGAGAACATCAGCATAAAGCACGTCGAAACGGCACCCACGAAGGTTCCATTCTGGAAAAAATTGAAACATTCTCATTGAAAAGAGTCACACGTTTCCCCAGAGATTCGATCTCCCAACTTACAACTGGATTCAGAACCGTGCCCAGGAATACGCCCAAGCCATCGGCGCAAATGGTAACCACCACGGCTGAGAGCAGATATTTCACAAACCGATCCATCTCGACGGGCTGTTCGGTCATGAGGTATCCTATCGTGATATATACAGTAGAAAAGATAATCTAAAAACAAAAAGTGTTCGTTAATTAGAACCAAGCATCTACATATTTATAATATTGCACTATATTTATGAAAACGTACATGAACTGGCGTAGAAGTGATAATAGTGGCCAGGTAATATGTTCGCAGTTTGTACCAGTTATTAAAAGTTTCCTTCTTGATGATCTCTATCTCGGATGGATCTTGAGGGGTTAGTCGAGAATCGGTAAGTTGAACATTAATCGCGGTTTGAATCTACTTACATCTCAATATTCCCGGCATAATGGTGGTGTACCAGAGATAGACGCAGTGGATCATAATCATGCCCACATTTGAGATTTGCTTGGTGGCATTGCTGCCAGAGTCGCCGAAGAATAGGCCTATCAATACGGCGCAGATTATGTGCACTCCAAGTTTCAGGTATGTGAGGGTCTGGAAGGGAAGAAGAGACTTCGATATAACTTGTTGGCTTATGAGCATTCTTTGAAGTGTGAACTGACCCAGTCCCTGAAGAACTGCAGATGGCAGCGTCCAATGAGCAGCCACAACCGCATCCACTCCGCGGGCGGATATGTGTGACGCGCGAGCTCCTTGGAGGAGTCCATGCTCTGTATCTCAATCTTCTGCACATGCCCTGGCGACTGCGACTCATTGAACTTGGCCAGTTGGGCCTCGCTGGGCGGCTCCGTTGACTCGCCCTGCATCAGCTGTGAATCGTAGCGCCAACGGGTGTCCTTGGCGCTTTCCGCCAGGGCCTCGGTATGATCATCGTAGTCCCCATTGACGCATTCCAGCACTGAAATATGACAGCTTGGATGAGTTGTACTAATTGGTGAAAGGGAAACTGGGACTGGCTACTCACGGAAGTCGGCGGGATTGTGGTAGGGCGGGCACTCCAGTCCTACGCTGCTCAGAAACATGACGGTGTTCTGGGGCGTGCCCTGGTAGGTGCATCGACCGGCGCTGAGCACGTAGATCAGGTTGAAGAGATTGTAGATATTCGTCGAAGGCTGGTGGATCGTGCACACAATGGTGCGCCCCTCGTTCGCCAGGCCTCGCAGCAGTTGGATCGTGTCGAAGGACGATGAACTATCCAGGCCTCTGTGGGATGGTTCAAGGTTGTGGAATGTCAGTCAGCAACTGGTTTAGCTCTTCTCGACCGCATGGCTGATGCTGCTGCTGGTCGGGTCCTCTCACTCGATTGTTACTTACGTTGTGGGCTCGTCTAAAAATAGCACAGCTGGATTGTCTATAAGCTCCAGGGCAATTGATAGACGCTTCTTCTGGCCGCCACTCAGATTGGAGCACTTCGTTTGCCTCGTTTTTGTCAGCTTCAGCGAGTTTAGCAAATAATCAATCTGAAAATCAACGGATGATTAGTCAACAGATCAACTACCACTCGATTGTCCATCCACCCACCAGTGTCCGCTTCTCCTTCATACTGACGCAATTGTTAGAGATTTTAAGTGTAGCCGCCATGAGCATCGTCTCCTCCACGGTGAAGTAGGGAAAGAAGTGATCATCTTGCATTATGTAGCCGCACAGCTTCCGGGCCTTGCCGATCTCTATCTTCCCACTGACGCCGGACTTTGTTAGGCCCGTGAGGATGTTCATTAGACTAGATTTGCCGGCTCCCGAGGGCCCCATGATGGCTGTCAGCTCGCCTGATTTGAATGTTCCTGTTATGCCCTTCAGCACAGACTTCTTTTCTGCAAATTCAAACACGAATTCTTATTAGATCAGAAGTAGGAGGAGTGGAATAGAAATCAACGATCTACCCATAAACACAGTTAAATGTATACTAAATGAGGCACTTATCGTGATCAAGCTAAACGGCAAAAAGGGGTTTCATCCTTTCACTGATCTGTTAAAGTTGATTTATGATTTGACAAAATTAAGACCCCTATTATATGGAATCCCAGTTTTTATAAAATATTCTTTCTCTTTACTTTGTGTTCATCTTGAGTACATTGCACCTGTAAGTATGAAAGCTTAGAATTCCAATGGCTATATTTTTCAAAAGATTCGTTTTCTTGACCCCCGTCCCTTCTATAGATTATTCTACTCATTCTTCGTAAGACCTTTGCACCTTTTTAAGTATAAACGTAAAAACGTTCGTTTCATCTGGACCTTTGAACTTTTACTCTGAAATATAGCTACGCATTCCGCGTTTTGAACTCTCTCCAAACTATTGAACTTTGCGTAAGATCGTTGGGCCCATTCTTCCATACTTTATGTAAATGAATCTCGTTTAAGCCTAATAATGTTCAGGTATAATAGCAATTAAGCTGTGTGTTTCGAGGTCGGCAGGCTAGAAGTTACGAGGAGGGAAAAAATAAAACCTTAAAACCTCAAAAACTCAAACCTCATTAACTCAATTAAATGGCAGCACAACTAAGCATATACTCATAATAAAGCAGGGATCCGACAATCACCGAAAAGATCGCAGTTCGGCAGTTATGAGTATAGCCAGTATAGCCAGGCAATCTTGAATACGACACGCACAACTGGAAATAATAAAAAAACAAAAGGCTCCATTTGTCTCAGCACCTGCTGCGACACCTGGACGTCCCAGAAGGGTCTTCCGGCACAATGCGAATTCCAAATTGTACTGGGTTTTTGGAGGAAGCACCTTTTGGGCGGAGGAGCATGCTTACCGTGCTGTCTGGGTGCGTTGACCTGGTAGACGAGATCTTCGAAGCGAATGTCGATGCCGTAGACGTTCTTCAACAATTTGCTGCTATCCATTTTGATTGTTTTATCGTATACTGCTTACTGTTCACGAACTTTCTTGTCTTCTTGCTCAGATTATAGATTTATTTTGTGTGCTTGGCAAGGATTACAATCATCATTGGCTTTTATCAAATCCAGAGGAGAGTTTCAAATCGCTGTGTGATATGAAAAAATATATTCATTAAGACTGTACACTGGCTTAACACAACAACAGATTTTCATTAAGACTTTACGGTGACGGATTGCCTTTAGTTCACAAGTGAGTGATTACAAAAATATAATTTCAATTTCATGCAGGGTTTCGGATTGCATGTATGTATGTATGTATATTTGTATCAGCGCGCGGGGTCAGGAGAGTAATTTGTGTCTCAAGGCAGACAGTTAAATGTTTAATTGGAAGGGGATATTTTAGTGACTTTTATCACAATTAGAGCGCGTCTTGAACCGAAGCCAACCAAACCGAACCGAACCGAACCGAGATGAGCTTCTTGCACAAGAAAGAAATCAAGTTGCGAATGCAAAGCGCAAAACGGAACTGCGCGACGAAGCTGAAAGCAAAACAGAACTCCGTCACTGAAACGGCACTCTACATACTACTTCTCGCCTCCGTTTCGCTATAGTATTCTGCAGTCCCGTCTCCTCTTATTTTCATTCTAGTCGAAATGTTCGAGTTTTTTTTTGTCACATCACTTTTTGGTCGGGTTCTGTTTTCACTTTGCAAAACTAGCCAGTGCGTTTGCGCCGACGCTCGCCTAAGCCGCCACCTGATGACTGCGGAAGAATCAGCACAGGCGGCAACACAACGTGGGGGCCACTTGGTTCTGTCCAAGTAGACAAACGAGCGACGGCGTCGCAGCAACGTCGATGGCACACAGGCAAACAAAATAAATTATACATACATACATGCATACATACATACATATGTACATATGCGTGTATTAAGAAACAACAACAGAAATCATACGCATTCGCATATCAAATACTCGTATTCGTATAATTTGGCAATGCACGCCCCGTCGGAGTCAATACTCGGGGCTGACCGAACGAGCGGCGTTCGATTTCAAGTTTAAGTCACGCTAATTAATTTTCGTCTCTGAAGGTGCTCTTAAACGGTACGTTTTCTACCGACGATAATTTACTGATGAATTTACTGATTTAAGAGACATTGTACCACCAAAGCGTCGGTAATAAACGTATTGTGTAACAGAGCCTTATTATTGACTCTCTTTTGGGGTCGGTAAATCGACTTTTTCGAAGTGTGACTCTAATCATTGAAAATCAAAAAGAATTGATATCCAAATAATTATTAAATAAAGTGTGCGACCCATATGCGTTAGCGAACAACGACCTTGACCAGAGAACAGCAAAGACAAAACAAACATCAAAATGGAAGAAAATGTATTCGAATGATCGTGATCGAGCGAAGAATACCTATCATTTATATACATACGAGGATAGGATATGATTCAGTGTCCACCCATTTCTAAATAATTTGAATTTTTCCTATTAAATTTTAGAGAACTTCAATTAGTCATTTATAGGGAAAACACCAGCAAACGTGGTGCTTAATTACATTGGTTGGTAGCACATTGATTGCTGAGTGGAATATAATAATCTCGGTTATTCTTGGGGAAATTTGTTGAATAGGTAACATAATATTAGTATGCATGGTATAGTGTCAGCTACGAAAGAATACGCAAGGCCAGGAAAAAGTAAATTCATCTTAATAAATCAATCCTTAAAATTACAGAATTAATAAATATTTCAGCGAAATTATCATTTGAATGGTCAATATGCCTCTCAAAGTTGGTTCGTGGAATGATGGGATCACTGCTTTCCTTTAAGCTGATTCAAATGTAAATCAAATCAGTAAACAGGGAAATTCATGGGAAAATTTTGCTGAGAAACTGATATTATTAGTATTCATTAAGTGTTTGATTCAAATATATACGCAAAATCAAGATATCACGTCTTCTCTCTGTCTTCCCTGGACCAGTAATGCCCCAGCCAGGCTGATTCATCAAAAACTACCGCCCAATCAGCCCCCCTGCACTCTCCAAGATTACGCGAGGGGATTAAATTTACAGAACAAAAAGCTGTACGAGATTGAGAAAAGACCGTATGTCCGAAGAGGCGGTATCCGCTGGGGGGAGAATATTGCAACATACGAATTGCAACATACACAGTAGAAAAACAGCTGAAAACGCCAAAAAAAAGAGAACGTTGCGGCGGTCAGTGTATAGAACCAACACAAACAAGAACAATTACAGTCAATATTCATAAAGCCGAACCTCACTTGAGCATGCACTCAGACAAATCTATTTATGGAGTGCAACAATATTCTTTCAAATCCCTTTAATTTCGCACATATGTATGTATGTACATGTAAAGGATGGTGTATTTTTGTAGGATTTAGAGAGGATCCACTGTACTGCAGCTGCGTAAACAGCGCTCAACGGCGCTTAATGAGAGTCGGTCGCGGCCGTCAACATCGCGCCGCGCCGTCTTCGGCATCGGCTTTGGCTTCGACAGCAGCGGTAGCAGCAAAAAGTGAATCTGAATAGAGTGTTTAAGTGGTGGGGTGTGGGGTGGAGAGGGAGGAGTGGAGGAGCTTCTGGTGGACAGAAGGGCAGAACGTCAATGCATTTACTTCTCTCTTTTGTATTTTTAATTCTCTCATTACGCGTCGCTTGCGCAATACACTCGTACATAATTCTCTACCGAGACAGAGACAGAGATAGAGGCAGAGCCTGGCTCAGGCCCCCGACTACGCGGCTGGATGGGCTTTAGAATTCTAGTAGGATTACGTGACCGCTGAATTAAGGGCTCCCCATTTTGGTATTGCGGTTGGCTGCACGGAGGGGCCTTGGGAACGAAAACAGCATTGGTGGAAATCTCCAGCGAATAAATATTTCATAAAATTTCGTTCTTTGCTCGAGGCTATCATTATTACGATATGCTGCCGGCCATTGAGCGGCTTGTCAGTGTTCCCACAGCTATCTTTTGCCGCTTTGTAAATAATGTCAATTAAGCCTGCGGCTACCTTTCCTCAGAGGGCCATACAGCCATGAGCCAGAGACCCACAAAGCCTGACCTGCGGGTTCGACGATAAATTACAAATGCAACCGACTATCCTACAAACAGCAATAACAAATACCAAATACTCGTACTGGGCAACCACAACAAAAACAAAAACAACAACAACAACATCAGCATTCTGAAGTGTTTTCGTATCTTGGGAAAGCAAACACTTGTGCTCGGAACTCAGAACTCTGGAATGCCACTTGCTATCAATTAAAATAAATTGTAATAGCATTGCCTTTGACTTTTCCCCATCTGAATTGAGTCAGTTCTATTGGTGAATCTTTCTACACGGTTTTTTATATTTTTAAACAAATTTTTGAATATTTGTATAAACATTTACTATAGTATGTACACATTTACCTACTACACACATGTACATATGTACATACATATATCGTTCATTTTGTTGAGTTACGTCAGAAGTGAACAAGAGGCAGGTGCACACAGTGGCCCACTTTTCATCAATATCAATAATAAAATTCCGTTCTGTAGAACATACATACATATATCATTAATAGATCCACATATGACACCGTTGTGAAGAATGAGAGAGTCTCAACACATAATTCATTGCGATTTTCGATCCATAAGGATTGGATGAGTAATGTACATATTAGTATCTCTAATAATCCCAATTCATACATACATACATACATACATATGTACATATGTATGTACAGAATAATGTAATTAAAAACAAAATATTCAACTGATAAGACACGCTCTCAACCGTATACGGGTAAGTAATGCAAAGCTCGACAACCTGACTGATTTAATCTTGAAAGGAAATTACTGGAAATGTGTGTCATTAGGTAATGATAATCCAACACATTCAATTATGGTAATCACTGTCAAGGCTTCCCTACGCCAGACGAATTGTATATACATATATGTACATATGTATGTACATTCACCTTAGGTTTAGATCCTAGAATAGTCTTTTGGCCGTTTTTGAATCATCTTTTAGTAAAGGTTTTTTTGTTTTAAGATCCCATTTCCATTTCCAAAGTCGTATCTACCGCAATAAACATGTAGCTTGCGAATTTAGGAGGAGTAAACAAATTCCAGTCGTAATCCGTTCTAATCTCAGTCTTGCATAAACAATACGAATCGTATAAACAAACTCACTCACTCACTCACTCGCTCGCACACATGTTTATAGATTTCTAGCAGGAGAAATGTATCGCTCGTCAATCGCTTAATAGCTTGAGGGAATGGAATTGAACGTTTTACGAGCAGATAGGAAAAAGTTCCTGAACCCGATGCACGTGTACGCGATCAAACGTGTAATATTGTTGGGGTTGGGGTTGGGGCACTGGCACTGGTACTGCCTCTGGTACTGCCTCTGGTACTGCCTCTGGTTCTGTAAAAAGACATAATTAATCGCATAAGCTGATGCCATAACCGTGCACAAATTTATCCATCAACCCTTAGTGATTTAGCATCCAAGATTTGCATTCCATTAGCAGGTTGCATAACATAGCCGTATATATAATATAAGCTCATTCATCCAACGGTTTTGACACGACGTTGGACGTTTACATTAAGAAGACTGCAATTATCACCTGTCAAGGCGTCAGGAAAAGTGTCAGGTTCTCTCCGATTCTGTCAGCATAATATCTGACTCTTTTTTTCAGTTTTTTGAAAGCTGGCTAAATTGCCGATATTATGGGCAATGAACCCTTCACAATCTTGCTGCAGGCAGCACAATATTGTACATACATACATACATACATATGTACATAATGTATTTAGTATGTGGAAACACTTGGGTCAGGGTATTTGTGCAATCGGTCCCACTGACGTTTTCTTCTACCTTGCTGTTTGTCGACTTACAATTAAGCTGAAATAACAAGTTTTAAGAATGGATTTACGAATCGCTTCCTGAAAGTATGTAAATGTGGAATGAGAACATAAGATAATTATGGCTAGAGTAGCGGAACAGTGCATTTTTTTTTGTAGCTTTTTCTACCAAGTTCACTATAAGTAACTATTCTTTTAATTCCGTTTCGGTTGATATTGAAAAAACCAAACTGTTCTCTTTTTTAACAGAAAGCCAATGCAATTATCTCGGAAATTCTTGAAACAGATTTTGGAATAGGCAATGCAGTTGGTACGAGAATGTCTATAAATGGTTTTTTCCTTTCGTCCAATGACGTGTTTCCCCCAAAAGGCAATCATTTCTCTGTCGAAACGAATTAATTAGTATTTATTATATAATTTATTACTGATTTTCGATTTTTTTTGTTAGCTAAAGCCAAAAATGCACTAAAGAGTATACAATCACTGGGGTCCCAAGCTTACCAAGTACATATATACATTAATAAAAACTTTTCCAGAGTTAATCCAAATCAAAAAATATTTCACATTCGTCACCACACACAAAGCACAAAGGGAAGGCGCAAATAGACAAAGCGGGTCACACTCTGATAAGTCTTTTGAGAAAAAGAAAACTTTTATCTGCGAGACTAGATAGAACGGCAAATTCGTATGCAATTCCAGACAATTGTAGATCTCTGAGTGACACTCATTCATGCTTTTATAGTCCGTAAATAGAATTCTCCTATTGCCGAACTAAAGATATCAAAACGTATGCCCCACTCCAACTCAACCAAATCAGAGGCAACCGCAGACAACCGCCGACGAGAGATATCGTGGTGTGTAAAGTGGAGGCAAGGTCGGACGAAATCAAATTATGCTTCGAGCTCGCTGGTGGGTGAGTCGTGATCATCTACGAGCATGTCACTGATTAGAATATTCCGAACTCAAGGCCGAAAGAACCGAAAACTGAGAGGACTGAAACAGCGTGTTCGATTCATGTAAATTTTGGGTTCTAATGCACTCCCATTCCCCCCGCGATTGTAATGGGTCCGATAAGTCATTTGTGTGCCCCAATAGATGATAAGGCGGGTCAGACTGGAGCTTTGGCACAGCCGCACCCAGTCGTCCCGGACTGTCACTGGCTCCGCTTGTATTTGTATTTGCCATAGATTGGGCCGCGGAGGGTATTGCATTACAAATGTTACTTTTGCACACCCACTTCGAGGGCCCCAGTCGTTCTGGCCACAAGGGTGACAATGACAGAAGTGGTCTGGGCATGTCCCATGTCCATGTCCCCGTTGGTGGGCGGGTGATATCATCACAATTTGGCAAGGCATAATCGCTGACTAATAAAATGTAAATAAATACTCCAGTTTATTTGATCACGACGCCAAGGAAAAGGCCACGAACCATTCCAAACATGTGGTAAATATTTGCTTCCCGCGATATTCCATCTCACAGTACACAGGTCGTATGCGCAATGGGGGAAATTGCGAGTATTCAAGATGGATTCGCGGTGAGGGTTTTTCATATTTCCCATACACATACTCGTACGAACAAACACCAGCCCCCACCCCAAAAAAAATCTTCAACCGAACTTTGATCTATAGTTAAAGACTCTGCCGAGAATAAATTGTGTTCTTCTGAATGTTAATGTTCTTCTACTCGTACCGTACCCCCAGAATGCCATACAATACATATGTAGATACATATCTGCGGCAGTGTGTGCGTGCTCTATTTTCTGTATGATTTCATTACAATAAACCCAGAGCAGACCCAGAAACTGGCCCCGAAAAACAGAGCAGAGTCAGAGAACGTGCCAAAAAATACACAGAGGGGAAATAGAACACAACTGGAAATTAAAGCAAATTTATATCAAAGTTCAGTTCGGTCTGCATTTTGCATTCGGTGTCGACTTCTGTAATAGTTTCGTTTCGTTTCGTTTCGTTTCGATTGGATTGATTTCTTTTCGTCGATTCGGTTTGGCTCGGTTCGATTCGATTCGCTACGATTGCAATTGCGATTTCGATTTGTGGTTAATTTTTTTAATTTTTCCGCTGACTCACACAACTTGCACTTGATCGTGAAAACACTCAGTGTGTTCAGCAATCTTTTATTTGAAGAAGAATTGTGTTTTGTTTTTCGATTTCTTTCGAAAACTGACAACGGAACGCACAGACTGCACTCAATTCTTTCCCACAAAAAAATTATAATTCCGATTCATTTATAATTTCTGGGAATATGCACAGTTTTTGATTTTAAACACGCGCGCCTGTGAACCAAACTATATATGTAGATATATGTATGTGCATATATATATTTCTTTTTCTTGGACGTGGGGAAAACGCTTCTGAATCGCTCGAATTGCGACGCGAGACTGAGGCGACTGACTGTCAGACAGCGACTGGCTAAGTACAGCGCAGAGCGCTCGAATAGTTTATTTTTTGAAAAGCATTTGCCGGCCACCGTAGATATATCGCATTGGAGAGAGACCGACGACTACGGAACGGGAAACGGCCCCGACAAGCGACGCGATGCGACCGAGACCGAGAACGAGCGACCGCTCGTAGGGCCCACTGTATCTAATTTTATTAATAAAATCAGCCTCCGAGAATCTGAGGAGAGGGTCTTGAGCAGGCAGTTGTCTCCATTGTTTATGGTGTACCAAATAATTATTGCGGAAAATTATATTCGAGTCTCCCACTGCGGACATCGACATTCCATCCATTTAGAAACTGTCCCCCCAAAAGACCCTTCACTGTACCGTTCATTTTCCTCTGTTTGAATTCAGTTTTACTGACTTGTATTTTGATTTAATTTTGCCAGTCATCGGGGTGCATCCATCTTTAATGTTTTTGCTCTATCCGGGTGCTTCTTTAGACTGCACCCTACGCAGGAGATGAATATTTACATAATTAGAAGTTTTTGTTCAACGGTGATGGTGGGTCTTGTAGTATCAAAGGTTATCGATCAGAGGATTGTACCTGTGCGAGTTAGCACTTGGAAAACGCAGTAGGCCTTATCGCAATTCACACACAAATTAGTCACAATATGTACATATATGCGCCTATCTACTAGATAGTCCCTAGATAATGTGGAAAATCCATTTAATTGATATAGTTCTCCCCGACAGTTACTTAGGTGACGGACGCATCGCGACAGTAGAAACCCATTTTAATTATAATAAGCACTGCTATGAGATTGCTAATCTCTATGCAAATATAGCTGGGTGGGTAAGGGTCAGTTCTCTGTCGAATCATCCACAGCTGTAGCGTTATTTGTTTGATAACAAAAGTAGTGCCATATACTTGTGGTGTGGTGCTGAGGATCGTGTTTGCGCATCGAGAGGAACTTTTTCTAAATATTTGCATGACAATCAGTTTTTAACCTCTGTTTTGCGAGGGCGGAGATAGTCGTAGGAGAGGCTTTTCCATTTAATCCATTAATGAACTCACCCTCCCCAGATAACTCGATACAAATCATTTGTCACCTCTCAATCTCAGCAATTATATTAGCCGACGATCGATAATTGATAATTCATAATAGTTCGCTAATTGATTCAGTCAGCACTGACTCTTAACTGTACTCGTAACTGTCATCGTAGTCACATTGTTGATGCCGCTCTTCCTGGCACTTCTTGGGCACGTTGTCTGTTAATAGGTGTGGGAATGGATTCATTTGGAGTACTGGAACCACTGGAGCATCTTGAAGACGCACCAATTACGACAAAACAAAAAAAACATACAATAGCACGATTTTGTAAAAAAATTGTTCTTTACATTTTGCATTGGTATCCATTATCAGACTGTATTATTAATCTGTACCTATTAATCATGATAAATATAGTGTTTGCTGTTACTGTTAATAATTGTTGTTCAGCTAATTGTAGTTCGGTATATTGAGATAAGTCTTATAGTTGTGAAACGCACTGCATTCAATATTGGGAGTACAACTGATAACCGATAGTCTTATCAAAACCAATTTGTGCCTTCTGTAAATAAAATAATATAATATTTATTTAATGTGCAAATGAATATTAAATTATTATTGAATAATTAATATATTTCTAATAAATTTGACTTTATTGGAAATTAAATGAAAAATAATTTTTGATTTAAAGTCGAGTTCCACAATTATACATTGTATGTACATATGTAGGTATCTTTGTAGCTTTACGAACCTTATAGTATCTTAGGAAATTCAGTTGCAGAACTAATTAATCCTTCTCCTGGGGATCTAATCTCCCTACCTGTTTTTCCAATTACCAACTTAAAGCTGTTAAATAATAAATACACCTAAAGCATTCATGGAAATGCATTTCCATAAAGCAATCTGAGGAATTTCACACTTTTAACAGACGTAACATTTTTTTAATTTATTTTCTATCCATTAATCGTATTGTGACATATTCAATAATTACTTGTCCGATCGGTGCGATTTCTGATTGATAGACCAATTTCAATTACATCATTGACTGTATGAATTGCTTTGTCTGGGTTTCCTCATCAAAATCCTCCAAGACTATTCTGATAATATTTATATTTCATTTATATACCTACATATTTGTATGTGATTTTAGGTCTTTCATGCATTTTTTTGGATCCAGAAACTCTAGAAATTGAAAATTCAATGCACACCTCTATTCTCTATTCTGAACTATTTTGATATTTGTTCCATATTGTGCTTAATGTATTTTTTGTATTGGATATTGATATTTAGAGATTTAGATATAAAGCAGCAAGAGGAACAGCAACTGCCCAAAACCAAAACGAAACCAGTTGATGAATGAAATCAATAAAACAAATCCAGTTGCCAGAGTGTTCTCGGTCTGTCCAGACTCGAGACTAACTATATGTAGGTATACGTTGCACATGGTTTCTATTCCTCCTCGCTTATGTATGTGTATGTTTGCATGTACATTGGTATGCACATATGTAAGTGTGGGTTATCAAATAGTAGAGACAACCACAAGCCGCCCGCCAGCCGCCAGCGAATGCGGCTGCTCCGCTGCGTGCTTCGATCCGACATGCGATCGTGATCGCGTTTGACATTGACATTGAAACCGAACATCGTAAGCCGTGGACGCTGCCGCATACAAACACGCTATGAAAACAGAAACAACGATGAAAAAACAATCAAAATACTACTGTAAGAAGTTGTCTTGTCTCTTCCCCATACCCCCTTCTCCCTTCTCCCTTCCGCCTTCCCCCTTCCCCCTTCCCAAAACGATGGAAACGACGACAACCGGCTGGCCTTCTTAGCCTACTAAATCTGAATAAACCGAATCTAGTGTCTAGTAGCAGCGACATCCAACAGCTACTCGACTCGAATAGCGGAGCATAAAAAACTGACTTGACCAACTGAAAAAGCTCATTGGGAATGCTGACCCCGCCAAGATCCCCCTTCCCGCAAACACCTTTTCTATTATGGGGCGTTCGATGACGCCTTGTGCGGCCTTTGCGGGGGGGTTGGGGGGACTGTGATTGTTTGTGCCGAGTTGGGACATGTGAGCACGTCACGGTTGACTGAACTCGGCTAAATCGAACAATCGCGCACCTTAGATGAAAATTTCATTGAACTGCATCGTACAAAAACGAACGGGCCTTACGATTCGAAAGATACAGAAACGGTTAGCAGTACAGAAATTAGCTCATTTTAGCATAAATGGCAAGTATCAAGGCGAACTAGATCTGTAGTATCAAATCTGTTCGATGGCATAGCCCAATGAAAACAATATGTATGTATGTCAGTGTACATTTTACATCATGTTTGTAACGTGCTTCAGAAACAACAACTATGCAATGTAAATGCTTCAAAACTTCCTCGTAACCTCTCCACACTATGACTATGTACAATGTACATATCTCGTGTACATATGTAATTACCTTTATAATCTGAATGAAACGGGTACAAAAATATTTAAACGCGGCTTACTATTGAATGAATAAAAGCAGAATATTAAAAGTAGATTGTTTGAATTAGAATTAATGTGTGTAAACTGTAATAGAGGTTCCAAGACTTCGATAAGGAAATGGAACATTTGCAAACATCAATTAATAATTTTCAATTGAATTAGAATTGTTTTAGCGCTCATAAATTGGAATGTTTTAAAGATATGACGTAGTGATTAGACACACGATTAGACAGAGAGACTTTGTTCCCAACCGGTTTTCCAATCATTCAACTTTTGATTTGTGTTGTAGTTCTGGTTTGATTTACCTTCTTTTAATCTCTATTAGTGGATTTTTTACTTATAAATAAGAGAATTCGAACGTCTTTAGTGTGTTTGTAAATGGGAGCTAATCGCCTCTTATACGTGTAGATGAACTATGACAACATTACCACTATTAAATGAATCGCTTCAATAAGTGAGCCGTACTCAACCGTATCCAAATATATTTATTGATAATTGATTTAGTCAATTGCTCACTTTTGCTTTTAACCAATTGCCATTCAACCGAATCAATTGTGATTGGATCCGATCAAATTGATTGTGGAATATGGTAAGTGCATTACGTGTAAGTAATTGTAATGCGAATGCAATCGAAGACAGATGAAACAGCAAGTCAGGTAACATGGTCTGACAAGTGTTCTGACCTGGGTGACTGATTCTCAATAGTTACAACCATTCAATTCGTGTGGCAGTCACGTATGCAAATAGTCTGAAAGGCTATTAGACTATTAGCCACTATTTCTGAATGAATGAATTGCACTGCTTGATCACTCTTAGAGTGCATTACATACATACAACGAGTATTCAAAATAACTGTAAGCTGTGTTTGACTACTACAAGTCATTTGTTTGTTGCTCGTTTCGGAATATTATGAATGTTTCGATCTACCTTGGAGTGCAGCAACCTTTGTCTTTGGCGATAAGGATGGGGGGGCTGATGCCCGACAGTTTCTGCGCGTTAAACTAATTACATACGTTTTTTAATTATAATTTTAAAAGTTTGATTGTTCAGACTTGCCTGGCAATTATCTTAATGCCATCAACCTTAAGCTAATAATTAAAAACCTTCAGATGTGTGGGTAATTAAAATGTGAAACAAACATTTCATCTGTTAACCCATAAAGACTTTAATTACAGACCTCGCTCTTCCATGGTGTAACGAGCTGGCTCAATGTCTATTCTTAAGTAGAGCTTCAATTTAATTTGTCCCACGAGGTACACCAGTATCACAGACAGAACATTCCGTACATTCGAACATTCGTAAATTGGAAAACATTCTGTACCTGAATCTGGGTACATTCAATTGATAGGCGAAGATTGTAAATTATAGTCTAATGCGATGCATCTGACTTAGCCGGATATGGGAACAAATAAGTAGTTAGATGCACACAATATAATCACGTGTATTGTATTTCAGGTTTAAACGCTAGTCGTGACTTGGTACAAATTAAATTATGATAACAATATTCCTCAAGAAGATGCAAAGGGAGAACATTGCTTATAGCCACGACAATATCACAACTCAAACATCACCCTCATACTTTTCTTGGCTTTATTTTCTGTTGTGGCATACAACTACAGTGGTATTTATTACCTTCTATAAAAGTCCATTTATGCGATTATTAAACGGCCCTTAATGGTTTTGCCCTACTTTATTTAAAAGTATATATATTTAAATATAAAAATACCCAGCTCTCGTGTAGTAATATGTAGTGGAAATGCTTCCGTCAAAGTTTCCCGCCTGCTTTAGCCAGAACCTTGGAATATCTGTGGATTAGACTTTTCACTAAGTTGGATTTACCTAAATTCATCTTCATACATATGTAGATTGGTGGACAAAAATTAATACGAAATGGGAAAATGGAAATCGATTTTAAGATTGTTTTAAAAGACGGAACTATTTAGGGTTTTTGTAATACAACAACGAGTTTGGTACTTTGAATGGAAAACTCTATTAATAACTTTTGCTTGGATTTCCAGCGATTATTCAAAGATCTTAGAATTACTTGCAGCTTACCTCATTCGTAATCAAAAGATAACGATAGTTCTGAGTGTTCGATCTGACTTGCGACACGAGACTAATGTGATACAAACAGTGTTTGCGAAAGGCTTTTAATCAAAATGAATGATGTCGAGTCAAGTGCATTTAATTACAGGCTGCACTTGAGTCTGGCTAACATTAAAGACAGCCTCGCGGTTCCGCCAAACCCGCCAAGCAAGCCGGTCAGACTCTCCAGACAGTCCAAGTACGAAATTAATATATAATTGGGAATGATAAATAACGTTTGTGAACTAACCTTTATAAATGTTTGTTCTAGTTATAGCTTTGACTTATTAGTAAATATTGAAATCAGTTAGACTGCAATTTGTCTTGGCATCTGAATGTGTACACTATTAGTCTAATGGCAACGAATTTAGTATAATTTACAGCGTTAATTATTTAAAAAATTTGATAATATTGATTGCCTTCCGTTTAAACAGCATATTATTATCTAGTTTTTATTACCCAATAAGGCTTCCTCCAACATGATCTACTCTCAAATTGTTGGTAGCTCATGTCGAAAATTCCGGAAGTTACCGCTTCCACTATAAAAGCAATTACAAATTTGGAATTTGCGGGAAAAATACATATAAATATAGAAACGATTTGCAATGATATATCAAGATATGTCGATTGGTTGTCAGGTTGAGACTATCAAATGTATTTCAAAATAGTTCTACCCCTAGGTCTTATCAACTATCATGGCTTGATGATCCATTAGCTCATTTTCCGAGTGGAATTTTTACATTAAAACATTAAACTTAACCCTCCCGCATGTACTGTCCAAAATGTACGATGAAGGGAAGCAATTAATGAGGGCTTGCCCTTTGAACCGGCTTTTATCTGATTTAATCGTGAGCCAAAGGGTAATGGGATTTACGCAAGGCCAAGATTCCCGCCTATTTAGGCCCTGGAGTACAACTCGTCTTGATCTAACTCAATACAGTTTTTGCCTGATCTGTGGATATGCAGGCATGTCATTTGAATAAAGCCATTTGAGCCAACTTAAATTACAAGTCCAAATCGCATTCAATCTGCTTTACGCGAGTGACAGCGACTTCAGACAATTAATTTGCTAAAAATGTACTAGTATATGATCCAATTACATGCTTACACAGTAAGAACCAATATTCAGTTGGACTTAAATATTATTGAACGACGCTAATCTCTGATTCTAGATAGAAGGTCGGCAATTCATATTTCCCTTTTCTAATTCCAATTACGTAAAGATACAGATTTTTATTATTTTCACATTATGTGCATATAACGTTGAACACATCGGATGGGATTCGGATTATATATTACATAATATTATATATTATCTATCCCCTCTTCTTAAGAAGCACCCCGGCGGCACAGTTTTCGTTTTCCGAAAACTCGTTGCAAAATCAAATTTCGTATTGTTAAATTTTGCCCAGTTGTTGTAACCGTTACTCAGTCAGTTTTCATACATTAATATGTATGTACATATATGCAAGCTTACGATGTGTCGGGCTTCCCAGCCCGATATTTAGTCGCCAAAACATTAAATAATAGACAGTGGTGCAGCCTAACGTAAAGCACCAATATTGTTTGATATTTGCACTGCCCACTGTACCAAATCATTGTTAATCATACATATGTATGTACATATATACTTATGCACGGCATCTGCCACTCTCTCGCCTATCTATCCAGTCTCGTCGTTTCTACAACATAGCTTATCTCTCGCGCGCTCTCTCTTTACCTATCGCTCGTACACGGCTTAGCAGCAGCCCTAGATGCGCTGGCGCTCGCCTTCTTTCCTTTACTTTCGTTTCTCGCGCTTGCATAGGGTTACGGGCAATTCGGTCCACCTGCATACATATGTATGTATACATAGTCCTGAGCTGATATTCGTGGCCATCAGACCGTCTTTCGTCTTTATTATATCCCATCAATCTTTCACCCACATACATATGTACATTCGCCTTCGTCGGTCTAAACATCTCCCAATAAACTGTACTTATTATTCATTTAATAACTAATTAAACGTTCCTTCTGGGCGTTACACACATCCGTTATCACCACAAATCTAGCATAAGGTTCGACCTAATTTTTGTGAAATTTTCTATTTGGGCCAAAATTTAATTGCAGACATATAATAAATTATAAGATCACATATATTCTGACTGCGTACAGGGTGTAAAGTAGAGCCGCAGCCTTTGCCGCGGCTCACAACGTTTCCTCTGGTTTAAGTTAGTTACTAAGCTAAGATGGCTATCGAGGACCTAGCCTAAGTGAAACACTCGGCGGCAAGCAGCTGCGGCACTGGGCGAGATGTGCGTGGACGCAGAGATCACGGAGGAGGAGTTGTGGTGCTGCTGGCTAAAGCAGTCGTAGGAGGTGTTTATTTTATATTTCTCACACCTGGATCTAGATTAAAGCTTTGTTCCATGAAACATCCCGTGAAAATTTCCTGGTTCCAATATTTTGTATAGAATTTTTGAACCAAGCCGCAAAGTACTCACTGGGTTATAAGTGTTTGACACTTAGTGCCAAATCCCATGCATTTTGTATCGACATGTGCAGCGAGATTGTCAAAAAATAGTCTACTAAACAATTTCCTCTCTGTTCAGATTATGACTCGAGACTGATGCCTTACTAATTTGCGAAAAGGCTATGGAGTTCTCCCCGGGATCGTCGAATTCGTCCTCTAGATCCGAAATATCCATATTCCCATTTTCAGCATTCGCTGGGCCAGACTCGGCTGATGATAAGGCGAATAATGATGCTCAGTAGCTTGGAGTCATTTCACGGAAAGCCGTTAGCTATCATTTTTGATGAATCATCTTAAGCTCATTGAGGTAAAATATTAATTATATAGTAATCTTAAAAACTATTTTATTATATTATTATTTATAGAAACGAAGTTCCTCTTTAGAAGTAAAAGTGCTAGCGATTGCGGCGACAGATCTACAAAACGGAAAATACCCACATCAAGCCAAAATAAAAAGATCGGTTCAAATTTTATAAATGCTGGGCTTCAGATAGTTTTGGAAAAAATAAAAAACAACAAAATGCAGGACCATGTGATGGTAATAATTTGGGATCATTGCAAAGGAAATATACAAGCACTTCCAGGAGGAATATTATGTGTCGGTCAGTACTGCCCAGTG